>OY997274.1:542832498-545232498 GCA_963921465.1 Triticum timopheevii
CTAAGCTTCTTGTTCACCAAGGTCTGGAGACAGGACTGGAGTCCTATCAGCTCCTCCGAACTGCCCCATAGCAAGCCCTTCTCTTTCCAGGAGGTGAGCTGCATAGGGATGCCAGATGTAAACTCGGGGGTCGCCGCCCATTTAGGGTCGCGCGGCTCGGTGATGTAGAACCACCCCGATTGCCACCCCTTGACGGACTCCACGAAGGCCCCTTCGAGCCAGATGACGTTCGGCATCTTGCCCAACATGGCGCCTCCGCACTCCGCTTGGACGCCCTTCACTACCTTCGGCTTGACGTTGAAGGTCCTGAGCCACAAGCCGAAGTGGGGCTGGATGCAGAGGAAGGCCTCGCACATGACGATAAACGCCGAGATGGTGAGGATGAAGTTTGGTGCCAAATCATGGAAATCCAGGCTGTAATAGTACATGAGCCCTAGGACGAAGGGATGCAACGGGAAGCCCAGTCCGCGGAGGAAGTGGGGAAGGAATACGACCCTCTCATGGGGCCTGGGGGTGGGGATGAGCTGCCCCTTGTCGGGCAGCCGGTGCGCGATGTCGCCGGACAGGTATCCGGCGCCGCACAGCTTCTTGATGTGCTCCCCCGTAATGGAGGAAGCCAACCACTTGCCTCCCGCTCCGGACATGACTGGAGAAGGTCGAGGCGAGATGTGCGGGCTTGGGCGCTGGAGCTCGAGTGCGCGGAGATGGATAAGCAAAGGAGGAAGAAGGCGTAGGTAAAAAGGTGGATCCTATTCCCTTATATATGGGCGGACGAAGACTATGCATCCCCACCGGCCTGGTAAAACTCGCTTATCTCCCAAGCGCCACCATCAATGGCGCGGTTGGGTTACCCACGTCCGTATTGATGATAATCCCGGAATAAGGGGAACACGATCTCTGCTTCGACAAGACGTGCCAAGGAAACCGCTTCGCTAAACACGCTGAGCTGGTATAATAAAAAACAATTCAAGTAAAGGCTTGGTAGTGGCATGACGTCACGCCACAGAGCACGTCAGCAGATTGAACTTGTGTACATATTATTCTGTCTATGGTGGAATGTGGAATTTATTTTGCAGAGCCGGACACTATCCTGGTGTTCACAATCTTCTATGAATTATTCAGAGGAGGAACCCGCCTTGCAATGCTGAACAATACGCCGGACTCATCGTCATTGAAGCCTGGTTCAGGGGCTACTGAGGGAGTCCTGGACTAGGAGGTGTCCGGACAGCCGGACTATCATCGTCAGCCAGACTCCAAGACTATGAAGATATAAGATTGAATAATTCATCCCGTGTCCGGATGGGACTTTCCTTGGCGTGGAAGGCAAGCTTGACGATACGGATATGTAGATCTCCTACCATTGTAACCGACTCTGTGTAACCCTAGCCCTCTCCGGTGTCTATATAAACCGGAGGGTTTTAGTCCGTAGGACACATAACCATTACAACAACCATACCATAGGCTAGCTTCTAGGGTTTAGCCTCCTTGATCTCGTGGTAGATCCACTCTTGTACTACCCATATCATCAATATCAATGAAGCAGGAGTAGGGTTTTACCTCCATCGAGAGGGCCCGAACCTGGGTAAAAACATCGTGTCCCTTGTCTCCTGTTACCATCCGCCTAGACACAGTTCAGGACCCCCTACCCGAGATCCGCCGGTTTTGACACCAACAAGGAGTTTCTCTCGAAAGAAGTGAGTGGGAGGAAAGTAGAACTTGATGAGGTAATTGTACCTACTCCCTTATTAGAAAGTGGTTTATCACAGAAAACTGTTCCTGTGACTCCTACACCAATTAGTGAGGAAGCTAATGATGATGATCATGTAACTTCAGATCAAGTTACTACCGAACCGCGTAGGTCAACCAGAGTAAGATCTGCACCAGAGTGGTATGGTAATACTGTTCTGGAGGTCATGTTACTTGACCATGACGAACCTACGAACTATGAGGAAGCAATGATGAGCCCAGATTCCGCAAAATGGCTTGAGGCCATGAAATCTGAGATGGGATCCATGTATGAGAACAAAGTGTGGACTTTGGTTGACTTGCCCGATGATCGGCAAGCCATCGAGAATAAATGTATCTTCAAGAAGAAGACTGACGCTGACGGTAATGTTACTGTCTACAAAGCTCGACTTGTTGCGAAAGGTTTTCGACAAGTTCAAGGAGTTGACTACGATGGGACTTTCTCACCCGTAGCGATACTTAAGTCCGTCCGAATCATGTCAGCAATTGCCGTATTTTATGATTATGAAATTTGGCAAATGGATGTAAAGACTGCATTCCTGAATGGATTTCTGGAAGAAGAGTTGTATATGATGCAACCTGAAGGTTTTATCGATCCAAAGGGTGCTAAAAAAGTGTGTAAACTACAGTGATCCATTTATGGACTGGTGCAAGCATCTCGGAGTTGGAATAAACGTTTTGATAGTGTGATCAAAGCATATGGTTTTATACAGACTTTTGGAGAAGCCTGTATTTACAAGAAAGTGCGTGGGAGCTCTGTAGCATTTCTAATATTATATGTGGATGACATATTGTTGATTGGAAATGATATAGAATTGCTGGATATCATAAAAGGATAATTGAATAAGAGTTTTTCAATGAAAGACCTCAGTGAAGCTGCTAATATATTGGGCATCAAGATCTATATAGATAGATCGAGACGCTTAATTGGACTTTCACAAAGCACATACCTTGATAAAGTTTTGAAGAAGTGCAAAATGGATCAAGCAAAGAAAGGGTTGTTGCCTGTGTTACAAGGTGTGAAGTTGAGTCAGACTCAATGCCCGACCACTGCAGAAGATAGAGAGAAAATCAAAGGTGTTCCCTATGCTTCAGCCATAGGCTCTATCATGTATGCAATGATGTGTACCAGACCTGATGTGTGCCTTGGTATTAGTTTAGCAGGGAGGTACCAAAGTAATCCAGGAGTGGATCACTGAACAACAGTCAAGAACATCCTGAAATACCTAAAAAGGACTAAGGATATGTTTCTCATTTATGGAGGTGACAAAGCGCTTGTCGTAAATGGTTACGTTGATGCAAGCTTTGACACTGATCCAGATGACTCTAAGTCACAAACCGGATATGTGTTTATATTGAACGGTGGAGCTGTCAGTTGGTGCAGTTCTAAGCAAAGCATCGTGGCGGGATCTACATGTGAAGCGGAGTACATAGCTGCTTCGGAAGCAGCAAATGAAGGAGTCTGGATGAATGAGTTCATATCTGATCTAGGTGTCATACCTAGTGCATTGGGTCCAATGAAAATCTTTTGTGACAATACTGGTGCAATTGCCTTAGCAAAGGAATCCAACCATAGCATTAAGGTAAAACCCAACCATAGCATTAAGATATATTCGTCCCCCTTCAATCCCGTATGCATCAATTTCTATGCTAGGTTGAAGCTTCTGTCACTCTTGCCCTCCAATACATAGTCCTATCAACATACAACTAACCCTATGTGTGATCCACGCACGCGCTCATATGATGGGCACCAAAGGACAACAACATATCCACAAGCAAATTAAACCAATCATAGCAATTCACCAATTACCGATAGGACAACGAAAATCTACTCAGACATCATAGGATGGCAACACATCATTGGATAATAATATGAAGCATAAAGCACCATGTTCAAGTAGAGGGTACACCGGGTTGTGGGAGAGTGGACCGCTATAGATAGATGGGGGAAGGTGATGAAGATGTTGGTGAAGATGACGGAGGTGTTGGTGTAGATCGTTGTCGCGATGATGGCCCCGACAGCGTTCTGGCGCCACCGGGAGAGAGGGGGAGAGAGCCCCCCTTATTCTTCTTCTTCCTTGACCTTCCCTAGATGGGAGAAGGGTTTCTCCTTTGGTCCATGGCCTCCATGGCGGCGGAGGGGCGAGAGCCCCTTCGAGATTGGATCTCTCTCTCTCTCTCTCTCTCTGTTTCCTTCTGTTTCTGCGTTCCCTAATTCTGGCCTTTCACCGTTTCTTATATTCCCGGAGATTCGTAACTCCGATTAGGTTGAAATTTGGACACGATTTTTATCCACATATTAGCTTTCTTGTGGCGAAAGAAGGGCACCAGCCGCCTTACTGGGTGGCCATGAGGGTCAGGGGCTCCCCCCTGCCTCGTGGCCCCCTCGGGCATCATCTCGCATTGATTCTTCTTCCCAAAAATCACATATATTCCAAAAAAATCTCCGTAAGTTTTTATCCCGTTTGGACTCCGTTTGATATGGATTTTCTGTGAAACAAAAAACATGCAACAAACAGGAAGTGGCATTGGGCACTGGATCAATATGTTAGTCCCAAAATAGTATAAAAAGTTGCCAAAAGTATGTAAAAGTTGTAGAATATTGGCATGTAGCAATCAAAAATTATTGATAAGAAGGAGACGTATCATGTTCAGCCATATATTTTTGGACACTCTTCTTAGCAAGGATCTGTTTCATATGCCAATTGTGCTTGCTAGAGCTGAAAGTTAAGCTTGCAGCCCTAAGGTTATCATAATAGACCTTGCCCTTGAATTTTTTTCGAAAATTTGTAGCAAGATGCCTCATACACTCCCTATGCTCCATTCCAGGCCAAACATGTTCTACTGTTGTGTCTAAACCTTTGCAAGCATCAGTGTGTATGACTAGTCCTTCAGGATGCCCAATAAGCCCACGCAGATTTTGAAGAAACCAAGCCCAACTTTCAGACGATTCTGTCTCTAGCACCCCATATGCAACTGGGTAAAGCCGATTACGGCCATCAATGGCACAAGCAGAAGCTAGTTGCCCTTTGAATCTCCCACTTAGTGCAGTTGAGTCTACGGCCAAGTATGGTCGACATCCATTTAAAAAGCCTTGCCAACATGCCTTGAATGAAACAAACACCCTCCTAAAGCATTCCTTCTCCCTCACTTTTCCTTTGATCGTGTACTGCATAGTCTCTTTGTCTATTTCCACTACACTAAGAGCAGAACACTTCTCCACCTCAGCCTTGAAACTATAGAGACGATGAAGCTATCTTCCCATTTTCCACTAATCATATCCATTGCTTTGTCCTTACCACGAGATACACACATGTATGGCACCGTGAAGTGGTATTTCTCATGGATCTTCTCTTGAAGAGTAGTAGGGCCAATATCTAGGTTCTTTCTCACCCAATCCAGCACAACATCAGCAACCCACCTGCTCTTTGCCGGCTTGAACTTCTCACTTCTCAGCTTAGTTGGGCATGTATGAGAGAAAGGACACACCTTGATTTGTAGGAAACAACAAAATCAGTTAGTATGTTGTTAGTATGTTAAACTTGCCACATTTTTATAGTTACTAGTTCCACAAAATAAAGGGTACAATAAACAAATCAATTAGATGTTAGCAAGTTATACCTGAAATATCGTGATATTCCTCATATAAGAGCCAGGAATTCTCCACTTACACCTCTTATATGCACAACTTGCTCTCAGCCTCTTAGAATCACTCTTTTCAACTGTATAGTCAAATTCACGTTTAATTGCAAAAGTAGAAAGTGCATTCTTGCAGTCCAACAAAGAGGGGAATACCGAGCCTTCTGCAAATAATGGATTCTCCTTGTCATATACTCTAATGGGTCTATCCTCCTCCTCCTCTTCTTCTTCATCAACTAAACCCATGTCTCTATTCTCTTCTTCTTCTTCAGTGTCAGTGGATTCATATGCTAGAGGATTATCTTCCTCTTCCATGTCTACAGAATCATCTTCTTTGGTAGACTTCTTGACTAAGTCTGGATACTGCCGCTCATATCATTATCCGAGAGAACAGCATCATCGGGTATAGCATCATCGGTTATGTCTCTATTAGCATCATCAACAATAGTAGACTGCTTGACTCCCTGTATGTTGATTGTATCAACATCAACTGCCTAACTCCCTGTATGTTGACTCTCACTGTAACAAGGTTGTGTAGGTGGATTACGGCTAGGTGTGCTATAGGAGTTTTGGATTTTTGAAGAACCCCAATTTGCATAGATATTTTCTTTGAATGTTGATGTTTTCCAAACATCAAAGGTGCATCATCATCACATACAACAGCAACCCATTATTCTGCTCCTTGTCATAGTACTTCAACTCAACGTAATCACGCCACCCCCATGGATAGCTATCACACAGCTTGTGCAGCAATGTTTTGTGTGTGATACTAGGTTCTATGAATAGACGAAAATCAAAGCCGCCAACATATCGCTTGAGACCATCGCTACTCTCACGGCTTGTTTCCATCCTAACTGTCAGCATACAAGTAGTATCCGCATCCATCCTGACCATCAGGAACACAAGTACCAAATTGCAAGCGATTATCAGTAAGGCAAAGTCAGCTACTACTAATTCTATGTACAAATTTTGACCTCTACAAGTTATATTCAACCACACACGCACACTGAGAATTAGTATACTCACAATGCAGGAATTTCAGAGCCTATGTCATGTTAGGTCGTACGTCCTGTGGCCGATGCAACCCTCTGATTCGGTCCTGCTGTCCGTCACCATTGCCGTGGAACAACTGCACTTCAAGACTCGGGAGGAGCTGCCGAGTCAGCCGGGAGAAGCACCGGAGCTGCCTGCCTCCGGTGGCAGTGTCAGGAAGGAGGAAGAACCAAAGCTGCGATGGGCGGCGGCACTCGGCGGGAGGTGCCGCAGCTGCGGTGAGTGGGGGCGCGTCGGAGCTGGGCGGGCAGCCCAGTGACCAGCGGTGCTAGGTGAGGAGTTTGGCAGGCGGTGGCGGTGACTGGGGATATTGGTTCCAGCTGGGGAAACTGCCACGAACAGATCAGGTCAAGGATTAGATAAGGTTCTGTTTAGTTAGGTTCAGACATCCGTATATAAGGATTGTATCTCCTCACACAACAAATCGTTCCCATGGCTCAGTTGGTTAGCTCGCGCGCTTGTGTACCCCGTGGTCTTGGGTTCGAACCCCCACCCTCCCAAATTTTGTTCTCTTTTTCTCATGCGCCCTTACAAATGGGATAGGGGTAGTTTCATCATGTCACTTCAGTCAACGTGTATTGACCAAACAGTAATGGTGAAAAATGGTCTTTTTGAGCTTGATCTAACAGAGCAGTGGCATTTTTTAGTAGTGAAAATGTTTAGTGGCAAAATTGAGTAGCGTTATACAGCCGATGGCAAAACTGATAAAAACCCTATATATAACCCTAACATAACTAAATTTGCCAATATAGGCCGCTCTCTCTAAACTAGTTCTATTAAGCACTTACTAAATAAACTAGTTCTATTAAGTACTTACTAAATAAACTAGTTCTATTAACTACTTACTAAATAAACTAGTTCTATTAAGCACTTACTATAAATAAACTAGTTATATTAGCCACTTACTAAATAAACTATTTCTATTAAAGACCTGTTAAAAATTCTAGTACCCTAGTTCTAACCTAAATTTTCTTACTTCTATTACTAAATTTAATACCTAAAAATTTCTATTCTTAATACCTAAATATTTCTACACTAAGTGGAGGGAGTAGGAACGAAGGGAGGAGTGAGCGAGGGTGGAGAGGGATGGAGGGAGGGATCGGGAGAGGGACGAGGCAGGGAGGAAGGAGGCAGGAGTGAGGAGGGACATGGAGGGAGGGAGGGATCGGGAGAGGGACGAGGAGGGGAGGAAGGTGGAAGGAGGAGGGATGGAGGAACGACCTCAATGGAGGAGGAGCAGGAGCGTCGGCGGCAGCGGGCAATGACATTGGTCGGCAAGGCCGACGACGATGGTCGGGGAACGGCGGCGGATGACGGGGGCTGCGGGGGAGGGTGAGAGTGGAGTGGAGAGGGGAGAGTGAGGGGCGGCCGATTGAAGAAGATACGATGGCTTTAGTAGTAGCGCACGTTAGGCTAAAGCACTACTGCTAAACGCCATAGCAATATCTCCTTATACTCGAGACACCCTACTGCTATGCCTACAACAGTAGCGTCTTCTGTGAAAATGCGCTATTGCTAAGGCTAAGCATTTAAATATAAACATCAAAAATACATTGGTCATCATTGATCTTTTTGTGTAGAAGCTGAATTGTCAATATGAGTCCTGTCGGGGGTTGGATGCGACATATGCCAACGGGTGGCTTATCATGGTGGGGGCGAGTAGAACGTCGCCGGTGCCTGGAAACGGGATGAGGCGAAGACATGCACGCCGGCGAATCTTACCCAGCTTCGGGGCTCTCCGAGGAGATAATACCCCTACTGCTGCTCTGCGGGGTCTCCGCATGATCACTATGGGGTGATAGTACAATGGTGCTCCTCGAGCTGTGTGGAGGCAGGAAGGAGCTAGGCTAGCTCTTTCCCTCTTGCTATATGTCTAAAAACCTATCCAGGGCCGAACCCTTTGCATGGGTGCCCCGGGGGGTTTATATAGGCCTACCCCCCGGGGGTACAGGGGTAATCTGACTGGGCGTGGCCCCAGTCGTCAGTCTCTCTTGCAGCCGTCTTCTCCGCCGACTTCTGGGGCCCGCCGACCGGCGGGTCCCGCGGACAGGCTGAGCACTGTGCAGCACTCCTGATGATGCAGGCTCGGTCATGGGGTCGTGGGAACAGTGCCGCCGCCTGTCAGGTGATCACTGTCGCCACTCCCCGTCCAATCTGGTTTATGGCTTGTGGGGCCCTGGCCAGGAGGCGGCCGACTCCGGGGAGGCCGACTCCTGTAGGGCCGTCTTCGGACTCTCCGGCCGAGCTCATCTATCTCACTGACGGAGGGCCCGGCGATCTCCGGGCCGTACGCGCCGCCGTCGTGGGTACAGTGCTGTGTGCACTGTGGCTGAGGTCAGGGGTGGCATGGCAACAGTGCCGCGCCTCACCAGAGATCTCCTGGTGACGCGGCTCACTGTAGCCATGCCCCCCTCCCGTGGGTCCGAGGGGACAGCCACGACGGGCTGTACCCTGCGTTGGTCTTCGTGGAAGGTCGCGGGCCGACTCTCAGAGTCGGCCCCTTGAGAGGTCGCAAGCCCGGAGTCGGCTTGGTCTGGAGTCGCCGTCTGGGGACTCGGTTTCTTCGAAGGTCGCCAGCTGGGACTCGGCCTTCTCGAAGGTCGCCCTGCTGGGACTCGGCTGAGGGGCGCGGCCTGCCCCGATGTCTTGAAAGATCTTGGGTCCTGGGTCTGCCTACCCATGGCCCATTACTCCGACAGTAGTCCCCGAAGCTGGCGAAGCCCGGCGGGCGCCGCCTCGTGGGCTTCGGCAGTTTCAGTCTCTGCGGCGCCGACTCTGAGATTCGGTTGCCGTGTCTTCGGGCCGCATCGCAGGAGCCGGCCTGGCCCTGCTAGGGGCCGCCTCCCGCGAGTCATGGCGGGAAACCAGCGGCGTATCGGCCACGCCTCCCTGCCATCTGCGAGACGGTCCTATCGCGTAACGCCACGTGGAGGCGATAGCCTGCCTGCCCACGCGCGTGACGGGACAGGCCGCCAGGTGGGGCCCGCCACTACCGCGCCTCGGCTCCCGAGCGGATCCGCTGCGGCCGAGGGCGGTTGGCATCCCCACGCGGTTACTGCGGGCAGTAACTTCGTGGGGTTTTTAATCGTGGAGCGCCGTGGGGTCGTGGGCGCAGTTAATCCCCACGTCGCCCCCTCGGCTTCTCAGCCCATAAGGCTATAAATAGGCCGGGGGGGAGCGGCGGCATGGCACGCGCACTCCCTCCCCTGCCTTCTTCTTGCTCTGTCGCTCCGTCGCTCCGTTGCTTTTCCTCTTCGCCGACGATGAGCTCCTCCTCCGCCGCGCCCACCGCCTCGCGCTCCGGCGAGTGGGACGGCTCAGACGTGGACGCGGAGGACATCGAATTCCTCCGCCGGACCCGCCGTCTTCCGAGCGCTGATCTGGTGCAGGCCCGTCCTGCGCCGGCGGGAGAAATCCGGCCCACGCCGGAGGCAGGCGAGCGGGTCATCTTCCGCCCGCACCTCATGCGCGGGATGGGCCTCCCGGCGAGCGGGTTTCTCCGCTCGTTCCTCGAGCTGTACCAGCTACAGCCGCACCACCTCACCCCCAACGCGGTGGTGCTCCTCTCCGCCTTCGCCACCCTGTGTGATGGCTACATCGGAGTTCTCCCCACCATCAAGCTGTGGGGAGAGTTCTTCTCTTCGAAGCTCGGCACGCAGGCTGCCGGCACGCCGGCGCAGTGTGGCACGTTCATCGCGTCACGGCGCACGACGGCTGACAACCCCTTCCCGTCCATCCGGCTGGTGAAGTCGGTGAAGATGTGGCAAAAGACATACTTCTATGTGAAGAACGTCGCCACCGACGGCGACTGGGTCAACTTGCCGCCCTTCGACCCCGAGCCGCTGACTGGCCGGCCGGCCAGCTGGTCCCAACGGTCGAAGACGCTCTCGGCCTCCGGAGTCGGCGCCGTGGCGCGCCTCCGAGTCTTGACGCAGTCGGAGGGGCTCGTCGCCTCCGACCTCCTGGCCGCCTTTGTGGCGCGCCGGGTGCTTCCGCTCCAAGGCCGGCCCCATCTCATCTGCCAGATGAGCGGCCGGCATGATCCCAGCCGGCTGTGCACCAAGGACATGCCGCGCGTGGAAGTGGCGAACATGGTGAACCTCATCGCCCACTACAAGTTCACCGACGAGTGGCAGTTCGGCAAGGATCCGTACTCGCGCGACAACCCTCCGCCGGTGGTAAGTTTTCCATCTGTGCTCCGGTCTTGCATGTATCCGACCTCGAGCTCTAATCTTGTCAGTTTCTTTGAGCAGAACCCCCTCTTGGCGCCTGCTGCCGGCGCCCTGAGAGAACCGCGTGAATACGTCCCTGACCGCGAGGTCAGCGACGTTGACGACCCCGACCTAGGAGCCGCGGCGCTGGAGGCCGACGCCGAAGGCAGCAGGGAGGAGGAGGAGGGCGGCCTCAGGCCGTCAGCGACCTTCGCCGACTGGCCCGAGGATGACATCGACACAGAAGTCATCCTGCGCCGTCAACCGAGAGCCGGCCCCTCCAACCAGGCCGGGTCGAAGAAGCGCCACGCCGGGCCGAGTGCGCTCGGCGGCCGGCCGAAGAAGCCCAGGGGGACCGCCGCCGCGACCAAGCGGGAGGAGGCGGCCGCGAAGGCCAACCGCTTCCGGAAGGAAGTGAAAAGGCCGCCGCTTATCTCTTCGTAGGTCTTTTACTCTTTGCTCTTTTCTGACTTCGCTTGAATTGCTCTGACTCTCGCCCCTCTCCTCTCCAGCGCCCCCTCTCCCTTGAGAGAGTCGCCGCGCCCTCCGTCATGGGGTCGGGGGCGACGTCCTCCAACATGCGGCGGGTCGACCCTGCCGCTGATCTCCGGGAGGCAACGGAGCGGAACGCGCGGGAGAAGCGCGCGGAGGAGGAGACCAAGCGCCTGGAGAAGGCGCAGGCCGACAAGGCGGCCGCCGACGCCCAGCGACATCTGGATGAGGCCGTGGCCGCGGCCGCGGCCGCGTCAAAACGGAATGCTGAGGCGGCCGTTCGCCGCCGCGCGGCGATGCTTGTCCCCCCGCTGTCGTCAGCGCCGCCGCCCCCTGAATTCACGGGGCAGACCGGGGAGGTCGGCACCGCCAACCCTCTCGCCGAGGAAGGCGGCGATGCATCGGGCTCGGACACTCGCGCGCCGCCTCCGCCACCTCCGCCGCCTCCGGCTTCGAGGCCGCACGGTAAGCAGCCAGTGGACCCGCAGGATCCGCCGGCTGCGGACGACGCCGATGCGCAGCTGCTTCTGCAGGTCGCCGCGCCGACACGCCGCCGAGTCGAAAGGACGAGCTCCGCGCCGCGGGCTCGGGAGACGGACGCCGCCAGCATGGCGAATCTGGACGCCGAGGCCTCCAGCGCCGCGCCCACTGGCTGGGTGCGCGAAGGCGGCAACGGCCCGCTGAACCAGGCGCTTCTGGACGTTCAGTCCAAGTTGCGCAAGGAAGGCGAAGCCCTCCAACTCTACACCAGGACGCATCTGGCCATGCGGGCCTCAGTCCGGGTATGATTTGTTTTTTGGTTCTCTTGTCTCTTTCTCGTGGGGGCGCGCCAGCGCACCCACTGGGTGTAGTCCCCGAGTTCAGAGTCGGCTGCTGAGCAGGCGGCTCGGAACTCCCTTTAGCGATCTTCGAAGGCTGACTTTGCTTTGCCGGCCTTGCAGGAGTACCACAACCTCCGCGCTACCGCCTTCAACCGCAACGTTGAAGAGCTGAGGAAGCGGACCACCGATCTGGCGGAGAGTCGAGGTAAGAGGATTCTTTCTTCTTCGCGGGGGCGCGCTGGCGCACCCGCGGGCTGTAGTCCCCGAGATTCGGGCCGACTGCTGCGCAGTCGGGCCGGATCTCTCCGGCGACTTTCCTTTTTTCTTCTCCGCGGGGGCGCGCTAGCGCGCCCGCGGGCTGTAGTCCCCGAGATTCGGGCCGACTGCTGCGCAGTCGGGCCGGATCTCCCGGCGACCTTCTCTGTTAACGACGTTTATCTTTCTTTGGGCTCAGACGCCAACGCCGCCCTTCAAGGGCAGCTAGATGAAGCCAACGCCGCCCGTCACGCTAAGGAGGAGGAGTGCGACAAGCTCGTCCAAGAGCGCGACCTTCTGGCGACGCAGCTGGCCGAGCAGAGGGATCTACTTCGGAAAGCGCAGGAGGACGCCAAGTCGCGGGAAGAGGCCCTCCTAGCCGAGTTCGAGATGGAGCGGGCCGCCTGGACCGACCGCGAGGCGATGCTGACCTCCGGCTACCACGTGATCGAGGACGTCGTCGACGGTAACTCCTGTCTTCTCTTTTTGGTCTTTCGATTCCTCGTCGAACTGTCTTCTGGTTTTTCTTGACTGTTTCCTTTCTTGTCTTTCGCAGACTTCTTCCCGGGCCACTCGCAGGCCGTCATTCCGGCCATCGAGGCGGATCGGGAGGAGCGAAGGGCGCAGGGCGAAGTGATCGCCGCCAACGCGCCCCGCACTGTCGACGAGCAGATCTTGAGCATCGGGGCTCGCCTTCGGCCTGCTCACCGTCTGATGCGCCGTCTTCAACGCGCCGGCGCCCAAGTCGTCACCTGCCCTATGGCCGGAGGTGCCGGCTCTTCGCACCGCCAGTCGGACGGCCGACTGGCTGGAGGTCGCCGTCGGTCGCTTCGAGGCTTGGAAGGGCTCCTCGGCCCGCGCCGGAGCACGCCGGGCCCTGGAGTTCGTCAAGGGCTGGTACCCCGGGCTGGACCTGGACCGCCTGGCCGCGTTCCGGTCGGAGGCCCAGGCCGAGCTGGGGGCCGTGGAAGGCGCCCTCGTCGAGCGCGCGGCGGCCATCGCCGAGTACACGGACACTAGTGTCTTTGTGCCCGAGCGGACAGCCGACGGCGAGGAGGCTCCGCCTGAGTGGTTCGGGATGCACCCAGAGTACGAAGAAGACTCTGCGGAGGTAATCGGCTCCAGCACCGAGGGGGAGGGCGAGTCGGAGGACGGAGGCGAGGAGGAGGAGGCGCCAGAGCACGAAGAAGGCGACCAGCCTCAGCCTGATCGCGCCTCCAGCAACGAGCCTCGGAAGGACAAGGCAATCGTCGCCGAGGGCGACCAGGCCGAGACCGCCCAGCCGACTGCCCCGACACCCGAGGCTGCCGCCGCCTCCGGCCCTCCGGCTCTGGAGGCCGCCCCCTAGGATGCATCAACTTTACCTGTTTCTTTTGTTCTTGCTTAAAAAACTTGTTAGTTGCGCACAATTCCACCCGCGGGGTGTATTCGGCCAAGGGCCTTATGTAAATATTTATCAAGTGTCCGCCTTTTGCTTGCTTTGGCTCTTTTTAGACTGTTTTCCTTTGCCGCCTCCCTTTGGTTGCCGCCTTGCTATCTGGGCAGCCGCTCTGCGGACTGCCACTGGGTCAAGCGCTCAGCTACCTTGGGGGGCAAGTACTTAGTCGTTTAAAGTGTCGTAGCCAGTTTAGCTGGAAATCGGCCGGCCGACTCTCAAAGTCAGCCGTTCTTGATAAAGGTCGAAACTATGAGCCGACTGCTCGTGAGTTGGCTTAGTAGGGGGGAACTGGGAGCCGGCTTGGGCTATGCGTAGCTCTTAAGTCCTTAGCCGTTTTTCATGTGTGCGCTCGCTTTCCGCCTCCCGCTTTACCGACAGTCGCTCTGCGAACTGTGGCTTTCTGTAGGAGACGGCTTTGAGCGCGGCACATTACTTGTCCGACCTCAGGGAGCGTTTCATAGCACAAGGCGGCGAGTCCCCGGGCCGACCTGTCGGACCCGGTGCCGGACGGTATGATAAAAATGGGGGAAGCATTTCAGAAGCGAGATTCATATCATACAGATAATCAAAAAGGCAGTCCCCGAGCTCGGCTCGGGGGGCCCAAGGTCTTGGTGCTTAATACAGAAAAGGGGAGTAGCGCGATACATACTGTATCAGCTGTAAACTCTTCGAAGAAGACTTGCATTCCACGGGCGCTCTGTCTCTTTGCCAGAGTCGTCTCTCTTGCGTGCTCGAGGCTTCTGAGCGTCGATCAGGTAGTAGGCGTCGTTTCCCAGCACCTTGCTGATGATGAAGGGACCCTCCCAAGGCGCCGACAACTTGTGCTGGCCGGCTGTTCTCTGAATCAGCCGGAGCACAAGGTCGCCCTCTTGGAATGATCGTGGCTTGACCTTGCGGTTGTAGTATCGCCGCAGACTCTGCTGGTAGATGCTGGACCGGCTGAGTGCCAACAGCCGGCCCTCTTCCAGCAGGTCGACGCCGTCTTGGCGTGCTTCTTCAGCCTCCTCTTCGGTGTACATGGAGACTCGTGGAGAGTCGAATTGTATATCCGTCGGGATGACGGCTTCGGCACCGTAGACGAGGAAGAACGGCGTGAAGCCGGTTGATCTGTTCGGAGTCGTGCGCAGACTCCAGAGGACGGCAGGCAGCTCTTCCACCCAACAGCCGGCCGAGCGTTCGAGTGGTTCGACCAATCGAGGCTTGATGCCGGATAGGATGAGGCCGTTGGCTCGCTCCACCTGGCCGTTTGACTGCGGATGGGCAACGGACGCTAAGTCCAGTCGGATGCCCTGCGTCGCGCAGAAACGAGCCAAGGCGCCCTTGGCGAAGTTGGTGCCGTTGTCCGTGATGATGCTGTGTGGTATGCCATACCGCACTGTGATGTCGGCAATGAAAGTCACTGCTGTGGGCCCATTTAATTTCTTGATGGGCTTTGCTTCCACCCACTTGGTGAACTTGTCCACTGCGACGAGTAAATGAGTCAGGCCGCCTCGGGCCGTCTTGAAAGGTCCCACCATGTCCAGGCCCCAAACTGCGAAGGGCCAGGCGATGGGGATCGTCTTCAGTGCAGAAGCCGGCTGAAGGGGCTTGGAGCGGAACACCTGGCCCCCCTTGCACTTCTTGACTAATTCTTTAGCTTCTTCCAGGGCAGTCGGCCAAAAGAAACCGTGCCGAAAGGCTTTGGCCACGAGCGCCCTCGAGGCCGCGTGGTGACCACACTCGCCCTGATGGATGTCCTTGAGGATCGCTTGGCCTTGCTCCGACTCCACGCAGCGCTGGTGGACACCAGTGACGCTGCGCCTGACTAATTCTCTGTTGACTATTGTGTAGGCTGCCGCTCGGCGTTGTACTTGCCGAGCCAGAGTCTCGTCTGTAGGTAACTCCTTGTTGACTAAGAACTTGAGGATGGGCTGTGCCCATGAAGGTGCTGCTATCTCTTCGACTGCTACCACAGCGACTTGGACGAGGGCGGCTGGGCTGGGAGGCGGCGGGTTGGACTCTGCTGCCACTTGCTGAATCGAGGGAATCTCTGGGCCGACTGGCGCAGTCCCCGGGCCGACTGGCGCAGCCCCCGGGCCGACTGGTGCAGTCCCCGGGCTGACTGACGCAGTCCCCGGGCCGACTGGCGCAGTCCCTGGGCCGACTGTGGCTTTCTTGAGGTCGCTTGCTGGGGTCTTGGAGTCGGATCCGACTATCTCTGGGGGGGCCGGCACGAAGATAGAGTCGGACTCTGGTGAAGGTTTGATAGACGGCTTGAGGAGGCGCTGAAGGGCGACGCCGGAGGGAATCGCTTGGCGAGTAGAGCCGACTCGTGCCAAAGCATCTGCTTGGTCGTTGTCGTTTCTTGGTACGTGGAGGAACTCGCATCCTTCAAAATATCCGCTGAGCTGCTGCACTAAGAAGCGGTAGCTTGCCATGTTTGCGTCCTTGGCGTCCCAGTCGCCGGATGACTGCTGAACCACCAAGTCGGAGTCGCCGTAGCACAGGATCCGGCGAATGCCGAGTTCCTTGGCAAGCCGGAGCCCGTGGATGAGCGCTTCATATTCGGCGACGTTGTTGGAGGCGGCGAAGTGGATTTGCAGCACGTATTTGAGCTTGTCGCCCTTGGGGGAGGTGAGGACGACGCCGGCTCCGAGGCCGGAGCGCATCTTGGAGCCGTCGAAGTGTAGTCGCCAATGAGTAGAATCAGGCGCAGGCGGCAAGTATTGGGTCTCGGCCCAGTCGACGAGGAAGTCGGCCAGCGCCTGCGACTTGATGGCAGTGCGAGGTTGGTAGTAAATCGTGTAGGGAGCTAGATCGATAGCCCACTTGGCCACTCGGCCGGACGCATCTCGATTTCCGATGATCTCGGCGAGTGGGGCAGTGCAAACCACAGTGATTGGATGCTCTTGGAAGTAGGGCTTCAGCTTCTTGGCGGAAAAATGCACGCCGTAGCACATCTTCTGGTAGTGAGGGTAGTTTTGCTTGGAGGTCGACAGTACCTCGCTCAGGTAATATACCGGTCTCTGGATCGGGAGCGCCTTGCCTTCCTCCTTGCGTTCGACTACAATAACCGTGCTGACTACCCGACTGGTGGCGGCGATGTACAAAAGCATGGGCTCTTTGGGAGTCGGAGCCGCCAGCACAGGGGGGGTCGTCAGCATCTTCTTCAGTTGGAGAAATGCCTCATCCGCCTTGTGGTTCCACTCGAAAAAAGTGGTCTTCTTCATTAGTTGATACAATGGCAGAGCTTTCTCGCCCAGCCGACTGATGAATCGGCTTATGGAAGCCAAGCAGCCAGTGAACTTCTGCACGTCCAGCAGTCGGCTGGGTACCTCCATCCTCTCAATGGCCTTGATCTTCACAGGATTGCACTCTATGCCGCGTTCGGAGACCAGAAACCAAGGAGCTGGCCGGCTGGGACTCCGAACACGCACTTCTCTGGGTTGAGCTTGATCTGGAATCGGCGCTGATTTTCAAAGGTCTCTTTCAGATCCTCTAGCAGTGTCCCACGCTTCTCCGTCTTCACTACCACATCATCCACATAAACATGGGCATTCCTGCCGAGTTGCTTGAGGAGGCATTTCTGCATGCAACGCTGAAAGGTGGCGCCGGCATTCCTCAAGCCGAACGTCATCGTCAGGTAGCAGAAGGCTCCAAACGGCGTGATGAATGCGGTCTTCAGCCTGTCTGCTGGATTCAGCTTGATCTGGTGATATCCTGAGTATGCATCCAAGAAGCTCAACAGTTCGCATCCGGCTGTGGAGTCTATCACCTGATCAATCCTTGGCAGAGCGAATGGATCCTTCGGGCAGGCTTTGTTGAGGCTGGTGTAGTCGATGCACATCCGCCACTGCTTGTTTTTCTTCAACACTAGCACAGGGTTAGCCAACCACTCCGGAAAGAACACCTCCATGATGAAGCCGGCTGCCAGGAGCCGGGCTATCTCTTCTCCAACTACTCTCCTCTTCTCTTCTGACAGGCGGCGCAAGGGCTGCCTGGCTGGCTTCACATCTGGCCTGACATGTAACTTGTGCTCGGCGAATTCCGTCGGTACACCTGGCATGTCCTTGGGGGACCATGCGAAGATGTCCCGATTCTCACGGAGGAAATCGACGAGCTCGCCTTCCTATTTGCTGTCTAGGCCAGTGCCCATGACAGCGTACCTCTCCGGGTGCTCCGGGTCCAAGGGTATCCTCTTGGTCTCTTTGGCCGGCTTGAATGATCCTTCTGCCTCCGACTCCTTGGGGTCTGGCGACATCTCCGGCTGCTTCCCAGCCATCGCCACGACACGGTCAAGGAGCCGCTTCTCGGCCGCGATCACCAGAGACTCGGCCAGCCGACTGCTCTCGGCCGCGCAGGCGGACGACTTCTTGTAGTCGCCGGCAACGGTCAGGATCCCCTTCGAAGTCGGCATCTTCATCTTGAGATAGGCGTAGTGGGGAACCGCCATGAACTTGGCCAGGGCAGGCCGGCCTAGCAGAGCGTGGTATGGGCTCTCCAAGTCCACCACCTCGAACCAGATCGGTTCCCGGCGGAAGTGATCTTTGTCTCCGAAGAGGACATCTATCAGAATCTTGCCAATCGGCGAGCAGGAGAGGCCGGGTACGATCCCATGGAAAACAGTGCGGCTGCTCTGCAGCTGCCTCCGTCTGATTCCGAGCTTCTCCATGGTATCCTTGTACAAGATGTTTATGCTGCTGCCTCCGTCTATCAGGACTCGCGAGAAGCGGGCGGCCCGCTTGTCAGTGGCCAAGGTTGCTCCAAGAACCAAGGCGTAAGAGCCCGGACTCGGCATCACCTCTGGGTGATCCGCCCGACTCCAGCTGATAGGCTTCTCGGACCAATGCATGAACACAGGGGCTTCTGCGGCCACTGCGTTAACTTCTTGCTGCTGCTGGCGCCTGCCGCGCCGGTCATCTGTCAGACTGGTGAACACTACGTATGCTCCGTGCTCTTCTGGGAACTCGTCTTGGACCGCGCCGACTGGCCGTGCCGCCGGCTGCGGAGGCGGCGGAGGCGGCGGCGGCCCCGCAGGCGGCGGAGGGGCGAGGCCGTCTCCCTTGGCGATCCTGACGAGCCAGTGGCACTTTCTGGTGGTATGGTTCGACGGCTTCGCGCCGCTGTGGAACTTGCATGGACCATCCAGAGTCTGCTCATAGGAGAAAGCCGGCAGCCAGTTGGACTTGCCGCCCTTCTGCCGCTTGGCCGGGGGCTGCCCCTCTGGCTGCTGGTCTTCTACTGCCGCGACCTGCCGACTGTTGGGAGTCGGCTGGGGGGCCTTGCGCTTGTTGTCGTTCTGCTGCTGCCGTCGGCCGGTGTCTCCAGCCGGTGTTCTGGGAGCCTGGGGGATCACCTTGCCAGCCGCATTGACTTGGATCTCCGTCTTCATAGAGGAGTCGGCCGTGGCGTATTTGTCTGCTATGACTAGCAGCTCGTCGAGGGTTTCGGGCTCGTCGCAGAGGAGCTTGTGCTTGAGGAGGGTGCCCTCTCTGCACCCGGCCGTAAAGTACTCGATGGCCTGCACCTCGTGCACGCCCTCGCAGGAGTTTCGGAGCTCGCCCCAGCGCGTGAGATAGTCGCGCGTCGATTCCTCGGGGCCTTGCACGCACAAGGAGAGCTGGCGCGGCTTCGGAGGTCGCTTGTACATGCTGGTGAAGTTGCGAATGAAGGCTTCGGTGAAGTCGACCCAGCTGTTGATGCTGCGGGGCTTCAGGCTGTTCAGCCACGTCCGGGCCGTGCCCTGGAGCATGAGGGGAACATACTTGACGGCGACTCGCTTGTTGCCGTTAGCGATGCTGACGGCCGTAGAGTAGTCTATCAGCCAATCTTCCGGCTTCACGGAGCCGGTGTATTTGGGCGTGTCTCGAGGGAGCGTGAACCCTTTGGGGAAGGGCTCGTTTCTGATGCGGGGCCCGAAGCAAGGCGGGCCCAGTTCGTCTTCTTCTTCTAACGCCAGGGATCTGTGGAGTCGGTCGATCCGGTGGCGGGCGTCGTTCTCTCCGA
This sequence comes from Triticum timopheevii, assembly GCA_963921465.1. Taxonomy (NCBI): domain Eukaryota; kingdom Viridiplantae; phylum Streptophyta; class Magnoliopsida; order Poales; family Poaceae; genus Triticum; species Triticum timopheevii. The sequence goes on from OY997274.1 coordinate 542,852,139, forward strand.
CTCCCTCTCGGCGACCAAGGCGATCTCCGAGAGTCGGATGCTCGACAGGCGGCGGGGAGACTCGTTGTTCTCTCCGAGGCGGGGGAGGCAGATAATCATCTCGCCGCTCCACTGCTCTGGGGCGGCCATCTTGGTCTCGCTCGATGGAGATGCGAGTCCGACTGTGGCTTGCAGCCGGCTCTTTCTCCCTCCTCCCGCGGACTCCGCCAGTCAGCGTCCGGGAGGTCACGCCTTGATCTCGGCGAGGGGGTAAGTCGTCATTCTTCTGTTGCCGCGTGTCAGCGCGGCCGCCTGCCGCGTTCTGCGCAGCAACCGCGTCGAGGAGCTGCTGGACTCGCTCCGTCATCACACGGCGCTCTTCGCCGTCGAGGTCCCTCAGTTCCTCAGTCGCCGCTTGGGCGGCGCGGATGTTCTCCGCAGGGGTGGCGTAGACGGGGCGCTTCGCCCCGAACAGATCGGCGATGGCCGCGCCGCGCTCTCGGACCGCGCCAAGACGGCTCGGCCCAGTTGGAGCCGGCGAGCCACCTACAGCGCGATCCACCTCGCGCTGGTACGCTTCAGACAGGCGTCTCATGCTTGCCAACTTCTTGGCGCCTTCGATAAGCTGAAGGCGGCGTTCTTCCAGCATCTCTGCGTCCGCGTCCTCCGGGAGGGGCGCGGACAGGTCTTGCAGGGCCGCAGGCAGCGGGTCCTGGGTGTTTTCTCCGGAGTGCTCGCCGTGGCCGATGACGAGCACCTCCGTGACGGCGCTTCCGTCGCTCTCCTCGTACAGAAGCGGCTCGTCGTAAACCACCACGTTGGTGGGGAAGGTATCAAGCGATACGGCGTCGGAGTCGACCAGCATCGGGTCGGAGGAGCCTACGGACTCCAAGTCTACGGCGGGCTCGCCGGCGACTTGAAGCTGGTCAAGGAGGCCCGCGAGAAGGTTCTCGGGGCCACCCGCGCCGGTGCTCGGCGCGGGCTCGTCGGAGAGGCGCACCTCACCAATGAGTTCAGCGAGGCCGCTTGCTGCGCAGGCGGCTTCGACGCCGCGCAGCGCGTCGATGCAGACCCCATCAGGCGAGCCGGGCTGGCTGCGCTCGCCAGGGAGGAAGAGGGTTCCCGTCCAGAACAGATCTCTGAACGACGGTGCACCTCGCCCCATGGTGGGCGCCAAATGTCGGGGGTTGGATGCGACATATGCCAATGGGTGGCTTATCATGGTGGGGGCGAGTAGAATGTCGCCGGTGCCTGGAAACGGGATGAGGCGAAGACATGCACGCCGGCGAATCTTACCCAGCTTCGGGGCTCTCCGAGGAGATAATACCCCTACTGCTGCTCTGCGGGGTCTCCGCATGATCACTATGGGGTGATAGTACAATGGTGCTCCTCGAGCTGTGTGGAGGCAGGAAGGAGCTAGGCTAGCTCTTTCCCTCTTGCTATATGTCTAAAAACCTATCCAGGGCCGAACCCTTTGCATGGGTGCCCCGGGGGGTTTATATAGGCCTACCCCCCCGGGGGTACAGGGGTAATCTGACTGGGCGTGGCCCCAGTCGTCAGTCTCTCTTGCAGCCGTCTTCTTCGCCGACTTCTGGGGCCCGCCGACCGGCGGGTCCCGCGGACAGGCTGAGCACTGTGCAGCACTCCTGATGACGCAGGCTCGGTCATGGGGTCGTGGGAACAGTGCCGCCGCCTGTCAGGTGATCACTGTCGCCACTCCCCGTCCAATCTGGTTTATGGCTTGTGGGGCCCTGGCCAGGAGGCGGCCGACTCCGGGGAGGCCGACTCCTGTAGGGCCGTCTTCGGACTCTCCGGCCGAGCTCATCTATCTCATTGACGGAGGGCCCAGCGATCTCCGGGCCGTACGCGCCGCCGTCGTGGGTACAGTGCTGCGTGCACTGTGGCTGAGGTCAGGGGTGGCATGGCAACAGTGCCGCGCCTCACCGGAGATCTCCTGGTGACGCGGCTCACTGTAGCCATGCCCCCCTCCTGTGGGTCCGAGGGGACAGCCACGACGGGCTGTACCCTGCGTTGGTCTTCGTGGAAGGTCGCGGGCCGACTCTCAGAGTCGGCCCCTTGAGAGGTCGCAAGCCCGGAGTCGGCTTGGTCTGGAGTCGCCGTCTGGGGAATCGGTTTCTTCGAAGGTCGCCAGCTGGGACTCGGCCTTCTTGAAGGTCGCCCTGCTGGGACTCGGCTGAGGGGCGCGGCCTGCCCCGATGTCTTGAAAGATCTTGGGTCCTGGGTCTGCCTACCCATGGCCCATTACTCCGACAAGTCCTCTCCGGTTTAGGAACTAGTGAAGACTCATATTGCAGCCACAAATCCTACACATAGAGTTCAATGAAGAACAAGTGGTTGTGATAGTTTGAGATGTAACATATTTAAGGTGGTAAACACCCTATTCGCGGAGCGAGGTGGGACTAAACTTAGTTGCAAGGAGTGGACTAAACTTAGCAGTAGCGAGCGTTGGTGAAAAGCACTACTGCTATGTTCAATAGCAGTAGCGCGTTTATGAAACAGGCGCTACTGCTATATACCTAGTCTAGCGGCGAGGTCATGGCAACTGTAGTAGTAGCGCTGTTTCCTCCTGATGCGCTACTGCTATGTGGATATCAGTAGCGTGGTTTGTTGTCACGCGCTACTACTAAGTAGCAGTAGAGCCTTATTTGAAACCGTGTTGCTGGTAAGAGTCTGTGTATAAGGTTTTCCCTAGTAGTGATATCGTGCTTGTGTCATGGCAGTATTAACCCCTCACTCAACATTTTCTTAAAATGTAAATGAAAACAGGTCTAATATAAGAAGTTACTTTTAAAACAAAACATATGGATATGAAATGGCTATTTTTTTACTGATTTACAATATGTGATTCACTCCTCTGTTTATCAGGTGTCCATATTATTTCTTCTTTTTGGTGAGGTGTGCCACCCCGGTGAGAGACGGCAGGAAAATTAGGAAGCAAAAATGGGAGGTGGGGAGGACTTGCGTTCACATGATTAGTTGGGTCATGGGTATGTGTAGCTAGGTAGCATGGCTAATCTTGTGCCTGAGGCGCAAATAGATCGAGTGGTACTTTAAATTTTCTCCACCTAATAATATTTTTGTTATTTCCTTCTGAATACTTAGCCAAGCGGTGTTTCATTCATGTGAAACTCAAGATTTAATAGTGGTAACATCAAAGAGATAGTGGTGCATGTACATGCTCACAATTTGACAAATAGTGGTGCAAGCCTATATTTTGCTATTTCTCTCTTCTTCCTATTTCTGGTTCCTGAACAAAACTTCTATCCTTTTCTGCAAATTTAGAAGAGCAAATGATGGTTTGCTTATTTAGTTTCTTGGTGTTAGTTACCAATGTGGAGAGATATTAGAATGAGACGAGGAAGTGATTGGTTTGGAGCTCCGTAAAAATAGAGGCATCTTGGTTGTCTAATTTTTTTGGGTCAGTTCATAGATAATGATTTGGCGTATGGCATTGTACTGTGTGACAGCCTGGATTTTGCCTTCTCTCTTTTGCCGGACTTGCCTTCTCTCTTTTTCCGGACTTGGTTTTCACCGTGGTTTTTGCCCTAATTTGATTTGGGTTTTGGATCAATTCAAATGGACTTGTCACTTGGGCATATCCTTGGCTTTCACCCAACTGACCTATCTAGCTTATTCCTTCCACAAATTCCCAAAATAATCAAATCAATATTTTTCCTAAAAGAAAAATATTCATTTTTCTCTCTTAAACTCACTTCAGAACCATGTGCTCCAAAGCAACCTCACTTTTTCTTGTTCAGAAAAATCTGAGATAATTCCTAAATATTCTTAGAACCCTGGCGCACCTTCCCATGCAAGAATATTGCATCACTTTTTGTAATATTTTTGCTGTAGAAAATCTTTTCTCTTGTGACCTAAAATCCTAGTTTGTACAGCAAGTACATTTTTCCTTTAGCTTTTGGCCTTGAGCTTTCTTGAGCTTAAGCACCTTCCTAAGAAACCCTAAACCCCACGAGATTAGCCCTAATGGTCTTCTAGAAGGTGGCCAAACTTGGCGACCAAGTTTCTTACTAGAAACTTGCCAGCTTGGTAGAGTCACGTCTGGTCGGCCTGGGTATGATCCATTGCTACCTCTTGAGCTTGCGTTGGATTTCCCCGAAGAGGAGAGTATGATGCAGCAAATTAGCATAAGTATTTCCCTCAGTTTTTGAGAACCAAGGTATCAATCCAGTAGGAGGCTACGCGCGAGTCCCTCATACCTACACAAAAACAATAGCTCAACGCAACCAACGCGATTAGGGGTTGTCAATCCCTTCACGGTCACTTACAAGAGTGACATCTGATAGAGATGATAGATAATATTTTTGGTATTTTTGGTATAAACATGCAAGGTAAAATAAAAGGCAAAGTAAAAAGCAAAGCAATAATAAAGTGATTGGAGATTGATATGATGAGAATAGACCCGGGGGCCATAGGTTTCACTAGTGGCTTCTCTCAAGAGCATAAGTACTTCTACGGTGGGTGAACAAATTACTGTTGAGGAATTCACAGAATTGAGCATAGTTATGAGAATATCTAGGTATGATCATGTATATAGGCATCACGTCCGAGACAAGTAGACCGACTCCTGCCTGCATCTACTACTATTACTCCACTCATCGACCGCTATCCAGCATGCATCTAGAGTATTAAGTTAATGAAAACAGAGTAACGCCTTAAGCAAGATGACGTGATGTAGAGGAATAAATTCATGCAATATGATAAATACCCCATCTTGTTATCCTCGATGGCAACAATACAATACGTGCCTTGCTGCCCTTTCTGTCACTAGGTAAGGACACCGCAAGATTGAACCCAAACCTAAGCACTTCTCCCATTGCAAGAAAAACCAATCTAGTAGGCCAAACCAAACTATAATTCAAAGAGACTTGCAAAGATAACAAATCATACATAAAAGAATTCAGAGAAGATTCAAATATAGTTCATAGATAATCTTGATCATAAACCCACAATTCATCGGTCTCAAGAAACACACCGCAAAAAGAAGATTACATCGAATAGATCTCCACAAGAGAGGGGGAGAACATTGTATTGAGATCCAAAAAGAGAGAAGAAGCCATCTAGTTACTAACTATGGACCCGAAGGTCTGAGGTAAACTACTCACACTTCATTGGAGAGGCTATGATGATGATGTAGAAGCCCTCCGTGATGGATGCCCCCTCCGGCGGAGCTCCAGAACAGGCCCCAAGATGGGATCTCGGGGATACATAAAGTTGCGGCGGTGGAATTAGGTTTTTGGCTCCGTCTCTGATCGTTTGGGGGTATGTAGGTATATATAGGAGGAAGGAGTATGTCGGTGGAGCTTCGAGGGGCCCACGAGGCAGGGGGCGCGCCCTCCACCCTCGTGACCGCCTCGTGGCTTTCTTGACGGAGGTTCCAAGTCTCCTGGGTCTTATCTGATGAGAAAATCACGTTCCCAAAGGTTTCATTCCGTTTGGACTCCGTTTGATATTTCATTTCTTCGAAACACTAAAATAGGCAAAAAAAAAACAACAATTCTGGGCTGGGCCTCCGGTTAATAGGTTAGTCCCAAACTTAATATAAAAGTGGAAAATAAAGCCCAATATAGTCCAAAACAGTAGATAATACAGCATGGAGCAACAAAAAATTATAGATACGTTGGAGACGTATCATCCATCACCCCTCCTTGACGTAACACTGCACGGTCGAGCGCTTGGACAAGGTTTGGCCACTCCTAGCCGTCGTTTTGACCATGCCAGCATGGTGACCGCACGAGGACACGGCGCCTGGCAGCGTCTCAACATGCTCTGGCTGTCGCCTTGCCCTCTGTTTCGCGCGTGCTTGTTCCAGCGATCGCCTCCGACTGCTGCACCGCGCCACAATCCTCGACCCATCAAGCTTAACCCCTCCCTATCGCTCGCCGACGCCTGAGCTGTGGCAGCAAGCACGGGCGCGTCGCGTCCAAATCGGCACAGTACGCCCGTGCACTTGTCCTCTTCTCCAACCACCTCCTGTGCGCGTCCGCAAGCGTGGGCAAGCCCCAGAGTCGACGCATCATCGTGCCCCCTCGCGTTGGAGCTTCTCATCAACGTTCGCCGTGTGTCCAGAATGCTCCGGCGGTGACACGTTCCCCCCTCTGCTCCGGCTATATATAGCGCCCCCGCCTCACTTGCTAGCCATGCACCACTCCACACCACCTCCACGAACACGTAGACGAGCAGAAGCCCGGTCGGGTAGGCCTCTGGCCATCGCCCTGACCCGAGGACTCCAGCGATCCCCGTAGTCCAGCTGCCGTGCTCTGGTGCCTCTCGAGCTCAAGCAGCTGCTTGGGCGGGGCATTGGGGGTCTGCTGGTGCTGCCTGGACCCCGCCAAGCCCTCGGAGCTGCCTCTAGCTGCCGTCTTCAACCTCTCCGGCGAACCCCGTCCGCCACCGAAGCTTGCGAGCTCGACTGCGGCCAGCTCCGTCCACCTCTCGCCAAGCCATGGATACGGGCAGGTGCGCTGCGAGCCCTGCTTCCAATCTATCCCTCTAGCTTAGTCCCAAACCCTTCGTCACCGGCGTGAGCTCCGGTGAAACACCGTCCCTCCTTTGATCTTGATCCCCCCTTCTCTCTCCTGACAGGTGGGGCCCAGTGTCAGCCTCACCACTCGCGCCCGAAGCGGTACGAGTGGAGGCGCACTCCCATTTTATGCCTTCGACGTCACCCCCCCCCCAGGATTTTCTGTTTATTCAAATTTAATTTAGAAATTTGACTAAACTTTGACCAGCCACCATTTCTAAACCATAAGTCCAAGTGAATTGATTCTTTTTGCATTGTCTTTGTTACAGAAAGCTCTAGTAGCACACCAAAAGGTGGATTTTTCCTTGCTGTCTAGAATTTCTGGTGATTTTTAGAATGTGTTTTGACATTTATTTTTGTGGTTTTAAATTGTTTTGCAGAAGGAGAAGCTTGTCTTGAAGCAAACCAAGAGGGGTGTGATCCTCCTCTACACTAAGGCAAGCCACACCAGCATTTGGATGGTGTTATTTCAATATCTATGATTCCCTACTTGAATATGAGTTCTTATTTGCATAAAAAATTTGGTAAATTGCTAGTCACTTTATTCTGTTAGAAATGCTTGTTTTAGTTACTGGTTGCATGCATGAACTTGTTTGGTTAAGTAGAGTAAGATTTTTACACTATGCATATTGCTATGGAAATTAATGGTATTAATTTTACTAAATGATATTTTCATTTAAATAAAGAACTAATAAAGATATTGCTTGTTGATAAAAATGAGGTATAACCAGAAAGTTTGATCCTTAGTGTTGCAAGATAAATATGTGGTTAAGTTTGATCCATGAACATGAGTTTTTTGCTTTGCATTGCGAGTAGTTGCATGATTTCCGATATTATGCCATTGTTAGTAATAAAAAGTTTTCTTAAGAGTTAACATGATTAAGTTCAACTTGAATATGATGTTGATCACATCATGGTGCCACTGAATCGGGTTTTTAGTTCAGTGCGACCACATTTACCTAATGGGAAGGTCTTGATTCGGTCCTTTGTTGTGGCTCTCACCGGTGCCTCCCGCGAGGGAAGGTTATGGGCGTGCATACCCCTAGCCCGGTAGGCAGAGATAACCTTGTGTGCTTGTTTTTGTTTTTATGGTACCTTGTCCCCGTTTGGGACCGTTTTGCCATGACGGTGGCCGTTGGTGTCTTTGGTAGACATGGGGCCACCCAAGACCTAGCCCTGAGAGGGAGATGGTCGGAGTGGCCGGGGAGAGTGCATGACAAAGGGAGGGTTTCGTCGGGATATTTTGGTCCACCCGAATGGGAGTGCGAGGCCAGGTATTCCGTAGTGTGGGTAAAGTGCGCTACCTCTGCAGAGTGTATTTAACCTATCGATAGCCGCGCCCTCGGTTATGGGCAAAACTCGGAAGTAAGTAACACCATGGGTCAACTTTTATAATTAATCTTGCAAACTAGAAATTGTTGTGATGCATTGTTTCGTGGTGAACCTTGAACACTCGAGGTGTTCATGAGTGATTGGTTTCAGGTGTGACCCTGGTGTGGTCACCGTTTGGTTACGAGGTAACCTTCTGGTAAGCGAGTTCGTGTGACTTGGTGCGCTGTTTGGTTGTTTTGCATATTTAGTATTTTCTTGCATTAGTTTAATCGGATTAATTATCTTGATATTGTCTGTCATCGTGCTTATGTTTGTTGTGAGCTTGCAAGTACATTCAATATACTGACCTGGCGTGTTATGCCACCTTTCAGGCAAGTCGAATCGCATCGGAGTGCATCTCGTGTCTAGGCCGTGTCCACGTCGGTGTCCCTGTGATATGGAGTTCTGCTACGACGTTCTTCCGCTGCCGCGTAGTTTCGTGTGATCGAGGCCCCAGCCATGTTCATTAAATAATGTACATACTGTCCAGCAGCACCGTGCGTGCCGCTTGGCCTTGAATCTCAATGTAATATCAGACCTATGTACCCCGCTAGTATCAATAAAGCGGTTATTTCTGTACCATGTTGTTGTGTGTTGCCAGAAGACTCGATCTATGGGCTGGCAACGCAGGGTAAACCGGCTGCTCTGAGCCGGGGTGCCACAATGCTTGGTATCAGAGCCGCGCTGATTGTAGGACACGCTAGACTGGTAGCGTGTTAGTAAAATGGTAGATAGTTTCGTTTGAGTGCCGGTAGACATAGGAATTGGTTGTTGCATTGCATGCATGTTTAATTGTTGTTATTACTAACCGTATGGTTTGTCAGTGTAGATGGCACCAGTACCGATCTTGTACCATCATGAGCCAGCTTCGCGCACATCGCCGCACCTGCTTCAGAACATGTGGCGACGACTCTATCCAGAGGGTGCTGATCCAGAGTATCGGTTGTATCGGGAGCATCTGGCCGGTGCATTGTATGAGTATTATGCTGAGGTCACTCTACACCACAGTTCCCCATCCGGCGCTTACACTCGTTCGTCTAAGGGTGGTCTTGCTTCTACGCCATCTCAGGCGGTTCAGTTTGCTGCTATCGAGGCTCTTGTAGACTTGTGCTACAATGAGGTTCACATGCACACCCACCCTGGTCTTTTCTACTACCCATCTCTACACGAGAATGGGCGTATCCGCTTTCCTTTGATTAACCCGGCGTGCGATCGTCCCACTAGCCACCTTGTATGCTACATCACTGCTAGTTATCCCCTTAACTACGAGTTAGCTCGGGAGCTCTCACGCGCTCCCGCCGCTCTCGCTGCTGCTCGTATAAGGAACCCTCTTCCAGCTGTCATCTACACTTCTGCTCCTCCCACCTCCGTTCCTTCGACAACCTTGCAGGGTACCATTAACCTCTGGCGGTGAACCCTCGCAGGACTCCTGCCGCATGGTCTTCTCTTGTCACTACTCCTGCTGCTCCTATGCTTAGATCCCATCCACCACCTGCCCCTGAGGGAGAGCCCTCGAGGCAGCGCTAGCGCACATCTCTTCCCCCGGAGGTCTCTACTATCAGTTCAGGATCTGGGTCCGACTTAGTAGACGAGCCTGCAGCAGCACCATCCGAGCAGTAGACCGTTAGAGTATCGTTGTAGTCATGAGCATGATGTATGGCTGTAATCGCACTTGTCATGACGCGTAGTTTCATGTACGAGGGTAGTAGCCCCATTGTGATGCTTACTTTCATGTTGGGACTATGTATAATTATGTTGGACTCTTTTATTCGACTTGGTTTTCATTCGTTGTTTTCTTCCGAGATTTGTCATTGTTTTTTCCCCATTTTGGAATTTTCTCATCTTAGTTGCTATGTATTGGGAAAACAAAAAATAGGATGCCGCGTGGAGGAAGCAGCAGTCAAGCTGGTGAGGATGTCCCTGTCCGTCGCTCCGCAAGACAGGCAGGACATTCCCCTGAGCCATGCCAGCCTCCACCGCCACAACCGCCTTCCACCGAGCAAATCCTGCGAATGTTTGAAGAAAGGAGTAAGGATCTGCTGGAAGTACTGAAAAGTGTACAAGTTATGGTTGGGCAGAATGGAAACCAGAATGGCCATCACTCCAAGCTATCAAATTTTTAGCGAACCAATCCTCCCAGCTTCAGCCAAGTACTTGATCCATTGGGCGCCGACGACTGGCTAAGGACCATTGAGAAGAAACTGGAGATTGCCCGCACTGAAGAAGGAGACAAGGTTCCTTTCACAAAGAATTATCTCGAAGGAGCTACCGCTATATTGTGGGATAATGCCAAAGCAATATGGCCTGCAGACGAGGAAATTACTTGGACAAAATTAAAGGATCATTTCCGCAAGTATTATATTCCCACCGGAATCATGAAGATCAAGCAGCGCGAGTTTCTCGCTCTCACTCAAGGCAGCGCGACCGTCAACCATTTGGCCCGCTATTCTCTCCATGATGTGGCCACAAAAGAGCGGAAGATCGACCGGTTTCTTGGAGGCCTGAATCAGCATCTCAGGTGCACTCTGAGCATGTTTGATTTCCCAGACTTCCTGACTCTAGTGAATAAGGCCCTCATCGCCGAGAGGGAACATAAGCTCATGCACGACAACAAGCCAGCTGTTAATGACCACAAGCGCAAATTCGAGCCAAAGAAGGATATGCAACCAGTGGAAAAGGCTCATACTTGGCAACAGACTCAGGTGGAGTACAAACCCAATTGGCAGCAGAATGTCAACAAGACTACTACACAAGTCAAGAATGTCGTGACCAGCCCGGTGCGCAACGATTGTCAGTGCAACAATTCGTGCTTCAGCTGTGGTCAAACCGGACACTACGCCCGACAGTGTCCCAAGAACACCAAGCACGTCACTCACTTTCAGCCGCAAGTCAACTACATGGAGCCGTATTCCGCCCCTGATATAATCCAAGGGCAAGTTCATCACATCTCCGCAGATGAAGCCCAAGAGGGCCCGGAAGTCGTCATTGGTATGTTTCTCGTTAACGACATACCAGCCATAATTTTATTTGACTCCAGGGCTTCCCACTCTTTTATTTCGCGGGGTTTTGCTTCCCAAAAAATTTCCTCGCTTGATTTTGGGAAAACACATGCTGGTACAATCCCCGGGATCCCTACTTAGAAGAAATCTCGTCTGCCAAAATTTGGAGATCGACATCAAGGGCGTCAAGTTTCCAACAAATTGGATGTCATTCTGGGCATGAATTGGTTGACCCAATTCCAAGTCTGCATCAGCTGTGCGACCCAAGAAGTTACCCTGAAAAATATGAAAGGTCGCACTACCAGTTTTTATGCCCGCAAGCGCATCCCCATGGAAGATATGGTTTTCGCAGCTGTGGTAGAAAAGGTGGAATTAATTCCAGTGGTCAGCGAGTATCCAGATGTATTTCCTAAAGAATTACCAGGCATGCCACCAGACCAAGAATTGGAGTTTTCTATTGACCTGGTGCCCGGAACCACTCCGATACATAAGAAATATTATTGGATGCCTTCCTCAGAATTGGTGAAGTTGAAGATAAAACTGGATGAGATGCTGCAGAAAGGATACATTCGTCCAAGCTATTCACCATGGGGATCACCCGCAATCTTCATGGACAAAAAGGATGGCAGTCTACGAATATGCGTAGACTACCAACAGCTGAATGACGTCACCATCAAAAATAAGTATCCACTACCGAGGATTGATGATCTGTTTGATCAACTTAGTGGGGCCAAAGTATTCTCCAAAATTGATTTGAGGACGAGATATCATCAACTCAAGATAAAGAAGGAAGATATTCCTAAGACCGCGTTCACCACTCGGTACAGTCTTTATGAATACACCGTTATGTCCTTCGGCCTCACCAACGCTCCTGCATTCTTTATGCATATGATGAACAAGGTGTTTATGGACTTCTTGGACAAATTTGTGGTGGTGTTCATTGACGACATACTCATTTACTCCAAGAGCAAGGACGAACAAAAGGAGCATCTTTGAGCAGTTCTGCAAAGACTTCGCGATCATCAACTGTATGCCAAATTCAGCAAATGTGAGTTTTGGCTCCAGCAAGTGGGATTCCTTGGACATATCCTCTCAGCAGAAGGAATCTCGATGGACCCAAGCAAGGTAAAAGACGTACTTGATTAGTCTGCATCCACCACTGTCTCAGAAATCCGGAGTTTCCTTGGACTAGCCGGATATTATCACTATAAAAAAAGACACATCCGTGACATTTTGGGCCGAATGAATTTTTTTTCTGTCATACAATATGACACTTCTATGACGATAATTGTGGCAAAACCCAGTATCATCATAGATGTGGTGGGCTCCTACTTCTATGACAAAAAATCATGACAGAAAATGGGCTTTTCGTCCTGGGCGGGCCGGAGACGCAACTGCATGACATTCTTTGGGCCGTCCATGACGGAAAAAAACCGTTGTACAAGCGAGGGCGAGGAAAATTTCGGGGAGTTCCCTGTTACGGTGGGAGGTCGGGGGCCGAGCGATGCGCGTTTCTCTCATACACGTTCGCGCGTGTGTGCGAGGTGTTGGCTCTAACTGAACCCGAGCGAGGCGTTGGGCTCTAACTGAACCCGAGCGATTGCACTGCAGGCTACGTGTTACTGAACCCGAGCGATTGATCGATGCCTGTTAACTGAACCCGATCGAGCGATTCCTTCGCTACTGCTGCTAACTGAAGCCGATCGATGGGATGAATAGTGAGCGTTGCGAGGGGGGGGGTTGGATGAACAGTGAGCGGTGGCGTTGCCTCTGGATGAATAGGACACCGTGGTGTGGTGGAGGGCTGGATGAATAGTAGACGATGGAGGAGCGCCCGTGGAGGGGTGGATGACCAGGACCCCGTGGTGTGGAGGGCTGGATGAACAGTAGACGGTGCAGGGGTGCCCATGGAGGGGTGGTTGAACAGGACCCCGTGGTGTGGAGGGCTAGATGAACAGTAGACGGTGGAGGGGTGGTTGAACAGTAGCAGGTGGAGTAGCGCGCGGTGGAGGCTGGATGAACAGGAGCCCGTGGAGGCTGGATGAACAGGAGCCCGTGGAGGCTGGATGAACAGGAGCCCGTGGAGGCTGGATGAACAGGAGCCCGTGGAGGCTGGAGGAGGTCGAAGGTGCAGATGAACAGTATCCTGTGGAGTCCCGTTTTGCGGTACGCCACACCCCTCCCGATGAACAGGACCCCCGTTTCGACCGTAGCGCTCCAACACAAGTCCGTTTCCTCTGTTTTGCGGTACGCCACACCCCTCCCGATCAATAGGACCCCGTTTCGACCGTAGGAGGTCCATTTCCTCCGTTTTGCGGTACGCCACACCCCTCCCGATCAACAGGACCCCCATTTCGACCGTAGGAGGTCCGTTTCCTCCGTTTTGCGGTATGCCACACCCCTCCCGATGAATAGGATCCCATTTCGAACGTGGCCGGTCAAACACAAGGTTGTTTCCTCCGTTCTGCGGTACGCCAGTCCTCGTTTCCAAGCCCTCCCGATGAACAAGACCACGCATTCCGTTGCCTCCCCATGAACATGACGACGACGCTGTTTCTCCGTTCCGACCCAGCCATGTACACGAGCCATCGCCGTACGTATGCGCGAGTAGGCGTTGGAGACTCCGCCCGTATGTACACATACATGGCCGTATTTTCTTTCTTGCACCCTGGCTGCTGTACGTACGTGTACATGCTACGTGCGCGCCTCTACTATGACTCGTGCGCGCCTCTACTACAACACATGCGCGCCTCTACATCGACCAGTATATATGTACGTACACGTTCGCGACCAGAATGACAACGCTACGTACGCTTCGACCAGGTGGGTCCCGACTATCAGGCACTTCCTTGCCTGCGAAGATGTAGATGGTGGGTCCCAGCAGTCAGGGGGCGAATCGTTTTTTTTTGCCCGGACGCACTTCGTTGCGTGCGAAGATGTAGCTGGTGGGTCCAAGCAGTTGGGGGGCTGTTGGGCCCCAGCAGTCAGGGGGGCGAATCGTTTGGTTTTTTTGCCGGGATGCACTTCCTTGCGTGCGAAGATGTAGCTGGTGGGTCCCAGCAGTCAGGGGGCGAATCGTTTTTTTTTTGCCCGGACGCACTTCCTTGCGTGCGAAGGTGTAGCTGGTGGGTCTCAGCAGTCAGGGGGGAAACATTTTTTTTTGTGAAATACGGTGGCCCATCCGATGGGTCCCTACTGTCAGGTGGAGGAATCATTATTTTCCGTGTAATAAGGAGGCACTTCCTTGCTGCCGCCGTGGACCCAGCTGTCAGCCTCTCCACGTACAGTCCACTTCCGATGGAAGATGTTCCTTGACCACGTTGGCCACACCGCGCCGACAACACCAGGGCGGTGGACGACGGCGAGGCCTAGGAAGGGGACGACATGGAGGCAGGGAAGACTCGGCAGTTGTTTCCCACGCGGAGGGGAGTACGACTGTACGAGGGTTTACTGGTTCGTCTGCCGTCGCCGGAAAATAATAGCAGGTGTGGGTGAGTAGAGGGATGGCTAGGCCAGCGATGGGAGTATGGTCGGGCGGTGAGGCCTGCGCGGCAGTATAGCCGGCCGCAAGGAGGAGGGAGTAGGCAGTCCCGCCGGCACTTGTTTGAGCGGCTGGAGCAGGAAGAGCAGAGATTGAAGAAGCACGACGGCCGTTGGATGGACATCCAACAGTCAGTGCTTATGCGTCAACCCTTTTTTAGGAAAGCCTCAAATCTGTGGAAAAGAGCATACAACCCATCTGCCATTATTTCTAATAATTTACAGCCCATTTGCTAATTCTTAAGATTTTTTTGGAGCCCATAGTCTTTTTGTTAGCATTGCAGCCCATATTGTGGCAACGGTTAAAAAATTATACGAAATTTTGCATATTTCAGTGCAGTCCGAACTATTTTTAATCCCGAAATTTCGACTCACATTCAAACTGATTTTAAAAATAAATGTATATCAATATAAAATCCAACAAATTCTCCACGCATAAAAATTAATGTAATTTAAAATCTTGAAATGAAATAAAGATATTTGAAACTAATTGCCGGTTTGATGTGTTTTAAAAATGTACAACCCATTTCTCATTACTGATGGGCCATTTTCTCGGCCAGCCGAATGAAAGCTCTCCTTGTCTTGAAAGATTTGCCGCCCAACATGCGTGACAAAGCGACTTACTTGGCAAATCACAAAAAAACTGGGCTGTGTCCGTGGACCCAGCTGTCAGCCTCTCCACGTATAGTACTCTTCTGATGGAAGTCATTCCTTGACCACGTTGACCACGCCGCGCGGAGAGCACCACGGCGGTGGACGACGGCGAGGCCTAGGAAGGGGATGACGCAGCAGTGGAAGCCCACACGGAGAGGACTACGAGGGTTCACTGGTTCAGCTGCGGTGTGAGGCTGCCGTCGCCGCAGGGCCTGGCCAGCGGTGGGAATAGTAGGGGGCGGTGAGGCCTCTACAGCAGCATAGCCCGCCACAGGAGGCAGGAGCATGCGGCACGACCAGCGCTGGTTTGGGTGGCTGGAGCAAGAAGACCAGAGGTTTAAGAAGCACTACGGCCGTTGGATGGACATCGTACGGTCACTGGAGCTAGAATCGTTCATATTGACTAAGTTGACAAAGCCCTTCGTCCCCGTCAACTTAGTAGGCCCACAAGTCAGCCTCCCAGCAAGGTGGGTCCCAGCTAGCCGGGGGAGTATTCATTTTTTTGTGCGTAATAAGGAGGCACTTCCGGTGGGTCCGAGCTGACAGCGGGGGGAACATTTTTTCGCAAAATGCGGTGGCCCGTCCGGTGGGTCCCAGCAGTCACGGGGAAACGATTTTTTTCACAAAATACTGGTGGCCCGTCCGGTGGGTCCCTGCTGTCTGGTGGAGGAATAATTATTTTCCGCGTAATAAGGAGGCACTTCCTTGCGGCTGCCGTGGACCCAGCTGTCAGCCTCTCCACGTACAGTCCACTTCCGATGGAAGATGTTCCTTGACCACGTTGGCCACGCCGCGCCGACAACACCAGGGCGGTGGACGACGGCGAGGCCTAGGAAGGGGACGACATGGAGGCAGGGAAGACTCGGCAGTTGTTTCCCACGCGGAGGGGAGTACGACTGTACGAGGGTTTACTGGTTCGTCTGCCGTTGCCGGAAAATAATAGCAGGTGTAGGTGAGTAGAGGGATGGCTAGGCCAGCGATGGGAGTATGGTCGGGCGGTGAGGCCTGCGCGGCAGTATAGCCGGCCGCAAGGAGGAGGGAGCAGGCAGTCCCGCCGGCACTTGTTTGAGCGGCTGGAGCAGGAAGAGCAGAGATTGAAGAAGCACGACGGCCGTTGGATGGACATCCAACAGTCAGTGCTTATGCGTCAACCCTTTTTTAGGAAAGCCTCAAATCTGTGGAAAAGAGCATACAACCCATCTGCCATTATTTCTAATAATTTACAGCCCATTTGCTAATTCTTAAGATTTTTTTGGAGCCCATAGTCTTTTTGTTAGCATTGCAGCCCATATTGTGGCAACGGTTAAAAAATTATACGAAATTTTGCATATTTCAGTGCAGTCCGAACTATTTTTAATCCCGAAATTTCGACTCACATTCAAACTGATTTTAAAAATAAATGTATATCAATATAAAATCCAACAAATTCTCCACGCATAAAAATTAATGTAATTTAAAATCTTGAAATGAAATAAAGATATTTGAAACTAATTGCCGGTTTGATGTGTTTTAAAAATGTACAACCCATTTCTCATTACTGATGGGCCATTTTCTCGGCCAGCCGAATGAAAGCTCTCCTTGTCTTGAAAGATTTGCCGCCCAACATGCGTGACAAAGCGACTTACTTGGCAAATCACAAAAAAACTGGGCTGTGTCCGTGGACCCAGCTGTCAGCCTCTCCACGTATAGTACTCTTCTGATGGAAGTCATTCCTTGACCACGTTGACCACGCCGCGCGGAGAGCACCACGGCGGTGGACGACGGCGAGGCCTAGGAAGGGGATGACGCAGCAGTGGAAGCCCACGCGGAGAGGACTACGAGGGTTCACTGGTTCAGCTGCGGTGTGAGGCTGCCGTCGCCGCAGGGCCTGGCCAGCGGTGGGAATAGTAGGGGGCGGTGAGGCCTCTACAGCAGCATAGCCCGCCACAGGAGGCAGGAGCATGCGGCACGACCAGCGCTGGTTTGGGTGGCTGGAGCAAGAAGACCAGAGGTTTAAGAAGCACTACGGCCGTTGGATGGACATCGTACGGTCACTGGAGCTAGAATCGTTCATATTGACTAAGTTGACAAAGCCCTTCGTCCCCGTCAACTTAGTAGGCCCACAAGTCAGCCTCCCAGCAAGGTGGGTCCCAGCTAGCCGGGGGAGTATTCATTTTTTTGTGCGTAATAAGGAGGCACTTCCGGTGGGTCCGAGCTGACAGCGGGGGGAACATTTTTTCGCAAAATGCAGTGGCCCGTCCGGTGGGTCCCAGCAGTCACGGGGAAACGATTTTTTTCACAAAATACTGGTGGCCCGTCCGGTGGGTCCCTGCTGTCTGGTGGAGGAATAATTATTTTCCGCGTAATAAGGAGGCACTTCCTTGCGGCTGCCGTGGACCCAGCTGTCAGCCTCTCCACGTATAGTACTCTTCCGATGGAAGTCGGTCGTTGACCACGTTGACCACGCTGTGCCGAGAGCACCAGGGCGGTGGACGACGGCGAGGACTAGGATGGGGACGACTCGGAGCCGGGGAAGACACAACATTGGATGCCCACGCGAAGAGGAGTACGAGGGTTCACTGGTTCGGCTGCGGTGTGAGGCTGCTGTCGCCGCAGAAACATGGGGTGTGGGTGAGTAGAGGGATGGCCTGGCCAGCGGTGGGAGTAGTAGGGGCGGTGAGGCCTCCGCGGCATCACAGCCGGCCATGGGAGGCAGGAGCACGCGGCATGACCGGCGCTGGTTTGGGCGGCTGGAGCAAGAAGACCAGAGGTTGAAGAAGCACTACGGCCGTTGGATGAACATCGTACTGTAACAGGAGCAAGAATCGTTCATATTGACTAAGTTGACAAAGCCCTCCATCCCCGTCAACTTGGCAGGCCCACAAGTCAGCCTCCCACTATGTTGGGTTCCAGCTAGCAGGGGGAATCTTCATTTCTTTTGTGCGTAATAAGGAGGCACTTCCTAGCATGCGAAGATAGCTGGTGGGTCCGACATGTCAGCGGGGGGCACTTTATTTCGCGAAAGAGAGGCCCTTCCGGTGGGTCCCAGATGTCAGGTGGAGGAATCATTATTTTGCGCGTAATAAGGAGGCATTTCCTTGTTTGCGGCCGAGGACCCAGCGGTCAGGGTCTCCACGCACAGTCTACTTCCGATGGTGTCGTTCGTTTACCACATTCACCATGCTGCGCCGAGCGCATCCAAGGTGGTGGACGACGACGAGGCCCCGAGCAGCAACGAGCCGGAGATGGGAAGACGCGGGAGTAGAGTCGCAGACGGAGAGGTGTACGAGGGTTAACTGGTTCTAGTGCGGTGTGGTTCGGCAGTCAGTGGAGAAGAACAGGAGATGTGGAGGGGTGGAGGGATGGCCTGGCCAACGGTGGATAAGATGTGGGATATTGTTTTCTTACATATGTAAGTATCTGTTAAATATATGATGACAATAAAAATAATATATAATAACATATGAAATAATTTTTTTAGAAAAACAGGGAGCATCTCCCCGGTTCCATTGCTGAGAATGAAACCGCAACATATTCTGATACAGCAGCTCAAAGAGCAGTTCGAAAGCAAAGGTAGAAAAGCTACAAACTAGGGGGGGTGGATGAACAAGTTCTCTGAATAACACAAATCACCCGAGCGGTGCCAAAGGCAAAGCGGATAGAGCACTTAAATGACACAAGGAGGGTCCAGCGAAGCCTTCATGGTCTTCAGCCGAGGGGCCGTGTCAGCCTGCGGCGACCAGTAAGCAAGCGGAGACACCAGGCTAGAAGGCGTAGCATGGTGGATGTCCCTCTTTTTCGGCGCCAGGTGCCCATTATCTTCATCAGAGATCTTGAGACGAGCCCACGGGTCCAGCCCCAGAGCAGGTCGAGCCTTGTTCAGCCACAAGTGATCGCCAACGGTTTCTGGAGGGATCTTGTTAGGGTTTCCATGAAGCTCATCAACTTGTCCTTGTCCGATCCGGAGGAGAGAGTCGCCCAGTTCCTCAACATGTTCCTGATCAACCTCAAGACCTGCGGAATGGAAATCCAGGAGGTGTTACTGAAAATCATAGCATTTCTATATTTCCAGAGGCACCAAAGGACAGCTGAGCTAACAGTGTTTAAAACTGAGCACTCTTTGGTAGCAATCCAGAATCTGGCGACAGATTCGAAGGATGAGCCAATCTGACTAGAGAAATATTCCTCAATGTGGGCCCAGAGATGTTTAACAACTATACATTCAAAAAATAGGTGAGAACAAGACTCTTGTTCCATGCAGTAAACACAATCAAGGGGTTTGATGATGTGTCTCTTCGTAAGGTTATCCCTAGTCATCAATTTGTTTTTGGAGAGAAGCCAGAGAAATACATGAATTTTAGGGGGAACTCTCAATTTCCAGACAGCATGGATAAAGACGGGTTGAACCCCTCTAAAGTTGATAACATGATAGAGGGAGCTGGAGGAATACTTCCCCTTATTGTCCAGCTGCCAAATCAGGGCATCTGGCTCGGTAGTAAAGGTAATGCTTTTGTTAAAGAGAGTTTTAGGCATTGACCGTCCCAAACTTCATTGAAACTTTTGTTAAGCTCATTGCGGATATAGTAAATAGGCCAAAATTGGACTGCTAGGGGGGATGTGTCAAACCAACTATCTTCCCAGAACCTGGTTCTGCTCCCATCCCCTATGTTCCATCTGTAGCCAAATTTCACAGCATGCATAATAGATTTTAATCCTTTCCAGAATCTAGAGGTCTTAGGGTTGGAGGAAGGGACAAAAATATTAGGTTTATTTCCTCGGTATTTATGGGCAATAAGAAGCTTCCAGGGTTTCAGGTCTTCCTGATAGAATCTTTTAATCCAAGACCCTAGAAGACAGATGTTAATTTCTTGGAGGTTAGGTATGCCTAGGCCTCCAAAATCTTTTTTCATAGAGACTAGGGCCCAATTAGCAAGGTGTAGCTTACTATTTCCCTCAAAATCATTCCACAAGCAATGAGACATCTGAGAATTGATGAGGTTCACTGCCCATTTAGGGAACTTGAAGAAGGAGAGGAGATACATTGGAATGCTAGCCAAACAAGCTTGTATGAGGATCAATCTACCTCTGTAAGAGAGAAGTTTGCCCCTCCACCCAGCAATCCTTTTAATGATTTTATCCAGAAGGGGTTGGATATCCTCTCTCCTCAGTTTATCATAGTGGAGAGGGATACCTAGGTACTTAATGGGGAAGTTACCTTTATTACAGACTAGAATAGAGAGGAAGTCAGCTAACTCCTGATCATCCATGTTGATAGGGATGAGTTCACTTTTAGAGTAGTTGATTCTCATGCCTGAGACTTGTTCAAACCAGGTTAGAACAGTTTTCAGATTGCTAGCATGTGTGGAGTCATTGTCTAAGAAAAGGATGGTCTCATCTGCATATTGAAGGCAGATGATGCCACCAGGCAGACCTCAGGACAGAGCCCTACAATCAGACTATGACCAGTAGCTTTGCTCAGCATTTTAGTAAGAACGTCCACTACTAAATTAAACAAAAGCGGGGAGATGGGGTCACCTTGCCTAAGGACTTTACCAGCAAGGAAAAAATCACTTTCACAGTTATTTAACTTGACCCCAACAGACCCCCCATGAGAAGTTGCTGGATCCAACTCTCCTCTATGAAAGGCTTGGAAAAGATCTAAGAGATCATTTTTCACCAAGTCCCAAAAATGCTGGTAAAACAAGAAGGGAATCACATCAGGATCAGGAGCCCCATTAGGATAAGAGCTAAAAATGGCTTCCTTCACCTCTGTCTCTGAAAAAGGGGCTTCTAGCAGCTCATTTTCAGCAGGAGAGACTTTTTCAGAAGCAGAGAAAAAATTGTTCTGTAGAGAGAACCCAGAAGGGTTTTCTTTCTTAAACAGGTCTTTGTAGAAGTCACTAGCCACTTTCAGCATCTCATCTACCTCAGTAACAGGGCCATTAGGGCCATCAAGGGAGTAAATGAGGGTTTTCCTCCTCCTCTGGTTAGCTACTCCATGGAAGTAAGCAGTATTTCTATCACCCTCCTTAATGTTCCTATCTCTAGACCTTTGTTTGGATTTGATTTCTTCTTGAAGCCAAATTTTCTTGAGCTCTCCATGGACAAAGTTTAATCTATTAGTCTCAGCCTCAGAGAGGTCAGTGGTTTCTGCCTTAATATCTAGAGAATCAAACTTAAGGAGGAGAAGCCTTTTGTATCTTCTAAGATTAGCTTCCTCATTGGAGTTACACCCTTTGGTAGTTCTTCTAAATCTCCTGATTTTGATCTGCCAATTTTCTAGGGGGCAGCTGCTCCCAGTAGGCTCATTCCAGATTTTCCTGACCAGCTCAGTAAAATCTTCTCTAAGCAACCACCACTTTTCAAATTTCAAATGATTGCTCTTTGGAGTTTGGTTAAGACCAGAGTCCCAGAGCAAAGGAGTGTGGTCACTACCACATCTAGGCAGAGCTCTACAACTAGAAAGGGGAAAGAAACTATCTAATTCTGTGTCACAGAAAATTCTGTCAATGGTGGACATAATCCTGGAGCAGCACTTCCAACATATCTAGCAGAACTGTGGGTTTTCCTTCTGACAGGGCAATTCTCAACTTTATGGGTAACCATTTTGTAGATAAAACAACTCTTGGGCTTGACACATTTATCCAAATGATGGTCTGGTTCCCCACAGTTGTAGCAGATCACCTCAGAGTATGCCATAAGGCCCGAAGCAGGGCAGGAGCAGTTTTCTGGATGTCCTATCTCTTCTTTTGCTGATTCTTGCCTTGAGATTTCCCACTGATCTGAGAGTCAGAACCACCAGCAGATTGATCTTGGGCAATTACAGGAGCCTGCCCGGATTGTGCCCCCATTTGGGGCGGAGGTGGGCCGTACCACTGCCCAACCGTCGCTCCCCCCATTGTGATAGGGGAAATTCATCGGAGTTCCTAGTTCCTTCTCATCCTCCAGCCAGATGTTGTCTCTCAGTAAGCAGAAATAACCACCAGACAGCTCAATTGAAACAGATTGCAAGCCTAATTTCAATCTTCTGTAGGTTTGGGGGAGAGGTAAGGTAGGGGATCCACCTGCTCCGGCTCCGGTGGCGTGCTGGTGGGCAGGAGTACAGTCAAGCATTCCCATCTTGTAGCACGGCGTGGATCTCCTGAATTCACTTCTCCTTTCGCCCATCGAACGAACGCAATCGGCGGCTCACTAGGGTGGGGCATCCTGTGCTTCTCCGAGAAATCTCCTTCGAAGTAGATCCGTAGGGCTAGATTCAGCAGCTCCCAATCCACATGATCCTTGCACATCCGAGCATACCTGCGCGAGTGAGAGAACGGATTCGGTCCCTCCTCGGCTTCCTCCCTCGTAGCTTCCTCCTCTGCTTCCCTCCATTCACGCGTGCACTGGGTCCAGGAGAGAGCGTCATCGCGGAACCGCATCGCCCGCTCCCTCCATCTCCTCCCTCGAGTCTCCCGCAGCACCGTCGGCACGACGGAGTCGAGCGGCTGGAGCATCCACGAGAAGGCTTTGTAGACATGTGGGAGATGCATCTTGTACATCTGCCCGTCTTCCAGCCATTCCCCCATGGATATGGCCGGCGACTCCATGGGGCGCGCGAGCGGACTACTGAGGTGGGCAGGCGCGCCCGGAGTAAGGAGGCGGGGGGTGGCAGCGAGATCTATTTTCCAATTACTCCCTCCTTTTCAGTTTATAGGGCTCAATTCAAAAATCTCACCAACCAAGGTAGATGATGAATGGTGGAATACTTTTTGTAGTTTGCAAAAGCACCTAATTAATGCACTTGTTTTCCTCAAAAAATTATGTTTATCAATGCATAAATTGCAATGCATGCATGCATAAAGTACATGCATTGGTTAATTTTCTCTTAATACTTGCATGCAATGATTTAATGCACCTTGGAATCTGAACATGTGATGGAAAACAACCAAATTGAGCCTTAGAAAATGGAAAAACTAAAATTTTGAGATAAGCCCTATAAACCGAAAAGGAGGGGGTATGTGAACTAAACAGTCAACATATAAAATAATTTAAATATATATAATATAGTTAGAAGGGAAACATAAGTTGGACCTGGCTTTCCTATTCTTATATAGAAAAATAGAACAGACCTCTGCGTTTTCTTCAAAAAATACATAAATTGGGTTGCCAAAAATAAAACCTCAGATGGGAGGTCCATAGGCCGGTCGATACATGACGGCCCTAAGAAAATACAAACAGGCCTATGGACCTCCAAAACCACGTCCAACACTTGCCAAAACTTCGTCCCTCGTTTTCTCTGTGTTTCGCACACTCGACATTGTGTTGGCATTTTGATTGTGCATCATATGAAGATGTGCTATGCATGAATGTTGATCAGCATGATGTTAACTGGCCGGTAGTTCCATTTTCGACCATGAATAAAACTTCCAACATATGTTAACCCTGTTTGAAAAGGCCATGTTAACATAAATGCTCTACCTCTGAAAGCTGCGGTTTCTTATCTGAAACTGAACTTGCAGTTTCTTATCTGAAACTAAAACTTGTAGTTTCTTCTCTGAGAATCACATTGACTGCACTTTTATACTCCTATGAAACTACATTTTTTTAAGTGCTAAAAATAGATCTCTAGAATTCATAAAATACTTTATATGCTCAATACTGCAAATCTGAAATTCAAAAGATATTCATATCTGAAAGTACTCTCAAAATACACAACACAAAACACAATTCACAACCTGCAAATACTGACAACCCTAAGCTCCTCCTGACAATTCACAACCTGCCCGACTATTGGGCTGGGGGGGCAGCCCCCTCCTATTCCTCGGCGGCAGAAAGCCGCCCCGTGAGACGATGTGAACGGCGAGGGAGACGATGGCGGGGAAGCGTCGTCGGGCCAACTGCTTTTCTCCACTTGTAGTTGGGTTCGGTCGACGAAGACTCCACCGGCTCGCTCTGGCAGGACACCCTCACAAACGGCACCCTGTAGATGATCGATCCTTAAATCTCTGGTGGATGCTCCATCTGGGATCGATACTCCCACCACCGCTCCCTCACGATCGGATTCGGTGAACCTGTTTGCTCCATGGGCCAGAGGAGAAGCTCTATGTACTCCGGCGCGACTCCCTCCGGGAGTATCGCGGCCTTTTCACTCTGTTGCAGATATTTGGCCATGGATGTCACCGTCGCCGCTAGTTGGTCCTTGTTGTCAAACCAAGACTGTATCTCCAATATCCTAGCTAGCTTTACAGGGTCGCCGTCTGCGATCCTCACGTATCGGTTGTACTCTTCCATCGATCTACTTCTCCACAGCACCTTCACTCGCCATCGGTGGTTTTTGAATGGAAGAGGAGAGGAGCAGCGCTGGTTTTGGATTAGAACGGGAGAGGAGCAACGCTGGTTTTGGACTGGAGCAGGAGAGGTGGGGCGGTGGTTTTGAAATGGAAGAGGAGAGGAGCGGCGCTGCATTTAGACTGGAACAGGAGAGGAGCGGCGGTGGTTTAAGAGAAGAAGAGCGGTAGAGCAGCGCTGGTCTTGGAAGTATTTTTTTGTTGTTTCGCATATTTTGGGTCAAAGTTTGACCACGTACTGTATTTGACAAGCAAAATGTGAATGCATGTCATCAAAAATTGTATCGTTTGGTTCGTATCTGAATGTACTTTCAAATTATACTCCCTCCATTTTTGTATACAAGGCCACAAACTCATATTACAGGTACCAAGGTAAAAATCAATGCTAAGTTTAAGTCAATGTTGCAAGCTAGCTTGTCACCTTGATTGTCGTGTTAATTAATGTGGTTTTTCTCTCCCAAGCACAACAAGCCAACCCTCTTACTCCTCATTGGTTGATTAATGTCGGGAATGCAAGCTAACCGTCTCACTCCCGCATGCACACAAGGGATATTAATGTCCTCGGGTGCTAGTACGAGGCAAACGCCATCAATTTTGCCTCGATTAATGTTAGTGGCCTTGTATAGTTGCAAATTGTAATTTTGATAGTGGCCTTGTATACAACATATAACATATATTTTATGTGCGAAAATCATGGTCAATTATGACCCAGAATAAAAGGGAGACTAGTTAATGTGGGGTCGCTTTCTTAATTAAAGGGTAAATTGATTTTGATTTTGATCCAGTCAGAGCGCGCCGGCCCTCTTGTCCAATCCTAAATCGCTATTGCACGCTCCTCTCCCTCTTCTCCATTGCAAAACCACCTCCTCTCCTCTCCATCATCTCCATTCCAAAACCACCGTCTCGCCTCTCCTTCTTCTCTATTGCAAGACCACCGTCTCTCCTCCATTTTCTAGACGCTTTGCTCCATGGCGCGGGCGCAATCCATGGAAACAAAATTAGTATACTGTATACTATTTGAAAGTCGAGGGCGGGGCTTTTCCTGCGCGGTAGGCGGCGGGGCAGCTCCGCCTAGTCGGTTCGACAGAGACGCGAGAAGACGAGGGAGTAGGCTGCTGCAAACATAGGGCTGTGTGATTTGACAGCGAGTTACTGCTGGACAGGTGGGGCCCCGTGATTTGACTTGCCATTATCGTTTTAACTGCGGTGCTACGACCGGCGTGAGTCTCCCAGATTCCTGACCACCTCCATACAGGTGCCTCTCCCAATGCTCCACCATGTAGTGGAGGCTGGCTCTTGCATGAGAGCCCACTTCTCCACTTTTTCCTTGCCTCTATTTCCCCCACATATGCAAAAATGCCATGTAAAGCGCACTATTGTACTTACTTTTACTTGCTCTTAGAGGTGCTTAAGCTTGCCACATAGGCATAAAGTCTGATGTGGCAAGTTAATCAAGAAGAGAGAGACTAGTTTGGTGACCCAAGGAAGAAACGGTGCTCAGCACGTGTACCTAGGTGAAAAGACAATTTTGAGTCTATAGCTAATTAAATGAAGCAAACTTAGCAACACCATTTCATTGGAAGAGGTCACTCCTTGGCAAATGCAATAAATACACGTGCTTACTAGCAACGTTTCTTCCTTGAGTACAAAGAAAGAGATAGAGAGGAGTAACAAAAAATACACTTATAGCCAACCTTGTTGTAGTATGAGTGACTAAGTGATGACTATGTATGACATGCCAACATCAGATAGCCTAATGCACCGTGTTAAATCTCCAAGGGCGCGACCGCGCGAGCGACGCGACGGTCGTGGTAGGCGCGACCATGATACGGGCTGCTGGCAGCCCTTGGATCTGAGATCAAACGGTCGCATGATAAGTTGCTAAAAATTTGCAGAATAACCCTCCAGGATAGGATATTCACCCATAGGTCTAGAATCACGCCATGCAACCGTTCGATCTGATATCCATGGGCTCTCGGAAGCCCGTATCATGGGAGAATGGAAAGCCACTACCCTGCCATTCGCACGCTGGCAGTTCGCTCCTACTCGTCCCCACACGTCCTTCAATACTACGGCGGTTCGCTCCTAGTCGTCCTGTCCATTCACATTACGGCAGTTCCACTAATCCTAACCCTCCTCCCAAATCCATGGCATCCCAAATCTCCACGATCGGCGGTGAGTACAAGGTTAGAACCATCACTAGCAATGAGTTCGACGTCATCTACACCCGTTCTTCCGTGACGGTGAAAGGATGCCTTTCTCGCTTCAGACGCATGTTCGAAAACTCATATGATGAGTGGGTCGCTGGGCTAGATGTTGAGTACACCACAGTCCTGGGACGAGAGAAGGATCTAAAGGACGAAGAGAGGAAGAAGCCCGCCGTGATCCAGGTTTGCGTGCATGAATTATGGTTGGTCTACCACATATGCCATGCGGATGTTGAGTGCCAGGATTTTAAGGACTTCCTTGAGAGCAACCTAGTCAAATTCGTTACTGTAGACTTTGGTAATGTCAAAGAAGTCCTACGTCAGGTAGGCCTCATTGTAGGCAACACCTTCGACCTCCAGAAGAATCGGCTGGTGTCCTCTCTTCAGCCTTCAATGCTAACCCTGGCAGGAGCCATGGTTCATCCTTCGTACGTTAAACTGGAGAAACCTCCATACACGTTTCATTGTCATGCATGGCAGTGAAAAGTACTAGATATAGACCACATCCACTACGCTGCAATGGATGGCTACCTTTGCTTCAATATCTACAAGGGTTGGATGAAGAGCAATAGCCAAGTGTGTGGTTCAAGCAAAGAAGTATCGGCCAAGAGGAAGAGGGACAAGGACGAAGTCGAGGACGTGGACAAGGACTCCGAGTAAGGTGGCAGTGTCGTTGCTCATGGTGGAAATGCAGTGTCTACCAGAATAGTTGCAAAGTTTAATTTCAGGTGTGCTTAATTTAATTTGAGGGGTGTGTTGTGCTGAGCCCCCAGCAGAACTATGTTATGTTTCTTCTCGTTACTTTAACTCTTCAGTACGTACATACTAGTATTTCTTACATTTCATCTTTTAGTTGGTATAGTACTACCACTCGTTTCTTCACATTGTATACGTACAATATATATGGACAACGTCATATAGCCAGCAGTTTAGTTGTCAAAAATTTCACGGTGCTTAGTTTTGTCAAAGAATTCCAGGATGCTTAGAGGGTGCTTGGATCCAAGGGACTTATTTTAGTCTGACTAAAAATAGTCTCTTTAAGAGGCTAAAGTTCCAAGCACCCCTGACTAAAGAGGGGCTAAAACTAGTCTTGAGACTAAAAAAATTTAGTCAGGGGTACCCCTACTAAAATGTAGATTAGTCCTCTCTCTACTCATTTAACTCCTCTCCTTTAACACAGGCGAGTTTTGGATTGGAGGGTTTGGAGGATAATAAATGCTCATTAACTTGATTTTAGCCTTTTTAGTATTTGGATCCAAGCATGGGTGAGGCTAGCATGTTTTAGTCCCACTACTTTTAGTCATGGGACCAAAACGTATCCAAGCATCCTCTTAGTTTTATTTGAGGGGTGGGTTGTGCTGGACACCATTATTGTGACTAGCCTTTTTAATAGTACTATATGCATAATTTGGCGACGAGCGCTCTCTATATGTACCACCTTTTTTTAATTTCAAGTTTTGCTCCATGGCACAATCCATCGATACTACTGCTGTACAAAAGTATACATTTTTTAAAAGGCTAGAGGGCGGTGCAGTCTAGCTTGGTCAGTTTCACGAGAGGCGAGGGACTTTGTGATTTGACGACTCATTACTGCTGGAAGGCGGGGCCTTGTGATTTGACTGATCGTATAAATACGCCGACGACCTGATCGACGAGGAGCAAAGAACCGTGCGGTATACTCAAGTTTTCCCCTAGAGTAGTACTGCGACGGAGGTGCACGAAACACAGCAGCCTAGTGCCATATGGCGATAAAAAATGATCTAATTTGCTAGTCATCCCATTGTTAGCATTGTTCTATTAATTCCCTCAAAAAAAACATTGTTCTATTCATGCCTCGCAGAGAACGTGACACGTCCAGCGAAACACCCGAAGCAAAAGATGAAACACAGGAGCAAAAGAAGAAGGAAGATTATCACCCCAAATAATCTAATTCGCCGCGGAGTCGTAACTGCTTCTTCATCGCCTCGACGACCTCCATCTCCTTGCACGTCTCCTCCGCCATCTTCATCATTGTGTCCATCACGCGACATTTCTCACACGAGCCTTCATCATCTGTTCCACGGCCACATTACGTACATTGACAGAAGCCGGGTGCTCGATGTGGAGCTTTGCCAACTCTTCCTTCTGTTCCATGGCGAGGGCCTGCAGCATCTTCATCGAGGAACTACTATTCTCATGCAGCTTCTTCAAGTCGGCGTTCTTCTCCTTCAACAGGTCAATCTCGTGGCAGAGCTTCGCATTGTCCTCTCGAAGTCACAAGATTTCGCCGGTCGCCTTCTTCTCCGAGGCAAGGCTCTTCTTCAGCAGCATCACCAAGCCGGCGGTCAACTCCCCCTGCTGATTGAGCTCAGTGGGCATGTCGTCAAGGCTCTCCTTCAGCAACTCCATCAAGCATTAAATGAACTCCTTCTGCTTATTGAGCTGATCGGGCATGCCGTCAAGGGATAACGACTCCAGCTCCGCCGGCTCGGCATGTTCGCCTCCGCGGCTAGGGCGCTCCTGGGAGCCATCGCCTGTCTGTGAGAGATCTTTCGAGGTCTCTGCGTGGCAGCGAGCCCTCTCTTTTTTTTGCAGCCTTGGTTGCCGCTCCCTTGTTACGAGTAGTTCTCGGCCTAGAGCTGTGCTCACCGGCCATGACAACGACGGACGAAGAATAAGCACTTATGAGGAGGAAAGGTAGAGTGATTTTCGGTTAGGTAGTTCCCCTTTTTATAACATAAGTACTAGCACTAGTACTAATACCTGCATAGTGGGAACACGTTCAGGTTTGGTACGTACTACTATTAGGTGTGAGCAGGCTTTCGAATGTGATGGGAACAAGGTAAAGATTAATTGATGGTTTTGGTTTCGAGGCCCAAACCGGCTCCCGATGAGTTTAGCGGAATATAAATTTCAAGTACTACACTGCTCAAATGCGTAAATATTATGTTACTGTCAAAAATTGGCACAAAATACGAAGGAGACCAATGGAAGTACTACTAGCAACCCACGATTTAACTACTCGCGTGTGTGCAGTGGAGTAATAATGTCTTTCTTCCGCCCTCACGTCCACTCAATTTGCATGCGCTGTATTAATTGACCATCAATGAAGTGAACGACTTTACATGCGTCAAATTATCACATGGGTTGGATCTTGGTACAAAATTGCGTCCGCCCGTGTACCCGCGTGTGTGTGCGAGGAATGAGTGCATGCATGCCGTGCGTGCACATCTTCGCTTCGTGCATGTACCGCCAGTATGGCTCAGGGATGATGAGTACATTCTTCTAGAACCAGCAGCACGTCACTGTAATCAATCCACGCAAGGAGGTCGCGCCAACGCCTACACATGTGCCACGTGGCTTCATGAACTGTAAGAGAGACACTGTGTAGCGTGCCATTGGTATTCTAATTTACGTGTTTTTCACAAACTCGAAGTACTAGTAAGGTACACGTGCATTGCACGCATCAGATTTTGCAACCAAATTATGAATAAATACCACGCTATAGCATGTAAGCTCTGAGTCATACATGCCTAATGTAGCCCTTCGTTTAATTCTTATAGTTCATCTCATTCAAAATCAATTAGTTTTTATAAAAAAGCTAAGAAAGCGGGAATAGGAAAAACATGGGATTATAGTGGAATGTCATCTTGAATCCTACAGGATTGTACGAGTGTTTGATTGTGCATAGAAAAAACACAAAATTCTTTCAAAGAGGTTTGAGTGGATGGGATGTTTCCTATGAAATCTAGTGCAAATGAATCATATGGAAAAATTCCTATGGTTTACAATCCTACGAATCAAACAACCAAAAAAGGAAAAATTCCTAATGATTAGAATCCTCCAAAATTCCTTTGAGAATCCTTTGAATCAAAGAAGCCCTTAATCTATTTTATGATTCATGGAATTGTGCATTGTAAAGCATAAAGTAAAAACAAATAATGGCAATTCAACTAGAAATTTTTTTTGGGCAGTTATGATACGGAAGATTCTAGAACAAAAGAGAACAACTGTTGTTTTGAGGTTTGTGCATTATGCTTAAGTTCAACCATGGAGTCTGCTAGATTGTACATGTGGAAAAATCCGGTGGGGGCTAGAAGATGGTGCGAGGGGCCGAGTGGAGGGAGACTATGAAGGAATGCACAAGTGCGGGATCGATATTTAGAGAGAGGGGGCGAACACGTGCGCTGATGCACGCAGTGGCGGAGCCATGAAAAATAAATGAGCTAGGGGGCCAAGAATTGCTAATCCTTTACGAGGAGGGTCAATTCATGAAGTTGAACCATTTTTAGCAGCAATTGTCTAATGATCACATTCATATTAGCCTTGATATATAGTGATGTTTGGGGGGAGGGGGGCAGTGCCCTTACTGCCCCTATCTTCGCCATTGTGCACGCGTCTGAGAGATGAAGCGGAAGGCATGGATGATGAGAGGGGGACGTTGGATACATAATTAATGTGGGTGTATTAGCTATAAATGTTAATCCTATATAGAGAGGTATAGATTGATCGATGTGGATGTGGGAAAGAGGGTGAGACCTCACTGGATATATCGATTGATCGATTTGTGTGGAAAACTATGAAAGACCTAGCTATATACACACATACATAGAGGAACATCGATCGTTGCGCATGCACACGTGAGAGATAAAGAATGCCCAATATGATGAAGAGGGGGATGTGTGTTGGTGTGTGCCTTCATGGGAGACCGACCTGAAGAAAAATATTACATGCGTGCGATGGATAATGTCGACTGGTAGTGTGTGTGCATGCATCCACGAGAGAAAGTTAGTGGTACAATTATAAAGAGAAGGCTACTGTGTGGGTGTAAAAGAATAGCTGAATAGGTGAGGTCACAATCAATGTAAAGTTGAATTCAAATATTTGAATAAGAGATCCTGATGTTTCAAACCCATGCATGCATGAATATAACGGAGATCTGCCAGGTGTGGTTTGGAAACGAGCATATTGTAATGTATACACACTGAACAAGGTCAGACTGATTTGAATTTGAGATACCGATGGCAGACATCATTTGGCCACGTCGCATTCGTGCATGGACACACTATTCTAATTGGAGATGATGGGCGGCTTTTGCATCACATATCTATATCTATACCCTTATATATATTTTTTATTTTTTTTATATTGTGTGCAGGTAACTTTAACTTTGAAAGATGGTCGTTGGATGAGGCAAATCCGATCGTCTAAAGATGGCAAATTTGAGCACTACTGTCCGTTGGATATCATCTAGATTCCACCAGATTTCGCCACATGTATAATCTAGAAGACTCCATGGTTGAACTTAAGCATAATGCACAAACATTAAAACACAAGCACTTCTTATTTGTTCTAGAATCTTCCGTATCAGAATTGCCAAATGTTTTTCTACTTGATTTGCCATTATTTGTTTTTTCTTTATGTCTTACGATGCACAATTCCATGAATCTTAAAATAGATTAGCTTTCTTATAAAACTAGATGATTTTGAATGAAATGAACTATAAGAATTAAACGAACATCTACATCATGCATATATGACTCAAAGCTTGCATGCTATAATGTGGTATTTATTCATAATTTGGTTGCAAAATCTCATGCGTGCAATGCACGTGTACCTTACTCTAGTCTAAATGGTGTTTGTGTGTGTTGTGCGTGTTGAGGTGCAAATTGTCTTTTTTTTTGGTACACGTTAAGCTTGTTCTTCCGAAATTTCAAGCCGCGCCTTGTTATGCCAAAAATTCAAGCTAGCGTCTCTGTCTACCGTGCTACGAAACTCCCCCCTCTTCAACCCGCGCCTTGTTAGCCCGAAATATTTAAGATATATCTTTGTCTCGTTGTGCTCCGACAACTCCCTCCATCTCAACCCGCGCCTTGCTATTCTGAAATTACAACACGCGCGAAAACTCCCACCTCCTGTGAAATCCCGACACGTGAAATGCCCGTGGTACCCCTGAACCAAAAGAACTGCCTCAAATCGGTGGGGGTACTTTCGTAACTTACCCCACATTTTGGACAAGCGTGTCTCTAAGCCATGGTTCCCCACTGCCATCCCATCCACCCACCCATTCGTACACCGAGGCCACGAAAATCCGCGATGAAACCCCACACCCTGCTCTGTCCGCCACCCAGCCGGAGCCTCTTCCCCGACGACGTCGTCCACAGCAACACCTCGACGTCCCTCATCCACCGTACCAGATGAGGATCCATCATCGATCTCATCGTCCCGCCGGTTCAGCCACCCCGTCCTCCACCTCCAAGGAGCTATCCCGACATTCCCCTCGTCTTTCGCGCCACCTCCATTCCCACACCACCGTCTTCACCTGCACCACTAGAAGAGCATCATCATCACTGTTTCCTCGGATGAAGCTGCGGCCAAATCGGCGCCACCAAAGAGGTTGTACACTAATCGTCGCATTTTCTTCTTGATTCGATCTCACGGTGCTGCCGGCGTTCGGTCCCGAGCCGACATGGCGCGGCTCCATCCACGGCGGCGTCGCCGGCCACTTCCTCCTCAGCGTCGCTCCCTCGGCGGCGACGTCCACATCAGTAGGACCTGCTACTGCTTTTGCTCTCGCTCGCGCTGCTGCTCTGCTCTTGCTCTTGGTCCCCTGCCTAGTCTGCTCTTGCTATTGCTCTTGCTCGCGCTACTGCTCCCGCTCTTTCTCTTGCTTGCGATGCTGCTCCGGTTTAGCTACACTTCAGTCGACTGAATCAACTTTTGGGTCAGTCGATTTTCAGGGGGTGGGGGGCTCGCCGGGGTGAAGGAAGAACCAGCCGCAGTGGGGAGGGGGGCTCGCCGGAGAGGTACCCCACTATCTATCTTAGGGTTCAGGATGAGGGCGGTGGTCGCCGGCGGTGGCAGGGCGTTGGCGGGGCGGTGGCATGGGGATCGCCGGAGAAAAATCTTGGCACGGGGGGGGGGGGGGGCTAGAGGGATGGCCGGGGCCGCGGCGGACCAGCGGTGGGGAGTGTTTTCGTGGCGGGCGGGGCGGCGCACTACCGGCCGCGGGCGGCGGGGGGCTGTTGTTTGGCCGGCTCAGGGGGGTGGAGGTTGAAGATGAATCGCAGGCCCTTGATTTCGTATCCAATGGCTGCAAAATCGACTGACCAGAGATGAAAAAGTCAGTCGACCGACGTGTAGCCTCACCTTGCTAGTGCGTTCAGTTTCGACAGCAAAATTCAGTTTCGACAGTTAAGTTCGGTTTCGACAGTTAAGTTCAGTTTTGATAGTTAAATTCAGTTTCGACAGTTAAGGTCAGAGATGAGCGGCTGATGTATTTTACATCTAGCACTTTTTGGTTATGTATTTTACGTCATGTATTGGAGATGCTATTAGAATTCCACTCAGGTTAACGTTGTTCGTTGTCTCTCTTGTCCTGCTTCAGCCTCAGCGTCGTACAACTCACCGGAGCTGCTCCAACGACGAAACCCTCCATCACAGTGGAGCAGTACCTCGCGCTCCATCTCCAGACGCCTAATATCTTCTTCCCCTCCTCCGACAGCCAAGTCTGCCGGAGCATCCTCACCGGCCAACCCAATCACGCTGAGATCGACATGGCTTCCCCAAAGAGGTTCTACACTTGTTGCATCTCTTTTTTACTCTACATGTTATATATATTGTCCACTAAGCACTCGTAGTAACGGGAAATGCGATTATTTTATCCTACTATATGACAAGCAGTGAGGTACCAAGCAACTTAGCTATCCGTGATGGACTCTCTTGAACGCCATCATTATTTATCTCTGCATGCGCGTTTCAGCTGTGCATTTGTCGATGGGCCTGGGAGTTGAGCTAGTATGGGAGTGGCCTGGGTCCAAAGTAATAGAAGTAGCACAAAAACATTTTTTTAGTGTAGGATTTTCCTTGCTCAAGCTTGCCTACTAGAATCGCCAGTGCTTGAAAGGAAAACTGAATGACAAACATCTGAATTCAAAAGTTCCCTATGGTACTACTTTTCATGAATTTGGTGCAAAGGAATGGAGCAAAGGAAAACTGTAGGATTTGTTCCTTTAGTGTCTCCTTGAAAGAAAAACCGTAAGAATTCTAATTTCCACTTCTCCTCCTTTTCATATTCCTATTCATCAAGCACAAGACTAAGAGATAGTAGAATAATAGCATTATAACCGTACATTTTCTTGTGGTTTGACTTAATCTCACCATGCTTTTTTGCATCCTGTGTTCTTCCAATTGTTGTGAATCAAACACCCAGATTGGCAGAAATCCTGTGTTTTTAAATTCTCTGTTTTGCACGTGCATTCCTATCCTATTCCTGTCTATTTCCTATCCCTGCATTGTTAGAATCCTCAAATTCAAACAAGCCCTTACTCAATTACTTCTGTTACAAATATGTGTCAAATAAAACCTTGTGTGGTTTGTCCTGCTCCTGCGGCGCTGTGTTCCACCCCAGCTCAGCTGCTCCAACGACGGAAGGGTTCACCACAGCAGGGATCTGCTCTCCAGACTGTCTTTCGCCGCCTCAGATCTTCTTCCCCGCCGCCGGCAGCCACGGCAACTGCATTACCATCATCAACTGAGCAGATGACCTTGAGGACTACACGGGTCCACAAGGGAGGTTGCACTCTTCCTTGTCTGCTTACGTTATGTGTCGCTTAATATGATGACATGCTACATTATCGTTGTGTTCACCTATTATACTCCGAGTTAGGTCCAAACTAATGCTGAAACTTGAGTTTTTAAATGGTTGTGGGGTACATATTGGGGCAGCAATCAGTACTATCTGTCTACTATCTGGTTAATCTCCCGTGTCTACTATGAGTTTCATATTGGGTGCAAACAAACATTAAAGGAGCCATTATCTGTATTTTTTAACTAAAGCTATTATCTGCCTACTATCATTGGTTTTGGGTCTATCCACAGTTTGCTACCATTACTCTGGATTTGTGCATGCACTCCTTACATAATCTCACTATGTTTTATTCCCATGCATGCCAATTATTGTACACAATGGAACTGATCATGTAGAGCAAAAGAGACGAGCCTTGCGTGGCAATAAAATTTCATGCAGACGTCGTTCCATGGTGGGCGCAAAGGCAGCCCCCCTCCACCCATTTCAGATTGTAATCAAGAGGAAGATAACTGTTATGAGGGGGATTCAGAAGGAGAAGACCACTCCTATTTACCCCATGAGGTCTTCGCTCTAACTTGGCATGCTGATGTTGCTAATATCATGCATATGGTGCCTTGCATTGCTTACTGTATACATTAAAGATGTCATCTGCTTAGTTTAGACATGCTTTGTGTCAATGCCATCTATTTAGTTTCTTTATCGTATATGTGAATCATGCAATGCCACCATGGTTAGTCAGTCATCTTATATGTGTATTATATCATGCCATCATTTTTTTATTACGTGTTAAATTTGTCAACAATTTTAGTACATTCAATTACTCTTCCTGTGCATCAGCCATTTGGCACGGGCATGGAAAAATCTGGAGTGGAAACAAGGTCTTCAGAGCAGACAATGCTATCTGACGAAGCGCATGTCTTGCTGGTTACCGATAGCTCCTCAGAGGAGGATTCAGAGACAGATGACCAGTTATATCCCCCCCCCCCCCCCGAGGTGCATGCCCTAACTTGGCAGGGTTATGTTTCTCATATCGTGCGTATGGTATCTTGCATTGCTATGTCATTTGCTTAGTTTAGACATGCTTTGTGTGAATGCCACCTGTTTAGTGTCTAATTACCATATATGTGAATTATGCAATGCCATCTTGTTGCAAGACATTATATATGTGAATTATGCAATGTTATCTTGTTGCAAGGCATTATGTATGTGAATTATGCACTGCCATGCTGTTTAGGCAAGCGTCATATATGTGAATTATATCATGCCGTCCTTTTTTTGTATTTCTCATTGCTTTTGTCGACAATGTTTGTATATTCAACTGCTCTTCCTGTGCATCAGCCATTTGAATTGGTGATGGAAAAATCTGGAGTGAAAACAAGGTCTTCAGAGCAGACAATGCTACCTGCTGAAGCAGATATCTTGCTGGTTACAGATAGCTCTTCAGAGGAGGATTCAGAGGCAGATGACCAGTCCTATTATCCCCCTGAGGTGTATGCTCAAACTTGGCAGGGTTATATTACTCATATAATGCATATGTTGTATTGCAATGCTTAGTTTTTACATCATATACACAATATTGAATGCCATCTTCTTAGTGACACATCATATATGCGATTGCCCTCTGCTCACTTCTTTAGTATATAAATCATATATTTGAATTATGTATTGCCATGATGTTTACATAGACAGCATGTATCTGAATTATGGCATGCCAACCCATTTTCTAAAGACATAATATAGTTATTTCATCTCATCCTGTTTACATAGTCATCATATTTAAATTATGTCATTCTATCTGTGAATTATATCATGCCATCATGTTTCCATCGACGGCATGTTTGTGATTTATGGCATGCCAACCACTTTAATAGACACATCGTATAGTCATATCCTGTCATCTTGTTTACATAGTCATCATATTTTGAAGTATGTCATTCTATCCTGTTTAGTTAGCCATCATACATGTGAAATTGTGTCATGCTATCCTGTTTAATTAGCCATCATATATGTGAAATTATGTCCTGCTATTCTGTTTGCTTAGACAACATAAATGTGAATTATTTCATGCCCTGTTTTCTTCCCTACTATCCATTGCACCTGTCTATCTTACAATGTTTGTACATTCAATTACTTTTCTTGTTTATCAGCCATTTCAATTGGAGGGAGTGATGGCAGTATCTGTGGGAGTAAAAACACGGTCTTCAGAAAAGATCGTGCTACCTGTTGATGCAGATAGAACCACAGTTGTACTTGCCCAAGAACCAGCCCCACCACACATAACCCACACTCATGCAGATTGTACCCCTACCTAGTTGGACAGAGAACCAGCTACACCCCTTCTAACCCCAACCCCAGCAGATAGACACCCAGTTCCCGTTGACACAACACAGTCTCCACCACGGAGCACCCAAACACGAGCAGTTAGTAAGGCAACTGCAGTGCCAAAATCACGAGGACCACCACTCCGAACCCAAAGTCAACGCTTAAAGCAGAAGAAGAATCGTTCTCAGGTCAAGTTCCGTAGCTATGGTTCATACTACTTTGCTCTTGCATCACTGTATTTACTGATACCAACTAATTTCAAATTTGAAGGATGCAATTGGAACTCCAATGGCGCAACAAGTATGTTTTAAACCTGTTTCTTTGACGTGTTTTGCTGTTTGCTATTGTAACTTGCTCTATGTTAATTTCAGTTTCAATTGAATAAACAGTTATGTTCTCATGCCATGCACATTACAAGTGTTGTTATTGTTGTGTAGTTTCCCACACTTATATTCTGTCTATGTTGCTTTGTCTTAAATAGGTATGATTCGATCTGTATCTATCTTGATTTGGCAACATAAACTAGAATGATATAGACCATACAGTGACCATACTACATAGATATATGTTTGTTTCATGCTGTTATCCTGTCCAGCTTACTACTAAACTGGTTTACCAAAATGAGTTTCATATACTACATTGTAAACCTGAGATGTGTTTGTTTGTTTCTCTTTTAGAATGCGGATAAAATATTGGAGAAGAGTACCTTGTTATGCAATGGTAAAGGAAGTAATGCAGATAAGGTTCAAGATAGTGAGACATCCCTGTTGGTCTCCAAGAAAGCTGATAAAAACTATATTGAGGACACTGAGTCAACCCCAAAGTCCTGTCTTGATGTAGTGTTCAAGTTACTGGCTACCACTGCAGGCACCAGCTCTTCGAACTCATTACCTGAATCAGTTCGGCTTCTTGCATCTCAACTTCAAGTTGAAAGACATCGATCAGATGTTATGCGACAGGAAGCCGAAGGACTGAGGAAGTCCATGCAGAATTCAGATGCATACTTTCTGGTACAACAGCAAGCGCTGGAGGACTTAAGCGCCAAACAAGAGAATGTTAATAAGCTTGCTAAGCATCTTGCCAGCATTATGGGTACCCAGGATATTGTTTCTTGAGCTCTTCTGAAGTGGTTTCAGTTCTGGACTTGTTTTGCTGTGGCGTTTATATGCTGCTGTGTTCCCTATATTTGCACTGGTGGCGAACTTTGATGCCCAGTGGATGTAATATGTGTAATAGCCGTGATAGCCTAGTGTAAGGTGCTTGCTTATTTATTTCCTTGTTGTCTTGTTTATTTGTTTGCTTGTAGTCTGTGCAGTTCTTTTTCTGCGGTTTGCTAGTGGCTGCAATAACCTATTTTTTAAAACTAGGCCACAATAACCATGGGCTAATATTTACTGTAGTGACACCGGGCCTCCTACGGGCCGTAGAAATTGTGGGCCTTCTACGGGCCGTATAAATAGTGGGCCTTCTACGGGCCGTAGAAGCAGTGGGCCTTCTACGGGCCGTAGAAACAATGGGCCTTCTAAGGGCCGTATCATCAATGGGCCTCCTACGGGCCGTATCATCAATGGGCCTTATACGGGCCATATGATCGATTGGCCAAACATGGGCCAAACAGACCGCATTCTGGCCGTAAACGGGCTAGAGTTGGAATCGTCCGTTCATGGGCCTACCATAACGGGCCATCATTAATAGGCCGTATTTGATGACGCTATGAAAACGGCCCAACGTATTAACGAACCACAAACGGGCCGACTGTAACCACGGGCTGAATTTGGCCCACAAGCAGAAAATGACAGTAACGGGCTGTAAGTAAACGAATGCTGGAAATGAGCCCAAGAATAAATGGGCTCTGAGAAGGCCGAAATATTACATGGGCTGGAGACGGCCCAACGGAATAACGGACCGTTAATGGGTATAAAGTGATACACTGTTCATTACGGGCCAGTTTCACCACGGGCCGTTAATGGGTGTAAAGTGATACACTGTTCATTACGGGCCAGTTTCACAACGGGCCGTTAATAGGCCAAGAGTTACATAGGGCCTCATATGGGCCAAAAGACGTCATGGGCCATACATGGGCCAGAAGTGAAAACGGGCTGGAATCATTTGGATGGCCCAGATGACGCTACTGGGCCTAATTCGGATAGGGCGTAACGGGCCTTGGGTTAGCGGGCTGTAAATGGGCTATATGCGAACAGGCCGTTAACAGGCTTTCCATGGGCCGGCTCGCCACCTTTTGACCAAGTCAAACGGGCCGACCTTTTCACAGGAATGGGCCTCTGTCGGGCCGTGCCACGTGTTGACGTATCATAGGCGCCTATCTGACCCACTGACAAGCTGACACGTGTTTCGTCCGGCCAATAAGAATTTTACACGTGGAAATTTCCCATTGGTCGGGGCTGTTAACGGGTTATCGGATCCAAAACCCGACCCGATAGCTTAACGGCGTTCCGTTACGATGGATGCCACGTGTCGGTCACCCTTGACGAAAGCACTTCTATGATGCGCAATTTATCGTCATGGAAGTGGACACTTCCGTCATGATAATTTTGGTAATGTCATGGAACACTTCTACGACATCACAGGTATGACTATCTTGATTCTGTCATAAATTTGTCATGGATGTACATGCATGACAAAAACGCGACTTACTGTGACAAACACCTATCATCACAGAAGTGTATTTTTTTGTAGTGTATCGTCGGTTTATCGAAGGATTTCCCAAGATCGCCAAGCCAATGACGGAGCTCCTCAAGAAGGACAAGAAGTTCGTATGGACTGAGGACTGCAAATGGAGCTTCAATGATTTAAAAAGCAGGCTGACGTCGGCACCTGTATTAACTCTTCCAGACATCTACCGCAGTTTTGATGTTTACTGCGACGCCTCCAGAGGAGGACTAGGGTGTGTACTCATGCAGGATGGCAAAGTGGTAGCCTATGCATCTCGCCAACTGCGACAACATGAAGGAAACTATCCTAACCATGATTTGGAATTGGCCGTAGTGGTGCATGCTACCTCTTGAGCACTGCGTTGGATTTCCCCGAAGAGGAGAGGATGATGCAGCAAAGTAGCATAAGTATTTCCCTCAGTTTTTGAGAACCAAGGTATCAATCCAGTAGGAGGCCACGCTCGAGTCCCTCGTACCTACACAAAAACAATAGCTCAACGCAACCAACGCGATTAGGGGTTGTCAATCCCTTCACGGTCACTTACGAGAGTGAGATCTGATAGAGATGATAGATAATATTTTTGGTATTTTTGATATAGAGATGCAAAGTAAAATAAAAGGCAAAGTAGAAAGCAAAGCAGTAATAAAGTGATTGGAGATTGATATGATGAGAATAGACCCGGGGGCCATAGGTTTCACTAGTGGCTTCTCTCGAGAGCATAAGTATTTCTACGGTGGGTGAACAAATTACTATTGAGCAATTGACAGAATTGAGCATAGTTATGAGAATATCTAGGTATGATCATGTATATAGGCATCACGTCCGAGACAAGTAGACCGACTCCTGTCTGCATCAACTATTATTACTCCACTCATCGACCGCTATCCAGCATGCATCTAGAGTATTAAGTTAATGAAAACAGAGTAACGCCTTAAGCAAGATGACATGATGTAGAGGAATAAATTCATGCAATATGATAAATACCCCATCTTGTTATCCTCGATGGCAGCAATACAATACGTGCCTTGCTGCCCCTACTGTCACTGGGAAAGGACACCGCAAGATTGAACCCAAAGCTAAGCACTTCTCCCATTGCAAGAAAAACCAATCTAGTAGGCCAAATCAAACTAATAATTCGAAGAGATTTGCAAAGGTAAGCAATCATACATAAAAGAATTCAGAAGATTCAAATATTGTTCATAGATAATCTTGATCATAAACCCACAATTCACCGGTCTCAACAAACACACCGCAAAAAGAAGATTACATCGAATAGATCTACACGAGAGAGGGGGAGAACATTGTATTGAGATCCAAAAAGAGAGAAAAAGCCATCTAGCGACTAACTATGGACCCGAAGGTCTGAGGTAAACTACTCACACTTCATCAGAGGGGCTATGGTGATGATGTAGAAGCCCTTCATGGTGGATTCCCCTTCCGTCGGAGCTCCGGAACAGGCCCCAAGATGGGATCTCGTGGGTACAGAAGGTTGCTGCGGTGGAATTAGGTTTTTGGCTCTGTATCTAATCGTTTGGGGGTATGTAGGTATATATAGGAGGAAGGAGTACGTCGGTGGAGCTTCAAGGGGCCCACGAGGCAGGGGGCGTGCCCTAGAGGGGCGCCCTCCACCCTCGTGACCGCCTCGTGGCTTTCTTGACGGAGGGTCCAAGTCTCCTAGGTCTTATCTGATGAGAAAATCACGTTCCCGAAGGTTTCATTCCGTTTGGACTCCGTTTGATATTCCGTTTCTTCGAAACACTGAAATAGGCAAAAAGCAGCAATTCTGGGTTGGGCCTCCGGTTAATAGGTTAGTCCCAAAAGTAATATGAAAGTGGAAAATAAAGCCCAATATAGTCCAAAATAGTAGATAATATAGCATGGAGCAATCGAAAATTATAGATACGTTGGAGACGTATCAGTGCTATAACGCCCCGGATCCGATGCGCCAGGTGTCCGCCAGTTATTCGCCGTGTTGCCATGTCATTTGCTTGCGTGTTGCATTTTATCATGTCATCATGTGCATCTCATTTTGCATACGTGTTCGTCTCATGCATCCGAGCATTTTTCCCCGTTGTCCGTTTTGCAATACGGCACTCCTATGTCCTCCGACGTCCCCCTTTTGTCTCTTGTCGTGAGTGGGTGTTAAACTTTCTCGGAATGGCCCGAGGTTTGCCAAGCGGCCTTGGTATAGCACCGGTAGACCGCCTGTCAAGTTTCATGCCATTTGGAGGTCGTTTGGTACTCCAACGGTTATCCGGGAAACCGTAAAAGCCCTCTTTGTGTTGCAGCCCAACAGCCCTCCAAAGTGGCCCAAAACCCATCTAAATCTCTTCCATGCTCTCGGTTGTTCGATCACGATCGTGTGGGCGAAAACCGGTCCTCATTTGGACTCTCCTAGCTCCCTCTATCTATAAATATGTGCCTCCCCCCGAAATTCGCGGATGAATCCCCCTGAAACCCTAGCCCCGCTCCCTCTTCGCCGCCGGACACGTCCGCCCCCTTGCCGGACACGTCCGCCGCCACCGCGCCCAGCCAATCAGAGGGCGCCGCGTGTCCTCCGCCGCCGTCCTCGCGCCGCCGGCCCGAGGAGCCCATCCGGGGCCCGCACGGGCCTAGATCCGCCGCCGCCCGGCCCGTCCGTCCCTCCCGCCTCGAGTCTCGCCGCCGACTCCGCCGCCGGCCAGCACCGCCGCCACAGCAGCACGCTGCCGGAGCTCCCCGTCGCGCCCCTCCGTCCGGCCCCGCGGCCCGCCGTCTGCTTCTGCGCCTTCCGCGCCTCGCCTCCGCGCGACGCCGCCGGATCCCTCCGCCGCGCCTCCGCCATGCCCTGGCTCCCTCTGCCTGTCGCCGGAGCGCGCCGCGCCCCGTCCGCCCCTCACCGTCCCGACCCCGCGCCGGCGCTGCTGGGCCCCGCCGCGATCGGGACTGGCCGGATCTGCCTCCGCTGCGCCTCCGCCGCGCCTGCCCCGCCGACCCCGCGTGCCATCTTGTCGTGCCCTCGCCGGAGGAGCTCGCCGGCGCCGCCGTCCTCGCCGGATCTGGTCAGGTGGACCAGATCCACCAGCCCGCCGATCCAAACAGCTGCCCCATCCTCGGATCCGCTCGTCCCGGGTCCGCCCTGTCCAACTTTCCCCGAGGTCCAATTTTCACCGTCCCC
Source organism: Triticum timopheevii (assembly GCA_963921465.1). Lineage (NCBI taxonomy): Eukaryota > Viridiplantae > Streptophyta > Magnoliopsida > Poales > Poaceae > Triticum > Triticum timopheevii. The sequence continues at coordinate 542,895,480 of OY997274.1, forward strand.
GAATATTTTACATTATCATGCCATGTTCATCGCATCATAACTTGCTGCATACTGCTCCGTTTCGTGCGTGTAATATGTCAAATTGTTCGTCTCAACGAGTACTTCACTTCATTCCATTGCATCATGTTCATTTGAGTCCATCTTGATGCCTGAATCATCATTGCAAGAGTGCATGTTGATGTTAACCTGCTGAAACTGTTATAACATGCTCATTTGTCATTTTTGCCATGTTTGATGTGTGCATCCTATGAGGTTGATGTCTACATGTGTTTTGATCTACATCATGCCATCTTTACAGAGGTGCAATCCATGTATTTTTGTGTGTCTTGTACTGAGTGCATCAAGCTTGTTAAGTAGGGTACTTGCTGTTGCTGTTTTGCTAGGCTGATTCTGTTATATTATGATGCTATGTAAAGCTACTGCTACAAGTCATTCTATGCATAATCAGGAGATGTTCACTAAGGATGATTTATTATAGATGTCATGTTCTATCCAGTCATGCCCCTGGTTGAATTTATAGCCTACTGTAGCTTGTTGTTATCTTGCTCTCGAAGTTGCTAAATATTGTTGCTGTCAGCCTGTTAACATTAAGTTCAATGTTTCCATGATTGTTGCTAGAGATCCATGCACCCTATGAACTTGCTCTTGCCATGCTTAGCTTCATAAACATGTCTTCTTACTGTTGGTTGCCTTGCCATGCCATGTATTGCTCTGTGGTGAGTGGTTCAAGCTCACCAACATGCTTACTTATTGTTGTTTCTGCCATGTATGAATCTGTCATATCTTTTGCCATGTTTACATGGGTGCCATCATATCTTCTGATCCTTTTTGGGTCATTGTAAGTAAGGGACTTTTGTTCTATGCAATTAGTAGGTTCATGCCATGCCTTTGTTTGCCATGATAAGTTTTTGTAACATGTTGTTTGATAGCTCTAAACATTGCAACCTGATGTTATTTTCTGCTAAGCCTGAAACTGTTAATATATGCAACCTTGCCATGTGTGTTTGAGCATGTTCTAGTTGTTTTTGGAGATAGCTCAGTGTTCATGTTTTGTCATGATTTACCTGTACTTCATGCCCATGCCTTTTTCTATTATGTTGAGGTGCTGTAGCATATTGTTTTGATGCTCGCAATATGCCTAGTTGCTGTTTTGGACAGATTGTTGCTATAACTTGTATAGTGTGTGTGTGTGTGTTGAACCGTTGCTCCATTTTGAGTGTGCTCTATATGAAACTTGCTTGATTTTGCATATAGTTTCATATTATCATGTTGCATCCTTGTTTTGAGGTGTTTGCTTGATGTTGGTATGCATTTTGCATCAATGCCATGTTTAACTTGTTTTGCTCATATCTTCTAGGCCGTAGCTCCGAATCTAATGAACTTTATATGTAACTTGACTAGAATCTCGTGTAGATCATCTTGGTGCATCTTAACTTCCTGTTTAACAACTTGAACATAAGGTTTATTCAGTTCTGGACCAATTTCTAAATTTGCATATGAGGACTTACCGGAATTGTTATATGTTGTTTCCGGCCTCATTTAACCTTGATTTGGTGTGTTGCTCCTGTATGCATCATCTCTTGCCATGAGTAGCTCCATGTTGCTTTGTCATGCATCATGCTTGTTGTGCATCATGTCTTTTTCATGTGCGGTTTGTTTACTATGTTGTGTGCTTCTCGATAGTTCCCGTTTTGTTGCGATCGTGAGGATTCGTTCGTCTATGCTTGGTTCGTCTTCGTGGCTTCATCTTCTTCATGGACTCGTTCTTCTTCCTTGCGGGATTTCAGGCAAGATGACCGCTACCCTGGATCTCACTACTATCATTGCTATGCTAGTTGCTTCGCTCTATCACTATGCTGCGCTTCCTATAACTTGTTCTTCAAGCCTCCCCAAATTGCCATGAACCTCTAACCTTTGACACCCTTCCTAGCAAACCGTTGTTTGGCTATGTTACCGCTTTGCTCAGCCCCTCTTATAGCGTTGTTAGTTGCAGGTGAAGTTGAAGATTGCTCCATGGTGGACAGGGTTATGTTGGGATATCACAATATCTCTTATATTATTAATGCATCTATATATTTGGTAAAGGGTGGAAGGCTCGGCCTTATGCCTGGTGTTTTGTTCCACTCTTGCCGCCCTAGTTTCCGTCATACCGGTATTATGTTCCCGGATTTTGCGTTCCTTACGCGGTCGGGTGATTTATGGGACCCCCTTGACAGTTTGCTTTGAATAAAACTCCTCCAGCAAGGCCCAACCTTGGTTTTACCATTTGCCTCACCACCACCTACTTTTCCCTTGGGAGTCGCTCTGTCGAGGGTCATCTTTATTTTAGCCCCCCCCCCCCGGGCCAATGCTTGTCTAAGTGTTGGTCCAAATCGAGCGATGTCCGGCGCCCCCTGGGCAACCAGGGTCTATGCTAACCCGACGTCTGGCTCATCCGGTGTACCCTGAGAACGAGATATGTGCAGATCCTATTGGGATTTGTCGGCACAGCGGGCGGTCTTGCTGGCCTTGTTTTACCATTGTCGAAATGTCTTGTAAACCGGGATTCCGAGACTGATCGGGTCTTCCTGGGAGAAGGAATATCCTTCGTTGATCGCGAGAGCTTATCATGGGCTAAGTTGGGACACCCCTGCAGGGTATAAACTTTCGAGAGCCGTGCCCACGGTTATGTGGCAGATGGGAATTTGTTAATGTCCGGTTGTAGATAACTTGACACCAGATCCGAATTAAAACGCATCAACCTCGTGTGTAGCCGTGATGGTCTCTTTTCGGCGGAGTCCGAGAAGTGAACACGATTTCTGTGTTATGATTGACGTAAGTAGGAGTTCAGGATCACTTCTTGATCATTGCTAGCTTCACGACCGTTCCTTTGTTTCTCTTCTCGCTCTCATTTGCGTATGTTAGCCACCATATCATGCTTAGTCGCTGCTGCAACCTCACCACTTTACCCCTTCCTTTCCCATTAAGCTTTGCTAGTCTTGATACCCATGGTAATGGGATTGCTGAGTCCTCGTGGCTCACAGATTACTACAACAACAGTTGCAGGTAGAGGTTATGCGATGATCATGACGGGAGAGCGATGTTTGCTTGTTTTGGAGTTCTTCTTCTGCTTCTTCTTCGATCAGGGGATAGGTTCCAGGTCGGCAGCCTAGGCTAGCAGGGTGGATGTCGTTCGAGTTTCTGTTTGTGTTTCATCCGTAGTTGAATGGTGCTCTTCTGTATGATGATGTTGTATTCGTGTGGCATTGTATGCCTTATGTATGTATCCCCATCTATTATGTAATGTTGATGTAATGATATCCACCTTGCAAAAGCGTTTCAATATGCGGGTCTATCCTTGGTGGGACCTTCGAGTTCCTTTTGGATAGGGTCGCATATTGGGCGTGACAAGTGCACGCTTTGAAAATCTGGAGACATTACCTGATTAGAAAGAAGTGCCAGATATTCACCGACTGTCGGTGTCAAACCCGGCGGATCTCGGGTAGGGAGTCCCGAACTGTGCGTCTAGGCGGATGGTAACAGTAGACAAGGGACACGATGTTTTTACCCAGGTTCGGGCCCTCTCGATGGAGGTAAAACCCTACTCCTGCTTGATTAATATTGATGATATGGGTAGTACAAGAGTAGATCTACCACGAGATCTGAGAGGCTAAACCCTAGAAGCTAGCCTATGGTATGATTGTTGTTCGTCCTATGGACTAAAACCCTCCGGTTTATATAGGCACCGAAGAGGGTTAGGGTTACACAGAGTCGGTTACAATGGTAGGAGATCTACATATCCGTATCGCCAAGCTTGCCTTCCACGCTAAGGAAAGTCCCATCCGGACATGGGACGAAGTCTTCAATCTTGTATCTTCATAGTCCAGGAGTCCGGCCAAAGGTGATAGTTCGGCTATCCGGACACCCCCTAATCTAGGACTCCCTCACCGACCATAAGAGTCTCAAGTATATATTCATCAACCCGACTTGAACCTTCGATAGCGAAGATGGCTCGAGTTGGTTAAGGACTACGACTTCGAAATAAATTATCACCCGGGCAAAGCTAATGTGGTGGTTGACGCCCTCAGCTGCAAACCAGCCAACCTTAATGCTCTAATGGATTCCTTACCTCCAAAACTTTATAAAGAAATCATGCAGCTAAACTTGGTGATCACAGACGCCCGTATTACCAGCATATTGGAAGTTGCCCCCACTCTCGAAGAGGAAATCCGCTGTGCTCAGGCGGATGGCAAGGTGTTACAAATATATGTTCAGAAGATGCACCAAGGGCATGCACCGGATTTCTCTATGGATCAGCAGGGTTCACTAAGGTTCCGTGGAAGACTTTGCGTACACAATCACAAAAGCCTGAAGAAGAAAATATTGGCAGAAGCGCATGAAGCACGATACTCAATTCACCCCGGTGGTACCAAAATGTATGAGGACCTTCGTCGGATATTTTGGTGGGATGGTACGAAGAAAGACATCGCGTATTTTGTGGCATGTTGTGACACATGCAATAAAGTGAAGGCAGAACATCAAAAGCCCGCCGGACTCCTTCAGCCTCTGCCGGTATCCCAATGGAAATGGGATGATATTTGCATGGATTTTATCACCGGATTGCCAAGGTCTCATCGAGGCAATGATGCAATATGGGTCATAGTGGATACCTTAACCAAGGTGGCACACTTCCTGCCTATCCGGACTACATACCGTGCAAATCAACTCGCATAGCTGTATGTATCAAGAATCGTCAATCTACATGGAGTACCTAAGACTATCACCTTCGACAGAGGATCCCTTTTCACCTCCGCATTTTGGGCCCGACTACATCAAGCCTTGGGGACCGCTCTGAAGTACAGCACGGCTTATCATCCTCAGACAGATGGACAAACTGAGCGAGTAAATCAAATACTCGAGGATATGCTACGAGCCTGTACATTGGCCCAAGTAACCAAGTGGGAAGATGGTCTGCCCTACACCGAGTTTTCCTACAACAACAGTTTCCAGGCCAGCTTGAAGATGTCACCCTATGAAGCCCTATATGGCCGGAAATGCCGCACCCCATTGAATTGGTCTCAAACCAGAGTCAGCCACATTTTCGGGATTGATTCAATGCTTGAAGCAGAGAAGCAAGTCAAGGAAATCTGAGACAGACTGCAACTGGCCAAATCCGGACAGAAGAGCTACTATGATGCCAAACATCGTCAGATCAGCTTCAAACCCAGAGAACACGTATATCTTCGAGTCACCCCTATGAAAGGAGTCAAGAGATTTCAGACCCGAGGAAAATTGGCACCCAAATATATCGGCCCATTCCCCGTCATGGCCAGAGTCGGAACTGTTGCCTACCAGTTGGAATTGCCACCAGAATTTTCATAAGTACACAACGTGTTTCACATCTCACAGCTAAGAAGATGCATCTCGCCACCGGAGAAAACGACTGATATGTCAGAGATAGAATTGGCTAAGGATTTGACTTATGAGGAAAAGCCAACCAGAATATTGGATCAGACAGAAAGGGTCACTCGCAGCAAAGAGATACGGTTTTACAAGGTTTAGTGGGAGCATCACACCAAAGAAGAAGCAACCTGGGAAAGAGAGGAATTTTTAAGGACTGCTGATAACCAACAAGTATAGGGGATCGCAATAGTTTTCGGGGGTAGAGTATTCATCCCAAATTTATTGATTCGACACAAGGGGAGCCAAAGAATATTCTCAAGTATTCACAGTTGAGTTGTCAATTCAACCACACCTGGATAACTTAGTATCTGTAGCAAAGTATTTAGTAGCAAAGTAATATGATAGTAACTGTAACAGTAGCAAAGTAATACTTTTGTGTTTTGTAGTGATTGTAACAGTAGCAACAGAAAAGTAAATAAGCGAAGAACAATATGTGAAAAGCTCGTAGGCATTGGATCGAAGATGGAGAATTATGCCGGATGCGATTATTCATGCAACAGTTATAACATAGGGTGACACAGAACTAGCTCCAATTCATCAATGTAATGTAGGCATGTATTCCAAATATAGTCATACGTGCTTATGGGAAAAAACTTGCATGGCATCTTTTGTCCTAACCTCCCGTGGCAGCGGGGTCGTAGCGGAAACTAAGGGATATTAAGGCCTCCTTTTAATAGAGTACCGGACCAAACCATTAACACATAGTGAATACATGAACTCCTCAAACTATGGTCATCACCGAGAGTGGTCCCGATTATTGTCACTTCGGGGTTGCCAGATCATAACACATAGTAGGTGACTATAGACTTGCAAGATAGGATCAAGAACTCACATATATTCATGAAAACATAATAGGTTCAGATATGAAATCATCGCACTCGGGCCCTAGTGACAAGCATTAAGCATAGCAAAGTCATAGCAACATCAATCTCAGAACATAGTGGATACTAGGGATCAAACCCTAACAAAACAAACTCGATTACATGATAAATCTCATCCAACCCATCACCGTCCAGCAAGCCTACGATGGAATTACTCACGCACGGCTGTGAGCATCATGAAATTGGTGATGGACGATGGTTGATGATGATGACGGCGATGGATTCCCCTCTCCGGACCCCCAACGGACTCCAGATTAGCCCTCCCGAGAGGTTTTAGGGCTTGGTGACGGCTCCGTATCGTAAAACGCGATGAATCCTTCTCTCTGATTTTTTTTCTCCCCGAACACGAATATATGGAGTTGGAGTTGAGGTTGGCGGAGCAACAGGGGGCCCACGAGGCAGGGGGGCGCGCCCCCACCCTCGTGGACAGGTGGAGGCCCCCCTGATGTGGGTTCTTCTTCCAGTATTTTTAATATTTTCCAAAAATAAGTTCCGGGGAGTTTTAGGTCATTCCGAGAACTTTTGTTTCTGCACATAAATAACACCATGGCAATTCTGCTGAAAACAGCGTCAGTCCGGGTTAGTTCCATTCAAATCATGCAAGTTAGAGTCCAAAACAAGGGCAAAAGTGTTTGGAAAAGTAGATACGATGGAGACGTATCAACTCCCCCAAGCTTAAACCTTTGCTTGTCCTCAAGCAATTCAATTGATAAACTGAAAGTGGTAAAGAAAAACTTTTACAAACTCTATTTGCTCTTGTTGCTGTAAATATGTAAAGCCAGCATTCAAGTTTTCAGCAAAGATTATAACTAACCATATTCAAAATAACATTCAGGTCTCATGTTTACTCATGTCAATGGCATAATCAACTAGCGAGCAATAATAATAAATCTTGGATGACAACACTTTCTAAAAATAATCATGATATGATATAACAAGATGGTATCTCGCTAGCCCTTTCTGAGACCGCAAAACATAAATGCAGAGCACCTTTAAAGATCAAGGACTGACTAGACATTGTAATTCATGGTAAAAGAGATCCAGTCATAGTCATACCCAATATAAATTAATAGTAATGGATGCAAATGATAGCAGCGCTCTCCAGCTAGTGCTTTTTAATAAGAGGGTGATTGAGGGAGTCTTGGACTAGGGGGTGTCCGGACAGCCGGACTATTAATATTCGCCGGACTCCAAGACTACGAAGATAGAAGATTGAAGACTCCGGCTCGTGTCCGGATGGGACTTTCCTTGGCATGGAAGGCAAGCTTGGCGATACGGATATGTAGATCTCCTACCATTGTAACCGACTCTGTGTAACCCTAGCCTCCCCCGGTGTCTATATAAACCGGAGGGCTTTAGTCCGTAGGACAACATACATTACAACAATCATACCATAGGCTAGCTTCTAGGGTTTAGCCTCCTTGATCTCGTGGTAGATCCACTCTTGTAATACCCATATCATCAATATTAATCAAGGAGGACGTAGGGTTTTACCTCCATCGAGAGGGCCCGAACCTGGGTAAAAACATTGTGTCCCTCGTCTCCTGTTACCATCCGCCTAGACGCACAGTTCGGGACCCCCTACCCGAGATCCGCCGGTTTTGACACCGACATTGGTGCTTTCATTGAGAGTTCCTCTGTGTCGTCACCGATAGAGCGGATGCCTCCACCCGTCTTCAAAGACGGTGTTTTCGCCGGAGGGGCCTTGGCCGCCGGCCAAACTATCCGGCTTGGTGGTTTTCTCATGACCGCCTGTCCGGCCGCCGCTTCGGCAATGACTTCTCAAGTCATCGGAAGCAATCTTCGCGTCAGCCCTAAAGCTGCCGAACAGTTGGATCCAATAGAGCTCTCATCTGTTAACGAGCTCTTGGATCGCATCGCCGCCCTGGGAGTAGCTACGGACTACAACCAGATTGGGATTAAAACCGATCTGAGAGAGATTAACTCTCCCGAGGCCACCCACCACGTCGCAGTGGTAGAGGAGCAATACGGCAACTCTTTGCCAGTGTTGAAAACAATTCATGTCCGGATTCCCGAACCCTCCATGCCGGATTCCCGCGGCGGGACGGACTTCGATCGAGCATCGAACTTAAAATCATGCATCGCCCCGGACTCGCTGGATTGTGCCCAGCAAACCAAACTTCCGAATTCGGAAACCCCTTGGCCTTTGAGCCTCAAGATGGGCAGGGATCCGGATTTTATTCCACCCACCCGCCCAAACATATGCGATCTATCTCTAATACGGCAAGAGCCTACTGAAACAGTACATCACTACTGGGCCAGATTCCTCCAGGTTATGGACATGATAAAGGACTGCCGAGAGGAAAACGCAATATCAATCTTCTGCAATAACTGCACGGACAAGGGAATACTAAACGCCATTGATCGTCGCAAAATTACGCGCTTCACCGATCTGGCATCCATTGTACGAAAGTACTGTGCGATGGAGAGTTTCCGGAAAACCGAAAATCAATTTTGGGATAATCCGGCCCCAAACCCAGTCCGCAGTAAAAGGGCGCCTTACACTCAGGCCCCAGATGCAAAAATGAAAAAACAAAAACCCAATAAGGGAAACGGAACCGTACTGGAGGGATGGCTCAATGGACCCTGTAAGCTTCATAGTACAGAGGGAGCCGTCCCAACACATAGCCTTCGAGCATGTTGGATATTACGGCAGGTGGCCAAAAGTGGCGAAGAGCTTCTAGCTCCGGGAAACCACTCCAACAATACCAGCACGGTATCAACAGTCTTCGAGACTTTCGCATCAAATAATATGCGAAAACGAACAATCCGCGAACTCGCCGAAGTCTACCAAGTAGCAACAGCAAATCCATGGAGCGACACAACTATTACCTTCAATGCCAGCGACGAGCCCACATTCCGAACAACCAGAGCCCCAGCCGCACTGGTACTTAGTCCCATAGTGGACGGCTTTCGACTGACAAAAGTCCTCATGGATGGCGGCAGCGGACTAAACCTCATTTATGAGGCAACTCTACGAGAAATGGAAATCGATTGGAGCCGTATTGAGCGAAGCAGCACAACCTTTAGAGGAATAATCCCTAGCCGGGAAGCGCGCTGCACTGGAAAAATCACACTCGATGTGGTGTTCGGCTCTCCGGACAATTACAGATCCGAAGAAGTCACGTTCCAGGTGGCCTCGTTCAGTAGTGGGTATCACGCCATATTAGGACGAGAGGCATTCACAATTTTTCAAGCAATACCTCATTACGGGTACATGAAGCTCAAAATGCCTGGGCCCAGCGGAATAATCACTCTCGCTAGTGATCCGGACATAGCACTCCGTGCCGAAAACAAGACAGCCGCACTAGCCCTCGAGGCACTCTCCGAAGCCTTAGCGGCAGAGGAACTCACCGCGCTGCGCTCTACGGTGAACAGGGACGATGTAATACTCGATAAAAGATCCAAGTCCACCTCCTTCAAACCAGCAGACGAGATAATAAAATTCTAGGTCCATCCAACGGACCCAACAAAGACGGCCTCCACTGGGGCACAATTGAACCCCGAAGTAGACGCCGCACTACGCGAATTCCTTCGGGAAAATTGGGATATCTTCGCCTGGCATCCTTCGGACATGCCCGGAATCCCTCGCAGGTTGGCAGAACACAGCCTAAACATCCTAAAACGATTCAAGCCAGTCAAACAGGCTCTTCGACGATTTTCCGAGCCCAAAATACAGGAAATAGGAGAAGAGCTAGCCAAACTATTGGAAGCCGGATTCATTAGAGATATCAAACATCCGGACTGGCTAGCAAATTTGGTGATGGTACCAAAGAAGGATAAATCATGGCGCCTCTGTGTCGATTTTAAAGACCTCAATAAAGCTTGCCCAAAGGATCCCTTCCCTCTCCCCCACATTGATCAAATTATCGATGCTATAGCAGGGCACGATTCGTTGTGCTTCCTGGACGCATACTTTGACTATCATCAAATCAAGATGGCGGAAGCAGACCAAGCCGCAGCGGCATTTATCACTCCATATGGACCATTCTGCTTCAACACGATGCCCTTCGGACTCAAAAACGCCGGCGCAACATATCAGCGCATGATTCAAACATGTCTGGCCACCCAGATCGGCAAAACAGTCGAGGCATACGTAGACGACGTAGTCGTCAAAACAAAACACATCGAAACTTTAGTAGACGATTTGAGGCTCACATTCGACAACCTCAGGGCATATGACATCAAGCTGAATCCGGAAAAATGCGTTTTCGGCGTACCAGCCGGAAAGCTGATGGGCTTCATCGTATCCGGTAGAGGAATTGAAGCAAATCCGGCTAAAATCCGAGCTCTGTCACAGTTGGATATTCCAAAAGACCTCAAACAAATACAAAAATTAACAGGATGCGTGGCAGCCCTAAGCCGCTTTATCTCCCGTTTAGGAGAAAAGGCGCTGCCCCTCTATCGCCTCCTCAGGCGCACCAAACACTTCGAGTGGACGGATGCCGCCACTGCCGGACTCGAAGAAATAAAGGCCATATTGGCAACAAATCCGGTCCTGGCTGCGCCCACTTTGGACGAAACAATGTTGTTATACATCGCAACAACGCATCAAGTTGTAAGCGCGGTCCTCGTCGTCGAACGAGTGACAGAAGAGCATAAATTCCCTCTTCAAAAACCAGTGTACTATGTATCCACTGTGTTAACCCCCTGCAAATCCCGTTACCCGCACTATCAGAAGATAGCATATGCGGTGTTCATGGCGTCCCGGAAACTCCAGCACTACTTTCAAGAGTGTTCGATAACAGTGGCCTCTGAAGTACCACTCAATGACATTATAAATAACCGCGACGCAACGGGCAGGATTGCAAAATGGGCCATTGAGCTCTTACCATTCGACATAACTTATAAACCTCGATGAGCTATAAAGTCACAAGTTCTGGCTGACTTCGTCACCGAATGGACTGAAGCCGAACTCCCTAAAGAGTACGGCGCGTACTCCAATTGGATTATGCATTTCGACGGCTCCAAAATGTTGGCCGGACTGGGGGCTGGCGTCGTACTGACGTCCCCAACCGGAGATACAGTCCGGTATGTACTTCAAATAATGTACACGGACTCCAACAATGCAGCCGAATACGAGGCCCTGTTACATGGTCTTCGGATGGCAGTCTCCATGGGCATTCAACGCCTAGAAGTGCGTGGGGATTCAAACCTTGCAATATCCCAAATAAATGGAGACTTTGACGCCAAGGATCCGAAAATGGCAGCATATCGCAACGGTGTCCTAAAAATGTCAGCTCGGTTTGAAGGACTGGAATTCCATCACATAGCTCGAGATAATAACCAAGCGGCCGACGTACTGGCACGCATCGGTGCGAAAAGTGATGCTGTCCCTCCTAATATCTTCCTGGAACGGCTCTTCAAGCCATCCGTATTATGGGAAGAGGAGGCCGGTAGTGACAAACCGGAGAAAACCGCACCAACTGGTGATTCGGCAGATGACATAACACCTTCAGCCCACGTTATAATGGCAGTCATTGCCGCGTGGACAGAACCTTTCCTAGCCTACTTACTTAGGCAGGAACTTCCCGAAGACCAAAACGAGGCCCGCTGTATAGTCCGGCGATCGAAGGCCAACAAGGTCCATGAGGGAGAACTTTATAAGAAAAGTACAACCGGAGTCCTTCAAAGGTGTATCTCCGAAGAGGAAGGGCAAAACCTCCTGGCTGAAATTCATGCCGGACTAGGTGGACACCACGCAGCAGCCCGGGCCCTTGTAGGAAAGGCATTCCGTACAGGATTTTATTGGCCGACGGCTCGGGCAGACGCGCAGGACTTGGTCCAGCGATACATTGCTTGTTAGCTCTTTGCTAATCAGAGCCATATGCCACCCACCGCCCTCAAAACCATACCCATTACCTGGTCGTTCGCGGTCTGGGGGCTTGACATGGTTGGACCCCTTAAAGGGGGAACCCACAAGCAAAGGTACCTATTGGTCATGGTGGATAAATTCACCAAATGGATAGAGGCCAAACCGGTCAAAACGGCAGAGTCCGGACCAGTGATAGACTTTATATCAGGGGTGGTACACCGTTACGGAGTCCCCCACAGCATCATCACCGACAACGGCACGAACTTCACAACCGACGAGGTTAAGTCATGGTGCAAAAATATGGGCATCAAGCTCGACTATGCTTCAGTTTATCACCCTCAAACCAACGGTCAAGTGGAAAGAGTAAATGGTCTAATCATGAGTGGCATTAAACCCAGATTAGTGAGGTCACTTACTAAATCCGACACACAATGGGTCGAGGAGCTCGACTCCGTACTCTGGGGGCTGCGGACAACGCCTAACCGTACTACCGGATTCACGCCATTTTTTATGGTATACGGCGCAGAGGCAGTCTTGCCCTGTGACATTATTCATGACTCACCTCGAGTGCGCATGTATGAGGAAAGAGAGGCCGAGCTTGATCGGCAGGACAGCTTGGACACATTGGAGGAAGAACGTGACGTCGCGAAGGCTCGTTCCGCATTCTATCAGCAGTAGGCCCGAAGATATCAAAGCAGAGAAGTACGGGCCAAGACTTACAACGTTGGTGAACTAGTTCTACGCCTGCCGGACAAGAAAAAGGACAAGCTCAAGCCCAAATGGGAGGGCCCCTTCATTATCGATCAAGTACTGACCGGCGGAGCATACCATCTACGAAATGCGTCGGATAACCGACTCGAGCCGAACCCATGGAACGCAACCCGCCTCCGACGATTCTATGCCTAGCGCCAGATTAAGAGTTCGTCCCCTTCCCCCGTCCAAACTTTTACACTTCGGCTGTCTTTTGTTTCTCTTTTTATCCTTTTTACTTAAAAGCCCTTCCGGGCCTATTTTCGCATTCTTTGCATAAGCATGATGTGCCATCCGCACTCATTATTCCTGGGGGCTTCTTTTACAGAAGCTCAATTATACGGGTTTCATACCCAGCACATGTGTCAAGCTTCCACATGTACCTTTTACTCGCCATTATATGCATCGATATGACTTAAGTTTTGGCCAAGCTGGGTTGCCTGGCTCCTGTGCTTACCCCTACGTTCCCGATTGTTCGGCTAGGAGGTAAAGGGAGCACCTCTGTGATTGTTACTGCCGGGTCAGCCGGATGTGTACCTCAAACTGGGTGAAGCCGAAAGCTAGCATTCTTAAGGGAATATTCGGTCGGTGACTTAAAAGATGACTTTTTACCTATTTATCTATTTTCCCCCAGATGTTTTACTGCTTTCTTTGCAGTCCGGACATGCACTTTAGGGCATGCCTCCCAGGGAAAGGAACCCTTAACGGAACTATTCTCCCTGGAAGATGTTTCTTACTAACCATGTAATATAACATAACTAGTTGGGCACTTGTCTGATAAAGCACTGATGACCCCTACACCTGGTCTCCATGCATACCACGGTTGTTTCTTAAACCAAAAAGGTATTCGGACACACTCCGGACTCTAGGGTCCCGAGGTCGAAGCGAAAAGGTCGGCAAAGACAAACGATCTACAATCCGGCCAGAAGGCATTTCACATGTCACTTCAAAGGATAACATACATCGTCAAATTTACTGATTGTATTCCTCCTCAATCCCGTCTAACAGGCTGTCTAGTTTACAGTCCCGTTGGGAAAATTTAGCAGCCAACTCTACTTGGCTGTACACTAAACTCACAGGGATCTCCTTCCCGTCGGGCCCCACCGGTCCAACTTCGGCCATGTGGTTGGATCCGCCTTCTTGTACCGTGTCTTCACCATGGCCCAAGCCTCCCTGGCACCTTGACGGCAAGCCGAAATCTTCCACAAACGGAAGCGCTGCCGCACTCCCTGCAGCTTCTCTGCAAGCTCCCCGAGGCCCTCGGGTAGGGTGAGGGCTGGCCATAAAGCCTGAATGACGCCGCTCATTGCCTGCCGAACTCGTTCGAGTAGCTGCAACAGTTCGGGAAGTTGATCACCCATTGATATGGGCATCTCCTCTGTAGGACGACCCGTGAGTATACCTACCAGACATATCATGTCAAAATACTTCCTCACCGAACTCTTCTTTTCAAAAGAGTTCGCTCAAGCACTTACTATAAATGCCGCGACGAAGCCGCTGATTCTCCTTAACGGAGCCGGATAGCTCGGCCTGAGCGCCTTTCAGCTCTTCTCCGAGCTTGGTGTTGGCATCCTGGAGCTTGTTCCTTTCCTGCTGAACCCTATTCAGCACACTCTCGCCGGCCTTTAGCTGGCGTAGCAATGCTTGCCTGTCCGGATCTTGTCCGGCGGTACCTGCAATATCATTATTAGACTCGCGCGCACGCCGCACAGCGCTTATATTTATTAATAAAAATGTGTTACCAGGAGGGGTCTTTCCGTCTCCTCCTGCGGCAGCAAGTGCGGCCTCAAGTTGGGCCTTGCAATCTTGCAGCTCCCGAGACAGTTGGGCGTTCTTCTCGTTAAGTGCCTGAAATTTCCAATGATCCTTAAATCAGTTAGCATAACTACTTTAAGTCTCGGGGGCTACTGGTATATACAACCGTTAAAATTCCCTTACCCGTATGTCTTTCACATACTGCTCCGTGGCTCTGGTAAAACCATTTTGAGCAGCTCAGAGATGCGCATCCCCTGCATTAAAGGCATCCAATGCCTCAGGGGAAAAGCACGCTTCACAAAATACTGTCCGGCGGCGCCTATGGTTCATGGCGCTCTCCACCTCAGACTTGGCGGCGGACAGTCTGTCGGTATCCTCCGTTGGAGAAGGATCCGGCTCGTGTCTTGCGCTTGCCTCCCCCTCCAGGCTGGGCGCTGGAGCCTGGCCGGTGTTGGTCGGATCGGCAATTCCTGCGCTCGCAGTCCGGCGAGCGCTTTTTCTCCTACAAAGATCATGAGCACTCAGACGTTTCCTCGGAACGTTGCTCTGAAAATTGAAATACGAGCTATACCTTTGTGGCGACGTTTCCGCCCGCACTGCGCTCCTTTTCCGCCTGCTGGTTCGGACTGACCTCTGTTGGTCAGCCGCCGCGGGCTCGGCTTCCTGCCGTAAAGGCGCTTCCTGCAAAATACCATCGTTCGCGAAGGTCAGAAATGGGCAGGGATGAGATAATGGTGTCCGGACTTCGGTCGCGGTCACCTGGGAAGCCGGACTTAGCCCGGGGTAGTCCGCCGTAATGGCGACCAAAGCATTGTCTATGCTGAGCTGGTGATACACCCCGTCGATCAGCTCCACCTCGATGTCCGGGTCCTCTTCGGAGGCCGGATCCAGGGATCCTTCTGGGTCCTCGGGTTGCGGAGCAGGACTCACAATGTCCTCCACAGTCCCGCGTAGATCCTGCGCCGAGGACATAATGTAAGAAGTTTAAACTTCAAAAGCATGGGTTGAGCCCTTCAAGGTGTTCACTTACCCATCCTCTGGGGTTGATCAGGGAAAACCCATTCAAAGGGTTCGTTCGAAGGAAGTCCTCCTTCTCCCCCTTGTACAGGCTCGACAGGATCTTCACCAGATCCTCGGTCGAATCCGGCCCTTTGCGGCCGTGCCGGGTAGCATCGTCTTCCCCGTTGAAATCCCACATGGGGTGGCCTCTGTATTGCAGTGGCTGTACCCCTCGCTTGATGCATGTCGCCATGACTTCGATCATGGTCAAGCCGGAATGAACCATTAATCTTATCCGGCCCATCAAGTAATGGGCGCTCTTGTCTTCCTCCAATCGGGGGCTCCGCAGGCGCCAGCTGAGGCGTTTCTTCAAGGGAGCAGCACTAAACTCCGGGAGGCCGATCCGAACTGGATCTGGCAGCGGGGCGTCTCCTATATAAAACCACTCCGAGGGCCAGTCTTCGGACGCCTTCTTGGGAGTGCCGGATAGGTATCCGGTCCCGGCGATGCGCCATATTTCGGCGCCGCCCACTTGATATATGGACCCCTGGTGAGAACGGGGTACGAGGCAAAACAGCCTCTTCCACAATGCAAAATGGGTTTTGATGCCCAGGAATAGCTCGCAAAGAGCTACGTAGCCCGCGATATGCAAGACAGAGGCGGGCGTGAGGTGGTGGAGCTGGAGTCCGTAGAACTTCAGGAGCCCCGCGGAGGAACGGATGTATTGGAAATCCGAGTCCCCTTATCAGATAAGGGACAAAACATACTCACTCCCCCTTATTGGGGCTTGGAGTGTCCTCTGCCTGTCTCCCACCTTGATAAGTAACCAGTCCGGCCCGGACTGGGACCATGAAGGCCGGAGGGAGGAATCCCCCCATTTGGAGCTTCACTAGCTCGTTGTGCGAAATAGAGCACCTCCTCCAATTCCCCGGCGGTGGGCTGGGAGCGCGTGAAGAAGAGCCGCGTTGACGATCCATGGTGGAATGGATTTCTAGGTCACAGGCGCTTCGATGGAGTATTCGCGGGAGGAAGACGGTGTGGTTTGGATCTGGGTTCTTGCCTCTTTTATAGGCGGACGACTCGCACAATTAGGGGGTGAAATGCAATAGACACCCTGGCTTTTCGCATTCGTGCGACGCGTGGAAGAGGGCCATTATTTGGCGTAGATGCCGAGGAACACAGTATTCAAGATGAAGCCGGACACTGTTCGGCAGGTGAATGGAGTTTGAAGGGAGAACCCGCCTTGCAATGCCGAAGATTATAAACACGCTGGACTTATCGTCATTGAAGCCTGGTTCGGGGGCTACTGAGGGAGTCCTGGACTAGGGGGTGTCCGGACAGCCGGACTATCAATATCCGCCGGACTCCAAGACTACGAAGATAGAAGATTGAAGACTCCGGCTCGTGTCCGGATGGGACTTTCCTTGGCGTGGAAGGCAAGCTTGGCGATACGGATATGTAGATCTCCTACCATTGTAACCGACTCTGTGTAACCCTAGCCTCCCCCGGTGTCTATATAAACCGGAGGGCTTTAGTCCGTAGGACAACATACATCACAACAATCATACCATAGGCTAGCTTCTAGGGTTTAGCCTCCTTGATCTCGTGGTAGATCCACTCTTGTAATACCCATATCATCAATATTAATCAAGCAGGACGTAGGGTTTTACCTCCATCGAGAGGGCCCGAACCTGGGTAAAAACATCGTGTCCCTCATCTCCTGTTACCATCCGCCTAGACGCACAGTTCGGGACCCCCTACCCGAGATCCGCCGGTTTTGACACCGACAGTGATGACTCAACATGAAAGTAAATAGATAGGCCCTTCGCAGAGGAAGCAGGGATTTGTAGAGGTGCCAGAGCTCGATTTTAAAGCAGAGATAAATAATATTTTGGGCGGTATACTTTCATTGTCAACATAACAACCAAGAGATGGCAATATCTTCCATGCTACACACATTATAGGCGATTCCCAAACAGAATGGTAAAGTTTATACTCCCCCTCCACCAACAAGCATCAATCCATGGCTTGCTCGAAACAACGAGTGCCTCCAACTAACAGCAGTCCCGGGGGAGTTTTGTTTGCAATTATTTTGATTTGATTTGCATAAAGCATGGGACTGGGCATCCCGGTGACCAGCCATTTTCTCGTGAGTGAGGAGCGGAGTCCACTCTTCTTGAGAATAACCCGCCTAACATGGAAGATACGGACAGACCTAGTTGATACATGAGCTATTCGAGCATACAAAACATAATATCATTTGAAGGTTTAGAGTTTGGCACATACAAATTTACTTGGAACGGCAGGTAGATACCACATATAGGAAGGTATGGTGGACTCATATGGAATAACTTTGGGGTTTAAGGGATTGGATGCACAAGCAGTATTCCCGCTTAGTACAAGTGAAGGCTAGCAAAAGACTGGGAAGCGACCAACTAGAGAGCGACAACAGTCATGAACATGCATTAAAATTAATGAACATTGAGTGCAAGCATGAGTAGGATATAATCCACCATGAACATATATATCGTGAAGGCTATGTTGATTTGTTTCAATTACATGTGTGAACATGTGCCAAGTCAAGCCACTTGAATCATTCAAAGGAGGATACCACCCCATCATACCACATCACAACCATTTTAATAGCATGTTGGCAGACAAGGTAAACCATTATAAACTCCTAGCTAATTAAGCATGGCATAAGCAACTATAATCTCTAATTGTCATTGCAAGCATGTTTATTCATAATAGGCTGAATCAGGAATGATGAACTAATCATATTTACAAAAACAAGAGAGGTAGAGTTCATACCAGCTTCTCTCATCTCAATCAGTCCATCATATATCATCATAATTGCCTTTCACTTGCATGACCGAACGATGTGAATAATAATAATAGTGCAAGTGCATTGGACTAAGCTGGAATCTGCGAGCATTCAATAAATAGGAGAAGACAAGGCAATATGGGCTCTTGGTTAAATCAACAATAATGCAAATAAGAGCCACCTCAACAATTTCATTATGGTCTTCTCCTATCGACCCCCAAAGAAAAGAAAAGAAATAAAACTATTTACACGGGAAAGCTCCCAATAACCAAAAGAAGAACGGTAAATATTTTTGGGTTTTCTTTTTAATTATTATTACTACAGCAAAAAAAGTAAATTAATTAAAAGCTATTACTAATTTTTTTGGTTTTTCTTAGGGTTTTTAAAACACACAGGAAAAAAGAGAGAAAAAGAAAATAAACTAGCATGGATATTACAGTGAAAGAGTATGAGCAACGACAACTGGCAATGAGTGTGTGAACATGAATGGAATGTCGATGAGAAATACGTACTCCCCCAAGCTTAGGCTTTTGGCCTAAGTTCGTTTATTGCCACGGATGGCCTGGCGGATATCCAAAGTTGTAACCAGGGTCGTAGTGAGATGAAGAAGCCCCTGATTGCCACTGGTTGGCAATCATCTCCGGATCCCACTGGTAATTAGACTGTCGTGGAGGATCAAATTGTGGTTCCGACTCTGGCTCTGTGGTAGATGTAGGGTTCCGGTAGGCGTGAATGGCCGCCAGCGGAATGAGATACAGACCTGCAGATAAATCAAACAAGGAAGGAGCAGGCAAGGTAATAGTCTCAGGGTGATGTTTATGAAAGAACAATTTGTATTTAAGAGCCCCTTCCCTATTCTTAACAATAAAGTCATGCGCTACCATACTCTTATAATCTAAATAAACAGTGGGCAGCAATTTTTCTTCTTTTTCATAGTGCCTAATAGTTATGTTATAGTGTGCAGCAAGGCGTGACCTCCAAAGATGGGGCCCTTTGTACGGTTCAGACTTAACCGTTTGGCAATAATACCACCCATACTAACAGTATTATCACAGAATAAACCATGGAACAAAATCATAATATCAGGAACACTAAGATTTCCACACTTTCCGCGACCAATTAAGTAACGACTAGCAAATATGGCAAAGTAGCGTAAAACAGGAAAACGTATGCTAGTGATTCTTGCATCGGAAACCTTCCTAGTTTCCCCTACAGTAATAGTATCAATAAACCCATCCACATCTTTACGATGTGGTTCCTCTAAACTACCCTCGAAAGGTATTTCGCAAACCCTGCAAAATTCATCTAGTGGCATCTTCTTGACCACATCATATAGATGAAACTCTACTGAAGGAGGTGATTCCTTAGGATAATAGTAGAAGCTTTGCACAAAAGTATTGGTGAGTAAGAGATATTGTTCGCGTTGGTCGTGGAGGAAGTCGGTGAGGCCTGCAATCTCAACCAATTCATAAAAATCATCATAAATCCCGGCTACTCTCAAGAAATCATCGGAAGGCCATTCACACGGCTGAACCTCCGCGGTGCACGGCAGATTATATTTGGGCCTCTCTACTTCTTCACTTTGCTTTTCCTTCGAGCTTCGGCTTGATGAGCCCCTCAAAAATCTCTTCATTATTTTCTGAAATTTTTAGTAACTTCAAATAAAAGTGAATCAAGCTCAACAAAATTGATAGCAACTACTCGTACAAGTGCCTAGAAACTATATCATGCATTAGAACTACTTGGAACCATATAAATTTGACATGCAAGCTCAAGAACATGGTCACCTCAGCAAAAATTTGTAATGAATAAAGCACTAGAACAAAAACTAATTGGACCAATGGAGGAGTTACATACCAAGGAACAATCCCCCAAGCAGTTTTGTGAGAGGTGCTTTGAGCAAGGAGATTGAAAATTGCAGCAAAATGAGCTAGAACTCGTGCTTGAGCTGGATGGTGATTTTTTAGGGAGGAAGAAGAAGTGTGTGGGTGCAGGAATAAGTGGAGGGGAGCCAGCGTGGACCCACGAGGTAGGAGGGCACGCCCTGGACCCTCGTGGTCAGGTGCTTGCTCCCCCTGCTGTGTTCTGAGTGCAAGATATTCTCAAATAATCCAAAAAAATCATATTAAATTGGCAGGGCTTTTGGAGAACTTTTATTTTCGGGGTATTTTTATATTGCACGGATAATTCAGAAAACAGACAGAAAAATACTATTTTTGCTTTATTTCAACTAAATAACAGAAAGTAAAAGGAGGGTACAGAAGGTTGTGCCTTCTAACTTCATCCATCTCATGCTCATCAAAAGGAATCCACTAACAATGTTGATCAAGTCGTGTTAACAAACTCATTTCGAATAACATGGAACCGGAGAAATTTTGGATTAACACTATGTTACCTCAACGGGGATATGCACATCCCCAATAATAAGAATATCATATTTCTTCTTGACAATAGGAAGAGGAAATTCAAAACCTCCAAAAATAATCGATGGAATTTTCCAATAGAATTGATACTGTGGACTTGAGGTTGTTTCCTCAGAAAGTGTACCATATGCTCATTACCATTAACATGAAAAGTGACATGCCTTTGTTGCAATCAATAACAGCCCCTGCAGTATTCAAAAAAGGTCTTCCAAGAATAATAGACATACTATCGTCCTCGGGAATATCAAGAATAACAAAGTCTGTTAAAATAGTAATGTCTGCAACCACAATAGGCACATCCTCACAAATACCGACAGGTGTAGCAGATGATTTATCAGCCATTTGCAAAGATATTTCAGTAGGTGTCAAGTTATTCAAATCAAGTCTACAATATAAAGAGAGAGGCATGACACTAACACCGGCTCCAAGATCACATAAAGCAGTTTTAACACAGTTTCTTTTAATGGAGCATGGTATAGTGGGTACTCCTGGATCTCCTAGTTTCTTTGGTATTCCACCCTTAAAAGTATAATTAGCAAGCATGGTGAAAATTTTAGCTTCCGATATCTTTCTTATATTAGTGAAAATTTCTTTCATGTACTTAGCATAAGGATTCATTTTGAGCATATCAGTTAATCGCATACGCAAAAACATAGGTCTAATCATTTCAGCAAAGCGCTCAAAATCCTCATCATCCTTTTTCTTGGATGGTTTGGGAGGAAATGGCATGGGTTTCTGAACCCATGGTTCTCTTTCTTTACTGTGTTTCCTAGCAACAAAGTCTCTCTTATCATAACGTTGATTCTTTGATTGTGGGTTATCAAGAGCAACAGCAGGTTCAATTTCTACATCATTATCATTGCTAGGTTGAGCATCATCATGAACATCATCTTTAATATTATCACTAGGTTCATGTTCATTACCAGATTGTGTTTCAGCATTAGAAATAGAAATATCATTTGGATTCTCAGGTGGTTCAGTAATAGGTTCACTAGAAGGATGCAAAGTCCTATCATTTTTCTTTTTCTTCTTTTTAGAAGGACTAGGTACATCTAAATTATTTCTTTGAGAATCTTGCTCAATTCTCTTAGGGTGGCCTTCAGGATATAAAGGTTCCTGAGTCATTCTACCAGTTCTAGTAGCCACTCTAACATCAAAATCATTATTCTTACTATTTAATTCATTGAGCAAATCATTCTGAGCCTTAAGTACTTGTCCTACTTGAGTGGTAACCATAGAAGCATGTTTACTAATGAGCTTAAGTTCACCTTTAACTCTAGACATATAATCACCCAAGTGTTCAAGCATATAAGAGTTGTGTTTCAATTATCTACCAACATAAGCATTAAAGGTTTCTTGTTTGACAATAAAATTATCAAACTCATCTAAACATTGGCTAGCAGACTTATAACGAGGGATATCACCTACATCAAATCTATAGAGAGAATTTGCCTTTACTACCTGTGTCGGGTTATCAAGACCGTGTGTTTCTTCAATAGGTTAGGGATTAAGACAATGTATTTCTTCCACAGGCGGTAAATTAAGACCATGTATTTCTTCAATAGGAGGTAAATTCTTAACATCTTCAGCTTTAATACCTTTCTCTTTCATAGATTTTCTTTGCCTCTTGCATATCTTCGGGACTGAGAAATAGAACACCCCTCTTCTTCGGAGTTGGTTTAGGAATAGGCTCAGGAATTGGCTTAGGAAGTGTCCAATTATTTTCATTTGTCAACATATTATTCGATAAAATTTCAGCTTCATCCGGTGTTCTTTCCCTAAAAACAAAATCAGCACAACTATCCAGGTAATCTCTGGAAGCATCGGTTAGTCCATTATAAAAGATATCAAGTGTTGGGGATATAACTATTTGTGTAACCCGCGCAGGAGGCGCCGGGTTATGCAATGGAGATTCATCATATGAAGCCCAATATCAAGCTTGAAGATGGCGGTTCAATAAAGGGCCTAAAGCCCACAGGCGACTTAAGGCCCATAGTAATAAACCGCCGTAATGGCATGACTTGTGTTGTAAGGCAAGATTTACTAGTCACCGATCCAAATGCTATTTATGAGCCGGCCGGGACTCTACAGGCGGTGGGGCGTCAACCTGTGTATATAAGGGGACGACCCGCCTGTGGCTTAGGGCAAGTAACACCAAATCGAGAGCCGGGCATAGCAGATTTGCTCCCTGGTCATCGAAACCCCAGCAATTCCATCACAACTAGACGTAGGCTTTTACCTTCATCGTAAGGGGCCGAACTAGTATAAAACTCCCGTGTCCTTTGTCCCACTTTAACCCCTTTAAGCTTCCTAGTTGCGATGGCTCCACGACTAAGTCCTTTCACGAGGACATCTGCCGTGACAATTTCATGACAGTTGGCGCCCACCATGGGGCCAGCGCACGGTGGATTTGAGTTCTTGAAGGGCAAATTCGAAGGGCTCAAGGGATACACTGTGGGCCGGATGACCAAGAGTCGTCACGGCAAGCTCTACATCGACGACACTGGATTGGCGAGCCAGCTCAATTAGGTACAGGTACCGGGTCCCCTTCGGCGGAATCCACGTCTTCATCGGCCGGATTGGCGAGCCGGGCCCTGAACCGGACATCTACACCGACATCATTGAGACGGCTCAGCGTGCGAGACCCGCTCAAGCTCAGCCCGTCGTGAAGCGTGCCTTCGTGGGTTGCATCCATGGAGGAGAGCTTTCTGAAGGATCCGGGGACGGCGGTGAGACGGCCGTCTATTCTGACGGTGAGTCGTTCACAGGTGAGACGGATTCGTTATACCAAGTGCAGGACAGCGGGCTTGGGGGTTGTTCCAATGGCAGCAATATTCCGGACCCCTTTGAGCCGCCAAGCAGAGTAGGGATCTTCATGGCTGGCACTCAACCCGGCCAAAATTCTACGCCCGCGACAGCAATAACGTCCGGGTCAGGAGCGGCCGGGGCAGGAGGCCCTGTCCGCCCACCGGCTCGGGTGCTGTTTGATCTAATGGACAAATTGACAGCCCTGTTAACCACCACAGTTATTCCGGCAAGTCAAGATGAGCACGATGCAGAAGTGGTGCAGGTACGTGAGGAGATAGCCCAAGCCAAGGAGGCCCTAGCGGCCGAGGACACCAGATTGGCCGCGGAGCGGGCGGCCTTGGATGCACGGGCTCAACAGCTCCAGTCAGAGGCTTTCCAGCTTACGATGAGCCTAAACGCATCTAACGAGGTGATTAGGAGGAGGCATCAGAAGGCTCAATCCCGTTTGCCTCTAGTTTATGATCCTCGGAACCTCTTCTGCACGCCCAGAGCCGGCCCTAGTAACCCGCCACAGGCAAATCAATTCGTAACATCCGGAGCATGGGCACCGGTTCAGCCTCGGGTGATGGCACCTCCTCACGTGAATATGGCCCCGCCTCTCTACGTACCAACACTGCTACCTCTTGAGCTTGCGTTGGATTTCCCCGAAGAGGAAAGGATGATGCAGCAGAGTAGCGTAAGTATTTCCCTCAGTTTTTTAGAACCAAGATATCAATCCAGTAGGAGGCCACGCGCAACTCCCTCGTACCTACACAAAATCAATAGCTCCTCATAACCAACGCGATTAGGGGTTGTCAATCCTTACAAGAGTGAGATTTGATAGAGATGACAGATAATATCTTTGGTATTTTTGATATAGAGATGCAAAGTGAAAAGTAAAAGACAAAGTAAAAAAGCAAAGCAAAATAAAAGTGATGGAGATTGATATGATGAGAATAGACCCGGGGGCCATAGGTTTCACTAGTGGCTTCTCTCAAGAGCATAGGTATTCTACGATGGGTGAACAAATTACTGTTGAGCAATTGACAGAATTGAGCATAGTTATGAGAATATCCAGGTATGATCATGTATATAGGCATCACGTCCGAAACAAGTAGACCGAAATGATTCTGCATCTACTACTATTACTCCACTCATCGACCGCTATCCAGCATGCATCTAGAGTATTAAGTTAAAAACAGAGTAACGCCTTAAGCAAGATGACATGATGTAGAGAGATAAATTCATGCAATAAGAAATAAAACCCATCTTGTTATCCTCAATGGCAATGATACAATACGTGCCTTGCTGCCCCTTCTGTCACTGGGAAAGGACACCGCAAGATCGAACCCAAAGCTAAGCACTTCTCCCATGGCAAGAACTACCAATCTAGTTGGCCAAACCAAACGGATAATTCGAAGAGACTTGCAAAGATAACCAATCATACATAAAAGAATTCAGAGAAGATTCAAATATTATTCATAGATACTTGATCATAAACCCACAATTCATCGGTCTCAACAAACACACCGCAAAAAGAAGATTACATCGAATAGATCTCCACGAGAGAGGGGAGAACATTGTATTGAGAATCAAAAAGAGAGAAGAAGCCATCTAGCTAATAACTATGGACCCAAAGGTCTGAGGTAAACTACTCACACTTTATCGGAGAGGCTATGATGATGTAGAAGCCCTCCGTGATGACGGCCCTCTCCGGCGGAGCTCCGGAACAAGCCCCAAGATGGGATCTCGTGGATACAGAAAGTTGCGGCGGTGGAATTAGGTTTTTGGCTCTGTATCTGATCGTTCGGGGGTACGTAGGTATATATAGGAGCAAGAAGTACGTCGGTGGAGCTTCGGTGGGCCCACGAGGGTGGGGGCATGCCTGGGGGTGTAGGGCGCGCCCTCCTACCTCGTGTCCACCTCGAAGCTTCCTTGGCGTAGGGTCCAAGTCTCCTGGGTCATATTCGGTGAGAAAATCACGTTCCCTAAGGTTTCATTCCGTTTGGACTCCGTTTGATATTCCGTTTCTTCGAAACACTGAAATAGGCAAAAAACAGCAATTCTGGGCTGGGCCTCCGGTTAATAGGTTAGTCCCAAAAATAATATAAAAGTGGAAAATAAAGCCCAATATAGTCCAAAACAGTAGATAATATAGCATGGAGCAATCAAAAATTATAGATACGTTGGAGACGTATCAGGCATCCCCAAGCTTAATTCCTGCTCGTCCTCGAGTAGGTAAATGATAAAAAGAAAATTTTTGATGCGGAGTGCTACTTGGCATAATTTCAATGCAAATCTTCTTAATTGTGGTATGAATATTCAGATTAGAAAGACTCAAGAAAAAAGTTCATATTGACATAAAAAAATACTTCAAGCATACTAACAAAGCAATTATGTCTTCTCAAAATAACATGGCCAAAGAAAGTTATCCCTACAAAATCATATAGTCTAGCTATGCTCTATCTTCACCACACAAAGTATTTAAATCATGCACAACCCCGATGACAAGCCAAGCAATTGTTTCATACTTTAACATTTTCAAAACTTTTTCAATCTTCACGCAATACATGAGCGTGAGCCATGGATATAGCACTATATGTGGAACAGAATGGTGGTTGTGGAGAAGACAAAAAGAAGGGAAGATAGTCTCACATCAACTAGGCATATCAACGGGCTATGGAGATGCCCATTAATAGATATCAATGTGAGTGAGTAGGGATTGCCATGCAACGGATGCACTAGAGCTATAAGTATATGAAAGCTCATCAAAAGAAACTAAGTGGGTGTGCATCCAACTTGCTTGCTCACGAAGACCTAGGGCAATTTTGAGGAAGCCCATCATTGGAATATACAAGCCAAGTTCTATAATGAAAAATTCCCACTAGTATATGAAAGTGACAAAATGAGAGACTCTCTATCATGAAGATCATGGTGCTACTTTGAAGCACAAGTGTGGTAAAAGGATATTAACATTGTCCCTTCTCTCTTTTTCTCTCATTTTTTTATTTGGGCCTTTTCTATTTTTTTATTGCCTCTTTTTTTATTGTATTTTTCGTCCGGAGTCTCATCCTGACTTATGGGGGAATCATAGTCTCCATCATTCTTTTCTCACTTGGGACAATGCTCTAAAAATTGATGATCATCACACTTTTATTTTTCTTACAACTCAACAATTACAACTCGATAGTTAGAACAAATATGACTCTATATGAATGCCTCCGGCAGTGTACCGGGATATGCAATGAATCAAGAGTGACATGTATGAAAGAATTATGAACGGTGGCTTTGCCACAAATACGATGTCAACTACATGATCATGCTAGCAATATGACAATGATGGAGCGTGTCATAGTAAACGGAACGGTGGAAAGTTGCATGGCAATATATCTCAGAATGGCTATGGAAATGCCATGATAGGTAGGTATGGTGGCTGTTTTGAGGAAGGTATATGGTGGGTGTACGATACCGGCGAAAAGTGCGCGGTATTAGAGAGGCTAGCAATGGTGGAAGGATGGGAAAAAGTGCATATAATCCATGGACTCAACATTAGTCATAAAGAACTCATATACTTATTACAAAAATCTAGAAGTTATCAAAGCAAAGTATTACGCGCATGCTCCTAGGGGGATAGATTGGTAGGAAAAGACCATCGCTCGTCCCCGACCGCCACTCATAAGGAAGACAATCAATAAATAAATTATGCTCCGACTTCATCACATAACAGTTCACCATACGTGCATGCTACGGGAATCACAAACTTTAACACAAGAATTTTTCAAATTCACAACTACTCAACTAGCATGACTCTAATATCACCATCTTTATATCTCAAAACAATTATCAAGCCTCAATATTTTCTTAGTATTCAACGCACTCAAAAGAAAGTTTCACAAATCTTGAACACCAAGCATATTATTATTAAGCAAATTACCATGCTATTAAGACTCTCAAAATAATCTAAGTCAAGCATGAGAGATCAATAGTTTCTTTAAAACAAACCACCACCATGCTCTAAAAGATCTAAGTGAAGCACATAGAGCAAAATTATAATGCTAAAAAAGATATAAGTGAAGCACATAGAGCAAAACTACATAGCTCAAAAGATATAAGTGAAGCAAATAGAGTATTCTATCAAATTCCAATTCATGTATGGCTCTCTCAAAAGGTGTGTACAGCATGGATTATTGTGGCACACTAACAAACAAAGACACAAATAATACAAGACGCTCCAAGCAAAACACATATCATGTTGGTGAATAAAAATATAGCTCCAAGTAAATTACCGATGGAAGTAGACGAAAGAGGGGATGCCTTCCGGGGCATCCCCAAGCTTTGACTTTTTGGTGTCCTTATATTATCTTGGGGGTGCCATGGGCATCCCAAATCTTAGGCTCTTGCCACTCCTTGTTCCATAATCCATCAAAAGTATTCACCCAAAACTTGAAAACTTCACAACACAAAACTCAATAGAAATCTCGTGAGCTCCGTTAGAGAAAGAAAACAAAAGACCACTTCAAGGTACTGTAATGAACTCATTATTTATTTATATTGGTGTTAAACCTACTGTATTCCAACTTCTCTATGGATTATAAACTATTTTCCTATCCATAGATTCATCAAAATAAGCAAACAACACACGAAAAACAGAATCTGTCAAAAACAGAACAGTCTGTAGTAATCTGTAACTCACGCAAACTTATGGAACCCAAAAACTTCTACCAAAATTAGACTTCCTAGAAAATTTGTTTATTGATCATAACCAATTGGAATCATTATTTTATCACTTTCTGATTATTTTTAATAATTCGGGCACTGAACGCAAAGTTTCTGGAAATTACAGCAAGATCAAATAACTATCATCCAAGAAGAGCCAATAGGTCTAACTTGGCACAAACACTAATTAAAACACAAAACCACATCCAAACAGAAGGTAGATGGGTTATTTATTCCCTAACAGAAGAAAAACACAAAAAACTAAAAATAAAATTGGGTTGCCTCCCAACAAGCGCTATCGTTTAACGCCGCTAGCTAGGAATAAAAGTGAGGATAGATCTAGGTATTGCCATCTTTGGTAGGCAATCCATAAATGGCTCTCATGATAGTTTCATATGGAAAATTTATTTTATTTCTAGGAAAGTGTTCCATGCCCTTTTTAATGGAAATTGGAATCTAATATTCCCTTCCTTCATATCAATAATCGCACCAACCGTTCTAAGGAAAGGTCTACCAAGAATAATAGGGCAAGAAGGATTGCAATCTATATCAAGAACGATGAAATCTACGGGCACATAATTCCCATTTGCAACAATAAGAACATCATTAATCCTTCCCATAGGTTTTTTAATAGTGGAATCCGCAAGATGCAAGTTTAGAGAGCAATCATCAAAATCACGGAAATCTAGCAAATCACACAAAGTTTTGGGGATAGTGGAGACACTAGCACCCAAATCACAAAAAGCATAAAACTCATGATCTTTAATTTTAATTTTAATAGTAGGTTCCCACTCATCATAGATTTTTCTAGGGATAGAGACTTTCAACTCAAGTTTTTCTTCATAAGATTGCATCAAGGCATCAACAATATGTTCGGTAAAGGCTTTATTTTGACTATAAGCATGAGGAGAATTTAGCACGGATTGCAACAAGGAAATACAATCAATTAAAGAGCAACTTTCATAATTAAATTCCTTGAAATCCAATATAGTGGGTTTAGCAACATCTAGGTTTTTATTTCTTTCAATCCCACTTTCATCAATTTCATCATAAAGATCTAAATACTCCGAATTTTTGGAACGCCTTCTAGGTAAAGGAAGATCATATTAAGTTTCATCAAGATTCATATTGCAAAACAAAGATTTGATAGGTGACACATCAATAACTTTTAGATCTTCATCTTGATTTTCATAGGAATTGGAAGAACACGCTTTAATAAATGCATCTTTCGTAGCACGCATCCTAGCGGTTCTTTCCTTGCACTCATCAATGGAAATTCTCATGGCTTTGGGAGACTCATTGATATCATGCTTAGGAGGAATAGAACCAAGCTTTAAAAAATCAACCTCAAGAGAAATTCTATCAATGTTCCTAGACAAATCATCAACTTTAAGTAATTTCTCCTCAAGCAAAGCATTAAAATTCTTTTGTGAATTCATAAACTCTTTAACACTATTCTCAAATTCAGAGGGCATCTTATTATAATTTCCATCAGAGTTGTCGTAGGAATTTCCATAATTATTAGAAGGATTACTAGGATAATGCCTAGTATTAAAATTTCCTCTATACGCGTTGTTACCAAAATTATTCCTACCAACAAAATTCACAACCATAGATTCATTATTATTCTCAATCAAAGTAGACAAAGGCATATCATTAGGATCAAAAGAAACACTCTTAGCAATGAATAATTTCATGAGTTCATCCATCTTTCTACTCAAAACATTGATTTCTTCTATCACATGCAGTTTTTATTAGAAGATCTTTCAGTATGCCATTGAGAATAATTAACCATAATATTATCTAGGAGTTTAGTAGCATCTCCTAAAGTGATTTCCATAAAAGTGCCTCCCGTGACCGAATCTAAAAGATTTCTAGAAGCAAAATTCAATCCGACATAAAATTTTGTATAATCATCCATAAGTTCAAACCATGAGTAGGGCAATTACGTATCATTAATTTCATTCTCTCCCAAGATTGTGCAACATGTTCATGATCAAGTTGCTTAAAACTCAGAATGTCGTTTCTAAGAGAGATGATCTTAGCGGGAGGAAAATAATTAGAGATAAAAGCATCTTTGCATTTGTTCCAAGAATCAATACTATTTTTAGGCAAAGACGAAAACCAAGCTTTAGCACGATCTCTAAGCGAAAAAGGAAATAGCTTCAATTTAACACATCATTATCGACATCTTTTTTCTTTTGCATATCACATAAATCAACGAAGCTATTCAGATGAGTAGCGGCATCTTCACTAGGAAGGCCGGCGAATTGATCTATCATAACAAGATTCAACAAAGCGGTATTGATTTCACAAGATTCAGTATTGGCAAGAGGAGCAATCGAAGTGCTAAGGAAATCATTATTATTGGTATTGGTGAAGTCACACAATTTGGTAGTATCTTGAGCCTCGCGGCAGACAAGCAATCCAACACATGAGCAAACAAAAGGCAAGCGAGAAAAAGGCAAACGGAAAAAGAGAAGGAGAAGGAGATTGGGAGAGAGAGGCCGAATAAAATGGCAATGGTGAAGTGGGGGAGAGGAAAACGAAAGGCAAATGGCAACTAATGTAATGCGGGAGATAGGGATTGTTATGGGTACTTGGTATGTTGACTTTTTGCATAGACTCCCCGGCAATGGTGCCAGAAATTCTTCTTGCTACCTCTTGAGCTTGCGTTGGATTTCCCCGAAGAGGAAAGGATGATGCAGCAGAGTAGCATAAGTATTTCCCTCAGTTTTTGAGAACCAAGGTATCAATCCAGTAGGACGCCACGCGCAACTCCCTCGTACCTACACAAAAGCAATAGCTCCTCGCAACCAACGCGATTAGGGGTTGTGAATCCCTTCACGGTCACTTACGAGAGTGAGATCTGATAGAGATGATAGATAATATTTTTGGTATTTTTGATATAGAGATGCAAAGTGAAAAGTAAAAGGCAAAGTAAAAAAGCAAAGCAAAATAAAAGTAATGGAGATTGATATGATGAGAATAGACCCGGGGGCCATAGGTTTCACTACTGGCTTCTCTCAAGAGCATAAGTATTCTACGGTGGGTGAACAAATTACTGTTGAGCAATTGACAAAATTGAGCATAGTTATGAGAATATCCAGGTATGATCATGTATATAGGCATCACGTCCGAGACAAGTAGACCGAAACGATTCTGCATCTACTACTATTACTCCACTCATCGACCGCTATCCAACATGCATCTAGAGTATTAAGTTAAAAACAGAGTAACGCCTTAAGCAAGATGACATGATGTAGAGATATAAGTTCATGCAATAAGAAATAAACCCCATCTTGTTATCCTCGATGGCAACGATACAATACGTGCCTTGCTGCCCCTTCTGTCACTGGGAAAGGACACCGCAAGATCAAACCCAAAGCTAAGCACTTCTCCATGGCAAGAACTACCAATCTAGTTGGCCAAACCAAACGGATAATTCGAAGAGACTTGCAAAGCTAACCAATCATACATAAATGAATTCAGAGAAGATTCAAATATTATTCATAGATAGACTTGATCATAAACCCATAATTCATCGGTCTCAACAAACACACCGCAAAAAGAAGATTACATCGAATAGATCTCCACGAGAGAGGGGGAGAACATTGTATTGAGATCCAAAAAGAGAGAAGGAGCCATCTAGGTAATAACTATGGACCCAAAGGTCTGAGGTAAACTACTCAC
Organism: Triticum timopheevii; assembly: GCA_963921465.1. Classification (NCBI taxonomy): domain Eukaryota; kingdom Viridiplantae; phylum Streptophyta; class Magnoliopsida; order Poales; family Poaceae; genus Triticum; species Triticum timopheevii. The sequence goes on from OY997274.1 coordinate 542,927,586, forward strand.
ACTTCATCAGAGAGGCTATGATGATGTAGAAGCCCTCCGTGATGACGGCCCTCTCCAGCAGAGCTCCGGAACAGGCCCCAAGATGGGATCTCGTGGATACAGAAAGTTGCGGCGGTGGAATTAGGTTTTTGGCTCCGTATCTGATTGTTTGGGGGTACGTAGGTATATATAGGAGGAAGAAGTACGTCGGTGGAGCTTCGGTGGGCCCACGAGGGTGGGGGCGCGCCTGGGGGTGTAGGGCGCGCCCCCCTACCTCGTGCCCACCTCGAAGCTTCCTTGGCGTAGGGTCCAAGTCTCCTGGGTCATATTCGATGAGAAAATCACGTTCCCGAGGGTTTCATTCCGTTCGGACTCCGTTTGATATTCCGTTTCTTCGAAACACTGAAATAGGCAAAAACAACAATTCTGGGCTGGGCCTCCAATTAATAGGTTAGTCCCAAAAATAATATAAAAGTGGAAAATGAAGCCCAATATAGTCCAAAATAGTAGATAATATAGCATGGAGCAATCAAAAAGTATAGATATGTTGGAGACGTATCAACACCATCTGGTCACTTTTCTAGCCCCATGGAGAACCTGATCGTTGCATCGGCACATTTGGAGGCTCTCCCAGTGGATGGCGATTCTCCAACAGCGGTGGAGACACGAAGGATCAGAGAACTCGTCCAGACGGCTCTGTCTCAGTAGGAGGCTTATTCCTATAGTCGAGACATGATTCATTCGACTCCTCACCCAAGCCGGAGCCCAAGTTACAACAGACATATGGAGTCGGAGGCCTTGTCAAGCAACGCCCAGCGGCGTAACCAGCCCGGTGGATATAATTCGGTGCAAGACAGGATACGCCAAGAGGACGAGCGGACGGCTCAACTGGTGGCTCAGCAGGCGGCTCACCAAATCTTCCTGGATTATCCGACAACTTCTGTTGAGGCAGGAGTGGCCACCAGAACCGGCGGTGTTCCTTGCTTGGTGCCGGCTTTGCATAATGAGCGTCTGCCCAAGGACTTCAAGGGACCCCGAAAGGTGCCAAATTATATGGCCGATTTACAGCCCGGGGCGTGGATCAAAAGCTATGAGATGGCCATGGAGTTGTTGGAGGTCAGTGATGCGGCAATGGCTAAGTACTTCACCATGATGTTGGATGGAACGGCCCGCACTTGGTTAAAGGGGATGTCGCCTAATTCCATTGGCTCATGGGCAGAGTTAAAAGTCCGGTTCATCCAGAACTTCAAAGATACCTGCAAGCAGCCCATGTCAATTGTGGACTTGACTAATTGTAAGCAAGAGGAGGGTGAGTCTACCACTCATTGGGTGCGCCGGGTCAAGGAGATAATACATTCATCTGACAAGATGGATGCCGGCTCTGCAGTCTTAATGTTGGAGAAAAATTGCCGATTTGAACCTCTGAAACAGAAGCTGGGGCGCCTCAAGCGTGATTGTAATGATATGGGTCAGCTGATGGCGGCTCTAGTTAAATACGCTAATTCTGATAGTACCAAGGATCCTGCGTCTGATGAAGAAAAGACAGGGAAGGGAAAGAAGAACGGCAACGGAAAGGGTCAGCAGCATAACCCGGCGAATCAAGGAGGCAATAAGCGTAAGGCCGACGGTAACCCAGAGTTTGTGGCCAATACCAATTCACAAGGTAACAATCAACGACGCAAGGGGTGGCCGCCCCCTCGATCCGGCGGGTCAGGTCCGTCTCTTGAGCAACTGCTTAACGAACCCAGTCCCAGACACGACACTCGGGAAAGGCTGGCCACTCACCTGTGGAAGGACTGCACGATCATGAAGGCTTTCAAAAATTCCAACACGTTCGATGGCAATCATGGGTCCAGTGGCGGCTCAAGTGGCGGCAGTTTTCATGGCCCGGGTGGCGGCTCAAATTCCGGCTTTCAGGGAAATCAAGGTGGCTATAATCAGCAGTCTGGTCAGGGAGGTCAGCAGCAGCAGCAGTCGGGTTATCAGAGCAATCCAAAGCAGCTAAATAGTGGATAGTATCATGTGTTCACCACTAGCTTATGCAAACAAGACCAGAAGCTTCATAGAAGGGTCGTGAACGCTGTTGAGTCAGCGGTTCCCCGTTATTTAAGGTGGTCAGAGCAGCCTATCGTGTGAAGCAAGGAAGATCACCCTCCCCGGGTTGACAATCCGGGTCAGTTAGCCTTGGTGGTAGCACCTCAGGTTGGTGGATACAAATTCACTAAAGTGCTCATGGATGGAGGTAGCAGCATTAACATCCTCTATTATGAGACCTTTCGACGTATGGGGTTAACGGACAAAAATTTAAAGACATCCAACACTATTTTCCATGGAGTGGTGCCTGGTAAGTCGGCATACCCAGTTGGTAAGATTCAGTTGGAGGTAGCCTTTGGAGATGAGCATGATTCTAGGGCTGAGAAGTTAACCTTTGAGGTGGTCAAGATCGAGAGCCCATATCATGCTCTGTTTGGCCGGCCGGCTTACGCCAAGTTCATGGCACGGCCGTGTTATGTTTATTTGCAGCTCAAGATGCCGGGTCACAAGGGCACGATTACTGTGCATGGGAGTCGAAAGATAGCCCTGGAATGTTAGAAGGGTGATGTTGCTTATGCCGAATCTGTTTGTGCAGCAGAGGAGCTGAAGTTTTATAAGGATAACATTGACCCGGCGGACATGACATCTCTGAAAAAAGCCAACCACAGAGCATGACCCGGTGATGAAGTTTAAGTCGGCTGATGACACTAAGCTTGTTGATTTTACTCCAGGTGACTCATCTAAACAATTCAGTATCAGTGCCAATCTGGATCCCAAATAGGAAAGCGCGCTCATCAAGTTCATCCGTGAGAATCGGGACATCTTTGCATGGAAACCTTCTGACATGCCGGGTGTACCGAGAGAACTCGCCGAGCACACTCTTAATATTGATCCAAAGTTTAAGCCGGTCAGGTAGTTTCTTCGAGGGATTAACGAAGAGAGACGAAAAGCTATTGGTGAGGAGGTGGCCCGGCTCTTAGCGGCAGGGTTTATTGTTGAAGTTTTTCACCCAGCGTGGTTGGCTAACCCGGTGCTTGTACTTAAAAAGAACGGCACCTAGCGAATGTGTGTGGATTACACGGACTTAAATAAGGCTTGTCCGGGGTTTTCACCCAGAGTGGTTGGCTAACCCGGTGCTTGTACTTAAAAATAATGGCACCTAGTGAATGTGTGTGGATTACACGGACTTAAATAAGGCTTGTCCGGCTGATCCTTTCGCTCTTCCCCGTATTGATTAAATCATTGATGCTACGGAGGGTTGTGAGCGTTTGAGCTTCTTGGATGCTTATTCTAGTTATCATCAGATCAAGATGGCAGTTAAGGACCAGGAGAAGACAGCTTTCATCACTCCATTTGGAGCCTTCTGTTACGTGTCTATGCCATTTGGGCTCAAGAGTGCCCAGGCGACTTATCAGCGATGTGTACAAAATTGTCTCCACAATCAGATTAGGTGCAATGTTCACGCTTATGTGGATGATATTATGGTGAAGTCTAGAGAGAAGGAAACCTTGATAGATGATTTAAAGGAAACCTTTGATAATCTTCGGGTCTACAAGATGATGCTTAACCCGGCCAAATGTGTGTTTGGCGTGCCAGCAGGCAAGCTTTTGGGATTTCTGGTCTCTAACAGAGGCATTGAAGCTAATCCGGAGAAGATCAAGGCAATTACCTCTTTGGCTAAGCCGGCGTGCATCAATGATGTTCATAAGCCGGTTAGGTGAGAAGGCCATACCGCTATATCAGATGATGAAGAAAACAGACAATTTTGTCTTGAGTGATGCTGCCAATGTTGCCTTTGAAGATTTAAAGAGACAGTTATCTGAGCCGCCGTTCCTTGCAGCTCCCATTGATAAAGCGCCGCTATTGTTATACGTGGCCGCTAACTCACATGCGGTCAGTGTTGCAATTGTGGTAGAGCGCAAGGAGGCTGGCAAAGAACATCCAGTTCAACGGCCGGTTTACTACATCAGTGAAGTGCTTATTGAGTCTAAACAAAGATATCCACATTGGCAGAAACTTGTTTATGGGGTGTTCATGGCAAGCCGGAAACTTAAGCAATACTTCCAGGGTCACCCCATCACTGTGGTAAGTTCTGCTCCTTTGGGAGACATCATCCAGAATAGAGAGGCTATAGGACGTGTCCCCAAGTGGGCCATTGAGCTTGGGCCTCATGGTTTGAAGTATGTGCCACGCACTGCTATTAAATCTCAAGCACTGGTGGACTTCATCAATGATTGGACAGAGCTGCAGACACCTGAGGAAAAGCCGGATAACACATATTGGACTATTCACATTGAGGGATCCAGGCAGTTGGAGGGCTCGGGGGCTAGAGTCGTTTTAGCTTCCCCTCGAGGTGACAAATTTTGTTATGTGCTCCGGTTGATGTTTCCTTGTACTAACAATGCAGTTGAATATGAGGCCTTGCTCCATGGTCTTCGGATGGCCAAGGAGATGAACTTAAGCCGGGTAAGGTGCTTGGGCGACTCAGATCTGGTGGCTCAGCAGGTGTCAGGCAAGTGGGACTCTAAGGATCCTCTCATGGCGGCTTATCGTCGTGAAATTGATGCTGTAGCTGGGCACTTCAAGGGTTATCAAGTGGAGCATATCGATCGAAGGAAGAATGAGACGGCTAATGCTTTAAGCCGGATGGGATCTCAGCGTAAGCCGGTGCCACCTAACACCTTTTTGGATGTTTTGCATAACCCTTCTGTCAAGTTGCCCATAGAGGAAGACTTAGCTGTTCCAGATCGAGAAGCGCAGCTGGTGGCGGCTCTCCATGTCATCCCGGATTGGACAGTGCCATATTTTGCTTACATGACCCGAGGAGAGTTGCCTGAGGATGAGACCTTGGCGAGACAAATCATCCGGCGGTCTAAGTCCATGACAATTGTTCATGGTGAGTTGCATCATCGTAGTGTTACCGGGGCGTTCCAACGTTGTGTGTCACCTGCGGAAGGTCAGGAAATACTTCGTGAGATCCATGAAGGGGATTGTGGTCATCATGCCGGCTCAAAATCTCTTGTGGCCAAGGCTTTCCGGCATGGTTTTTATTGGCTAACGGCTCATGCTGATGCAGAGGATCTGGTCAGTAAATGCAATGGTTGTCAAAACTTCTCATGATGAGCTCATGTGCCGGCTCAAGAATTAAGGATGATTCCAATTACTTGGCCATTCGCAGTCTGGGGGCTTGATATGGTCGGGCCTTTCAAAAGGTCCAAGGATAAAAAGACACACCTCCTGGTGGCGGTTGATAAATTTACAAAGTGGGTTGAGGCAGAGCCGGTCAGTAAGTGTGATGCAGCCACGGTGGTTCAGTTCATGAAAAAGGTGATCTTTCGTTTTGGTTTTCCACACAACATCATAACTGACAATTGTACTAACCTGTCCAAAGGCACTATGGAAGAGTTCTATCAACGAGAACATATCCGGCTTGACGTTTCATCAGTAGCTCATCCTCAATCCAATGGTCAAGCTAAAAGAGCCAATCAAGAGATCTTGAAAGGTCTAAAACCCCGGCTCATGGTCCCTTTACAGCGGACGCTGGGTTGTTGGGTGGAGGAATTGCCCTCTGTGATTTGGAGCATCAACACTACACCCAACAGATCTACGGGTTATACACATTTCTTCATGGTTTACGGAGCAGAGGCGGTCCTGCCAAGTGACATCCGTCATGACTCGCCCCAAGTGGCGGCTTACGTTGAAGCTGATAATGGACACGCTCATCAGGATGCACTTGATTTATTGGAAGAGAAGCGAGATTTGGCAATAGCCCGCTCGGCGATTTACCAACAGGACCTGCACCATTATCATAGTCGCCGGGTTAGATCCAGAACCATTCAAGAAGGTGACTTAGTGCTCCGGCTCATCCAGGATCAATCCGATATGCACAAGCTATCCCCCCCTTGGGAAGGACCCTTTGTGGTCAGCAAGAACCTGAACAACGGGTCATATTACCTCATCGATGTTCGAGAGCACAAAGACTCACGTAAGTTGGAAGAGGAGACCCGCCGGCCGTGGAATATCGCTCATCTTCGGCCTTACTACACTTGAGCCACTGGCTCTCAAGATGTACATATTTTGACGATGTATATATTATGAAAAGCAATAAAGCAGGACCTCTGTCCTTTTCATCCTCAAAAGTTTATATTTCTTTCTTATTGTCGAAACAACCAACAGGGAGCGGATCATATTTGAATCCGGCTTTCCCTTTGGTATGGCTTATGATCATATTTGAATCTAGCCATGATCATTTGGGGGATTCCTATTCAAACATAGGTCGTATTTGAACCAAAGAGAACATAGTTGTCGATACCCTCTTGATTGGCATACTGCCAAACTCACTAGGGGGCTTCTTGATCGTATCCGAATCATAGCTCAACCCCTTTTGAGTCTGACGTGGATCGTATTCAAATCAGCATCATTAAACAACTTTCAAGGTCACTAGGGGGCTTCCTGTTCAAACATAGGTCGTATTCGAACCAAAGAGAACATAGCTGTCGATACCCTCTTGACCGGCAACGCCAAAGCCACTGGGGGCTATATGATCGTATCCGAATCTTAGCTTAACCCCTATGGAACGGTTTACTGATCGTATTTGAATCAGAAGCCTCAAAATTTTGTCTGTTTCTCATAATGTTTGCGATTATAGTTATTTGACTCTCTTGACAACCCCTTTTTTTGATCACAATTGAAAATGTTTATGGGGTGGTTTCCAACCCACCTGCTTAACCTTGATCCATACAGATGTTAACACATAACAAAACACCATATGTGCTGGTTTTTTCCAGAATTGGATTATCACCCTCATTGTTCGGATCACATAAACCGGCAGCATAATCACAGGATCACAGGTATGCTGTTATGATTATGTCTCAAGGATACAATTGAGAACCGGTTTTTAATGATGTTTTGATTCGTACTCCGGGTTATCTGTAAAATATGACCCTCCATGTGGTAAGCCGCCAAGGGAATTGTGTTTTGTTCTGTATGCAGGGCAATTAAAGCTGCTCTTTAAGCATAAGGAAAGCAGAGGATCAACATAATACGGAGGAATATAAGATGGCGGCTTAAACAGTGTTGAGCGCCACACACGTGCGCGATGGCACGACAAAATTAAGTGTTTTGCTACTCTATTACATGACTCCTGAGTCCAGATAATGAAGCATTGTTTTTGGCAAGGCATAAATATAAATCGCTCGACGGGTCACTCATTTTGTTGGCCTGAAGCTTCCGGTTCATCACTTTCTGCTCCTCCATCTGTTTCCCTGTCCTGGAAGGTTGATGATGACCAGTCAATGCCACTCAAAGCTTCAAATTCAGCTTCATCATCAAATTAACCCGGCCGGATCGACTTTAGGGGCGAAGGTATGCTTACAAATTGGAGGGATCAGGCTGACTGCTTCATAATGTGGCGTTGGGATTCTCTGATTCTGGTCGTCATAACCCGGCTGGTACTTGGTAAGGTCCATGTCATTACCAATCAGGGTGGCCACAGGGCGTATTTCCCTCACGCGGGCGGTGAAGTTCTTCTGGTCAAATGGGGTGCCGTCCTTCTTCAGGCTTGGATACCCAAGGGCGATGTCGGCCGGGTCCAGCTCTGGTAGCCACGCCTTAGCCCGACTTAATGCGGCTATGGCTCCGGCCCTCGCAGAAGCCCGTCTTAGCTCTTGGACCCGTTGAGGCAGCACGGCAAGCCGCCTTAGTACATCCGCTAGGAGAGTGGGAACCTCATTTGACAAAGCCACAATGGCTAAAGCACGTTGTGACCCGGTGTAGAGTTGTTCCACCAGTGTATAAACCGCCTTCAACATTGTCACCATGTTTTGGTTCAGATTGGAGCTCTTGGGGCCTGCATTACAAAATCAGATGAGTCGGTGACGATTGAGATACTCATTGAAATAGATTTGAAGTATCTAACACTTGCAGAGTAATTTACCAAAGATTGCTGAGACCATCTGGGATATCTGGCGTTTTAAGCCGGATAACTTGGCAGTTGTTTCTGCAAGAGCTGCCTCCGCTTTCTCTTCCTGGTTGATCAAGGAGACCTTTTCATCAGCCCAAGCCTCCCTATGTGCTTCAAAGCTCTTTTTCAGTTTCTCTTGTTCAGATACACTGAACTCAAATTTGGAATTGGCCTTTTGGGTTTCAGCCTCCTGAGCTTCCAGGCAGTTCTTCAAATCATAAATCTCCGATTCAAATTGACTCATGGCGGTCTGTATCAATGCCGGGTTATAGTCAGAATCATCATAATGCAACATTAAGTCCCGAGCACTTTGCAAGCAAAGATACTTGGCACTTGGGGGATAATGTATGCTGAAGAATTCTATTTACAATGGTGGTTCATGGAACTAAGTCCCAAGCACTTTGCAGGCAAATGTACTTGAGACTTGGGGGCTAATGCATATTGTTGTTCAAATATTTAATTAAAACATGGTAAGGACCAGTTCAAACATGTTGTTCTAAGCCGGCCTTCGGGTGATACAGGATAAGCCAGGCTTCTGGTATATATTACTAAGCTGGTATTAAGTCTACACCATATTTCATCATAAGCAATAGACTTGGGGGCTGGTATGGTAAAGATACAATAAAGTACGCAACAAGAGTTATACCTCAGATTTTTTGTGTATCTGTTTCACCATGTCAATTTCCAGGTCATGGCAGTTGTGCACTTGATTTATGTAACCAGAGATGATTTCTCCAATACTCACATGAGTATAATCAGTGACATCCAGCTTGGCTTTGCGGCGTTCCAGAAGTTCTTCCTTAGCAAAGCACTTGGCCAGTACAGTAGGTCTCCCCGACTCAACAAAGCCAGTCTTGATGATTTCAACGTCTGGGTCATCCGCCTTGGCAGGGCTAGGGATCTCCGGGTTCTCAGAGCCGTCAGTGGCTTGCTCGATAGGATGGTCAGTGGGAGGCGTTGGAATATCATGGGATGGTTCAGGCGGCGGCTCATGTGCGGAGGTGTCAGGAGCAGCCGTTCTGAGCTCCGGTTCAGTCACGATCGGCTCTTCGGCCGACTTATTCTTATTCGCCCTCTTGCTGGGCTTTACTTGTACACTGTGTGAAAATTAAAGGGATAGTACAAAAACATGAGTAAGATAAGCATAAGATAAAGCAGGTTATCATTTACCCTGGAGCAGTTTTGAAAGCCGGCATATTGGACTGCATTGATTCGCCGGAGGAAGGTGAAGTTTCCTGATAGTTTGAGTCAGATGGATTGAGTGGCTGTTGAATGAAACCCTCCAAAGGGTAAAAAGAATGTAAATCGGAGATGACCTCAGTCCGGCGCTTCCTTGTTACATCAGGTAAGCCGGAGGAGAGTTCCCATCTTTGCTGGTCCGGGTCTGCCTCCGACTCTCATGAATCTATCGCTTCAAAAGAAATTGAGGATCTTGGTAAGCTAAAGGATGTGAAAATCTTACTTTTCGGGTTACCCTTCGGACTTTCTGTCTCGGCAAAGGCTCGGAGTCAGAGGAAATTATAGTTACCTCGTCAATCGCTACATGACTCGCTCCGGTATCCTCCTGATGATAATCAGCATCAATAAGATGGTTAAAAAGGAGCCTAAAGAGTCAAGAGCTGCCTCTGACTCGGAGGTATCCTCCAAATAAAGCATATCTGAGGCGCTAGGCTTGTTTCCCTTCTTCCGAGCAGCGGCTTTCCTGACGGCTTTCTTGGTTTTTCTGGCTTTCTTTGCAGCCTCATGATCATACTTGACCTTCCAAAAGTCGTTGTCAGCCTGTAAATTACAACAAAGGTTTTGAGTACAGGTGAATTTATTGAAGTTAAAGGTGAAATGCTCAAGTTAATGACTTACCGCTGGAGCCGGGTTAGTTTTGCAGAAAGGACTTAAGCCCACTTTCTTGCAATCTGCCAGGCTCTCATTCAGAAGATACTTGGTCATGTCATTAACAACATCCTCAGGTAAGTCGTCAGGACTGTGCCGTAGAGGGTCATTCTTTTGGCCTGTATAATCACACATCAAACCGGGGCGGCGGCTCAAAGGAATAACCCGCCAGGCAAGCCAAACCCGGACCAGATCAATGCCGTTTAGGCCATTCCCCAAAAGAGCCTTGACCTTGCTCATGGTGGGGGCGAGTGTTAGGCGTTCAGCCGGAGACAGCTTGTCTGGTAGGGGGTGAGTTGACTCCAAGCGCAGGGCGCAAAAGCCGGGCAGAGGGTTCTCATTAATTAGCCGGTGAAGTGTCTTGACAATAGAACCATGTCTGGTTCCAATCTTGGAAAGAGACAGTCCCTCCGTCGCTGGATTGAGATTCCACCAAGCTCCAAACTGGGTCCATTGGCACGTTCATTTTGACGGTTCAAATAAAATAACTCCCTAAAGAGTAGCAAACTGGGTTCTTCTCCAAGGTACACCTCACAGAACACATGAAAATTGCAGATATTTGACACAGAATTAGGTCCGATGTCCTGAGGTCGCAGGTAAAAAAAGTTCAAGACGTCTTTGAAGAACTTTGAGCCGGGTGGAGAAAAGCCCCGGTTCATGTGATCAGTAAAGATAATAACTTCCCCTTCCTTGGGTTGAGGTTTCTCTGCCGGATCAGGAGCACGACAGGACATCACTTCCTTCTTCGGCAAATAGCATGTCTTCACAAACTCTTTAAAGGTGTTCTCTGTGACGATGGATTTAACCCAGTTGCACGTAACAGGTGCTTTGGGAGCCTTGGGCGGCATTATGGAGTACGAAGCCTATGACAAAGTAAAAGTTTCCGGTTCAAATTTAAGCCAGCGAAAATATTTGTAGGACCTTGAAGTATGTCTAGAGGGTGGGTGATTAGACTACTTGACCAATAAAAACTTAACCTTTTCCCAATTTTAGACTTTGGCAGATTTTAGCTATCTTAGAACAAGTCAAGCAATCTTCACACAATTCAAGCAAGCATGCAAAGAGTACATTGGCCCCGGAAATTAAAGCATGCAACTTGCGAGAATGTAAAGGGAAGGATTTGGAGGGTTCAAACGCAATTGGAGACACGGATGTTTTTGTCGTGGTTCCGATAGGTGGTGCTATCATACATCCACGTTGATGGAGACTTCAACCCACGAAGGGTAACGGTTGCGCGAGTCCACGGAGGGCTCCACCCACGAAGGGTCCACGAAGAAGCAACCTTGTCTATCCCACCATGGCCGTCGCCCACGAAGGACTTGCCTCACTAGCGGTAGATCTTCACGAAGTAGGTGATCTCCTTGCCCTTACAAACTCCTTGGTTCAACTCCACAATCTTGTCGGAGGCTCCCAAGTGACACCTAGCCAATCTAGGAGACACCACACTCCAAGAAGTAACAAATGGTGTGTTGATGATGAACTCCTTGCTCTTGTGCTTCAAATGATAGTCTCCCCAACACTCAACTCTCTCTCACAAGATTTGGATTTGGTGGAAAGAAGATTTGAGTGGAAAGCAACTTGGGGAAGGCTAGAGATCATGATTTATGTGGATGGAATGGAATATCTTGGCCTCAACACATGAGTAGGTGGTTCTCTCTCAGAACTGGTACGTTGGAAGTGTAGGTTTGTTTTGATGGCTCTCTCCACGAATGAAGAGGAGGTGGAGGGGTATATATAGCCTCCACACAAAATCTAACCGTTACACACAATTTACCAAACTCGGTGGGACCGAATCAACAAACTCGGTCGGACTGATTTAGTAAACCTAGTAACCGTTAGGGTTTTCAGTGGGACTGACATGCATCTCGGTAGGACCGATATGGTTAGGGTTAGGGCATAACGTAATCTCGGTGAGACCGATTACACAAACTCGGTGATACCAATTTTGGTAATTAGCTAACCAGAGAGTTGGTCAGGTAAACTCGGTGGGACCGATTCGCTCTTTTAGTGAGACTGAAAAGTTATGAAAAGGAAACAGAGAGTTTACATTGCAATCTTGGTGGGACCGATCGCTCACTTCGGTTAGACCGAAACGTTACAAAGGGAAACAGAGAGATTACAATCCCATCTCGGTGAGATCGAGATCCCTATCGGTGAGACCGATTTGCCTAGGGTTTGTGGCAGTGGCTATGACATTCGAACTCGATGGCACCGGATAGAAAGAATCGGTGGGGCCGAGTTTGAGTTTAGGTTTAGGTCATATGTGGATGTGAGAAAGTAGTGGAGGGTTTTGGAGCATATCACTAAGCACATGAAGCAAGAGGCTCACTTTGGTCTGACATGCTGCTCACACTGACTGCTGACCCTGTGAATAGTTATAGATGAGCTAGAGTGGATGAGCATCACAAAATGCAGAGATTTTTTGCAAAAGAATGATTCAAAAACTTAGTTTTAGTTTCCCACTGAAAGCTTTTCGGATCTACCGATTTTCAAACTCAGTGATACCGAATCAGTTTTGGAACCTAAACTAGTGAACTCGGTCAGACCGAGTCACAGTTCGGTGGCACTGAGACTGCTAGGGTTTCACAAAGTTCTAAAATCGGTCACACCGATTAGCAATTCTCGGTCAGACCGAGACTTACTAGTGCAATGGCGTTAGCCAAATCGGTGGGACCGAGTTTTTAACTCGGTGGGTCCGAGATGGTTTCGGCGGAAACCTAACCCTAAATTTTCGAATCACAACTATTCTAAGGATTGATTTGACTGGATAGGAGTGTTTCAATCGTGGCAAGATGCATAACAAACAAAATGTGCTGAGAATCAGATGAGGAAAGCACTGTGATCAAGTTCATACCCTAGTTCGGCGGGAACTCGCTACGGCGGCAACGCTGGAGAAGAATTCCGTTGACGGCGGCGGAGACGAGCGACAGGAGGCGGCTGGCGATGAAGTCGATGATCCGTAGACCTAGTTGGCAGAGCGAGCTATGCGCGGGCAAGGAGTTTCGGAGAAAGTTTTCCAAAATTTGCCCGTGTGAATATATAGCCCGACACTGTCGGTGTGACCGAGTGGTACAACTCGGTGGAACCGAGATGCATAACTGTTAACAGTTACAACAACTCGGTGTGACCGAAAAGTACAAATCGGTTGCACCGAGATGAAAACCTAGATCAACTCAGTAATCTCAGTATGACCGAAATGGAGGAATCGGTAAGACCGAAAATCACAAAGAAGTTTTGGAATTTTAAGTCTATGACGAATCGGGGACTCTGAGTGCTCCTCACACAGAGTGGTTCGAATCTGATTTGATCAAATTTTGTGATGTAGCATGAATAGAGTTTGAGACGAGAAAAGCATAGATAGCTAGAGAAGGTTCTTAGGCATTCTTGTCCATCCACTTGGCCAAAGAAAAAGAAGCCAATCAATCAAAACCACAAGTGGATGTCCTCGAATGAGTAAAATATGCAACCAACATGCTCACACAATAAAATGGCAAATGAAATATGTGACAAAGCATGCACAACCAATTCTAGCATCTATCAAACAATTGGCGATGACTAGGTCATCTATATATGAGTATATTGACTTAGGAGTCAAATGAGAACATTTGATCATAGGTCATACTCATCGTTTAAGCTCAAGTGGGGTTACCACTTTTACATAAAGCATTTATGTGTTCACATCATTAGAGTTGCTTTGACTCAATTCTTAGAGTTAAGCTCCCCCTAGATGTGAGATCCCCCCTTGGAGGGATGAACTAACCTTGGGTTTTGTCGATGATGACTTCATGTAGGTGTTGAAGATGTGGATGCTCAATGTTGATGTAGATCTTTTGGAGCAATCCTTTGGAGTGATTTGCACTTTCAATACCTACATGGGTTAGTCCCACAAGAAACAAACAAGAATATCCTTAGACATAGAGTGATGCACACACAAAATGATCTCCATGAAAACATTAGGTTACCTTGTCCCTTGCCTTACCAACATGAGGGTTTGTGACTCCTTGAACTAGTGCAAGATATGGAAGTTGATTGCACTTGTCCTTGCCATAATGATATGAGTGAATAATGTTGGCGGAGTCACCCTCAAGAACTCTCTAGTTCTTCTTCTTCGGGATGCACACCATCTTGATGGGAATCCTTGGTGTAGTAGTTGTACTTGATGAAGTAGAACTTGACGTAGTCTTGGGAACCCACTTGACCAAGGCCTTAGGTGCTTCTTCAAATGCATCAATCTCCTATTGAAGCTTGTCCTTGCCTTTGTTCTTGTGGTCTTGTGGTGGAAGATCATCTTGTGCTTGTGTTCCCTTGAAGGAAGTAGGATCATACTTCTCTTGTTGAGGAACAAACTTCGTCTTGGGGTATTGCTCTTCTTCCCACTCAACTCCATTGGCATTGAACTTTCGTTCAAAACCAACACCTTGATTCTTCCGGTGCCTTCCTTGCTTGCGTACAATTTCCTCGAATTGCTTACTCCCGGCAAGGCTCTTGTATACACCTTTCTCTATAATTCCCCTCAACAACATGTTTTCTTGCTCAAGTGTAACTTGGCTAAGAGGATCATTAGTGGGATCAAGAGAACTACTAGAAGCAACAATATTGGATTTAGCATTATTATTGTTACTACTAGAGGAAGAATCTTTCTTGTTCTTGTTACTAGACTTGACTTGAGGCATCTAAGTAGATAAGAGTAAATGCTTGGCAATGTAAGAAGAACTTTTCTTACGGAGATCATCATTGATAGCCTTTAAGAACTCATGCTCTTGCTCAAGATTGACCTTTTCAAAGCGTAACTTCTCATGAGCCCTTAAAAGTTCTCGATGATCTTTGAAGATAGTTTCATGAGCTAACTTAAGAGTGTTTAGTTCTTTAGTTAGAAGCTCAATCTTTCCTTATCATTGTCATTCGTTTCATCTTGATTAGCATGATTAATTGACGTTTCATCATAGTATTCATCACTAGAGTTGTCAACAAGTAAATCATCATCACCTAGCAAGTCATCTTCATCACTATTAAAATCAACATACTCGGGGTGTGTTACCTTAGGACCTTTGGCCATGAAACATCTTCCAATTCCTTCATTTGGTGAATCAAATATGTCGTAGGAGTTGGTTGACACAAGTGCTAGACCGGCAACCCCTTCATCTTGAGCGTATTCGGAGTCGGAGCGATAGCTTCTCTCGGAGTGATTGTCGGAGTCAGAGTCGGATACCCATTCACCAACATGAGCTTGATGTCTTCGTTTTGTGTAGCTCTTTGATGACTTGTCCTTCCTTTCCGAATCCTTGCTTCTCCATGAGGGTCTTCGTTCATAACGATCATCTCTACTCCTTCTCTCTCTTGGTGGTGATTCTTCTCTTCTACTTCTTCTCTTGGGAGAATCTTCTCTTCTTTTGTACGGTGCCGTACACTCATTGGAATAGTGTCCGAGTCGCCCACAATTGTAGCAATTGCGCTCTCGACTAGAAGATCTTTTGTCATTGTAGGACCTTGACTTAGAGCTTATTTCTTTGCTTCTACTCTTGTAGAATTTGTTGAAGTGCTTCACCATTAAGCTCAATTCTTCATTGAAGGTTTGTTTCTCACTTGATGATGTGGGGGCTTCACATGAGGCTTTGTAAGCACCACTTGACTTGTTGTGAAGTTCCTCCTTATCCTTGAGTGACATCTCATGAGCAACAATTCTTCCAATGACTTTCGTTGGCTTGAGATCTTTGTAATTTGGCATCATTTGGATCAATGTGCACACGGTATCACATTTTCCATCCAATGCTCTTAGGATCTTCTTGATGATGAATCTATCGGTCATCTCTTCACTTCTTAAGCTGGCAATCTCATTTGTGATAAGAGCAAGCCTAGAGTACATTTCAGCGACACCTTCACCATCCTTCATTTTGAACTTGTCAAGCTGACTTTGGAGCACATCCAACTTGGATTCCTTGATGGAGTCGGTACCTTCGTGCATATCAATCAAAGTATCCCAAATTTCCTTTGCATTCTCAAGACGGCTGATTTTGTTGAACTCTTCGGGGCACAAGCCATTGAAGAGGATATCACAAGCTTGAGCGTCGTATTGCAGCATCTTCAACTCTTCCGCGCTAGCTTCACGGTTCGGTTCTCTCCCATCAAAGAATTCACCTTGCAAACCAACACACACAATAGCCCAAACGGCGGGGTTATGTCCGAGAATATGCATTTTCATCTTATGCTTCCAACTAGCAAAATTAGTGCCATCAAAGTAAGGACCTCTACAGTGATAATTTCCCTCGCTAGACGCCATACTCTCCTAGGTTGTGAAACCAAGGCTATGACCACCAAAAGCTATGGAAATCAAAGCAAATGGAGACCAAAGCTCTGATACCACTTGTAGGACCTTGAAGTATGTCTAGAGGGGGGTGATTAGACTACTTGACCAATAAAAACTTAACCTTTTCCCAATTTTAGACTTTCGCAGATTTTAGCTATCTTAGAACAAGTCAAGCAATCTTCACACAATTCAAGCAAGCATGCAAAGAGTATATTGGCAGTGGAAATTAAAGCATGCAACTGGCGAGAATGTAAAGGGAAGGGTTTGGAGGATTCAAACGCAATTGGAGACACGGGTGTTTTTGTCGTGGTTCCGATAGGTGTGCTATCGTACATCCACGTTGATGGAGACTTCAACCCACGAAAGGTAATGGTTGCGCGAGTCCACGGAGGGCTCTACCCATGAAGGGTCCATGAAGAAGCAACCTTGTCTATCCCACCATGGCCGTCGCCCACGAAGGACTTGCCTCTCTAGCGGTAGATCTTCATGAGGTAGGTGATCTCCTTGCCCTTAAAAACTCCTTGGTTCAACTCCACAATCTTGTCGGAGGCTCCCAAGTGACACCTAGCCAATCTAGGAGACACCACTCTCCAAGAAGTAACAAATGGTGTGTTGATGATGAACTCCTTGCTGTTGTGCTTCAAATGATAGTCTCCCCAACACTCAAATCTCTCTCACAGGATTTGAATTTGGTGGAAAGAAGATTTGAGTGGAAAGCAACTTGAGGAAGGCTAGAGATCAAGATTTATGTGGATGGAATGGAATATCTTGGCCTCAACACATGAGTAGGTGGTTCTCTCTCAGAACTGGTAAGTAGGAAGTGTAGGTTTGTTCTGATGGCTCTCTCCACGAATGAAGAGGAGGTGGAGGGGTATATATAGCCTCCACACAAAATCTAACCGTTACACACAATTTACCAAACTCGGTGGGACCGAATCAACAAACTCGGTCGGACCGATTTAGTAAACCTAGTGACCGTTAGGGTTTTCGGTGGGACTAACATGCATCTCGGTAGGACCGACATGGTTAGGGTTAGGGCATAGTAATCTCGGTGAGACCGATTACACAAACTTGGTGAGACCGAGTTTGGTAATTAGCTAACCAGAGAGTTGGTCAGGTAAACTCGGTGGGACCGATTCGCTCTTTCGGTGAGACCGAAAAGTTACGGAAGGGAAACAGAGAGTTTACATTGCAATCTCGGTGGGACCGATCGCTCACTTCGGTTAGACCGAAACGTTACGAAGGGAAACAGAGAGATTACAATCCCATCTCAGTGAGACCGGGATCCCTATCAGTGAGACCGATTTGCCTAGGGTTTGTGGCAGTGGCTATGACATTTGAACTCGGTGGCGCCGGATAGAAAGAATCGGTGGGGCTGAGTTTGACTTTAGGTTTAGGTCATATGTGGATGTGAGAAAGTAGTGGAGGGTTTTGGAGCATATCACGAAGCACATGAAGGAAGAGGCTCATTAAGCAACACCTCATCCCTCCTTGATAGTATTGGCTTTTCCTATAGACTCGATGTGATGTTGGATCACTAAAATGTAAAATGTAGAGTCTTGAGCTTTTGAGCTTGAGCCAATCCTTTGTCCTTAATATTTTGAGGGATCCACTTTCATCATCCATGCCATGCCAATCATTGAGCTTTCTTGAAGTATTCGTCTTGGAATAGCATTAGCTCGATGAGCTATATGTTGTTATGAATTACCAAAACCACCTAGGGATAGTTGCACTTTTAATCTCCCCCTTTTTGGTAATTGATGACAACATATAGATCAAAGCTTCGACAAATGATAATAAAGCTGTAAAACATCGTCGCTTTGAGAAGTATGTGATAAGCAAGAGCTCCCCCTAAATTTGTGCATATTTTAAGATTTGCTTTGGACTACAAATGCACAAGGAATTAGGCTCATGGGTTACTCTTCCATGTCACATATATCTTGGTGGAGCGCTCAAAATAATAAAGATTGAATACATGCACTCATCACCAAGCACAGTGAATGATCATATAAGGATAAATAAGATAATATCATAACAAGCATAAGTGTAGCTTATGATCAAACACATGATCATCAATGTCTCACAGGTAAAAGCATAGTATCTCAAGCAATCAAAAGCAAATAAAGTTCAACCAAGAGGACAAGAGAGAACAAAAGAAAATCTCTCTCTCTCTCTCTCTCGAAGCCTATGATCTATACATTTTTCTCCCCCTTTGGCAACAAGTTACCAAAAATTTCCTAGAAAATGCATAGGACTATGTCGTCTCTCAGGCTTGGTCTTCTGGTGGTGGTGTTGATAGGACTCCAAGGACGAAGGCATCAGTAGACATGGTAGGAGCTGAAGGAGTTGGTGCTGGAGCTGGTTGTGCTGGAGCTGTAGCTGGAGCTGAAGAAGTGGCTCTGGTGTTTGTCACTGGCACTGTAGCTGACCTCTGAGCTCTAGGCACTCTAGCAAATGCCTTAGTTGTTGTCTTGCCCTTCCTCTCATGCATATCATCTTGTAGCTGCTCCACAGCTGACTGAATCTCAGTCACTTTGACATCAAGATCATAGAATTTTTGTTCCATGATTCTCTCCAGGCTCTCCTGGTTTTGAGTTAGGGTGGCCAACCCCTTCTCAATCCGCAGAGTTGATGCTATCAAGTAACCAAGTTGCTCCTGCTTGTTCTTCAGAAAGTACTCAGATGCCTCTGCTAGAGTGGGCATCTTAGCAGCCTTCTCTTTCCTTGCCTTCTCCTTCCTCTCTTGAGCTTGTACTAATGATGGTTCATTCTCAGTCATGACAACTCGACTGTCCTCAAATTCAGGATAGAGAACCATGTGTTCCTTATCCAACAGATACTTCCCTGTGCCCATCTTCGAGTTAATCAACTCCTAAATCTGTGGGGCATATCCACAGCTCCTCTTCTGGTCTGCTGCTGTCCTCTTAATAGTCTCAACTATGAGGCTCGTGACCTTGAATTTCTGAGGCACATAAAAAATGTGAAGCAAATTGATTGCACGCCCTCTGATCATATTGTGGTCACCTGATTTGGGCAACAGAGTATGCCTTAAGATCCAGTTGATCGTAGGCAGCCCTGACAAGAGAAAATGAACTGACCCGAACTTGAAAGTCTCAAGTGCATCATCTGGTATCTCCTTGTACATCTGTGACATTGAGTTGTGACCCATCTTCTTCTTGGCATAAATGTCCAAGTCATCTTCACTTTCCTTTGGGGCATTGATCAGACTTGTCCATTCCTCTATGGTTGACTGGTATCTCGTTCCTTCTGACATCCAAACTATCCTGCCATCTGGATAGAAGTGTGCTGTGGAGTAGAATTGCATAATGAGCTCGTCATTCTAGTTTGTGAGCTTCTGCCCAAAAAAATCTGCAACTCCACACGGACTGAAGCTGTCATATACTCCAGGATAGTGTTCTGCGTTCTCCTGAATGTAGGTCTAGTCGACACACCTCATATCACAAACTATGGGCTTCTTATCCAACAAAATAGTCTCATAGAAGTCCTGCTGCTCCTTGGTGTGGAACCTGTAATCTACAGCAGTCCTTCTCCTGGTGGCATATGGATCTGCCTCTCTCCATAGCCTCAACCCTAGATCTCTCCTGATCTTCATGTTCTCAGCCACAGGATGAGCATCATTGTGGTCTAGAATCTTGGGTTTGAGCTTCCTTAGGACCTGCCCTTCTTCATCTTCCTCAGCATCAACCTATGGCATTGGGGCCTTGTTCTTTTCAGCTGCAGGTATGCTCCTGGTATTTCTCTTAGGTGCACTCTTGGGATTGGGGGCAGCTTTGGGCTTTGAAGTTGCAGCCCCTGATTTGATAGCATCACCCATCAGCTTTTGTGCCTTGGGTGCTGGTTCAGCAACCTCTTCTTCTTCCTCTTCCATCATGGAAGGCTTTCCAATCACTCTGGCCATGGTCTTCTTGACCCTTTCTTTCCTTTTCTTTCCTTCAGCAGCAGCAGGCTCATTGGGTTGGGATTCCAAAGAAGCTTGAGTAGAGACTCTGGCTTTGGACATTGGTTGTCTACCTGTTGGCCTTTTGATCTTCAATCCAGGCTTAACTGCTGTTGAGCTGTACTCCCTCTCGAGCACTTTCTTCTTTGAGCTTGCCTCATCCTCAACTACCACATAATCCTCATCCTCAGACTCTTAGGTCTTCTTCTTCCTTGTCCTTGTGGCAGCCTTGGGCAAATTGCTGGGAGTGCTTCTGCTCCCCTCATCTGAGTTGCTTGAGGGACTAGTGCCCTCACTCAATTGGATCTGCTCTTCTGATTTGTTCTGGCTGTCACTTTGGTCTGACATGCTGCTCACACTGACTGCTGACCCTATGAATAGTTATAGATGAGCTAGAGTGTATGAGCATCACAAAATGCAGAGATTTTTTGCAAAAGAATGATTCAAAAACTTAGTTTTAGTTTCCCACTAAAAGCATTTCAGATCTACCGATTTTCAAACTCGGTGATACCGAAGCAGTTTTGGAACCTAAACTACTGAACTCGGTCAGACCGAGTCACAGTTTGGTGGCACCGAGACTGCTAGGGTTCACAAAGTTCTAAAATCAGTCACACCGATTAGCAATTCTCGGTCAGACCGAGACTTACTAGTGCAATGGCGTTAGCCAAATCGGTGGGACCGAGTTTTTCAACTCGGTGGGTCCGAGATGGTTTCGGCGGAAACCTAACCCTAAATTTTCGAATCACAACTATTCTAAGGATTGATTTGACTGGATAGGAGTGTTTCAATCGTGGCAAGATGCATAACAAACACAATGTGCTGAGAATCAGACGAGGAAAGCACTGTGATCGAGTTCATACCCTAGTTCGGCGGGAACTCGCTACGGCGTCAACGGCGGAGAAGAATTCCATTGACGGCGGCGGAGACCAGCGATAGGAGGCGGCTGGCGGCAAAGTCGACGATCCGTAGACCTAGTTGGCAGAGCGAGCTATGAGCGGGGGAGGAGTTTCAAAGAAAGTTTTCCAAAATTTGCCCATGTGAATATATAGCCCGACACTGTCGGTGTGACCGAGTGGTACAACTCGGTGGCACCGAGATGCATAACTGTTAACAGTTACAACAACACGGTGTGACCAAAAAGTACAAATCGGTTGCACCGAGATGAAAACCTAGATCGACTCAGTAATCTCAGTATGACTGAAATGGAGGAATCGGTCAGACCGAAAATCACAAAGAAGTTTTGGAATTTTAAGTCTATGACAAATCGGGGACTCCGAGTGCTCCTCACACAGAGTGGTTCGAATCTGACTTGATCAAATTTTGTGTTGTAGCACGAATAGAGTTTGAGGCGGGAAAAGCATAGATAGCTAGAGAAGGTTCTTAGGCATTCTTGTCCATCCACTTGGCCAAAGAAAAAGAAGCCAATCAATCAAAACCACAAGTGGATGTCCTCGAATGAGTAAAATATGCAACCAACATGCTCACACAATAAAATGGCAAATGAAATATGTGACAAAGCATGCACAACCAATTCTAGCATCTATCAAACAATTGGCGATGACTAGGTCATCTATATATGAGTATATTGACTTAGGAGTCAAATGAGAACATTTGATCATAGGTCATACTCATCGTTTAAGCTCAAGTGGGGTTACCACTTTTACATAAAGCATTTATGTGTTCACATCATTAGAGTTGCTTTGACTCAATTCTTAGAGTGAAGCTCCCCCTAGATGTGAGATCCCCCCTTAGAGGGATGAACTAACCTTGGGTTTTGTCGATGATGACTTCATGTAGGTGTTGAAGATGTGGATGCTCAATGTTGATGTAGATCTTTTGGAGCAATCCTTTGGAGTGAGTGGCACTTTCAATACCTACATGGGTTAGTCCCACAAGGAACAAACAAGAATATCCATGGACATAGAGTGATGCACACACAAAATGATGTCCATGAAAACATTAGGTTACCTTGTCCCTTGCCTTACCAACATGAGGGTTTGTGACTCCTTGAACTAGTGCAAGATATGGAAGTTGATTGCACTTGTCCTTGCCATAATGATATGAGTGAATAATGTTGGCGGAGTCACCCTCAAGAACTCTCTAGTTCTTCTTCTTCGGGATCCACACCATCTAGATGGGAATCCTTGGTGTAGTAGTTGTACTTGATGAAGTAGAACTTGATGTAGTCTTGGGAACCCACTTGACCAAGGCCTTAGGCGCTTCTTCAAATGCATCAATCTCCTCTTGAAGCTTGTCCTTGCCTTTGTTCTTGTGGTCTTGTGGTGGAAGATCATCTTGTGCTTGTGTTCGCTTGAAGGAAGTAGGATCATACTTCTCTTGTTGAGGAACAAACTTCGTCTTGGGGTATTGATCTTCTTCCCACTCAACTCCATTGGCATTGAACTTTCGTTCAAAACCAACACCTCGATTCTTCCGGTGCCTTCCTTGCTTGCGTACAATTTCCTCGAATTGCTTACTCCCGGCAAGGCTCTTGTATACACCTTTCTCTATAATTCCCTTCAATAAGATGTTTTCTTGCTCAAGTGTAACCTGGATAAGAGGATCATTAGTGGGATCAAGAGAACTACTAGAAGCAACAATATTGGATTTAGCATTATTATTGTAACTACTAGAGGAAGAATCTTTCATGTTCTTGTTACTAGACTTGACTTGAGGCATGTAAGTAGAGAAGAGTAAACGCTTGGCAATGTAAGAAGAACTTTTCTTACGGAGATCATCATTGATTGCCTTTAAGAACTCATGCTCTTGCTCAAGATTGAGCTTTTCAAAGCGTAACTTCTCATGAGCCCTTAAAAGTTCTCGATGATCTTCGAAGATAGTTTCATGAGCTAACTTAAGAGTGTTTAGTTCTTTAGTTAGACGCTCAATCTTCTCCTTATCATTGTCATTCGTTTCATCTTGATTAGCATGATTAATTGAAGTTTCATTATAGTATTCATCACTAGAGTTGTCAACAAGTAAATCATCATCACCTAGCAAGTCATTTTCATCACTATTAAAATCAAGATACTCGGGATGTGTTACCTTAGGACCTTTGGCCATGAAGCATCTTCCAATTCCTTCATTTGGTGAATCAAATATGTCGTAGGAGTTGGTTGACACAAGTGCTAGACCGGCAGCACCTTCATCTTGAGCGTATTCGGAGTCGGAGTGATAGCTTCTCTCGGAGTGATTGTCGGAGTCGGAGCCGGATACCCATTCACCAACATGAGCTTGATGTCTTCGTTTTGTGTAGCTCTTTGATGACTTGTCCTTCCTTTCCGGATCCTTGCTTCTCCGTGAGGGTCTTCGTTCATAACGATCATCTCTACTCCTTTCTCTCTTGGTGGTGATTCTTCTCTTCTACTTCTTCTCTTGGGAGAATCTTCTCTTGTTTTGTAGGGTGTCGTACACTCATTGGAATAGTGTCCGAGTCTCCCACAATTGTAGCAAGTGCGCTCTCGACTAGAAGATCTTTTGTCATTGTAGGACCTTGACTTAGAGCTTCTTTCTTTGCTTCTACTCTTGTAGAATTTGTTGAAGTTCTTCACCATTAAGCTCAATTCTTCATTGAAGGTTTGTTTCTCACTTGATGATGTGGGGGCTTCACATGAGGCTTTGTAAGCACCACTTGACTTGTTGTGAAGTTCCTCCTTATCCTTGAGTGACATCTCATGAGCAACAATTCTTCCAATGACTTTCGTTGGCTTGAGATCTTTGTAATTTGGCATCATTTGGATCAATGTGCACACGGTATCACATTTTCCATCCAATGCTCTTAGGATCTTCTTGATGATGAATCTGTCGGTCATCTCTTCACTTCCTAAGCCGGCAATCTCATTTGTGATAAGAGCAAGCCTAGAGTACATTTCAGCGACACCTTCACCATCCTTCATTTTGAACTTGTCAAGCTGACTTTGGAGCACATCCAACTTGTATTCCTTGACGGAGTCGGTACCTTCGTGCATATCTATCAAAGTATCCCAAATTTCCTTTACATTATCAAGACGGCTGATTTTTTTGAACTCTTCGGGGCACAAGCCATTGAAGAGGATATCACAAGCTTGAGCGTTGTATTGCAGCATCTTCAACTCTTCCACGCTAGCTTCACGGTTCGGTTCTCTCCCATCAAAGAATTCACCTTGCAAACCAATACACACAATAGCCCAAACGGCGGGGTTATGTCCGAGAATATGCATTTTCATCTTATGCTTCCAACTAGCAAAATTGGTGCCATCAAAGTAAGGACCTCTACGGTGATAATTTCCCTCGCTAGACGCCATACTCTCCTAGGTTGTGAAACCAAGGCTATGACCACCAAAAGCTATGGAAATCAAAGCAAATGGAGACCAAAGCTCTAATACCACTTGTAGGACCTTGAAGTATGTCTAGAGGGGGGGTGATTAGACTACTTGACCAATAAAAACTTAACCTTTTCCCAATTTTAGACTTTGGCAGATTTTAGCTATCTTAGAACAAGTCAAGCAATCTTCACACAATTCAAGCAAGCATGCAAAGAGTATATTGGCAGCGGAAATTAAAGCATGCAACTTGCGAGAATGTAAAGGGAAGGGTTTGGAGGATTCAAACGCAACTGGAGACACGGATGTTTTTGTCATGGTTCCGATAGGTGGTGCTATCGTATAGTGGGCTGTCAAGCACCTGCGCCAACCCCATCCAGATCAGTGGCGGCGGCGGCCTGACGAGCCCGCCCTGCTCCGAGAGCGACGCAAGCTCAGGGGCTCGTAGCTGTCATCGCTCGTCTCCGGGGTCGCGAAGAGCTCGGCGGAGTCGCTGGATCCTCCGACGCCTTCGCCGCCTGAGGAGCTGCTGGGGGAGCGGTCGGCGAGCCTAGTCCTCGCCGCGGCAGGGCCCCGACCACCTCTCTCAGGGCAGCACTCTAGCCGGCGTCCTTCCGCGTCGAAGACCTTGAAGAACATCACAGAGGCGCCATCGTACTCCAGGTGGATCACGAGGGCGCCCCTCAACTTGCAGACCCGGGCGATCTCGCCCCAGCCTCGGGTCATGAAGAGCTTGCCCGGAGCGACGACAACAACCTCCGCTCCGGTCGCAAGGGTGCTGCAGCCGGCGTGCTGCAACCATAGCTCCAGAGATCCCCCCCCCCCCCCGCGGCATCACGAAGGCAAAGGAGGGAGGAAGGCGAATCCAGGACTGAGGAGGCATGGCGGCATGGAGCACAAACTCTCGGGAGGAGCCCTCGACATGGACCCCAGGAGGAACAACGCGCACCACCGTAACCTGCCGGCGTCGACGGCGGCGTCCATGGCGCTTGGCGTCAGCTCCTTCAGGGCCCTCAATGCAGGCGTACAAGGGCAGCGGGAACCCTGGCGGCGTCCGCTCGTACCAAGGCCTCGACACCTCCTGCCGGGCGCCCTCATCGCGGTGGCAGAGGGCTAGCCATTTCTTCGGCGGAAGCGGATCAGGACCCTCTCGGGGGGCCTTTCTTTTCTCTTCTGCAGAGAACCGACGGATCGGAGCCATTGCCACAATATGGAGCAAGGGCAAAGAAGGAGACGCAAGAAGAGATGGATCGGAAGGGCACGCGCCGTTCCGTACTTATAGCCGGAGAAGGCCGACCGTCGACCTCCACGATCACAGGTAATCACGACCCACTTTGCATGCAGGGACTTGTCAACTCGTGTAGTTGCCGAGGCGTCATGGGGAAGTGGAGACACCCGCGTCCAATCAACCGCCACACGGCGCCCAAGGCCACACGCTGTTAGGGCCCATGGCGCTTTGCGCTTGCCCCTTCGCTTCTCTGCTAAGCCAAGTCCAGGCGCGCCTTGGGCCCGGGGGCTACTGTCGGTGTTCTGGGAACGGGGGTACCCAGACTTGCCTGCGTGCGGCCTGCGGCGTGGCTCAAGGGGTGGCCCAGCATGGCTCATCTTCATCAACACAAGCTCAAGACCCTCGCGAGGGGCCAAGCCTCGTGGGGCGGACGACAGGAAGCCTCCTCAGGCACGGCCTCGTCAGGCTGGCTCGCGAGGAGGCAGAGAGATCAACGCGGGGTACCTCACGAGGTGCCCATGATGCAAGCCATGATGACCAAGGGCGTCAGGCGAGCGCCAGCCCGCGCAATGTCCTCATTTCCTCTTTGGTGGAAAGGAGGCAAGCGCAGGCGAGAGTATCAAGCAAAGGCAACCATTTCGGTGCAACAAGACCAAGACCAGCCCAACGGCAGGAAGGAAGTCATCGTGGAGCCCAAGCCGGCGTCATCGTCAGAGCCTTTGGCAGGCGAGGACCAACTTTAGTCAGGATAAGTGTACTAGATGTTCCCCTTCAAAATGGCCAACTGTTGGCGCCCTTCCCGCTCAATATTTGGGAAGAGGCCCAGGGCCTCTGCCTATAAATAGGACTAGCAACCCACAGGGTAGAGGCATCTGGAAGAGAGAGAGAGAGAGAAGTGACTGAACTCCCCCTAGCAGTTCATCGCACCAGCCAAGAACAGACCCTCGCGAGACTGTTCTTCCTTGTACTATCCATCATCAGCCCCAGAGGCAATCCACCACACCACAAACTAGAGTAGGGTATTACACCACAACGGTGGCCCAAACTAGTATAAACCTTGTGTCTCTTGTGTTGCTCTTTGTGTAGTTCTAGATCCTTGTGTGGGGACGAGGTGTAGGTAGGTAGGAGGTGTGATCTCCGCGCGCACCCCAGAGTTCGAACCTAGAGGGTCTGCCGGAACCCGAAATCCGACAGAACTTTCATGACATCTTTTGTCCTACCCTCCCGTGGCAGTGGGGTGTCGGGGGAAACGGCACCTATGGGATCACAAGAATCCCTACTATGGTTGCCGGGGCGCAGGGTTGCAAGAAGAGCAGGATCAGTAGCCAGCACAAGGAGCGTTTACCCAGGTTCGGGCCGCAAGGATGCGTAAAACCCTAGTCCTGCTTTGGTGGGTGTATTTCAGAGAGTTCTTGAGCTCTCGAACTAGCTGTGGTGAGTGCGTGGTTCGAAAGAGCCGAATCCTTCTCCAGTATGCCATGGGCCTCCTTTTATAGTCGAAAGGGGCTGCCATAGTGGCACACAGGAGGTGGAAAGGCGCACAGTGCCCTGAGCTTATCGCTCGTATTACAGGACAAGACGCATTTAATGCGTAGCTTAGGTGTCCCTCTGCTTTATCGGGGACGGGGGCGAGGCCCGTCCCGTCCGTCGCCGCTCCTCCTTGCTTTGACATGCGCCTTGGCCAGCGATGCGTGCGGCGCCATGTAGGCAGGCAGGCAGCTGAGGTGGCGCGGTGGTGGAGCCTTCACGAAGATCTGCATGCCGCCACGCAGGCGCTCGATGAGTTGGCCCGGGGGCTGCATGTTGCCACGCAGGTGCCCGCCCAGCTGGTTGGGCTGGCAGTTGCATGTGAACGGTGGTGGAAGCATGGTTGGCGTGGGCCTGGCGGTGGCCCTGCTGGCATCCTTGGTGAGGGCCTTGCCGGGTGCCCCGACAAAGGGTCTTGCCGTGTGGCCCGGCAAGGGTCTTGCCGTGGCGCGCTGTCGTCCCCGGCAAGGGCCTTGCTGGGGGTCTGGTGGCCTTCCTCGGCAAGGATCTTGCCAAGGATCGTCGTCTTCTAATCCTCATCTGATCTTGAATATGTCTTCACAAAGATCTGCATGCCACCACATAGGTGCCTTCCCGAGCCCTGGCCCCACGTGGATGATGGCGTTGGGGACCGTGGGCTCAAGGGTGGCTCGCTCTGTTGGTGTGGGGCGAGCTGCCCGGCAAGGGTCTTGCCGGGGCTGCTGAGGCTGCCCGGCAAGGGTCTTGCCGGGGGAGCCTGCTTTGTCCCTCTGCTCCTTGTGGTCTCGGCCTTGGCGTTGCTTTGATTATCTTGGGCTTTGGTCTTACCTTGGCTCACCTCCCCTGTTCTGCTTGGTGTGACCGTGGGCGCGGCTCTGACTGCCCGTGCACAGGTAACGGGGTACAAAAGCGTGCCCTTCTTTTTGTACACCAACACAGGGTCCTAGCAGAAACTAAGGGATATTAAGGCCTCCTTTTAATAGAGTACTGGACCAAAGCATTAACACATAGTGAATACATGAACTCCTCAAACTATGGTCATCACCGGGAGTGGTCCCGATTATTGTCACTTCGGGGTTGCCGGATCATAACACATAGTAGGTGACTATAGACTTGCAAGATAGGATTAAGAACTCACATATATTGATGAAAACATAATAGGTTCAGATCTGAAATCATGGCACTCGGGCCCTAGTGATAAGCATTAAGCATAGCAAAGTCATAGCAACATCAATCTCAGAACATAGTGGATACTAGGGATCAAACCCTAACAAAACTAACTCGATTACATGATAAATCTCATCCAACCCATCACCGTCCAGCAAGCCTACGATGGAATTACTCATGCACGGTGGTGAGCATCATGAAATTGGTGATGGAGGATGGTTGATGATGACGACGGCGACGGATTCCCCTCTCCGGAGCCCCGAACAGACTCAAGATCAGCCCTCCCGAGAGGTTTTAGGACTTGGCGGCGGCTCCATATTGTAAAACGTGATGAATACTTCTCTCTGTTTTTTTCTCCCCGAACACAAATATATGGAGTTGGAGTTGAGGTCGGTCGAGCAACAGGGGGCCCACGAGGCAGGGAGCGCGCCCCCACCCTCGTGGACAGGTGGAGTGTCACGCCCAACATGCGACCCTATCAAAAAGGAACTCGAAGGTCCCACCAAGGATAGACCCGCATATTGAAACGCTTTTGCAAGGTGGATATCATTACATCAACATTACATAATAGATAGGGATACATACAAAAGGCATATAATGCCACATGAATACAACATCATCTTACATAAGAGCAGCATCAGACTACGGATGAAACACAAACAGAAACTCAAACGACATCCACCCTGCTAGCCCAGGCTGCCGACCTGGAACCTATCCCCTGATCGAAGAAGAAGCAGAAGAAGAACTCCAAAACAAGCAAACATCGCTCTCGCATCATGATCATCGCATAAACCTGTACCTGCAACTGTTGTTGTAGTAATCTGTGAGCCACGAGGACTCAGCAATCCCATTACCATGGGTATCAAGACTAGCAAAGCTTAATGGGAAAGGAAGGGATAAAGTGGTGAGGTTGCAGCAGCGACTAAGCAAGTATGGTGGCTAACATACGCAAATGAGAGCGAGAAGAGGAGCAAAGGAACGATCGTCATCTAGTAATGATCAAGAGGTGATCCTGAACACCTACTTACGTCAAACATAACCCAGTAACCGTGTTCACTTCCCGGACTTCGCCGAGAAGAGACCATCACGGCTACACACGCGGTTGATGCATTTTAATTTGGATCTGGTGTCAAGTTATCTACAATCGGACATTAACAAATTCCCATCTGCCACATAACCGTGGGCACGGCTCTCGAAAGTTTATACCCTGCAGGGGTGTCCCAACTTAGCCCATGATAAGCTCTCGCGATCAACGAAGGATATTCCTTCTCCCAGGAAGACCCGATCAGTCTCGGAATCCCGGTTTACAAGACATTTCAACAATGGTAAAACAAGACCAGCAAAGCCGTCTGATGCGCCGACATCCCGATAGGAGCTGCACATATCTCGTTCTCAGGGCAACACCGGATGAGCACTCCGTACAACTAAAACCAGACCTCAAGTTTCCCTGAGGGGGCGCTGCCAAGGACTCTAGTTCGGACCAACACTTAGAAAAGCATTATCCCAAAGGGGGCTAAAATAAAGATGACCCTTGGGTTAATTACTCCCAAGGGAAAAGTAGGTGGTGGTGAGTCAAATGGTAAAACCAAGGTTGGGCCTTGCTGGAGGAGTTTTATTCAAAGCGAACTGTCAAGGGGGTCCCATAAATCACCCGACCGCGTAAGGAACGCAAAATCCGGGAACATAACACCGGTATGACGGAAACTAGGGCGGCAAGAGTGGAACAAAACACTAGGCATAAGGCCGAGCCTTCCACCCTTTACCAAGTATATAGATGCATTAATTAAATAAGATATTGTGATATCCCAAGATAACCCTGTCCACCATGGAGCAATCTTCAACTTCACCTGCAACTAACAATGCTATAAGAGGGGCTGAGCAAAGCGGTAACATAGCTAAACAATGGTTTGCTAGGAAGGGTGTCAAAGGTTAGAGGTTCATGGCAATTTGGGAGGCTTGAAGCGCAAATGATAGGTAACGCAGCATAGCGATAGAACGAAGCAACTAGCATAGCAATGATAGTAGTGAGATCCAGGGTAGCGGTCATCTTGCCTGAAATCCTGCAAGGAAGAAGAACGAGTCCCTGAAGAAGATGAAGCCACAAAGACGAACCACACGTAGACGAACGAATCCCCACGATCGCAACGAAAACGGGAACTATCGAGAAGAAGCACACAACATGGTAAACACACCACACATAGACAAGACATGATGCACAACAAGCATGATGCATGACAAGGCTACATGAAGCTACTCATGGCAAGAGATGATGCATACAAGACCAACACATCAAGGCAAGTTTAAATGAGCCGGAACAACATATAACAATTCCGGTAAGTCCTCATATGCAAATTTAGAAGTTGGTCCAGAACTGAATAACCATTAAGTTGAAGTTGTTAAAAAGCAAGTTAAGATGCACCAAGATGATCTACACGAGATTCTAGTCAAGTTACATATAAAGTTCATTAGATTTGGAGCTACGGCCTAGAAGATATGAGCAAAACAAGTTCAACATGGCATTGATGCAAAATGCATACAAACATCAAGCAAACACCACAAAACAAGGATGCAACATGATAATATGAAGCTACATGCAAAAACAAGCAAGTTTCATATAGAGCACACCCAAAACGGAGCAACGGTTCAACACATACACTCTATACAAGCATAACAACAATCTGTCCAAAACAGCAAGAAGGCATATTGCAAGCATCAAAACAACATGCTACAGTACCACAATATGAAAACAAAATGCATGGGCATGATGTACAGGTAAAGCATAACAAAACATGAACACTGAACTATCTCCAGAAATCACTAGAACATGCTCAAAATGACATGGAGAAATTGCAAATTATAACAGTTTCAGGTTTAGCAGAAATAACATCACGTTGCAATGTTTAGAGCTATCAACAAACATGTTACAGGAAGCTATCATGGCAAACAAAGGCATCTCATGAATCTACTAATGGCATATAACAAAAGTCCCTTACTGACCATGAGCCAAAAAAGATCAGAAGATATGATGGCACCCATGTAAACATGGCAAGTTATATGACAGATTCATACATGGCAGGAACAACAATAAGTAGGCATGTTGGTGAGCTTGAACCACTCACCACAGAGCAATACATGGCATGGTAAGGCAACCAACAGTAAGAAGACATGATTAAGAAGCTAAGCATGGCAAGAACAAGTTCATAGGGTGCATGGATCACTAGCAACAACCATGGAAACATTGAACTTAATGTTAACAGGCTGACAGCAACATTATTTAGCAAGTTTGGAGCAAGAGAACAACAATCTACAGCAGGCTATAAATGCAACCAGGGGCATGAATGGGTATAGCAAGACATGTATAACAAATCATCCTTAGTGAACATCTCTAGAATATGCATAGAATGACTAGTAGAAGCATGTTTACATAGCAACAAAATATAACAGAATCAGCCTAGCAAAACAGCAACAGCAAGTACCCTACTTCACGAGCTCGATGCACTCAGCACACAACTCACAAAAATACATAGATTGCACCTCTGGAAAGATGGCATAGCATAGATCAAAACACATGTAGACATCAACCTGATAGGATGCACACATCAAACAAGGCAAAAATGACAAATGAGCATGTTATAACAGTTCCAGCAGATTAACATCAACATGCACACTTCCAACAACATTTCGGGCATCAAGATGAGCTCAAATGAAAATGACGCAATGGAATGAAATCAAGTACTCATCGAGGCGAACCATTTGACATATTACACGCATGAAACAGAGCAGTTTGCAGCAAGTTATAGCATGATGAACATGGCATGATAATTTGCAGATCTGGGGACTTGGTGAAAACGGAGGGGGGAAGTCAACCTTGGATCTGGATCGGGCCGGGCACGGGAACCGAGGTCGAGGCGGGCCGGAGACGGGGCGGCGGCTCGCCGGAGCTAGAGGCCGCGGGCGACGGTGAAGAAGGCGCGGAGCGAGCGGCGGCGCCGGCGAGGGGCTTCGGGGCGGCGGCCGGCGAGCGCGGCGGTGGACGGCGGCGTCCAGGCGCCCGCGGTTGGAGGGGCGCGCGGGTGGCGCGGCTCGGCGGAGCCGGCCGGGAGGAGCGGCGGCGGTCGCCGGGGCGGAGGCGGACGACGGCGGGGCGCCGGGCGACGGAGGCGATGACCGGAGGCGGGGCGCCGGCGTGGGCGCGGCGGCAGGCGCGCGGGCGTCCCGCGGGTGGCAGAGGGCGACGGGTGCGGGCGGCGGCCGGCCGGGCCTGCGCGGGCCCGCGACGGGCTCGGGTGGGCCGCGGAGGCGGTGGGTGGCAGTGTGCCACGTGGTGCGATGCCAGTGGCTGCGGGGCGGCCGCGATTTCGTTCGGACGGCGGCGGACATGTCCGGGCTCGGCGGGGGCGATTTGATCTAGGGTTTGCCCGAAAATTCGGGGGAGGGGACTAATATATAGGTAGAGGGAGCTAGGAGAGTCCAAATGAGGAGCGGTTTTCGGCCACGCGATCGTGATCGAACGACTGAGAGCATGGAGGGGATTTTGCTGGGTTTTGGGCCACTTTGAATGGGTGTTGGGCTGCACAAAAGAAGGGGGCTTTTGCGGTTACCCGGTTAACCGTTGGGGTATCAAACAGACTCCAAATGGCACGAAACTTGACAGGCGGTCTAACGGTGGTATACCAAGGCCGCTTGTCAAACATCGGTCCATTCCAAGAAAGTTTAACACCCGCACAAGAGAAGAGGCAAAAAAGGGGACGCCGGATGACATAGGAGTGTCGGATTGCAAAACGGACAACGGGGAAAAAGCTCGGATGCATGAGACGAACACGTATGCAAAATGAAATGCATATGATGACATGGCAAAATGCAACACGCATGCAAATGACATGGAAACGACGGCGAATAACTGGCAGACACCTGGCACATCGAATCTGGGGCGTTACAACACTCCTCCACTAACAAGAGATCTCGTCCCGAGATCTTAGGACCAAGACAGAAGGCAAAAAAAGGATGAGGTGAAACAAGATCCCTAGAGAAGAAACAAAGAATCGAGAGCCCTCAAGAAGAAGAGAGGAACGACGAGAATGACGAGAATCGCAAACTCATGGAATCGGATAGACTATGAAACCACTCTGGTTAGAACGAGATAAGAACGAATAATACTGAAAGGATTTAGGCAGCACTCCGGCTGAAGATGGAAGGAAAAGAACATGAACTTTAGAGGATAGAATGATACTTGATGAAGCCATGACACAAAGCCTCCGGAAAGAATTGAAAGAATGGAATGAAAAGAACTAAGAAGAAAATGACAACTTGTGCCACGAATGGAATAGAAAGCATCTTTAGAAGGAAGGATTAAACGGAGTTGTTGAGAAAATCAACAATGAAAAGAATAAGCTTGTTGTGGTCTTATAGATAACATCTCAAGATCATAAGGTGATAACCGGCCACAAACGGAAATGATTGGATAGCTGAGAAGAACGAAGAAATGCAAAACTCCACTTCAAAAGAATATAGAGAATTAATTGCACTTCGAAAAGCAAGAAGGAAAGATACTAGAACTCCTTGAACAAGATCTTGATGAAGTCTTGAAGAATGAATTAAATCATGAAGAACCGACATGAAGAACTCCGGTGACAAAAAGATGATGAGATAGAATGAAGGAAGAAAGAATAAGATGAGCCTTGTGATGATTTAGATGGAGGTTCCGATGAGATGGCCAAGGAAATTTGAACTCCGGAAAAGTAAAGATGAAAACACTTGGAACTAGAATTTATTCATTACGAACAAACTCCGAAGGAAGGGATTACTCACTTGGATGAAATAAGAATAAGATTTATTGTATGCTTATCCTTCATCAAATTAAATTGATGACAAGCAATGGATTTTGCATACTACTTATTCTTCTTGAAAAGGATAGAGAAGTGGCATATCGTGAACTTGAGAAGGTCTTCATGAACCACCGGTAGGATTGAAAAGAACGAATGAATTAATATGATAAACAAGGAAAATTATCTTGAACGAACCAGCGTGAGAATTCAAAAATGACTGATGAAAGAGAATGAATCACCGGGAAGAATTAGAAGAACAAATAAGCTAGAGGGGATTTAGATGCAAAAGAATAAAGAGATCATGAGCTGATTAAAGAACACTTGAACGAAGCGCCGGGATAATATTGGGATGAACGAAGGGGCACAGATATAGAATAATTGGAGACCGAATTTGACACTTAGAGCGAAGAAATATTCCGAAAAGATGGCCTCCGGATGATCGAGAGAGAAAGCAACTTCTGAAATGCTCCGGATGGATGAAAAGAATTTGCATGACTTGAAACAATTTGATAGGATAACATCGAGCTAGCACCGCGAATCTCCGGGAGAACAAACAAGATTTAGAGGAAAAAACTCTTCTTCGGTCTTCAAATGTTAAGAATGACGACGAGAAACAACACCAAAGTTACTGAGATACTCCGGTAGACTGACAAGCGAAGAGGTTGAGCCAACAATGAAAGCATTTGAAAACGATCTTGGAGAAGGCATGTGACTGATGAAATTCATTCTTACGTCACACTTGAAAAGAATTGAGAATAACTCTGGGGGAATTAGAAGAGTCAGGTAAGATCCTGGGAAAAGACCTGTGGGTTAGGGCCCACTGAAGAA
This sequence comes from Triticum timopheevii, assembly GCA_963921465.1. Taxonomy (NCBI): domain Eukaryota; kingdom Viridiplantae; phylum Streptophyta; class Magnoliopsida; order Poales; family Poaceae; genus Triticum; species Triticum timopheevii. Next base: position 542,962,565 of record OY997274.1, read on the forward strand.
AACACCGTTGGAAAGGGATGTTGAACAGATAGATGATGCACCGGAACAAATGAAATATTTGAATGAGGTGACAACCTTGAGTTAATTCGAACACAGACGAATCTTCTGAGATGTCTTAACACTCCGGAAGGATAAATTAGCGAGAAGCGAACGAGCAAGGAAAAACACTTGATCCAAGGAAAAGAATATGATCAACCCGAAAAACTTGAATTGAGTCCGCCGGAGAAGAAAAAGAGATGAAGAATGACGAAGGAGACGAGAATCCACCGGTTGAAATGATTGAGGGAAGACTGAAGAGACTCCGTACGAATGAAAATTGATGCTCGAAAAAGACTCAGGCTCCGTGAATAAGAGGTTGGGAGGGCGGAAAAACAAAGGCAACTTGGAAGGGGGAACCGACGAATATCTTGAAGAGAAAACACCGGTTGAAATCATTGAGGAAAGAAAACAAATACTTCGCACGAGTAGGATGGATACTCGATTATGGACTCCGGATTCGAGAAGAAGAAGGGAGGGCGGTGGGAAAAACAAGGACAACTTCGGACAGGGAAACAACATCGATCGAAAAGAGCTGAGGATTGCTCCCAAAGACAAAGAGGTTCGAGTCGACTTGACGAGAGATGCACCGGACAAAAGAGGATGGACAACTCGTGAAACTAACCACGTGATCCTAAAGAAAAATTTGAACGGGAAGAGGAGTAGTTCAAAACACCTACGTCAAGATTCCTTACCAGAGCGACGAAGGGGCAGAGGAGTAAAAAGAATTCCTACTCTCCGATATAACTAGACTCAAAAATCAGTTTTCTTCTAGACTCAACAATGGCCAAACTACACGATCAATCAAGGGGGCTCCTAGGATCGGTCGAGGCTCTGATACCAACTTGTCACGCCCAATATGCGACCCTATCCAAAAGGAACTCGAAGGTCCCACCAAGGATAGACCCGCATATTGAAACGCTTTTGCAAGGTGGATATCATTACATCAACATTACATAATAGATGGGGATACATACAAAAGGCATACAATGCCACATGAATACAACATCATCTTACATAAGAGCAGCATCCGACTACGGATGAAACACAAACAGAAACTCAAACGACATCCACCCTGCTAGCCCAGGCTGCCGACCTGGAACCTATCCCCTGATCGAAGAAGAAGCAGAAGAAGAACTCCAAAACAAGCAAAAATCGCTCTCGCGTCATGATCATCGCATAAACCTGTACCTGCAACTGTTGTTGTAGTAATCTGTGAGCCACGAGGACTCAGCAATCCCATTACCATGGGTATCAAGACTAGCAAAGCTTAATGGGAAAGGAAGGGATAAAGTGGTGAGGTTGCAGCAGTGACTAAGCAAATATGGTGGCTAACATACGCAAATGAGAGCGAGAAGAGGAGCAAAGGAACGGTCGTCATCTAGTAATGATCAAGAGGTGATCCTGAACACCTACTTACGTCAAACATAACCCAGTAAGCGTGTTCACTTCCCGGACTCCGCCGAGAAGAGACCATCACGGCTACACACGCGGTTGATGCCACTAGATCATGATGAACCTACGAACTATGAAGAAGCGATGGTGAGCCCAGATTCCGCAAAATGGCTTGAAGCCATGAAATCTAAGATGGGATCCATGTATGATAACAAAGTATGGACTTTGGTTGACTTGCCCGATGGTCGGCAAGCAATTGAGAATAAATGGATCTTCAAGAAGAAGACTGACGCTGACGGTAATGTTACTGTCTACAAAGCTCGACTTGTTGCAAAAGGTTTTTGACAAGTTCAAGGGGTTGACTACGATGAGACCTTCTCACCCGTAGCGACGCTTAAGTCTGTCCGAATCATGTTAGCAATTGCCGCATTTTATGATTATGAAATTTGGCAAATGGATGTAAAAACTGCATTCCTGAATGGATTTCTGGAAGAAGAGTTGTATATGATGCAACCAGAAGGTTTTATCGATCCAAAGGGAGCTAACAAAGTGTGCAAGCTCCAACGTTCCATTTATGGACTGGTGCAAGCCTCTCGGAGTTGGAATAAACGTTTTGATAGTGTGATCAAAGCATTTGGTTTTATACAGACTTTTGGACAAGCCTGTATTTACAAGAAAGTGAGTGGGAGCTCTGTAGCATTTCTAATATTATATGTGGATGACATATTATTGATTGGAAATGATATAGAATTTCTGGATAGCATAAATGGATACTTGAATAAAAGTTTTTCAATGAAAGACCTCGGTGAAGCTACTTGCATATTGGGCATTAAGATCTATAGAGATAGATAAAGACGCTTAATTGGACTTTCACAAAGCACATACCTTGACAAAGTTTTGAAGAAGTTCAAAATGGATCAAGCAAAGAAAGGGTTCTTGCCTGTATTGCAAGGTGTGAAGTTGAGTAAGACTCAAAGCCCGACCACTGCAGAAGATAGAGAGAAAATGAAAAGTGTTCCCTATGCTTCAGCCATAGGCTCTATCATGTATGCAATGCTGTGTACCAGACCTGATGTGTGCCTTGCTATAAGTCTAGCAGGGAGGTACCAAAGTAATCCAGGAGTGGATCACTGGACAGCGGTCAAGAAGATCCTGAAATACCTGAAAAGGACTAAGGATATGTTTCTCGTATATGGAGGTGACAAAGAGCTCATCGTAAATGGTTACGTTGATGCAAGCTTTGACACTGATCCGGACGATTCTAAATCGCAAACCGGATACGTGTTTACATTAAACGGTGGAGCTGTCAGTTGGTGCAGTTCAAAGCAAAGCGTCGTGGCGGGATCTACATGTGAAGCGGAATACATAGCTGCTTCGGAAGCAGCCAATGAAGGAGTCTGGATGAAGGAGTTCATATCCGATCTAGGTGTCATACCTAGTGCATCGGGTCCAATGAAAATCTTTTGTGACAATACTGGAGCGATTGCCTTAGCGAAGGAATCCAGATTTCACAAGAGAACCAAGCACATCAAGAGACGCTTCAATTCCATCCGGGATCTAGTCCAGGTGGGAGACATAGAGATTTGCAAGATACAAACGGATCTGAATGTTGCAGACCCATTGACTAAGCCTCTTCCACGAGCAAAACATGATCAACACCAAGACTCCATGGGTGTTAGAACCATTACTGTGTAATCTAGATTATTGACTCTAGTGCAAGTGGGAGACTGAATGAAATATGCCCTAGAGGCAATAATAAAGTTATTATTTATTTCCTCATATCATGATAAATGTTTATTATTCATGCTAGAATTGTATTAACCGGAAACATAATACATGTGTGAATATATAGACAAACAGAGTGTCACTAGTATGCCTCTACTTGACTAGCTTGTTAATCAAAGATGGTTATGTTTCCTAACCATGAACAAGGAGTTGTTATTTGATTAACAAGGTCACATCATTAGTTGAATGATCTGATTGACATGACCCATTCCGTTAGCTTAGCACACGATCGTTTGGTATGTTGCTATATCTTCCTTCATGACTTATACATGTTCCTATGACTATGAGATTATGCAACTCCCGTTTACTGGAGGAACACTTTCTGTGCTACCAAACGTCACAACGTAACTGGGTGATTATAAAGGTGCTCTACAGGTGTCTCCAAAGGTACTTGTTGAGTTGGCGTATTTCGAGATTAGGATTTGTCACTCCGAATGTCGGAGAGGTATCTCTGGGCCCTCTCGGTAATACACATCACTTAAGCCTTGCAAGCATTTCAACTAATGAGTTAGTTGTGAGATGATGTATTACGGAACGAGTAAAGAGACTTGCCGGTAACGAGATTGAACTAGGTATTGGATACCGACGATCGAATCTCGGACAAGTAACATACCGATGACAAAGGGAACAACGTATGTTGTTGTGCAGTTTGACCGATAAAGATCTTCGTAGAATATGTAGGAACCAATATGGGCATCCAGGTCCCGCTATTGGTTATTGACCGGAGACATGTCTCGGTCATGTCTACATTGTTCTCGAACCGTAGGGTCCGCACGCTTAAGGTTTCGATGACAGTTATATTATGAGTTTATGTATTTTGATGTATCGAAGGTTGTTCGGAGTCCCGGATATGATCACGGACATGACGAGGAGTCTCGAAATGGTCGAGACATAAAGATTGATATATTGGACGGATATATTTGGACACCGGAAAGGTTCCGGAGAAGTTTGGAGCTCCGGGAGGTTACCGGACCCCCCCCCCCCCGGAGGTATATGGGCCTTATTGGGCCCATGTAGGAGGAAGGGAGAAGGAACAAGGGAGGGGGCGCGCCCCCCCAGCCCAATCCAAATTGGGGAAGGGGGCCGGCCCCCCTTTCCTTTCTCCTTCCCCCTATTCCTATTACTACAACTAGTACTACTTCCTAATACTAGTACTCTTTCCTTCCCCCTCCAAATAAGATAAGGAAAAGAGAGGGAAACCTACTTGGAGTAGGTTTCCCCCTCCCCTATGGTGCGCCCCCCTTGGGCCGGCCACCTCCTCCCTCCCTCCTTTATATACGGGGGTTGGGGTGCACCCTAGGACACACAAGTTGATCATTGATCGTTCCTTAGCCGTGTGCGGTGCCCCCCTCCACGATATTACACCTCGATCATATTGTAGCGGTGCTTAGGCGAAGCCCTGCGACAGGAGAACATCAAGATCGTCACCACGCCGTCGTGCTGACGGAACTCCCCCTCGGAGCCTCTACTGGATTGGAGATCGAGGGTGCATCATCGAGCTGTACGCGTGTCAAGAACTCGGAGGTGCCGGAGTAACGGTGCTTGCATCGGTTGGACCGGGAGGACGTACGACTACTTCCTCTATGTTGCGTCAACGCTTCCGCTTCGGTCTACGAGGGTACGTAGACAACACTCTCCCCTCTCGTTGCTATGCATCACCATGATCTTGCGTGTGCGTAGGAAATTTTTTGAAATTACTACGTTCCCCAACAGACCCTTGGGTTAATTACTCCCAAGGGAAAAGTAGGTGGTGGTGAGTAAAATGGTAAAACCAAGGTTGGGCCTTGCTGGAGGAGTTTTATTCAAAGCGAACTGTCAAGGGGGTCCCATAAATCACCCGACCGCGTAAGGAACGCAAAATCCGGGAACATAACACCGGTATGACGGAAACTAGGGCGGCAAGAGTGGAACAAGACACCAGGCATAAGGCCGAGCCTTCCACCCTTTACCAAGTATATAGATGCATTAATTAAATAAGAGATATTGTGATATCCCAAGATAACCCTGTCCACCATGGAGCAATCTTCAACTTCACCTGCAACTAACAATGCTATAAGAGGGGCTGAGCAAAGCGGTAACATAGCCAAACAATGGTTTGCTAGGAAGGGTGTCAAAGGTTAGAGGTTCATGGCAATTTGGGAGGCTTGAAGTGCAAATGATAGGTAACGCAGCATAGCGATAGAACGAAGCAACTAGCATAGCAATGATAGTAGTGAGATCCAGGGTAGCGGTCATCTTGCCTGAAATCCCGCAAGGAAGAAGAACGAGTCCCTGAAGAAGATTAAGACACGAAGACGAACCACACGTAGACGAACGAATCCTCACGATCGCAACGAAAATGGGAACTATCGAGAAGAAGCACACAACATGGTAAACACACCACACATAGACAAGACATGATGCACAACAAGCATGATGCATGACAAGGCTACATGAAGCTACTCATGGCAAGAGATGATGCATACAAGACCAACACATCAAGGCAAGTTTAAATGAGGCCGGAACAACATATAACAATCCTGGTAAGTCCTCATATGCAAATTTAGAAGTTGGTCCAGAACAGAATAACCATTAAGTTGAAGTTGTTAAACATCAAGTTTAGATGCACCAAGATGATCTACACGAGATTCTAGTCAAGTTACATATAAAGTTCATTAGACTTGGAGCTACGGCCTAGAAGATATGAGCAAAACAAGTTCAACATGGCATTGATGCAAAATGCATACAAACTTCAAGCAAACACCTCAAAACAAGAATGCAACATGATAATATGAAGCTACATGCAAAAACAAGCAAGTTTCGTATAGAGCACACCCAAAACGGAGCAACGGTTCAACATACACTATACAAAGCATAACAACAATCTGTCCAAAACAGCAAGTAGGCATATTGCAAGCAACAAAACAACATGCTATAGTACCACAATATGAAAACAAAAGGCATGTGCATGATGTACAGGTAAAGCATAACAAAACATGAACACTGAACTATCTCCAGAAATCACTAGAACATGCTCAAAATGACATGGAGAGATTGCAAATTATAACAGTTTCAGGTTTAGCAGAAATAACATCAGGTTGCAATGTTTAGAGCTATCAAAAACATGTTACAGGAAGCTATAATGGCAAACAAAGGCATGTCATGAATCTACTAATGGCAGAGAACAAAAGTCCCTTGCTGACCATGAGCCAAAAAGGATCAGAAGATATGATGGCACCCATGTAAGCATGGCAATTATATGACAGATTCATACATGGCAGGAACAACAATAAGTAGGCATGTTGGTGAGCTTGAACCACTCACCACAGAGAAATACATGGCATGGTAAGGCAACCAACAGTAAGAAGACATGATTAAGAAGCCAAGCATGTCAAGAACAAGTTCATAGGGTGCATGGATCACTAGCAACAACCATGGAAACATTGAACTTAATGTTAACAGGCTGACAGCAACATTATTTAGCAAGTTTGGAGCAAGAGAACAACAATCTACAGCAGGCTATAAATGCAACCAGGGGCATGAATGGATAGAGCAAGACATGTATAACAAATCATCCTTATTGAACATCTCCAGAATATGCATAGAATGACTAGTAGAAGCATGTTTACATAGCAACAAAATATAACAGAATCAGCCTAGCAAAACAGCAATAGCAAGTACCCTACTTCACGAGCTCGATGCACTCAGCACACAACTCACAAAAATACATAGATTGCACCTATGGAAACATGGCATAGCATAGATCAAAACACATGTAGACATCAACCTCATAGGATGCACACATCAAACAAGGCAAAAATGACAAATGAGCATGTTATAAGAGTTCCAGCAGATTAACATCAACATGCACTCTTCCAACAACATTTCGGGCATCAAGATGAGCTCAAATGAAAATGATGCAATGGAATGAAATGAAGTACTCATCGAGGCGAACAATTTGACATATGCAGTGTGCAGCAAGTTATAGCATGATGAATATGGCATGATAATGTGCAGATCTGGGGACTTAGTGAAAACGGAGGGGGGGGGAGTCAACCTTGGATCTGGATCGGCCCGGGCACGGGAACCGAGGTCGAGGCGGGCCAGAGGCGGGGCGGCGGATCGCCGGAGCTAGAGGCCGCGGGCGACGGCGGGGAAGGCGCGGGGCGAGCGGCGGCGCCGGCGAGGGGCTTCGGGGCGGCGGCCGGCGAGCGCGGCGGTGGACGGCGGCGTCCAGGCGCCGGCGGGTGGAGGGGCGCGCGGGAGGCGCGGCTCGGCAGAGCCGTCCGGGAGGAGCGGCGACGGTCGCCGGGGCGGAGGCGGACGACGGTGGGGCGCCGTGCGACGGAGGCGGCGACCGGAGGTAGGGCGCCGGCGCGGGCGCGGCGGCAGGCGCGCGGCCGTCCCGCGGGTGGCGGAGGGCGACGGGCGCGGGCGGCGGCCGGCCGGGCCTGCGCGGGCCCGCGACGGGCTCGGGCGGGCCATGACAGCGTCGGGTGGCAGCATGCCACGTGGCGCGATGCCAGTGGCTGCGGGGCGGCGGCGATTTCGTCCGGACGGCGGAGGACATGTCCGGGCGCGGCGGGGGCGATTTGATCTAGGGTTTGCCGAAAATTCGGGGGAGGGAACTAATATATAGGTAGAGGGAGCTAGGAGAGTCCAAATGAGGAGCGGTTTTCGACCACGCGATCGTGATCGAACGACCGAGAGCATGGAGGGGAGTTTGCTGGGTTTTGGGCCACTTTGGATGGGTGTTGGGCTGCACAAAAGAAGGGGGCTTTTGCGGTTACCCGGTTAACCGTTGGGGTATCAAACAGACTCCAAATGGCTCGAAACTTGACAGGTGGTCTACTGGTGGTATGCCAAGGCCGCTTGGCAAACATCGGTCCATTCCGAGAAAGTTTAACACCCGCACAAGAGAAGAGGCAAAAAAGGGGACGCCGGATGACATAGGAGTGTCGGATTGCAAAACGGACAACGGGGAAAAAGCTCAGATGCATGAGACAAACACGTATGCAAAATGAAATGCATATGATGACATGGCAAAATGCAACACGCAAGCAAATGACATGGCAATGACGGCGAATAACTGGCAGACACCTGGCGCATCGAATCCGGGGCGTTACATGGAGGCCCCCCTGATGTGGATTCTTATTCCATTATTTTTAATATTTTCCAAAAATAAGTTCCGTGGAGTTTCAAGTCATTCCAAGAACTTTTGTTTTAGCACATAAATAACACCATGGTAATTCTGCTGAAAACGGCGTCAGTCCGGGTTAGTTCCATTCAAATCATGCAAGTTAGAGTCCAAAACAAGGGCAAAAGTGTTTGGAAAAGTAGATACGACGGAGACATATCAATTGCATACCCAGAATGGTTTTCCAAAGCAACCGAATCTCGAGGAAGAGATTCATCCCAAGTGGGGGAGGTTTGTGACAGCTTGGATTTTGCCTTCTCTCTTTTGTCAGACTTGCCTTCTCCCTTTTTCCGGACTTGGTTTTCACCGTGGTTTTTGCCCTGATTTGATTTGGGTTTTGGATCAATTCAAATGGACTTGTCACTTGGGCATATCCTTGGCTTTCACCCAAGTGACCCATCTATCTTATTCCTCCCACAAATTCCCAAAATAATCAAATGAATATTTTTCCTAAAAGAAAAATATTCATTTTTCTCTCTTAAACTCACTTTAGAACCATGTGCTCCAAAGCAACCTCAATTTTTCTTGTTCAGAAAAATCTAAGATAATTCCTAAATATTCTTAGAACCTTGGCACACCTTCCCATGCAAGAATATTGCATCACTTTTTGTAATATTTTTGCTGTAGAAAATCTTTTCTCTTCTGACCTAAAATCCCAGTTTATACAGCAAGTACATTTTTCCTTTAGCTTTTGTCCTTGAGCTTTCTTGAGCTTAAGCACCTTCCTAAGAAACCCTAAACCCCAGGAGATTATCCCTAATAGCCTTCTAGAAGGTGGCCAAACTTGGCGACCAAGTTTCTGACCAGAAACCTGCCAGCTTGGTAGAGTCACATCTGGTCGGCCTGGGTATGATCCATCACCCCTCCTTGACGTAACACTGCACGGTCGAGTGCTTGGACAAGGTTTGGTCGCTCCAGGCCGTTGTTTTGACCATGCCAACATGTGACCACGCGAGGACACGGCGCCTGGCAGCGTCTCGACGCGCTCTGGTTGTCGCCTCGCCCTCTGTTACGCGCGTGCTCATTCCAGCGCTCGCCTCCGACTGCCGCACCGCGCCACAACCCTCGACCCATCAAGCTTGACCCCTCCCTGGCGCACACCGACACCGAAGCCGCCGTAGCAAGCATGGGCGCGTCGCGTCCAAATTGGCACAGTGTGCGCGTGCACTTGTCCTCTTTTCCCACCGCCTCCTGTGCGCATCCGCAAGCGTGGGCAAGCCCCTGAGTCGACGCAGCATCGTGCCCCCTCGCATTGGAGGTTCCCATCGACGTTCTCCGCGTGTCCAGAACGCTCCGGCGGCAACACGTTCCCCCCCTCCACTTCGGCTATATATAGTGCCCCCGCCTCACTTGCTAGCCACGCACCACTCCACACCACCTCCACGAACACGTAGACGAGCAGAACCCGGTCGGGCAGGCCTCTGGCCGTCGCCCGACCTGAGGACTCCGGCGATCCCCGCAGTCCAGCTGTCGTGCTCCGGTGCCTCTCGAGCTCATGCAGCTGCTTAGGCGGGGCATTGGGGGTCTGCTGGTGCTGCCTGGACCCCGCTAAGCCCTCGGAGCTGCCTCTAACCGCCGTCTTCAACCTCTCCGGCGAACCCCGTCCACCACCGAAGCTTGCGAGCTCGACTGTGGCCAGCTCCGTCCACCTCTCGCCAAGCCACGGGTACGGGCAGGTGCGCCGCGAGCCCCGCTTCTAATCTATCCCTCTAACATAGTCCCAAACCCTTCGTCGCCGGTGTGAGCTCCGGCGAAACGCCGTCCCTCCTTTGATCTCGATCCCCCCTTCTCTCTCCTGACAGGTGGGGCCCAGTGTCAGCCTCACCACTCGCGCCCGAAGCGGTATGAGTGGAGGCGCACTCCCGTTTTATGCCTTCGACGTCACCTCCCCCCCCCCCCAGGATTTTCTGTTTATTCAAATTTAATTCAGAAATTTGACTAAACTTTGACCAGCCACCATTTCTAAAACCATAAGTCCAGATGAATTGATTCTTTTTGCATTGTCTTTGTTACAGAAAGCTCTAGCAGCACACCAAAAGGTAGATTTTTCCTTGCTGTCTAGAATTTCTGGTGATTTTCAGAATGTGCTTTGACATTTACTTTTGTGGTTTTAAATTGTTTTTCAGAAGGAGAAGCTTGTCTTGAAGCAAACCAAGAGGGGTGTGATCCTCCTCTACACTAAGGCAAGCCACACCAGCATTTGGATGGTGTTATTTCAATATCTATGATTTTCTACTTGAATATGAGTTCTTATTTGCATTAAAAATTTGGTAAATAATTTTGGTAAATTGCTACTCACTTTATTCTGTTAGAAATGATTGTTTTAGTTACTGGTTGCATGCATGAACTTTCTTGGTTAAGTAGAGTAAGATTTTTACACTATGCATATTGCTATGGAAATTAATGGTATTAATTTTACTAAATGATATTTTCATTTAAATAAAGAACTAATAAAAATATTGTTTGTTATGAGGTATAACCAGAAAGTTTGATCCTTAGTGTTGCAAGATTGTCGGGGGTTGGGTGCGACATATGCCAAAGGATGGCTTATCATGGTGGGGGCGAGTAGAACGTCGCCGGTGCCTGGAAACAGGATGAGGCGAAGACATGCACGCCGGCGGATCTTACCCAGCTTTAGGGATCTCCGAGGAGATAACACCCCTACTGCTGCTCTGCGGGGTCTCCGCATAGTCACTAAGGCAAAGTGAGTACAAGGTTGCTCCTAGAGCTGTTTCTGGAGGTAGGAGAAGGCAAGGCTAACTTTCTCCTCCCGGTATGATCTGGTCTAGTGCTAAGGGATTCGAACCCTTTGCATGGGTGCCCTGGGGGGTTTATATAGGCCTACCCCAAGGGGTACAATGGTAAAACTGGCTGGGTACGGGTCCCAGCCGTCTGTCTCTCAGGCCACCGTCCTCTTCGCCGACTCCTGGGGCCCGCCGACTGGTGGGTCCCGCCGACTGGCCTGGTACAAGGTCGTCAGCCCTTGTCTCCCGCGGGCGGGTCTTGCCGGCTGCAGATTACATTAGCCGTACTTCTAATGACGCTGGCTTGGTCATGGGGTCATGGCAACAATGCCGCCGCCTGACGGGCGATCACTGTTGCCATTCCCCCGTCGTGTCTGGTTGATGGCGTGTGGGGCCCGTGGGAGGCACCGGCCGACTCCTGGGGGCCGACTCCCATCGGGTCTGACTCTTGGCGCTCTCGCCGTCTTCAGTACTCTCCCTGACTGGTAGGCCGCGCCGTCTCCGGGCCGTACAGACAGGCCGTCGTGGGCATAGGGCTCCGTCCCCAATGGCTGATGTCAGGGCCGGCATGGCAATAGTGCCACGCCGGACGGAGATCTCCGTTGGTACGGTGCATTGTGGCCATGCCTACCCTTAAATGACTGGGCGGTTGGATTCGCAGGCCGATTCCCCATAGTCGGCTTCTTTGGAGTCGCCTCCGGGACTCGGCTTATCTTGGAGCCGCTTCTTGGACTCAACTTATCTTGGAGCCGCCTCTGGGACTCGGCTTATCCTGGAGCCGCTTCTTGGACTCAGCTTGGCTGGGAGTCGCCTCTGGGACTCGGCTTGGCTGGGAGTCGCCTCTGGGACTCGCGGGGCGCAGCCTGCCCCGATGTCTTGAAAGGCTCTGGGACTCGGATTGGCCTACCCGTGGCCCATTACTCCGACAGTAGTCCCCGAAGCTGGTGAGGCTCCAAGAGTGATACGTCGTGGGGCCTCAACAGTTTCATTCTTCTGGTGGGGGAATTCAGGCCTTGCTGGCCGTCTTCCCTCAAGCCGATCGGATGGATTCGGATCCACAGCGGGCCGTCTTGCTTCAAGCCGACTAACTGGAGTCGGATTCACTGAAGGCCATCTCGCCTCTTAAGGAGTTTTGAACGTCGCGGCGGGAACCAGGCGGCGTGCCTGGTACGCTTCCCCGCGGCCGCCCGCCGTAGACCCGTCACGAGGCGCCACGTGGCAGGGGCAGTCTGCTCACCCACGCACGCGACGGAATAGGCCGTCGGGCGGGGCCCGCCACTACCTCGCCTCGGCCCGCGAACGGATCCGTTGCGGCCGCACGGACGGTTGGGTTTCCCACGTCGTTACTGCGCGCAGTAACTTCGTCGGGTAAATTGTGGGGGGCGTGGGGTCCCGTGCGCAGTTAATCCCACGCCCGCCCCATCGGCTTCTCAGCCTGCAAGCCTATAAGTAGGCGGGGGGAGCGGGACGGCGAAACACGCGCGCCCATTATTCCCTGCTCCCCTGCCTCCTCTTGCCTCTTCTCCTTCTTGCCATCGCCGCTCCAAACCGCGCTGCGCTCGCCGGGATGAGTTCCTCCGCCGCTGCCGTGGCTCCTGCCGTGCGCTCCGGCGTGTGGGACGGCTCCATGGTGGACGAAGACACCATCGAGCACCTCCGCAAGACGCGTCGGCTCCCCAGCGTGAACCTGGTGCGAGCCCGCGCCGCACCGGAGGGGGAAATAAGGCTGGCGCCGGAGGATGGCGAGCGGGTCATATTCCGCTCGCACCTCATGCGCGGCCTGGGCCTACCGGCGAGCGGCTTCTTCTGCTCCTTCCTGGAGTTCAACGGGCTCCAGCCGCACCACCTCACTCCGAACACGGTGGTGCTGCTGGCCGCCTTCGCCACCCTGTGCGAGGGTTTTCTTAGTGTTCTCCCCACCATCGAGCTGTGGGGAGAGTTCTTCCAATCCAAACTCGGCACGCACGTCGCCGGCATTCCCGCTCAGTGCGGCGCCTTCATCGCAATGCGAAGGTCGACCACCGACAATCCATTTCCCTCCATCGCGCTGATCAAGTCGGTGAAGATGTGGTAGCGGTCGTACTTCTACGTGAAGAACATCGCCCCGGAAGGCGACTGGGTCAACCTGCCGCACTACGAAGCCGGCGCGTCAGCTGGGAGGCTTCCCAGCTGGTCCCATTGGGTCAAGACGCTGACTCCCGCAGGCGCCGCCGCCGTCGTGCAACTCTGAGTGCTGACGCAGTCGGAAGGCTTGGTTGGGGCCGACTTGCTGGCCTCCTTCGTGGCGCGCCGAGTCCTCCCACTCCAAGGCCGATCTCATCTGATCTGTCAGATGAGCGAACGCCGGGACACGAGCCGGATGTGCACCAGGGAGATGCCCCATGCGAAGGTGGCGAACATGGTGCACCACATCGCAAACTGCGAGCTCGTGGCGGACTGGCAGTTCGGCAAAGAGCCGTACTCGCGCGCCAACCCCCCACCAGTGGTAAGTTGTATGTTTTGCTCTTCTGCCTTTCTCCTGCAGCCGAATCCGACTTCTGATTCTCTTGGTTTCTTCGAGTCAGAACCCCCTCATCTAGCCTGCAGCCGGCGCCACGGGACTGCCCCTTGAGTTCTCTCCCGATCGAGCGGAGAGCAACGTCGACGACCCCGACTTGGGGGCGGCGGCGATGGAGGCCGACGCCGAAGACGGAGGAGGAGGAGCGGAAGGCGGCTTCAGGCCCTCGGCCACCTTCGCCGACTGGCCAGAAGACGACGCCGAAGGGGAAGTCGTCCCGCGCCGCCAATCGAAAGCCGGCCATCCAGGCGCGAGTTCCTCCGCTGGCTTGGCCGGTCAAGTCGGCGCGAAGAAGCGCCGGGCTGCGCCGAGTTCGCTCGGCGGTCGGCCGAAGAAGTTCAAGGGGGCGGCCGCCGCGACCAAGCGGGAGGAGGCAGTCGTGAAGGCCAACCGCTTCTGTAAGGAAGTGAAGAAGCCGCCGCTAGTCTCTGCGTAAGCGCTCTCTGCCTTTGCCTTGTTTTCTTTGATGAATCTTTTCTGAGTCTTTTTCATTCATTCTTTGCTTCAGGGCCCCTCTTTCTCTTGAGAGGGTCGTCGTCCCCTCTATCATGGGATCGGCCGAGACGTCCGCCAATACTCAGCGGATTGACCCCGCCGCCGACCTCCGGGAGGCGACAGAACGCAACGCGCGGGAGAAGCGCGACGAGGAGGAGGCCGACCGTCTGGAGAAGGCGGAGGCCGAGAAAGCGGCGGCCTCAGCCCAGAAGAAACTGGAGGAAGCCGAAGCCGCCGCCGCAGCAAGACAGCGGGCTGAGGAGACCGCGCGCCGCCAATCGGCATTGCTTGTCATCCCGCTGAAATCCGCCCCCCCCCCCCCCCCCCGGAGTTCACGGGACAGACTGGAGAAGTCGGCAGGGAGCATCCCATCGTGGAGAAGGACAGTGGCGAGGCCTCCGTGTCGGGCACGGCCGCGCCACCACCGCCGCCTCCACCGCCGTCTGGGAGCGCGCATGGCAAGCAGCTGGCAGGCCCGCCAGTGCCGCCGACTGAAGACGAGGCGGTGGCGAGGCTGCTCCTTCAGGTCGCCTCACCAGCGCACCGCCGCCTCGAGAAGGCGGTTTCAGTGCCACGCCCCTTGGAGGCCGGCGCCGCCAGCTCGGCCATCCCAGATGCCGAGGCGACAAGCGCCATGCCCACTGGGTGGGTGCGAGGAGGCGGTGACGGTCCGCTGAACCAGGCGCTCCTGGACGTCCAGGCGAAGCTGCAAGCTGAGCGCGAGGCCATCCAGGGCTGCACCAGGGCGCATCTGGCATCGCGTGCATCTATTCGGGTATACTTCCTTCTTTGACTTTGTCTTTTTTCGTTCTTCTTTGTGGGGGCGCGCCAGCGCACCCACTGGGTGTAGTCCCCGAGTTTCGGGCCGGCTGCTGAGCAGGCGGCCCGGAACTTCATTTGGCGAGTCCGAATATTCACCTTTGTCTGATTCTTTATCATAGGAGTATCACAACCTCCGCGTCACTGCCTTCAACCGCAATGTTGAGCAGCTGGGGAAGCGGACGGCCGACTTGTCAGAGAGCCGGAGTAAGTCCTTCTTCTTTTTTGCGGCGGCGCGCTGGCGCACCCGCGGGCTGTAGTCCCCGAGATTCAGGCCGACTGCTGAGCAGTCGGGCCGGATCTTTCCAGCGACCTTCTTTATTGACGACTTAGCGTCCTTTTGGTTCTTCAGAGGCCAATGCCGTTCTCCAGGAACAGTTGGGCGAAATCAGCACTGCCCTACGCGCCAAGGAGGAGGAGTGCGGCAAGCTCGCCACAGAGCACGACTTGTTGGCCGCGCAGTTGGCGGAGCAGAAGGAGCTGCTTAAGGCGGCTCAGGACGAGGCGGAGAAGAAAGAGACCGCTCTCCTGGCGAGTTCGAGAGCGAGCGCTCCTCCTGGACTGACAAGGAGGAGATGCTGACCTCCGGCTTCCACGAGATCGAAGACATTGTCGACGGTGAGTTTCTTTGCTTTCTTTCTTCGAGTCGCCGACTGTAAGTCAGGCCGACACCTGACTCTTTCTCTTGCTTCTTTTTGCTTTGGCAGACTTCTTCCCTGGCCACTCGCAGGCGGTTACTCGAGCCATCGAGGCTGATCGCGAGGCACGGAGGGCAAATGGCGAGGAGATCGCTGCCAACGCCCCCCTGAGCATCGACGAGCAGGTCCTGAGTATCGAGACTCGTCTGCGGCCGGCCCACCAACTGCTACGCTGTCTTCAACGCGCCGGTGCTCAGGCGATTGCCGCCCTGTGGCCAGGCATGCTGGTTCTGCGCACTCCCAGTCGGACTGCCGACTGGCTGGAGGTCGCTGCTGGCCGTCTTGAGGCTTGGAAGGGTTCCTCGGCCCGGGCTGGAGTGCGCCGGGCCTTGGAATTCGTCAAGGCTTGGTATCCAGGGCTGGACCTGGACCGGCTGGCCGCATTTCGGTCAGAGGCCCAGGCGGAGCTGGTGGCTGTGGAAGGTGCCCTCGTCGAGCGTGCGATGGCGATTGCTGACTACACCGACACCAGCGTCTTCGTTCCCGAGCGGGCTGCGAACGGCGAAGAGGTGCCGCCGGAGTGGTTCGAGATGAACCCGGACTACGACGAGGTCTCGGCGGAGGTGATCGGCTCTAGCACCGAGGAGGAAGATGAGGCGGGGGACGGAGGCGAGACGGAGGCGCCAGAAGACGGAGCGGACGACCAGCCTCAGCTCGACCGCGCCTCTAGCAACGAGCCGCGTCCGACTGAGTCAGCCGCCGCCAGAGACGATCAAGCCAAGACTGCCCAGCCGGCGCCTGACACCGCCGTCTCCACCGACCCTCCAAACCCATCTGCCGCTTCTTAGGCTGCCGTCTTGCCTTTATTTTTCCTGCTTTAGTAGTCTTTGAAAGAACTTGTCAATTCGCACAATTCTACCCGCGGGCTATATTTTGAACTTGGCCGGAGGCCTATGTTATGTAAATATCTATCCGACTTCTATCTTTCCTTGCTCGTTGCTCTTTCTTGGCTTTTTCCTTTGCTGCCTTTCCACAGTCGCCGCTTTGCCAGACGGACAACCGCACTGCGGACTGCCGCTAGGTCAAATGCTTGGCTACCTTAGGGAAGGCAAGTACTTGGCCTTTTTTAGAGTCTTTTAACAAGTAGGATAGAAGGCGGCAAGCCGACTATTCAGGAGTCGGCTCTGCGAAAAGGGGCTGGAAGCCGGCTTGTGCTATGCGTGTGCTTTGAGTCCTTAGCCATTTTTGTGTGGGCGCTCATTCTTCCTTACTCTCTGCCCACCAACAGTCGCTCTGTGAGCTGCGGCTTCTGACAGGAGACGGCTTAAGCACCGCACACTACTTGTCCGACTACAGGAAGCATTTCATAGCGCGAGACGGCGAGTCCCCGGGCCGACTTAGTCGAACCCGGTACCAAGCGGCATGACAAAGAGTAGCATACTCGAAGGCATAATTCTTATCATACAGATAACAACAAAAGGGGCAGTCCCCGAGCTCGTCTCGGGGGGCCCAAAGTCTCGGTACTTTAATACAAAGGATAGCGTGGTACATACTGCATCAACTGTAAAATCTTCGGAAAAGATTTGCGTTCCATGGCTGTTCCGACTCTTTGCCGGAGTCGTCCCTCTTGCGTGCTCGGGGCTTCTGGGCGTCGATTAGGTAGTAGGAGTCGTTGCCCAGCGTCGATTAGGGGCCTTCCCAAGGTGCCGATAACTTGTGCTGGCCGGCTGTTCGTTGGATCAGTCGGAGCACAAGGTCGCCCTCTTGGAAAGATCTCGGCCTAACCTTCCTGTTGTAGTATCAGCGCAGACTCTGCTGGTAGATGCTGGACCGGCTGAGTGCCAACAGCCGGCCCTCTTCCAGCAGATCGACGTTGTCTTGACATGCTTCTTCTGCTTCCTCTTCGGTGTACATGGTGACTCGCGGAGAGTCGAATTCTATGTCTGTCGGGATGACGGCTTCGGCACCGTAGACGAGGAAGAAAGGCGTGAAGCCGGGTGACTTGTTTGGAGTCGTGCGCAGACTCCAGAGGACGGCTGGCAGCTCCTCAAGCCAACAGTCGGCCGAACGCTCGAGTGGTTCGACCTGTCGAGGCTTGATGCCAGATAGGATGAGGTCGTTTGCTCGCTCCACTTGGCCGTTTGACTGCGGATGGGCAACGGACGCTAGGTCCAGTCGGATGCCCTGCATCACGCAGAAACGGGCCAAGGCGCCTTTGGTAAAATTTGTGCCATTGTCGGTGATGATGTTGTGTGGTATGCCGTACCGCACCATGATGTCGGTGATGAAAGTCACTGCAGTCGGACCGTTCAACTTCTTGATAGGCTTTGCTTCTATCCACTTGGTGAACTTGTCCACTGCGACGAGTAAGTGAGTCAGGCCGCCTCGGGCCATCTTGAACGGTCCCACCATGTCCAGGCCCCAAACTGCAAAGGGCCAGGTGATGGGGATTGTCTTCAGCGCAGAAGCCGGCTGAAGCGGCTTGGAGCGGAACTTCTGGCACCCCTTGCATTTTTGGACCAATTCCTTGTCCTCTTCCAGGGCAGTTGGCCAGAAGAAACCGTGCCGAAAGGCTTTGGCGACGAGTGCTCTTGAAGCCGCATGGTGGCCGCACTCGCCTTGATGGATGTCTCTGAGAATTGCTTGGCCTTGCTCTGGCTCCACACAGCGCTGGTAGACACCAGTGATGCTGCGCCTGACCAGCTGTCTGTTGATTATGGTGTAGGCTGCCGCTCGGCGTTGTACTTGCCGAGCCAAGATTTCATCAGTTGGCAGCTCTCTGTTCACTAGAAACTTGAGGATGGGTTGCGCCCATGAGGGTGCTGCTATTTCTTCAACCGCCACCACTGCGACTTGGACAAGGGCGGCTGGGCTGGGAGGCGGCGAGCTGGAGTCCACGGCCGCTTGTTGAATCACTGAAATCCCTGGGCCGACTGGCGCAGTCCCCGGGCCGACTGGCGCAGTCCCCGGGCCGACTGGCGCAGTCCCTGAGCCGAGTTCTGAAGTCTTTGGGCCGGTTGCCGCAGTCCCCGGGCCGGGTTCTGAAGTCCCCGGGCCGGCTTCGACTTGCAATTTTCTTGGGGCCGTCTGCTGGGGCTCTTGAGTCGGATCCGACTTCTTCGGGGGAAGCTGGCACAAAGATGGAGTCTGATTCTGGTGAAGGCTTGATAGACGGCTTAAGGAGGCGCTGAAGAGCGACGCCGTATGGTATCTCTTGGCGGGTGGACCCGACCCGTGCCAAGGCGTCTGCTTGGTCGTTGTCATTTCTTGGCACGTGAAGGAACTCGCACCCCTCGAAGTATCCGCTGAGTTGCTGCACCAGGAAGCGGTAGCTCGCCATGTTTGCATCTTTGGCGTCCCAGTCGCCAGATGACTGCTGGACCACCAAATCAGAGTCGCCATAGCACAGGATCTGGCGAATGCCGAGTTCTTTGGCAAGCTGAAGCCCGTGAATGAGCACCTCGTATTCGGCGACATTGTTGGAGGCAGCGAAGTGGATCTGCAGCGCATACTTGAGCTTGTCGCCTTTAGGGGAGGTGAGGACGACGCCGGCTCCCAAGCCGGTGCGCATTTTGGAGTCGTCGAAGTGCATCCGCCAATGGGTGGAGTCGGGCACTGGTGGTAGGTACTAGGTCTCGGCCCAGTCGACGCGGAAGTCGGCCAGTGCTTGCGACTTGATGGCGGTGCGGGGCTGGTAGTAGATGGTGTAGGGAGCCAACTCTATGGCCCATTTGGCTACTCGGCCAGAAGCATCTCGGCTCCCGATGATCTCGGCCAGCGGGGCTGTGCAAACCACCGTAATTGGATGCTCTAGAAAGTAAGGCTTCAACTTCTTGGCGGCAAAGTGCACGCCGTAGCACATATTCTGGTAGTGAGGGTAGTTCTGCTTGGAGGTCGATAGTACCTCGCTCAGGTAATATACCAGTCTCTGGACAGGGAGCGCCTTGCCTTCCTCTTTGCGCTCGACTACAATGACTGTGCTGACTACTCGGCTGGTGTCGGCAATGTATAAGAGCATGGGCTCTTTAGGAGTCGGAGCCGCCAGCACGGGGGGAGTAGTCAACATCTTCTTCAGTTGGAGAAATGCTTCATCCGCCTTGTGGTTCCACTAAAAAAAAGGTGGTCTTCTTCATCAGTTGGTACAAAGGGAGAGCCTTCTCGCCCAGCCAACTGATGAATCGGCTGATGGATGCCAAGCAGCCGGTGAACTTCTGCACATCTAACAGTCGGCTGGGTACCTCCATCCTCTCGATGGCCTTGATCTTCATAGGGTTGCACTCTATGCCGCGTTCAGAGACCAGGAAGCCAAGGAGCTGGCCGGCTGGTACTCCAAAGACGCACTTTTCAGGGTTGAGCTTGATCTGGAATCGGCGCAGGTTTTCAAAGGTTTCTTTGAGGTCTTCCATCAGCGTCCCATGCTTCTCCGTCTTTACCACTACATCATCCACGTAGACGTGGGCGTTTCGACTGAGTTGTTTGAGGAGGCACTTCTGCATGCAACGTTGAAAGGTGGCGCCGGCATTCCTCAAGCCGAACGTCATGGTCAGGCAGCAAAAGGCTCCGAATGGCGTGATGAAGGCGGTCTTCAGTCTGTCTGCTGGGCTCAACTTGATCTGGTGATACCCTGAATATGCATCTAAGAAGCTCAACAGCTCGCATCCGGCTGTGGAGTCTATCACCTGATCAATTCTCGGTAGAGCAAACGGGTCCTTGCGGCAGGCTTTATTGAGGCTTGTGTAGTCAATACACATCCGCCACTGCTTGTTCTTCTTCAGCACCAAGACCGGGTTTGTCAACCACTCTGGAAAAAACACCTCCATAATGAAGCCGGCTGCCAGGGGCCGGGCTATCTCCTCTCCAACAACTCTTCTCTTCTCTTCTGACAGGCGGCGCAAGGGCTTCCTGACGGGCTTCACATCAGGTCGGACGTGTAACTTGTGCTCGGCGAATTCCGTCGGTACACCTGGCATGTCTTTAGGGGACCATGCAAAGATGTCCCGATTCTCACGGAGGAAATCGGCAAGCTCCCCTTCCTATTTGCTGTCAAGGTTTGTGTCGGGGGTTGGATGCGACATATGCCAACGGGTGGCTTATCATGGTGGGGGCGAGTAGAACGTCGCCGGTTCCTGGAAACGGGATGAGGCGAAGACATGCACGCCGGCGAATCTTACCCAGCTTCGGGGCTCTCCGAGGAGATAACACCCCTACTGCTGCTCTGCGGGGTCTCCGCATGATCACTATAGGGTGATAGTACAATGGTGCTCCTCGAGCTGTATGGAGGCAGGAAGGAGCAAGGCTAGCTCTTTCCCTCTCGCTCTCTGTCTAAACCTATCCAGGGCCGACCCCTTTGCATGGGTGCCCCGGGGGGTTTATATAGGCCTACCCCCCGGGGGTACAATGGTAATCTGACTGGGCGTGGCCCCCAGTCGTCAGTCTCTCTAGCAGCCGTCTTCCCCGCCGGCTTCTGGGGCCCGCCGACTGGCGGGACCCGCGGACAGGCAGAACACTGTGCGGCGCTCTTGGTGACGCAGGCTTGGTCATGGGGTCGTGGGAACAGTGTCGCTGCCTGTCAGGTGATCACTGTCGCCACTCCCCGTCCAATCTGGTTTATGGCTTGTGGGGCCTCGGCCGGGGGGCGGCCGACTCTGGGGAGGCCGACTCCCGTAGGGCCGTCTTCGGACTCTCCGGCCGTGTTCTTCTATCCCACTGATGGGGGGCCCGGCGATCTCTGGGCCGTACGCGCCGCCGTCGTGGGCACAGTGCCTTGTGCACTGTGGCTGAGGTCAAGGGAGGCATGGCAACAGTGCCGCGCCTCACCGGAGATCTCCTGGTGACGCGGCTCACTGTAGCCATGCCTTCTTCCCGTGGGTCCGAGGGGACAGCCACGATGGGGCTGTACCCTGCATCGGTCTTCGTGAAAGGTCGCGGGCCGACTCTCACAGTCGGCCCCTTGAGAGGTCGCAAGCCCAGAGTCGGCTTGGTCCAGAGTCGCCGTCTGGGGACTCTGCCTCTTCGAAGGTCGCCAGCTGGGACTCAGCCTTCTGGAAGGTCGCCTGCCGAGACTCGGCAGTCCCGAAGGTCGCCAGCTGAGGCTCGGCCTTCTCGAAGGTCGCCCCGCTGGGACTCGGCCTTCTCGAAGGCCGCCCTGCTGGGACTCGGCTGAGGGGCGCGGCCCGCCCCGATGTCTTGAAAGATCTTGGGTCCTGGGTCAGCCTACCCTTGGCCCATTACTCCGACAGTAGTCCCCGAAGCTGGCGAAGCCCGGCGGGCGCTGCCTCGTGGGGTTTCGGCAGTTTCAGTCTCTGCGGTGCCGACTCTGAGATTCGGCCGCCGCGTCTTCGAGCCGCCTTGCAGGAGCCGGCCCGGCCCCGCCAGGGGCCGCCGCCCGCAAGTCGTGGCGGGAAGCCAGCTGCGTATCGGCTACGCTTCCCTACCATCTGCGGGACGGTCCTATCGCGTGGCGCCGCGTGGAGGCGATAGCCTGCCTGCCCACGCGCGTGACGGGACGGGCCGCCAGGTGGGGCCCACCATTACCGCGCCTCGGCTCCCGAGCGGATCCGCTGCGGCCGAGGGCGGTTGGCATCCCCACGTGGTTACTGCGGGCAGTAACTTCGTGGGAGTTTAATCGTGGGGCGCGTGGGGTTGTGGGCACAGTTAATCCCCACGTCGCCCCCTCGGCTTCTCAGCCCATGGGGCTATAAATAGGCCGAGGGGGGAGCGGCGGCATAGCACGCGCACTCCCTCCCCTGCCCTCTTGCCTTTCTTCCTCCTTCGCTCCGCTCCGTCGCCTTCTTCTTCTTCACCGACGATGAGTTCCTCCTCCGCCGCGCCCCCCGTCTCGCGCTCCGGCGAGTGGGACGGCTCAGACGTGGATGCGGAGGACATCGAGTTCCTTCGCCGGACCCGCCGCCTCCCGAGCGCGGATTTGGTGCAGGCCCGCCCTGCGCCGGCGGGAGAAATCCGGCCCGCGCCGGAGGCAGGCGAGCGGGTCATCTTCCGCTCGCACCTCATGCGCAGGATGGGGCTCCCGGCGAGCGGGTTCCACCGCTCGTTCCTCGAGCTGTACAACTTGCAGCCGCACCACCTCACCCCCAACGCGGTGGTGCTCCTCTCTGCCTTCGCCACCCTGTGCGAGGGCTACATCGGCGTTCCCCCCACCCTCGAGCTGTGGGGAGAGTTCTTCTCTTCAAAGCTCGTCACACAGGCTGCCGGCACGCCGGCACAGTGCGGTACGTACATCGCGACACGGCGCACAACGGCCGACAACCCCTTTCCGCCAATCCCGCTGGTGAAGTCGGTGAAGATGTGGCAGAAGACGTACTTCTACGTGAAGAACGTCGCCACTGACGGCGACTGGGTCAACCTGCCGCCCTTCGACTCCGAGCCGCTGACTGGCCGGCCGCCTAGCTGGTCCCATCGGACGAAGTCGCTTTCGCCCTCCGGAGTCGGCGCTGTTGCGCGACTCCGAGTCATGACGCAGTCGGAGGGGCTCGTCGCCTCCGACCTCCTGGCCGCCTTCGTGGCGCGCCGGGTCCTTCCGCTTCAAGGCCGGCCCCACCTCATCTGTCAGATGAGCGGCCGACACGATCCAAGCCGGCTGTGCACCAAGGACATGCCGCGTGGAGAGGTGGCGAACATGGTGAACCTCATCGCCCACTGCAAGTTCACCGACGAGTGGCAGTTCGGCAAGGAGCCGTACTCACGCGACAACCCTCCGCCAGTGGTAAGTTTTTCCGTCTGTGTTCCGATCTTGCTTGCATCCGACTTCGAGCTCTGATCTTGTTGGTTTCTTGAGCAGAATCCCCTCACGGCGCCCGCTGCCGGCGCCCTGAGAGAGCCGCGTGAGTACGTCCCTGACCGTGAGTTCAGTGACATCGACGACCCCGACTTGGGGGCCGCGGCGCTGGAGGCCGACGCCGAAGGCGGCGGAGAGGAAGAAGACGGCGGCCCCAGACCGTCTGCGACCTTCGCCGACTGGCCCGAGGGCGACGTCGACGCAGAAGCCATCCCGCGCCGTCAACCGAGAGCCAGCCCTTCCACCCAGGCCGGCGCAAAGAGGCGTCACGCCAGGCCGATTGCGCCTGGCGGCAGGTCGAAGAAGCCCAGGGGAACCGCCGCCGCGACCAAGCGGGAAGAGGCGGCCGCGAAGGCCAACCGCTTCCGGAAGGAAGTGAAAAGGCCGCCGCTTGTCTCTTCGTAAGTCCCTTTCTTTGTTTCTTTTCTGATTTTGCTTGAATTGCTCTGACTCCCCCCCCTTTCTTTTCCAGCGCCCCCCTCTCCCTTGAGAGAGTCGCCGCGCCCTCCGTCATGGGGTCGGGGGCGACATCCTCCAACACGCGGCGGGTCGACCCCGCCGCCGACCTCCGGGAGGCGACGGAGCGGAACGCGCGGGAGAAGCGCGCGGAGGAGGAAGCCGAGCGCCTAGAGAAGGCGCAGGCTGATAAGGCGGCCGCCAACGCCAAGCGGCATCTGGACGAGGCCGTGGCCGCTGCCGCGGCCGCGGCAAAGCGGGATGCCGAGGCGGCCATTCGTCGCCGCGCGGCGATGCTTGTCCCCCCGCTATCGTCAGCGCCGCCGCCCCCTGAATTCACGGGGCAGACCGGGGAGGTCGGCACCGCCAACCCTCTCGCAGAGGAAGGTGGCGACGCTTCGGGCTCGGACACCCGCATGCCGCCTCCGCCACCTCTGCCGCCTCCGTCTTCGAGGCCGCACGGCAAGCAGCCCGTGGACCCGCAGTGTCGTGGATTTGTCACGGCAGATGTCCTAGCGTAAGGACTTAGTCGTGGAGCCATCGCTACGGGTTTACTTGCAGGGGTTAAAGCGGACGCAAGGACACAAGGGTTTATACTAGTTCGGCCCCTTCGATGAAGGTAAAAGCCTACGTCTAGTTGTGATGGAATTGATGTAGTCTCGATGGCTAGGGAGCAAACAAGCTTCGCCTAGGCTCTAGTTGTGGTTGTCTGTCTTTGAACTGCCGCCGGGTCGTCCCCTTATATACACGAGTGACGCCCGTCGGTTCGTAGAGTCCCAACCGGTTCATACTCGTATCCCGGTTGGTATCTCTCTATTCCTAACTTACAATACAAGTCATACATCAGGCCGGTTTACGGCTACAAGTTCTAAACCGACTATAGGCCTTGGGCCTTTCTGCGATTACACCACTGATGGAGCTAACCCGGCCCATGCTGGCCGGTTTACACCTAGTGGTAATATCCCCAACATTAGGCCCCAGATTGATTTGAACTGGTTCATGTCAATCCTTCACAGAACCTGTATCTTGGACATCTTCTTTTGTTTAATAAACCGCCACGTCGTCATTGCTTCTGATCACTGTAAACCGGCATGACATCGTTGCTTCTGGTCACTGTAAACCGGCATGACATCGTTGCTTCTGGTCACTGTGAACCGGCATGACATCATCTTGAAGTTTATCCTTTATAACGCCTTCCTTAATGGCAGTCCCTGGATTCACGCGCTTGACCTAGCTTTACTGCCTTATAAATAGGACCGAAGGGTCATTCTTTTCCTCCCTTCGCTTCCTCTTCTTCTTCTTCCTCGCACCGCTGCCCTTGGAGCTCCGCCATCATCGTCAACCTCTGCTTCATCCCAGGCTGCTGCATCAACCTGAACGTACCAGAGTACTGCGGCTTGCTTCCGCGTCTTCTCCGTTCCCGGTGAGCTTCTTTTCCTTCTCGACTTAGATCTGGTTTCTAGGGTTTCAGCTTCGTACTGTGTTCTTCGCGCGTCTTCATTTAACCTTTTAGCTTTTGAACCACGCTGTGGATCTGTGTTGCGTTAGTGGCGACGCATCCACTGCACTTTCTCATCTTAGTCCCGTGGACCTTCTGCATATACATCTGTCGCTTATTCCTCTTCCGTTTCTTTTGTCACCTCCGCGAAATATTTCCTGTTTCCTGAAAACCCGCGTTTGATTCGTAGTAATCATGAGATCTTGTGAAACTTGTTTCTGTAAACTGTCCATGACTTCAATTATCTTCAAGGCCTAGATTAGGCGGTTTAACTCATCGTAATAAAACCTGCCAAACCGGCATAGGTACACCATTAGTCCCCTTGTTGAACCGCCAAAACGTATCTGATATCATATCATAATGAACTGATTTATAGAAATCGCCTCCGGTTTATCATAACTTGAATCAATCACTCTGTAATAAGCACTTTTCTTAAACCGGATCCTTCTCCTTGTAGATCTTATCATGGCCAAACAGGTGTACGAATGCAACTGGGTTCCTTCCCGCGTCTCCGAGACACAGTTGAATGAACTGGTATCGATCGGCGCTTTAGATGATCAAAACACAATCCATTGGAGGGTTCCTGGAGAGGAATGTCCTCCCACACCTCAGGAAGGGGAAGTCATAGTTTTCGCGAATCATCTGGCCCGGGGTTTCAAACCGCCCGGGTCAAAATTTTACCGGGACGTGATGGCCAATTTTCAGCTCCGTCCCCAAGACATTGGCCCCAACTCCGTTACCAACCTGTGCCACTTTCAAGTGCTGTCCGAAGCATATCTGCAAGAGGAACCTTCTGTTGAACTGTTCAGGGATCTCTTCCACCTAAACCGTCGCACTGAATTCACCGACGGCCCCAATACAGAATTAGGTGGTATGGCTATCCAGAAGAGGAAGGAGATCACCTATCCCCACGTCAAACTCCACACTCACCCCAAAGAATGGAATGCGACTTGGTTCTACTGCAAAGATACTTCTCCTGAAGGTGAAAATCCTTTACCTGGCTTTCGTCCAGAGCGGCTAAGCAATACTCATCCCTTTCCTCAAAGATTGACTGCCAAAGAGAGAAGCAAATATGCCCCACAACTGTCCAAGCTCCGAGCCTTTATGGCCAACGGTTTGACTGGGATTGATCTTGCACGCTGCTGGTTATCTTGGGGCATACTGCCTTTGAGCCGGCGTTCCGGTTTGATGTGCTAGTATACCGGCAGCGTCGATGACCCACTCCGACACACCAAACTGGAGCTGTCTGAAGATGAAGTTACGGATTCAGTAAGGAAAATGCTGAATGAACCGGAGCATCTCTGTGCTCAAACCGGCTTAGCTCCTTACTGCACCATCAACGCACCACCTGCGGTAAGTCTCTGACTGTGTCATCATAAAAACCCGTTGTTACTTTGATATGTCCAACTCTCAATTATTTCTGATCCAGGGTGATAATCCGTTTTGGAGCAAGAAACTCTCTCAAGACAAAGCGGACAAAGCTGGGCGGCCAAACCGGCCCAAAACAAAAGTTGTCAAGAAATCAGCCCACAAGAGAAAGACCACTGCTTCCTCTGATCCGGCCATCGACGATGATGTGGGTAATCCGGAACTTGATTCTCTTGGCTTGCTTTTTACACGCCTTATTGATGATGATGCTTGTCAGGATGACGCTGAAGCCAGCAACGCCGGATTTGCTGAGGTAACCATTCTTTCTTCCGACTCAACAAACTTGCCTTCACCAAAATTTCGCCGGGCAAACCGGAAAGTTAACTTTTCTCACCCTCTTGCTTACTTGGATCCCAAACTTCTTATGAAGACACAGCAACATGAAGCTCGCCGCACAACCCGGCACAGCGGACAGGTAGTTACCTCTGCCGGTTTACCAAACAGCCCGGCTCGAAAGCGCCGCACCGAGGTTTCCAACCTTTTTATTGCCTTAAATTCCAAAGCGGGTTTGTTCCGTCAACCTCTTAATCCGTCCAACTCCGATTATCAGGTCACTTCCCATTCATCCTCTGGCGAATCGTCAGCCACTCAGCTACCACCGTTGAAGATAGCCGCCGGGTAAGTCAAAACGGCCATATGCTTTTCGATTTCTTCTGTAATGTATATGCCTTGTTCCTGAATCTTTGTTTCTTCAGAACCAAACCGAAACCCAGCAAGAAGGCTCGCTTGGACAAAACAGTTGAAGAGGCTGCCGCCTCAGATCATGAGCGGGCGCCGGATCTCGAAAACGTTGCCTTTGAAGATATTCCAAATGACCCTCCAATTCAAGAGGAGGTTATTCCTGAAGAGAGACATGTCAACCCTTCAATCTCTGCTGATCCACCTGCCAGCACTGTCCGGTTTGAAAAGCCTCGCAGTCCTACTGAAACAGCTGTGCCCACACGATCCGTCGAATCAAAAGATGACGACGTTGTGATTACTGGAACAGGCCACTCTGAGCCGGGGAATCCTGCAATTTTAACCCGGCATACCGTGAAAGAGGACTCTTCCACTTTTAACAAAGGAAAATGGGATGTGGAGTTGGAAACATATGCCGCTTTGAGCGCCCAAGACCTTCATTCCGGATATCTGAACCGGCTTTACAGTAGCCGTGATTATGAAGCTGGCTTGGTGAAACTAATGAGAGACAAGTTTGAGGTAACACTCCTTTCCTTATTACCAGTATAGTAGTCCTTGTAGCCCCCAAGGGCCGGTTTGTAATCTTTGATCAAACTGGGACTTGATACTTTTCTTTGATAGATTTTGCAATCTTCCCTCATAACCACCGGGGCCGGTTTAACGATGCATACTTAAACCGGTACTCCAAAAAACTTCCTGACAACACTTTAATAGAATCAAATAGTCATTAGCCCCCAAGTGCCGAGTTGAATACTCGTATTGAGCTTGGGACTTTGCCATGTATTAACAGTAGAAAGATTGAAGGTACATTAGCCCCCAAGTGTCAAGCATATAACTGTGTTGTGTGGTTGAGACTTTAACTTGAATTGTTGGCTGATCATACTATCAATGCGCAGGCTGAGGTGAAAATCAAGGATGATCGGATTGCCGATTTACAGGCGGCTTTGAAAACCCAGCAGGCCGAAACAGAGAAGGCAAAGAAAGGGTTAACCAGTGCCTTGACCGCTGCTGAGCAGGTGAAGGAAAGCATGAAGAAAGAACAGGCAGCCTGGGCCACTGAAAAGGCCAACTTGCTCAAACGGGCAGAAAATGCTGAAGCTGCCCTTAAACCGGTGGTGGACGATCTGACAGCCGTGAAGCGGCAAGTACATTCCATGACTGCAGCCATCTTCGGTAAGCTCCCTGTGAATTAGTGTGATATGTTATTCTTGCTGCATCTTTAATCCGGTTTGAAACTAGCCTGTTATTGTATGTAGGCACACGCGTTGGGCACTTGGGAAATGACGTGCGGAAGAAACTGAAGGCTTTCTACACTTTAGTGGAGCAGTTGTATACCGGAGCCCAGCGTGTTATCACCACAATGTCACATAACAATCCAGCTCCTTCCCTGATTCAAGATACTCTGAACCGGCTATCCATCCTTCCTTCCCGGATTGAAGAGGTGAAGAAATCTGCTGCACGAACCGGAGCCATCAACGCCTTAATCCGAGCCAAGGCATGGGTACCAGATTTTGATCCCGTGGAAGCAGCTCAAGGCTATCCCAGTGTGAAAGAAGATGGCTCTGATTTCAGTGAAGAGGACTTGCGGGCGATAAACCGTGCGGTACGCCCGCTGGCTTGTCAATTGGCCGAAGAAGCCGATTTGGAGCACTACCAAGCCCAATATAATGAGCAGAACAAACGTGTGTCCGCCCCAACCTTTGAACCGGAAAACCTGATCCCTCCAATCCGTAAGCATACTTACGCACCCGATATTGAACCGTCGTCTTTGATTCACGAAGAGGCTGTTTTCCAAGCGCTAATGGGAATCGACTGGACTACTGTGGATTTCCAGCCAATGGGTAGAGATGAAGATGCTGAAGCGGCGGAGGATGAAGAACAGTCTTGAACCGGTAACCGGTTTAAACAACTGTCGTGGGCTGTTTACCCCAAAAACAATGATCTCATTTGGGCACTGTGTTGCCTTGTAATAGCCTTAGTTAAAACTTTGCTGCCTGGATATGCCTTCGTGCATAGATGAAACTTTTTTTTGATTCATACTCCCTGCAACCGAAAAATTGAACCTCGGCGGCGGTGACACCGCCAGCCGGTTTATGGCATCCAATATATATGCGTATCGAAAATCAATTAGTATGTGATACAAATACCTGCTGTATCTGGGCATGAAGCTGGCGTAGCCAATCTTGAAGCGGAGGCCTTAAAAACCATGACCGTCTGAGGAGACAATAACTCCCATATAATCGTGCTGAATCAGCACAAGCCCCCGTGTTACTCCATGAGGATGAACCGGAAGAAGGTAAACCGGGCAGATAAAAACTTCGGTGTAATACCAAACCGTGTCCTGTCAGTTTGTTACTGACAGCTAAACCGGATAAAAATATTCGTCGGGTTGAAAAACGCAACAAAAATCGAATACCAACTATATGAAAATATGGCAACAAAGGCAATAACTCTTTGCAAAAGTAAAGCTTCATGGAGCTGGTCAAATGGCATTACCATGGTCAGACGCAACCAAGCCCCCCGAAGGCGTAGCGATGGTGCTAGTCGGCCAGGTCCCCAAAAGACTCTTGGCGAGTACGCCGGCCAAGTGGCATGACATTGGTTTGGGTTCGACCAAGCCCCCAAATGACGCTGGCCCTATTGGCCGACCAAGAGGCGTGACCGGTTCAGACGTGACCGTGTCCCCAAATGATCTGGTGGCTTTCGCCTATCAAGAGGTGTTGCATTGGTTCGGACACGACCAAGCCCCCAAGTGATAAATATAACTGTCAAGGGGTAAACCGGAGGCCGCTTTAAAAACAGACACACTCCATGTAACCACACATGAGAAGAAAGACAGAGACCCCGCTTTAGCTGAGGCTCCGATTTTTATTATATCGAAGATAATATATACATTGTCATGCTATGTACATAAACTGAGCCGATGACTCAAGTGTAGTAAGGTCGAAGATGAGCTATATTCCACGGCCTATTGGTCTCCTCCTCTGATGTACGTGAGTCTTTACGCTCTCGAATATCAACCAGATAGTAGGAACCGTTGTGTAGATTCTTGCTGACCACAAAGGGTCCTTCCCAAGGCGGGGATAACTTGTGCATATCTGTCTGGTCTTGGATGAGACGAAGCACCAAATCTCCTTCCTGAAAGGCTCTGGTCTTAACCCGGCGGCTGTGATAACGACGAAGATCTTGCTGGTAAATCGCCGAACGAGCGGCTGCCATATCACGCTCCTCATCCAATAAGTCCAAAGCGTCCTGTCGCGCCACCTCGTTGTCCGCTTCAACATAAGCCGCTACACGGGGCGAATCGTGCCTGATATCACTGGGGAGAACTGCCTCTGCTCCGTAAACCATGAAGAAAGGTGTGTACCCAGTAGACCGGTTTGGCGTAGTATTGATACTCCAGAGTACCGATGGGAGCTCTTCAACCCAGCACCCTGGTGTTCTCTGTAACAGAACCAGAAGTCGGGGTTTGATGCCTCGCAAGATTTCCTGATTAGCACGTTCTGCCTGCCCGTTGGACTGGGGGTGCGCCACTGACGACACGTCAAGCCGGATATGCTCTCGTTCACAAAATTCTTTCATAGCCCCCTTGGACAGATTAGTGCCATTGTTAGTAATGATACTATGTGGAAAGCCAAACCGGAAAATCACCTTTTTGATGAACTGCACCGCTGTTGCCGCATCACACTTGCTGACAGGTTCCGCTTCAACCCACTTGGTGAACTTGTCCACTGCCACCAACAGGTGGGTCTTCTTATCTCTGGATCGTTTAAAGGGCCCAACCATATCCAGCCCCCAGGTCGCAAACGGCCACGTTATTGGGATCATCCTTAATTCTTGAGCCGGTATATGAGCACGCCTTGAAAACTTCTGACATCCATCGCACCGTTTAACCAAAGCCTCCGCATCAGCATGGGCAGTCAACCAGTAAAATCCATGACGGAACGCCTTCGCCACCAGGGACTTTGAACCGGCATGATGTCCACAATCCCCTTCATGGATTTCCCTTAAAATTTCACAGCCTTCCTCAGGAGAAACACAGCGCTGAAACGCCCCTGACACACTGCAATGATGTAACTCACCATTAAGAATCGTCATAGATTTGGAGCGGCGGGTTATCTGTCTGGCCAGAACCTCATCGTCGGGCAACTCTCCTCGAGTCATATACGCAAGGTAAGGAATCGTCCAATCCGGAATAGCATGTAATGCTGCCACCAACTGAGCCTCCGGATCAGGAATAGCCAAATCCGCTTCACCAGGGAGCTGGACCGACGGGTTGTGCAAGACGTCCAGAAAGATATTAGGCGGGACCGGTTTACGCTAAGAACCCAACCGGCTTAAAGCGTCTGCCGCTTCGTTCTTCCGGCGATCCACATGATCCACTTGATAGCCTTTGAAGCAACCTGCGATATTATCCACTTCTCGACGATATGCGGCCATGAGGGGGTCCTTAGAATCCCAAGTGCCAGATACTTGCTGAGCCACCAGGTCCGAGTCACCAAAGCACTTAACCCGGCTTAAGTTCATCTCCTTAGCCATCCGGAGACCATGGAGCAAGGCCTCATACTCAGCTGCATTATTAGTACAAGGGAACATTAAACGGAGAACGTAACAAAACTTATCACCTCGTGGGGAAGTTAAAACGACTCCAGCCCCCGAGCCTTCCAATTGCCTGGATCCGTCAAAGTGGATAGTCCAGTATGTGTGATCCGGCTTCTCCTCTGGTGCTTGTAACTCCGTCCAGTCATTAATGAAATCAACAAGTGCTTGTGACTTCACTGCTGTGCGTGGTATATACTTTAGTCCATGTGGCCCAAGCTCGATGGCCCATTTTGCAATCCGGCCAGTTGCCTCTCGGTTCTGTATGATATCACCCAAAGGGGCTGAACTAACCACTGTGATAGGGTGCCCTTGGAAATATTGCTTTAGTTTCCGACTGGCCATAAAAACACCATAGACTAGCTTCTGCCAATGCGGATATCTCTGCTTGGACTCAATAAGCACCTCACTGATATAATAAACCGACCGTTGAACCGGATACTCCTTGCCTGCCTCCTTGCGCTCCACCACAATGGCCACGCTTACTGCTCGAGCATTGGCTGCTACATATAATAACAACGGTTCCTTGTCAACCGGAGCTGCAAGAACAGGCGGATTGGCTAACTGCCGCTTTAGATCCTCAAAGGCTTCATCAGCAGCTGGACTCCAGACAAAATTATCCGTCTTCCTCAGCATCTGGTATAAGGGAATGGCCTTCTCTCCGAGGCGGCTGATAAACCGGCTCAACGCGGCAATCCGGCCCGCCAGACGTTGAACATCGTTGATACACTTCGGTTTAGCCAAGGAAGTGATAGCTTTAATTTTCTCCGGATTAGCCTCAATTCCTCTGTTAGACACCAGGAACCCCAATAACTTGCCAGCCGGAACACCAAAGACACACTTGGCCGGATTAAGCATCATCTTATAAATGCGCAAGTTGTCGAAGGTTTCCTTCAAATCTTCCACCAGTGTCTCCTTTTGTCTTGATTTCACCACAATATCATCTACATAAGCATGCACATTGCGGCCGATCTGCGTGTGCAAGCAATTCTGTACACACCGCTGATAAGTAGCCTGGGCACTCTTGAGCCCAAAAGGCATAGATACATAGCAGAAGGCTCCAAAGGGAGTTATAAACGTTGTCTTCTCCTGGTCCTTAACCGCCATTTTGATCTGATGATATCCAGAGTATGCGTCCAAAAAACTTAAACGCTCACATCCTGCCGTGGCATCAATAATCTGATCAATGCGGGGGAGGGCAAAGGGATCTGCTGGACAAGCCTTGTTAAGATCTGTGTAATCCACACACATACGCCAGGTGCCATTTTTCTTAAGGACTAGCACCGGATTAGCAAGCCACTCTGGATGAAACACTTCAATGATAAAGCCAGCCGCCAGAAGCCTGGCTACTTCTTCTCCAATGGCCTTGCGCCTCTCTTCATTAAACCGGCGGAGGAACTATTTCACCGGTTTATACTTAGGATCCACATTAAGTGTGTGCTCAGCGAGTTCCCTCGGTACACCTGGCATGTCAGATGGCTTCCATGCAAAGATATCCCGGTTCTCATGGATGAACTCGATGAGCGTGCTTTCCTATTTGGGATCCAGGTTGGCACTGACAGTGAACTGCTTGGACGAATCGCCTGGCACAAA
This sequence comes from Triticum timopheevii, assembly GCA_963921465.1. NCBI lineage: Eukaryota > Viridiplantae > Streptophyta > Magnoliopsida > Poales > Poaceae > Triticum > Triticum timopheevii. Next base: position 542,996,257 of record OY997274.1, read on the forward strand.
GTCAACAAGCTTGGTCTCAGCTGCCGATTTAAACTTCAGATCCGATTCATGCTCTGTAGTGGGTTTCTTTAAAGGGGTCATATCTGCCGGATCAACATTGTCCTTATAGAACTTCAACTCCTCCGTGGCACAGACCGCCTCTGCATAAGCTGCATCGCCTTCCTCACATTCCAAAGCGACTCGGCGGCTTCCATGCACTGTTATCGTTCCTTTGTAACCCGGCATTTTGAGTTGCAAGTAAATATAACAAGGTCGTGCCATGAACTTAGCATAAGCTGGCCGTCCAAACAAGGCATGATATGGACTCCGGATTTTCACTACTTCAAAAGTTAGCTTTTCAGACCGGGAATCATGCTCATCTCCAAAAGCCACATCCAGGGCTATCTTACCAACAGGATAAGCAGATTTGCCTGGTACTACACCATGGAACACCGTATTGGACGGTCTGAGATCTTTGTCTGTGAGACCCATGCGACGGAAAGTTTCATAGTACAATATATTGATACTACTTCCTCCATCCATAAGAACCTTAGTAAACTTATAGCCCCCCACCTGAGGGTCTACCACCAATGCCAGCTGACCCGGATTATCAACCCGGGGGGGATGGTCCTCTCTGCTCCACACGATAGGCTGCTCGGACCAGCGTAAGTACCGCGGTAAGGCCGGTTCAACAGAGTTTACTGCCCGTTTGTGAAGTTTCCGATCCCGCTTGTCCAAACTGGTTGTGAAAACATGATACTGCCCACTATTCAACTGCTTTGGTTGGCTCTGATATCCTGACTGTTGCTGCTGCTGCTGGCCACCCTGATTATTCTGATTATTGTGATTGCCTTGATTAAGCCCTGAACCAGAAGCTCCGTCCTGACCCGGCCCATGGAAACCGGATCCTGAACCGCCACCTGACCCCTGGTCATACCGGAAAGCATTGGAGTTTTTGAATTCCTGCATAATATAACAGTCTTTCCAGAGATGGTTCGATGGGGACTCCTTCGTCCCGTGCTTGGGACAAGGCTGATTCAACAAGTAATTCAGACGGCTTGTATTAGGATTTGGACCCCGGTTCGCCTTGCCCCTGCGCCGCGGGCCTCTGTCCTGCGCATTAGTGTTGGCTACGAAATCCGGATTGCCATCAGCCTTGCGCTTGCCCCCGTTTCCATGACCCGCCGGTTTGAAATGCTGCCCCTTGGAGTTGCCGTTCTTCTTTCCCTTCCCTGCTTCATCATCATCAACTTCAGGATCCTTGGTACTGTCTGAATCGGCATACTTTACCAAAGCGGCCATGAGGGTTCCCATATCATTGCAGAACCGCTTCATACGTCCCAATTTCAATTTCAAAGGCTCAAACCGGCAGTTGCCTTCTAATGTTATGATCGCCGAGTCAGCATTGATCCGGTCCGAAGAGTGCAAAATCTCAGACACACGGCGTACCCAACGGGTTGTTGACTCCCCTTCTTCCTGAACGCAAGCCGCCAGGTCTACTATGGACTTGGGCTGCTTGCATGTATCCTTGAAATTCTGGATAAACCGGGCCCGTAACTGCCCCCATGAATTGATAGAATTGGGCGGCAAGCTTTTCAAGCAAGTACGGGCTGTGCCCTCCAGCATCATGGTGAAGTACTTTGCACATGCGGCTTCATCAACATCTAGCATCTCCATGGCCATCTCATAACTTTCAACCCACGCTTCAGGGGATAGATCTGCAGTGTAATTTGGCACCTTGCGCGGGCCCTTAAAATCCTTAGGCAGACGCACATTGCGTAAAGCGGGGATTAAACAGGGCACCCCCAAAGCGGATGCGACTCCTGGTCCGGTGAAGGTGGTAGGGCGAACCGGTATGTGTTGATCCGCATCATCCTGCGCTGCTAACTCAGCCTCCCTGCGTGCCCGGGCCCGATCCACCACCTCCTGAGCATCGCGAATGCCGCCTATCTGGTGATTGCCTCGGGCCGCTTCACGGTCCCGTGCGTTACTTGACAGGGCCGGTTCATCCATGCGCCTGCTGTAGCTCCGGCTTGGACGGGGCGTAGAGTGAATCCGATCGCGGCTGTATGAATACGCTTCCTGCTGGATCAGTGCAGTCCGGAGAAGCTCCTTAACCCGGCGTGTCTCAACTGCTTGTGGGGAATCTCCTTCGACTGGGATCGCCTCCAATCGTGCAGCAGCCGCAACAAGGTTGTCCATAGGGTTAGAATAATGGCCTGGGGGCGTCTGTACCGGCGGAGGAATCACCGTGTTCTGCTGCGGAGGCTCCATCAGGCGCGGTTGGACCGTCGCTCCCGCTCCTGGTGCCTCAATCCGGTTTACCTCCCTGTGCTGGGGCGGGTTACTGGGTCCGGCTCCGGGGGTCTGAAAGAGATTTCTAGGATCAAATCCTGATGGCAGGCGCGATCTGTACTTCCGCTTTAACACCTCCTGCGACGCACTCTGGTCAAGCATGAGTTTGTAAGCTTGTGCATCTAAAGCGGCCCGCTCTGCAGCCATACGCTCCTTCTCTGCCGCTAGATCCGCTTTGGCTTGCGTGATCTGCTCTTTCACCTTTGCAATTTCTGCATTATGAGCCTCCTGATCTGCTGGATTGTCCTCCGCCATGAGCGCTGCTAGTGCATCGAACAGATCTGACAGAACTTGAACCGGCGGGCGCACCGGGCCTCCTGCCCCTGCTGCCGCTGCTGAGCCGGAAAGCATTGCTGCCGCGGTTGCAGAGTGATTCGCTACCTGCGTTCCGACCATGAATACTCCAACCCGGTTTAGCTGGCTTGGGGGGTCAGGAATACTGTCACCGTCGGAACAGCCCCTGATCATATCATCCTGCAACTGGTACAATGACTCGGTCTCTCCTGTTGAAGATTCATCGCCAGAATAAACGACGGTCTCGCTACCGTGTTCTGAACCGGCCTCATACTCCCCTCCATGGGTGACTCCAACGAAGACATGCTTCACGGCCGGTTTAACCTGGGCAGGTCGCGCACGTTGAGCCGTCTCGATGAGGTCGGTGCAGATGTCCGGCTCAGGCCCAGGCCCTCCAATCTTGCCGATGAAAACGTGTATGTCGCCGAAGGGGACCCGGTATCCATACTCGATTGAATCGGCCTCGGGACCCCATCCGGCATCGTCGATGTAGATCCGGCCGCGACGACTCTTGGTCATCCGGCCCACGACGTAGCCTTCGAGCCCTTTGAGCTTGCCCTCCAAGGTCGTCAAACCATCGTGCGATAGCCCCACGGTGGGCGCCAACTGTCGTGGATTTGTCACGGCAGATGTCCTAGCGTAAGGACTTAGTCGTGGAGCCATCGCTACGGGTTTACTTGCAGGGGTTAAAGCGGACGCAAGGACACAAGGGTTTATACTAGTTCGGCCCCTTCGATGAAGGTAAAAGCCTACGTCTAGTTGTGATGGAATTGATGTAGTCTCGATGGCTAGGGAGCAAACAAGCTTCGCCTAGGCTCGAGTTGTGGTTGTCTGTCTTTGAACCGCCGCAGGGTCGTCCCCTTATATACACAAGTGACGCCCGTCGGTTCATAGAGTCCCAACCGGTTCATACTCGTATCCCGGTTGGTATCTCTCTATTCCTAACTTACAATACAAGTCATACATCAGGCCGGTTTACGGCTACAAGTTCTAAACCGACTATAGGCCTTGGGCCTTTCTGCGATTACACCACTGATGGAGCTAACCCGGCCCATGCTGGCCGGTTTACACCTAGTGGTAATATCCCCAACACGCAGGATCCGCCGACTGCGGACGACGCCGACGCGCAGCTGCTTCTCCAGGTCGCCGTGCCGACACGCCGCCGAGTCGAGAGGACGAGCTCCGCGCCGCGAGCTCGGGAGACGGACGCCGCCAGCATGGCGAATCTGGACGCCGAGGCCTCCAGTGCCGCGCCCACCGGCTGGGTGCGCGAAGGCGGCAACGGCCCGCTGAACCAGGAGCTTCTGGACGTTCAGTCCAAGTTGCGCAAGGAAGGCGAAGCCCTCCAACTCTACACCAGGACGCATCTGGCCATGCGGGCCTCCGTCCGGGTACGCTTTGTTTTTCCTTTTTCGTTCTCTTGTCTTTTTATTGTGGGGGCGCGCCAGTGCACCCACTGGGTGTAGTCCCCGAGTTCGGAGTCGGCTGCTAAGCAGGCGGCTCGGAACTCCTTCTAGCGAGCTCCAAAGGCTGACTCTGCTTTGCCGGCCTCGCAGGAGTATCACAACCTCCGCGCTACCGCCTTCAACCACAACGTTGAGGAGCTGAGGAAGCGGACCGCCGATCTGGCGGAGAGTCGAGGTGAGCGGATTCTTCCTTCTTCGCGGGGGCGCGCTGGCGCACCCGCGGGCTGTAGTCCCCGAGATTCGGGCCGACTGCTGAGCAGTCGGGCCGGATCTCTCTGGCGACCTTCCTTCTTTCTTCTCCGCGGGGGCGCGCTGGCGCGCCCGCGGGCTGTAGTCCCCGAGATTCGGGCCGACTGCTGAGCAGTCGGGCCGGATCTCTCCGGCGACCTTCTTTATTGACGATGCTTTATCTTTCTTTGGGCTTCAGACGCCAATGCCGCCCTTCAAGGGCAGCTGGATGAGGCCAACGCCGCCCGTCGCGCTAAGGAGGAGGAGTGCGACAAGCTCGCTCAAGAGCGCGACCTTCTGGCGACGCAGCTGGCCGAGCAGAAGGACCTGCTTCGGAAGGCGCAGGAGGACGCCAAGTCGCGAGAGGAGTCCCTTCTAGCCGAGTTCGCGATGGAGCGGGCCGCCTGGACCGACCGTGAGGCGATGCTGACCTCCGGCTACCACGTGCTCGAGGACATCGTCGATGGTAACTCCTGGCTTCTCTTCTTTGGTCTTTCGACTCTATGCCGAACCGCCTTCTGGTTTTTCTGACTGTTTCCTTTTCTTGTCTTTGGCAGACTTCTTCCCCGGTCACTCGCAGGCCGTCCCTCCGGCCATCGAGGCGGATCGGGAGGAGCGGAGGGCGCAGGGCAAAGTGATCGCCGCCAACGCCCCCCGAACCGTTGACGAGCAGATCTTGAGCATCGGGGCTCGCCTTCGCCCTGCTCACCGCTTGATGCGCCGCCTTCAACGCGCCGGCGCCCAAGTCGTTTCCGCCCTGTGGCCAGAGGTGCCGGCTCTTCGCACCGCCAGTCGGACGGCCGACTGGCTGGAGGTCGCCGTTGGTCACTTCGAAGCTTGGAAGGGCTCCTCGGCCCGTGCCGGAGCACGCCGGGCTCTGGAGTTCGTCAAGGGGTGGTACCCAGGGCTGGACCTGGACCGCCTGGCCGCGTTCTGGTCAGAGGCCCAGGCCGAGTTGGGGGCCGTGGAAGGCGCCCTCGTCGAGCGTGCGGCGGCCATCGCCGAGTACACGGACACCAGTGTCTTTGTGCCCGAGCGGGCCGCTGACGGCGAGGAGGTTCCGCCCGAGTGGTTTGGGATGCACCCCGGGTACGAGGAAGACTCGGCGGAGGTAATCGGCTCCAGCACCGAGGGGGAGGGCGAGTCGGAGGACGGAGGCGAGGAGGAGGAGGCGCCAGAACACGAAGCAGGCGGCCAGCCTCAGCCTGATCGCGCCTCCAGCAACGAGCCTTGAAAGGACCAGGCGACCGTCGCTGAAGGCGACCAGGCCGAGACCGCCCAGCCGACTGCCCCGACGTCGGACGCCGCCGCCGCCGCCTCCGGCCCTCCGGCTCCGGAGGCCGCCCCTGCATCAACTGTAAAACCTTCGAAGAAGGTTTGCGTTCCACGGGCGCTCTGTTTCTTTGCCGGAGTCGTCTCTCTTACGTGCTCGAGGCTTCTGAGCGTCGATCAAGTAGTAGGCGTCGTTCCCCAGCACCTTGCTGATGATGAAGGGACCTTCCCAAGGCGCCGACAACTTGTGTTGGCCGGCTGTTCTCTGAATCAGCCGGAGCACAAGGTCGCCCTCTTGGAATGATCTTGGCTTGACCTTGCGGTTGTAGTATCGCCGCAGACTCTGCTGGTAGATGCTGGACCGGCTGAGTGCCAATAGCCGGCCCTCTTCCAGCAGGTCGACGCCGTCTTGGCGTGCTTCTTCAGCCTCCTCTTCGGTGTACATGGAGACTCGCGGAGAGTCAAATTGTATATCCGTCGGGATGACAGCTTCGGCACCGTAGACGAGGAAGAACGACGTGAAGCCGATTGATCTGTTCGGAGTCGTGCGCAGACTCCAGAGGACGGCAGGCAGCTCTTCCACCCAACAGCCGGCCGAGCACTCGAGTGGTTCGACCAATCGAGGCTTGATGCCGGACAAGATGAGGCCGTTGGCTCGTTCCACCTGGCCGTTTGACTGCGGATGAGCAACGGACGCTAAGTCCAGTCGGATGCCCTGCGTCGCGCAGAAACGAGCCAAGGCGCCTTTGGCGAAATTGGTGCCGTTGTCTGTGATGATGCTGTGCGATATGCCGTACCACACCGTGATGTCGGCAATGAAAGTCACTGCTGTGGGCCCATTTAATTTCTTGATGGGCTTTGCTTCTACCCACTTGGTGAATTTGTCCACTGCGACGAGTAAATGAGTCAGGCCGCCTCGGGCCGTCTTGAAAGGTCCCACCATGTCCAAGCCCCAAACTGCAAAGGGCCAGGCGATGGGGATTGTCTTCAGTGCAGAAGCCGGCTGAAGGGGCTTGGAGCGGAACACCTGGCACCCCTTGCACTTCTTGACTAATTCTTTAGCTTCCTCCAGGGCAGTCGGCCAAAAGAAGCCGTGCCGAAAGGCTTTGGCCACAAGCGCCCTCGAAGCCGCGTGGTGACCACACTCGCCCTGATGGATGTCTTTGAGGATCGCCTGGCCTTGCTCTGATTCTACGCAACACTGGTGGACACCAGTGACGTTGCGTCTGACTAATTCTCTGTTGACTATGGTGTAGGCTGCCGCTCGGCGTTGTACTTGCCGAGCCAGAATCTCATCTGCAGGCAACTCCTTGTTGATTAGGAACTTGAGGATGGGCTGCGCCCATGAAGGTGCTGCTATCTCTTCGATTGCCACCACAGCGACTTGGACAAGGGTGGCTGGGCTGGGAGGCGGCGGGTTGGACTCTGCCGCCGCTTGCTGAATTGAGGGAATCTCTGGGCCGACTGGCGCAGTCCCCGGGCCGACTGGCGCAGTCCCCGGGCCGACTGGCGCAGTCCCCGGGCCGACTGGCGCAGTCCCCGGGCCGACTGGCGCAGTCCCCGGGCCGACTGGTGCAGTCCCCGGGCCGACTGTGGCTTTCTTGAGGTCGCTTGCTTGGGTCTTGGAGTCGGATCCGACTATTTCTGGGGGAGCCGGCACAAAAATGGAGTCGGACTCTGGTGAAGGCTTGATAGACGGCTTGAGGAGGCGCTGAAGGGCGACGCCAGAAGGTATCGCCTGGCGAGTGGAGCCGACTCGCGCCAATGCATCTGCTTGATCGTTGTCGTTCCTTGGGACGTGGAGGAATTCGCATCCTTCAAAATATCCGCTGAGCTGCTGCACCAAGAAGCGGTAGCTTGCCATGTTTGCGTCCTTGGCGTCCCAGTCGCCGGATGACTGCTGCACCACCAAGTCGGAGTCGCCATAGCATAGGATCCGGCGAATGCCGAGTTCCTTGGCAAGCCGGAGCCCGTGGATGAGCGCTTCATATTCGGCGACGTTGTTGGAGGCGGCGAAGTGGATTTGCAGCACGTATTTGAGCTTGTCGCCCTTGGGGGAGGTGAGGACGACGCCGGCTCCAAGGCCGGAGCGCATCTTGGAGCCGTCGAAGTGTAGCCGCCAATGAGTAGAGTCGGGCGCAGGTGGCAAGTACTGAGTCTCGGCCCAGTCGACAAGGAAGTCGGCCAGCGCCTGCGACTTGATGGTAGTGCGAGGTTGGTAGTAGATCGTGTAGGGAGCTAGATCGATAGCCCACTTGGCCACTCGGCCGGAAGCATCTCGACTTCCGATGATCTCGGCGAGTGGGGCGGTGCAAACCACAGTGATTGGATGCTCTTGAAAGTAGGGCTTCAGCTTCTTGGCGGCAAAATGCACGCCGTAGCACATCTTCTGGTAGTGAGGGTAGTTCTGCTTGGAGGTCGACAGTACCTTGCTCAGGTAATATACTGGTCTCTGGACCGGGAGCGCCTTGCCTTCCTCCTTGCGCTCGACTACGATAACTGTGCTGACTACCCGGCTGGTGGCGGCGATGTATAAGAGCATGGGCTCTTTGGGAGTCGGAGCCGCCAACACAGGGGGAGTCGCCAGCATCTTCTTCAGTTGGAGAAATGCCTCATCTGCCTTGTGGTTCCACTCAAAAAAAGTGGTCTTGTTCATCAGTTGATACAATGGCAGCGCTTTCTCGCCCAGCCGACTGATGAATCGGCTTATGGAAGCCAAGCAGCCGGTGAACTTCTGCACATCCAACAGTCGGCTGGGTACCTCCATCCTCTCAATGGCCTTGATCTTCACAGGGTTGCACTCTATGCCGCGTTCGGAGACCAGAAAACCAAGGAGCTGGCCGGCTGGGACTCCGAACACGCATTTCTCTGGGTTGAGCTTGATCTGGAATCGGCGCAGATTCTCAAAGGTCTCTTTAAGATCCTCTAGCAGCGTCCCACGCTTCTCCGTCTTCACCACCACATCATCCACATAAACATGGGCATTCCTGCAGAGTTGCTTGAGGAGGCATTTCTGCATGCAACGCTGAAAGGTGGCGCCGGCATTCCTCAAGCCGAACGTCATCGTCAGGTAGCAGAAGGCTCCAAACGGCGTGATGAATGCGGTCTTCAGTCTGTCTGCTGGATTCAGCTTGATCTGGTGATATCCTGAGTACGCATCCAAGAAGCTCAGCAGCTCGCATCCGGCTGTGGAGTCTATCACCTGATCAATCCTTGGCAGAGCAAATGGATCCTTCGGGCAGGCTTTGTTGAGGCTGGTGTAGTCGATGCACATCCGCCACTGCTTGTTCTTCTTCAACACTAGCACAGGGTTTGCCAACCATTCCGGAAAAAACACCTCCATGATGAAGCCGGCTGCCAGGAGCCGGGCTATCTCTTCTCCCACCACTCTTCTCTTCTCTTCTGACAGGCGGCGCAAGGGCTGCCTGACTGGCTTCACATCTGGCCTGACATGTAGCTTGTGCTCGGCGAATTCCGTCGGTACACCTGGCATGTCCTTGGGGGACCATGCGAAGATGTCCCGATTCTCACGGAGGAAATCGACGAGCTCGCCTTCCTATTTGCTGTCAAGGCCAGTGCCCATGACAGCGTACCTCTCTGGGTGCTCCGGGTCCAAGGGTATCTTCTTGGTTTCTTTGGCCGGCTTGAATGATCCTTCTGCCTCCGACTCCTTGGGGTCTGGCGACACCTCCGGCTGCTTCCCATCCATCGCCACGACACGATCAAGGAGCCGCTTCTCGGCCGCGATCACCAGAGACTCGGCCAGCCGACTGCTCTCGGCCGCGCAAGCGGACGACTTCTTGTAGTCGCCGGCAACGGTCAGGATCCCCTTGGAAGTCGGCATCTTCATCTTGAGGTAGGCGTAGTGGGGAACCGCCATGAACTTGGCCAGGGCAGGCCGACCTAGCAGAGCGTGGTACGGGCTCTCCAAATCCACCACCTCGAACCAGATCGGCTCTCGGCGGAAGTGATCTTTGTCTCCGAAGAGGACATCTATCAGGATCTTGCCAATTGGCGAACAGGAGAGGCCGGGTACAATCCCATGGAACACGATGCGGCTGCTCTGCAGCTGCCTCCGCCTGACTCCGAGCTTCTCCATGGTATCTTTGTACAGGATGTTTATGCTGCTGCCTCCGTCTATCAGGACCCGCGAGAAACGGGCGGCCCGCTTGTCAGTGGCCAAGGTTGCTCCGAGAACCAAGGCGTAAGAGCCCGGACTCGGCATCACCTCTGGGTGATCTGCCCGACTCCAGCTGATAGGCTTCTCGAACCAATGCATGAACTCAGGGGCTTCTGCTGCCACTGCGTTGACTTCTTGCTGCTGTTGGCGCCTGCTGCGCCGATCATCTGCCAGACTGGTGAACACTACGTATGCTCCGTGCTCCTCTGGGAACTCGTCTTGGACCGCGCCGACTGGCCGAGCCGCCGGCTGCGGAGGCGGCGGAGGCGGCGGCGGCCCTGCAGGCGGCGGAGGGGCGAGGCCATCTCCCTTGGCGATCCTGACGAGCCAGTGGCACTTTCTGGTGGTATGGTTCGACGGCTTCGCGCCACTGTGAAACTTGCAAGGACCATCCAGAGTCTGCTCATAGGAGAAAGCCGGCAGCCAGTTGGACTTGCCGCCCTTCTGCCGCTTGGCCGGAGGCTGCCCTTCTGGCTGCTGGTCTTCTACTGCTGCGACCTGCCGACTGTTGGCAGTCGGCTGGGGGGCTTTGCGCTTGTTGTCGTTCTGCTGCTGCCGTCGGCTGGCGTCTCTAGCCGGCGTTCTGGGAGCCTGGGGAGTCACCTTGCCAGCCGCGTTGACTTGGATCTCCGTCTTCATAGAGGAGTCGGCCGTGGCGTACTTGTCTGCTATGACTAGCAGCTCGTCGAGGGTTTCGGGCTCGTCGCAGAGGAGCTTGTGCTTGAGGAGGGTGCCCTCTCGGCACCCGGCCGTGAAGTACTCAATGGCCTGCACCTCGTACACGCTCTCGCAGGAGTTTCGGAGCTCGCCCCAGCGCGTGAGATAGTCGCGCGTCGATTCCTCGGGGCCTTGCACGCACAAGGAGAGCTGGCGCGGCTTGGGAGGTCGCTTGTACGTGCTGGTGAAGTTGCGAATGAAGGCTTCGGTGAAGTCGACCCAGCTGTTGATGCTGCGGGGCTTCAGGCTGTTCAGCCATGTCCGGGCCGTGCCCTGGAGCATGAGGGGAACATACTTTACGGCGACTCGCTTGTTGCCGTTGGCGATGCTGACGGCCGTGGAGTAGTCTATCAGCCAATCTTCCGGCTTCACAGAGCCGGTGTACTTGGGCGTATCTCGAGGGAGCGTGAACCCCTTGGGGAAGGGCTCGTCTCTGATGCGGGGCCCGAAGCAAGGCGGACCCAGCTCGTCTTCTTCCTCTAGCGCCAGGGATCTGTGGAGTCGGTCGATCCGGTGGCGGGCGTCGTTCTCTCCGACTCCCTCTCGGCGACCAAGGCGATCTCCGAGAGTCGGATGCTCAACAGGCGGCGGAGAGACTCGCCGTTCTCTTCGGGGCGGGGGAGGCAGATAGTCATCTCGCCGCTCCACTGCTCTGGGGCGACCATCTTGGTCGCGCTCGATGGAAATGCGAGTCCGGCTGTGGCTCGCAGCCGGCTCCTTCTCTCTCCTCCCGCGGACTCCGCCAGTCGGCGTCCGGGAGGTCGCGCCTTGATCTCGGCGAGGGGGTAAGTCGTCATTCTTCTGTTGCTGCGCGTCAGCGCGGCCGCCTGCCGCGTTTTGTGCAGCAACCACGTCGAGGAGCTGCTGGACTCGCTCCGTCATCACACGGCGCTCTTCGCCGTCGAGGTTCCTCAGCTCTTCGGTCGCCGCTTGGGCGGCGCGGATGTTCTCCGCAGGGGTGGCGTACACGGGGCGCTTCGCCCCGAACAGATCGGCGATGGCCGCGCCGCGCTCTCTGACCACGCCGAGACGGCTCGGCCCAGTCGGAGCCGGCGAGCCGCCCACAGCGCGGTCCATCTCGCGCTGATATGCTTCGGACAAGCGTCTCATACTTGCCAACTTCTTGGCGCCTTCAATGAGCTGAAGGCGGCGCTCCTCCAGCATCTCTGCGTCCGCGCCCTCTGGGAGGGGCGTGGACAGGTCTTGCAGGGCCGCAGGCAGCGGGTCCTGGGCGTTTTCACCGGAGTGCTCGCCGTGGCCGATGACGAGCACCTCCGTGACGGCGCTTCCGTCGCTCTCCTCGTACGGAAGCGGCTCGTCGTAAACCACCACGTTGGTGGGGAAGGTATCAAGCGATACGGCGTCGGAGTCGACCAGCATCGGGTCGGAGGAGCCTACGGACTCCAAGTCTACGGCGGGCTCGCCGGCGACTTGAAGCTGGTCGAGGAGGCCCGCGAGAAGGTTCTCGGGGCCACCCGCGCCCGTGCTCGGCGCAGGCTCGTCGGAGAGGTGCACCTCGCCGATGAGTTCGGCGAGGCCGTTCGCCGCGCAGGCGGCTTCGGCGCCGCGCAGCGCGTCGATGCAGACTCCATCTGGCGAGCCGGGCTGGCTGCGCTCGCCAGGGAGGAAGAGGGTTCCCGTCCAGAACAGATCTCCGGACGACGGTGCACCTCGCCCCACGGTGGGCGCCAAATGTCGGGGGTTGGATGCGACATATGCCAATGGGTGGCTTATCATGGTGGGGGCGAGTAGAACGTCGCCGGTGCCTGGAAACGGGATGAGGCGAAGACATGCACGCCGGCGAATCTTACCCAGCTTCGGGGCTCTCCGAGGAGATAACACCCCTACTGCTGCTCTGCGGGGTCTCCGCATGATCACTATAGGGTGATAGTGCAATGGTGCTCCTCGAGCTGTATGGAGGCAGGAAGGAGCAAGGCTAGCTCTTTCCCTCTCGCTCTCTGTCTAAACCTATCCAGGGCCGACCCCTTTGCATGGGTGCCCCGGGGGGTTTATATAGGCCTACCCCCCGGGGGTACAATGGTAATCTGACTGGGCGTGGCCCCCAGTCATCAGTCTCTCTAGCAGCCGTCTTCCCCGCCGGCTTCTGGGGCCCGCCGACTGGCGGGACCCGCGGACAGGCAGAACACTGTGCGGCGCTCTTGGTGATGCAGGCTTGGTCATGGGGTCGTGGGAACAGTGTCGCCGCCTGTCAGGTGATCACTGTCGCCACTCCCCGTCCAATCTGGTTTATGGCTTGTGGGGCCTCGGCCGGGGGGCGGCCGACTCTGGGGAGGCCGACTCCCGTAGGGCCGTCTTCGGACTCTTCGGCCGTGTTCTTCTATCCCACTGACGGGGGGCCGGCGATCTCTGGGCCGTACGCGCCACCGTCGTGGGCACAGTGCCTTGTGCACTGTGGCTGAGGTCAAGGGAGGCATGGCAACAGTGCCGTGCCTCATCGGAGATCTCCTGGTGACGCGGCTCACTGTAGCCATGCCTTCTTCCCGTGGGCCGAGGGGACAGCCACGATGGGGCTGTACCCTGCATCGGTCTTCGTGAAAGGTCGCAGGCCGACTCTCACAGTCGGCCCCTTGAGAGGTCGCAAGCCCAGAGTCGGCTTGGTCCAGAGTCACCGTCTGGGGACTCTGCCTCTTCGAAGGTCGCCAGCTGGGACTCGGCCTTCTGGAAGGTCGCCTGCCGAGACTCGGCCTTCCTGAAGGTCGCCAGCTGAGGCTCGGCCTTCTCGAAGGTCGCCCCGCTGGGACTCGGCCTTCTCGAAGGTCGCCCTGCTGGGACTCGGCTGAGGGGCGCGGCCCGCCCCGATGTCTTGAAAGATCTTGGGTCCTGGGTCAGCCTACCCATGGCCCATTACTCCGACAGTTTGCACCTATGACAGCGTACCTCTCTGGGTGCTCCGGGTCCAAGGGTATCTTCTTGGTCTCTTTGGCCGGCTTGAACGAGCCCTCAACTTCCGACTCCTTGGGGTTGGGCGACATCTCTGGCCGCTTGCCGGCCATCGCCACAACCCGATCAAGAAGCCGCTTCTCAGCCGCGATCACCAGGGACTCGGCCAGCCGACTGCTCTCAGCTTCACAGGCGGACGACTTCCGGTAGTCGCCAGCGACGGTCAGAATTCCCTTGGAACTCGGCATCTTCATCTTGAGGTAGGCGTAGTGCGGAACTGCCATGAACTTGGCCAAAGCAGGTCGGCCAAGTAACGCATGGTAGGGGCTCTCGAGGTCCACCACTTCAAACCAGACTAGCTCTCGGCGGAAATGATCTTTGTCTCAGAAGAGGACGTCTATTAGGATCTTGCCGATTGGTGAGCAGGAAAGGCCAGGTACGATGCCGTGGAACACAGTCCGGCTACTCTGCAGCTGTCTTTGCTTGATTCCTAGCTTCTCCATGGTGTCCTTGTACAGGATGTTGATGCTACTGCCTCCGTCTATCAGCACTCGCGAGAAGCGAGCGGCCCGCCTATCAGTGGCCAAGGTGGCACTCAGGACCAGGGCATAGGAGCCCGGATTTGGCATCACCTCTGGGTGATCTGCCGTGCTCCAGCTCATAGGCTTCTCGGACCAATGCATAAACTCTGGAGTATCTGATGCTACTGCATTCACCTCTTGTTGTTGCAGCCGCCTGCTGCATCGATCGTCTGCCACACTGGTGAACACCACATAGGCTCCATGCTCTTCTGGGTACTCATCCCGTACTGCGCCGACTGGCCAGGCAGCCGGCTGCTGGGGCGGCGGTGGAGGCGGCGGCCCAGCAGGCGGGGGAGGAAGGAGGCCGTCTCCTTTGGCGATTCTGTTAAGCCAGTGGCACTTTCGGGTGGTATGGTTTGACGGCTTCGCGCCGCTGTGGAACTTGCAGGGACCATGTAGAGTCTGCTCATAAGAGAAGGCCGGCAACCAGTTGGACTTGCCGCCTTTCTGTCGCTTGGCCGGAGGCTGCCCCTCCGGCTGTTGATCTTCGACTGTTGCAACCTGCCGACTGCTGGAAGTCGGCTGGGGGGCCTTGCACTTGTTGTCGTTCTGTTGTTGTCGCCGACTGGCATCTCCCGCTGGGGTTCTCGGAGCCTGAGAGGCCACCTTGCCAGCCGCGTTAACTTGAATTTCCGTCTTCATGGAGGAGTCGGCCGTAGCGTACTTGTCTGCTATGATTAGCAGCTCGTCGAGGGTCTCTGGCTTGTCGCAGAGTAGCATGTGCTTGAGGAGAGTGCCTTCTCGGCACCCGGCCGTGAAGTACTCGATAGCCTGCACCTCGTGCACGCCCTCGCAGGAGTTCCGAAGCTCGCCCCAGCACGTGAGGTAGTCGCGCGTCGACTCGTCGGGGCCTTGCACGCACAAGGAAAGCTGGCGCGGCTTGGGAGGTCGCTTGTACGTGCTCGTGAAGTTGTGGATGAAGGCTTTGGTGAAGTCGACCCAGCTGTTGATGCTGCGGGGCTTCAGACTGTTCAACCATGTCCGGGCCGTGCCATGGAGCATGAGTGGAACATACTTCACGGCAACCCGCTTGTTGCCGTTCGCTATGTTGACGGCCGTGGAGTAGTCAACTAGCCAGTCTTCCGGCTTCACAAAGCCGGTATACTTGGGTGTGTCTCGGGGGAGCATGAACCCTTTGGGAAAAGGCTCATCCCGGATGCGGGGCCCGAAGCAAGGCGGACCCAGCTCATCTTCTTCTTCCAGCGCCAGGGATCGGTGGAGTCGGTCGATCCGGTGGCGGGGGTCGTTTTCTCCGACTCCCTCTCGGCGGCCAAGGCGGCCACCGAGAGTCGGATACTCAACAGGCAGTGGGGAAACCCGCCGTTCTCTTCTCGGTGGGGGAGGTAGGTAGTCGCCCTGCCGTTTCACTGCTCTCAGACGGCCGTCTTGGTCGCGCTCGATGGTGATGCGAGTCCGACTGTGACTGACAGCCGGCTCTTTGTCTTTTCTTCCCCGGACTCCACCAGTCGGCATCCGAGACATCGCGCCTTGATCTCGGCGGGGAGGCAAGTCGTCGTCTGGCCGTCGCGGCGCCTCCATGCGGCCGCCGGCTGCATTCTGCGCAGCAACCGCGTCGAGGAGCTGCTGGACTCGCTCCATCATCATCCGGCGCTCTTCATCTTCAAAGTTCTTCAGCTCGTCAGTCGCCGCCTGGGCGGCACGGATGTTCTCCGCGGGCATGGCGTATACGGGGCGACTGGCCCCGAACAGGTCGGCGATGGTCGCGCCGCGCTGTCGGACCGCGCCTAGGCGGCTAGGCCCAGTCGGAGCCGGCGAGCCGCCCACAGCGCGATCCATCTCGCATTGGTAGGCTTCTGACAAGCTCCTCATGCTTGCCAGCTTCTTGGCGCCTTCGATGATCTGAAGGCGGCGTGTCTCCAGCGTCTCGGCGTCTGCATCTTCTGGAATAGGCGCAGTCAGGTCTTGCAAAGCCGCGTCGAGTGGGTCACGAGCTCCCTCACCGGAACGCTCGTCATGACTGATGACGAGCACCTCCATGACGGCGCTTCTGCCGCTCTCCTCGCGAGGGAGTGGCTCGTCGTAGACCACCGCATTGGTGGGGAAAGCGTCAAGCAACGTGGCGTTGGAGTCGACCAGCATCGGGTCGGTGGAGCCTACGGACTCCAAGTCCATGGCAGGCTCGCCGGTGACGTAGAGTTGGTCGAGGAGGCCCGCGAGGAGGCTCTCGGGGCCGCCCCTGCCTGCGTCGGATGCAGGCTCGTCGGAGAGGCGAACCTCGCCGACAAGTTCGGCGAGGCAGCTAGCTGCGCAGGTGGCCTCAGCGCCGTGCAGCACATCGATGCAGAGTCCGTCTAGCGAGCCTGGCTGGCTGCGCTCGCCAGGGAGGAAAAGGGTTCCCGTCCAGAACAGATCTCCGGACGACGGTGCACCTTGCCCCACGGTGGGCGCCAAATGTCGGGGGTTGGGTGCGACATATGCCAAAGGATGGCTTATCATGGTGGGGGTGAGTAGAACGTCGCCGGTGCCTGGAAACGGGATGAGGCGAAGACATGCACGCCGGCGGATCTTACCCAGCTTCAGGGCTCTCCGAGGAGATAACACCCCTACTGCTGCTCTGCGGGGTCTCCGCATAGTCACTAAGGCAAAGTGAGTACAAGGTTGCTCCTAGAGCTGTTTCTGGAGGTAGGATAAGGCAAGGCTAACTTTCTCCTCCCGGTATGATCTGGTCTATTGCTAAGGGATTCAAACCCTTTGCATGGGTGCCCTGGGGGGTTTATATAGGCCTACCCCCCAGGGGTACAATGGTAAAACCGGCTGGGTGCGGGTCCCAGCCGTCTGTCTCTCAGGCCGCCGTCCTCTCCGCCGACTCCTGGGTCCCGCCGACTGGTGGGTCCTGCCGACTGGCCTGGTACGAAGGCGTCAGCCCTTGTCCGCCGCGGGCGGGTCTTGCCGGCTGCAGAATACTGTAGTCTTACTTCTAATGACGCTGGCTTGGTCATGGGGTCATGGCAACAGTGCCGCCGCCTGACGGGCGATCACTGTTGCCATTCCCCCGTCATGTCTGGTTGATGGCGTGTGGGGCCCGTGGGAGGGACCGGCCGACTCCTCGGGGCCTACTCCCAACGGGTCCGACTCTTGGCGCTCTCGCCGTCTTCAATACTCTCCCTGACTGGTAGGCCCCGCCGTCTCCAGGCCATACAGACAGGCCATCGTGGGCACAGGGCTCCGCCCCCAATGGCTGATGTCAGGGCCGGCATGGCAACAGTGCCGCGCCGGACGGAGATCTCCGTTGGTACGGCGCACTGTGGCCATGCCTGCCCTTAAATGACTGGGTGGTTGGAGTGGCAGGCCGATTCCCCATAGTCGGCTTCTTTGGAGTCGCCTCCGGGACTCGGCTTATCTTGGAGCCGCTTCTTGGGCTCGGCTTATCTTGGAGCCGCCTCTGGGACTCGGCTTATCTTGGAGCCGCTTCTTGGACTCAGCTTGGCTGGGAGTCGCCTCTGGGACTCGGCTTGGCTGGGAGTCGCCTCTGGGACTCGCGGGGCGTAGCCTGCCCCGATGTCTTGAAAGGCTCTGGGACTCGGGTTGGCCTACCCGTGGCCCATTACTCCGACAAAGATAATTATGTGGTTAAGTTTGATCCATGAACATGAGTTGTTTGCTTTTCATGGCGAGTAGTTGCATGATTTCCGGTATTATGCCATTGTTAGTAATAAAAAGTTTTCTTAAGAGTTAAACTTGATTAAGTCCAACTTGAATATGATGTTGATCACATCATGGTGCCACTGAATCGGGTTTTTAGTTCAGTGCGACCACATTTACCTAATGGGAAGGTCTTGATTCGGTCTTTTGTTGTGGCTCTCACCGGTGCCTCCCGCGAGGGAAGGTTATGGGCGTGCATACCCTAGCCCGGTAGGCAGACAAAACCTTGTGTGCTCGTTTTTGTTTTTATGGTACCTTGTCCCCGTTTGGGACCGTTTTGCCACGACGGTGGCCATTGGTGTCTTTGGTAGACACGGGGCCACCTAAGACCTAGCCCTGAGAGGGAGATGATCGGAGTGGCCAGGAAGAGTGCATGACAAAGGGAGGGCTTCGTCGGGATATTTTGGTCCACCCGAATGGGAGTGCGAGGCCATGTATTCCGTAGTGTGGGTAAAGTGCGCTACCTCTACAGAGTGTATTTAACCTATCGATAGCCGCACCCTCGGTTATGGGCAAAACTTGGAAGTAAGTCACACCATGGGTCAACTTTTATAATTAATCTTGCAAACTAGAAATTTTTGTGATGCATTGTTTCATGGTGAACCTTGAACACTCGAGGTATTCATGAGCGATTGGTTTCAGGTGTGACCCCGGTGTGGTCACCGTTTGGTTACGAGGTAACCGTCTGGTAAGCGAGTTCGTGTGACTCGGTGTGCTGTTTGGCTGTTTTGCATATGTAGTATTTTCTTGCATTAGTTTAACAGGATTAATTATCATGATATTGTCTGTCATCGTGCTTATGTTTGTTGTGAGCTTGCAAGTACATTCAATGTACTGACCTGGCGTGTTATGCCAGCTTTCAGGCAAGTCGAATCGCATCGGAGCGCACCTCCTGTCTAGGCCGTGTCCACGTCGGTGTCCCTGTGCTATGGAGTTCCGCTACGACGTTCTTCCGCTGCCGCGTAGTTTCGTGTGATCGAGGCCCCAGCCATGTTCATTAAATAATGTACATACTGTCCAGCAGCACCGTGCGTGTCGCTTGGCCTCGAATCTCGATGTAATATCAGACCTATGTACCCCGCTAGTATCAATAAAGATGTTATTTCTGTACCATGTTATTGTGTGTTGCTAGACGACTCGATCTCTAGGCTGGCAATGCAGGGTAAACTGGTTGCTCTGAGTCGGGGTGCCACATACTGAACCAATATTATGCTTTTCTTTTTTATATTTGCAATGCTCAAATTATTGTATTACTGTACTGGACATGAATGTATTCGGCAGCGGTGCTGCCTGGTGTGGCAAGCCACACTTCCTACCCAGTGTACATTAAACAACCAGGATTGACTATATAACAGCATGGAACAAAAAACAATTATAGATATGTTGGAGATGTATCACATGCGTGTCATGTCTTTTTCTGGCACCGAGATTGAGCACCGCAAGATTGAACCCATCACAAAGCACCCCTTCCCATGGCAAGATAAATCAATCTAGTTGGCCAAGCCAAACCAATAAATCCGAGAAAAAATGCGAGGCTATAACAATCATGCATAAAAGAGTTCAAAAAAAACTCAAATAATATTCATGCATAGATCTGATTCACCCTGGGTGTTCGGGTTTACCCGAACTTTCGGGTCGGGTAATTTTGGTCTTTTGAAATTCAGGTTTCCAGAGACAACTCCCGAAATATCCCTAAAAAACTAAAACTCGAATTTTCAGGTTCGGGTTCAGGTAATCCCAAATTTCCCAAACTGTGAACAAAGGTACTTACTGATGTGATTATTTTCTATAGTGGCATTTGCATCAGTACGACTGTTACTCGCCTAGGTCAGATAGAAACAGTGTCCTTTGCATCAGTACGACTGTTACTTGCCTCAAGCTGCTACAGAGCCACACGCTTGCCAAATACAGAGTACATCTGAATAGTTTTTAGCAGGATACTTCAGCATGGAAAATGTTGATTTTTAGCAAGATAACTCAGCATGAAAAATGACACTTGTGAAGATCCTTCGTTGCTTCGAGTCATCACGCTGACGATGCAACACCAGGGACGGGGGCATGGGCCAGCGACCAGGAGTCCGGGATGGCGGGAAGGGACTACTGTTGGAAAAATGCCCTAGAGGCAATAATAAAATGGTTATTATTATATTTCTTTGTTCATGATAATTGTCTGTTATTCATGCTATAACTGTGTTATCCGGAAATCGTAATACACGTGTGAATACATAGACCACAACATGTCCCTAGTAAGCCTCTAGTTGACTAGCTCGTTGATCAACAGATAGTCATGGTTTCCTGACTATGGACATTGGATGTCATTGATAATGGGATCACATCATTAGGAGAATGATGTGATGGACAAGACCCAATCCTAAGCATAGCTCAAAGATCGTGTAGTTCATTTAGCTGGAGCTTTTCCAAATGTCAAGTATCATTTCCTTAGACCATGAGATTGTGCAACTCCCGGATACCGTAGGAGTGCTTTGGGTGTGCCAAACGTCACAACATAACTGGGTGACTATAAAGGTGCACTACGGGTATCTCCAAAAGTGTCTGTTGGGTTGGCACGAATCGAGACTGGGATTTGTCACTCCGTATGACGGAGAGGTATCTCTGGGCCCACTCGGTAATGCATCATCATAATGAGCTCAATGTGACCAAGTGTCTGGTCACGGGATCATGCATTACGGTATGAGTAAAGTGACTTGCCGGTAACGAGATTAAACGAGGTATTGGGATACCAACGATCGAGTCTCGGGCAAGTAACGTACCGATTGACAAAGGGAATTGTATACGGGATTGATTGAATCCTCGACATCATGGTTCATCCGATGAGATCATCGAGGAGCATGTGGAAGCCAACATGGGTATCCAGATCCCGCTGTTGGTTATTGACCGGAGAGGCGTCTCGGTCATGTCTACATGTCTCCCGAACCCGTAGGATCTACACACTTAAGGTTCGATGATGGTAAGGTTGTAGAGATATGAGTATGCAGTAACCCGAAAGTTGTTCGGAGTCCCAGATGAGATCCCGGATGTCACGAGGAGTTCCGGAATGGTCCGGATGTGAAGAATTATATATAGAAAGTCAGGTTTCGGCCATCGGGAAAGTTTCGGGGGTCACCGGTATTGTATCGGGGCCAATGGAAGGGTCCCGGAGGTCCACCGGGTGGGGCCACCTATGCCGGTGGGCCCCATGGGCTGAAGTGGGAGGCGAACCAGCCCCTGGTGGGCTGGTGCGCCCCCCCCCCCTTGGGCCCCCCTGCGCCTAGGGTTGGGAACCCTAGGGGTGGGGGCGCCTCCATCTGGCTTGGGGGGGAAGCCACCCCCTTGGCCGCCGCCCCCTTTGAGATCCCATCTCCAGGGCCGGCGCCCCCCCTAGGGGGCCTATATAAAGGGGGGAGGGAGGGCAGCCGCACCGTAAGTCTTGGCGCCTCCCTCTCCCCTACTACACCTCTCCCTCTCGCAGAAGCTCGGCGAAGCCCTGCCGAGATCGCTGCTGCATCCACCACCACGCCGTCGTGCTGCTGGATCTCCGTCAACCTCTCTTTCCCCTTGCTGGATCAAGAAGGAGGAGATGTCTTCCTCAACCGTACGTGTGTTGAACGCGAAGGTGCTGTCCGTTCAGCACTAGGATCATCGGTGATTTGGATCACGACGAGGACGACTCCCTCAACCCCGTTCTCTTGAACGCTTCTGCTCGCTATCTACAAGGGTATGTAGATGCACTCCTTCCTCTCGTTGCTAGATGAACTCATAGATTGATCTTGGTGAAAGCGTAGAAAAATTTTATTTTCTACAACGTTCCCCAACAGTGGCATCATGAGCTAGGTCTATGCGTAGTTCTCTTTGCACGAGTAGAACACAAATTTGTTGTGGGCGTAGATGTTGTCAACTTTCTTGCCACTACTAGTCTTATTTTGCTTCAGCGGTATTGTGGGATGAAGCGGCCTGGACCGACCTTACACGTACGCTTACGTGAGACAGGTTCCACCGACTGACATGCACTAGTTGCATAAGGTGGCTAGCGGGTGTCTGTCTCTCCCACTTTAGTTGGAGCGGATTCGATGAAAAGGGTCCTTATGAAGGGTAAATAGAATTTGGAAAATCACGTTGTGGCTTTCACGTAGGTAAGAAAACATTGTTGCTAGAACCCTATTGCAGCCACGTAAAAACTTGCAACAACAATTAGAGGACGTCTAACTTGTTTTTGCAGCAAGTGTTTTGTGATGTGATATGGCCAAAAGTTGTGATGAATGATGAATGATATATATGTGATGTATGAGATCATGTTCTTGTAATAGGAATAACGACTTGCATGTCGATGAGTATGACAACCGGCAGGAGCCATAGGAGTTGTCTTTATTTTTTGTATGACCTGCGTGTCATTGAGAAACGCCATTTAAATTACTTTACTTTATTGCTAAACGCATTAGCCATAGTAGCAGAAGTAATAGTTGGCGAGCAACTTCATGGAGACACGATGATGGAGATCATGGTGTCATGCTGGTGATGAAGATGATCATGGAGCCCCGAAGATGGAGATCAAAGGAGCTATATGATATTGGCCATATCATGTCACTATTTGATTGCATGTGATGTTTATCATGTTTTTCATCTTGTTTACTTGGAACAACGGTAGTAAATAAGATGATCCCTCATAGTAATTTCAAGAAAAGTGTTCCCCCTAACTGTGCATCGTTGCGAAGGTTCGTTGTTTCGAAGGACCACGTGATGATCGGGTGTGATAGATCCTAACGTTCGAATACAACGGGTGTAAGCCAGATTTACACACGCAAGACACTTAGGTTGACTTGACGAGCCTAGCATGTACTGACATGGCCTCGGAACACGGAAGATCGAAAGGTCGAGCATGAGTCGTATAGAAGATACGATCAACATGAAGATGTTCACCGATGTTAACTAGTCCGTCTCACGTGATGATCGGACACGGCCTAGTTGACTCGGATCATGTTTCACTTAGAGAACTAGAGGGATGTCTATCTCAGTGGGAGTTCATTGAATAATTTGATTAGATGAACTTAATTATCATGAACTTAGTCTAAAATCTTTACGATATGTCTTGTAGATCAAATGGCCAACGCTAATGTCCACCTCAACTTCAATGCGTTCCTAGAGAAAACCAAGCTGAAAGATGATGGCAGCAACTATACGGACTGGGTCCGGAACCTGAGGATCATCCTCATAGCTGCCAAGAAAGATTATGTCCTAGAAGCACCGCTAGGTGAAGCACCAATCTCAGAGAACCAAGACGTTATGAACGCTTGGCAGTCTCGTGCTGATGATTACTCCCTCGTTCAGTGCGGCATGCTTTACAGCTTAGAACCGGGGCTCCAAAAGCATTTTGAGCAACACAGACCATATGAGATGTTCGAGGAGCTGAAAATGGTTTTCCAAGCTCATGCCCGGGTCGAGAGATATGAAGTCTCTGACAAATTCTTCAGCTGTAAGATGGAGGAAAATAGTTCTGTCAGTGAGCACATACTCAAGATGTCTGGGTTGCACAACCGCTTGACTCAGCTGGGAGTTAATCTCCCGGATGACGCGGTCATTGACAGAATCCTTCAGTCGCTTCCACCGAGCTACAAGAGCTTTGTGACGAACTTCAATATGCAGGGGATGGAACAGACCATTCCTGAGGTATATTCAATGCTGAAATCAGCGGAGGTAGAGATCAAAAAGGAACATCAAGTGTTGATGGTGAATAAAACCACTAAGTTCAAGAAAGGCAAGGGTAAGAAGAACTTCAAGAAGG
The DNA here is from genome assembly GCA_963921465.1 of Triticum timopheevii. Taxonomy (NCBI): domain Eukaryota; kingdom Viridiplantae; phylum Streptophyta; class Magnoliopsida; order Poales; family Poaceae; genus Triticum; species Triticum timopheevii. The sequence continues at coordinate 543,019,669 of OY997274.1, forward strand.
ACGGCAAGGGAGTTGCCGCGCCCGGTAAGCCAGTTGCCGGGAAGAAGTCAAACAATGGACCCAAGCCTGAAACTGAGTGCTTTTATTGCAAGGGAAATGGTCACTGGAAGTGGAACTGCCCCAAGTACTTAGCGGACAAGAAGGCCGACAAAACCAAAGGTATATTTGATATACATGTAATTGATGTGTACCTTACCAGTGCTCGTAGTAGCTCCTGGGTATTTGATACCGGTGCGGTTGCTCATATTTGTAACTCAAAGCAGGAGCTGCGGAATAAGTGGAGACTGGCGAAGGACGAGGTGACGATGCGCGTCGGGAATGGTTCCAAGGTCGATGTGATCGCCGTCGGCACGCTAACTCTACATTTACCTACGGGATTAGTTTTAAACCTCAATAACTGTTATTTAGTACCAGCTTTGAGCATGAACATTGTATCTGGATCTTGTTTAATACGAGATGGCTACTCATTTAAATCCAAGAATAATGGTTGTTCTATTTATATGAGAGGTATGTTTTATGGTCATGCTCCGGTGGTCAATGGTTTATTCTTAATGAATCTCGAACGTGATGTTACACATATTCATAGTGTGAATACCAAAAGATGTAAAGTTCATAACGATAGTCCCACATACTTGTGGCACTGCCGCCTTGGTCACATTGGTGTCAAGCGCATGAAGAAGCTCCATGCTGATGGACTTTTAGAGTCTCTCGATTATGAATCATTTGACACATGCGAACCATGCCTCATGGGCAAAATGACCAAGACTCCGTTCTCCGGAACAATGGAGCGAGCAACCAACTTATTGGAAATCATACATACTGATGTGTGCGGTCCAATGAGCATTGAGGCTCGCGGAGGATATTGTTATGTTCTCACTCTCACTGATGACTTGAGTAGAGATGGGTATGTCTACTTGATGAAACACAAGTCTGAGACCTTTGAAAAGTTCAAGGAATTTCAGATTGAGGTAGAGAATCAACGTGACCGAAAGATAAAGTTCTTACGATCAGATCGTGGGGGAGAATATTTAAGTCATGAATTTGGTACGCACTTAAGGAAATGTGGAATCGTTTCACAACTCATGCCGCCTGGAACACCTCAGCGTAACGGTGTGTCCGAACGTCGTAATCGCACTTTATTGGATACGGTGCGATCTATGATGTCTCTTACCGATTTACTGCTATCATTTTGGGATACGCTCTAGAGACAGCTACATTCAATTTAAATAGGGCACCGTCTAAATCCGTTGAGATGACATAGTATGAATTATGGTTCGGGAAGAAACCTAAGCTGTCGTTTCTAAAAGTTTGGGGATGCGATGCTTATGTCAAGAAACTTCAACCTAAGAAGCTCGAACCCAAGTCAGAAAAATGCGTCTTCATAGGATACCCTAAGGAAACCATTGGGTATACCTTCTACTTAAGATCCGAAGGCAAGATCTTTGTTGCCAAGAACGGGTCCTTTTTGGAGAAAGAGTTTCTCTCAAAAGAATTAAGTGGGAGGAAAGTAGAGCTTGATGAAGTACTACCTCTTGAAACGGTAAGTAGCGCAACTCAGGAAGATGTTCCTGTGGTGCCTGCACCGACAAGAGAGGAGGTTAATGATGATGATCAAGATACTTCGGATCAAGCTCCTACTGAACTTCGAAGGTCCACAAGGACACGTTCCGCACCAGAGTGGTATGGCAACCCTGTCTTGGAAATCATGTTATTAGACAACGGTGAACCTTCGAACTATGAAGAAGTGATGGCGGGCCCAGATTCCAACAAATGGCTTGAAGCCATGCAATCCGAGATAGGATCCATGTATGAAAACAAAGTATGGACTTTGATAGACTTGCCCGATGATCGGCGAGCAATAGAAAACAAATGGATCTTTAAGAAGAAGACGTACGCGGATGGTAATGTTACCATATATAAAGCTCGACTTGTCGCTAAGGGTTATCGACAAGTTCAAGGGATTGACTACGATGAGACTTTCTCTCCCATAGCGAAGCTGAAGTCTGTCTGAATCATGTTAGCAATTGCCGCATACTATGATTATGAGATATGGCAAATGGACGTCAAAATGGCATTCCTTAACGGTCATCTTAAGGAAGAACTGTATATGATGCATCCAGAAGGTTTTGTCGACCCTGAGAATGCGAACAAGGTATGCAAGCTCCAGCGATCCATTTATGGGTTGGTGCAAGCATCTCGGAGTTGGAACATTCACTTTGATGAGATGATCAAAGCGTTTGGATTTATGCAGACTTATGGAGAAGCCTGCTTTTGCAAGAAAGTGAGTGGGAGCTCTGTAGCATTTCTCATATTATATGTAGATGACATACTTTTGATGGGAAATGATATAGAACTTTTGGACAGCATTAAGGCCTACTTGAATAAGTGTTTTTCAATGAAGGACCTTAGAGAAGCTGCTTACATATTAGGCATCAAGATCTATAGGGATAGATCGAGACGCCTCATAGGTCTTTCACAAAGCACATACCTTGATAAGATATTGAAGAAGTTCAATATGGATCAGTCCAAGAAAGGGTTCTTGCCTGTATTGCAAGGTGTGAGATTGAGCTCGGCTCAATGCCCAACCACGGCAGAAGATAAAGAAGGGATGAGTGTCATCCCCTATGCCTTAGCCATAGGGCCTATTATGTATGCCATGCTGTGTACCAGACCTGATGTAAACCTTGCCGTAAGTTTGGTAGGAAGGTACCAAAGTAATCCCGGCAAGGAACACTGGACAGCGGTCAAGAACATCCTAAAGTACCTGAAAAGGACTAAGGATATGTTTCTCGTTTATGGAGGTGACGAAGAGCTCGTCGTAAAGGGTTACGTCGACGGTAGCTTCGACACAGATCTGGATGACTCTAAGTCACAGACCGGATACGTGTATATTTTGAATGGTGGGGTAGTAAGCTGGTGCAGTTGCAAGCAAAGCGTTGTGGCGGGATCTACATGTGAAGCAGAGTACATGGCAGCCTCGGAGGCAGCGCATGAAGCAATCTGGGTGAAGGAGTTCATCACCGACCTAGGGGTCATACCCAATGCGTCGGGGCCGATCACACTCTTCTGTGACAACACTGGAGCTATTGCACTTGCCAAGGATCCCAGGTTTCACAAGAAGACCAGGCACATCAAGCGTCGCTTCAACTCCATACGTGAAAATGTTCAAGATGGATACATAGATATTTGTAAAGTACATACGGATCTGAATGTAGCAGATCCGTTGACTAAACCTCTCCCTAGAGCAAAACATGATCAACACCAGAATGCTATGGGTGTTCGATTCATCACAATGTAACTAGAATATTGAATCTAGTGCAAGTGGGAGACTGTTGGAAATATGCCCTAGAGGCAATAATAAAATGGTTATTATTATATTTCTTTGTTCATGATAATTGTCTGTTATTCATGCTATAATTGTGTTATCCGGAAATCGTAATACACGTGTGAATACATAGACCACAACATGTCCCTAGTAAGCCTCTAGTTGACTATCTCGTTGATCAACAGATAGTCATGGTTTCCTGACTATGGACATTGGATGTCATTGATAACGGGATCACATCATTAGGAGAATGATGTGATGGACAAGACCCAATCCTAAGCATAGCTCAAAGATCGTGTAGTCGTTTAGCTAGAGCTTTTCCAAATGTCAAGTATCATTTCCTTAGACCATGAGATTGTGCAACTACCGGATACCGTAGGAGTGCTTTGCGTGTGCCAAACGTCACAACGTAACTGGGTGACTATAAAGGTGCACTACGGGTATCTCCGAAAGTGTCTGTTGGGTTGGCACGAATCGAGACTGGGATTTGTCACTCCGTATGACGAAGAGGTATCTCTGGGACCACTCGGTAATGCATCATCATAATGATCTCAATGTGACCAAGTGTCTGGTCACGGGATCATGCATTACGGTATGAGTAAAGTGACTTGCCAGTAACGAGATTAAACGAGGTATTGGGATACCGACGATCGAGTCTCGGGCAAGTAACGTACCGATTGACAAAGGGAATTGTATACGGGATTGATTGAATCCTCGACATCGTGGTTCATCCGATGAGATCATCGAGGAGCATGTGGGAGCCAACATGGGTATCCAGATCCCACTGTTGGTTATTGACCGAAGAGGCGTCTCGGTCATGTCTGCATGTCTCCAGAACCCGTAGGGTCTACACACTTAAGGTTCGATGACGCTAGGGTTGCAGAGATATGAGTATGCAGTAACCCGAAAGTTGTTCGGAGTCCCAGATGAGATCCCGGACGTCACGAGGAGTTCCGGAATGGTCCGGATGTGAAGAATTATATATAGGAAGTCCGGTTTCGGCCATCGGGAAAGTTTTGGGGGTCACCGGTATTGTACCAGGGCTACTGAAAGGGTCCCGGGGGTCCACCGGGTGGGGCCACCTATCTCGGAGGGCCCCATGGTCTGAAGTGGGAGGGGAACCAGCCCCTGGTGGGCTGGTGTGCCCCCCCTTGGGCCCTCCTGCGCCTAGGGCTGGGAACCCTAGGGGTGGGGGCGCCTCCACCTAGCTTGGGGGGGAAGCCACCCCCTTGGCCGCCGCCCCCTTGGAGATCCCATCTCCAGGGCCGGCACCCCCCCTAGGGGGCCTATATAAAGGGGGGAGGGAGGGCAGCCGCACCCCAAGTCTTGGCGCCTCCCTCTCCCCTGCTACACCTCTCCCTCTCGCAGAAGCTCGGCGAAGCCCTGCCGAGATCGCTGCTGCATCCACCACCACGCCGTCGTGCTGCTGGATCTCCGTCAACCTCTCCTTCCCCTTGCTGGATCACGAAGGAGGAGACGTCTTCCTCAACCGTATGTGTGTTGAACGCGGAGGTGCTGTCCGTTCAGCACTAGGATCATCGGTGATTTGGATCACGACGAGTACGACTCCCTCAACCCCGTTCTCTTGAACGCTTCCGCTCGCGATCTACAAGGGTATGTAGATGCACTCCTTCCTCTCGTTGCTAGATGAACTCATAGATTGATCTTGGTGAAAACGTAGAAACATTTTATTTTCTGCAACGTTCCCCAACAACTACGGGCGGCGGGACGGCGGAATGGGATGGAGGGACAGCGGATGGAGGGACGGTGGAATGGGATGGCGGGACGGCGGACGACGAGGCAGCGGGATGGAGAATGGTCCGACGGTCGAGCGGTGATTGAGACCAATGGTGATGGTGGGACTGGTGGGCTTGCGGTGCCGACGGGCGACTTTGATGAGAAGGAGCAGCTGGGCGACCGGCAGGGCCGCAAGGGAGTTTGGCGGCAAAGGTAGGAATCGGGGAAGGGTGAGTAGGGAATGCAGGGAGGAGTCGGCGTCACTGTGATGCTGTGTATGGACTATGGAGGAAGGCCGAAACTGGGCCAAGCTAAATGGGCTACCGAGTACATAGGCCAGAACTTTTGTCTTTGCTATTCGGGCTTTTTCCTATTTGGGTACCGGGACAAAATACCCGAATTTCCCAAAATAATTTCGGGTTTTCATACCGGCCACCCGAGAAATGTGTTTGGGTTTTGGGTTTGGGTTATATGGGTTCCGGCTTCGGGTTTTTCGGGTTTGGGGTTCGGGTTCGGGAAAAGGTGCCCAGGGTGAGATCTAATCATAAACTCACAATTCATTGGATCCCAGCAAACACACTACAAAAAGTCATTACATCAAATAGATGTCCAAGAACACCAAGGAGAAGATTGTATTGAAGATCAAAAAGAGAGAAGAAGCCATCTAGATACTAACTATGGACCCGTAGGTCCATGGTAAACTACTCATTCATCCTCGGAGGAGCAGCAAGGATGATGAAGAACCCCTCCGTGATTGGTTCCCCCACTGGTAGAGTGTCGGAAAAGGCATCTAGATGGGATCTCGTGGTTCTAGAACTTGCGGCGACGGAAAAAGTACTTCGTGGACTCCCTGTAGGTTTTATGATTTTAGGGTATTTATAGAGGCAAAGGTAGGTCAAACAGAGGCTTGTGGTCTCCACTACCCCCTGGCGCGCCCTGGTGCTTAGTGGGCCACTCCTTCGTCTTCTCGTTCCCCCCAGAAGCTTCCAGGGTCTCTTATTGCCGAAAAAATTCTCAAAAAAGTTTCGTGGCATTTGGACTTCATTTGGTACCGATATTCTGCAAAGTCAAAAACAAGCAAAAAACATCAACTGACACTAGGCACTAAGTTAATAGGTTAGTCCCAAAAAATGATATAAAGTTGCTTGTAAATGTATATAGAACATCCAAGATTGATAATATAATAGCATGGAATAATAAAAAATGAGAAAAATTCACCATAGGTCACAAAACTTGAGCCGGCTGACACTTTAGTACCACTACTTCAAAATACCCGAACTACATTCCATGTACTTGCGCAGAGGGTTCACTTTGGTCTGTATCTACGTTTTTGTGTACGTATTTGCTGACTTGGCCGAGTCAGCGGCCGCCAGCTAGGATTTGACCGCCACCTGGTCGAGCCTGGGTTAATAATACTGCATCCGGGGGGTTTGCAAAATCGCCCAGACCATTAAACACTCACACCTGGTCGGACCGCACCCGCTCGCACCTGGTCTCCTCCCGCACCCGCTCGCACCTGTCTCCTCCCGCACCCTCTCTGCTCATCATCGCTGCCGAGGTAGTCCCCTAAGCTCGTCGGCATCGACGACAGCTCCATGAGCACGTCGTCGGACGCTGAGCTGCCGTCGTCCGCGCCATTTGGAGGGGCCTGCGCGACGTCCCTCTTGCTCCTTCGCGTCACCGTGATGATGCCTCGCCGCCCCTATACGGTACGTCGCCGTCGCTAGCAGCTCCATTGCTCGATTTGTCAAATTTAGCTCCCGTAAAGAGTTCTTGGTCGCATCAATTGCGCGTACGAGCTAGGGTTTGGGCGTTTGTTCAACTCTTTGATGGATTAGGTGTGGGTGGTAGGGTTTTTGCAGTTTCTTGATGAACTTAGTGGCAGGCCAAAAATAGGGCTGCGTCATGGGGGGTTTGCAGTTGATGGCCATGTTGGCAGAGATCTGGAGTGGTTAGGGTTCTTTCTCCCCCAATTGAGATCTCCCCCCAAATTGTCATGGGTCCAGGGGTCTAGGGTTTAAGCAGTAAAGGTTGCTTTTAGTGTCAGAGTGTTAATTGGACCAAGAATGGTTTTAATTTGCAATTACATTGGGTCAGATTTACTAAAAAATGGTTGCTTTATGACCTGTAAGATCATACATTTGTTAATTGGAGCCAGGAATCTCTGTTTTTCTTTCTGAAAAAGTAAAAAAGTCTGAATTTTGTACTGTCTAAACCTCTCTGTAGTCTAAAATGTCTGAACTTTTTCAACTTGATTGTTTTGCAGGACCCTTAAGCAACCACTTCGCTGTAGAGGTCATACATGGTGGCTATTTTTTTGTGCTGGCAAGCATAGGGATTATCACAAAGGTCACTCCATTTGGTATGATTATTGTGACCTAGATAATTGGACACCCAATGTTGTTGCCAGTCTAGTGGAGGAAATTGGATATGAGTTTGAGGGAAGGATCAGGGCTTATTGGTGTGTTCCTAGATTGACAGTGTATAAGAATGGACTAAGAGATATCAAGATAGGAGACAACACTATGACAGAAAACTTGAAGGATTGTGTTCTGAATGGCAACCACTTCCAACAGATATTCCTTGATCATGATGAGAGCATGGGATCATATATTTCTGTTGTACAAGTTCACTCTGATGATGAGGATCCTCCAATTGTCAGGTTCAGTGGCATTAGGTCAAAGAGGAGAAGGCACACCAGCAGCAAGAAGAGCAGACACAACAGCAACAAGAGGAGCAGGCTCAGCTCACTCTAGTGGAACAGGAGCAGGCTGAGCTCCCTCAAGTGGAACAGGAGATGCCTCAGCATGATCAAGAGCATGAGCAAGATAAAGCAGAGTCAGAAAGTGGAGCAGAGTCGGAAGAATATGATTTCATACCAAGTCCACCCCAGCCAGGAACTACTTATCTTTCATCTCAGTTTGGGTTTAGGGCTAGGAAATCCTGTAGGTTTTTGAACATGGATGCAGCAGATGCAGTTGGTTGTTCAGTAATGCAGGATTCGGATGAAGATTACATTCCACAAATTGTTGATTCAGACATTGATCTGCAAGATGATGATGGCTTGTTTGACAAAACTGTTGATTGTGACAAAGGCACAGGTAAAGCAGTCCAAGAAGAAGCTGATGATCCTACTGAAGAAGTGGACATGTGTTTGCCTTCATCTCATGAAGATAAGGATAAGCTGAATTTCAAAAGTTTTAGAGAGGAAGACCTGACTAAACCACAGTTTCAAGTTGGCCAGACCTTTGGATCTGTTGAGTTCCTGAGGAAAGCTATCAAAGAGTATAGCTGTCAGGAGAGAGTTGACATTAAATGCCCCAGAAATGATAGGAAAAGACTGAATGCCATTTGTGAAGATGGGTGCCCTTGGACCTTGTCTGCATCATTTGATGGGAGAATCAACTGCTTCATGATCAAGAAATACAACCCAAAGCATACATGCATAAAGAAATGGTGTGTTAAGTCATTCACTGCTCCTTTTATGGCTGGAAAATATGTTGATTCTTTCAGAGCAGATGAAAACATGAATATGAAATTTTTTGCAAGGGTGGTTCAGAAAGATTGGAACATGACAGCAATAAGGAGGAAGCTTAGAAGGGCTAAGAGGCTAGTGAAGAAAGTGATTGAAGGATATGAGTTGGAGCAGTACAGCAACATGTGGGATTATGCACAAGAATTCAAAAGATCAAACCCAGGGAGTTCTTTCTATGTGGGTGTCAATGATGGCATATTTGCAAGTTGTTATTTCTCTCTGGATGCCTGCAAAAGGGGTTTCATGCAAGCCTGTAGGCCTGTCATTTGTTTGGATGGATGCCACCTGAAGACAAAGTATGGAGGTGTTATGTTGTGTGTTGTTGGCATGGATCCTAATGACTGCATTTCCCCGAATAGCTTTTGTAGTTGTTGAGGTAGAGAACACTGACACATGGAAATGGTTTCTGTCAAATCTGAAGAGTGACTTGGAAATTGTAAACACAGAGCCATGGACTATAATGTCAGACAAGCAAAAGGGCCTGATCAAGGGAGTGAGGCAGCACTTTCCGGATGCAGAGCACAGGCACTGTGTTAGGCATATATGGCAGAATTTTCAGCAAACACACAAAGGAGTTGTTCTTAAAAACCAGTTATGGAAGTGTGCAAGGAGCACAACACTAGAACTGTGGGCTGCAAGCATGGAGGAAATGAAGGTCATCATCATAGAAGCATACAAGTGGCTTGAGCAAGCAGCTACCACCCAACACTTGGGTTAGGGGCTTCCAAAGAGAATTGGTCAAGTGTGATATCCTTCTGAACAACAATTGTGAGGTTTTTAACAAATATATTCTTGAGGCTAGGGAGATGCATCTCAGATCAATGATTGACAAGATCAAAACACAGCTCATGGTCAGGTTCTACAACAAAAGAAATGAGGCAGAGACCTGGCCTGGCTCAATATGCCCAAAAATTAGCAAAAGAATTGAGAAGAATATAGAGCTGTCAGCTACATGCATGGTTTCAGGGGCTGGTGATGGAATCTTTCAGGTTGACAACAGGAACAAGACATACATTGTTGACCTAAAGGAAGAAAGTTTTACATGCAAAAGGTGGGATCCTAGTGGAGTTCCATGTCACCATGCAAATGCATGCTGCAGACATGAGAGGATTGATCCTGAGAGTTTGGGGCACTCCTGTTATAGTATAGAAGCATTCAAGCTAGCATACAAACCCATTATCAAGCCTTGCTGAGATAGGAGTGAGTGGCAGAAGATGAATGGTTGTGCAATCAAGCCACCTGTCTATGAAAAAAAGTAGGGAGGCCTTCAAACAAGAGTAGGAGAAAGCAGCCTTATGAGATTGAAAGTAAGATGGAACCAAGGTGATGAGCAGACATGGAATCACAATAACATGTTCATGCTGCCATGAAACAGGCCACAACATCAAAGGATGTAATCAAAGAAAGGCTGGCATTTTGCCAAATCTAGCAGAGAGAACAACAAGAAGGGGTCCAAGGGCCATTCCTGATGATGTGTCAGATGATGAAATTGTTTTGGCACAACAAGATGATGGCCAAGGTACACAGGAGGATGTTAATGTCACACAAGATGATGGTCAACTTACACAGGAGGAGGTCCATGTTGATGGCCTAGTTACACATGAGGAGGCCCATGTTGATGGCCATGATAGACATGAGGAGGTCATTGTCACACAAGATGATGATGTCATTGTCACACAAGATGATGGAGCAGATACACCAGTTGTTTTTCAGGCAAATTCTCCACTTTTGTCCCTTCATTTTGACCACTTTTGTCCAATCCTTTTTGTTGTACTGATGTTAGCATGTGATGTTTGTTTTGTACAGGTGCAGGACTTTGGATTTACAATGCTTCATAGGATGCAACAATTCAGACCTATTCCTAGAGAAGATACTGAAACCATTTTGCCAGATTCTTCATTCATCTCACTGGCAGCTAGTTCTCACACTGCAACACAGACAACAACAGCTACAAATGAAGGCAACCAGACCATGAAGTTGTTGAAGATGAAGAGAGAGAAAGAAAGACAGATGGCCGCCAGGAGAGATGCAGCACTTGAGGCCATGAATGAGATGGCAGAGAAGAAAGCAGAGGAGGCCGAAGCAAAAAGGCAAGAAATTGCAAGGAGGAAAGCAGAGTCTTCACAAAGAAGAAGAAGAAGAAGAAGAAGAAGAAGAAGAAGAAGAAGAAGAAGAAGAAGAAGAAGAAGAAGAAGAAGAAGAAGAAGAAGAAGAAGAAGAAGAAGAAGAAGAGCAGCACAAGAGAAGAAAGCTCTGGAATCTGCAGTAAGGCTGGAAGCTGCAGCAGCAAGAAAAGCTGCATTGCAAGAAGAGAAGGAGGCCATAGCCCTTGGAGCAATGGCAGCTAAAGTAGAGGCAGCACTAAAGAGAAAAGAAGATCAAGAAGCAAAGAGAGCTATGGCAGCACTGAGGAGAAAAGAAGATCAAGAAGCAAGGAAGAAACAGCAAGAAGAGGCCAAGAGATTAAGAGCTGAGTAGAGGAAGCAGGCAGGACCAAGTGGACATGTGCCCAAGAAGCTGAAGAGAGTGAACATGTTTGATGAGTTTAGATGATTCACTGCTTTTGCACTTGTAATTTTTTTGGCAAAAACTACAATGAGACTCTTTGAAACTGTTGGAGTTGAGATGATTTAGTGCTTTTGCACTTGTAATTTTTTGGCAAAAACTACAACGAGACTCTTTGAACTGTTGGAGTTTAGATGATTCAGTGTAGTTGCACTTGTACTCATTCAATGGCTTCATTCACTGAATTCAAAATGAAAACTGTTAGAGTTCAGTGGCTTTATTCACTTAATTAAATTTGAAAACTGCAATGAATCAGTGGCTTTATTCACTGTTGGAGTTTAGATACTTAAATGCATAAAATAAAAAAATAAAAAAATAAAAACAAAAAAGGTGGCCTGGGTGTCGAACCCAAGACCCGTGGTGTGATAAACTGCGTGCAATGCCAGTGTGATAGGAACGGTTCTTTGCTCAAGTGTAACTTGACTACCTACTTATTATGCTTCCACTCCCCTCCCTGTTAACTGAATGTAACAGTTAACTGAACTTTAACAGTTGTCTGAATTTAGTTTGCAAAGAGAACTAAATTTTTACAGTTAACTGATTTTACTTTGCAAAGATAACTGAATTTAGTTTGCAAAGATAACTGAATTTTTACAGTTAACTGAATTTTAACAGTTGTCTGAATTTAGTTATCTGAGAAAGATTCAGACAAAAATTCAGTTAAGACAAAGTTCAGTTAAGACAAAGTTCAGTTAAGACCAAATTCAGTTAAGACAAAGATTCAGACAAAAATTCAGTTAAGATTGTAAACCTTAGCAGCTACTTCTTTTGGAATTATTGACTTATATAGCAACAAGACACTTTTGGATTGTTGCCTTATATAGCAACAAGACTGCATCAACAACATTTTGTAGCAACAAGACACTTATATAGCATCACAGCCAGTTCAACACTTATATAGCATCAATAGCCAGTTCAAGAGCCAGAAATTACAAATAACTTATGTGCTTAATATACAAGCGCACCTAACAAACTACTATTTTATAACTTATATGCTGAAAATCTGTATATTTCAGCCTACCTAACTACTACAACCTCCATGTCAGCTACTGCATCTTCTTCATGCCTGCTACTGCATCTTCTTAATCTTCAGTTCTTCATCTTCTGGAGGCGCTCCGAGCGACGAACCTCCATGTCAGCTGCCACCTTCCTCTTCTTCCTCTCTGGCTGCGTTGCGACGTCAACCTATGCTTGCAGGGCCAAGACCACCTCCACCTCCTGCTTGACGATGTCAGGAACATCTGGAAGTAGCTCGACATCAATGGGGTGGTGCTTGTCACCCTCCCTGGCGATAGGCGCCACCATCTGGACCTCCGGCTCGGGGATGACGGGCGCCGCCACCTTGACCTCCAGCTCGTTGTCAGAGAGGACAATCACCTCCGGCTCCTCCCAGCCAGTCGACTAGGACGAGTCGGCGGCATAGCCAGAGTCATCGTCGGAGCCAGAGTGGTACTCCGAGTCGGACGAGATGTACTCAGAGACGTCGTCGCGCCCGAGGAGGTCGGGCTGGTAGTGGTCCCAATAGGCCGTGTTGACAGGCGCGGGGACGGCCAGGTCGATGTTGTGGATGCGCTCTGTTTGCGAGCCAACGTGCAATGGATCCGGCTGCCGCGGCGCGGTGGCGGACCGGTACATCCACCACCGGGCTCGCTACCCCGGGTCGTCGGAGCGCGTCTCCTGCATCGCGAATCAGAGGATGAGCGCAGGAGGGATACCTTTGGGCTCGTCGCAAGCGCGGTCCAGCTCATCGTCAGTCATGACCGTGAGGAGGCCACGCGTGTGGTGACACAGCATCCCAATGCTGGGGAACCACTTCCCGATCTCCGTCAGGTCCGCGCGCATCGCCTTGCCGTCGCCTGCGAGGTCATCGATGACCCTCTTCCAGGCGTGGTTGTTCTTCATGTCCGCAGCGGCGGTGTGGTGGTCGGCGGCGAGGGTTTTCTTGACGACTGAGTGGGGGTTTGGTGCAGCGTAACTGAGGCGATGCGGTGGACTGAAGGTGAGTGGAGAGTGGAGCGGTGGGTGGGTGGGCTTAAAGAGCAAAGAAGGAAACCGAAGAGGCATGAGCCATTGGGCCACTAGTAACTACTAAATAGTTAGGTTAGTACCTTCCCTTGATCAAAGCACTACTACTTACCCCACTGGCATTGCCAACAATGTTCAATACCACAGGTCCTAGGTTCGAGTCCCAGGCAAAACTCTTTTTGTGTATTTTTTTTCTTTAATCAAAATTTGGTACATGCATACAAATTCAGTCATAAAAACAGAAAATCTTTCCAAAAGAAGCAACACTGATAGTTAATTTCAATTTCTTATCTGAACCCACTTCAATTTTTTATCTGAACCCAATTTAGTTAACATTTGATAGGAAGTACAGATGACACAAATAAACTTGAAGGTTCATGTTCATTTGACAGAAGGTACACATTCTGGGAAAGATACAAAGTCATTTTTTTACAATGACACAAATTCATTCAGCATGCCCTTCAGCTTCCTTATCTTCTCCTTGGTGGCCTTTTTGTGTTTGAATAGGTCACCAATCATGTACTCAAGCACTACTAGGGAAAAGGCTATACACAGAATCTTAGCAGCAGCGAGGGCTAAAAACCCTCGCTACTGCTACTTCCTAGCAGCGCAGGTTTTTAAACCTTGCTACTACTAAGTTGATAGCAGCAGCGCGGGTTTGCAACCCTCGCTACTACTAAGCGGTCTGTACCGTGCCCCCCGGGATATGCCATAGTAGTAGCGAGGGTTTTTAACCCTCGCTGCTGCTAAGTTCATAGCAGTAGCGCGGGTTTTCAACCCTCGCTACTACTAACCCGCGCTACTGCTATCAACTTAGTAGTAGCGAGGGTTAAAAACCCGCGCTACTGCTAATCGTCTGTCATAGTAGTAGCGCGGGGTCTGGCCTATTTGGCAAAGTCTACCCCCCCCCCCCGGTGGACCGCCTTTTCAGTTTTAAAAAAATAAAAGAAAATGATAAAAATGTCAAAAAAAATAAAAGAAAATAAGTTTCCCATGTGATATGTGGTCTAGTTGTTGGGAAAATTTACAAATATGAATTTCGACTTTATTTGCAAAATCTCTCTGGAAATTTGTAAAATGGCCATAACTTTTGCATACGAACTCGGATGAAAAAGTTTTTTATATGAAAAAGCATCTACTCGAAAAGTTACATCCGAATTTAATCGGGGGAACCCCGTTAAACGTTTTCAAAATCCTCAAAAGCCTAACAGAAAAAAAGTTACAGGGCTTTTAAGATCTGGAGGCAAAAAAATTCAAAAAAATAATATTATTTTTCAATTTTTGTTAAATCTGGTCAAACTATGGTCAAACTAATTATTCAAGAATATTAGTGTTAATAAATAATTATTTTAGTTTTTTTTGAATTTTGGTCAAATCTGGTCAAACTATGGTCAAACTGTGGTCAAATTTGGTCAAACTGTGGTCAAATCTGGTCAAACTGTGGTCAAACTAATTATTCAAGAAATATTAGTGTTACTAATTTTTTAGAACAATAGTTTCAAACTCAAACAGTGAAATGTGTGACTTCATGCTCAAGCTAAATTCCTAAGGTTAATAGGATTGACATCTCACTATTGTCAGGAAAACAACAAGTGCAGACTTGGAAACGAGGGAGAATAGAACCCGGAAGTTAAGCGTGCTCAGGTTGGAGTAGTGAGAGGATGGGTGACCGTCCGGGAAGTTAGATGATTTGGAATGATGAGGGGTGATTAGAGATTAAATTGAGCAGCGATTAGGGGTGATTAGAGATTTGAGTTAAAATAATTCAGAAATTTGAAAATTTTGAAAAAAAATTCAAAAAAAAATTTCCGAGATTACAGATTAGCAGTAGCGCGGGTTTAAACCCGCGCTACTGCTATACGTTAGCTGTAGCGCGGGTGGCACCCGCGCTACTGCTATAAGTTAGTTGTAGCGCCTTATTAGTAGCGCGGGCACCCGCGCTGCTGATAGGCCTAAAACCCGCGCTGCTGCTAGGCTTTTCCCTAGTAGTGAAGCTTCCTTCTCTCATGCTTCAAGTCATCCCTCTCTTCAATCACTTGGTCCCTCTCATGCACTGCTTGGTCCCTCTCCTGCACTGCTTGGTCCCTCTCCTGCACTGCTTGGTCCCTCTCTTTCTCTGCTTTAACCCTAAATACCTGATGAATGTTGGTTACTGACTTGTCTGTCATCTTCTTCTTCTCAAGTTCTTCCTTTAGATCTGTCAGAGCAAGTTGTGTGTTGCCTAATTGGCTCATTGCCTGCTCCTTCTCAGCCACCATCTTAGCAAAATCAAGCTTGAAATGCCTCAACTCATTCTCCATCTTCTTCTTCTCTGCAAGAACACTCAAGTTTTTTTCAGCACTCACAACATTATGTCCGAGCCTCTGTTTTTTCTCCTCTTCATACATGGTCCATATACTATCTAGGCTCATCTTCAGAGCATCAGGCCACTCAGGGTCAACCCACTCAACATATCTGCATTTAGGTACCTCCTAATAATTTAGAACATACAAAAAAGAGATTCAGTTAATTGCCGGTATTCAGTTCTGTGCATGATGATGGAACTTAAAACATACTACAAATCACTTCCTGTTTAACAGTGCCAAATGCAAAAAAAATACTAACCTTCTGTGCACAAGCTAGAAACCTTCTGCCAGTATCAACAGATTCAAATGACACATGCTTCTCACACAAAGATCCATGCCCACATCTAAAGCTAGGTAGATCTGTAGCCAAGCCACTCCATTCTTCACAGGAAATTGTGGCAGGTGGCTAAACAAAATAGAGACATTTGGAATCAATTGAGAGAGAAACCCTAGCTAAGAAACCCTAGACTGCACTACAAAAAAAATACACTTCCGTGATGATACGTGTTTGTCACATTAGGTCGCGTTTTTTGTCATGCATGTACATCCATGACGATTTTATGACAGAATCAAGATAGTCATACCTGTGCTGTCGTAGAAGTGTTCCATGACATTACCAAAATTATCATCACGGAAGTGTCCACTTCCATGACGATAAATCGTGCGTCACAGAAGTGCTTTTGTCAAGGGTGACCGACACGTAGCATCCACCATAACGGAACGCCATTAAGCTATTGGGTCGGGTTTTGGATCCAATAACCCGTTAACAGCCCTGACCAATGGGAAATTTCCACGTGTAAAATTCTTATTGGCCGGACGAAACACGTGTCAGCTCGTCAGTGGGTCAGATAGGCGCCTATGATATGTCGACACGTGCCACGACCCACCGCTGGCCCATTTAGCTTACAAAGCCGGCATGTTTGACTTGGTCAAAAGTTAACGGACTGGCCCATGAAAAGCTTGTTAATGGTCTCTTCGCAAATAGCCCATTTTACAGCCCGTTAACTCACGGGCCGTTAGGCCCTAAAGGAAATCGGCTCAACAACGTCATGTGGGCCATCGAATATAACACCAGCCCATTTCACTTTTGGCCCATGTGTGGCCCTCGACGTCTTTCGGCCCATATGAGGCCTTCGTATCTTTTGGCCCTTTACAGGCCCATGGTGACTCTAGCCCATAATGAACAGTAATTTTCTTTATACCCGTTAATGGCCCGTGATTTACATGGGTCGTTTCCAGCCCGTGTTAGCTTTCGGCCTATTAACGGGCCATACGTGCTTGGGCTCCTTTTTGGCCCTTGATTACTTCCGGCCCGTTACTGGCCTGTTCCCCTAATGGACCAAATTCGGCCCATGGCAAGAGTCGGCCCGTTACTGGCATGTTCCCCTAATGGGCCAAATTCGGCCCATGGCAAGAGTCAGCCCGTTACTGGCCTGTTACCCTAATGGGCCAAATTCGGCCTATGGCAAGAGTCGGCCCGTTTCTGGCATGTTAACCCGTTGTGCCGTTTCCAGCCCGTCCTATATTTTGGCCCATTAACGACCCGTTATGCCTGTGACAGAATTAAGCCTTTGTTGTCCTACGGCCTGTTAACGGCCTGTTACCATGCTGGGCCAATACCAATTACGCCCGATTACGGCCCATGTAGACCCATTTATCGGACGGCCCGAGGCCCACCGATTACAGGCCCATTTATCGACGGCCCCTAGGAGACCCATGGATCCTACGGCCCGTATATGGACCATGGTAGTTGCAGCCACTAGCAAACCAGGGAAAAAGAAGACTAGGAAATAAATAAGGCCGAAACTAATGCTATGCTATTAAGGCGATTGCACAGATTACATCCACTCGGCATCAGAGATCGCCACCAGTGCAAATATAGGGAACACCCTACACTATACAAAAATGGCTTGCTATTTTCTTCAGCCGGTGGCTGCACGTTAAGAATAAATTTTGTATCGCACCAAAACAAATTACAACTATATAACAAAAGGAAGGTTGGCATAAAACTTAACAGTCTAGCAGATAAATGCACCACCAGAAGTTCAGAAGCTCGGTTCATTTGACCTGACTGTTATGTTTTCATGTTGTATTGTCCCATGGAGCACCATAACCCTCGCCTTCATTTCCCCTAGGCTCCTGAACAACATAGCAAATGTCTGATAGTCTAGTTTCAAAACCATGCATATCTTGACGACATTGAGCAATGTTTCTCCTTGTTTCACAAAGGGTCTCTATTAGGGAATGGACTTGTGTCTCGAGCGCAGATACAACATTGCTTTGAGCTTGCATATCTTGATCATGAGGCAGTTTGGACGATATTGCCTTAACAACCAACCCAGTATTACGCAGGAACGTGCTTTTGGCACTGTTAGTGGACAAGTACTGACCCACTGCAGCAAGAGCTGACATTGCGGTTATAGTTGCCTCGCCACCTTCAGAAGGTGGCGGTTCCACCATTTTTTCCATAGCTCGCTGAAAAGTTGAGGTTTTACATTAGTAGTACTAGAACAGAAGATATTAAGGAGCCAGCAAAACCAAACAAAATAGCTTTGGTCTATATACAGAACTTATTCTGGTGAACCCATGTAAAATATTAGTTGTATTTTATTGCAAAGTACATAATAAAACCAGGTTCCAAACATATGACCATGTACCATCGCTAATGTATTGTCTATTTCTTCACATTGTATTGAGGGCTAAGGATAAAGAGACGAAGTTTATAATACGGTAAGCATAGTATGGCATCATTCATATCACAAAACAACTGAGAACAGACAAACAGGCAATTGTAACATTGTGTGGGCAAGTCCAGCACGGAACTAGATTACGGGTCAAGATCAAAGGAACATCACTCCTCTCTTTTAAACCTTGTAAGGTACAATGATACGCTAAGACAATTGTGTATAAAATTGAAAAGAGTAATAGACATTGGCTGCAAACCATGTAGTTAAAGGCATGATACGTCCATTTTGCATCATGCTTTTATATCGATATTTATTGCATTATGGGCTGTTATTACACTTTATGTCACAATACTTATGGCTATTCTCTCTTATTTTACAAGGTTTACACAAGGAGGGAGAATGCCGGCAGCTGGAATTCTGGGCTGGAAAAGGAGCAAATATTAGAGACCTATTCTGTGCAACTCCAAAAGTCCTGAAACTCCACGGAATATCTTAAAATAAATAAAGAAAAATCCTCGCCAAAGATGAAGTCCAGGTGGGCCACACCCTGCTCACGAGGGTGGGGGCGCCCCCCCCCCCCTCCTAGGGCGTGCCCCCTACCTTGTGGGCGCCCCTGGTGGGTCTCCGACGTCCATCTTCTCGTATATGAAGTCTTTCGTCGAGAAAAAAATCAGAAGCAACCTTTCGGGACGAAACTCCGCCGCCACGAGGCGGAACCTTGGCGGAACCAATCTAGAGCTCCGGCAGAGCTGTTCTGCCGGGGATACTTCCCTCCGGGAGGGGGAAATCATCGCCATCGTCATCACCAACGCTCCTCTCATCGGGAGAGGGCAATCTCCATCAAAATCTTGACCAGCACCATCTCATCTCCAAACCCTAGTTCATCTCTTGTATCCAATTCTTGTCCCAAAGTCCGGGATTGGTGCTAGTAGGTTGCTAGTAGTGTTGATTACTCCTTGTAGTTGATGCTAGTTGGTTTATTTGGTGGAAGATTATATGTTCAGATCCTATATGCATATTATTACCCCTCTGATTATGAACATGAATATGCTTTGTGAGTAGTTACGTTTGTTCCTGAGGACAAGGGAGAAGTCTTGCTATTAGTAGTCATGTGAATTTGGTATTCGTTTGATATTTTGATAAGATGTATGTTGTCTAGCCTCTAGTGGTGTTATGTGAACGTCGACTACATAACACTTCACCATTATTTGGGCCTAGAGGAAGGCATTGGGAAGTAATAAGTAGATGATGGGTTGCTAGAGTGATAGAAGCTTAAACCCTAGTTTATGCGTTGCTTCGTAAGGGGCTGATTTGGATCCATATGTTTCATGCTATGGTTAGGTTTACCTTAATACTTTTGTTGTAGTTGCGGACGCTTGCAATAGAGGTTAATCATAAGTGGGATGCTTGTTCAAGTAAGAACAGCACCCAAGCACCGGTCCACCCACATATCAAATTATCAAAGTACCGAACGTGAATCATATGAACGTGATGAAAACTAGCTTGACGATATTCCCATGTGTCCTCGGGAGCGCTTTTCCTATTATAAGAGTTTGTTCCGGCTTGTCCTTTGCTACAAAAAGGATTGGGCCACCTTTCTGCACCTTATTTACTTTTGTTACTTGTCGCTCGTTACAATTTACCTTGTCACAAATCTATCTGTTACCACTTGTTTCAGTACTTGCAGAGAATACCTTGCTGAAAACCGCTTATCATTTCCTTCTGCTCCTCGTTGGGTTCGACACTCTTACTTATCGAAAGGACTACGATAGATCCCCTATACTTGTGGGTCATCAAGACTTTTTTCTGGCGCCGTTGCCGGGGAGTGTAGCACCTTTGGTAGGTGGAATTTGGTAAGGAAAAATTTATATAGCGTGCTGAAATTTACTGTCACTTGTTACTATGGAAAGTAATTCTCTGAGGGGCTTGTTCGGGGTATCTTCACCCCGTCCAGTAGAGCAAATAGTTGCTCCTCAACCTACTGAACCTATTGAAAATGAAACTCCTTTTGTATTTCCTTCGGGTATGATGGAAAAACTGTTAGCTAATCATTTTATAGGAGATGGAACAAATCATCCTGATGAGCACTTATTATATGTGGATGAAGTTTGTGGATTATTTAAGCTTGCAGGTGTACCCGATGATGCTGCTAAGAAGAAGGTCTTCCCTTTATCTTTGAAGGAAGACACATTGATATGGTATAGGCTATGTGATACGAGATCGTGGGACTATAAAAGATTGAAATTGGAATTTCATCAAAAGTATTACCCTATGCATCTTGTTCATCGTGATCGCAATTATATATATAATTTCTGGCCTCGCGAAGGAAAAAGCATCGCTCAAGCTTGGGGAGGCTTAAATCAATGTTATATTCATGCCCCAATCATGAGCTCTCTAGAGAAATAATTATGCAAAGTTTTTATGCTCGGCTTTCTCATAATAATCAAACCATGCTCGATACTTCATGTGCTGACTCTTTTATGATGAAGACTATTGAATTCAAATGGAATTTATTGGATAGAATTAAACGCAACTCTGAAGATTGGGACCTCGACGAAGGTAAGGAGTCAGGTATGACACCTAAGTTTGATTGTGTTAAATATTTCATGGATACCGATATTTTCCGTAAGTTTAGCACTAAATATGGACTTGACTCTGAGATAGTAGCTTCTTTCTGTGAATCTTTTGCTACTTATGTTGATCTCCCTAAGGAGAAGTGGTTTAAATATCATCCTCCCATAGAAGTAAAAGTAGCTGCACCTATTAAAGTTGAAGAAAAGACTGTCACTTATAATGATCCTATTGTTCCTACTTCTTATGTTGAGAAACCACCTTTCCCTGTTAGAGTAAAGGATCATGCTAAAGCTTCAACTGTTGTTCGTAAAAGCAATATCAGAACTTGTGTACCCCCTGAGCAAGTTAAAGTAGAGCCTAATATTGTTATTGTTAAAGATCTCTTGTTTGATAATATTGATGGGCATGTTATTCAGTTCAACGCTGAAACTTCAAGAATTGCTAAACTATGTGATAGAGATAAACATAGACCTGTGGTAGGCATGCCTGTTATTTCTGTTAAAATAGGAGATCATTGTTATCATGGCTTATGTGATATGGGTGCTAGTGCTAGTGTTATACCCATTACCTTATATGAAGAAATTAAGCATCAAATTGCACCTGCTGAGAGAGAAGATATTGATGTCACAATTAAGCTTGCCAATAGAGATACTATTTCATCAATTGGGATTGTTAGAGATGTCGAAGTCTTGTGTGGGAAAACTAAATACCCTGCTAATTTTCTTGTTCTTGGTTCTCCACAAGACAGCTTTTGTCCCATTATATTTGGTAGACCCTTCTTAAACACTGTTAATGCTAGAATAGATTGTCAAAAGAATGTTGTTACTATTGGCTTGGATGATATTGTTCATGAGTTTAATTTCTCTAAATTATCGTGAGGAAGAATTGCCTAGTAAGGATGATATTATTGGTCTTGCTTCTATTGCCGTACCTCCTTGATCCTTTAGAACACTATTTGCTAGACCATGAAAATGATATGTTCATGAATGAAAGAAGGGAAATAGATGAAGTATTCTTTAAACAAGAACCTATTATGCAACACAATTTGCCTGTTGAAATTTTAGGGGATACCCCTCCACCCAAGGGTGATCCCGTGTTTGTGCTTAAACCTTTGCCTGATAATTTTAAATATGCTTATCTTGATGAAAAGAAGATATATCCTGTTATTGTTAGTGCTAAGCTTTCAGAGCATGAAGAAGAAAGATTATTGAAAACTCTGAAGAAGCATCGTGCTGCTATTGGATATACTCTTGATGATCTTAAGGGCATTAGTCCCACTCTATGTCAACATAAAATAAATTTGGAAGCAGATGCCAAACCAGTTCATGATCCTCAACGACGTCTGAATCCTAAAATGACAGAAGTAGTAAGAAAAGAAATACTTAAGCTTCTGGAGGCAGGTATAATTTATCCCGTTGCTGATAGTCAGTGGGTAAGTCATGTCCATTGTGTCCCTAAGAAGGGAGGTATTACTATTGTTCCTAATGATAAGGATGAATTGATCCCACAAAGAATTATTACAGGTTATAGGATGGTAATTGATTTCCGCAGATTAAATATAGCTACTAAGAAAGATCATTACCCCTTACCTTTTATTGATCAAATGCTAGAAAGATTATGCAAACATACACACTACTACTTTCTAGATGGTTATTCTGGTTTCTCTCAAATACCTGTGTCGGCTAGAGATCAATCAAAGACTACTTTTACATGCCCTTTTGATACTTGTGCTTATAGACGTATGCCTTTTGGTTTATGTAATGCACCTGCTACCATTCAAAGATGCATGATGGCTATATTCTCTGACTTTTGTGAAAAGATTTGTGAGGTTTTCATGGACGACTTTTCCGTCCATGGTTCCTCTTTTGATGATTGCTTGAGCAATCTTGATCGAGTTTTGCAGAGATGTGAAGAAACTAATCTTGTTTTGAATTGGGAAAAGTGCCACTTTATGGTTAATGAAGGTATTGTTTTGGGGCACAAAGTTTCCGAAAGAGGTATTGAAGTTGATAAAGCCAAGGTTGATGCTATTGAAAAGATGCCATGTCCCAAGGACATCAAAGGTATAAGAAGTTTCCTTGGTCATGCCGGATTTTACAGGAGGTTCATTAAGGACTTCTCAAAAATTTCTCGGCCTCTGACTAATTTATTGCAAAAAGATATACCATTTGTCTTTGATGATGATTGTGTAGAAGCATTTGAAACACTTAAGAAAGCATTAGTCTCTGCACCTGTTGTTCGGCCACCTGATTGGAATTTACCCTTTGAATTTATGTGTGATGCTAGTGATTATGCTGTAGGTGCTGTTCTAGGGCAAAGAGTTGATAAGAAATTAAATGTTATCGATTATGCTAGTAAGACTCTAGACAATGCTCAAAGGAATTATGCTACTACTGAAAAAGAGCTTTTAGCAGTTGTATTTGCTTGTGATAAGTTCAGACCTTATATCGTTGATTCTAAAGTAACTATTCACACTGATCATGCTGCTATTGAATATCTGATGGAAAAGAAAGATGCTAAACCTAGACTTATTAGGTGGGTTCTCCTGCTGCAAGAATTTGATTTGCATATCGTTGATAGAAAAGGAGCTGAGAATCCCGTGGCAGACAACTTGTCTAGGCTAGAAAATGTTCTTGATGACCCACTACCTATTAATGATAGCTTTCCTGATGAACAACTAAATGTTATAAGTACTTCTCGTAGTACTCCTTGGTATGCTGATTACGATAATTACATTGTTGCTAAGTTTATACCACCTAGTTTCACATACCAACAAAAGAAAAAGTTCTTCTATGACTTGAGACATTACTTTTGGGATGACCCACATCTTTATAAAGGAGTAGATGGTGTTATTAGACGTTGTGTACCCGAGCATGAACAGGAACAGATCCTACGCAAGTGTCACTCTGAAGCTTATGGAGGACACCACGCTGGAGACAGAACTGCACATAAGGTATTGCAATCCGGTTTTTATTGGCCTACTCTCTTCAAGGACGCTCGTAAGTTTGTCTTGTCTTGTGATGAATGCCAAAGAATTGGTAATATTAGTAGACGTCAAGAAATGCCTATGAATTATTCTCTTGTTATTGAACCGTTTGATGTCTAGGGCTTTGATTATATGGGGCCTTTTCCAGCCTCTAATGGATATACACATATTTTAGTTGCTGTTGATTACGTTACTAAGTGGGTAGAAGCTATTCCAACTAGTAGTGTTGATCATAACACTTCTATTAAAATGCTTAAAGAAGTTATTTTTCCGAGGTTTGGAGTCCCTAGATATTTAATGACTGATGGTGGTTCACACTTTATTCATGGTGCTTTCGCAAAATGCTTGCTAAATATGATGTTAATCATAGAATTGCATCTCCTTATCACCCACAGTCTAGTGGTCAAGTAGAATTGAGCAATAGAGAGCTCAAATTAATTTTGCAAAAGACTGTTAATAGATCTAGAAAGAATTGGTCCAAGAAACTTGATGATGTATTATGGGCCTATAGAACTGCATATAAAAATCCTATGGGTATTTCTCCATATAAAATGGTTTATGGAAAAGCATGTCACTTACCTCTTGAACTAGAACATAAGGCATATTGCGCTATTAAAGAGCTCAACTATGATTTCAAACTTGCCGGTGAGAAGAGGTTATTTGATATTAGTTCACTTGATGAATGGAGAACCCAAGCTTATGAAAATGCCAAGTTGTTTAAAGAAAAAGTTAAGATGGCATGACAAAAGGATACAAAAGCGTGAGTTTAATGTAGGTGATTATGTATTGCTATACAACTCTCGTTTAAGATTTTTTGTAGGAAAACTTCTCTCTAAATGGGAAGTTCCCTATGTTATCGAAGAGGTCTATCGTTCTGGTGCCATAAAAATCAACAACTTAGAAGGCACGAATTCAAAGGTGATAAATGGTCAAAGAATCAAACATTATATCTCAGGTAACCCCATAAATGTTGAAATCAATATTACTGAAACCGTAACTCCGGAGCAATACATAAGGGACACTTTCCAGACCGTTTCAGACTCCGAAAAGGAATAGGTATGTGGTACGGTAAGTAAACAGACTCCAAAACAATTTTAAGGCAATATTTCTTTGTTTTGGAATAATTAGAAAAATAGAAAAATAAGAAGCAGTCCGAGAAGGACACGAGGGCCCCACGAGGGTGGTGGGCGCGCCCTATCCCTCTGGGCGCGCCCCCTACCTCGTGAGCACCTCGTGTGCCTTCCGGACTCCGTTTTCTTGCACGATACGTATTTTGGTCGGTAAAAATTCATTATATATTCTCCCGAAGGTTTTGACTCCAGTATCACGCAAATATCCTCTGTTTTTGTTTCAGGCTATTGCTGCTGCAGATTAGAGCAAGATGTCTTCTCAAGAGTCAGTCGGGGAGAGCCGGGTATCTAATCTGGCACCGGAACCAAGGGCAAACAGCGACGCTGACCACTTTGGGTCAGCAACGGAGGAAGAGATGGAGGCTGACCTGATGAGCGTAGAAGCCATGGAGGATCAAGAAGTCACCTCTCGCTTCCAAGCTGGGTTCACGATGGGGGAACAACAGAGCTCAGCTATTCCAAACTCGGTTATCCCTTCCAATGTTAGATTTCTTTCTTATGAAAATATGAGGAGTGTCTCTTGTTCTCCCGCAGCTATGCAACACCCTTGGGTGCAAGGAGCTTTAGCCGTCACAGGAAAGCTTCATAAAGAAATAATGGACCTCAAGCAGCAGGTCAATAAGCTCGAAGAGGAGAACATTACACCAACAACAAAGCAGGAGACATAATCACATGGGTATGGGCACTCCCCTTGGCAACTGCCAAGCTTGGGGGAGGTGCCCCGGTATCGTATCACAATCACAACTCCTATCTTTACCGTTTTTCTTAGTTCGATCCTATTAGTAGTATCTTGATCTAGTAGAATAAAGTTTATGGCATGTTCTAGTTTTGAGTTTTGCTTTATGATCTCTCTTTGTAATCGAGTCCGTGAGCTGTATATAATAAAGATTAGTGTTGAGTCAAGGGCTTGATTATTTTGCCATGATCTTGGGTGAATAAAAGAAAAGAAGGAAAAAGAATAAAAAGAAACAAAGAGTTCATATTGATCTTATTGAGAGTAATGACTTCACTTAGAAAGAGTATGATGATTAAAAGTTGTTGGGAGTTGACAGACATAGCTTTGGTCATCGTTGCAATTAATAGGAAGTAATAAGGAAAGATAGGTTTGACGTATAGATATATTATCATTGACATCTTTTATGATTGGGAGCACTCATTAAAATATGACATGCTAAAGAGTTGATGTTGGACAAGGAAGACAACGTAATGAGTTATATCTTTCTTATATCTGAGATAAAGTATGTTGTCATGGATCCTCTAACTTGTTGAGCTTGCCTTTCTCCCTTATGCTAGCCAAATTCTCAGCACCAAGTAGAGATACTACTTGTGCTTCCAAATACCCTTGAACAAGGTTTGCCATGAGAGTCCACCATATCTACCTATGGATTGAGTAAGATCCTTCAAGTAAGTTGTCATCGGTGCAAAGCAATAAAAATTGCTCTAAATATGTATGATTGACTGGTGTGGGAGAAATAAGCTTTATACGATCTTGTGATGTGGAAGTAATAAAAGCGACGGACTGCATAATAAAGGTTCATATCACAAGGGGCAATATAAAGTGATGTTCTTTCGCATTGAGATTTTGTACATCCAACCATAAAAGCGCATGGCAACCTCTACTTCCCTCTGCGAAGGGCCTATCCTTTATTATTATCTTCTAACCTTTTGCAAGAGTCATGGTGATCTTCACCTTTTATTTTTCATTTTATCCTTTGGCAAGCTCAGCATGTTGGAAAGAACATGATATATATATCTAATTAGATGTAGGGGAGCATGAACCATTATTGTTGACATTACCCTTGAGGTAAAAGGTTGTGGGGCAAAACTATAAGCCCCTATCTTTCTCTGTGTCTGATTAAAACTTCATAACCACAAGTATCGCGTGAGTGTTAGCAATTATGAAGGACTAGATGATAGTTGAGTATGTGGACTTGCTTTTTAGCTCTGACATAGACTCTTTCCGATGTTATGATAAATTGCAATTGTTTCAATGACTGAGATTATAGTTTGTTGGAGCCCAGTAAGGTTTCTGATTCATACTTTCGCTTTGTGAATTGATCATCACTTGAACATAAGTAATCATATGACAAAATCTATATATGTTGTTGTTATGAGAATAATCATGATGCCTTCATGTCCGTATTTTATTTTTATCGACGCCTCTACCTCTAAACATGAGGACATATTTATTGTTATCAGCTTTTCGCTTGAGGACAAGCGAGGTCTAAGCTTGGGGGAGTTGATACGTCCATTTTGCATCGTACTTTTATATCGATATTTATTGCATTATGGGCTGTTATTTCACTTTATGTCACAATACTTATGGCTATTCTCTCTTATTTTACAAGGTTTACATAAGGAGGGAGAATGTCGGCAGCTGGAATTCTGGGCTGGAAAAGGAGCAAATATTAGAGACCTATTTTGTGCAACTCCAAAAGTCCTAAAACTCCATGGAATATCTTAAAATAAATAAAGAAAAATCCTCGCCAAAGACGAAGTCCAGGGGGCCCACACCCTGCTCACGAGGGTGGGGGCGCCCCCCCCCTCCTAGGGCGCGCCCCTACCTCGTGGCCCCCCTGGTGGGTCTCCGATGTCCATCTTCTCCTATATGAAGTCTTTCGTCGAGAAAAAAATCAGAAGCAACCTTTCGGGACGAAACTCCGCAGCCACGAGGCGGAACCTTGGCGGAACCAATCTAGAGCTCCGGCAGAGCTGTTCTACCGGGGATACTTCCCTCCGGGAGGGGGAAATCATCGCCATCGTCATCACCAACGCTCCTCTCATCGAGAGAGGGCAATCTCCATCAACATCTTCACCAGCACCATCTCATCTCCAAACCCTAGTTCATCTCTTGTATCCAATTCTTGTCCCAATGTTCGGGATTGGTGTTAGTAGGTTGCTAGTAGTGTTGATTACTCCTTGTAGTTGATGCTAGTTGGTTTATTTGGTGGAAGATTATATGTTCAGATCCTATATGCATATTATTACCCCTCTGATTATGAACATGAATATGCTTTGTGAGTAGTTACATTTGTTCCTGAGCACAAGGGAGAAGCCTTGCTATTAGTAGTCATGTGAATTTGGTATTCGTTTGATATTTTGATAAGATGTATGTTGTCTAGCCTCTAGTGGTGTTATGTGAACGTCGACTACATAACACTTCACCATTATTTGGTCCTAGAGGAAGGCATTGGGAAGTAATAAGTAGATGATGGGTTGCTAGAGTAACAGAAGCTTAAACCCTAGTTTATGCGTTGCTTCGTAAGGGGCTGATTTGGATCCATATGTTTCATGCTATGGTTAGGTTTACCTTAATACTTTTGTTCTAGTTGCGGACGCTTGCAATAGAGGTTAATCATAAGTGGGATGCTTGTTCAAGTAAGAACAGCATCCAAGCACCGGTCCACCAACATATCAAATTATCAAAGTACCGAACGCGAATCATATGAACATGATGAAAACTAGCTTGACGATATTCCCATGTGTCCTTGGGAGCGCTTTTCCTATTATAAGAGTATCGGTGTACTAGAGTAGGGGTACCCTAGTACCCCGAACTAGTGCACGGGCAGTCGCAGCACCCCGCGGCAAGGCTTGCTGGGTGATCGCCAAGGTCCCCCGTGGTTCCTTTGGAGCCATTCCAGAACAAAGTGTTCAAGCCAAAGAGACAAGGCCCCGGCAAGAGGAGCTTGCCGGGAAGGCCAACCAAGGCATCTCCAGGAACTTGCCGCGGCGCACCACGCGTCCCGGCAAGGCCCGGTGAGCAACTAGCTTCCGGGCGCGGCAAGACAACGACCGCGGCAAGGCGCTTGCCGCGGCAAGCTACCACTCTGTACCCGCGCTCCAGCACATCCACCAACGTGTCGCCCTGGGACCTTTCCAAGTGCGCGTGGCAAGAGGCTGTGCAGCCAGCGGTGCGAGGTGGCAAGCGACGCTGACAAGATTGCCATCATGGCAAGCGGTGGCGTCCCTGACGGTCCCTTTTTGCACTGTTTTGGCGACGCAGACGGGCATTTAATGCCTTTGTCCCCTGCCATCAGGGTTAGGTATGATACACTGTACAAGTAGTTGTACCAACCGCAATTCTTTTCCATTTTTACCCTTGTCTACGTTGCCACCTGTCGGTGACCCCTTGAGCATATAAAATTAGGCCCATGCGCAACGTAGAGGGGGGTTGGAAGCCAGAAAACACTCATGCTCGGTCTCGTTAGCAGCTAGTGTGTACTGTAGCACACAGCGCTCCCGAGCAAGAACTCAATATACTCAGACATGCAGCAGTAGGAGTATTATCTCTCCGGAGAGCTCCGAAGCTGGGTAAACTGCTCGTGTGCTTCGCCTCGATCTGCTCTTCGCGCGATCTCCGCCCCCCTCCAAACCGAAAGGGGCTCGGTCCGCCGGCCCCATAGGTGTCCGTGGGTCAGCTTCCCCGGCATCTTTGGCGCGCCAGGTAGGGGGCGTCGAGGTTGTGTGAACCTGATCCGGCGTTCACACGAGCTAGATCTTCACCTTCTTCATCGACATGCCACCGAAGAAGAAGGCTTCGGAGGTGGCTGCTCCGTCCACGTCGATCCCACCGCCACCGGAGCAAACGGGTGGTGGGGTAGACGCCGGCGGAAGAACGGGCGTCGACGAGGGAGCTCACGGTGCTGCCAGGTCCAAGGACAAGGCTGCGCAGACCTCGGCGTCCGTACATGCACCGCGCCCATCTCAGGAGGCGCGGGACCGACGGCGTCATGGTACTCGCGGTACCATACGCTCGTTGGACCAAGATCGAGCTGGTGGATCTCAGGGTGCTCAAGACCAGCATGCACGCCAACATGCCGGCACGAGCAAGACACGGTCGCCTGGACGGGACACTGCTCCTTCTAACATAGTTAGAAGTCCGAGCATATCCCGCTCTCGCACCGTTCGCCACTGCCGCCCACCACTCCAGCAGAAGCTTTGGCATGAGCTCAACTGCTCCTGGATTACCCTCCAACGGCAGACAAGATCGACGAATGGAGGGCCACCATTCAGAGTCTCATCGGCTTCGCCAACGGCGACACCCCACGGCAGCCGAGTACATCGCAGCCGCGGCAAGATTGCCAGGCACGAGCTGATGGCGACAAGACCGGTGGGAGTGCAACCACCGTGCACTCTCCGCCCCGAAGGCCAAGATCGCCGACTCGCCGGATCCACCTCGACAGCGACTCCACCGCATCATCAGATCCATGAGCTCGTCGTGATCAGCGCCAAGTTCTTCACGAACGACAGCAAGAAGACGCTCGTACTCGCATCGAGCGTCGAAGAGAAGCGCGGCGTCAATCGGACCAGCGCGTTGGGCCCTCTGTCGACATGCATGGACCAGGGGAACCAGGCGACTTGCCGTACGCGGTAGGTTGCCCTGCGTTCACTCGTGAGCTGCGGCAAGTCCAGTGGCCCGGCACGAAGAATTTCAAGCCAAACGTACCAGAGAAGTACGACGGCAAGTCGCATCCGTCGGAGTTCCTCAGCATCTACACCATCGCGGTGCAAGCTGCTGGGGGGCGAGATGACAAGATCCTTGCCAACTACTTCCCGCTGGTACTCAAGCCCAATGTCAGGTCCTGGCTCATGCACTTGCCGGACAACTCCGTATCCTCCTGGGCAGACCTGTGCCATCAGTTTGTCGGCGCCTTTACAGGCGGCTACAAACCTCATGGCCAAGAGAGCGACCTTCATCTGCTTGCCCAGAAGGAAGGAGAGCCCCTGCGCAAGTACATTCAGAGATTCAGCCGTGTACAGCACAACATCCCAGATGTCCACCCTGCCGCGGTCATCAGCGCGTTCCATCAGAACGTGCGTAACCGCAGGATGCGGGAGGAGATGGCGATGTGCAAGATTAGAGACGTCAGTGAGCTATATGCCCTGGCCGACAAGTGTGCACGTGCTGAGGAAGGGAGGAAACTCCCCGGAGAGAATACAGGAGCAGGAGGATCTGACAACAAGGATGCTGCCCCGGCAAAGAAAAACTGGCGGCGGAACAACAAGAAGAAGAAAGGAAAAGATGTGCTAGTCGTTGAGCAGTCCGGCAACAGAGGTGGCACCAAGGAAGCTGGGGCTATGGCGGTCGCCGACAAGCAGGACGGCACCAACAAGCGGTACTGCAAGATCCACCACACCAAGGGCCATGACCTCCAGAGCTGCAAGAAGGTCGAGCAGCTTGTCGAGCAGCAAAAGGCTGAATACGAGCGACGCGACAAGGAGAAGGCCCAAGAAGGTACTGGAGGATCCGGCAAGAAATGTCCCGGCCGAGGAGGACGCCGCGGTAAGGCCAAGCAGCGGCAAGGAGACAGACCTCCCCGCGGCCGCGACAAGGATGAAGATGACGACGACGATGAAGATATGGATGATGACGAGACCGGTGAGCAGGAGTTCCAGAAAGCCACAGAGGTCATGTGCGTTGACGGCGGTGCTTCTCTGCATACTTCGCACCGCCAGCTCAAGCAGTGGGTGCGGGAAGTCAATGCGGCAGAACCACCCGTCGAGTCACGCAAGCCTCTGAAATGGTCCAGCACGCCTATCATCTTTGATATTGAGGACCACCCTGATCGCATAACTGCGGTCGGGTGCTTGCCGATGTTGGTTTCACCAACTATCCGCAACCTCAAGGTCACTAAGATGCTAGTTGACGGCAGGGCCGGCTTGAACCTGATCTCCTCCGCGGTACTCCAGAAACTACAGATCCCTGACAGCGAGCTCGAAGAGACCGGCACATTCCAAGGAATCAATCCGGGAAGGAGCAAGCCGAAGGGAAAGATCACGTTGCCGGTGACATTTGGCAGCGAGTTGAACTTCAGGACTGAGAGGGTCACTTTTGACGTTGCTGACTTTCCATTGCCTTACAATGGGATACTCGGCCGTCCAGCGCTCGCCAAATTCATGGCAGCCTCTCACTACGCATACAATGTGCTGAAGATGCCAGGCCCGATAAGTGTCATCTCTGTCCCTGGCGACAAGAAAGATGCTCTTATCTGCGCCGACAAGATCTACCGGGAAGCAGCAGCCACAGTAGATCGCAAGTCACTTGCCGTTGAAGCTCCTGGGGGGAAGAAGAAGACCAAGTCCGGCAAGAGTTCTGATGCCCACTCTGGCAAGCGCACCTTTTCGGAGTGCTGCGCTACCATCGAGGATGCACCATCGAGCTCCACCGGCAAGCGTGAGAAGACAATGGCAGCTCCGCCAGAGACCAAGAAGGTGTCCGCCAAGGAGGACGGCACTGGTGGTACCTTCACCATCAGTGCCACTCTCGACCCTAAATAGGAAAGCGCGCTCGTTGCTTTCCTGCGGGCGAACGTCGACGTGTTTGCGTGGCAACCGTCTGACATCCCCGGTGTTCCCAGGAAAGTAATCGAGCACCATCTTGCCGTCTGTCCTCATGCGCGGCCCGTCAAGCAGAAAGTCAGGAAACAAGCAGTGGAGCGCCAAGAATTCATCGCAGAAGAAATCAAGAAGTTGGAAGCAGCAGGCCTTGTCAGAGAAGTCCTCCATCCTACGTGGTTCGCCAATCCTGTAGTCGTGCGCAAGGCAAACGGGAAATGGAGGCTTTGTATCGACTTTACCGATGTCAATAAAGCTTGTCCCAAAGACCCATTTCCCTTACCGCGCATTGACCAGATTGTTGACTCCACGGCCGGATGTGACTTGCTTTCATTTCTTGACGCATACTCAGGATACCATCAGATCTTCATGGCAGAAGAGGATGAGGAGAAGACCGCATTCATCACTCCATGTGGCACATACTGTTTCATATGGATGCCTTTCGGTTTAAAGAATGCTGGTTCAACATTTGCAAGGGTAGTCCATGACGCTTTTGAGCCACAAATGCACAGAAATGTGGAAGCCTACATGGATGACATAGTGGTCAAGAGCAAGGACAAAGCAACTCTGATTCAGGATTTAGACGAAACCTTTGCAAATCTGCGCAAGATCAACCTCAAGCTTAACCCCGAGAAGTGTGTGTTTGGAGTCCCCTCCGGCAAGCTTCTCGGGTTCTTCGTGTCTCAGCGGGGAATTGAAGCCAATCCCGACAAGATCAAGGCAATTGAGCAGATTGAAGCACCAAAGCGCGTCAAGGATGTGCGAAGGCTTGCCGGCTGCGTGGCTGCTCTCAGCAGGTTTATCTCTAGGTCTGCTGAGCGCGCCCTTCCATTTTTCAAAATATTGAAAAAGGCAGGTCCAATGAAATGGACTCCGGAAGCGGAGGCTGCGCTGTAGGACTTAAAGAGATACCTGTCCTCCACTCCAACACTTGTCGCACCTAAGCCACAAGAAAAGTTGCTGCTGTATATAGTGGCAACCAATCAAGTGGTTAGTGCTGCATTAGTAGCGGAGAGGGAGGCGGATGATGAGCCAGCAACCACGGCAGATGCATCCAGCGACAAGCAGGCGACTTCACCGACAAGCTCTGGTCCCGACAAAGATGGATCTGCACAGGCGCGTGAGGAGATACAGAAGAGAATGGTGCAGCGCCCAGTTTACTTTGTCAGTTCCCTTTTGCAGGGGCCTAGGTCGAGGTACTCTGGCATGCAGAAATTGCTTTTCGGCCTTCTCATGGCCTCGAGAAAGCTGCGCCATTACTTCCAAGCACACGAGATCACAGTTGTCACTCGTTTTCCGCTGAAGAGGATACTGCAGAATCCGGAAGCAACAGGCAGGATTGTCGAGTGGGCGCTGGAACTGTCAAGCTTTGGCCTCAAGTTTGAGAGCACTTCAACTATCCAAAGCAGAGCATTGGCAGAATTCATAGCAGAATGGACGCCAACACCAGACGAAGAAATTCCAGAAACGAGCATCCCCGTCAAGGAAGCAAGCAAAGAGTGGCTGATGTACTTTGATGGTGCCTTCTCGCTGGAAGGCGCCGGTGCGGGCGTGCTACTTGTTGCACCCACCGGAGAGCACCTCAAGTACATAGTCTAGATGCACTTTCCCAAGGAGCAAGCAACAAACAATACCGCAGAGTATGAAGGTTTGCTTGCCGGTCTCAGGATCGCAGCAGACCTTGGGATCAAGAAGCTCATTGTCAGGGGTGACTCGTAGCTTGTCGTCCGCCAAGTGAACAAGAATTATCAGAGTCCGTTGATGGAAGCTTACGTTGATGAAGTGAGAAAGTTAGAAGAGCACTTTGACGACCTACAGATGGAACATGTTCCAAGGGCTCAGAACGACATTGCCGATGGCCTATCAAAGTGCGCCGCACTTAAGTTACCTATGGAACCAGGGATCTTTGTGCTCAAACTGACTCAACCGTCTGTAACGCCATCAACTGGACAGAGTAAGAAGAGGAAGTTGATTTCTGGTGACTATTTTCTGGCAGAGTTCCCCGAAGCCGCCGCCAAGAAGGTCCCCAAGATCAACACCAAGAATGCTGAGGAGCAGTCTGCTTCGGCAAGCCCTAGGGTTTGTTCCGTTGAAGCAGACGCTCCCGACAAGTTTTGCTCCGGCAAGCTTGCCGGGGAATGTCAAGCTCCGGCTGAGCCGCAGGTTCTCGCCATAGAAGCGGATATTCCCGCAGCAGCATATGTGCCTTTAGTCCTTGTTGTCGAGCCACAAGCTCCAGTATGGGCACAACAGATTGTCCGTTTCCTTCAGACAGGAGAACTTCCCGAAGAACAAAAAGAAGCGGAAAGAGTAGCCCGGCAGTCAAGTATGTACCAGTTTGTCGACAACACACTATATAGAAGAAGACTCAACGGTGTGAAATTGAAGTGTATTCACCGAGAAGATGGACAAAAGCTGTTGGCAGAGATACATGGGGGCATATGTGGTCACCACATTGGCGCAAGAGCGCTTGCCAGCAAAGCATTCCGGCAAGGTTTCTTTTGGCCGACAACCCTCCAGGATGCAACTGCACAAGTAACCAAGTGTGAAGCGTGCCAGTTCCATTCCAAGCAGATACACCAGCCAGCTCAAGCTCTCCAGACGATCCCTTTATCCTGGCCATTTTCGGTCTGGGGGCTCGACATCCTCGGCCCCTTTCCCCGAGCTGTCGGGGGCTTTGAGTACTTGTACGTTGCAATCGACAAGTTCACAAAGTGGCCGGAAGTGGAAGCAGTGAGGAAGGTGACAGCACAGTCAGCAGTCAAGTTCTTCAGGTTGATTGTTTGCCGCTTCGGGATCCCTAACAGGATCATCACCGACAACGGCACGCAATTCACAAGCCGCACCTTCATGCAGTACGTCCAAGATCTTGGCGCCAAGGTCTGCTTCGCTTCTGTTGCTCATCCGAGAAGCAACGGTCAAGCGGAGAGAGCAAATGCTGAAGTGCTGCGCGGACTCAAGACCAGGACTTTCGACAGGCTGCACAAGTGCGGAAAGAACTGGATTGAGGAGCTGCCGGTGGTTCTTTGGTCGATCAAGACGACGCCAAATCGAGCCACTGGCCAGACACCTTTCGCTCTAGTCTATGGAGCAGAGGCAGTTCTCCCCACGGAACTCATATACGGGTCACCTCGAGTGCTCGCTTATGATGAGCTTGAGCAAGAGCAGCTGCGACAAGATGACGCGCTGCTCCTTGAGGAAGACCGTCTTCAGGCTGCTGTACGAGCTGCTCGATACCAGCAAGCTTTGCGCCGCTACCATGGCCGCAAAGTTAATGCCAGAAGTCTCGAGGAAGGCGACCTTGTTCTTCGGCGCGTTCAGTCCGCCAAGAATTCCAACAAGTTGACGCCGAAGTGGGAAGGCCCTTACCGGGTGAAACGAGTCACTAGGCCTGGCGTTGTCCGCCTTGAGACCGAAGATGGCACTCCGGTGAGCAACTCCTGGAACATTGAGCATCTTCGCAAGTTTTACCCGTAAGGCGCGGTTGCCGGGACCTATTGCGGCAACCACCTTTTGTACAAGTCTTGCCGCTGTTGCATGTAATCCTTTGTACAAAGTCGGGGGCAGACCCCGTGCATAAGTAAAGCTCATATGCTCCGCATATCTTGTCAATTTCATGCTTTCTATCTTTTGCATGTGTTATCTGACACTTTGTGCAGTGCCTACCCCCGGTAAGCAATAACGAGCCGTAAGGCTCCATATCTTTATTTTCTCTTCTTTCTCTTTCTCAAAGAAAGGAAGGTTCCCATGCCCACAAGTTTGCCGGGGGGAAAGGAGAAGATAATGGTGTGGACCAGGCGTCGTTCAAGAAAGTTTCGCCTTACCGGGAAGCAAACGACAGAAAAGATAAGTTGCCAAAGTTTGAGCAATCAGTTTTAAATTTTTAAGTTATCATCCTCGAACGACCGTGCTTTGTATGGAAAACCTGTGCGCGGAGGAACCAACACGTAGCTAGTTGCGCCCTTACTTTGTTTCGAGTCCGCTCAACAACTTAAGTGAGCTGCGACTAGTTGCGACAAGGTTTCTTGTCGGTAGCGGCACCGCCAGCAGGCTGCTGACGTCCCGCACTCAGCGCTCGCGGCTAAGGTGCCTGCGCCGACAAGTTCCCTAAAAGCGTAGGGCAAAAACATACAAAGGAAGGAATCAAGTAAAGGAAATAACATAGCAATTAATACCCAAAATAAAGTTATATTACAAGATAGCTTGTCGCAGCTCTAATAGATTGTTCTCGTAACATGACCAGCAGTGACAAGAAAAGGAGAAAACGGGCGGCCTAATCTACGCGATCGCCCTCAACCCTCTTGATCTCGCTCACCTTGTCCACAATGGGTGCGACAAGGGTCTTGAGCGCTTCCAGATCAGCATCCGGCGGCAGCTTCTTGAGGACATTGGTGAGGTTGAGGCCCGGGTTGCGGAAGGCCACCTTCACCAACACCTTTTGAAGAACTCACGCGCAGATCGTGCGCGACTCGTCGGCCAGCTGCTTTGGGATCCTCTCCCAGAGTCGCTGGAGGGCCGTCGCCACGCCTTTGAAGAACAAGCTAAGCTTGGCGCTGGGTTGGAGGTTCTCATCGGAGGGATACCCGAAATCCTCCATCCCCAACTGCGCCAGCTCACTGTCGATGGCTGCGGCAACATCCACGAGACCCTCCGTCCAGTGCTCAACATTCTCCCTAAAAGTATTCTGGGTGGCAGCAGCACTCGCCAGTAGCGCCTCGTCGGCCTTGATCTGCTTCTTCAAGGCCACCTCCTGCTCCCTGGCGCCGTCCAGCGTCTTGCTCAAAGTAGTCGGCTTCAACTCAAGATCTGCGTTGGAGTCCTTGGCGGCGCTAAGCTCCTTGCCCTTCTCGGCGAGACTACCTTGCAGCTCGCCAACAATGTAGGCGTCCTTCTCGCGCTCACGCTTGAGCGCGGCAAGCTCTTCGCCGCTCTCCTTGAGATCGGCCTCCAGCTGTGCCACCTTCGTCTCCAGCTCCTTCTTGGCGGCCTCGGCAGCTGCGGCAGCATCTTCTGCTTCCTTGAGAGCCCCGCCGAATGTTTGCTCGCGCGCAGCAAGCTCCTCCTCATGGCTGTCAAGATTGACCTTCCGCTGTGCCAACTTGCCCTCCCGCGCAAACAGCTCCTCGGCGGCAAGCCGCTGTTGTTCTTCAGCTTCGGCCTTCTCAAGGAGGAAGGCTTTCTGCTCCTCGACGAGTTGCGCCCGCTTCTCTACCAGGGTCCGGAGAGCTTCCTGGTTGCGATCCCGGAGCTCCTCCGCCCGCTTCTCGATGTCCACTCCCGCCTTCGCGACAAGCGCTTCTCGGGATTCCACCTTGGCCTGCCGAGCGTGGTAGAGCGACACCAGCTTCCGCAGCAGCTACACCTCCTCAGACTCGCCGCTGCTGCTGCTCGGTGCATCAACCAGCGTCAGCCCAGCGGAGGCGAGCACCTCTCCATCCAAGGTTTCTCCTTCGACCAGCGCCCTGGAGCTTGACGCCCAGGGGAGCTTGATGAAGACGCCATCGCCGGCCTTCAAATAGGTGCCGGGCTGGGGCTCTGATGCTGCGGCAGCGGCGGGGGGGTCGGCGGTCGGCGTAGCGCCTTGCACTCCTGTGGCCTCGGGGTCGTCAGTGTGATCGCCAGACCCCTCGCCAGCTCCTGCTGCGGCAGCTTTGGCGGCCTCTTCGCCGGCGGGATCATCAGCGTCAGCTGCTTCTTCGGTGGCAGCGGCATCGTCGGTATTGCCGCGCGCGTTCTCTTCGCCGGCAACCTCGGTCTCCATCGGCTCCGTAATAGAGGGATCTGAAGGCCGGAAGAGGGAGAAAAGTCAAGCAAATATCCAAAAAGAAAATCAGAAGAAGAAGAACCCAGGGGAAGTTTTCAAGCGAGAGGATTACCTGTACTGGGCTCTACAGTCACGGTCTCCGCCACCGGAGGGTCGCTGGTGCTGTCCCTTGCCGGAGAACTCTCCCTTGCCGGAGATCGCTCCCTTGCCGGGGAATCCTCCCTTGGCGGTGTAGTCGAAGCAGATAGCATGTCGGGGTCGGCTTCCGGGCGCTCCTGGTGGGGCTGCTCTGCTCCTACACAAGCCAATAGTTAGATGTCAGCAAAGAAAGAGCACCAATGCGCGCCTAACAGCGGGAAGTAAACCATATACTTACGCTGGGGGCTGCGCTGGGGGCTGCTTTGGGGAATGATTGCTGGGTCCGGCAAAGTGGTCTCGGGTGCACCCCCTGCTGTCGTGGTGGGTTCATCCTCGATGACAATCACCGGGACCTTGGCTCTCTTTGCCGCTCTCTGGGCCAGAGTCCTGAAAAGGAATGAGTTCGGAGTAAAGAAAATCAGATACAAGACAAAACAGCAAGAATTGAAGAACTACAAGTACAGCAAAGAATCTTACTCTTCTTCTTCCTCGTCGGAGCTGAGCGCGGAGAGGTCGAAGTCCGGCCCACCTTCGGTGCGACGAGGCGGAGGAGTGGGTTTCCTTAACCGCTTGGCGGGGGCAGCGGCAGGAGCAGAAGCGGCGGTCCGAGATGACCCCGCTCCAGTTGCCGCAGCGGCGTGAGGCGCTCCCGCGGCAACAGTGCTTGTCATGGTGGAGCGTGTCGCGCGGCACGGCGGCTGTTGACTCGTCTGCCGCCCCACTACATCCCCGGCCTTGCGGAGACGCCTTCTTGGTGGAGCTGGGGGCTCTGCTTGCAGCGGGCTATCTGAAGATGAGGAGGAAGAGGAGTCGGTCTCCGACGAGCCGCTCGCACCTTCGGCGGGATCACTCGACTCGGCTTCAGGCTCGGCAAGCTCTCCCTCGCCAGCAAGCTCCTCTCACTCGGCAAGGCTTGCCGCCTCTGCTGCCTCTGCCTCCTCCACAGTGAATCCAAACTCGCCTGCGGCAGCGGCTGCCGCCGCCTCTTCCGCCCTAGTGGCGATGCGCTGCATCTCCGCATCGGTGGTGTCGCGGGTGAGGTTTTTCTGCTCATTGGAGCGGACCAGCACTTCTACCAAGCCGTCAAAAAACTCCCGCACGACGTCGTCTGCAGGCTCTTGCCAAGTTGGGACAATTCCATGCGAATCGCACAGCGGCATCATTGCACGGATGCGGTCGAGCGAGGAGTTGTTGCACAGCGGAACGACACCCTTCAGCAACCTGAACCATTCGGGATGTTGAGGGTCGTGTTTGAACAGTTCCTTGAGCATCGCGTCCAGTTCCAGGACAGTAAAGTTGAAGTTGAGGCCCAGGCGCAGCCTCATGATGTCCGCCGCACCCCCGAACTCCCAGGCAGGTCTCCTCCTCTCCTGCAGGGGGGCGATGCGGCGGCGAAGAAAATCTGCGCCAACGGCGCCTACAGTGAGCCCGGCAAGCCTGAGGCGTAGGATCTGGGTGATGGCAATCTTCAGCCTATCATCTTCCGGGGCCACGCTGCTCCAATCGTTGCTGCACGCTACTGGGGCTTGGCGCTGGGCGGTAAACGGCTGCGGGTTCTCCTCGACAATCCAGCACCAGTCTGCTCTCCATTCCTCCCACTTGCCGCGGAGCTCTCCCTCCAGATAAGCCTCCTTCTTACCGGCTCTCGAGATACAGGCGATTCCGCCGGATAAAGGCTCTCCTCTCTCAACTCGAGGCATAAAGAAGTGGCGGAAAAGAGCTACATTTGGATGGACTCCGACAAAGTTTTCGCAGAGATGTGCAAAAACTGCCATGGTCAGAACGGCGTTGGGGGTGAAGTCAAGGAGGTGGAACCCATAGGTGTTCATAATGTCACAGAAAAATTCGGAGAAGGGCGGGCAGAGCCCGCAGTAGAAGAACAACGCGAAGAAGGGATATCCATTCGGAGCCCGTTCCGAAGCGGCGGCTGAGAGTACCTTCGTGCGCGGATGCGCTCGCGTCTCCGTCGACCAGAAGAGGTAGTAGTACTCCCTCAGCTCCTTCGCGGCGAGCTTGGGGGGGGGGGGAGGTTGTCCACTCCCTTCACAGCGCCGCGAGCTGCTACGCCTCGGTTGTCTTCACGGCCTTCCCCTTGCCGGCTTTCGGAGCCATGGCGGAGGTGGTGGGGGAGATCGACGGCGTTGGTGGTGCTGGTGGCGATGGGGGGCGAAGCGCTGCTCCCTTTCAGCCTTGGGAACAAAGGGGAGAGCAGCGGAGATTTCTGAGATTGGATTAGCAACTGGCGAGATGGGCGAACTGCCCCTGTTTCCCCTGCTTATAAAGGGGGGGGGCGGACGTTCCGTCTTTCCGAATAAAGAAACCACCCACGATCTCTCCCACGACGCCGCATTCAACGCGTGTCGTTAAGGGAGGGCGCGGTGGATACGGAGTAAGATACGGCGCAACCCAGGCCGCGCGTGCCCGTGCCCTGTTTTGGGCCTGGCCCAACAGCGCTCGACACCGTGTGTGGCTCAGGCCCGGGGGCTCCTGTCGGTGTACTAGAGTAGGGGTACCCTAGTATCCCAAACTTGTGCACGGGCAGTCGCAGCACCCCGCGGCAAGGCTTTCCGGGTGATCGCCAAGGTCCCCCATGGTTCCTTTGGAGCCATTCCAGAACAAAGTGTTCAAGCCAAAGAGACAAGGCCCCGGCAAGAGGAGATTGCCGGGAAGGCCAACCAAGGCATCTCCAGGAACTTGCCGCGGCGTGCCACGCGTCCCGGCAAGGCAAGACAACGACCGCGGCAAGGCGCTTGCCACGGCAAGCTACCACTTTGTACCCGCGGTCCAGCACATCCACCAACGTGTCGCCCTGGGACCTTTCCAAGTGCGCGTGGCAAGAGGCTGTGCAGCCAGCGGTGCGAGGTGGCAAGCGACGCTGACAAGATTGCCATCGTGGCAAGCGGTGGCGTCCCTGACGGTCCCTTTTTGCACTGTTTGGGCGACGCAGACGGGCATTTAATGCCTTTTTCCCCTGCCATCAGGGTTAGGTATGATACACTGTACAAGTAGTTGTACCAACCGCAATTCTTTTCCATTTTTACCCTTGTCTACGTTGCCACCTAATGGTGACCCCTTGAGTATATAAAAGGAGGCCCATGCGCAACGTAGAGGGGGCTTGGAAGCCAGAAAACACTCACGCTCGGTCTCGTTAGCAGCTAGTGTGTACTGTAGCACTCACCGCTCCCGAGCAAGAACTCAATATACTCAGACATGCAGCAGTAGGAGTATTATCTCTCCGGAGAGCTCCGAAGCTGGGTAAACTGCTCGTGTGCTTCGCCTCGATCTGCTCTTCGCGCGATCTCCGCCCTCCTCCGAACTGAAAGGTGCTCGGTCCGCCGGCCCCATAGGTGTCCGTGGGTCAGCTTCCCCGGCAAAGAGTTTGTTCAGGCTTGTCCTTTGCTACAAAAAGGATTGGGCCACCTTGCTGCACCTTATTTACTTTTGTTACTTGTCGCTCATTACAATTTACCTTGTCACAAAACTATTTGTTACCACTTGTTTCAGTACTTGCAGAGAATACCTTGCTGAAAACTGCTTATCATTTCCTTCTGCTCCTCGTTGGGTTCGACACTCTTACTTATCGAAAGGACTACGATAGATCCCCTATACTTGTGGGTCATCAAGGCACAAGTCAGAGTAAGTAGTAGTTAAAAGGCATGAGGATTAAGGACATACAACAGCGGCTTTGACTAGTGTAGTCATGCCCTTCTTCTTGCTGGTGTGACAGTCCTTGAAGATTTCCACAGCATTTGGTTCAGGTACTTTTTGGTCCTTGCGGGCTTTCCTCTGCATTTCGAACAAGTCAATATAGATCTGATAATATGGTACAGCAAAAAGAGTGAAATAGCAGCTAATTACAAGAGCCTCGCAGTGTGCAATATAGCTACGAGATCCTGTTGTCTGTTGGAATTTCACTTTCGTACGGTTGGCCTTGTTCTTTGAACAGTTCACCTACAAGAAGATAGATTTGTGTGGCACATGCGTAAATTGGACTTCAACATGTGATCTGATCACATATATATAATGTACCTGATACTTCGGATCAGACCAGTGTTTAACAAGGCCCCTCCAGTCTTCATCCGATATATTTTCCACTGGAGATGTTTGGGAAAGTTCACTGTTAGTCTTGCCTTCAAAGTGAGTTTTCCTCAAGTTATACCGATACTGTCGCAGAGCAGACTTGAAAACATGGGTGCAAGCTTGTCTGGTTGCATCATCTTGGCTATCCAACTTGAACCTCATCTGTTGAAAATTATGGGAGTCTCATTATCAGCAACCTAGAAAGTATGGGACAAAGCAAGACGATATTACTAGTTTCCATACGTAACCATACTTACAGATAAATGGTCGAAGAAGGTGTTGAAATGGGTTTTGTCTTTGTCATTCCTGTACTGAATCCATGTTGGGAGGATATGTACATGACACCTAACGGCAACCGCTGCCTCTGATACTAACTTGGCTGACTCTGTAGCATCATGTGGCCTTTTTAAACCTGCCTCAAAACGGATCTCCATTCTTCCTCCTCTAGATTTAGTTAACCTATCGAGCATTATCCCTGATGTTTGTTTCCTCTTGCACCTAGGTGCTAGTCCAACAACGAACATAGGAAGTGTTAGTGTACATCAAACTGTGAGACTACATATAAAGAAGCATGCAACTGTAACTTGACTCCAGCAACTACCTTCTTGCTGTTGAAGCTCACAAGGTTCATCTGATATTGCCAACTCGTCTTGTGTCAAGAGTGCTTGGGAAGTAGTGTCAGGTGGCAAGGGAGCTTGTGAACATGCTGCTAGCTCAGTTGACGCACGAGTAAGTCGTGCAGCTGGTAGTACTGTGGTAGGTGTTGCAAGAACTAGGGTTGCCTCTGCTTGT
This sequence comes from Triticum timopheevii, assembly GCA_963921465.1. Classification (NCBI taxonomy): domain Eukaryota; kingdom Viridiplantae; phylum Streptophyta; class Magnoliopsida; order Poales; family Poaceae; genus Triticum; species Triticum timopheevii. The sequence continues at coordinate 543,062,687 of OY997274.1, forward strand.
TTGTTGGCAGCTATTTGTTTTTGTTTGGCTTTTTTTGCAACTCGTGTAGCATGGGATGCCGTGTTTGTAGAATTTTCCGCTGAACTTTGACCTTCTATTGCACTTCAGTACCAGCAGAATCTACAGGATTCATCCGCTTCTCATTCCCTGCCATTATGTGTTTCTTCCTCTTTCTCTATGCCATGTTAAGTCAACCGACATGAAAAATGAATAACAATTTAGTTCTTCAGAACAAATTGATGCGTGATGCAGACGAACTGAACTTTGATGTTAGACAACCACATGATAGGAGGATGCTATATGTATGAAAAACAGGACGGAAGAGATAACCAGAACTATGATGTGTAAACTAAGAAGAAGACATTTCACCAAATTAGAAGCAATGCAATGGAAGGTAGACACCATATGAAAGATGCTACAAATATCGCTCTGCCAAGTTAACAGTGTCTCATCATAAATGGCATTTAAACAAATGTGAAGCAGTACAAGAAATAAATCATATGCAAGGTGCAAACAACATCACACTACCATGTTAGAGGTCTCTCGTCATTAGTGCCATTGCATATTCACGGCTTATGATGTGTAAACTAAGGAGAAGGCATTTCAACAAATTAGAAGCAATGAAAGCTAGACACCATATGAAAGATGCAACGAATATCACTCTACCAAGTTAAAACTGTCTCGTCATAAGTATCATTTCAACAAATTAATAGTACAAGCTAGAAAAGAATGTGAGATGTAACCTATATCACACTCTGAAGTCAGTGTCTTATGATAAGTGATTGTTGCAGGTTACACAACAGTAGTAATTTGATGTAAGAACATGGTGTGATAGACAGATATTGTATGTTCTAGAAACAGGAACACGTGTCTTATTCAAGTATAATGTGTAAAGTAAGCAGATGGAATTCAACAAAATTAGAAGCAATACAAGCTAGACATCACACATAACATGCAACCACATATAACAGTGCCAAGTTAGAGGGAGCACCGGTGATGCTGCACTAGGGGAGACGTGCTCATCATAAACACAGCTTTGTTGAGTGTCTATGCATGTGTTGTCTTGGAAATCATCTTGGGGGTGTGAGGAGTAGAAACTGTAGAAACCCTCCGTTCGAAAGGAGCACCTTTATCCGCTGCCTTGCTAACTTCCTTCCGCTTTATTGATTTTGAATAAGAAAAAGCAATAAAATTCTCTCTTCAGAACTTATTCAAGCATGATACTGACAATCACTACTTTGATGTAAGGCAAACAAATGATACCAGGATGGAATATGTACGAAAAATAGGACGGCATGGCATGTTCACAACTGTTTGTGTAAACTAAGTAGAAACCATTCCAGCAAATAAGAAGCAATGCAAGCTGGATACCACATGAAAGATGCAACCAATATGACTCTGCCAAGTTAAAAGCGTCCCATCATAAATGGAATTTCAACAAATTAGAAGCAGCGCATGCTATACATCATATGAAAGATGCAACTAATATCGCACTGCATATACTAAAGGTGTCTCGTCATGTTGATTGATGCGGGATACAGAAAAAACAATAGTTTTATGTAAGGACATGCTTAATAGACAGATGTACTATGTACTAAATACATGAAGGCATGTCACATTAGCAGGTATAATGTATAAGCTAAGCAGACTAGCACATGCAGTTTAACCAGATTGGAAGAATTACAATCTAGACACCACATGCAACATGCAACCACATATCATGCTGCCAAGTTAGAGCAAGCACCTGCGATGCTAGTGTAGGGGAAATGTTGTAATCAACTACAGAGCTACGTTCACTATCTTCATCTAGCATTTCTGTTTCTTGAGAATCATGTCTAGAGGCTGATGCTGCATTCTTTAAATGAGGGGTAGTCCCCTTGCCTGCCTGCCTCGTCATAAGTGATTGATGAGGGATACACAAGAACATTAGTTTGATGTAAGAACAGGGTTAATACATAGATGTACTAGTATGTACCAAAAACAGAAAGGCATGTCATATTCAACGATATAATGTGTAAGCTAAGCAGATGCAATTTAACCAAATTGGAAGCAATACAAGCTAGACATCCGGCTGGAGTGGTGAGCATGATCATCTAGGACCTGAGAGCCTGGTTGGAGGTGGGCTGCTTCGCCACCATCGCAGCTTTTTAGTTGGCTTCCATGTGATGCCTATCTTTGCTGGGCTTGTCACTGGCTCGGCCAGTACCTTGACTAGCTATTTGTCTTCTGGTGCTCACGGGATGGTGGTTCATGTAAAAAAATATCTTTCCTTATCTTACCGACTTCGGCCTTCCGAATACAAGCTAGACACCATATGGAACATGCAACCACATATGACACCGCGAAGTTAAAGCAAGCACCTGGGATGGTGGTTCATCGCGAGCGAGGTCATCAACTCCAGAGCTACGTTTATCGTCTCCATCTGCTGACACTGCACCCTTTATAGCATTGTAACGTGTCCTGCCTACCCGCATACGAAGCTGGAGCGACTTCTCTCTTTTCTTTTTGGCTTCTCTCATGGCAGCAGAGTCTGAAATACCCTTGCATAAAAACACAATAGTGAGAGTAAGGGTGAAGTGTGTGCAGAACTAGTGCACTGTAAAAGTAGCAGATAGCAGGTGGCTGAAAAATAAATGACAGGAGACATATGATAGCTCTACAACATTGCATGGCAAACAAAATTAGATAGTCCGTATGATAATATATGAGCACAGGAAATGCAGGTACTCCTCCAGCACACCACCACATGTGGTCATATCTAAGATAACAGTCAACTGAAAATAAATAGGTCAGTCGATTTTTTTTAATGAACCGTCCGATCTATAAGGAATGGGCAGATGGCCTTCGTCTACCTCCCGCCAGTCACTGTTGACGATCTTTCTTGAACCACCATCGACCACCGGCCCAGACCCCTGCCTCCGCTACCCCACCCTCCCATCGACCTCACACCACCGCCATGCTTGGCAGCGCCCGCAGGCCATCCCTTTAATCCCGGCCAACCTCCAGATCGAGTGCCAGTAGCTCTAGGCCGCACACGCCCCTAAGATAAACACCAAGGCGCTGCTTCCCCGGCGTAATAGGCGTACTAGCGCCTGTTACGCCGGGGAATGCTTCCGTTAATTGGGAATCAACTGGCCAGAAATTGAAATACAGGGGGGCGACAGACCTCTAGCTAAGGTGAAATGGTATATGAGGAGAAACCTTGTGCATCGCGAGTTACAAGGAACATCTAGTATCAAGAAGAAGCGGACAACTAGTGTCTTCTGTGGGATGAATACCGTGCAAGCAGAGACGTAAGATTTGCACGAATAAGGGAAGAGGAGTACCTTTTTCGGTTGCCGGTGTGGTCACCTCCACATGTCGCGCCGATCTTCTTCTTTTTACCGCGGAAACCGATGTTCTGGAGGGTGCAGGCTTGGACGAACCCATGGCCAAATTGTTGATTGTGTTGCCGTGGCCGTATGTCGGCGAAGGGGAAGCAGATCTGAGGCGGCGAAGGACGGCATAGCAGGAATAGCTCCGGTGTGGTGGAGGGTGGCGAAGTTGGAGCGGCAGCGGTGAGGCACAGGACGGCGTGGTTGAACTGGCTCGGGTACGGACGGCTCGGCCTCGACTTCAACTACTAGCCGTGGAGGGCGTTGCGGTTGAGGTTGCGGTGGATGACGACATCGGGGTATCAGCTCCGGCGTGATGGAGGAGGGCGGCGGTTGATGGGTGGGATGGGGTGGCGGACGGAGGACGCCGGGGTTTCGCGGCTGGTGGAGAGGTAGTTTTGGCACCCACGGAGTACGAATGGGGAATCGTACGGGTGGGGGGAACCATGTTCCGGTCTGGGACGCGCTTGTTTTTGGCTTTTTTGAATAGAAGATGGGACGCGCTTGTTTGAAATTTGGGGAAAGTACAAACTTTGCCCCCCTCTTAAATTTCGGACCTACTGCGGGTCGGGGGTAGGATGGTAATCCCAGGTGTCCCAAATAGTGGGCGGGAGCGATTTTGGCCGCGCGCATGTGTGCTTAGGCGGCCATTGTGTATGAATGCTTTTTGGATGTGGTTGCGTGGAGTCTAGATGAAGCTACAAACCTACCCCGGTTTAGACCTTTGGACGTCGGGCCGGTAGGTTTCACGGGTCGGAGTTATTAGAAAAGTAATTTCCTTGTACTACCAAACATTGGTCTCATGTGGTTTCGGGCGAGTAGAGGCTCTTTTGGCGCTTCGTTTGAAATTTTGAAACACAAGCATTCACGTTTAGAGTACTCTTGAACTATGAGGATTGACCTAAATAGACAACGTTATATTTGACCTTGTATGTTTGAAAACCTCATTAAATTATCCGCTTCTTTTCGAAATTTTGACACTTGAAAATCATATAACTACGATTATTTTGGAATGGAGGAGCTAAATTTGAATCTATTTTGTACACGACTACATATGCTATTATGTACAAAATCAGAGCAAAGATTGGTGCCCCCATAATTTAGGTATGGTTTAAAAATGCCATGATATGAAATTCAAATAATTGAATGGACTTCATGTTGAATTTCATTTTTTTAAACCATCTTAAGTTGAATTCAAATGTATGCTCGTTCATAGGTAGCTATTTATAATGTCCATTGTGTAACTTTCGTATGTATAATGTGCTTTACACACACAACATGAAGTATACTCACGTTTACATTCGATTGCTAAAGCGATGCATTGTCTGGAGTTCAAAATACTAACTATGTGGATCAATTGTGTTGAATAATAACATAGACATGCTCAAATTCGATAGAATCTAGATGTCTGATGGATCAATGACCGCTCCTTACGCGAATTGCAAATATCATGATCCCATCCTAATATTTGGATACAATTTATATCTTTAATCAATGTGTAGAGCAGTCTTTTATGTGTAGTTTCACTCTCCATCGGTGGTCTCTCACACATGCTCACACACTCTCTCCCGAGGTGTCTTTCTCGCACACATGCTGTAGATATAACCCTCCCTCCCTGTCGTAACCATTTACAACTGTTTTCACTAACCTTTATCACAAGCACTCTTCCTCTCGCAAACATACACACGCACAATCCTCATCGACCCTTTCTATATACATGGACCTGCCTACATGTCTCATGTACGCACATTATCTTTACGCATGTCTCTCACGCATTGTCTCACACCTCTCTTCCTAATCGACGAGTATGATTCTAGCAGAGCATTCTGTAGGATGCCCCTTAAAGTTAGGTTGGATGAATAGTAATATCAGAGATAAAGGGGTTACCTTAGTCCAAGAACCTAGGGTTACAAATCTTAGCCGGCTTTGTCAGTGGACACACAGTCCTTCACAATTCTGCTATCTTTGTCTTGTACGACTAGTCATCCATGGGTCTTCTTAATGCATCACGGGCCAACCAATGTGGCGCAGAACGGAACCGAACGAAGGGCCTCACCTCGACCCACCGGACCTCACGCGGTGACACACCCTCTGCCCCCACGTCTCATTATCTTCTCACACCCACACATACCAACACAAAGACCACACACACAGAAAAATTCTCCTGGTGCCTCTATTCCCTCCCCCCTTGCATATACACACTCAAGGGAATGGAATCTCTTGTCGTGACGTCATATTCGTCTCTCTCTCTAGACCACTCTAATTTCTCGTGCTATCTCTCCCACGCCCCCCCCCCCCGTCGGCCCCTCTATCCATGGCTCTCTCGAATATGTAATACACACACATACCTCTCTAGGCCCCGCCAAATGCATCAACTACACATTCACACATGTTACATCACGTACCCCATTGATCTAAAAAGCCCTCTCTTCACGTTTATTTCGCATACAACATTCCTTTTGAATAAAGCGTGGCCAAAAAATTATTTTAGAGTTTCTACATATATACAACATTACAAAGTTATATGGAGGAGTACGAACGCTAATTTGCATTGCATGGTGCCCACAATGATATTTATTCTGCACTGTGAATTTGCATATTTTTATACTATATACAAAATTAGTCATAATAAAGAGAAACGAAGAGCATCTCTCTCTCCATCGCATACCCCCCCTGTACGCCCCTTTCACGTATGCACACAAAACTATCTCTAGGTCCTCTAAAAGTAAGCCCCCAGAAAATTCACGCACATTTCATCTTTCTCTCGCGATATATGCAATGACGATCATTATATTTGAAGCGAAAGCACAATACGTACATTGGACTTCAGAATCCACTCATTACGGTCACCATTTATGTTTAGTGGTTATTATACAGTCACGGGCTCACCGTACAACTCTGTATTTGCTCATGACATGACTAGTTGACCAGTTAAACGCTCCACGTGGCACCTCTAGTGTTGCATCACATTATCTCACTACCATCGTTCCCACCTGTCGACTTGTATCTACTCTACATCTACACTCTTATAAAATACATAAAATACACTCTTATAAAAAACAGAGTTGGTGATGATGGTGTGCCTGCCATCCTGCAATGTAGGCCATCCGATTTATATCTGACGGATAGGAAAGAAACTATGGCAATTTTGCAAAATAGTACCCACACACCTCTCCACATTTGCAAATAAGGCCTTCCCTCGTTCATCCTTTTCTCTCACAAGATAAACAAGTCATACAAATGCATCTTGATGTTACGTGCAACGCACGGGCATCTTGCTAGTAAGAATGAAAACAAACGACAAAAGATATTTGGACGGTGGTTCGAAGTCATGACCGCGGGCACAGCGGACAAGGTTCTCAGGACCGGATTTTCAGGATATTAATTTCCAAAAAATGGCCCTTGTGCTCACCAACCCCAGGAATTACTGTTAGCTGATGAGGCACCAACTTGATACAGAAATTCCAAGAAAAATACAAAATATGTAGTACAAGACCATTCTGGCCTATGAGTACAACAAATGGTTTCTAGTGGTTGATGGCGGGAGCGGTTTGTGGATCATCAGCGTTATGGGACTCCATTTCCCACAGGAACAGCTGACCAGGTTAACTCCTATCTTCTCGAGGCTGCTATCACCTTTGCTGAGATTCTGGGGCTGTCATCACAACGCTCCTCTCCATGCAAGAAATCTGGCCAAGACAATAGTCAGGGACAAGCCAGTGAGTACTTTGAATGTACTCGCAAACATTATGAACACAGGTATAATATAATAAATGACAATCATGCTCTGAAATATCCTGTGACCGCAACGTCAGTCACAAAATAAGATCCACGCTGCACGTATTGCAAGTTATTCACGTAATACTTGAGTAAAGCAACTAGAGTGTAGAGATAGAATGCCTCCGTCGGGCGTCTGAGCGACACCACAGAAAGGGCTTATAAGTGAAATAAGCAACAGACATGCCGCAGTCGGGCGTCTGTGCGACGCCACATAAAGGGCTCATAAAGTAAATATATAATAAGCATGCCACAGTCGGGCGTCTCGGCGACACCACATAAAGGCTTATATGGTAAATAAATAACAAGCACGCCGTAGTCGGGCGTCCCAGCGATGCCACATAAAGGGCTTATAAAGTAAATCAATAACAAACATGCCACAGTTGGGCGTCTGTGTGACACCACATAAAGGGCTTATAACAGAATAATCACAGTGACTATCCAGGAGGTAGAACCGTCCCAGGGATACTCAATAAATCAAATAATGAAAGTAGTTAATTCACAGTAATAATAATCATAATCGTCATATGTCACCGGTCATAATCAATGTTCCGACTTAGTAGTTTTTTCCTCCGAAGACCGACACTAAGACTGACACTTGACCCATCCCAGACTGTAGTCCTTAACCATGGACACGGCTATTCGAATAGTTGTTTAATCTCTGCAGAGAGTGTACTCTTTACCCACGGGTAACGGATTCCTTTAGTCCATCGGGACTAATTCCGTTTACGGTCTTTTGGTTGAAAACACATCTGACCGCACACACCAGCCTAACTCACATGTGTCTGGAATCACCCATGGCACCTGTTTAAGCAAAACTCTAAGTGGGGAGGCTACAACCTCGGTTAGCATGGGATCACAAAATTTATACCGCGCACAAACTAGGGGAGCTACCCCTTCGGCTACAACCGAAAACACCCATGCCCCCGGACCAGGTGGCATGCCTACCGGATGCCTCCGGTATCTTCCACCATGGCCTCTCTGTATGGTGTGTGCTAGGAAAGGGGTTGACAACTTACTGAACCGTACCCTACCTATGGCAGGGACAAGTGGTAGTACGAAACAAGTATGGGGGTTACCGGAACAAGACTCGATCTATGGTCGACTCAGGAGGCTCAAGTATTCCTTGCATGATTAGCATAATAATAATAATATTTCCACCGACAGACAGAATCACCACCCATCGTACCTCATCATGCCATACCGGACACAACCATCTCAACGAGGAACTAGAGATAAGCTCGTGTCTACCCAAGACAGAGACTTTCCCGTCTTCCTTCCGGCATGCATGAAAGGCATATGCTGGTGACTACTATCCCAAACATATCAAACTCCAATAGCATGAAATCATCAATGTGCACTCATGAGTTATCATCACAAATAACAAAAACTCCGAGACGAGAGGTGTTGCAACTGTATCAAACAACACACGACAATATTATGCCAGGGTTCAGAATGCTTGCCTTCAAGTTGTGTAAAGGCAGGGTGCATGCTAAAACTTTTGAAAGTTTTCTTCTTCTCCAAAAATCCTATTTTGAAAATATTCAAATTACACATAGTTTCAAAATAGTACAAAAAAGTTGTCTGAAATTTTTTCAAATAAACATTAAAATAAACTAGACATAATTTGAGGAAGGTAGGAAAAAGAATCAATTCATTTGGACTTATATTTAAAAAGTTATAGCCAGGCAAAGTTTTGGTCAAAATATGTTTTTAAAATAAAACTGAAAAAAGGAAAAACGTTTCGAAAACTGACCATGTCGAAGGCGTATTCCGAGTTTATGTCTCCACTTATCCAGCATGGACCGCACGTGGGTCACTGACAGTGGGTCCAGCGGGCCCACTGGTCAGGTTTGACAAGTCCCCCGCCTTCTTCCTCCTCTGTCCGAGCCGAGGCGGGGGCTCCGGCGATGCTCGCCGGCGAACGGCGGCACCGTTCGAGAAACCGAGGCCATCCGCGGGCTCAGGGGGTCGAGGCGGTCCCTTCGGTGGTTGCTATGGTCCCTGGGGTGGACGGAGTCGCCGGCGGCGAGCTCCGCAGCGGACGGTGGCCGTCGGGCAGGGTGGGGCTCTTGCCTCTGGCGGCTCCTGATCAAAATCGAGCAGGGGGATGGATTCACGAGATGAAGAGAGAACTTCTGGTGAAGAGAGTGGAGAGGGGGAGGCCCTGGTGGCGCCAGAATGATCGAGACAGTGGCGGCGGCAGTGGTTGCCGGAGAAGGAGAAGACGACCTTCTCCCATCGTTCTCTGGCTATGGGGGGCTCTAGAGAGGTGGCCTGAGGCTGCTTGAGTGCTCGAATGAGCTCGGGGGTCTCCTTATATAGTGAAACGAGGTCGGTTCCGCAGCGGCCAGAGATAAGCTCGTCGGCGAACCGCCATACTGTGCTGCAGGGCGACGTGGCGGTGGTTTGGGCTGGCCGGCGCATTCCAACGAGTTCCCTACTGCTCAAGGGGGCGAGCTTGCGCGCGTGGGTGGCTCGGGCGGCGCCGCCCACGGCAGGGCTGCTGTAGCTGGCCGCTTGTGGCCACGGCCGACCTGACGGCGGCCCTGTGGAGTGCCAGAGTGATAGAGGCAAAGGTGTCCCGTCTTTCGATGAGATGGTGGCTATCGTTTTGGAGGAAGTCGACTTTGACGATCCGACTACAAACGTGCGAGGACGTCGCGCCTTAGCAATCGCTAAACCAACTCCGAGAGGTTATTGACCACGCCGGAGCACGATCAACCTGACCACGAAGGTCTGTTTCCTGCAGGCAAACGAAGAACAAGCAAGAAACTAAGATTGCAATCTGGATATTGCGAATATAAGAGGAAAGCTTTATTGATCAAGGTGGGGTTCTGTGACGCCTTTGTCTGGTCGTTGAACACAAACGAAGTACGCGAAGTTGCAGCTATGGCGAACTTTAATCTAAACAAAACCCAAAGTCTAAACGGTGCCCTAAGGGCTGTATATATGGAGGAAGAGGGGGGAATTTCGTGGCCCTTGGTGGAGGGGTCCGAAATCAAACCTATCTCTTGTTTCCCCACACATACGGACTCTAAAAATAGTCTATACTTATGTATTTCGAAATTACATGGGCATGGCCCAATAATAAGGTGACGCAGCACCTAGAATAGCCTCAGGACGAAATTTATGAAGTGGCATCTTGTATATTTCGTCCAAGGCTTCATGCACCCATTATGGTGGCTTCAAAGTCCTGAAATCATCACTTGTAACTTCGTTCTTGTTCCCCTTGCGCATGCCATCATCTCCATGCTTGTTCGTGCTCCAATGTCCATCCTTCTCCAAGCTAGGCCCTTCATTTGTAAGCAAAACAAATGTATCCAATTTAGGCAGCATCATATTCTCATGAACATTAGAATCATTACCAAGAAACGAAAGTACCTGATAATTTAATTGGCGGGCGCATGCTCTAGTAATTGGTCCAGTATATGTAGCAGTAGGGGATGTGGGTGTAACAATGGTATTGATGTCCTCATCATCCTCCCCTTCTTGAAATGAAGTCGTCCTCGACGGAAGCTCATCTTCCTCACCCAAATAAGGCTTCAAATCTGCAATGTTAAAAGTGGGACTAACCCCAAAATCTGCAGGCAGCTCAAGTTTATATGCATTATCATTTATTTTCTCTAACACCTTAAAAGGTCCGTCAGCACGTGGCATTAGCTTTGATTTGCGCAAATCAGGAAATCTATCCTTACGCAAATGTAACCAAACAAGATCTCCAGGTGCAAACACAACATGTTTTCTACCCTTATCTCCAGCAAGTTTATATTTCGCATTCATACGCTCAATGTTTTCCTTAGTTAACTCATGCATTTTTAAAATCAATTCAGCACGTTGTTTAGCATCAAAATTAACCTTCTCCGAAGATGGAAGAGGCAACAAATCAATAGGTGCACGAGGTAAGAAACCATACACAATTTCAAAAGGGCACATCTTAGTAGTAGAATGCAATGAACGATTATAAGCAAATTCAATATGAGGCAAGCATTCCTCCCACATTTTCTTATTATTCTTCAAAACAGCCCTAAGCATAGTAGACAATGTTCTATTGACTACCTCAGTTTGTCCATCCGTTTGGGGGTGACAAGTAGTACTAAAAAGCAGTTTAGTCCCCAACTTAGCCCATAAACATCTCCAAAAGTGGCTAAGAAATTTAGTATCACGATCTGAAACAATACTATTTGGCACACCATGCAAGCGAATAATTTCACAAAAGAACAAATCAGCAACATTAACAGCATCATCGCTTTTATGACATGGTATAAAGTGTGCCATTTTCGAGAATCTATCCACGACAACAAATATGCTATCCCTCCCTTTCTTTGTTCGAGGTAAACCTAAAACAAAGTCCATAGATATATCCTCCCAAGGAACACTAGGTACAGGCAAAGGCATATATAAACCATGAGGATTGAGTCGTGACTTAGCTTTTTGACATGTAGTGCAGCGAGCAACAAAGCGATCAACATCCCGTCTCATCTTTGGCCAAAAGAAATGTGTAGCAAGTACGTCCTCCGTCTTCTTCACGCCAAAGTGTCCCATTAGTCCTCCTCCATGCGCCTCCTGCAACAACAAAAGACGAACAGAGCTAGCTGGAATGCAGAGCTTGTTAGCACAGTACACAAATCCATCATTAACGACGAACTTGTTCCAAGTTGTTCCTTCTTTACAATTCTGCAATACATCTTTAAAATCAGCATCATGCACGTATTGATCTTTGATGGTCTCCAAACCAAATATTTTGAAGTCAAGTTGCGAAAGCATAGTATAGCGACGAGACAATGCATCAGCAATAACATTTTCTTTACCCTTCTTGTGTTTATTGACATAAGGGAAAGTCTCAATGAATTCAACCCATTTAGCATGTCTACGATTCAGTTTAGCTTGACTTTTAATATGTTTCAAAGATTCATGATCAGAATGTATAACAAATTCCTTGGGCCATAAATAATGTTGCCATGTTTCTAAAGTCCGAACAAGAGCATATATTTCTTTATCATAAGTAGAATAATTCAGACTAGGCCCACTCAATTTTTCAGAAAAGTATGCAACAGGTTTGCCATCTTGTAATAACACACCTCCTAATCCAATTCCGCTAGCATCACATTCAAGCTCAAAAGTCTTATTAAAATCAGGAAGTTGGAGTAAAGGAGCATGTGTCAACTTATCTTTCAACACCGTGAAGGCTTCTTCCTGTGCGGTACCCCAAGCAAAAGGCACATCCTTCTTTGTACGCTCATTGAGAGGTGCAACAATGGTGCTGAAATCTCTGACAAAACGCCTATAGAATCCAGCGAGGCCAAGAAAACTCCTCACTTGTGTGACCGTTTTGGGCTGCGGCCAACTCTCAATAGCTTCAATCTTGGCTTTATCAACTTCAATTCCCTGTGGAGTAACAACATAGCCAAGAAAAGACACTCGGTCGGTGCAAAAGGTGCACTTCCCAAGGTTACCAAACAAACGTGCATCACGTAGAGCAATAAATACAGCACGTAAATGTTCCAAATGTTCCTCCAAAGATCTGCTATAAATCAATATGTCATCAAAGTAAACCACCACAAATCGTCCAATGAAAGCACGTAAAACTTCGTTCATTAACCTCATGAAAGTACTAGGTGCATTAGTTAACCCAAAAGGCATGACTAACCACTCATATAATCCAAACTTAGTTTTAAATGCTGTTTTCCATTCATCCCCCAATTTCATACGAATTTGATGGTATCCACTACGCAAATCAACTTTGGAGAATATTGTAGAGCCACTCAATTCATCAAGCATATCATCTAGCCTAGGAATAGGATGACGATAACGAATAGTAATATTATTAACACCTCTACAATCAACACACATACGCGATGTACCATCCTTTTTCAGCACTAGAATAATAGGAACAGCACAAGGACTAAGGGATTCGCATATATAACCTTTGTCGAGAAGCTCTTGTACTTGACGCATAATCTCCTTCGTCTCCTCTGGATTGGTACGGTATGGCGCACGGTTTGGCAGTGAAGCACCGGGAATTAAGTCAATCTGATGCTCAATCCCTCGAATAGGCAGTAATCTCGGTGGCACGTCTTGTGGAAAGACGTCAGCGAACTCCTGCAAAATGTTAGTGACAGCAGGAGGCAAAGAGGAAGGCACGTCCTCGAATGAAAATAATGCCTCTTTGCACACAAAAGCATAGCAAACAGATTTACTAAAATCTAGCTCATCAATATCAGATTTAGTGGCAAGTAAACATGCACTTTTCAATTTGATTTCAGAAGCAACACTAGATGGTTTACTATTAGGCTTCATTTGTTGCTCAAATTCTTTTGCCACAATCTGATTTTCACTCTTATTTTTCTCCTGTTTTGCTTTATTAGCTCTATTAATATCATCTTTCAAAATGGACTCAGGAGTCATAGGAAGCAAAGTAATATTTCTATCCTTATGAACAAGAGTATACTGATTATTTCTACCATGGTGTACAGAATTTTTATCAAATTGCCATGGGCGACCAAGTAATAAGGAACATGCTTGCATAGGTACCGCATCACAATCAACATAATCAGCATATGTAGAGATACTAAAATGCACACGAACAGTACATGTTACCTTAACCTTGCCATTGTTGTTGAACCATTGGATGTAGTAAGGATGTGGATGTGGTCTTGTGGTGAGAGATAGCTTCTCCACCATCTCCATGCTAGCCAAGTTGTTGCAGCTCCCTCCATCTATGATGACGCGCACAGAACGTTCCTTCACAACTCCCTTTGTATGGAACAAATTGTGCCTCTGATTTTGCTCAGCTTGTGTGACCTGCACACTCAAAACACGTTGAGCAACTAAACATTCATACCTGTCAGCGTCTTCAGGAGCCATGTATTGCGTGTCATGATCAGAATCATCTCCACAATGTTCTTCACGTGTAATAAGAGCCAAAGTCTCCTTAGCGTAGTCACTAGCGGACTCATACCCACCATCCTCAGTAGCAATCATCACACGCTGAGATTTGCATTCTCTCGCATAATGACCTCTTCCCTTACAACGACGACAAATAATATCACTTGTGTGCCCTGTGGATGCCATGGAAGAAGAAAAGCTCTATGTAGGCCCGGCAGGTGCGCTCTTGGCAGATAGTGGTGGTTGTGCCTGCTTTCTTGTATCACGGCTGGAGGTAGCAGCTGATGGAAGTGCTGGTGTAGTGGAAGTAGAGGATGCACGCGGTGTCCATGATGAAAGTCGACCTGCAGAAAAGTTAGTTCGCGCCAATGCTTGTCGATCCTGCACTTCACGTTCAGCTTTACAAGCAAGATGGAATAAACGAGTGATATTAGTATACTCCTTATACTCTAGAATGGTCTGAATCTCTCTATTTAATCCACCTATAAAACGTGCAAGCATAGCTTCATTCTCCTCAGCAATACCACATCTAATCATGCCAGTTTGTAATTCCTGATAATATTCTTCTATAGAATTTTTTCCTTGTCTTAAACGCTGCAATTTTTGAAGCAATTCACGTTGATAATATGGTGGAACCCAACGAGTACGCATAGCAGTTTTCAAAGCAGCCCAAGTAGTTGGAATACGATATAATCTACAATGTTCAGACCACCATACACATGCAAAACTAGTGAAAGCACAAATAGTAGCAGCAACCCTTCTCTCCTCAGGATATTGTAAACATGTAAAACGTTGTTCAGTTTCTAACTCCCAAGTAAGATATATATCAGGAACATATCTACCCTCAAATGGTGGAATATTCAATTTCAGTTTCGGAATATGGTCATTATCTCGTACCTGAGGTGGTAGTGCAGGCCTACCATTGCGAATATATACCTAAGGTCGACCTGCTGGTGGTGGTGCTGGTGGATGCACGTAGTTCTGATTTTGATCAACCTCATCCTCATAATATTCCTCCACCTCTGCAGTAACAGCAGGAGCTACAGAAGCACCAACAGCAGTAGCAGCGGCACCAGAATTTTGTCCTGGCTCAATAGGAACACGCTGTGCTCGTCCATACTGATTCGGAAGGGGGCGTTGTTGTAGTTGTTGTTGTTGCAGAGGTGCGATAGGTGCAGCCGGCGGTGGTTGTGGAAAATGCGCGAGCAATTCATTAAACTTGCTATCGAGCTTTGTTTCGAACGTCTTCTCAATGCCATCTATCTTCTCCATGGCCTCGTCAAATCTGTACATCTTGCACCTGTCCACTCATCATTTGCTGAAATTTATCATGTAGCTGTTTGTTCGTCAGGTTCTCCCAATCAGTCTCATTGGCTTGTGATCCTACCATGGTTAGCAGCAAATAGAAACACACAAGAATATGATCCTATAGACTACTAAGAAGTGGTGGTGGTGTATCACAAACCATCAAGCAAATCTCAATTTCTTACCAGTTCTTACCCAGTAGCAGGCGGTGATCGGTAATCGTTGTAGTCAAAACTCTCAAAGCTTGGATAGAGTGATTACCAGGGAGAGTCCAACGCACGACGTAGATGTATGTGGAGCTGGGAAGGCTTATAATATGGTAGCAAAAAGGGTCAGCAATAATCAGTTCAGAGATGCAAAGTTGAATAAACGCTCAACGACGGTACTGTGCTGGTCCTAGGCTAGACTGTGCTAGAGACGCGAGCCTAGAACACCAACAAAATCACGGCGCGGCACGTAAACAAGGGAGGAGCACACTCTGAATTTTTTTTCTCTTTTTTTTTCCTTTTTTTGCACTTTTTTCCTCTTTTTTTTGCTCCGCAACAAATTTTTTTTGAAAAAGTCTACAAATGGTCTAAAAACTGCCTAGCCAGAATTTTCCAGACTTAGTTTTTTTTTGAGTTTGGAACTATTTCTCTACTGCGGGTAGCACGAAAGTTGGTGAGTCCTTTTCTGTCCCGACTCGGAGTATGGCGTGATCTGGAAAACCAAAACAGAGTAACAAAATACTGGACTCGGAATAGGACTGGTGGCGGAGATGAAACTGGTGGAACTCGGACTGGTGGCGGAGATGAATCTGGTGGAACTCGAACTGGTGGCGGAGATGAATCTGGTGGAACTCGGACAGGTGGCGGATATATGTTGCAGGTGAACTCGGATTGGCGTGATGGCAGCGGATATGTGGTGGCATATATGGATTCGGATTGGCGGTGAATATGTGGTGGTGGTATATGGCAGCAGCGACGATGATGATGCAGTGGTGATATATGGCAGCGGCGACGTGACAACTTGTGAACAGAACTCGAAACTCTAAAAGACTAGACGCTAAGACCAGCAACTTGACACGACGATGCAACCGCAAATTCAACAAAGCAAATACAGAAAAGACTATGCAAAGGCTCGGATTGGTTTGGATGGGATGAACTAACCCTATTTTTTTTGGCTTTTTCGTGGACTATAGGTATGAAGAACAGACTCGATCTAAACTACGAAAAACTGTAAAATCTCACCGAGCAACCTGGAACTCTGATACCACTTGATAGAGGCAAAGGTGTCCCGTCTTTCGATGAGATGGTGGCTATCGTTTTGGAGGAAGTCGACTTTGACGATCCGACTACAAACGTGTGAGGACGTCGCGCCTTAGCAATCGCTAAACCAACTCCGAGAGGTTATTGACCACGCCGGAGCACGATCAACCTAACCACGAAGGTCTGTTTCTTGCAGGCAAATGAAGAACAAGCAAGAAACTAAGATTGCAATCTGGATATTGCGAATATAAGAGGAAAGCTTTATTGATCAAGGTGGGGTTCTGTGACGCCTTTGTCTGGTCGTTGAACACAAACGAAGTACGCAAAGTTGCAGCTATGGCGAACTTTAATCTAAACAAAACCCAAAGTATAAACGATGCCCTAAGGGTTGTATATATGGAGGAAGAGGGGGGAATTTCGTGGCCCTTGGTGGAGGGGTCCGAAATCAACCCTATCTCTTGTTTCCCCACACATATGGACTCTAAAAATAGCCTATACTTATGTATTTCGAAATTACATGGGCCTGGCCCAATAATAAGGTGACGCGGCACCTAGAATAGCCTCGGGACGAAATTTATGAAGTAGCATCTTGTATATTTCGTCCAAGGCTTCATGCACCCATTATGGTGGCTTCAAAGTCCTGAAATCATCACTTGTAACTCCGTTCTTGTTCGCCTTGCGCATGCCATCATCTCCATGCTTGTTCGTGCTCCAATGTCCATCCTTCTCCAAGCTAGGCCCTTCATTTGTAAGCAAAACAAATGTATCCAATTTAGGCAGCATCATATTCTCATGAACATTAGAATCATTACCAAGAAACGAAAGTACCTGATAATTTAATTGGCGGGCGCGTGCTCTAGTAATTGGTCCAGTATATGTAGCAGTAGGGGTTGTGGGTGTAACAATAGTATTGATGTCCTCATCACAGGGGTGGTCGGGGTGGCTCTGCGGTGCAGGAGGAGACGAGGCGCGCTGGCTGCGGTTGGCCAAGGGCTAGAACGGGCGTGGGGTGGGTGGCAGCGAGACGCGGCGGCTCGGTGCACGCATGTGCAAAACGTGCGCTCTGGGCGCGCCCAGAGCATGCACGCTAGCTGCTTGACGAAATGCCAATGCATGCCACAGGGCTTGGTGAGGCTGGCAATTAGCAGACCTAGGTTAGGAGTAGCTAGGAGCTTAGTGGACAAGGTTGCTGGGTCAGTGGATCAAGTTCATATTACAAACTAAAAATCATGCCAAATCTGGCTATGCACACCAAGTGTTTGACATAATGCTAGAGGCATCTAGGAAGTTCTTGGAGTGGTCAAAATCTCCAGATTGGGGTCTCTTTAGGTGTAGGTGATGGTGGCCAGGTTATTTTGCCAAATGTAGAAACTTGTTAGTGCAAATATTTGAGAAAACCAATTTTGGGCAGAAACTAAAGACTATCATATCATGTACCAAAAATATTCCAATGGGTGCATGCTCCTGGACTTAAGGGTTTTGTGTGAAGGACTACAAGCAGGAAAAAGAATCATGGGTAAAGGAGGAAGTTAAAATATGGTTGTAGTACAAATCAGCAAGTTGGACCAGAATGAAAGTGAGGTTGATTCACTCAAATTTTTCAAAGGTCATAACTGGGTTTTTGCATAAAGATGGATAATATACCCCTACTGACCTCCCCTAATTTTGGTGGAAGTTTTAAAGAAGTATTTAAATGGGTTATAGTGCAAAAGTGCAACTGGACCAGATTTGAAAACTTGTGGTAAAACTCAAAATCTCCAAATGACTAAGGAATATTTTTGCATAAAAGTCATTTAGGGACATCATATATCATCCTCAAATTTTGATGAAAATATTAGATGCATTTATCAAATGGTTGCAGTGCAAAAGAGGCTCTGAAAATCACTTTAAAAGAATAAGGCTCAGGAAAAACAATTATGCAAATAAAACCACTGATTAAGAATTGTTTTATTGTGAGAGTATACAAGTCCAATAATATTTTTGGAAAGTTTCCTCTTGGGGTAAAAACTCCTCAAAGAGAAGGGGTTCTGAAATCAAAAGAAAATCCAGAAAACAAAATTTTTAAACTCCTGGCAAAATTTTAATTCTTCAAAACATGGTTAAATTTTTGGGGTGTTACAAAGGTGGCCTTGTATTGGTATGCTGAGCCGTCTGTTTTAACACACAGGAGCTGGTGTGGTGATTATACACACATGCACGCATGCACACAAATTGCATCCACGCAACACTCACACAAACACATGCACCCACGCACGCACGCAACACTCACACGTACACACGCAGCAACGCACGCACACACGCACGCATGCATGCACACACCAGTACACCACACGACCAACACACACTCTCACGCTCAAGTGCTCAACCTACATGTGCATGCGCACACATCAGGCCCTGACAGACACTACACAACCAAGTGATTCCCGCGCACGGGTTGGAGCCATGTCGCGCCTGCGTAAATTTGTGTTTATCTGACCTTTTGCCTATGCGAACTGATAGGTGGGACCCACAAGGAATGTGGTCAATTTAACTAGTCAACATGGCGCCACGCAGACTATTTGGCCGGTCAACAGAGTGCAATCCGATGTTGAACTGTGAGCAAGTGACCGTATAATCACCGCAAAACGTATATAGTGACCGTAATCAACTTATTCTGAAGTTCGGTGGCCGTATTACGCTTTTCTCTCTGTAGGCCCTCCAAAACTACATCTCTACACATTCTCGCAAGTTACATCTAACAACTATGCAATACAGCACTACTACTACACACTAACACAATAAATCATATATGTTTTTAGTTTTACTAGATATCATATTGTTACTTATAATTATTCAGTTTGCATACATTAAAATTGCCTTTGAAATGTATGGCCAGTATCATCTACCGCGCAGGAAAAATCCCGCCCTTTCCTGTTTAATCGGGTTTGTATCGATGGATCGTGCGAAACAGCAGAACTATAGAACTATATAGTACAAGTGACAGTTCACTAGGCCGTCGTGTCATCTACTCATCCGTCGTAAGAGTGGAGTGCTCGCTTTCATAAATCTTCTTGTCCATTCCGCCGACATGTGGGACATCAAGCTACCGGGTCCACGTGCCATACCGGAATACAGTGCAGAGCAGCCGGGGTGAAGCACCCCAGTCATGGCGCCGACGTAGTAATCAGCAATGAGGCGTCAAATCACAAAGTTGCACCTTTCCCGCAGTTAAGTTGGAGGGACGAAGCAACCATCATTTCACTCGTTGCTGAATCCGCTTCTCCCCCATCTTCTTCAACTTAACCACGTGTTGCTTCTGCCATTATTCTGCCTCATGTGGGACGCGGATCGGCTTGGTAAAGCACTGACACATGGGACCGCATGTTAGCAAACTGCCAGGACAACGTCCTCCGAAAATAAGAAGCCTAATCCTAGACTTACAAAGGGCTACGTAGGTGCTACGTATACTTTCCATCTAATATATATATGCCCCCTGATTTTTAGGTGGGTGGGCCTAATCCTCTCCTTTAATCCAATCAAATAGTCCCACATCACATCACTTCGTAACTTTATGTAAACCATTACGTGGATGTAGCATTGCTCAAATAAGAAACCTCCCCCGCCATCCGCGCGGCAAAATCACCTCCTTTTTACTAATCTTGATTCTATAATTTTTTAGATCAATATAATTGAGATTTGTATAGATAGCACACAGGAGCAAAACCAAGTGGTATGGTTAAGGGCATCCACAATGTGTAGCCAAATGTGAAAATAGCTTTTGGCATCGTGGGAACCATTGTGTACGGTGTTGCCAAAGCCAAAAAGATGGAACCGAAGCTCCCTGATTGATTGATTGAAGGAATAGAAAAATGCAACGTCTCTCCTCTTTCTCCCATGCTTGGACGCATGTAGTATAGTATAGAGCACAGAGTCTACTCCCCTGTCCCTTCTATCACAAATCACAAAGCAGTGAGGCATCAAATCACAAAAGCACGGACGAAGCAACCATCATTTCACTCTTCGCTGACTCCGCTTCTCCATCGTCTTCTTCGAGAAACCATCTCACCGCACTAGTACTCCTAGTAGTACTAGTAAAGGACTTCCTGGATGCAAATAAGGCGGTTGTCTCGGCTTGCAGGAGGCACTTGCGAACGACTTACCGTGGTCTCCCTCAATGGTGTTCTCCGTCGAACGCACTTCGCCAAACCACCCAAAAAAAGATATCGTCGACATCACCGCAATGGGGAAGGAAGTCAAATATAGTTACTACCTCCATTTTTTTGTACACAAGGCCAGTAATATCAAAATTACAGTTTGCAAAGGGCCACTAACACTAATCGAGGCAAAATTGATGGGGTTAGCAACCAAGGACATTAATATCCCCTGCATGCATGCGGAAGTGAGAAGGTTGGTTTGCATGGCGCTGCATTAATCAAGCGATGAGGAGTGAGATGGTTAGCTCTTTGGTCTTTGGAGAAAAAATACGCATTAATTGACACGTGAAATGAGGATTTGTATCGATTAAATCCCGCGAAGGAAAACCCCGCCTTTCTTTTTTAACACTAGTACTCCTAGTATGTACGTAATTATCCTGTTTGGGTCTAGGCCTTGCATTGCCAAACTTCGCCACACATTTTTGCCAAGCTTGCCTAAAGTTTTCAAAATGAGAAGGAGGTACACTTGCGCATGGCTATCGCGGTCGCACCGCACCCTCACACGGTTGCTCCTGCACGCCGGGCTCGCACCGCACCCTCACACAGTCGCTCCTGCATGCCGCAAACCCAACCAAGGGAACGCACCCTCACTGACACGTGTTGTCGCATGTGAACAAACCAAACTCAGCCATCCTATCGCTGACACATAATTTTCGTTCATAGAGTATGTTTATCCAACTGCATGTTGGGGAGTATCCGTATGGCCCGTGCGGCGGTCTGTTGGGGAAAAAGAAAAGGTGAGGAAGAAGGAAAGAAGGGTTAGGAGACGTAGGATATTCATCCAACCGCCTGAAATGGTAGACTGACCCAAGTCAGGCGACTTGCATAAAAAATATATGTTTTTACACAGCGAAAGATCCATAAAATAACAACATAAAGAAAAACTATCACTGCTCGCAGAAAGAGACGGCCTCGTCGTCTTTGGCTGCCGGCGTGAACCAGCCGTCGCTGCCGACGTGTGTCTTCGCACTTTGGTTGTCCTCGGCCTCCAGCTACTCGTTCAAGCGGAGCGTGCGGGCGCTCTGCACGGACGAGAGCATAGCCCAGTTCAAGTCGAGGATGTCCAGTTCCGCCTGCAGGAGGGCCTTGATGGCAGTGGCATCCGCGTGCTCCGCGTCGAGTCGAGCCTCCGCTGCCCGGTTCAAGTCCAGGACATCCGGTTCCACCTGCAGGAGGGCGTCGATGAGATCGGCATCCGCGCGCTCTGCGTCGAGTCGAGCCTCTGCCGCTCGGTTCAAGTCCAGGGCGTCCGGTTCCGCCTGCAGGAGGGCCTTGATGGCAGCAGCATCCGCGCGCTCCGCCTCAAGTTGAGCCTTCGCCGCCCGGTTCACATCCACGACATCCGGTTCCGCCTGCAGGAGAGCCTTGATGGCAGCGGCATGCGCACACTCCGCGTTGAGTTGAGCCTCTACCTCCCGGTCCTCCTTTAGTATTGCCATGTTGAACCGCTGGTCCGCCTACACCATGGGGGACTCGGACGCTGGCACGAAGTCGACGTCCATCGTCTCATACCCATCGGGGGCCTTCTACGCCGTGACCTCCGCCATGAACATTGGATCGGCTTCCTCCTCCTCGTAGCTTGGCTCCAGAGAACTTGAGGATTGGCCCACCGCAAAGCGAGCTTGGGAACGGAGGTCTGTGGCACCGACCGCCGCCGCTGCGCGGCGCTCCGGCGTCAGCGTCTTGTAGTAAGTGATCTTGCGGCGCACCATGGCTTTCCGGCGAACTAGGGGACGCTTGATGTGGGCTAGGGGATCGAAAGGTGGGGGAACGGGCTGGAGATTTGGTGTGGTTTTAGGGCAGTGGCTGGCGTAGGCCGAGCAGCAAAGGTTCTAGTGTGAATAGTGGTTCCGGTGACGACCGGTCAATCGGTTGTGACTGTACATCGCTCTTGTTGCGTTCGCGTTGTAGCCCAGCACGCTGGACCCTCCACGTCGCTCACCGAATGGAACGCGCTTCGTCTTGCGTTTTCGCTCGCTTGTGGGACCGCAGTTAAGAGCAAACCGACGTCCCCCCTCCCCCGCCCGCGTCATTTATTATACCACCACTCCCTCCATTTTATGCGGAGTAAATAAAAACAGAGGGAGTATACTACGGATGAGGATCCCCTGACGTGGCCGAACCCATTGAGTAACTGACATGCGGGGTCTAGCAAGCATGGGGTCCGCCAGTAAGTGACCGAAAGGGAGGGTAAGGCAGGGATACCTACGTCAGAGGATCCACTTCCACTATACTACTTTGACCAAATGTTAGAGTAATAATATATGACATGCAACTTACACAAATGTTAGAGTAATAATATATGACATGCAACTTACACAAAGCATACAGGGTCTAATGCGTTTTTCGAGGCTAACTTTGACCAAATGTTAGAGTAATAATATATGACGTGCAACTTACACAAAGCATACGGTCAAATTCGTATGTGAAAGGAGTTTCCAATGATATAATTTTCACATTATACATCTCATGTACTATTAATCTTGTCAATAGTCAAATTGGAAACCATCTCGAGTACAAATCTAGGAGTACGTACGAATCTAACAATATTGATTGGGTGTTGTTGAATGTTGATACCTTTTTTATCAAAGTAGAGATACTTTGACTACACATAAAACTTATATGTAAACTAGAAAGGATAGGAGGGAGTATATTGTACGTTCAAAAACGAAACGAACATTGAATACCCTTTATACATGATTTGCGGATGCTATGATCACCAGTTCAAAATTTTGAATCCGCCTTAGGTATCACGTGCCCCCACTCGTTCCCTCTCGATTTCATCTCGGGGTCCAGAGATCTATTGAAAGAGGACTAGGGTGGGTACATGCGAATGATACTCGGCGGAATGTTCAAATGAGGCATGCGGGAGGATGGACTCAACTAGAGGGCGACATGATCGATGGAGAAGAGGGTTGGAGAGGAATGAGAAATAAGCAAACGCCACATGATCATACTTGAACAGCTCAAATAAACAATAAGTTGTCTCGCTTGGCCTACATAGTGAAAGGCCTAATGCGCAACGCGGAGCACTGACGCTCGAATATGGCTGGGAAAACAGGGAAACCGACATGTGGGGCACACCCGTCGGGACGATGTAGCGCAGACTAGTTCAATGGAGGAGCTGGCCCACGACCACCTCGCCACCGACAACCGTTCATGTGGGTCGTTGGGGCCAACAACGGGGCGCAGCTCCAGCACCGCCTCTGGACACGACGACCGCGGTGAGCGACACGCTCATATCGTCGCTAGACACGGTAGGTATCAGTGTGCCGAGGGTGGCGTTAGTGCTGTGGCACGACCAACGGTATGTTTGGTTTGTGCCCAAGGTTGCCCCATCAAAGCATTGGGTAGCCAAAAATTTTGGTTGAGGTATTGGTTGCCCATGATTTGGCTGACATTGGCAAGAAAAATGAACTAGAGTTGGCTAGAGTTCATTGGCATGCCAAAGAAATGGCAACCATCCAAACAAAGACCAATCTTTGGGTCATGACTAAAATTTTGGTTGACGTATTGGTTGCCCATGATTTGGCCGACATTGGTAAGAAAAATGAACTAGAGTTGGCTAGAGTTCATTGGCATGCCAAAGAAATGGCAACCATCCAAAAAAAGACCAATCTTTGGGTCATGACCAAAATTTTGGTAAGGTGCACTTTGGCCACAATCCAAACACACCCCAACACCCGGCTCGTCGAGGATGCACGGGGCACCGCGACGCGTCCGCGGAGTGGTGTAGCACGGCCAACTACATCCTCTGGACCTGAGACCATGCCAGGTCGTCTTGCTTTTTCAATGACATGCGGGGATCGCATGTGAGCAAAGGGCATCTCCAACGTTGCCACGGCCGTAGCTGACTATCCTGGCACACCAAAACCCTCGTCCCTCACGCCGTCGCACGGTGCGTTCCCAGCCGGCGCCAGCTGCCCGCATTCATGTCGTCCATTCGTATGTCGTCGTTAAGAGGCTCGGTGCCCGAGGAACCAACTCCAGCGACTTAATGACGCACCCGGATGCTTGGCCTCACCGGAATGCGCTACTTAAAGCGGCAACGCCCAACTAACCTCCACACCATAGCGCATCGTCCTCCTACCTGGCACCACATCCGCCATGACCGCAAGTGCGAACGCTCTGTGGGAGAGCTTGTCTTCGGGGATGAAGCTCGAGGTCGCCGCCCTTGCTCAAGTCGCCTCTCGTGACGCAATAGCGGCGTAGCCGGATGCGGATGCGACCGCACAAGCGGTGGCCACGCTAGCGGCCAACGACGTGAGCACCGTCAGCCACGCGTCCTACTTGCCGCCGTCCAACGTCCGCACCGTCGAGGTCGGAGACTCCTCTGAGGATGAGTAGGGCATGGGAGGCGGCAGGGCATGGTGTGCCAACTGGCCGGTCCGTATCCCGTGTTCTACTCTTCCTCGCCGGAGACCGCACCTTCACTTCACGGGTCTTGAACCCCGCCCCCGTACATAGAGATCGCAGATGGAGGACGTCAGTCGCCGCCGTAGAATAGGTTTAGGGTCGGGTTTCTTTTATTTTTCTATCCTATAAAAGTTCGAAATGTAATGAAAATCTGTCGTGTTTGCATTAATCTCGGACGGTGTATATGAACTTTCACAATAATATAGATATTGTAGGAGTACTAGCAAGATGCCCGTGCGTTGCACGGAATATCAAGATCTTGTGGGAGAAAAGGATGAACGAGGGAAAGCCTTATCTGCAAATGTGGAGAGGAGTGCGGGTAAATTGTCATAGTTTCCTTCCTATCCGTTAGATATAGATCGGACGGCCTATATTGCAGGATGACAGGCACACAATCATCACCAACTCTGCTTTTTATTGAACCGAGACAAATCTAACATGGGAAGTAAAATAAACACATAGGGTCTATACATACACAAATTATCTTAGGCACTCCAATAGTACGTCCACTACACATTCACGCATTTCACATCTTTCTACATCTACGGGAACCTACGAAAGGGTTAATGTAAATTGCCTCTCTCTCTCCTCCCCTGATTTTCATGGTGGTGGGCCCCTCCCTTCCCCCAATCTACAATCAGTAGCTCACACGTTTCACATTAAGTTAATTACGTAACTGGGCTTACGCAGGTGTAGCATTACTCGTCCTAAAAAACCCAACTAAGCCAACCTCCCAGCATATCGCACGGGAAAAGATCCGGCCGCGCCGTTTTAGTTGGGATTACCAGATTACTAGTAGTAGTATTGATGGATCGCGTGAAGCAACAAATTTTTTTTGAGGGGGTGAAGCACCTAGTTTAAAAGGAAAAAAGGCGGTACACTCACAGCACTCCTGTCGCGGTCGCATTGCACCCCCACACACGTTCGGTCCTGCACACGGCTCATGCAAACGGAACGCGCTTCGGCTTGCCTCTTCACTGACACGTGGGACTATGATACGTCTCCGTCGTATCTATATTTTTTGATTGTTCCATGCCAATATTATTCAACTTTCATATACTTTTGGCAACTTTCTATATTATTTTTGGGACTAACATATTGATCCAGTGCCTAGTGCCAGTTCCTGTCTGTTGCATGTTTTTGGTTTCGCGGAATATCCATATCAAACGGAGTCCAAACGGGGTAATAACGGACGGAGATTTTTTTGGAATATTTGGAAAGTCTGGTAGAAAGATCATCGCAAAACAGAGTCCGAGGTGGGCACGAGGTAGGGCGCGCCCTACCCCCCCCCCCCCCCAGGGCGCGCCCCTGACCCTCGTGACCCACCAGTAAGGCGGTTGATGCCCACCTTCGGCCGCAAGAAAGCTAATTTTCGGGGGGAAAATCACGGCGAAGGTTTCGTTCCAATCGGAGTTACAGATCTCCGGATATAAAAGAAACGGTGAAAGGGCAGCAGAACAGAACGCAGAAGCAGAGAGAAACAGAGAGATAGATCCAATCTCGGAGGGGATCTCGCCCCTCCCACGCCATGGGAGCCAAGGACCAGAGGGGAAACCCTTCTCCCATCTAGGGAGGAGGTCAAGGAAGAAGAAGAAGAAGAAGAAGGGGGGCCCTCTCCCCCTTGCTTCCGGTGGCGCCGGAGCGCTGCCGGGGCCATCACCATCACCGCCATCTTCACCAACAACTTCACCGCCATCATCACCAACTCTTCCCCCCTCTATGCAGCAGTGTAACCTCTCTCTTACCCGCTGTAATCTCTACTTAAACATGGTGCTCAATGCTATATATTATTTCCCAATGATATATGGCTATCCTATGATGTTTGAGTAGATCTGTTTTGTCCTAATGGCTATTTGATGATCAAGATTGGTTTGAGTTGCATGTTTTATTATTGGTCCTGTCCTATGGTGCTCTCCATGTCGCGCAAGCGTGAGGGATTCCCTCTGTAGGGTTTGCAATATGTTCATGATATGCTTATGGTGGGTGGCGTGAGTGACAGAAGCATAGACCCGAGTAAGTAGGTTGTTTGCGTATGGGATAAAGGGGACTTGATACTTTAATGCTATGGTTGGGTTTTACCTTAATGAATCTTTAGTAGTTGCGGATGCTTGCTAGAGTTCCAATCATAAGTGCATATGATCCAAGTAGAGAAAGTATGTTAGCTTATGCCTCTCCCTCATATAAAACTGCAATAATGATTACCGGTCTAGTTATCGATTGCCTAAGGGACAAATAACTTTCTCGTAACAAAAAGCTTCCTACTAAAACTAGTTTAGTTGTGCCTTCATCTAAACAGCCCCTAGTCTTTATTTACTCGCTCTTTACTATTCTTGCAAGCCTATCCAAAAACACCTACAAAGTACTTCTAGTTTCATACTTGTTCTAGGTAAAGCGAACGTCAAGCATACGTAGAGTTG
Organism: Triticum timopheevii; assembly: GCA_963921465.1. NCBI lineage: Eukaryota > Viridiplantae > Streptophyta > Magnoliopsida > Poales > Poaceae > Triticum > Triticum timopheevii. The sequence goes on from OY997274.1 coordinate 543,090,304, forward strand.
TATCGGTGGTCGATAGAACTTGAGGGAATATTTGTTCTACCTTTAGCTCCTCGTTGGGTTCGACACTCTTACTTATCAAAAGAGGCTACAATTGATCCCCTATACTTGTGGGTTATCAGACTACACTTGGAGAAACCGACCATGCGCCAAACTCCCCCCGCCCACCGCGCGAAAATCCTCCCCCCCCACACACCCAAAAATTCCCCCCAAATCCGATTCAACCGCCCTTTGGCCAACTAGCCAATAATATTCCCCAAACCCCCCTCCCCCCCCCCCTGTCCCCCTCCACTCCATTCGCTTCGCCAAAGCCGCCCTCCCCTCCGTGCCGATACGTCGGCGCCGTGGTTCGGTGATCCTCTCGCTCCCATGATACGCTCTCGTAGACTGTCGTCCTCTAGCCACGCCGCCACCTCTAGCTACGTTCTCGTGGAGGCGCACGGCGGTCAGCGCTGCCACCGCTGGTGACATTCGTGTGGAGACGCACGGCGGTCAGCTTCTCCCACGGTATGCGCATTCTAGACTGAGGGCCCGTTCATGTCGATGTAGCGCTGAATCTTAGCTGATAGACGCTGTTAATCTCACTGTTTGCCGAAGTAGTTTACTATCAATATGCTCTGCTTAAGAAGCTTCCTTGCCCTGTTCTGCACTCAATCTGCTTAGCTGAGATGGCATGCCAAGGTCGATTAGTAGCTAAAATATCCTGCCATATATTTATTGTGACGTAGATTGCCATGGTCTAGTAGCCAATCTGTTAGGTGAAATAGCTCTACACCGTTTTATACTCGATCTTTGTTGCTACGATGGCCTTCGATAGTTCGATGGCTGTGTGCTCGGCCTCATTGACTACTGAAACAGCCTGCCATAATTTGGCACTCAAATCTGTTTGCTGAATTAGCTTTACATATATTTTGTTACTTAGATCTACTCGTCCAAATATCTTGCCATAGCTTTAGACATCGACCTAGGTATTTTTTTTCTGGACTTCATAAAAAAGCATATATGTTTTTCCTGTAATATCTAGTAGAAGAACTAATTTGTATGTCTAACAGATGGACAGGACTTGGATAACTTCTGCTCGAAGATTCTCCGCTGCATATGTCGAGGGGGTTGAAAACTTCATGAACTTTATCAGAGCTGAGTACGGTGGTCCGAAATCAGATGTGCTCTCCCCGTGTAGCAGTTGTATGAATTCAGTTACAAGACCCCAGTCAACTGTGCAAAATCATCTACACTTGTATGGGATGTCGGTCACATATACTAGGTGGGTTCATCATGGTGAAGCTGTGAATGTCAATGTTATTGACTACGTGGAAGCAGCAGATCACCATCTTGATCTGCCTGATGCTTAGGTGGAGGAGGAGGAGGAGGTGGTGGTGGTGGAGCCAGTGAGTTTAACCAACATTGAAACAATGCTACGAAATGCTCGTGCATTCCGTGAACTTTCACCTGTAGAAGAAAAACGGTGGGCGTGCATGTTGGAACAATGCAACATTGTTGTCACCCCAGGAAATAAGCTGTCAGTATTCTCAGCTATGGTCACCTTTCTTCAGGTGAAGATATCTGAGCGGATGACCAACAAATCATTCGATGCGATGTTGGCTGCTTTCCGCAAATCTTCCCTAGATGCGTCTGAGCTGCCACACACCTACAGTAAAATGAAGAATTTCCTTCATGCAGTTGGAATTGGATATGATATGATCCATGTTTGTAAGAATAATTGTGTTCTGTTCTGGAAGGATTATGCCAACTTAAGTGAATGCCCGAAATGCAAATCATCAAGATGGAAAGATGGCGATGCTGTGAAGATGATTCCTCATAATGTTCTGAGACATTTTCCAATTACACCAAGATTACGGAGGTTGTTTCATGATGCTGAAACAAGAGAGGGTGTACTGTGGCATTCTAGGAACCAGGAGTACAGAGATCATAATGTAATGAGCCATCCATCTCATGGTAGTGAGTGGAAAAGCTTCAATGATAAACACAAAGAGTTTGCTGCTGACCCGAGAAACATTAGACTTGGCTTAGCTTCAGATGGATTTAACCCATTTGGCCACCAGAGCGCCACATATAGCATGTGGCCAGTGCTTGTTATCCCTTACAACATGCCTCCAAATGTCTGCACCAAAGAATCAAACTACATGATGGCCTTGCTCATCCCAGGTCCAAAAAGTCCTGGAAAGGATTTTGATTTGTTCATGGAGCCTCTTGTGGAGGAACTTCAACAGCTACGAAAGGGTGTTCTCACTCGAGACCTATATAGCAGCCCACCAGCTGATTTCTTTCTGCGTGCTGTTATAATTTGGTGCATCCATGATTATCCGGCTTTGGGCACTATGTCAGGGCGAACGACACATGGTTATAATGCATGTGTTCGCTGTGACAGGAATCCGCTGTCATACGCAATACTTAGCAAGATCTGTTACATTGGACACCGTCGTTTCCTTGCCAAGGACAAGCCGCATCCTAGAAAATACCGAAGACATGTGTTCAATGCAAAGCATGAAAACCTTGATGCGCCAAAGAGGCTCACCGCCGATGAGTTGCAAGTGGAATTAGAGAAGGTCAGGCATATTTGAAGGAAATATGCCCTAGAGGCAATAATAAAGTTATTATTTATTTCCTTATTTCATGATAAATGTTTATTATTCATGCTAGAATTGTATTAACCGGAAACATAATACATGTGTGAATACATAGACAAACATAGTGTCACTAGTATGCCTCTACTTGACTAGCTCGTTTATCAGAGATGGTTATGTTTCCTAGCCATGGACAAAAGAGTTGTCATTTGATTAACGGGATCACATCATTAGGAGAATGATGTGATTGACTTGACCCATTCCATTAGCTTAGCACTTGATCGTTTAGTATGTTGCTATTGCTTTCTTCATGACTTATACATGTTCCTGTAACTATGAGATTATGCAACTCCCGTTTACCGGAGGAACACTTTGGGTACTACCAAACGTCACAACGTAACTGGGTGATTATAAAGGAGTACTACAGGTGTCTCCGAAGGTACATGTTGAGTTGGCGTATTTCGAGATTAGGTTTTGTCACTCCGATTGTCGGAGAGGTATCTCTGGGCCCTCTCGGTAATGCACATCATTATAAGCCTTGCAAGCAATGTAACCAATGAGTTGGTTGCGGGATGATGCATTACAGAACGAGTAAAGAGACTTGCCGGTGACGAGATTGAACTAGGTATTGGATACCGACGATCGAATCTCGGGCAAGTAACATACCGATGACAAAGGGAACAACGTATGTTGTTATGCGGTTTGACCGATAAAGATCTTCTAGAATATGTAGGAGCCAATATGGGCATCCAGGTCCCGCTATTGGTTATTGACCGAGAATAGTTCTAGGTCATGTCTACATAGTTCTTGAACCCGTAGGGTCCGCACGCTTAAGGTTTCGATGACAGTTATATTATGAGTTTATGAGTTTTGATGTACCGAAGGAGTTCGGAGTCCCGGATGAGATCGGGGACATGACGAGGAGTCTCGAAATGGTCGAGACGTAAAGATCGATATATTGGACGACTATATTCGGAGTTCGGAAAGGTTCCGAGTGATTCGGGTATTTTTCGGAGTACCGGAGAGTTACGGGAATTCGCCGGGGAGAAGTATTGGGCCTTATTGGGCCCTGCGGGAAAGAGAGAGGGGCTACCTAGGGCAGGCTGCGCGCCCCCCATGGCCTGGTCCGAATTGGACTAGGGGGAGGGGCCGCACCCCCTCCTTCCTTCCCTCCTCTCTTCCCCTTCCTTGTCTCCTACTCCTAATACATGGAAGGACTACTAGTTGGACTAGGAAAGGGGGAATCCTACTCCCGGTGGGAGTAGGACTCCCCATGGCGTGCCATAGTAGAGGGCCGGCCTCCTCCTCCCTCCCTCCTTTATATACGGGGGCAGGGGGCACCCCATGGACACACAAGTTGATCATTGATCGTTCCTTAGCCGTGTGCGGTGCTCCCCTCCACGATATTACACCTCGGTCATATTGTAGCGGTGCTTAGGTGAAGCCCTGCGACAGGAGAACATCAAGATCGTCACCACGCTGTCGTGCTGACGGAACTCCCCCTCAGCGCCTCTACTGGATTGGAGATCGAGGGTGCGTCATCGAGTTGTACGCGTGTCAAGAACTCGGAGGTGCCGGAGTAACGGTGCTTGGAGGTCGGACCGGGAGGACGTGCGACTACTTCCTCTACGTTGTGTCAACGCTTCCGCTTCGGTCTACGAGGGTACGTAGACAACACTCTCCCCTCTCGTTGCTATGCATCACCATGATCTTGCGTGTGCGTAGAAAAATTTCGAAATTACTACGTTCCCCAACAGTGGCATCCGAGCCTAGGTTTTATGCGTTGATGTTATATGCATGAGTAGAACACAAATGAGTTGTGGACGATATAAGTCATACTGCCTACCAGCATGTCATACTTTGGTTCAGCGGTATTGTTGGATGAAGCGGCCCGGACCGACATTACGCGTACGCTTACGCGAGACTGGTTTTACCGCCGTGCTTTGCACACAGGTGACTAGCGGGTGTCAGTTTCTCCAACTTTAGTTGAACCGAGTGTGGCTATGCCCAGTCCTTGTGAAGGTTAAAACGGAGTCTATTTGACAAACTATCGTTGTGGTTTTGATGCGTAGGTAAGAACGGTTCTTGCTAAGCCCGTAGCAGCCACGTAAAATTTGCAACAACAAAGTAGAGGACGTCTAACTTGTTTTTGCAGGGCATGTTGTGATGTGATATGGTCAAGACGTGATGCTATATTTTATTGTATGAGATGATCATGTTTTGTAACCGAAGTTATCGGCAACTGGCAGGAGCCATATGGTTGTCGCTTTATTGTATGAAATGCAAATGCCCTGCAATTGCTTTACTTTATCACTAAGCGGTAGCGATAGTCGTAGAAGCAATAGATGGCGTAACGACAACGATGCTACGATGGAGATCAAGGTGTCGAGCCGGTGACGATGGTGATCACGACGGTGCTTCGGAGATGGAGATCACAAGCACAAGATGATGATGGCCATATCATATCACTTATATTGATTGCATGTGATGTTTATCCTTTATGCATCTTATCTTGCTTTGATTGACGGTAGCATTTTAAGATGATCTCTCACTAATTATCAAGAAGTGTTCTCCCTGAGTATGCACCATTGCGAAAGTTCTTCGTGCTGAGACACCACGTGATGATCGGGTGTGATAGGCTCTACGTTCAAATACAACGGGTGCAAAACAGTTGCACACGCGGAATACTCAGGTTATACTTGACGAGCCTAGCATATACAGATATGGCCTCGGAACACGGAGACCGAAAGGTCGAGCGTGAATCATATAGTAGATATGATCAACATAGAGATGTTCACCATTGAAACTACTCCATCTCACATGATGATCGGACATGGTTTAGTTGATTTCGATCACGTGATCACTTAGATGACTAGAGAGATGTCTGTCTAAGTGGGAGTTCTTTAGTAATATGATTAATTGAACTTAAATTTATCATGAACTTAGTCCTAGTAGTATTTTGCAAATTATGTTGTAGATCAATGGCTCGCATTGTTGCTTTCATATGTTTATTTTGATATGTTCCTAGAGAAAACTGTGTTGAAAGATGTTAGTAGCAATGATGCGGATTGGATCCGTGATCTGAGGTTTATCCTCATTGCTGCGCAGAAGAATTATGTCCTTGATGCACCGCTAGGTGACAGACCTATTGCAGGAGCAGATGCAGACGTTATGAACGTTTGGCTAGCTCAATATAATGACTACTTGATAGTTTAGTGCACCATGCTTAACGGCTTAGAATCGGGACTTCAAGGACGTTTTGAACGTCATGGACCATATGAGATGTTCCAGAAATTGAAGTTGATATTTCAAGCAAATACCCGAGTTGAGAGATATGAAGTCTCCAACAAGTTCTATAGCTAAAAGATGGAGGAGAATCGCTCAACTAGTGACCATGTGCTCAGATTGTCTGGGTACTTCAATCACTTGAATCAAGTGGGAGTTAATCTTCCAGATAAGATAGTGATTGACAGAATTCTCTAGTCACCATCACCAAGTTAGTAGAACTTGGTGATGAACTATAGTATGCAAGGGATGACGAAAACGATTCCCGAGCTCTTCGTGATTTTGAAATTGACGAAGGTAATCAAGAAAGAGCATCAAGTGTTGATGATTGACAAGACCACTAGTTTCAAGAAAAGGGCAAAGGGAAAGAAAGGGAACTTCAAGTGGAAAGACAAGCAAGTTGTCACTCCTGCGAAGAAGCCCAAAGCTGGACCATAGCCTGAAACTGATTGTTTACACTACAAAGGAAATGGTCACTGGAAGCGGAAATGCCCTGAATATTTGGTGGATAAGAAGGATGGCAAAGTGAACAAGGGTATATTTGATATACAGATTATTGATGTGTGCCTTACTAGTGTTTATAGTAGCCCCTGAGTATTTGGTACTTGTTCGGTTGCTAAGATTAGTAACTCGAAACAGGAGTTACAGAATAAACAGAGACTAGTTGAAGGGGAAGTGACGATGAGTGTTGGAAGTAGTTCCAAGATTGATATGATCATCATCGCACACTCCCTATACTTTCAGGATTAGTGTTAAACCTAAATAAATGTTATTTGGCATTTGCGTTGAGCATGAATATGATTTGATCATGTTTATTGCAATACGGTTATTCATTTAAAGTCAGAGAATAATTGTTGTTCTGTTTACATGAATAAAACCTTCAATGGTCATACACCCAATGAAAATAGTTTGTTGGATCTCGATCGTAGTGATACACATATTCATAAAATTGATGCCAAAAGATGCAAAGTTAATAATGATAGTGCAACTTATTTGTGGCACTGCCGTTTGGGTCATATCGGTGTAAAGCGCATGAAGAAACTCTATAAAGATGGATTTTCGGAATCACTTGGTTATGAATCACTTGGTACTTGCGAACCATGCCTCATGGGCAAGATGACCAAAACACCGTTCTCCGGTTCTATGGAGAGAGCAACAGATTTGTTGGAAATCATACATACAGATGTATGTGGACCGACGAATGTTGAGGCTCGTGGCGGATATCGTTATTTTCTCACCTTCACAGATGATTTGAGCAGATATGGGTATATCTACTTGATGAAACATAAGTCTGAAATAGTTGAAAGGTTCAAAGAATTTCAGAGTGAAGTGGAAAAATCATCGTAACAAGAAAATAAAGTTTCTGCGATCTGATCGCGGAGACAAATATTTGAGTTACGAGTTTGGTCTTCAATTAAAACAATGTGGAATAGTTTCACAGCTCACGCCACCTGGAACACCACATCGTTATGGTGTGTCCGAACGTCGTAACCGCACTTTATTTTATATGGTGCGATCTATGATATCTCTTTACCACTATCATTTTGGGTTATGCATTAGAGACAGCTGCATTCACGTTTTAAAATAGGGCACCATCTAAATCCGTTGAGACGACACCGTATGAACTATGGTTTAGCAGTAAACCTAAGCTGTTGTTTCTTAAAGTTTGGGGCTGCGATGCTTATGTGAAAAAGTTTCATCCTGATAAGCTCGAACCCAAATTGGAGAAGTGCGTCTTCATAGAATACCCAAAGGAAATTGTTGGGTACACCTTCTATCACAGATCCGAAGGCAAGACATTCGTTGCTAAAATGGATCCTTTCCAGAGAAGGAGTTTCTCTCGAAAGAAGTGAGTGGGAGGAGAGTAGAACTTGATGAGGTAATTGTACCTTCTCCCTTATTGGAAAGTAGTTCATCACAGAAATCAGTTCCAGTGATTCCTACACCAATTAGTGAGGAAGTTAATGATGATGATCATCAAACTTCAGTTCAAGTTGCTACCTGTGGGGACCCCGACTCGCAAGTCGTGATCACCGAATGCACGTGTACAGTGATCCCAGAGATCAATGCTCACTGAACACACAGAAGCTGAATGACAAGAGTCTTACATCCATACATACCGTCTTACACAAATAGTGACCAACATGGTCAAGACTTACATCGATAAAGCCTTAAGGGCTGAACATCAAATGAAACATAGCAGCGGAAATCGTCGTCGATAAGTAGAACCCATGCCATCTGCCTTAACCCTACAGGCATTCTGACTGGGACACGTCCTAGTTCGCATGATCGTCTCCAAAGAACTCTTCTTCGAACTCCGGTTCTCCCATGCCTGGTCAATTAAATAACCAGTGGCAAGCCAATGAGTACTTTGAATGTACTCGCAAGCAACCCATGATTTGGTTCAAGGTACAGTAATGCATGAGATAGGTAAAGTTTTGCATAAAGCTAGTTTTGAGTGCAAGGACATGTTCAACATCCTATAAAGCATGCATCAAGAGAATTCAAGTAACCATAAGAACTAGTCACAGATATCAACATAAATAGAATGGGCACCGACCCATTCATCATAAACAGAGAGGGCACCAACCCATCTCAATTGTGTCAAGTCCTCTTACTTGGTCCAAGACTTCACCATCATCTCACACACACCGGGTTTGAAAACAAGTGGACGTAGCCCAAGAGCGGTTACCCAACTGTCCATGACCATGGACACGGCTATTCGAATAGTTTTACACTCTGCAGAGGTTGCACACTTTACCCACTAGATCCGGGGAACTTCCGTGTCATCCACGACCCGCGGTACCTCAAGTACCCGGGGTAAGCACCCGATCACCGCCTTTCCCTAGACGACACTAACATGGAGTCCACTCGATTGGTAGTAACCCCCGTGCCAATCATTTCACATTATAAAGTTGTGGAGCCTCGCTCCCATATTCATCACATACCACAAGCACGGGGTACCAACGGTGTGTCCGGTGCCCTGTGAAAACAGTCATGGCCGCCCTACCTGGCACGACCCGTCCCAAGAGAGAGCACCAACTCTCCCCCGTCACTAGTAATGCGGGCTCCAAGCTAGTATCGATCTAGGTACTCAACAATGCCATTTCCCATATAAGGGTAGAGTGGTCGCGCATGTAAGGTTGGAATAACGGTCGCAACTCCGACCAATCCGTTTTGAAAACAACACACCCTTTTTGCTTGGCACACCACTTCGTCATCAAGTGGTCACCCATCTCATCATCTCCCTCGGGCATAAGTGGCACCCGACGGGGTTTTCAAAGACTTTGAAAATATTTTGTCTCCATCACCATGCACAAACCCATCCCATTTGCGTGGCACCTACATTAGCATCCTATCTACTCCCCCCCGGCATAACCCTCATAAGAAGGTAGGGCCATGCACAATGCAAGTATCAACGAGGATGTAATCGTGGCAACCAACCCACGTGGTTCACCATCTCAACATGATTCCGATGCATCAATAATAAAGAGCTAAAAATGACATGCATATAAAGGGGTATCATAGTCATGGTCAAAGGGCCGCTTGCCTTGGTTGGCTTGATCTTCAAAGTCTTCAGGCCCTGCTCCTCCTTCTTCCTCAGCTACCTCGTCAAATTCGGGATCTAACGTCGCAAGAAAACAACGGGAAAATAAGACAATAATAAAAACAGAAAAGTCAAAGTGCTCACAAAAATGTCAACTTATTTTTGTAAAATACTAGGAGGAAGGCTAGGAAGGGGACAACTTTTGGTTTTGGTTCTGGAGCAGCAAAACAGGAGTTATGGATTTTCAAAGGCTTATTTAAATGCTAAAAACCACATTTAAATATTTACAGAGAAGAAAATGTGGTTGGTTTTGAGTGAAAGTTGCACCATTAAATAGGCTACAATATTCTAGGAATTTAGAAATTGGAATCAATGCATTTGGATTAATATTCTGCCCTGTGGAATATTTGGAAATAATACAGAAAAGGAAAAAGAAAAACGGCGCTGTGCCACTGGGCCAGAGAGGCCACAGCAGCAGCAGGCCCAGGGGGGAAACCCAGCCCACGCGGCCGCCACGTCGAAGGCGTAAAGGCTGAATACGCCTTCAGCCGACGGCGGATCGGTGCGCGCGCGCGCGCACGTTTTAAACCTGACGGGTGGATCCCACCCGTCAGGGCGTGAGGCTGACTGGCCGGCCCCACGGCGGCCGTCGTCTACCTCCGGCCAGAGGCGACGGCGAGCTCGCCGGCGGCGATACAGGGCACGAGAAGGGGTGCGGAGGCTACCGTTGGACTCAGGAGCGAGTCGCGGTTCTGGTGGTGGTGGAGACGGTCGCCGGAGTGGCCTGCTTCGCCGGCGACGAGGTCCCGCGGCGGAGGTGCTTCGGGCGCCGGTGGCTCCGGCCGTTTCCGGCTGCAAAACAAGGGGGAAAGAGAGGGGAAAGCATCAGTGAGGCGAGGGGAGTCCAGATCGAGAGAGAAAAGGGGCGGAGGAGGCCTGTACCCGCAGATCGACGGCGACCCGAGGCGGCGGAGCTCGAGCTCGATCTCGAGCTCGGGCGGCTCTGGAGAGAAGTGGGTGGTTCCGGAGGTTGATTGGGTGTGTGGAGGAGCGACAGGGAGGAAGAGAGAGGCTCGGGGGCGCCTTATATAGGCTGGCCGCGGTTCACCGTAGGCGTGGCCTACGGGCGCCCGCGGGATCGGCTCTGGAGGCCGTTGGAGAGAGGTTGGAGCTGTCCACGGTGCTCGTGGGGATGGAGTAGGGCGCCAGGGAGAAGGAGAGAGAGCGGGGAGGGTTCTGGCGCTCGCGCGTGTGAGGCCGGCCATTGGCCGAGCCGGGCGGCGTCGGGCACGCGCTGCAGGAGGGGAGAGAGAGGGAGAGACAATGGGGACTGCACGGCGGCGTGTCGCAGACGTCGAGACACATCAACTGGCGCGAGGGGAAGGCACGAGGCGGTCGGGAGGCGCGGTGTCAACGGTCGGCGCTCTGGCAGGCGCTCCAGAGCGCGACTTTGGCCGGCATCCGCGGTTTTTCCGCGTCGCGCGCGCGTCCTCTTCTGTCTGGAAGCTATAGTGGAAGGGGGCAAAACCTGGAAAGAGCCTTGGATGCTCTGGGGTGCAGAGGGGAGAGAGAGAGGCTGTGAGAGAGAGAGGAAACTGTTGTCCAGAGAGGACAAACGTGATTCCCCCCTTCCTCCACATTGCTTCCTCGGGTAGAAAAGTATCTAAGTGACAGAGGGGAGTGAGGAGGGGTTGTGGCAAAAAGATGAACTCAAGGAGATTAGTGAAAGTGGCAAAAATAGGCCTTTTAGTATTTTGCCAGAAGGTGTTTGATGGAGTTTTGGGTAAGCTAATGACTCCCACTGGCCAAGATACTCCAAGGGGTGAAATGTCACATATATTTAGGGCCTTCCACCCATTTTGAGCTTATTTGGACAAAGTTGCCAATGCAACTCTTGCAAACCCTAGAAATGGGCAGAAATGGATTTGTGTAGATCCAGTGGAGTAGATCATTTCTCCTTGATGCACCACTTGGTGTGGTGGCCTTATTTGGTCATGTGATCAGGCTCACCAAAGTTGGGGTCTTGGAGAAAAAGTTGGTAGTGCAAAGTAGTTCAAACTTGATTCTGGTCAGAGAGGGTTTTGAGGCACTTTGACCAAGATTTCCTCTTCTCCAACCTGTGCCATTTGGTCCAGATGCATCATTAGACCAATGAAGCATGTCCACCAAGTTTGAGAACATTTGGACATACTTGGCAATGTAAAGTTGATCAAACTTCAGAATGGACAGAAATAGTTTTGAGGGGTTTGGATGGTGTTATCTTGTTCTCCAAGTCATGAGACTTGGCAAGATCATCTAATATGTCATATGTGACATGATAGAATTTTCCTGGAATTTTTGGAGAATATTTCCTTTGTAAATATTTCAAAAGCTTGAAATATCCAGGAAGGGTTTTAGAGGGATTTGACCAATATTTTGAACATGACCAGGTGTTGAAACTCTTATATATGGACAATATATGTCCTATGAGTTTCCCTAAATTTTGTCAAATATTATTGAAACAGTAAAGTAATTTTTTCCTATTAAAGACCATTTCTGGCCTTAAGAAAAAGCTTTTAAATAAAATAGAACAATAATTTTTAAAATTATATTTTTGTGGTTCCTGGGCATCCTATATCTAATAGGAGTCAAATATATTTTTGGAAAGATTTTTACTGCCCTTAATCAAGTACTTGCAGTGCAAACCTCAATTCAGGGGTTTTTGGAAAACTACTTTTAGAAAATACTTTCTGGCCAAATTATTTTTGTAAGAAAATTCCATATAGCACTATTCACATGGCATGGTCATTGGTCAGGAGCTTGGGGTAAGGATATGAAATATAGAGGGTAGAGTAGTTGACTTCAAGAAGCACTTGAAAGAAACATAGAGAGAAAACCAACTCCAAATAAAAGCCAAATAATGCAAAAAGTTTTTGTTGGTCCAAATTTTCATGCTTTAATAATGAAAATGAAATGTTACAAAATGCAGGGTGTGACACTACCAAACCTCGTAGGTCTTCCAGAGTAAGATCCGCACCAGAGTGGTACGGTAATCATGTTCTGGAAGTCATGTTACTAGACCATGATGAACCTACGAACTATGAGGAAGCGATTATGAGCCCAGATTCCACGAAATGGCTTGAGGCCATGAAATCTGAGATATGATCCATGTATGAGAACAAAGTGTAGACTTTGATTGACTTGCCCGATGATCGGTGAGTCATTAAGAATAAATGGATCTTCAAGAGGAAGACGGACGTTGATAGTAGTGTTACTATCTACAAAGCTAGACTTGTCGAAAAAGGTTTTTGACAAAGTTCAATGTGTTGAATACGATGAGATTTTCTTACTCGTATCGATGCTTAAAAGTCTGTCCGAATCATGTTAGCAATTGCCACATTTTATGAAATTTGGCAAATGGATATCAAAACTACATTCCTTAATGAATTTATTAAAGAAGAGTTGTATATGATACAACCAGAAGGTTTTGTCAATCCTAAAGGTGCTAACAAAATGTGCAAGCTCCAGCAATCCATCTATGGACTGGTGCAAGCATCTCAGAGTTGGAATATACGCTTTGATAAGTTGATCAAAGCATATAGTATTATACAGACTTGCGGTGAAGCCTGTATTTACAAGAAAGTGAGTGGGAGCACTACAGCATTTCTGATAAGTATATGTGAATGACATATTGCTGATCGGAAATAATGTAGAATTATTCTGCAAAGCATGAAAGGATACTTGAATAAGAGTTTTTCGAAGAAAGACCTCAGTAAAACTACATACATATTGAGCATCAAGATCTATTGAGATAGATCAAGACGCTTGATAAGATTTTCAATGAGTACATACCTTGACAAGATTTTGAAGTAGTTCAAAATGGAACAGTCAAAGAAAGAGTTCTTGCCTGTGTTGCAAAGGTATGAAATTGAGTAAGACTCAAATCCCGACCACAGCAGAAAATAGAAAGAGAATGAAAAGTCATTCCCTATGCCTCAGTCATAGGTTCTATAAAGTATGCTATGCTATGTACCAGACCTATTGTATACCTTGCTCTGTATTTGACAAGGGAGTACAATAGTGATCTAGGAGTAGATCACTGGACATTGGTCAAGAATATCCTTAGTGAGGACTAAGGAAATATTTCTTGATTATGGAGGTGATAAAAGAGCCCGTCGTAAAAGTTATCTCGGTGCAAGTTTTCACACCGATCCAGATGACTCTAAGTCTCAATCTGGATACATATTGAAAGTGGGAGCGATTAGCTAGAGTAGCTCCGTGCAGAGCATTGTAGACATAGAATATTTGCAAAATACATACGGCTCTGAATGTGACAGACCCGTTGACTAAGCTTCTCTCGCGAGCAAAACCAGATCACACCTTAGTACTCTTTGGGTGTTAATCACATAGCGATGTGAACTAGATTATTGACTCTAGTAAACCCTTTGGATGTTGGTCACATGATGATGTGAACTATGGGTGTTAATCATATACATATATGAATATTGGTGTTAAATCACATGGCGATGTGAACTAGATTATTGACTCTAGTGCAAGTGGGAGACTGAAGGAAATATGCCGTAGAGGCAATAATAAAGTTATTATTTATTTCCTTATTTCATGATAAATGTTTATTATTCATGCTAGAATTGTATTAACCGGAAACATAATACATGTGTGAATACATAGACAAACATAGTGTCACTAGTATGCCTCTACTTGACTAGCTCGTTTATCAGAGATGGTTATGTTTCCTAGCCATGGACAAAAGAGTTGTCATTTGATTAACGGGATCACATCATTAGGAGAATGATGTGATTGACTTGACCCATTCCATTAGCTTAGCGCTTGATCGTTTAGTATGTTGCTATTGCTTTCTTCATGACTTATACATGTTCCTGTAACTATGAGATTATGCAACTCCCGTTTACCAGAGGAACACTTTGGGTACTACCAAACGTCACAACGTAACTGGGTGATTATAAAGGAGTACTACAGGTGTCTCCGAAGGTACATGTTGAGTTGGCGTATTTCGAGATTAGGTTTTGTCACTCCGATTGTCGGAGAGGTATCTCTGGGCCCTCTCGGTAATGCACATCATTATAAGCCTTGCAAGCAATGTAACCAATGAGTTGGTTACGGGATGATGCATTATAGAACGACTAAAGAGACTTGCCGGTGACGAGATTGAACTAGGTATTGGATACCGACGATCGAATCTCGGGCAAGTAACATACCGATGACAAAGGGAACAACGTATGTTGTTATGCGGTTTGACCGATAAAGATCTTCGTAGAATATGTAGGAGCCAATATGGGCATCCAGGTCCCGCTATTGGTTATTGACCGAGAATAGTTCTAGGTCATGTCTACATAGTTCTCGAACCCGTAGGGTCCGCACGCTTAAGGTTTCGATGACAGTTATATTATGAGTTTATGAGTTTTGATGTACCGAAGGAGTTTGGAGTCCCGGATGAGATCGGGGACATGACGAGGAGTCTCGAAATGGCCGAGACGTAAAGATCGATATATTGGACGACTATATTCGGAGTTCGGAAAGGTTCCGAGTGATTCGGGTATTTTTCGGAGTACCGGAGAGTTACGGGAATTCGCCGGGGAGAAGTATTGGGCCTTATTGGGCCCTGCGGGAAAGAGAGAGGGGCTACCTAGGGCAGGCTGCGCGCCCCCCCATGGCCTGGTCCGAATTGGACTAGGGGGAGGGGCCGCACCCCCTCCTTCCTTCCCTCCTCTTTTCCCCTTCCTTGTCTCCTACTCCTAATACATGGAAGGACTACTAGTTGGACTAGGAAAGGGGGAATCCTACTCCCGGTGGGAGTAGGACTCCCCATGGCGCGCCATAGTAGAGGGTCGGCCTCCTCCTCCCTCCCTCATTTATATACGGGGGCAGGGGGCACCCCATGGACACACAAGTTGATCATTGATCGTTCCTTAGCCGTGTGCGGTGCCCCCCTCCACGATATTACACCTCGGTCATATTGTAGCGGTGCTTAGGCGAAGCCCTGCGATAGGAGAACATCAAGATCGTCACCACGCCGTCGTGCTGACGGAACTCCCCCTCGACGCCTCTACTGGATTAGAGATCGAGGGTGCGTCATCGAGCTGTACGCGTGTCAAGAACTCGGAGGTGCCGGAGTAACGGTGCTTGGATCGGTCAGATCGGGAGGACGTGCGACTACTTCCTCTACGTTGTGTCAACGCTTCCGCTTCGGTCTACGAGGGTACGTAGACAACACTCTCCCCTCTCGTTGCTATGCATCACCATGATCTTGCGTGTGCGTAGAAAAATTTCGAAATTACTACGTTCCCCAACAATATTACACCAGGAAACCATCCTGGTAATGGTAGCAGGAAAAGGAAGCGTGGCAGGGTAGAAGAGAGATTATTATTTACCCGCAAGTCCACTTTGTGGGACTTGGAGTATTGGAAAGATTTGGATCTACGGCATAATCTTGATGTGATGCACATTGAGAAAAATATATATGACAGCATTATCGGCACACTTCTTAATATTGAAGGCAAGACGAAAGATACCTTAAAATCTAGGATTGATTTGACACACCTGGGTATCAGAAAGGATTTGCAGGTGCAAGATGAAGGTAAACCACGGGATATGGCACCAGCTGTGTACGTCTTGGACAAGGTAAAAAGAGAAGAATTCTGCGAGGTCCTGTCACGTGTGAGATTCCCGCATGGATTTGTTTCCAACCCTGAAAGGAGAGTCAGTGTAGATGGAAACAAGGTACAAGGGTTGAAAACTCATGACTGCCACGTCCTACTTCAAAGGGTTTTACCTGTTATCCTTAGAGGATTGGGCCACCCTGACTTATACAGAGTATTTGCAGAGTTGGGACAATTCTTCAGGGAACTCTGCAGTAGGAATATCAAGATAGATGCTTTGGAGCGTCTTAGAGACAAGATACCAACTATCCTATGCAACCCTGAGAAGATATATCCTCCAGCCTTCTTTGATGTGATGGTGCATTTGGTTGTTCATCTACCTGATGAGGCATTACTTAGAGGTCCAGTACAGTATGGCTGGATGTACCCTATTGAAAGGCGGCTAGGCACTTTCAAGGGCTATGTTAGGAACAGAGCTAGACCCGAGGGTTCCATTGCAGAGGCCTACATTGCTATAGAAGCGTTGACATTCTGCCCAAAATACATTGAAACAGCTGATCAGCTTAGCAAAAAGGTGGGTGAAGACAATCCTGGGCTCAATGTTTTCAATTATTCTGTTCGAGTTACAGGGAAGAGTCGAAAAGAGGACAAACCTAAAGATTTGGACAAAATGGTTTGGTATGTGTTGAAAACTGTCCTGAGATACTACCTTATATCAAGTAAGTGCAGTACTGCAGCTTATACATCGTAATCTACTAAACTTGCAGCACATTCTGATATATTAAGATGTTTGACGCGATCACTATGTTGTGCAGCATCTACAAAGAGGAGTTACTGCCGCAAAATCCAAGAAACATTGACAAACTGGTTATGGCAGGATTTGCGAAATGGTTCAAGAACCATGTAAGCTTTTGAAGTGCACTGTCAGTTTTTTAAATATATTGAGTACATAAGATGATCGGCTTGTCTATTTTCTAACCATAGGTTAAGAAGATGCGGGAGGATGGGCAGGCAGTTGATGATGCCCTTTACTCACTAACAATGGGTCCTGATACTCGAGTAAGACATTATGAATCTTGCGTTGTTGGAGATGTGCGCTACAACACCCCTGCACGAGACGAAAGCAGGAAGACACAAAACAGTGCCATCATGAGCACGGATACGTATGACAAAGAGACAACTGAAATGTATGCTAACATAACAGACATAGTTCAGTTGCAGTATATCTCTAGTTTCGAGGATCATCGGTGTGTGGTTCTGTTGTGCTGTCGTTGGTATAACCTGTTTTCTAGGATCGCAAAACCCAGAGTTGATGATTATTTCAAATCCATCAATGTCAAGGCGGCGTACCAGACCAATGAGCCTTTTATTTTGGCAAATCAAGCAACACATATATTTTTCTTGGAAGACACATTTGCATGTAGCGATGACTGGAGAGTATTGCAAAGGTTTGAGCAGAGGAATTCGTTTAATGAAGTTGCACAACAAGATGATGCTTACACTGCTCCTGATGTACAAGATAACACAGATGTTCCTAATATCTTTGAGAACCATCACGTCAATGACGCCGGCGAAAAGATTGCCTGTCGTGTTGTGGACATACAAGAGTTGATCAAGAAGAAGCCAATGTTCGAGGACGTTGAGGACGAAGAAGAAGATGACACCATGGGGAATTATGATTCAGACTGATACACATGGCGAAGATGTTGACACTGCTGCTGTGGATGATGATTACATTGCTTTTGTCGTATTTGCCTGTCAGAAGACGTTTTTTATCTACTATGTGAAATTGTGTTTGCTATGACAACTGAAACCTGATGAACATGTTGTTTACTATTTTGTTGTGAGAACATCACTTGTTATGTATGCTGATTTGTGTTTGGTGATTGTATGACAACTAAAACATGATGACATTGTTGTTTAGTTGTACTCATATTTGGCTGTGAAACTTGAATTTGATGGCATAGTTTGCTGTTGGACTGCAATTTGCTCGACGTCTTCGAATAAGAACAAGACCAGACAGGGCCTTTGCTATTTATTTATTTATATGAGCAAAAGGGGATACCCCCTGATTTCCGTTAATAGAAATCATTAGATGTTCACAACACTACGCCCAGCCTGCTACACAGGTCTCATTCATTACTAGTTTCAGCAAAGTGCTCATGTCGTAGCTACTAAATACATCATGAGTGCTACATACACTACAAATAAAGAGACAATCATCCTACAGAGCACATCGATTTTGCCCATTATCTTCACAAGCTCTTTCATCTCCTCATTGTTGTCAAGGTCGTTCAGCAGTTGTTGCTTGGCCATGATCATAGGAACTGCATCTTTAACCTTCTGCTCTGCATCTTCCTCTTCTGCCGTTCCTTTAGTTACTTGTCCTACACCCCAACCTGCTGGTATTGGGATTCCTCGGCTAACCAAATAATCAGCGTAGTTGCATTCCCCCACATCAGCAACTTCCCAGAAATATAAATCACACGAATCTTCCCTTTTCTGCACGAATCAAATTGGAATATCGTCAACCAAACTATTAAAAAAATCAGCAACTAAAAGCAGCAGAACAACACTTAAACATATTATTACCCCATGATTCGGGCACTTGTAGAAGACTCGGCCAGGGTTGCGGATTGTGGTTGAGACGCGACGGATGACTTTGCGTGATTTGCAGTAGTGGCACCACACCAACGGCAGCGGGTTGTGATGAGCAATCGGCTGCGGTGCGCGTGCCGGCGGGGGTGTGATGAGACCCACAGGCGATGGTACGGGTGGCGACTTGGCGCATATCTGGTTGTTGCCTGTTGAAGAGCAGGTGAACGAGCAGCCAGTGGACATGGTTGCTGCGGCCAGAGCTTCTTATGCTAGGCAGAGTAAGTAGAGAAGAGGAGAAGTGAACGTTGGATATGTCATTTTCATTACTTGCAGAGTAGCATAGCACCATATATAGTCATAGTCTAGGTTTGGATTCGAACCAACTACAGGAGCATGTCTTTCTTTTTTCTAAAACTCGGCAACGTCTCTTTACTGGTACACTAGCTTGTTTTGTACGCCTTCCCAAGTCTTTGATTTTCTTTCCCTTTTTTGCGAGGAAGGAAGGAGGACAAAATTGAGAGTTCCTGGGACTCGAACCTAAGACCTCTCGATTGAAAACCAAGGCTGCTAGTCACTTATGTGGCGAACGTTCCCTGTGAGGAGGACGGCAGACGAACGCATTTTCCTCACAGTTTTCTTCCTATATATAAAAAAGTATGCTACTTGGTGTCCTCTTAGTCAACAAATGATTGTGACAACCTTGACCATTGGATTGACATTCAACACCTGTCGTGTTTCTTCAGTCTCTTCTTCCTCGAGCCGCCAAAGCCAAACCAGCACCGGCGGGACCGCCTGCTCCCGCCTCCCACGGCTGGCTGTGATCTTCCCTGGCTCCTGTTCGTTCCCGTCCGAGGCCTCACCATCGTCCTCCGCCTTGGTTCGCTCGCCGCGGCGCCGCCCTCCGGTGTTGTCAACATGGTCAACAATCGAGAGGAATAAGGAGATGACTGTACATGGTGAGGATGACAGTAGGGACCCAACAGCTCGCGCAGTAATTTTGTTTCTTCAGGACGGAGAAGGGTATCAACTGGGTTGTGCGGGACCCGTGGCCTGTCTAGCCCAGGCTTTTATTTCATATGTTTAGCACATGACCAGCCCATTTTGTTTTTTTCCTTTCTGAAAATGGCTAGCCACCTATTTTGTTTTTTGTAGAATAACCAACGTAGGCCTACTTGCTTTTCTACGCCCTGCTAGGCCGGAAATCTTTCAAGACGAGGAGGGATGCATTTTGCCCAGAAAATGGGCTATAAGTAATAAGAAATGGGTTGTAAAGTGAACAATACAGCAAACAGGCAATTAGTTCCAAAATACTGTTTTCTTTCGGATTTTGATATTTTAAATTTCATTGTTTTTGTGCGGGTAAAATTTTATTGAATTTAAATTAAGGTATATTTATATTTAAAATTAATTTGAATCTGGCTAGAAATTTCGGGTTGTATGCTGGGTCTACTAGGTTGACGTGTACTTTGGCTTTGTCAACTTAGTCCACAAACGATTCTAGCAGCAGTGACCGTTGTATGTTAATCCAACGGCCGTGCTGCTTCTTCAATATCTGATCTTCTTGCTCCAGCAGCCCAAACCAGTGCCGGTGGGACTGCCTGCTCCCGCCTCCCATGGCCGGCTTGAAGGAAATATGCCCTAGAGGCAATAATAAAGTTATTATTTATTTCCTTATTTCATGATAAATGTTTATTATTCATGCTAGAATTGTATTAACCGGAAACATAATACATGTGTGAATACATAGACAAACATAGTGTCACTAGTATGCCTCTACTTGACTAGCTCGTTAATCAAAGATGGTTAAGTTTCCTAACCATAGACATGAGTTGTCATTTGATTAATGGCATCACATCATTAGGAGAATGATATGATTGACTTGACCCATTCCGTTAGCTTAGCACTTGATCGTTTAGTATGTTGCTATTGCTTTCTTCATGACTTATACATGTTCCTGTAACTATGAGATTATGCAACTCCCGTTTACCGGAGGAACACTTTGGGTGCTACCAAACGTCACAACGTAACTGGGTGATTATAAAGGAGTACTACAGGTGTCTCCGAAGGTACATGTTGGGTTGGCGTATTTCGAGATTAGGTTTTGTCACTCCGATTGTCGGAGAGGTATCTCTGGGCCCTCTCGGTAATGCACATCACTTAAGCCTTGCAAGCAATGTGAGCAATGAGTTGGTTGCGAGATGATGCATTACAGAACGAGTAAAGAGACTTGCCGGTAACGAGATTGAACTAGGTATTGGATACCGACGATCAAATCTCGGGCAAGTAACATACCGATGACAAAGGGAACAACGTATGTTGTTATGCTGTTTGACCGATAAAGATCTTCGTAGAATATGTAGGAACCAATATGGGCATCCAGGTCCCGCTATTGGTTATTGACCGAGAATAGTTCTAGGTCATGTCTATATAGTTCTCGAACCCGTAGGGTCCGCACGCTTAAGGTTTCGATGACAGTTTTATTATGAGTTTATGAGTTTTGATGTATCGAAGGAGTTCGGAGTCCCGGATGAGATCGGGGACATGACAAGGAGTCTTGAAATGGTCGAGACGTAAAGATCGATATATTGGACGACTATATTCGGAGTTCGGAAAGGTTCCGAGTGATTCGGGTATTTTTCGGAGTACCCGGGAGTTACGGGAATACGGGGAAAAGTATTGGGCCTTAATGGGCCTTAGTGGTAAGGAGCCAGGAGGTGGCGCGTGCCCCTCCCAAGCCCAGTCCGAATTGGACAAAGGGTTTGGGGCGCGGCCCCCCTCTCCCTTCCTTCTCCACTTCCCTTCTTTCCCCCCTTCTCCTAGTTGGACTAGGAAAGAAGGAATCCTACTCCCGGTGAGAGTAGGACTCCCTTGGCGCGCCCTCCTCCTAGGGCCGGCCTCCTCCTCCCTTGCTCCTTTATATACGGGGGCGGGGGGGGCACCCCATAGACACACAAGTTGATCTACGGATCGTTCCTTAGCCGTGTGCGGTGCCCCCTCCACCATATTCCACCTCGGTCATATCGTCGCGGAGTTTAGGCGAAGCCCTGCGCCGGTAGAACATCACCATCGTCACCACGCTGTCGTGCTGACGGAACTCATACCCGACGCTTTGCTGGATCAGAGCCCGGGGATCGTCATCGAGCTGAACGTGTGCTGAACTCGGAGGTGCCGTATGTTCGGTACTTGGATCGGTCGGATCGTGAAGATGTACGACTACATCAACCGCGTTGTCATAACGCTTCCGCTTACGGTCTACGAGGGTACGCAGACAATACTCTCCCCTCTCGTTGCTATGCCATCACCATGATCTTGCGTGTGCGTGGGAAATTTTTGAAATTACTACGTTCCCCAACAGTGGCATCCGAGCCTAGGTTTTATGCGTAGATGTCATATGCACGAGTAGAACACATGTGAGTTGTGGGCGATACAAGTCATACTGCTTACCAGCATGTCATACTTTGGTTCGGCGGTATTGTGAGATGAAGCGTCCCGGACCGACATTACGCGTACGCTTACGCGAGACTGGTTTCACCGTTACGAGCACTCGTGCTTAAAGGTGGCTGGCGGGTGTCTGTCTCTCTCACTTTAGCTGAATCGAGTGTGGCTACACCCGGTCCTTGCGAAGGTTAAAATAGCACTAACTTGACGAACTATCGTTGTGGTTTTTGATGCGTAGGTAAGAACGGTTCTTGCTCAGCCCGTAGCAGCCACGTAAAACTGGCAACAACAAAGTAGAGGACGTCTAACTTGTTTTTGCAGGGCATGTTGTGATGTGATATGGTCAAGACGTGATGAGATATAAGTTGTTGTATGAGATGATCATGTTTTGTTGAAGTTATCGGCAACTGGCAGAAGCCCTATGGTTGTCTCTTTGTTGCATAAGATGCAAGTGCCAAATAATTGCTTTACTTTATCGCTATGCGATAGCAATAGTTGCAAGAGCAATACTTGGCGAGACGACCATGTGACGACACACAGATATAGATCAAGATGATGAAGATCATGGTGTCGTGCCGGTGACGATAGAGATCATGACGGTACTTTGGAGATGGAGATCAAAGGCGCAAGATGATCATGGCCATATCATGCCACATATTTTGATTGCATATGATGTTTATCTATTATACATCTTATTCTGTTTTTTTTGACGGTATCATTTTAAGATGATCTCTCACTAATTATCAAGAAGTGTTCTCCCTGAGTATGCACCATTGCGAAAGTTCTTCGTGCTGAGACACCACGTGATGATCGGGTGTGATAGGCTCTACGTTCAAATACAATGGGTGCAAAACAGTTGCACACGCGGAATACTCAGGTGAAACTTGACGAGCCTAGCATATACAGATATGGCCTCGGAACACGGAGACCGAAAGGTCGAGCATGAATCATATAGTAGATATGATCAACATAGTGACGTTCACCATTGAAACTACTCCATCTCACGTGATGATCGGACATGGTTTAGTTGATTTGGATCACGTGATCACTTAGATGACTAGAGAGATGTCTATCTAAGTGGGAGTTCTTAAGTAATATGATTAATTGAACTTAAATTTATCATGAACTTAGTCCTGGTAGTATTTTGCAAATTATGTTGTAGATCAATAGCTGGCGTTGTTGCTTTCATATGTTTATTTTGATATGTTCCTAGAGAAAATTGTGTTCAAAATGTTAGTAGCAATGATGCGGATTGGATCCGTGATTTGAGGTTTATCCTCATTGCTGCATAGAAGAATTATGTCCTTGATGCACCGCTAGGTGACAAACCTATTGCAGAAGCAGATGCAGACGTTATGAATGTTTAGCTAGCACAATATGATGACTACTTGATAGTTTAGTGCACCATGCTTAACGGCTTAGAATCGGGACTTCAAAGATGTTTTGAACGTCATGGACCATATGAGATGTTCCAGGAATTGAAGTTAATATTTCAAGCAAATACCCGAGTTGAGAGATATGAAGTCTCCAACAAGTTCTATTGCTAAAAGATGGAGGAGAATCGCTCAACTAGTGAGCATGTGCTCAGATTGTCTGGGTACTTCAATCGCTTGAATCAAGTGGGAGTTAATCTTCCAGATAAGATAGTGATTGACAGAATTCTCTAGTCACCATCACTAAGTTACTAGAACTTCGTGATGAACTATAGTATGCAAGGGATGACGAAAATGATTCCCGAGCTCTTCGTGATTTTGAAATCGACGAAGGTAATCAAGAAAGTGCATCAAGTGTTGATGATTGACAAGACCACTAGTTTCAAGAAAAGGGCAAAGGGAAAGAAAGGGAACTTCAAGTGGAAAGACAAGCAAGTTGTCACTCCTGTGAAGAAGCCCAAAGCTGGACCATAGCCTGAAACTGAGTGCTTACACTGCAAAGGAAATGGTCACTGGAAGCGGAAATGCCCTGAATATTTGGTGAATAAGAAGGATGGCAAAGTGAACAAGGGTATATTTGATATACAGATTATTGATGTGTACCTTACTAGTGTTTATAGTAGCCCCTGAGTATTTGATACTTGATCGGTTGCTAAGATTAGTAACTCGAAACAGGAGTTACAGAATAAACAGAGACTAGTTGAGGGTGAAGTGACGATGAGTGTTGGAAGTAGTTCCAAGATTGATATGATCATCATCGCACACTCCCTATACTTTCGGGATTAGTGTTAAACCTAAATAAATGTTATTTGGCGTTTGCGTTAAGCATGAATATGATTAGATCATGTTTATTGCAATACGGTTATTCATTTAAAATCATAGAATAATTGTTATTCTGTTTACATGAATAAAGCCTTCGATGGTTATACACCCAATGAAAATAGTTTGTTGGATCTCGATCGTAGTGATACACATATTCATAATATTGATACCAAAAGATGCAAAGTTAATAATGATAGTGCAACTTATTTGTGGCACTGCCGTTTGGGTCATATCGGTGTAAAGCGCATGAAGAAACTCCATAAAGATGGATTTTCGGAATCACTTGGTTATGAATCATTTGATGCTTGTGAACCATGCCTTTTGGGCAAGATGACTAAAACTCCGTTCTCCGGAACAATGGAACAAGCTACTAACTTATTGGAAATAATACATATCGATGTATGCGATCCAATGAGTGTTGATGCTCGTGGCAAGTATCGTTATTTTCTGACCTTCACAAGATGATTTGAGAAGATATGGGTATATCTACTTGATGAAACATAAGTCTGAAATAGTTGAAAGGTTCAAAGAATTTCAGAGTGAAGTGGAAAATCATCGTAACAAGAAGAATAAAGTTTCTACGATCTGATCGTGGAGACGAATATTTGAGTTATGAGTTTGGTCTTCAATTAAAACAATGTGGAATAGTTTCACAGCTCACGCCACCTGGAACACCACAACATTATGGTGTGTCCGAACATCGTAACCGCACTTTATTGGATACGGTGCGATATATGATGTCTCTTACTGATTTACCACTATTGCTTTGGGGTTATGCCTTAGAGACAGCTGCATTCACGTTTAATAGGGCACCATCTAAATCTGTTGAGATGACACCGTATGAACTATGGTTTAGCAGTAAACCTAAGTTGTCGTTTCTTAAAGTTTGGGGCTGCAAAGCTTATGTGAAAAGTTTCATCCTGATAAGCTCAAACCCAAATCGGAGAAGTGCGTCTTCATAGAATACCCAAAGGAAACTGTTGGGTACACCTTCTATCACAGATCCGAAGGCAAGATATTCATTGCTAAAAATGGATCCTTTCTAGAGAAGGAGTTTCTCTCGAAAGAAGTGAGTGGGAGGAAAGTAAAACTTGATGAGGTAACTGTACCTTCTCCTGAATTGGAAAATAGTTCATCACTGAAATCAGTTCCAGTGATTCCTACACCAATTAGTGAGGAAGCTAATGATGATGATCATGAAACTTCAGATCAAGTTACTACAGAACCTCATAGGTCTTCCAGAGTACGGTCCGCACCAAAGTGGTACGGTAATCCTGTTCTGGAAGTCATGTTACTAGACCATGATAAACCTACGAACTATGAGGAAGCGATGATGAGCCCAGATTCCGCGAAATGGTTTGAGGCCATGAAATCTGAGATGGGATCCATATACGAGACCAAAGAGTGGACTTTGATTGACTTGCCCGATGATCGGCAAGCCATAGAAAATAAATGGATCTTCAAGAGGAAGACGAACTTTGATAGTAGTGTTACTATCTACAAAGCTAGATTTGTCGAAAAAGGTTTTTGACAAAGTTCAAGATGTTGACTACGATGAGTTTTTTTCTCACTCGTAACGATGCTTAAAGTCTGTCCGAATCATGTTAGCAATTGCCACATTTTATGAAATCTGGCAAAAGGATGTCAAAACTGCATTCTTTAATGGATTTATTAAAGAAGAGTTGTATATGATGCAACCAGAAGGTTTTATAAATCCTAAAGATGCTAACAAAGTGTGCAAGCTCCAGCGATCCATCTATGGACTGGTGCAAGCATCTCGGAGTTGGAATATACGCTTTGATGAGTTGATCAAAGCATATCATTTTATACAGACTTTTGGAGAAGCCTGTATTTACAAGAAAGTGAGTGGGAGCACTACAGCATTTCTGATAACTATATGTGAATGACATGTTGTTGATCGGAAATAATGTAGAATTATTCTGCAAAGCATAAAGGAGTGTTTTGAAAGGAGTTTTTCAAAGCAAGACCTCGGTGAAGCTGCTTACACATTGAGCATCAAGATCTATATAGGTAGATCAAGACGCTTGATAAGATTTTTTCAAATGAGTACATACCTTGATAAATTTTTGAAATAGTTCAAAATGGAACAGTCAAAGAAGGAGTTCTTGCCTGTGATGCAAAGGTGTGAAGTTGAGTAAGACTCAAGACCCGACCCTGGCAGAAAATAGAAAGAGAATGAAAAGTCATTCCCTATGCCTCAGTCATAGGTTCTATAAAGTATGCTATGCTGTGAACCAGACCTATTGTATACCTTGCTTTGAGTTTGACAAAGGAATACAATTTTGATCTAAGAGTAGATCACTGGAAAGCGGTCAAGAATATCCTTAGTGAGGACTAAGGAGATGTTTCTCGATTATGGAAGTGATAAAAGAGCCCATCGTAAAGAGTTACATCGGTGCAAGCTTTTACACCGATCCAGATGACTCTAAGTCTTAATATGGATACATATTGAAAGTGGGAGCAATTAGCTAGAGTAGCTCCATGCAGAGCATTGTAGACATAGAATATATTTGCAAAATACATATGGCTCTGAATATGACAGACCCGTTGACTAAGATTCTCTCACAAGCAAAACATGATCACACCTCAGTGCTCTTTGGGTGTTAATCACATAGCGATGTGAACTAGATTATTGACTCTAGTAAACCCTTTGGGTGTTGGTCACATGACAATGTGAACTATGGGTGTTAATCATATACAGATATGAATATTGGTGTTAAATCACATGGCGATGTGAACTAGATTATTGACTCTAGTGCAAGTGGGAGACTGAAGGAAATATGCCCTAGAGGCAATAATAAAGTTATTATTTATTTCCTTATTTCATGATAAATGTTTATTATTCATGCTAGAATTGTATTAACCGGAAACATAATACATGCGTGAATACATAGACAAACATAGTGTCACTAGTATGCCTCTACTTGACTAGCTCGTTAATCAAAGATGGTTAAGTTTCCTAACCATAGACATGAGTTGTCATTTGATTAATGGGATCACATCATTAGGAGAATGATATGATTGACTTGACCCATTCCGTTAGCTTAGCACTTGATCGTTTAGTATGTTGCTATTGCTTTCTTCATGACTTATACATGTTCCTGTAACTATGAGATTATGCAACTCCCGTTTACCGGAGGAACACTTTGGGTGCTACAAAATGTCACAACGTAACTGGGTGATTATAAAGGAGTACTACAGGTGTCTCCGAAGGTACATGTTGGGTTGGCGTATTTCGAGATTAGGTTTTGTCACTCCGATTGTCGGAGAGGTATCTCTGGGCCCTCTCGGTAATGCACATCACTTAAGCCTTGCAAGCAATGTGACCAATGAGTTGGTTGCGAGATGATGCATTATAGAACGAGTAAAGAGACTTGCCGGTAACGAGATTGAACTAGGTATTGGATACCGACGATCAAATCTCGGGCAACATATCGATGACAAAGGGAACAACGTATGTTGTTATGCGGTTTGACCGATAAAGATCTTCGTAGAATATGTAGGAACCAATATGGGCATCCAGGTCCCGCTATTGGTTATTGACCAAGAATAGTTCTAGGTCATGTCTATATAGTTCTCGAACCCGTAGGGTCCGCACGCTTAAGGTTTCGATGACAGTTTTATTATGAGTTTATGAGTTTTGATGTACCGAAGGAGTTCGGAGTCCCGGATGAGATCGGGGACATGACGAGGAGTCTCGAAATGGTTGAGATATAAAGATCGATATATTGGACGACTATATTCGGAGTTCGGAAAGGTTCCGAGTGATTCGGGTATTTTTTTGGAGTACCCGGGAGTTACGGGAATACGGGGAGAAGTATTGGGCCTTAATGGGCCTTAGTGGTAAGGAGTCAGGAGGTGGCGCGCGCCCCTCCCAAGCCCAGTCCGAATTGGACAAAGGGTTTGGGGCGTGGCCCCCCTCTCCCTTCCTTCTCCACTTCCCTTCTTTCCCCCCTTCTCCTAGTTGGACTGGGAAAGAAGGAATCCTACTCCCTGTGAGAGTAGGACTCCCTTGGCGCGCCCTCCTCCTAGGGCCGGCCTCCTCCTCCCTTGCTCCTTTATATACGGGGGCGGGGGGGCACCCCATAGACACACAAGTTGATCTACGGATCGTTCCTTAGCCGTGTGCGGTGCCCCCCTCCACCATATTCCACCTCGGTCATATCGTCGCGGAGTTTAGGCGAAGCCCTGCGCCGGTAGAACATCACCATCGTCACCACGCCGTCGTGCTGACGGAACTCATCCCCGACGCTTTGCTGGATCGGAGCCCGGGGATCGTCATCGAGCTGAACATGTGCTGAACTCGGAGGTGCCGTATGTTCGGTACTTGGATCGGTCGGATTGTGAAGACGTACGACTACATCAACCGCGTTGTCATAACGCTTCCGCTTACGGTCTACGAGGGTACGCAGACAATACTCTCCCCTCTCGTTGCTATGCCATCACCATGATCTTGCGTGTGCGTAGGAAAATTTTGAAATTACTACGTTCCCCAACACGGCTGTGCTGCCGCACAGGCCGCACCGCCCCACCCTACTTCATTGCTGGCCAGGCCATTCCTCTACTCACCCACACCTCCTGTTATTTTCCGGCGACGGCAGCCGGACCAGTAAACCCTCATACTCCCCACCGCGTGGGCAAGCATTGCCGAGTCTTCCCCGGCTCTGTGTCGTTCCCTTCCTAGGCCTCGCCGTCGTCCACCACCATGGTGCTCTCGGCGCGGCCTGGTCAACATGTTCAACGAATGACATCCATCGGTCGTGGACTATACGCGCAAAATAATGATTCCTCCACCTGACAGCTGGGACCCACCGGAAGGGCCTCTGTATTTCACGAAAAAATGTTCCCCCCGCTGACATGTCGGACCCACCAGCTATATCTTTGCATGCAAGGAAGTGCCTCCTTATTACGCACAAAAAAAATGAATACCCCCTGCTAGCTGGGACCCACCATAGTGGGAGGATGACTTGTGGGCCAACTAAGTTGACGGGGATGGAGGGCTTTGTCAACTTAGTCAATATGAACGATTCTAGCTCCAGTGACCGTATGATGTCCATCCAACGGCCGTAGTGCTTCTTCAACCTCTGGTCTTCTTGCTCCAGCCGCCCAAAGCAGCGCCGGTCGTGCCGCATGCTCCTGCCTCCCGTGGCCGGCTGGTGCTGCCGCGGAGGCCTCACCGCCCCCTACTATTCCCACCGCTGGCCAGGCCCTGCGGCGATGGTAGCCTCACACCGCAGTCGAACCAGTGAACCCTCGTACTCCTCTCCGCGCGGGCTTCCAATGCCGCATCTTCCCCGGCTCCACGTCGTCCCCTTCCTAGGCCTCGCCGTCGTCCACCTCCGTGGTGCTCTCGGCGTGGCCTGGTCAACGTGGTCAAGGAACGACTTCCATCGGACGTGGACTGTACGTGGAGAGGCTGACAGCTGGGTCCATGGCCGCAGCAAGGAAGTGCCTCCTTATTACGCAGAAAATAATGATTCCTCCACTTGACAGCTGGGACCCACCGGACGGGCCACTGTATTTTGCGGAAAAAACGTTTCCCCCTGACTGCTGGGACCCACCAGCTTCATCTTCACACACAAGGAAGTGCGTCCAGGCAAAAAAAATGATTTGCCCCCCTGACTGCTGGGACCCACCAGCTACACCTTCGCACGCAAGGAAGTGCGTCCGGGCAAAAAAAACGATTCACCCCCTGACTGCTGGAACCCACCGGTTACATCTTTGCACGCAAGGAAGTGCGTCCGGGCAAAAAAAATGATTCGCCCCTGACTGCTGGGACCCACCAGCTACATCTTCGCAGGCAAGGAAGTGCCTGACAGTCGGGACCCACCTGGTCGAAGCGTACGTAGCGTTGTCATTCTAGTCGCGAACGTGTACGTACATACTGGTCGATGTAGAGGCGCGCATGTGTCGTAGTAGAGGCGTGTAGTGTCGTAGTAGAGGCGCGCACGTAGCATGTACACGTACGTACAGCGGCCAGGGTGCAAGAAAGAAAATACAGCCACGTATGTGTACATACGGGCGGGGTCTTGAACGCCTACTCGCGCATACGTACGGCCAGGGCTCGTGTACATGGCTGGGTCGGAACGGAGAAACAACGTCGTCGTGTTCATGGGGAGGCAACGGAATGCGTCGTGTTCATGGGGAGGCAATGGAATGTGTCGTGTTCATCGGGAGGCAACGGAACGCGTGGGAGCCAACCGGCTGGGTCGGAACAGAATGCGTGGTCGTGTTCATCGGGAGGGCTTGGACGGAATAGGCGATGGAAACGAGGCCTGGCGTACTGCACACCGGAGGAAACGGACCTCCTACATTCGGAACAGGGTCCTGTTGATCGGGAGGGGTGTGGCGTACTGCAAAACGGAGGAAACAGACCTCCTACGGTCGAAACGGGGGTCCTGTTGATCGGGAGGGGTGTGGCGTACCGCAAAACGGACAAAATGGACCTCCTATGGTCGAAACGGGGGTCCTGTTGATCGGGAGGGGTGTGGCATACCGCAAAACGGACGAAACGGACCTCCTCAGTCGAAACGGGGTCCTGATCATCGGGAGGGGTGTGGCGTACCGCAAAACGGGACTCCACGGGATACTGTTCATCTCCACCGTCGACCTCCTCCAGCCTCCACGAGCTACCGTCGACCTCCTCCAGCCTCCACGAGCTACCGTCGACCTCCTCCAGCCTCCATGGGCTCCTATTCATCTAGCCTCCACCGTGCGCTACTCCACCGGCTACTGTTCAACCACCCCTCCACGGGCACCCCTCCACCGTCTACTGTTCATCCAGCCCTCCACACCACGGGGTCCTGTTCAACCACCCCTCCACGGGCACCCCTCCACCGTCTACTGTTCATCCAGCCCTCCACACCACGGGGTCCTGTTCATCCAGAGGCAACGCCACCGCTCACTATTCATTCGACCCCCCTCCCCCCGCAACGCTCACTGTTCATCCAATCAATCGGCTTCAGTTAGCAGCAGTAGCGAAGGAATCGCTCGATCGGGTTCAGTTAACAGCCATCGATTGATTGCCCGGGTTCAGTAACGCGTAGCCTGCAGTGCAATCGCTCGGGTTCAGTTAGAGCCCAACGCCTCGCTCGGGTTCAGTTAGAGCCAACGCCTCGCACACACGTGCGTACGTGTACGAGAGAAACGCGCATCGCTCGGCCCCCGACCTCCCACCGGTCCCCAAAATTTTCCTCCCCCTCGCTTCTACCATGGTTTTTTCCATCATGGACGGCCCAAAGAATGTCATGCAGCTGCGTCTCCGGCCCGCCCAGGACAAAAAGCCCATTTTCTGTCATGATTTTTTGTCATAGAAGTAGGAGCCCACTGTCAGGACCGGATTTTCGGGGTATTAATTTCCCAGATAAATGGCCCTTATGCTCATCAGCCCCAGGATTACTGTTAGCTGATGAGACACCAACTTGATACAGGAACTCCAAGCAAAATACAAGATATGCAGTACAAGACCATTCTGGCCTATGAGTACAACAAGTGTCTCTAGTGGTTGATGGCGGAAGCGGTTTGTGGTCCTTCAGCGTCTATGGGACTCCATTTCCCACAGGAACAGCTGACCTGGATAACTCCTATCTTCACGAGGCTGCTATCACCAGTACATAGGTTCCAGGGCTGTCATCGCAACGCTCCTCTCCACGCAAGGAATCTGGCCTAGACAATAGCCAGGGACAAACCAGTGAGTAGTTTGAATGTACTCGCAAACATTATGAACACGGGTATAATATCGCAAATGATAATCATGCTCTAAAATTCTCTATGATCACAACGTCAGTCATAAAAATCATGATGCATGCAAGCAGGTTATTCATGTCAAATATGAATATGCAATCAGAGAGTAGAACTAGAATGCACCGGTCGGGTGTCAGAAGCGACACCTCGAAAGGATAATAATATAAGGCATGCCTCAGTCGGGCGTCTGAGCGACACCACATAAAGGGCTTATAAAGTAAATGAATGACAAGCATGCCACAGTCGGGCGTCTCAGCGACACCACAGATAGGGCTTATAAAGTAAATGAATAACAAACATGCCACAGTCCGGCGTCTCAGCGACACCACACAAAGGGCTTATAAAGTAAATGAATAACAAGCATGCCACAGTCGGGCGTCTCAGCGACACCACACAGAGGGCTTATAAAGTAAATGAATAACAAGCATGCCACAGTCGGGCGTCTCAGCGACACCACATAAAGGGCTTATAAAGTATCATCACAGTGAATATCCGGGAGGTAGAACCGTCCCAGGGATACTCAACAATTCAAATAATGTAAATGGTGAGTCCATAATAATGATAATCATAATCATCATGAGTCACAAGTCACGATCCATGTTCTGGTTTAGTAGTTTTTCCTCCGAAGACCGACACTAAGACCGACACTTGACCCATCCCAGACTATAGTCCTTAACCATGGACACGGCTATTCGAATAGATATAAGCTCTGCAGAGGGTGTACTCTTTACCCACGAGTAACGGTTTCCTTTAGTCCATCGGGACTAATTCTGTCTACGGTCTTTTAATTGAAAACACACCCGCCCGCACACACCAGCCTAACTTACCAGTGTCTGGAATCACCCACGACACCCGTTAAGCAAAACTCTAAGTTCGGGGGCTACAACCTCGGTTAGCATGGGATCACAAAATTTATACCGCGTGCAAACTAGGGGAGCTATCCCTTTTGGCTACAAACGAAAACACCCATGCCCCCGGACAAGGTGGCATGCCTACCGGAGGCCTCCGGTATCTTCCACCATGGCCTCTCTGTACGGTGTGTGCTAGGAAGGGGTTGACAGTCTACTGAACCATACCCTACCGGTGGCAGGGACAAGTGGTAGTACAAAACAAGTATGGGGGTTACTGGAACAAGACTCGATTTACGGTCGACTCAGGAGGTTTAAGTATTCCCTGCACAGTTAGCATAACAAATATGTTTCAGCCAACACACACAATCACCACTCATCATGCCTCACTATGCCGTACCGGACACAACCGTCTCGACGAAGAATGGAGACAAGCTCGTGTCTACCCAAGACCGAGACTTTCTCGGCTTCCTTCCGATAGGCGTGAAAAGCATACAAGGGTAATTAGTATCAACATATCCAAATTTCCATAGCACGGGGCCATCAATACGCACTTATGAGTAGGGTCACATCATCACATAAAGTAACGAAAACTCCGAGACAAGGTGGTGTGTAACTGTATCAAACAACACACGATAATATTATGCCAGGGTTCAAAAATGCTTACCTTCAAGTTGTGGAGAGGCAGGATGCATTCCAAAACTTTTGAAAGTTTCTTCCTTCTTCAAAAATCCTATTTAAGAAAATTTGAAATTAACACATAGTTCCAAAACAGTACAAAAAAGTTGTTTGGAATTTTTTTAAATAAATATGGAAATAAACTAGACCAAATTTGAGGAACAACAGAAAAAGAATTAAGTCATTTGGACTTATATTTAAAAAGTTATAGCCAGTCAAAGTTGAGTCAAAATCTGTTTATAATAAAAAATCAGAAAAGAAAACGTTTCGGGGGCTTACACTTCTCTCTTAGCGAAGGCGTATTTTGAGAAATGCGCCTCCACTTAAAACAGCGCGGGCCGGCTCGGGGTCACTGACGGTGGGTCCCCTTGGCCCACTGGTCAGGTTTGACCAGTCGCCCGCGCTCTTCTTTCTCCCCTGGCCGAGCCGAGGCGGGGCTCCGGCAATCGCCGTCGTCGAACGGCGACTCCCCGCGGGGTCCTAAGGGCGGGGATGGATCCGCCAGTCTGGGGCGGTCCTCCCGGTAGTTGCTGGGTTGGCAGGGACGGTGGGAGATGCTGGCGGCGAGCTCCGCGACGGGGATGGCTTTGGGTGGATTTGGGGGTCGGCGCTATGGTGGTTCCCGCTCGCGTTTGAGGGGCTGAGTGGCTTCGCAAGGTCGAGGGAAGTCATATGGTGGTGCTGGAAGGACTAGGGGGCTCCGGCTACAGCGAATTTAGCCGAGGGACGGCGACGGCCGAAGTTGCCGGAGGCGGGGAAGACGGGGGGTTTCAGAAGGGTTTGAGCGGGGGTGCACTCTACGGCTTGCCTGAGGATGCTCGAGCGAGGTCGGGGGCCATTTATAGCCGGGGAAGGTCGGTTCCGCCGCTGCTGGGGATAATATCATCGGCCGACCACTCCTGTTGCGGCAGGGCGACGTGGCGATGGCCGGAGCGGGGTCGGTGCTAGCGGACGGGCTTGGGGATAAGGACGGCCTGCTCACGAGGGCAGCTGGCGATGAGTTGTGGCTCGGGAGGTGCCGTCCATGGCAGGGGCGTACTGTGGCCGCCGGCGTGCCGCCAAGAGGGCCCTGATGGCAGCGCTGTAGGGCGCCAGGGCGGCTTGGAGTGTTCTGGCGAGTGGTCGAGGGCGGGGCGTGGCTGTTGGGGAACGTAGCAGAAATTCAAAATTTTCTATGCAACACCAAGATCTATCTATGGAGAGACTAGCAACGAGGGGAAGGAGAGTGCATCTACATACCCTTGTAGATCGCTAAGCGGAAGCGTTCAAGTGAACGGGGTTGAAGGAGTCGTACTCGTCGTGATCCAAATCACCGGAGATCCTAGTGCCGAACGGACGGCACCTCCGCGTTCAACACACGTACAGCCCGGTGACGTCTCCCACGCCTTGATCCAGCAAGGAGAGAGGGAGAGGTTGAGGAAGACTCCATCCAGCATCAGCACAACATCGTGGTGGTGATGGAGGAGCGTGGCTATCCTGCAGGGCTTCGCCAAGCATCGCAAGAGAGGAGGAGGGAGAGAGGTAGGGCTGCGCCAGGGAGAGGTCAAAACGCATGTGTTGGCAGCCCCTAGAACCTCAAGTATATATAGGGGAGAGGGGGGGGGCTGCGCCCCCACCTAGGGTTCCACCCCTAGGGGCGGCGGCCAGCCCAAACCCATCTAGGGTGGCGGCCAAGGGAGGGAAGAGGGGAAACTTGCCCCCCAAGTTTAGGTGGAAACACCCCCTCCCCAAACCCTAGGCGCCTTGGGCCCTTGTGGGGGGCGCACCAGCCCACCTGGGGCTGGTCCCCTCCCACACTTGGCCCATGTAGCCCTCCGGGGCCGGTGGCCCCACTTGGTGGACCCCCGGGACCCTCCTGGTGGTCCCAGTACGTTACCGATAAAATCCGAAACTTTTCCGGTGACCAAAATAGGACTTCCCATATATAAATCTTTACCTCCGGACCATTCCGGAACTCCTCGTGACGTCCGGGATCTCATCCGGGACTCCGAACAACTTTCGGTAACCTCATACAAACTTCCTTTATAACCCTAGCATCATCGAACCTTAAGTGTGTAGACCCTACGGGTTCGGGAGACATGTAGACATGACCGAGACGTTCTCCGGTCAATAACCAACAGCGGGATCTGGATACCCATGTTGTCTCCCACATGTTCCACGATGATCTCATCGGATGAACCACGATATTAAGGACTCAATTGATCCCGTATACAATTCCCTTTGTCTAGCGGTATTATACTTGCCCGAGATTCGATCGTCGGTATACCAATACCTTGTTCAATCTCATTACCGGCAAGTCTCTTTACTCGTTCCGTAACACATCATCCCGTGATCAACCCCTTGGTCACATTGTGCACATTATGATGATGTCCTACCGAGTGGGCCCAGAGATACCTCTCCGTTTACACGGAGTGACAAATCCCAGTCTCGATCCGTGTCAACCCAACAGACACTTTCGGAGATACCTGTAGTGCACCTTTATAGTCACCCAGTTACGTTGTGACGTTTGATACACCCAAAGCACTCCTACGGTATCCAGGAGTTACACGATCTCATGGTCTAAGGAAGAGAAACTTGACATTGGAAAAGCTCTAGCAAACGAACTACACGATCTTTGTGCTATGCATAGGATTGGGTCTTGTCCATCACATCATTCTCCTAATGATGTGATCCCGTTATCAACGACATCCAATGTCCATAGCCAGGAAACCATGACTATCTGTTGATCACAACGAGCTAGTCAACTAGAGGCTCACTAGGGACATATTGTGGTCTATGTATTCACACGTGTCTTACGATTTCCGGATAATAAAGTTATAGCATGAATAAAAGACGATTATCATGAACAAGGAAATATAATAATACTTTTATTATTGCCTCTAGGGCATATTTCCAACAGTCTCCCACTTGCACTAGAGTCAATAATCTAGTTCACATCGCCATGTGATTAACACTCACAGGTCACATCGCCATGTGACCAACATCCAAAGAGTTTACTAGTGTCACTAAACTAGTTCACATCATCATGTGATTAAGACTCAATGAGTTCTGGGGTTTGATCATGTTTTGCTTGCAAGAGAGGTTTTAGTCAACGGGTCTGCAACATTCAGATCTGTATGTACTTCGCAAATCTCTAGGTCATTCTGTAAATGTTGCTTCCACGCTCCACTTGGAGCTATTCCAAATGGTTGCTCCACTATACGTATCCGGTTTGCTACTCAGAGTCACTCGGATAGGTGTTAAAGCTTGCATCGATGTAACCCTTTATGCCGAACTCTTTATCACCTCCATAATCGAGAAACATGTCCTTATTACTCCAAGGACAATTTTGACCGCTGTCTGATGATCCATTCCTGGATCATTCTTGTACCCCTTGACTGACTCATGGCAAGGCACACTTCCGGTGTGGTACACAGCATAGCATACTATAGAGCCTACGTCTAAAGTATAGGGGATGACCTTCGTCCTTTCTCTCTATTCTGCCGTGGTCGAGCTTTTAAGTCTTAACTTCATACCTTACATCTCAGGCAAGAACTCCTTCTTTGACTAATCCATCTTGAACACCTTCAAGATCATGTCAAGGTACGTGCTCATTTGAAAGTACTATTAAGCATTTTGATCTATCTTATAGATCTTGATGCTTATTATTCAAGTAGCCTAATCCAGGTTTTCCAATTGGAAAACACTTTTCAAATAACCCTATATGCTTTCCAGAAATTCTACATCATTTCTGATCAACAATATGTCAACAACATATACTTGTCAAAAATTCTATAGTGCTCCCACTCACTTCTTTGGAAATACAAGTTTCTCATAAACTTTTGTATAAACCCAAAATCTTTGATCATCTCATCAAAATATATATTCCAACTCCGAGATGCTTACTCCAGTCCTTAGAAGGATCGCTGGAGCTAGCATACCTTTTAGCATCCTTAGGATCGACAAAACCTTTCTGATTGTATCACATACAACCTTTCCTTACAAAAACTCGTAAGGAAATTCGTTTTTGACATCCATCTGCCAGATTTCATAAATGCAGCTAATGCTAACATGATTCCGACGGACTTAAGCATCGCTATGGATGAGAAAATCTCATCGTAGTCAACTCCTTGAACTTGTGAAAAACTCTTCGCCACAAGTCGAGCTTCATAGACGGTGACATTACCGTCCACGTCCGTCTTCTTCTTAAAGATCCATTTATCTCAATGGCTTGCCGATCATTGGGCAAGTCCACCAAAGTCCATGCTTTGTTCTGATACATGGATCCTATCTCAGATTTCATGGCTTCTAACCATTTGTCGAAATTTGGGCCCACCATCGCTTCTCCATAGCTCGTAGGTTCATTGTTGTCTAGCAACATGACCTTCAAGACAGGATTACTGTACCACTCTGAAGCAGTATGCAGCCTTGTCACCCTACGAGGTACGGTAGTGACTTGATCCGAAGTTTCATGATCACTATCATAAGCTTCTACTTCAATTGGTGTAGGTGCCACAGGAACAACTTCCTGTGCCCTTCCACACACTAGTTGTAGTGACGGTTCAATAACCATATCAAGTCTCCACCATCCTCCCACTCAACTTTTCGAGACAAACTTTTCCTCGAGAAAGGACCCGATTTAAGAAACAATCCCTATTGTTTTCGGATCTGAATTAGGAGGTATAACCAACTGTTTCGGGTGTTCTATGAAGATGCATTTTATCCGTTTTGGGTTCGAGCTTATCAACCTGAAACTTTTTCACATAAGCGTCGCAGCCCCAAACCTTTAAGAAATGACAGCTTAGGTTTCTCTAAACCATAGTTCATACGGTGTCATCTCGACGGAATTACGTGGTGCCCTATTTAAAGTGAATGTGGTTGTCTCTAATGCCTAACCCATAAACGATAGTGGTCATTCGATAAGAGACATCATGGTACGCACCATATCCAATAGGGTGCAACTATGATGTTCGGACACACCATCAAACTATGGTGTTCCAGGCGGTATTAATTGTGAAACAATTTCCATAATGTCTTAATTGCGTGCCAAAGCTCGTAACTCAGATACTCATCTCTATGATCATATCATAGACATTTTATCCTCTTGTCACGATGATCTTCAACTTCACTCTGAAATTATTTGAACCATTCAATAATTCAGACTTGTGTTTCATCAAGTAAATATACTCAACATCTACTCGAATCATCTGTGAAGTAAGAACATAACGATATTCACTTCATGCCTCAGCACTCATTGGACTGCACACATCAAAATGTGTTTACTTCCAACAAGTTGCTATCTTGTTCCATTTTACTGAAAAACGAGGCTTTTAGTCATCTTGCCCATATGGTATGATTTGCATATCTCAAGTGATTCAAAATCAAGTGAGTCCAAACGATCCATCTGCATGGAGTTTCTTCATGTGTATACACCAATAGACATGGTTCGCATGTCTCAAACTTTTCAAAAACGAGTGAGTCCAAAGATCCATCAACATGGAGCTTCTTCATGCGTTTTACACCAATATGACTTACATGGAAGTGCCACAAGTAAGTGGTACTATCATTACTATCTTATATCTTTTGGCATGAAAATGTGTATCACTACGATCGAGATTCAACAAACCATTCCTTTAGGTGCAAGACCATTGAAGGTATTATTCAAATAAATAGAGTAACCATTATTCTCCTTAAATGAATAACTATATTGCAATAGACATAATCCAATCATGTCTATGCTCAACGCAAAACACCAAATGGCAATTATTCAGGTTTAATACTAATCTTGATGGTAGAGGGAGCGTGCAATGTTTGATCACATCAAACTTGGAAACACTTCCAACACATATCGTCAGCTCACCTTTAGCTAGTCTCCGTTTATTACGTAGCTCTTTTATTTTGAGTTACTAACACTTAGCAACCGAACCGGTATCTTAATACCCTGGTGCTACTAGGAGTACTAGTAAAGTACACATTAACATAATGTATATCCAATATACTTCTATCGACCTTGCCAGCCTTCTCATCTACCAAGTATCTAGGGTAATTCCGCTCCAGTGGTTGTTCCCCTTATTACACAAGCACTTAGTCTCGGGTTTGGGTTCAACCTTGGGTTTCTTCACTAGAGCAGCAGCTGATTTGCCGTTTCATGAAGTATCCCTTATTACCCTTGCCCTTCTTGAAACTAGTGGTTTCACCAACCATCAACAATTGATGCTCCTTCTTGATTTCTACTTTCGCGGTGTCAGACAACGCGAATATCTCAAGGATCATCATATCTATCCCTGATATGTTATAGCTCATCACGAAGCTCTAGCAGCTTGGTGGCAATGACTTTGGAGAAACATCACTATCTCATCTGGAAGATCAACTCCCACTCGATTCAAGTGATTGTTGCACTCAGACAATTTGAGCACAAGCTCAATGATTGAGCTTTTCTCCCTTAGTTTGCAGGCTAAGAAAATCGTCGGAGGTCTCATACCACTTGACGTGGGCACGAGCCTGAAATCTCAATTTCAGCCCTCGAAACATCTCATATGTTCCGCGATGTTTTGAAAATGTCTTTGGTGCCTCAACTCTAAACCATTTAACTGAACTATCACGTAGTTATCAAAACATGTATGTCTGATGTTCGCAACATCCACAAACGACATTTGGGGTTCAGCACACTAAGCGGTGCATTAAGGACATAAGCTTTCTACTGTCCGCATAATCGCTACTGTCAACTTTCAACTATATTTTCTCTAGGAACATATCTAAACAGTGGAACTAAAGCGCGAGCTTACGACATAATTTGCAAAGATCTTTTGACTATGTTCAGGATAATTAAGTTCATCTTATGAACTCCCACTCAGATAGACATCCCTCTAGTCATCTAAGTGATTACATGATCCGAGTCAACTAGGCCGTGTCCGATCATCACGTGAGACGGACTAGTCATCATCGGTGAACATCTTCATGTTGATCGTATCTACTATACGACTCATGCTCGACCTTTCGGTCTCTGTGTTCCGAGGCCATGTCTGTACATGCTAGGCTCGTCAAGTTAACCCTAAGTGTTTCGCGTGTGTAAATCTGTCTTACACCCATTGTATGTGAACGTAAGAATCCATCACACCCGATCATCACGTGGTGCTTAGAAGCGACGAACTTTAGCAACGGTGCACAGTTAGGGGAGAACACTTCTTGAAATTTTTGTAAGGGATCATCTTATTTACTACCGTCGTTCTAAGTAAACAAGATGCATAAACATGATAAACATCACATGCAATCAAATAGTGACATGATATGGCCAATATCATTTTGCTCCTTTTGATCTCCATCTTCGGGGCTCCATGATCATCATCGTCACCGGCATGACACCATGATCTCCATCATCATGATCTCCATCATTGTGTCTTCATGAAGTTGTCTCGCCAACTTATTACTTCTACTACTATGGCTACCGGTTAGCAATAAAGTAAAGTAATTACATGGCGTTGTTCAATGACACGCAAGTCATACAATAAATAAAAACAACTCCTATGGCTCCTGCCGGTTGTCATACTCATCGACATGCAAGTCGTGATTCCTATTACAAGAACATGATCAATCTCATACATCACATATCATTCATCACATTCTTCTTGGCCATATCACATCACATATCATACCCTGCAAAAACAAGTTAGACGTCCTCTAATTGTTGTTTGCATGTTTTACGTGGCTGCTATGGGTTTCTAGCAAGAAAATTTCTTACCTACGCAAAACCACAGTGTGATATGTCAATTGCCATTTACCCTTCATAAGGACCTTTTTCATCGAATCTGTTTCGACTAAAGTGGGAGAGACTAGCACCCGCTAGCCACCTTATGCACCAAGTGCATGTCAATCGGTGGAACCTGTCTCACGTAAGAGTACGTGTAAGGTCGGTCCGGGCCGCTTCATCCCACAATATCGTCGAAACAAGATTGGACTAGTAACGGTAAGCATATTGAACAAAATCAACGCCCACAACTACTTTGTGTTCTACTCGTGCAAAGAATCTACGCAATAGACCTAGCTCATGATGCCACGGTTGGGGAACGTAGCAGAAATTCAAAATTTTCTACGCAACACCAAGATCTATCTATGGAGAGACTAGCAACGAGGGGAAGGAGAGTGCATCTACATACCCTTGTAGATCGCTAAGCGGAAGCGTTCAAGTGAACGGGGTTGAAGGAGTCGTACTCGTCGTGATCCAAATCACTGGAGATCCTAGTGCCGAACGGACGGCACCTCCGCGTTCAACACACGTACAGCCCGGTGACGTCTCCCACGCCTTGATCCAGCAAGGAGAGAGGGAGAGGTTGAGGAAGACTCCATCCAGCAGCAGCACAACGGCGTGGTGGTGATGGAGGAGCGTGGCTATCCTGCAGGGCTTCGCCAAGCATCGCAAGAGAGGAGGAGGGAGAGAGGTAGGGCTGCGCCAGGGAGAGGTCAAAACTCATGTGTTGGCAGCCCCTAGAACCTCAAGTATATATAGGGGGAGAGGGGGGGGGCTGCGCCCCCACCGAGGGTTCCACCCCTAGGGGCAGCGGCCAGCCCAAACCCATCTAGGGTGGCAGCCAAGGGAGGGGAGAGGGGAAACTTGCCCCCCAAGTTTAGGTGGAAACACCCCCTCCCCAAACCCTAGGCGCCTTGGGCCCTTGTGGGGGGGGGGGCGCACCAGCCCACCTGGGGCTAGTCCCCTCCCACACTTGGCCCATGTAGCCCTTCGGGGCCGGTGGCCCCACTTGGTGGACCCCCGGGACCCTCCCGGTGGTCCCGGTACGTTACCGATAAAATCCGAAACTTTTCCGGTGACCAAAATAGGACTTCCCATATATAAATCTTTACCTCCGGACCATTCCGGAACTCCTCGTGACATCCGGGATCTCATCCGGGACTCCGAACAACTTTTGGTAACCACATACAAACTTCCTTTATAACCCTAGCGTCATCGAACCTTAAGTGTGTAGACCCTACGGGTTCGGGAGACATGTAGACATGACCGAGACGTTCTCCAGTCAATAACCAACAGCGGGATCTGGATACCCATGTTGGCTCCCACATGTTCCACGATGATCTCATCGGATGAACCACGATGTCAAGGACTCAATTGATCCCGTATACAATTCCCTTTGTCTAGCGGTATTATACTTGCCCGAGATTCGATCGTCGGTATACCGATACCTCGTTCAATCTCGTTACCGGCAAGTCTCTTTACTCGTTCCATAACACATCATCCCGTGATCAACCCCTTGGTCACATTGTGCACATTATGATGATGTCCTACCGAGTGGGCCCAGAGATACCTCTCCGTTTACACGGAGTGACAAATCCCAGTCTCGATCCGTGTCAACCCAACAGACACTTTCGGAGATACCCGTAGTGCACCTTTATAGTCACCCAGTTACGTTGTGACGTTTGATACACCCAAAGCACTCCTACGGTATCCGGGAGTTACATGATCTCATGGTCTAAGGAAGAGATACTTGACATTGGAAAAGCTCTGGCAAACGAACTACACGATCTTTGTGCTATGCTTAGGATTGGGTCTTGTCCATCACATCATTCTCCTAATGATGTGATCTCGTTATCAATGACATCCAATGTCCATAGCCAGGAAACCATGACTATCTGTTGATCACAACGAGCTAGTCAACTAGAGGCTCACTAGGGACATATTGTGGTCTATTTATTCACACGTGTATTATGATTTCTGGATAATACAGTTATAGCATGAATAAAAGACGATTATCATGAACAAGGAAATATAATAATACTTTTATTATTGCCTCTAGGGCATATTTCCAACAGTGGCTCTGCAGGCGAGCAAAGGCCAGGGCGCGGGGTAGCGAACGCGGCGGCTCGGTTGTACGCGCATGTGCAAAATGTGCGCCTAGAGCACGCACGCGACATGCTCGACAGAATGCCATGGTGGCCTAGAGTGCTTGAGCGAGGCTGGCAATTAACAGGACTAGGTTAGAGTTTGCAAGAAGATTAATGGACATGGTGGTTAGGTCAGGGGATCAAGTTCATAATGTAAACTTAAAACCATGCCAAATCTGGCTATGCACACAGGGTGTTTGACAGAATGCCAAGGGCATCTAGGCAATTCTTGGGGTGGCCAAAAGCTCCAGACTGGGGTCTCTTTAGATGTAGGTGTTGGTGGTAAGGTTAGTTGGCCAAGGCTAGAAACTTGTTAGTGCATGTTTTTGAGAAAAATCAAATCAGAAAGAAAAGGGTATAATATCATGGACCAAAAATACTTCAATGGGTCCATTCTCCTGGACTAAAGGGTTTGGTGGGTGTACTACAAGCAGGAAAAAGCTCATGGTCACTAGAGCAAAAATGATTAGGGTTGCAGTAGAAAATGCCAATCTGGTCCAGAGAGCAAAAGAGGATGATTTGCTCAAATTTTTCAAAGAACACCAGTGGGTTTTTTGCATAAAGTTGAATTATATGCATCTACTGACCTCTCCAATTTTTGGTGGGAATTTTAATGAAGTATTTAAATATGTTGTAGTGCAAAATTACAAACTGGACCGGTTCTGAAAACTTGGGGTAGAGCTCAAAATATCCAATGAATAAAAGATAATCTTGCATAAAGGTGATTCAAATACATCACATGACATCCCCAATTTTTTGTGAGAATTTTAAAGGATTTTCTGAAAGGGTTGTAGTGCAAATTGAGCTCTGAAAC
Source organism: Triticum timopheevii (assembly GCA_963921465.1). Classification (NCBI taxonomy): domain Eukaryota; kingdom Viridiplantae; phylum Streptophyta; class Magnoliopsida; order Poales; family Poaceae; genus Triticum; species Triticum timopheevii. The sequence goes on from OY997274.1 coordinate 543,134,600, forward strand.
TTATGACAAAATCATTTTTAAAGAAAGAAGCTCAGGGAAAACAATTATGCCAATAAATCCACTGATAAAAGAAATGTTTTTCTTGGGGGGGTTTACAAGTCCAACAATACATTTGGAAAGTTTTCTCTTGGAGGAAAAATTTCACAATTCAGAAGAAAGGAGAGGTTCTGAATCCAAAGAAAAATCCAGACAATGAAAATTTAATTTACCAAAGCAAAAAATTTACCTAATAAATTCATGGTTAAATTTTGGGGTGTTACACCCACCACATCTATGATGATACCAGGTTTTGTCACAATTATCATCATAGAAGTGTCATATGTACGACATAATTTTTTTCGTTCGGCCCAAAATGTCACGGATGTGTCTTTTCTTTGTAGTGCTGGGTGTTCAATTGAGAGAGCACACTAACCTTGCTGGTCACAGAGTCATCTTCAGAAGAACTGGGAAGATCATCCCAGGACACCATGGTTGCTGCTAGCTAAAGATGAGAAGGGGATCTGTTGGTGCTATTGGAAAGAGGAGAGAAGGGATCTGGTGGTGCACGAAATTGAAGATGAAAGATGAGGAAGAAGAAGGGGATCTGGTGGTGGTGGTGGTGGACAGGTGGTGGACCAAATCTACATGTAGAATGCAAGTTGCTGGGTGGGTGTTTGCAGCAGGTGCAAGTACATGCTTGCTTTTGAGTTCAGTTGTGTTGAGAAAGGGGGCCTGGGCTGACATGAGTTACATATATGACAGCAATTAGTTATAATAAGTTATTCTGTCAGTAATTTGAAAGCAATGAGGTTAAGTATAATTCTGACAGAATTTGAATTAGGTAAACTTCTGTCAGAATTAGTTTAACTACACTTCTGACATCAAATACATCTGTCAGTAATTTTAAAGCAATTAGGTCAAGCATTTCAAAGCAATTAGGTCAAACAGACTTCACATTACTGACATATTATCCATTACAACAAGCATTACAACCAAGACTTCATACTGAGCAAACAAAAGATCTCTACACTGGCATTTTACTATGCTCAGTTTAGAACAAGAGATCTCTTAGAACACCTACACCTACTCAATTAACAACACTTCACTTCTTCATAATTAAGGTGAAACACATCACACAAAGCACTATAACAAAAGCCATCAGTAGCTTCAGCAGCAGCAAAATCTCTCTGCCTAATCCTAAAAGCATAATAATTTGCTGCTTGGTAGCATACTTATTCTCACTGGAGCTTTCATACTTAGCTCTTCCAGCCATGCCTCTCCCAACCATGCCCCTTCCAGCTGTGCCTCTGCCTGCCATTGATTCAGTCATCTGCTTCTCAAGCTCTTCCCTCCTGTCCTTAGCTGCACCAATTGCATCTACAGCAGCATCACCAACCAGACTCCTTGTTTCAACCAGATGCTGCACATATTCAAGCTCCCAGCGCCAGAAATCACAAGTGACCTGAGAACACAAAATTACAGAGTGAATGAATCAATGGCAACCTGGTTAACCAACTACTGTATTAATCAGTCTAAACTGACCATGAGCTACTGTATTAATCAGTGCAATGACTAGTCTCAACTGACCATGAGCTACTATAATAATTTTGCATACAAGGACAGTGTAAACTACTGTATTAATCAGTGCAATGACTTGTTAACCAACTGATTTTGCAACCAAGGACACTCTCAACTACTGGAGAGCACCTAAAGACCAATTTAATCAGTGCTCTGCTTCAATACTATAGAGAGTTGACACGGCATGAATCAATCTACTGAAACTGGCACTTACATGGTGGTTCACGCACTTGTAGAAGATCCATCCATCGTGCTCATCGGTGCTAGACCGGTAGAACCTCACCTGCTCGCCGCAATCCGGGCACCGATCAATGGTACAGCAACGGAGCGGCCACGCAGTGCAGAGCGGATGGAGCTGGAAGACGACATGAAGGAGGAGGCAGAGGAGGTGGAGGAGGGCGTCGGCAATGGCTGCGGCAGCGGAGGGCGACGACGTCGACAATGGCTGCGGCGGCAGGGACGGGAGTTGGGCTAGGGTTTGGAGGAGAGGAAGAGGAGAGCGAGGGGATAAGGGAGCAGGCCGACCAGGTGCGACTAGGTGCGCGGTCGGTCCGACCAGGTCTTGGCGATTTTGCAAAACCCCCCGGATGCAGTAGTATTAACCCAGGCTCGACCAGGTGGCGGTCAAAGCCTAGCTGGCGGCCGCTGACTCGGCCAAGTCAGCGTTTACGTACACGAAAACATAGATACGGACCAAAGTGAACCCTTTGCGCAAGTACATGGACTGTAGTTCGGGTATTTTGAAGTAGTGGTACTAAAGTGTCAGCCAGCTCAAGTTTTGTGACCTACGGTGAATTTTTCTCATAAAAAATTATAGATACGTTGGAGACGTATCAAGTATCGTGATCTCAACACTCTAGCACAGAGAGTCGTAGGTATCGATAAGCCTCCAACATTGCTTACCAAGCATGGCTAAGTTGAAGCTATGAATATCACGGAAGCCAATCACACATCTATCTTTGGGAACACACATTTTCCACCATGCAAACCAATGCATCCGGCGTTGGTTTTCATCATCACCCCACCAATATTGCGACATTGCATCAGTGATCCCCTTGCAAAGTTTGTTCGAGAATTTGAAAACACTCATCGCATATGCTGGGATGGCTTGGGCCACTGCTTTTAGCAAGGCTTCTTTACCTCCATAAGATAGGGTTCTTCTCTCTCAAAAAAAAAGATAGGGTTCTCTCTTTCCAACCATTTATCAAAACTTGAATTCCCTCAATAAGATGTTTAAAGCACTCCACCTGGTCCACCCCAATCCTAGATGGGAGGCCCAAATATTTATCCGAGAGAGATTCAGTTTCTTTTTTTCATAAAAACCATTTACCGAACTTGGCTTTACCCTTAAAAAAAGAAGCTTCCCACCACATTTTCTTTGTTTTCATATTTTTTTCTTTCTCCTTTTATTTTTTGTTTTGGTTTTCATGAACGTTTTTAAAATTAGTAAAAAAATTCAAACATGTGATTTTTTTTTCAAATTCGCGAACCTTTGTTTTTTCAATCGTGAACCATTTTCAAAATCATGACCATTTTTTAATTTGTGATTTTTTTTTCAAATTCACTATGTTTTCAAACCCTTGAACTTTTTCTAATTCATGATTTGCTGTTCAAAGTGAGTAATTGTTTTGAAAATTACGATCATTTTTTAAATTCATCAAAAATTTATATTTGATGAATATTTTTTGAAACTCATGATTTTTTTGCAAATTCATGAAATTTTTAAAATTCACGGTCATTTTGAAATTCAGAAACTTTTTCAAAACCATGAACCAATATTCCTATTTGCAAATATTTTTATTTTTTGATATATGATTTTTTAATCTATATACAATCCGGTTTTTTTTGCTGGACGAGTACCCACTCGCGACAGGTGCACGCACCATTATTAGACCCAGGGCTCCGCCTCCTCCTCCTCCAAGAAAGAAAGTTAGATTTCGTGCCTCTCGCCAGCGCCGGTGCAAGTCCACCTCGTCTCTGGTGGCCCTAGGGCCATGGAGGCGCGGTGGATCCTAGCAAGGGCCGGCGGGAGGGCTCCGTTTTTAGTCGTTTTTTCAATCTTGTTAGGGTTTGTGTCCTACTCAGGAAGGCGAGACAGCGGCGGCTCGCTGAAGATGGAATAAAGGTCTCCCCGCCTAGCCCCCATTCCAGCGGTGCGTCTAGCATCATTGGTGGGCGTGTGGGGGCGTGTCTCCGGCAGATCTATCTTTGGTGGATTTGCTCGGATCTCGCCGTTGTTCGTCTATGTTCGTGTGTATTCGGTTTGGATCCTTCCGATCTACGTTATTTTTCATCGGCAGCGGTTGCTGTTCTGGGGTGCTGGTCCTATGGGGCCTTAGCACGACGACTTCCCGACTGTCTACTACAACAAGTTGTCCCCGGCTCCGACGATGGAGGGGTGATGACGGCGGCGCGCCTTCGGCTCGCTTCGGTGCTTGTAGTCGTCGCTAGGTGGTAGACCGCGTCTATGACCGCGTCTCCCTCTCCCCCGCCCTCGCCCCCGCCCTCGCCCTTGCCTCTCACATCCACACCGGCGTCTGCCACCAACCACCACTTCCCCTCGAGGCCGGCCGGTAGCGCGCTCTCTGGCGCGAGCGCGTGGACCTGCTCGCTCGGTCGCTCTGGTCTTGGAGTTGGTTTGGGGGTCGTTTTGACTCCAGATCCAGTCCGAGATGAGAGAAGCTTCGAGCGAGAGGAGACCATCGGGCGAAGACCTGGAGGCGCTGCTGCGGCGGCGAACAAGGCGGAGAATGCGGCGGTGCGCGCGGCGGAGAAGGCAAGAGAGGCCAAGCTGGCTCTCGTCGAGCGTATCATGGGGAGAGTGACGGAAGAGGAGGCAGATCGTCTATTCCAGTCAGGGGGACACCTCGAGCCGGATTAGGTGCTGGATTGGGCGGCTGCAGAGGCGGCGTCCACATCGCACGTTCAAAGGGCGAGATGGCGGCTGTTTCGCCGAGATCCATGGTGAAGTAGAGGAGGGAGGAAGGGGGCCGAATGGAGATTGCAATTGGAAGCGTGTATATTCCATTGGTAGCCAGGTACGGGTCCCCTTGCCGCCCCTCTCTGTTCAGAGCAGCCCCGGTGAAGAATCAACTGTGCTGGCAAGATGCATCCATGGATTCAAGGACCGTTGGGGATCCAGGAGGGAGAAGGGCCCCGCGGGTCAGCCTGCAGGAGTTGGATAAAGTTGAATTGGGCCAGGAAATCTGTTATTAGACAAAGAAGGCGCAATTGCAGAAGACGCGTCCGCAGAGTGGTGACGAGGAGTTGGTGGATATATATGGGCAGCTCTGGTCCGTTCCATCACCGAGGAGAGCTAGGGTTCCTGCCGCCGGCGGCAGGCTAGTGTGGATCCGCAAGGATTTGTTCCTAGCCAAGAGTTTTGATGCGAGCGACTGCTACCCAGCTAGAGAAGCAGATAAGCGTCAACAGCTGCCGAAGAAATTCAGCTTCTCCAAGGATCTGTGGAAGAAGGGATCGGGCAGAGCAACCTACGCCGAGGTGGTGATGGGGGTGACGGGGAATAGAGGAGGTGGCCGTCATGGTGGTGGAGGAGGAGCTGGTCGATGCGATACATCTCGCGCGACTAGTGACCAGAGTCGGTCCTCATCTCAGGGGCAGATCCAGCAGATGCCACAGCAGATGGGCGGCTCCCACCATCAAGCCCCCCTGGCATACAAGCGCACCAAGGTAACTTTGTCCCCATCCAGCAATTTCATGGGCAGGGGGAGTGCAAGGAATGCAGCCGTGGCAGGGGGTCCAATTCCCCCAATTCAACTAGTGGCCGCAGCAATTTCTTCCTGCAATGCCAGTTATGCAACAACAACAACAACAACAACAACAACAACAACAACAACAACAACAACAACAAAAACAACAACAACAAAAACAACAACAACAGTATGGTCCTGCTCCTGCTCAGTTCCACTCTGGGCCACAATTCCAAGGTTTTGGGGAAGGACAATCAAGCACCTTCCAACAGAACCCTCAAAATCAACAGAAGAAGAAAACAAAGAGCTTCAATTCCCAGAAGGAGCAGCAGAGAAAATCAGGCAGTGTTGACAAAGCTGACAGTAGTCAAAGCAGAAAGGAAGAGGTTGTTATCAACTATGATCCAAAATTGAAAGATGTGATATGTTACAACTGTGGGGAACCAACTCACTTTGTTGGGACATGCCCTATCCCAAAGAACTGCTTCATTTGTTACAAGGCAGGGCACCATATGGATAACTGCCTAGAGTGGTACAAACCTCAAGCCATAGCACAGTATTTTGGGAGTGGCAATGCTGGCCTTTGTTTCTTCCATATTGAGTCTGAGGGCAAGGAGGCTACAAAGTGGCTAAACTTAACCAATGTTTGTGTGGCTGTGATTGAGGAGGGAGCTATCACTACTCAAGAGCTGAAACACAACTTCTCTGAGATTTGGAAGACAAATTGGCCATGGCAAGTGAGACAATTAACAGAGAGAAGATTCCTGGTCAGATTTCCACCCCACAAGAAAGTGAAAGACTTGGTTGAGCTCCCATCTATCAACCTCAAAAAGAAAGGAGTGACTGTCTCTTTTGATAAATGGGATGGTGAAGAGGTGGCATATGCTGAACTACAGGAAGTGTGGGTTACTATGATGGGGATACCAGTCAACAAGCTTTCATGGAAAGTAATTTCTCAGATTGCCTATATATTGGGAATCCTGGTCAATGTGGACTGGCATGAGATTTTCAGAAGTTTCTATGAAAAGGTGAAAGTGCAAGTTGTTGTTAGAGATGTCTCCAAAATACCAACTGAGAGGCTGGTAGAGATTGACAAGGAACTCTTCCTTATTTCTTTCCTGGTGGACACAGCACCACATTTGGAGGCAGCCGCACAAAATGAGGATGGATCAGAGAAATCAGATGAAGACTTGCTGGAAGGAGATCCTGACAAAGATCTACAAATGCAGGGGCCCAAAGAAATGGAGACTGACAGAGACAAAGACAAGAACAAAAAGGGATCTGCAAAAGGGCCTGGCCAAAACTCCTAGAACTCTCAAAGAGCCCTAACACAGTCAAAAAACCCTATGGAAGTGATGGATTCACTGGAGAAGAGGGTGCAGAGTGTGATTCAGGGTATGAAGAGTGATGGAAATATCAAAAAAAAACTATTCAAAAGAACCTGCCTAGAGAAAATATTGGTGTTCAGTTGCTTGAACAATTCAATGAAGAATCTAAAGAGGAAGGATCAACAGAAAAACCAATCCAGCAGACAGCTCAAGGGAGACAAGAAAAAAATTGGGGCCCTATTGTGGCGCCCAGGATGAGCACTAGGATCAGAAGAGATGGGAGGACAGCAATCCAAAAAGCTGAGGACCTCAAGAAGAGAAAAGATCTGGAAATGCCTAAAGGTAACATAAATTACAACTCATTCCCTACTTTTAATGATGAGGAGTTGTTATCAAAAGCCAGGAAGGATGGTCTTAATTTGGGTGATGATGTTGAAACTATTTCACACAATATACAGGCCATTAGGCTGATTGAGAATGATAGGCTATCTAGCTTTAAAGATTCACATCCTGAATGTTTTCTCCCTGTTAACTTAGATATTAGTTTTGAGGGGGGTAACAAGGAAAACTCACCAAATGTAGGACCTAGCAGTGCTCATAGTAGTGAAGCAGCAGGTGATATCCCTGAAGGAAATATGCCCTAGAGGCAATAATAAAGTTATTATTTATTTCCTCATATCATGATAAATGTTTATTATTCATGCTAGAATTGTATTAACCGAAAACATAATACATGTGTGAATACATAGACAAACACAACGTCACTAGTATGCCTCTACTTGACTAGCTTATTAATCAAAGATGGTTATGTTTCCTAACCATAGACATGTGTTGTCATTTGATTAATGGGATCACATCATTAGGAGAATGATGTGATTAACATGACCCATTCCGTTAGCCTAGCACTTGATCGTTTAGTATATTGCTATTGCTTTCTTCATGACTTATACATGTTCCTGTAACTATGAGATTATGCAACTCCCGTTTACCGGAGGAACACTTTGGGTGCTACCAAACATCACAACGTAACTGGGTGATTATAAAGGAGTACTACAAGTGTCTCCAAAGGTACATGTTGGGTTGGCGTATTTCGAGATTAGGATTTGTCACTCCGATTGTCGGAGAGGTATCTCTGGGCCCACTCGGTAATGCACATCACTATAAGCCTTGCAAGCATTGTAACTAATGAGTTAGTTGCGGGATGATGTATTACGGAACGAGTAAAGAGACTTGCCGGTAACGAGATTGAACTAGGTATTGGATACCGACGATCGAATCTCGGGTAAGTAACATACCGATGACAAAGGGAACAACCTATATTGTTATGCGGTTTGACTGATAAATATCTTCGTAGAATATGTAGGAGCCAATATGAGCATCCAGGTTCCGCTATTGGTTATTGACCGAGAATAGTTCTAGGTCATGTCTACATAGTTCTCGAACCCGTAGGGTCCGCATGCTTAAGGTTTCGATGACAGTTTTATTATGAGTTTATGAGTTTTGATGTATTGAAGGAGTTCGGAGTCCCGAATGAGATCGGGGACATGACGAGGAGTCTCGAAATGGTCGAGATGTAAAGATTCATATATTGGATGATATGGTTAGGCCAAGGGGTCAAGCCCATGAGGCTTTAGGTCGGTGCAAAAGGAGTTTTGCGGAGGCCAGGGGGCCAAACGCCGGAGACCCTGGCGTCTGGACCTGGGCCAGACGCCGAGGCCCATGGCGTCTAGGCCAGACGCCAAGGATTGTGGCGTTTGGTCCTGGAGTCCGAGTGGGACTCTTGCCTTTCGGGCAAAACCGACTTTGAGGAGGCTTTTGCTCCAAGTTTCGACCCCGGGGCTCAACATATAAATAGAGGGGCAGGGCTAGCACCAAAGCACAACAATTGATCCCTTGGATCTCTTAGCCGTGTGCGGTGCCCCCCTCCACCATAGTCCACCTCGATAATATCATAGCGGTGCTTAGGCGAAGCCCTACGACGGTAGAACATCAAGATCGTCACCACGCCGTCGTGCTGACGGAACTCTCCCTCGACACTCGGCTGGATCGGAGTTCGAGGGACGTCATCGAGCTGAACGTGTGCTAGAACTCGGAGGTGCCGTAGTTTCGGTGCTTGATCGGTCGGGTCGTGAAGACGTACGACTACATCAACCGCGTTGTGCTAACGCTTCCGCTTACGGTCTACAAGGGTATGTAGACAACACTCTCCCCTCTCGTTGCTATACATCACCATGATCTTGTGTGTGCGTAGGAAATTTTTTGAAATTACTACGTTCCCCAACAGTGGCATCCGAGCCTAGGTCTTATGCGTTGATGTTATATGCACAAGCAGAACACAAGTGAGTTGTGGGCGATACAAGTCATACTGCTTACCAGCATGTCATACTTTGGTTCGGCGGTATTGTTGGATGAAGCGGCCCGGACCGACATTACGCGTACGCTTACGCGAGACTGGTTTTACCGCCATGCTTTGCACACGGGTGACTAGCGGGTGTCTGTTTCTCCAACTTTAGCTGAACCGGGTGTGGCTACGCTCGGTCCTTGCGAAGGTTAAAACAACACTAACTTGACAAACTATCGTTGTGGTTTTGATGCGTAGGTAAGAACGGTTCTTGCTCAGCCCGTAGCAGCCACGTAAAATTTGCAACAACAAAGTAGAGGACATCTAACTTGTTTTTGCAGGGCATGTTGTGATGTGATATGGTCAAGACGTGATGCTATATTTTACTGTAGAGATGATCATGTTTTGTAACCGAAGTTATCGGCAACTGGCAGGAGCCATATGGTTGTCGCTTTATTGTATGAAATGCAAACGCCCTGTAATTGCTTTACTTTATCACTAAGCGGTAGTGATAGTCGTAGAAGCAATAGATGGCGTAACGACAACGATGCTACGATGGAGATCAAGGTGTCGCGCCGGTGACGATGGTGATCATGATGGTGCTTTGAAGATGGAGATCACAAACACAAGATGATGATGGCCATATCATATCACTTATATTGATTGCATGTGATGTTTATCCTTTATGCATCTTATCTTGCTTTGATTGACGGTAGCATTTTAAGATGATCTCTCACTAATTATCAAGAAGTGTTCTCCCTGAGTATGCACCGTTGTGAAAGTTCTTCGTGCTGAGACACCACGTGATGATCGGGTGTGATAGGCTCTACGTTCAAATACAACGGGTGCAAAACAGTTGCACACGCGGAATACTCAGGTTAAACTTGACGAGCCTAGCATATACAGATATGGCCTCGGAACACGGAGACCAAAAGGTCGAGCGTGAATCATATAGTAGATATGATCAACATATTGATGTTCACCGTTGAAACTACTCCATCTCACGTGATGATCGGACATGGTGTAGTTAATATGGATCACGTAATCACTTAGAGGATTAGAGGGATGTCTATCTAAGTGGGAGTTCTTAAGTAATATGATTAATTGAACTTAAATTTATCATGAATTTAGTCCTGGTAGTATTTTGCAAATTATGTTGTAGATCAATAGCTTGCATTGTTGCTTTCAAATGTTTATTTTGATATCTTCCTAGAGAAAATTGTGTTGAAAGATGTTAGTAGCAATGATGCGGATTGGATCCGTGATCTGAGGTTTATCCTCATTGGTGCACAGAAGAATTATGTCCTTAATGCACCGCTAGGTGACAGACCTAGTGGAGGAGCAGATGCAGACGTTATGAACGTCTAGCTAGCTCAATATGATAACTACTTGATAGTTTAGTGCACCATACTTAACGGCTCAGAATCGGGACTTCAAAGACGTTTTGAACATCATGGACCATATAAGATGTTCCAGGTATTGAAGTTAATATTTCAAGCAAATACCCGAGTTGAGAGATATGAAGTCTCCAACAAGTTCTATAGCTAAAAGATGGAGGAGAATCGCTCAATTAGTGAGCATGTGCTCAGATTGTCTGGGTACTTCAATCGCTTGAATCAAGTGGGAGTTAATCTTCCAGATAAGATAGTGATTGACAGAATTCTCTAGTCACCATCACTAAGTTACTAGAACTTCGTGATGAACTATAGTATGCAAGGGATGATGAAAACGATTCCCGAGCTCTTCGTGATGTTGAAATAGACGAAGGTAGAAATCAAGAAAGAGCATCAAGTGTTGATGATTGACAAGACCACTAGTTTCAACAGAAGGGCAAAGGGAAAGAAAGGGAACTTCAAGTAGAATGACAAGCAAGTTGTCACTCCCGTGAAGAAGACCAAAGCTAGACCAAAGCCTGAAACTGAGTGCTTACACTGCAAAGAAAATGGTCACTAGAAGCGGAAATGCCCTAAATATTTGGTGGATAAGAAGGATGGCAAAGTGAACAAGGGTATATTTGATATACAGGTTATTGATGTGTGCCTTACTAGTGTTTATAGTAGCCCCTGAGTATTTGATGCTTGTTCGGTTGCTAAGATTAGTAACTCGAAACAGGAGTTACAGAATAAACAGAGACTAGTTGAAGGGGAAGTGACGATGAGTGTTGGAAGTAGTTCCAAGATTGATATGATAATCATCGCACACTCCCTACACTTTCGGGATTAGTGTTAAACCTAAATAAATGTTATTTAGCGTTTGCGTTGAGCATGAATATGATTTGATCATATTTATTGCGATACGGTTATTCATTTGAAGTTAAAGAATAATTGTTGTTCTGTTTACATGAATAAGACCTTCAATGGTTATACACCCAATGAAAATAGTTTGTTGGATCTCGATCGTAGTGATACACATATTCATAATATTGATGCCAAAAGATGCAAAGTTAATAATGTAGTGCAACTTATTTGTGGCACTGCCGTTTGGGTCATATCGGTGTAAAACGCATGAAGAAACTCCATAAAGATGGGTTTTCGGAATCACTTGGTTATGAATCATTTGATGCTTGCGAACCGTGCCTTTTGGGCAAGATGACTAAAACTCCGTTCCCGGGAACAATGGAACGAGCTACTGACTTATTGGAAATAATACATACCGATGTATGCGATCCGATGAGTGTTAAGGCTCACGGCGTGTATCGTTATTTTCTGACCTTCACAGATGATTTGAGCAGATATGGGTATATCTACTTGATGAAACATAAGTCTGAAACATTTGAAAAGTTCAAAGAATTTCAGAGTGAAGTGGAAAATCATCGTAACAAGAAAAATAAGTTTCTACGATCTGATCGTGGAGACGAATATTTGAGTTACGAGTTTGGTCTTCATTTGAAATAATGTGAAATAGTTACGCAACTCATGCCACCTGGAACACCACAATGTAATGGTGTGTCCGAACGTCATAATCGTACTTTACTAGATATGGTGCGATCTATGATGTCTCTTATCGTTTTACCACTATCGTTTTGGGGTTATGCATTAGAGACAGCTGCATTCACGTTTAATAGGGCACCATCTAAATCCGTTGAGACGACACCGTATGAACTATGGTTCAGTAGTAAACCTAAGCTGTCGTTTCTTAAAGTTTGGAGTTGTGATGCTTATATGAAAAAGGTTTTCAACTTGATAAGCTCGAACCCAAATCGGAGAAGTGCGTCTTCATAGAATACCCAAAGGAAATTGTTGGGTACACCTTCTATCACAGATCCGAAGGCAAGATATTCGTTGCTCAAAATGGATCCTTTCTAGAGAAGGAGTTTCTCTCGAAAGAAGTGAGTGGGAGGAAAGTAGAACTTGATAAGGTAACTGTACCTTCTCCCGAATTGGAAAATAGTTCATCACTGAAATCAGTTCCAGTGATTCCTACACCAATTAGTGAGGAAGCTAACGATGATGATCATGAAACTTCAGATCAAGTTACTACAGAACCTCGTAGGTCTTCCAGAGTACGGTCCGCACCAGAGTAGTATGGTAATCCTGTTCTGAAAGTCATGTTACTAGAGCATGATAAACCTACGAACTATGAGGAAGCGATGATGAGCCCAGATTCCACGAAATGGCTGGAGGCCATGAAATCTGAGATAGGATCCATGTATGAGAACAGAGTGTGGACTTTGGTGGACTTGCCCGATGATCAGCAAGCCATAGAAAATAAATGGATCTTCAAGAGGAAGACGGACGTTGATAGTTGTGTTACTATCTACATAGCTCGACTTGTCGCAAAAAGGTTTTTGACAAGTTCAAGGTGTTGACTACAATGAGATTTTCTCAACTGTAGAGATGCTTAAGTCTGTCCGAATCATGTTAGCAATTGCCACATTTTATGAAATCTGGCAAATGGATGTCAAAACTGCATTCCTTAATGGATTTATTAAAGAAGAGTTGTATATGATGCAACCAGAAGGTGTTGTCAATCCTAAAGGTGCTAACAAAATATGCAAGCTCCAGCAATCCATCTATGGACTGGTGCAAGCATCTCGGAGTTGGAATATACGCTTTGATAAGTTGATCAAAGCATATAGTTTTATACAGACTTGCGGTGAAGCCTGTATTTACAAGAAAGTGAGTGGGAGCACTACAACATTTCTGATAAGTATATGTGAATGACATATTGTTGATTCTAAATAATGTAGAATTATTCTGCAAAGCATAAAGGAGTGTTTGAAAGGAGTTCTTTAAAAGAAAGACCTCAGTAAAGCTACTTACATATTGAGCATCAAGATCTATTGAGATAGATCAAGAGCTTGATAAGATTTTCAATGAGCACATACCTTGACAAGATTTTGAAGTAGTTCAAAATGGAACGGTCAAAGAAAGAGTTCTTGCCTGTGTTGCAAAGGTATGAAATTGAGTAAGACTCAAAACCCGACCACAGCAGAAAATAGAAAGAGAATGAAAGTCATTCCCTATGCCTCAATCATAGGTTCTATAAAGTATGCTATGCTATGTAGCAGACCTATTGTATACCTTGCTCTGAATTTGGCAAGGGAGTACAATAGTGATCTAGGAGTAGATCACTGGACATTGGTCAAGAATATCCTTAGTGAGGACTAAGGAAATATTTCTCGATTATGGAGGTGATAAAAGAGCCCATCGTAAAGAGTTACATCGGTGCAAGCTTTTACACCGATCCAGATGACTCTAAGTCTCAATCTGGATACATATTAAAAGTGGGAGCAATTAGCTAGGGTAGCTCCGTGCAGAACATTGTAGACATAGAATATTTGCAAAATACATACGGCTCTGAATATGACAGACCCGTTGACTAAGCTTCTCTCACGAGCAAAACATGATCACACCTTAGTACGCTTTGGGTGTTTATCACATAGCGATGTGAACTAGATTATTGACACTAGTAAACCCTTTGGGTGTTGGTCACATGACGATGTGAACTATGGGTGTTAATCATATACAGATATGAATATTGGTGTTAAATCACATGGCGATGTGAACTAGATTATTGACTCTAGTGCAAGTGGGGGACTGAAGGAAATATGCCCTAGAGGCAATAATAAAGTTATTATTTATTTCCTCATATCATGATAAATGTTTATTATTCATGCTAGAATTGTATTAACCGGAAACATAATACATGTGTGAATACATAGACAAACACAACGTCACTAGTATGCCTCTACTTGACTAGCTTATTAATCAAAGATGGTTATGTTTCCTAACCATAGAAATGTGTTGTCATTTGATTAATGGGATCACATCATTAGGAGAATGATGTGATTGACATGACCCATTCCGTTAGCCTAGCACTTGATCGTTTAGTATATTGCTATTGCTTTCTTCATGACTTATACATGTTCCTGTAACTATGAGATTATGCAACTCCCGTTTACCGGAGGAACACTTTGGGTGCTACCAAACGTCACAACGTAACTGGGTGATTATAAAGGAGTACTACAGGTGTCTCCAAAGGTACATGTTGGGTTGGCATATTTCGAGATTAGGATTTGTCACTCCGATTGTCGGAGAGGTATCTCTGGGCCCACTCGGTAATGCACATCACTATAAGCCTTGCAAGCATTGTAACTAATGAGTTAGTTGCGGGATGATGTATTACGGAACGAGTAAAGGGACTTGCCAGTAACGAGATTGAACTAGGTATTGGATACCCACGATCGAATCTTGGGTAAGTAACATACCGATGACAAAGGGAAGAACGTATGTTGTTATGCGGTTTGACCGATAAAGATCTTCGTAGAATATGTAGGAGCCAATATGAGCATCCAGGTTCCGCTATGGTTATTGACCGAGAATAGTTCCAGGTCATGTCTACATAGTTCTCGACCCGTAGGGTCCGCACGCTTAAGGTTTCGATGACAGTTTTATTATGAGTTTATGAGTTTTGATGTACCGAAGGAGTTCGGAGTCCCGGATGAGATCGGGGACATGACGAGGAGTCTCGAAATGGTCGAGACGTAAATATTCATATATTGGATGATATGGTTAGGCCAAGGGGTCAAGCCCATGAGGCTTTAGGTCGGTGCAAAAGGAGTTTTGCGGAGGCCAGGGGGCCAAACGCCGGAGACCCTGGCGTCTGGACCTGGGCCAGATGCTGAGGCCCATGGCGTCTAGGCCAGACGCCAAGGATTGTGGCGTTTGGTCCTGGAGTCCGAGTGGGACTCTTGCCTTTCGGGCAAAACCGACTTTGAGGAGGCTTTTGCTCCAAGTTTCGACCCCGGGGCTCAACATATAAATAGAGGGGCAGGGCTAGCACCAAAGACACAACAATTGATCCCTTGGATCTTTTAGCCGTGTGCGGTGCCCCCCTCCACCGTAGTCCACCTCGATAATATCATAGCGGTGCTTAGGCGAAGCCCTGCGACGGTAGAACATCAAGATCGTCATCACGTCGTCGTGCTGACGGAACTCTCCCTCGACACTCGGCTGGATCTGAGTTCGAGGGACGTCATCGAGCTGAACGTGTGCTAGAACTCGGAGGTGCCGTAGTTTCGGTGCTTGATTGGTCGGGCCGTGAAGACGTACGACTACATCAACCGCGTTGTGCTAACGCTTCCACTTACGGTCTACAAGGGTATGTAGACAACACTCTCCCCTCTCGTTGCTATACATCACCATGATCTTGCGTGTGCGTAGGAAATTTTTTGAAATTACTACGTTCCCCAACAATCCCTACTTGGGCTGAGGTGGTGTCAGGTAAAAAAAGTAGCTGTAGAAAACTGGATTTTAATAATGGTAGTAGGACTGATATGGAATGTTAGAGGGCTTAACAAGCCTGATAAACTAAGTGCAGTGGGGAAACTCATTAGAGACACCCATGCTGACTTGATAGGATTTTCTGAATCTAAGAAAGATATTTTTACTAGCTTTCAGCTTAAATCTTTAGATC
This sequence comes from Triticum timopheevii, assembly GCA_963921465.1. Classification (NCBI taxonomy): domain Eukaryota; kingdom Viridiplantae; phylum Streptophyta; class Magnoliopsida; order Poales; family Poaceae; genus Triticum; species Triticum timopheevii. Next base: position 543,150,454 of record OY997274.1, read on the forward strand.
CAAATGAGGAGTTCACTTGGAATTGGATGCTAGCTGCTGGCACGGCAGGTGGCATCTTGGTGGGTATCAGACAAGATGATTATGAGATCCTATCTGTGGATATCCTCCAGTACTCTATTGCCTGCTTAATTAAAAATAAAAAGGATGGTAATGTGTGGAGATTTATTACAGTGTATGGAACTGCTTATGAAAATTTTAAAGTAGATTTTATTAATGAACTCCACAATACTATGGAGGCCTGGCTGGGTCCTACTATTATTGGTGGGGACTTCAACTTGGTGACGAATAGGGATGAGAAGAGTACTGGAGCTGTTAATTTGCATTGGGTGGCTCTGTTTAACGATTGGGTCAATAAATATGGCGTGATTGAATTAAAGAATTATACTAGGAAGTTCACATGGGCCAACAACCAGGATAATCTGGTGATGGCTAATATTGATAAAGTGTTTATTTCCACTTGTTGGGAGAGTTTATTCCCTGTTGTGCAACTAAAAGTCCTGCCTAGGGTGGGGAGTGATCATACCCCCCTAGTTGTGGACACTGGAGCCATTAAACCACCAAAAGATAAGCAGTTTAGATTTGAAAAGTGGTGGCTCCAGGTAGAGGGATTTATGGAGATGGTCAAAAACACTTGGAACCAACCTTGTTCTATTTTAGATCCTATGGACAGATGGCAGTTTAAGATTAGACTGCTTAGAAGAGTTTGTAAAGGTTGGAGTGCCAACTATGAGGCCTCTAAGAATAGGAATAAGCAACAGCTAGTGGTTGAATACAACCTTTTGGACACAGAGTCAGAAATAAAAGTGCTCTCTCCACCCTCTAAAGCTAAGATGGATAAGATTGCCCTAGATCTCCAATATATTTGGAGGTTAGAGGAGATTAAATCTAGGCAAAGATCTAGATAAAGAAATATACTGGAGGGAGGAGGAATACTGCTTACTTCCATGCTTTGGCTAATCAAAGGAGGAAGAAGCAGATCAGTGTGCTAAAAGGCCCAGATGGACCTGTAGAGGATACCAAGAGTATTATAAACATTGCTGACTACAAGCAACTGTTTGGTAGGGAGGAAACCCTGGATATTACTTTAGATGATGACTTTTGGGATCCTTCTGAAAAGGTTTCTAATGAGTATAATAGGAAATTAGAAGCTAATATTACTGAGGAAGATGTCAGGGCAGCTGTCTTTGGGTCCTATGCTGAAGGAGCCCCTGGGCCTGATGGCCTCCCATTCCTCTTATATCAACAATTTTGGGACACTATTAAGGGTGACCTAATGCTGTTGGTGGATGCTTGGAACAATGATTCCTTGGATCTCTATAGATTGAATTTTTCTCTGTTAACTTTGATTCCTAAAGAGTCTGATGCTGATATTATTCAGAAATATAGACCTATTGCTCTAAACAAACTGTAGTTTTAAGATTTTTGCTAAATGCCTGGCTAACCAGCTAGGTGATATTGGGGATGAGATTATTTCCCAAAATCAAACAGCTTTTATTAAAGGGAGATACATAGTTGAGAGTGTGGTGACAGCTCATGAGATAATTCATGATGCTGTAACCAACAATAGAGAAGGTTTTGTATTTAAGCTTGATTATGAAAAAGCTTATGATAGAGTCAGTAAGGAATTCCTCCTGAAAATCATGTATCAAAGAGGGTTTAGTCCCAAATGGATGAAAAAGGTGGAATCTCTGTTATATAAGAGTTCAGTAGGAGTTAGAATAAATGATTGTAATAGTGTGTTTTTTGAAACCTTTAAGGGAGTCAGGCACGGGGATCCTACTTCTCCAATGCTCTTTAATTTAGTGGCAGATGTATTCAGTAGAATGCTCAATAAGGTTGCTAGTAAGAATATGTTGACAGGGATGATGAGTAACATCTTCCCTCAAGGAGTAATTAGCTTGCAATATGCAGATGATACTCTTTTGTTTGTAGAAAATAATTTGGAGTCTGCAAAGAATTTAAAATGGTTACTTGCTTGCTTTGAGCAAATGTCTGGACTAAGGATCAACTTCCATAAGTGTGATCTGGTCCCCATTAATGTTGATGAGGAGGGTATCCAATGTGTTGCCCAAGCTTTTTCTTGTGGGCTGGGATCTTTTCCTTTGAAATATCTAGGATTCCCCCTCCACCACTCCAAATTAAGGAGAGAGGATTTACAACCTGTGGTTGATAAACTCCTGAAAAAGGCAGCTGGGTGGAGGGGGAGACTGCTAGGCTATGAGAAGAAGCTGATTCTAGTTCAATCTTGCTTAGCTAGCATCCCTACCTACCTGATGAGTATGATTAAATTCCCTAAATGGGCTATTAATTTGATCAACTCTCAAATGGCCCACTGTTTTTGGGATAACTACGAGGGGCACCATAAGTACCTGTAGGACCTTGAAGTATGTCTAGAGGTGGGGTGATTAGACTACTTGACCAATAAAAACTTAACCTTTTCCCAATTTTAGAGTTTGGCAGATTTTAGCTACTTTAGAACAAGTCAAGCAATCATCACACAATTCAAGCAAGCATGCAAAGAGTATATAGGCAGCGGAAATTAAAGCATGCAACTTGTAAGACAGTAAAGGGAAGGGTTTGGAGGATTCAAACGCAATTGGAGACACGGATGTTTTTGGCGTGGTTCCGATAGGTGGTGCTATCGTACATCCACGTTGATGGAGACTTCAACCCACGAAGGGTAACGGCTGCGCGAGTCCACGGAGGGCTCCACCCAAGAAGGGTCCACGAAGAAGCAACCTTGTCTATCCCACCATGGCCGTCGCCCACGAAGGACTTGCCTCACTAGCGGTAGATCTTCACAAAGTAGGCGATCTCCTTGCCCTTACAAACTCCTTGGTTCAACTCCACAATCTTGTCGGAGGCTCCCAAGTGACACCTAGCCAATCTAGGAGACACCACTCTCCAAGAAGTAACAAATGGTGCGTTGATGATGAACTCCTTGCTCTTGTGCTTCAAATGATAGTATCCCCAACACTCAACTCTCTCTCAATGGGTTTGGATCTGGTGGAAAGAAGATTTGAGTGGAAAGCAACTTCGGGAAGGCTAGAGATCAAGATTCATATGGTAGGAACGGAATATCTTGGTCTCAACACTGTTGGGGAACGTAGTAATTTCAAAAAATTTCCTACGCACACGCAAGATCATGGTGATGGTATAGCAACGAGGGGAGAGTGTTGTCTACGTACCCTCGTAGACCGAAGCGGAAGCGTTGACGCAACATAGAGGAAGTAGTCGTACATCCTCCCGGTTCGACCGATCCAAGTACCGTTACTCCGGCACCTCCGAGTTCTTGACACGCGTACAGCTCGATGACGCACCCTCGATCTCCGATCCAGCAGAGGCACCGAGGAGGAGTTCCGTTAGCACGACGGCGTGGTGACGATCTTGATGTTCTCCTGTCGCAGGGCTTCTCCTAAGCACCGCTACAATATGACCGAGGTGTAATATCGTGGAGGGGGGCACCGCACACGGCTAAGGAACGATCAATGATCAACTTGTGTGTCTAGGGTGCCCCCCTACCCCCGTATATAAAGGAGGGAGGGAGGAGGTGGCCGGCCCAAGGGGGGAGCGCGCCATAGGGAGGGGGAAACCTACTCCAAGTAGGTTTCCCCTCCTTTTCCTAATCCAAGTTGGAGGGGGAAGGAAGGAGTACTAGTAGTAGGAAGGAAGAGGGGGAAGGAGAAAAGGAAAGGGGGGTCCGGCCCCCCTCCCAATTCGGATTGGGCTTGGGGGGGCGCGCCCCCTCCCTTGCTCCTTCTCCCTTCCTTCCACTTGGGCCCAATAAGGCCCATATACTTACGGGGGGGGGGGGTTCCGGTAACCTCCCGGAGCTCCGGTATATTCCCAAACTCTCCCGGAACCTTTCCGGTGTCCAAATATATCCGTCCAATATATCAATCTTTATGTCTCGACCATTTCGAGACTCCTCGTTATGTTCGTGATCACATCCGGGACTCCGAACAACCTTCGGTACATCAAAATACATAAACTCATAATATAACTGTCATGGAAACCTTAAGCGTGCGGACCCTACGGTTCGAGAACAATGCAGACATGACCGAGACATGTCTCTGGTCAATAACCAATAGCGGGACCTGGATGCCCATATTGGTTCCTACATATTCTACGAAGATCTTTATCGGTCAAACCGCATAACAACATACTTTGTTCCCTTTGTCATCGGTATGTTACTTGCCCGAGATTTGATCGCCGGTATCCAATACCTAGTTCAATCTCGTTACCGGCAAGTCTCTTTACTCGTTCTGTAATACGTCATCTAATAACTAACTCATTAGTTACATGCTTGCAAGGCTTAGGTGATGAGTATTACCGAGAGGGCCCAGAGATACCTCTCCGACAATCGGAGTGACAAATCCTAATCTCGAATTATGCCAACTCAACATGAACCTTCGGAAACACCTGTAGAGCACCTTTATAATCACCCAGCTACGTTGTGACGTTTGGTAGCACACAAAGTGTTCTTCCGGTACACGGGAGTTGCACAATCTCATAGTTGCAGGAACTTTGTATAAGTCATGAAGAAAGCAATAGCAGTATACTAAACGATCAAGTGCTAGGCTAACAGAGTGGGTCATGTCAATCACATCATTCTTCTAACGATGTGATCCCACTAATCAAATGACAACACATGTCTATGGTCAGGAAACATGACCATCTTTGATTAATGAGCTAGTCAAGTAGAGGCATACTAGTGACCATAGTTTTGTCTATGTATTCACACATGTATTATGTTTTCGGTTAATACAATTCTAGCATGAATAATAAACATTTATCATGATACGAGGAAATAAATAATAACTTTATTATTGCCTCTAGGGCATATTTCCTTCAGTCTCCCACTTGCACTAGAGTCAATAATCTAGATTACATAGTAATGATTCTAACACCCATGGAGTCTTGGTGCTGATCATGTTTTGCTCGTGAGAGAGGCTTAGTCAATGGGTCTGCAACATTCAGATCCGTATGTATCTTGCAAATCTCTATGTCTCCCACTTGGACTTGGTCCCGAATGGAATTGAAGCGTCTCTTGATGTGCTTGGTCCTCTTGTGAAATCTGGATTCCTTTGCCAGGGCAATTGCACCAGTATTGTCACAGAAGATCTTCATTGGTCCCGATGCACTAGGTATGACACCTAGATCGGAAATGAACTCCTTCATCCAGACTCCTTCATTTGCTGCTTCAGAAGCAGCTATGTACTCCGCTTCACATGTAGATCCCGCCACGACGCTTTGTTTAGAACTGCACCAACTTACAGCTCCACCGTTTAATATAAACACGTATCCGGTTTGTGATTTAGAATCGTCCGGATCAGTGTCAAAGCTTGCATCGACGTAACCATTTACGACTAGCTCTTTGTCACCTCCATATACGAGAAACATATCCTTAGTCCTTTTCAGGTATTTCAGGATGTTCTTGACCGTTGTCCAGTGATCCACTCCTGGATTACTTTGGTACCTTCCTGCTAAGCTTATTGCTAAGCATACGTCAGGTCTGGTACACAGCACTGCATACATGATAGAGCCTATGGCTGAAGCATAGGGAACATTTTTCATTTTCTCTCTATCTTCTGCTGTGGTCGGGCATTGAGTTCGACTCAACTTCACACCTTGTAGCACAGGCAAGAAACCTTTCTTTGCCTGATCCATATTGAACTTTTTCAATATTTTGTCAAGGTATGTGCTTTGTGAAAGTCCTATTAAACGTCTTGATCTATCTCTATAGATCTTGATGCCTAATATGTAAGCAGCTTCACCGAGGTCTTTCATCGAAAAACTTTTATTCAAGTATCCCTTTATGCTATCCAGAAATTCTATATCATTTCCAATTAATAATATGTCATCAACATATAAAACTAGAAATGCTACAGAGCTCCCACTCACTTTCTTGTAAATACAGGCTTCTCCAAAAGTCTGTATAAAACCATATGCTTTGATCACACTATCAAAACGTTTATTCCAACTCCGAGATGCTTGCACCAGTCCATAAATGGAACACTGGAGCTTGCAAACTTTGTCGGCACCTTTTGGATCAACAAAACCTTCTGGCTGCATCATATACAACTCTTCTTCTAGAAATCCATTCAAGAATGCAGTCTTGACATCCATTTGCCAAATTTCATAATCATGAAATGCAGCAATGGCCAACATGATTCGGACAGACTTAAGCATCGCTATGGGTGAGAAAGTCTCATCGTAGTCAACCCCTTGAACTTGTTGAAAACCTTTCGCAACAAGTCGAGCTTTATAGACAGTAACATTACCATCAGCGTCAGTCTTCTTCTTAAAGATCCATTTATTCTCAATGGCTTGCCGATCATCGGGCAAGTCAACCAAAGTCCACACTTTGTTTTCATACATGGATCCTATCTCAGATTTCATGGCTTCCAGCCATTTTGCGGAATCTAGGCTCATCATCGCTTCCTCATAGTTCGTAGGTTCATCATGGTCAAGTAACATGACTTCCAGAGTAGGATTACCGTACCACTCTGGTGCAGATCTTACTCTGGCAGACCTACGAGGTTCAGTAGAAACTTGATCTGAAGTTTCATGATCAATATCATTAGCTTCCTCACTACAATATGACCGAGGTGTAATATCGTGGAGGGGGGCACCGCACACGGCTAAGGAACGATCAATGATCAACTTGTGTGTCTAGGGTGCCCCCCTACCCCCGTATATAAAGGAGGGAGGGAGGAGGTGGCCGGCCCAAGGGGGGGCGCGCCATAGGGAGGGGGAAACCTACTCCAAGTAGGTTTCCCCTCCTTTTCCTAATCCAAGTTGGAGGGGGAAGGAAGGAGTACTAGTAGTAGGAAGGAAGAGGGGGAAGGAGAAAAGGAAAGGGGGGCCGGCCCCCCCTCCCAATTCGGATTGGGCTTGGGGGGCACGCCCCCCTCCCTTGCTCCTTCTCCCTTCCTTCCACTTGGGCCCAATAAGGCCCATATACTTACGGGGGGGTTCCGGTAACCTCCCGGAGCTCCGGTATATTCCCAAACTCTCCCGGAACCTTTCCGGTGTCCAAATATATCCGTCCAATATATCAATCTTTATGTCTCGACCATTTCGAGACTCCTCGTTATGTCCGTGATCACATCCGGGACTCCGAACAACCTTCGGTACATCAAAATACATAAACTCATAATATAACTGTCATCGAAACCTTAAGCGTGCGGACCCTACGGTTCGAGAACAATGCAGACATGACAGAGACATGTCTCTGGTCAATAACCAATAGCGGGACCTGGATGCCCATATTGGTTCCTAGATATTCTATGAAGATCTTTATCGATCAAACCGCATAACAACATACTTTGTTCCCTTTGTCATCGGTATGTTACTTGCCCGAGATTTGATCGTCGGTATCCAATACCTAGTTCAATCTCGTTACCGGCAAGTTTCTTTACTCGTTCTGTAATACGTCATCTAATAACTAACTCATTAGTTACATGCTTGCAAGGCTTAGGTGATGAGTATTACCGAGAGGGCCCAGAGATACCTCTCCGACAATCGGAGTGACAAATCCTAATCTCGAATTATGCCAACTCAATATGAACCTTCGGAAACACCTGTAGAGCACCTTTATAATCACCCAGTTACGTTGTGACGTTTGGTAGCACACAAAGTGTTCTTCCGGTACACGGGAGTTGCACAATCTCATAGTTGCAGGAACTTTGTATAAGTCATGAAGAAAGCAATAGCAGTATACTAAACGATAAAGTGCTAGGCTAGCAGAGTGGGTCATGTCAATCACATCATTCTTCTAACGATGTGATCCCACTAATCAAATGACAACACATGTCTATGGTCAGGAAACATGACCATCTTTGATTAATGAGCTAGTCAAGTAGAGGCATACTAGTGACCATAGTTTTGTCTATGTATTCACACATGTATTATGTTTCCGGTTAATACAATTCTAGCATGAATAATAAACATTTATCATGATAAGAGGAAATAAATAATAACTTTATTATTGCCTCTAGGGCATATTTCCTTCAAACACATGAGTAGGTGGTTCTCTCTCAGAAATGGTAAGTTGGAAGTGTAGGCTCGTTCTGATTGCTCTCTCCACGAATGAAGAGGAGGTGGAGGGGTATATATAGCCTCCACACAAAATCTAACGTTACACACAATTTACCAAACTCGGTGGGACCGAATTGTTAAACTCGGTCACACCAATTTAGTAAACCTAGTGACCGTTAGTGATTTTCGGTGGGACCGACATGCATCTCGGTGAGACTGATTTGGTTAGGGTTAGGGCATAACGTAATCTCGGTAAGACTGATTACACAAACTCGGTGAGACCGATTTGGTAATAAGCTTTCCAGAGAGTTGGTCAGGTAAACTCGGTGGGACCGATTTGCTCTTTTCGGTGAGACCGAAATGTTACAAAAAGGAAACAGAGAGTTTACGTTGCAATCTCAGTGGGACCGATCGCTCACTTCGGTTAGACCGAAACGTTACGAAGGGAAACAGAGAGATTGCAACCCCATCTCGGTGAGACTGAGATCCCTATCGGTAAGACCGATTTGCTTAGGGTTTGTGGCAGTGGCTATGACTTTTGGAATCGGTGGCGCCGGATAGGAAGTTTCGGTGTGACCGTTTTTGGCTTTGGGTTTAGGTCATTTGTGGATGTGGGAAAGTAGTTGAGGTTTTTGGAGCATATCACTAAGCACATTGAAGCAAGAGGCTCATTAAGCAACACCTCATCCCTCCTTGATAGTATTGACTTTTCCTATAGACTCAATATGATCTTGGATCACTAAAATGTAAAATGAAGAGTCTTGAGCTTTTGAGCTTGAGCCAATCCTTTGTCCTTAGTATTTTGAGGGATCCACTTTCATCGTCCATGCCATGCCATTCATTGAGCTTTCCTGAAATAATAGTCTTGGAATAGTATTAGCTCAATGAGCTATATGTTGTTATTAATTACCAAAACCACCTAGGGATAGTTGCACTTTCAATCTCCCCCTTTTTGGTAATTGATGACAACATATAGATCAAAGCTTCGACAAATGATAATAAGATTGAATAACATCGTCGCTTTGAGAAGTATGTGATAAGCAAGAGCTCCCCCTAAATTTGTGCATAGTTTAAGATTTGCTTTGGACTGCAAATGCACAATGAATTAGGCTCATGGGTTACTCTTCCATGTCACATACATCTTGGTGGAGCGCTCAAAATAATAAACAATGGATACATGCACTCATCACCAAGCATAGTGAATGATCACATAGGATAGATAGGATAATATTAAGCATGCATAAGTGTAGCTTATGATCAAACACATGATCATCAATGTCTCACATGCATAGTATCTCAACCAAAAGCAAACAAAGTTTGAAAAACCACCAAATAAAGCAAGAGAGAATAAAAGCAACACTCTCTCTCGAAGCCTATGATCTATACATTTTTCTCCCCCTTTGGCAACAAGTTACCAAAAAGTTCATAGAAAATGCATAGTGCTAGATCGTCTCTCAGGCTTGATCTTCTGGTGGTGGTGTAGAGATGGCTCCTTGGACGAAGGCTTCAGTTGAAGTAGAGGGTGCTGGAGGAGTTGGTGCTGGAGCTGGTTGCACTGGAACTGTTGGGGCAGTAGCTGGTGCTGAAGTTGTAGCTCTAGTGTTTGTCACTGGCACTGCAACTGACCTCTGGGCTCTGGGCACTCTGGCAAACACACTGGTGGTTGTCTTGCCCTTCCTCTCCTGCATGTCATCCTGCAGCTGCTCTACAACTGACTAAATCTCAGTTACCTTGACATCTAGATCATAGAACTTTTGTTCCATGATTCTTTCCATGCTCTCCTGGTTTTGAGTTAGGGTGGCCAACCCCTTCTCAATCCTCAGAGTTGATGCTATCAAGTAACCAAGCTGCTCTTGTTTGGTCTTCAAGAAATACTCAGATGCCTCCTCTTGAGTTGGCATCTTGGCAGCCTTCTCTTTCTTTGCCTTCTCTTTCTTCTCCTGAGCTTGGACAGATTGTGGATCATCTTCATTCATGACAACTTCATTGTACTCAAAGTCTGGATAAATTGGAAAGTGTTCCTTATCCAACTGATATTTCCCTATGCCCATCTTGGAGTTGATCAATTCTTGAATTTGAGGTGCATATCCACAGCTCCTCTTCTGATCTGCTGTAGTCCTCTTGATTGTCTCAATGATCAGGCTCATGACTTTGAACTTTTGGAGCACATCAAACACATGCAGCATGTTGATGGCATGTCCTCTGATCATGTTATGGTCACCTGACTTGGGCAACAAAGTATGCCTCAGAATCCAATTAATGGTTGCCAATCCTGACAGCAGAAAGTTGACTGATCCAAACTTGTGAGTCTCTACAGCCTTATCAGGAATCTCCTTGTACATGTGAGCCATTGAATTGTGACCCAACTTCTTCTTTGCATACATGTCCAAGTCATCTCCTTCTTCCTTGGGGGCATTGATCAAACTTGCCCATTCTTCAACAGTGGATTGGTACCTAGTACCCTCAGACATCCACACAATTCTACCATCTGGATAAAAGTGTGATGTGGAGTAGAACTGCATGATAAGCTCATCATTCCAGTTGGTGAACTTCTGTCCAACAAAATCTGCTACTCCACAAGCAATAAAGCTCTCCTCCACTCCAGGGTAGTGCTACTCATTCTCCCTGATGAATTTCTAGTCAACCCACCTCATATCACAGACAATGGGCTTCTTGTCCAACAGAATGGTCTCATAAAAATCCTGTTGTTCCTTTGTGTGGAACCTGTAGTCAACAACAGTTCTTCTTCTTGAAGCATATGGGTCTTCCATCCTCCACAGCCTCAGCCCTGAATCCTTCCTGATTCTCATGTCCTCAGCCACAGGATGGGCATCATTGTGGTCTGGTATCTCGGGCTTGAGCTTTCTAAGGACCTGACCTTCTTCATCTTCATCTTCTGCAACATTGGGCACTGGGGCCTTGTTCTTCTCAGCAGCTGGAATACTCCTAGTATTCCTCCTTGGAGCTTGCTTGGCCTTGGAGGCAGCTTTGGGTGCATCTTTGGGCTTGGATGTTGCAGCCCCTGACATGATTGCATCTCCCATAAGCTTAGCTGCCTTAGGAACTGGTGCAGCATCCTCTTCCTCTTCATCAGAATCCCTTCTCATTGAGGGCTTTCCAAGGACCTTGGCAGTTGTGGTTCTAGCTCTCTTCTTTTTCTTGTCCTGGTCACCATCATCCTCTGATTCAATTGTGAACTTCATGGTTGCACCAGTGGGGACTTTTTGAGGTTTTGATGGTGTCTCTTTCCTTGCAGGTGCCACTTTGGATTGAGCCTGAGCTGGCACTTGAGTGGACTTCCTGGCCTTTGGCATTGGAGTTCTCTGGGCAGGAACTTTCTTCTGCAGGCCTGGCTTTGTGCTTTGTGCAGAGCCATACTCTTTCTCGAGCACCACCTTCTTGGAAGTGGCCTCATCCTCCTCAGCTTTGTAATCCTCATCTTCTGAGTCTGAGGTTCTCTTCTTCCTTTGCCTAGTTGCTGCCTTAGGCAAGTTGCTAGGAGTGCTTCTGCTCCCATCATCTGAAGTTGAGGGACTAGTGCCCTCACTCAAGTCCATGTGCTCTTCAGACCTGTTCTGGCTGTCACTCTAATCAGACATACTGCAAAAGCTGACTGCTGACCCTGTGAAGAGTTATAGATGAGATAGAATAGATGAGCATCACAAAATGCAGAGATTTTTGCAAAAGAATGATTCAAAAGTTCAGTTTTAGTTTTCCACAAAAAGCATTTCGGATCAACCGACTTCAAACTCGGTGATACTGAAGCAGTTTTGGTACCTAAACTGATGATCTCGGTTGGACCGAGTTTCAGTTCGGTGGCACCGAGACTGCTAGGGTTTCACGGAATCTTCAAATCGGTCGCACCGATTAGTAATTCTCGGTCAGACCGAGAGTCACTAGTGCAATGGCATATGCCAAATCGGTGAGACCGTGTTCACACCATTAGAGTTGCTTTGACTCAATTCTTAGAGTTAAGCTCCCCCTAGATGTGAGATCCCCCCTTAGAGGGATGAACTAACCTTGGGTTTTGTCGATGATGACTTCATGTAGGTGTTGAAGATGTAGATGCTCAATGTTGATGTAGATCATTTGGAGCAATCCATTGGAGTGAGTTGCACTTTCAACTTACCTACATGGGTTAGTCCCACAAGGAACAAACAAGAATATCCATAGACATAGAGTGATGCACACACAAGATGATGTCCATGAAATCATTAGGTTACCTTGTCCCTTGTCTTACCAACATGAGGGTTTGTGACTCCTTGAACTAGTGCAAGATGTGGAAGTTGAGTGCACTTGTTCTTGCCAAAATGATATGAGTGAAGAATGTTGGCGGAGTCACCCTCAAGAACTCTCTAGTTCTTCTTCTTCGGGATCCACATCATCTTGATGGGAATCCTTGGAGTTGTAGCTGTACTTGATGAAGTAGAACTTGACGTAGTCTTGGGAACCCACTTGAACGAGGCTTTGGGTGCTTCTTCAAATGCATCAATCTCTTCTTGAAGCTTGTCCTTGCCTTTGTTCTTGTGGTCTTGTGGTGGAAGATCATCTTGAGCTTGTGTTCCCTTAAAGGAAGTAGGATAATACTTCTCTTGTTGAGGAACAAACTTCGTCTTGGGGTATTGATCTTCTTCCCACTCAACTCCGTTGGCATTGAACTTTTGTTCAAAACCAACACCTTGATTCTTCCGGTGCCTTCCTTGCTTGCGTACAATTTCCTCGAATTGCTTACTCCCGGCAAGGCTCTTGTAAACACCTTTCTCTATAATTCCCTTTGGGCCTTTGGCCATGAAGCATCTTCCAACACCTTCATTTGGTGAATCAAATATGTCGTAGGAGTTGTTTGACACAAGTGCTAGACCGGCAACACCTTCATCTTGAGTATATTCGGAGTCGGAGTGATAGCTTCTCTTGGAGTGATTGTCGGAGTCGGAGCCGGATACCCATTCACCAACATGAGCTTGATGTCTTCGTTTTGTGTAGCTCCTTGATGACTTGGCCTTCCTTTCCGAATCCTTTCTTCTCCGTGAGGGTCTTCGTTCATAACGATCATCTCTACTCCTCCTCTCTCTTGGTGGTGATTCTTCTCTTTTGCTCCTTCTTCTTGGAGAATCTTCTCTTCTTTTGTAGGGTGTCGTACACTCATTGGAGTAGTGTCCGGGTCTCCCACAATTGCAGCAATTTCGCTCACGGCTAGAAGATCTCTTGTCATTGTAAGACCTTGATTCGGAGCTTCTTTCTTTGCTTCTACTCTTGTAGAATTTGTTGAAGTTCTTCACCATTAAGCTCAATTCTTCATTGAAGGTTGGTTTCTCACTTGATGATGTGAGGGCTTCACTTGAGGCTTTGTAGGCACCACTTGACTTGTTGTGAAGTTCCTCCTTATCCTTGAGTGACATCTCATGAGCAACAATCCTTCCAATGACTTCTGTTGGCTTGAGATCTTTGTAGTTTGGCATCATTTGAATCAATGTGCACACGGTATCATACTTTCCATCCAATGCTCTTAAGATCTTCTTGATGATGAATTTGTCGGTCATCTCTTCACTCCCTAAGCCGGCAATCTCATTTGTGATAAGAGCAAGCCTAGAGTACATTTCAGCGACACCTTCACCATCCTTCATTTTAAACTTGCCAAGCTGACTTTGGAGCACATCCAACTTGGATTCCTTGACGGACTCGGTACCTTCATGCATATCTATCAAAGTATCCCAAATTTCCTTTGCATTCTCAAGACGACTGATTTTGTTGAATTCTTCGGGGCACAATCCGTTGAAGATGATATCACAAGCTTGAGCGTTGTATTGCAACATCTTCAATTCTTCCGCATTAGCTTCACGGTTCGGTTCTCTCCCATCGAAAAATTCATCTTGCAAGCCAATACAATAATTGCCCAAACGGCGGGGTTATGTCCAAGAATATGCATTTTCATCTTATGCTTCCAACTAGCAAAATTAGTACCATCAAAGTAAGGACCTCTACGGTGATAATTTCCCTCGCTAGACGCCATACTCTCCTAGGTTGTGAAACCAAGGCTATGACCACCAAAAGCTATGGAAATCAAAGCAAATGGAGACCAAAGCTCTGATACCACTTGTAGGACCTTGAAGTATGTCTAGAGGGGGGTGATTAGACTACTTGACCAATAAAAACTTAACCTTTTCCCAATTTTAGAGTTTGGCAGATTTTAGCTACTTTAGAACAAGTCAAGCAATCATCACACAATTCAAGCAAGCATGCAAAGAGTATATAGGCAGCGGAAATTAAAGCATGCAACTTGCAAGAAAGTAAAGGGAAGGGTTTGGAGGATTCAAACGCAATTGGAGACACGGATGTTTTTGGCGTGGTTCCGATAGGTGGTGCTATCGCACATCCACGTTGATGGAGACTTCAACCCACGAAGGGTAACGGCTGCGCGAGTCCACGGAGGGCTCCACCCAAGAAGGGTTCACGAAGAAGCAACCTTGTCTATCCCACCATGGCCGTCGCCCACGAAGGACTTGCCTCACTAGCGGTAGATCTTCACAAAGTAGGCGATCTCCTTGCCCTTACAAACTCCTTGGTTCAACTCCACAATCTTGTCGGAGGCTCCCAAGTGACACCTAGCCAATCTAGGAGACACCACTCTCCAAGAAGTAACAAATGGTGCGTTGATGATGAACTCCTTGCTCTTGTGCTTCAAATGATAGTCTCCCAACACTCAACTCTCTCTCAATGGGTTTGGATCTGGTGGAAAGAAGATTTGAGTGGAAAGCAACTTGGGGAAGGCTAGAGATCAAGATTCGTATGGTAGGAATGGAATATCTTGGTCTCAACACATGAGTAGGTGGTTCTCTCTCAGAAATGGTAAGTTGGAAGTGTAGGTTCGTTCTGATTGCTCTCTCCACGAATGAAGAGGAGGTGGAGGGGTATATATAGCCTCCACACAAAATCTAAATGTTACACACAATTTACCAAACTCGGTGGGACCGAATTGTTAAACTCGGTCGGACCGATTTAGTAAACCTAGTGACCGTTAGTGATTTTCGATGGGACCGACATGCATCTCGGTGAGACCGATTCGGTTAGGGTTAGGGCATAACGTAATCTCGGTAAGACCTATTACACAAACTCAGTGAGACCGATTTGGTAATAAGCTTTCCAGAGAGTTGGTCAGGTAAACTCGGTGGGACCGATTTGCTCTTTTCGGTGAGACCGAAATGTTACAAAAAGGAAACAGAGAGTTTACATTGCAATCTCGGTGGGACTGATCGCTCACTTCGGTTAGACTGAAATGTTACGAAGGGAAACAGAGAGATTGCAACCCCATCTCGGTGAGACCGAGATCCCTATCGGTAAGACCGATTTGCTTAGGGTTTGTGGCAATGGCTATGACTTTTGGAATCGGTGGTGTCGGATAGGAAGTTTCGGTGTGACCGATTTTGGCTTTTGGTTTAGGTCATTTGTGGATGTGGGAAAGTAGTTGAGGGTTTTGGAGCATATCACTAAGCACATTGAAGCAAGAGGCTCATTAAGCAACACCTCATCCCTCCTTGATAGTATTGGCTTTTCCTATAGACTCAATGTGATCTTGGATCACTAAAATGTAAAATGAAGAGTCTTGAGCTTTTGAGCTTGAGCCGATCCTTTGTCCTTAGTATTTTGAGGGATCCACTTTCATCATCCATGCCATGCCATTCATTGAGCTTTCCTGAAATAACAGTCTTGGAATAGTATTAGCTCAATGAGATATATGTTGTTATTAGTTACCAAAACCACCTAGGGATAGTTGCACTTCCAGTACCACCTAGCTAGCTGGGGTCTATTGAATAAAAAAACAGTATGGTGGTATGGGGATCCCAAACATTGCTGACATGAACCTTTGCTTACTTGTTGCTTGGGTGGACAAGTATCAAAGAGGTGAACAAAAAATATGGAAGAAAATTGTGGATGCCAAATATAGGACTAGTAATCCTAATATTCTTTCTTGCCCTGAGAGCAGTGCCTACTCCCCCTTCTGGAAAGGAGTCCTTTGGGCTGCTAAAGCAGCAAAGATGGGCTACCAAATGGAAAGCGGGGAATGGTAGGAAAGCTAAATTTTGGGAAGATCACTGGTTTGGGTCCTGTAGCTTATCCATTCAATTTTGGGAGTTGTATAGTATTGCCAATGAGCACAATAAAACTATCGCTGAAGTTTGGGATGGTACAAATCTTAAGATTTCTTTCAAAAGATGTGTAGACAATAGGCTACTGCATCTTTGGTTTGATTTGCTGAGTATTGCGCAGTCAGTTATTCTAAATGATGATGATGATGATGCTATTATTTGGAAACTTGAGCATAATGGGAGATACTCAGTGAGATCCCTGTATGCCATGATAAACTTTAGGGGGATTACCCCTGTGCATATTCCAAAAGTTTGGCAACTGCATGTCCCACCTAACATTCATATTTTCCTGTGGTTACTTGCTCAGGATAAATTGCTATTTAGGAGCAACCTGAGCAAGAGGCAGCACTTAGATGATCTTAGTTGCTTATTTTGTTGTGAAAAGGAGACTAGTAGCCACCTTTTCTTTGAGTGTGTTGTGGATGTAGAAGTGTGGAAAAAAATTCATGAGGTTGTGGGATGTATGCCCCAGCCTGGATTTAATTATGTGATTGACAAATGGGAGAAACATAAATCCCTGCAAGCTGACAATATGTTTGTCTCAGCTACTCTCTGGGTTATCTGAAGATGTAGAAACGATATGTGCTTTAACAATTCCCCATGGTTGGGAGTGCAGGTTCTGCAACCAATGGAAGATCCTGTGCAAAGAGGCTGCAAGAGAGCGCGTGGAGAATCTAACATCATCTCTGTGGGAGCTGTCCAGGCGGCCGCCTCTGCTGCTCTGGCCAGAGCCAGGATGAGGAAGAAGGAACTGTGGGTGAAATACTATCAGAAGAAGAAGACGGAAGGATGGTGCGGTATCGAGGGAGGGCTACTCATGGCAGGATGAAAAAAGAAAATGATGGAGACCAGTTCTAAGCCTCCCTGAGTTTCTGCATTAGCCTTTTAATTCTCTTGTCAGTAGACATTTGAGTAGCTGGAAAAGTGTATGAGGTTGTTGTAGAGTCATGATGGATTTTATGCCGGAGAGTGCTAAAAAACTCTCCTGCGGGCTGTAATGAGATTAGTTCTGTGGTTTCATTTTAAGTAATGGAACCGGGGCAGGAGCCCTTTTTCTCTAAAAAAAAAAATTCTGAAAAAAAAGAATACCCACTAACGAGCAAATTAACGAGCGACACCTATTTAAAAAAATCCAGCGGCAGACAACTTCTTTTTTTTTTGACAACTACTCCTGCTTGATTTTTTTTTTTGAGACGACTCCTGGTTGATAAACCAACGGAGTCATCGCGTTAAACTGGGCTGGGCCGCTCTATTTTCCAATAAAGAGTAGCTCCTCGGCCTTCCCCTCCCTGTGCGCACACAACTCCACCGGCCTTCCCCTCCCCTTCCCCCATTCCTCCGGCGGGAATTGTCCCGCACTTTCGGACGAGCACCTCGGAGACCCCCGCCCCGAGCGCCTCCCTCCAGCCGCATTCCGATCTTTCGAAGGCTCTAGGGTTTCGCATAAGCAAACCTGGTCCTAGATCTCGCGCTCCGTCTGTCTCCGGATCCCAGGTGACATCTCGTTCTAAACCCTAGTAATCTTGTCTGTCCTGCCCCGTGAATTCGATGGATTTTCTTTGATTTTCTGGCAGTGATGTCCTCCTCCGGAGACCCTAGGAAGCTGGACAGCCAGGCGCTACTGGAGAAGCAGAATGCCTCCGCAAAACAAATCCAGGTAAATTAGTTGAGCGGGCTTACAAGTCTCTGGGTTTCGGTTCGTTGTTAGACCGCCCCCAATTTCGCTTGGTGAAAGTTGTTTCCTGAATGGTTTCCAAAAACTATTAAACTGCAGAGATACTTCAAGAGGAAGTATGCTACGGCATTAAAACGCTCTGAATTTCGGGATAAATTTTGTCAGACTTTTGAGGGATTTCGTCAAAACGTGGACTGGTATGAATTGCCAAAGCATGATTTTTTTTTTCTTGTAGTGGAGCTCATAAAATCATGCTATTGCCACTATCAGGAAATTGCATGGAGAGGCTGCTGATTTTTTTGGTCAATTATTCTTCTTCTTTGATGCAAAGCTAGACGATGATGTCGACATACTTTGTCAAGTATGTGGCATGCTTCTACAGTATGTTAAATGTGATGGTAAGCATCATGCGATAATATCCTGTTACCCTAAGCACTTTTAGATAGCTCTAGATATTACATAGTACTCCCTCTGTAAACTAATATAAGAGTGTTTAGATCACTACTTTAGTATTCTATAAACGCTCTTATATTAGTTTACGGAGGGAGTACAATATTTGTCACAACTTCTTATTTGCTATTTGTTCTCATTTTCTTTTGTAGCAGGAGGTCTTGTCAGTCTTTTTGCAACCGTGGATTACTCTGAAGTGGGACCTTCAGTGATCATCAGAGTGAGGAAATTTTTACACATGTGTATTGATGCTCTCTATGTCAAGAGGTGAGTCATTCAGTTACAGCCATAATGAATCTCATTAACAAGTACTTCTATACATGATAAATGAACAATATTGGCTTTGACTTGTTTATTGCATTTTGACAGGTTTCAGTTGGTTAACCAACCTGAGGCATCATCAGAGAGTGATCTCATGCCTTTTGTCCAATTACTTAGAACAGCGATATGCTTACTGAGTCACAAGCTTCCATGGAACTGTGAAGTAATTGGATATCTCCATCAGAAAAAGGTCTTCTGCTTATTTCGGGAGATCATCATGGTTGTCGTGGTATGTTTGTGTTTCTTATGGTTCTGCCTTTGTTTTTAATTACCAACGCTTTCAACTGGCTATGAATAATTGCTAGTTGTGCCCCCTTAATAATTGCTAGCATGTGCCAAACTCATGTGAACATTGGGAAACAATGCATACAATACAATAAAATTCATTAATTTATAGAAGTCATGGATGGAAGTCTTATTGCTGGTATGAGGTTCCTGTCTCCCAGGTGTTATGCCTTCATTCTTTACAATACACAGCTTCTGTTCTAAGAATTACATAGCCATATGTTGAATTTCTGACCAAACACCCTATGTGTACAAGAGTTCATATGTGCATTGGTAGTGTTTATATATTCACATAACCATTTGGCAGCAGGGACTGTAGAACATGTTATTCTATGCTCTGCCCTCTTGCTGCACTGCTCTCATGCCTTAGCGTACAGATGTGGTCTCCAGGGCTTTACGCTCGATCATAAATACCATGTGATTACTAAATCCAGCCGCCCGCTGCTACTGCTAGACCATACGAAACAGATACAGTTCCAATAATAAATTCTGCAGTACCCATGCACTACGATCATGTATGCATGGAACGTCTTACAATCATGTTCATGTTCACAAGCCTTCACGATTTTAAAAGCAAGCTCTTATAATATGTTGCAAGCATATTTACGATCCTCTCTACAAGCTTCTATGACCCTGTACACAAGCTTTTACAATCTTAAGCAATGGCTACATTCTTGTTGAGTAATGTTATGTCTACTAGCATTTATGGTTTTATATCAGGCATTTACAATAGAACAGTGAACTCCAACTATGCACCAAAGGACATAATAGAGTATATGATCTGATAGAAGCTTTTACGATCAAAGAGTGAAACGTGTCCTGCACTATTCTGGCCGGAGTGCGGGACTCTCTAGCAGAATAGCATGGCCCTATGTAATGCAAACACACTTAGTTTTCTTGTGATCTAATCGGGTGTCATACATTTCGACTCCATGGTCTACCTCAATGTTTGGCCCAATAGGCTGGAGCTTAACAGCAGGATGTTCCTGGGGGGTGGGCAACTGGGCATGAACCTCCTGTCTATGGCAAATGACCTTAAGGCAGAGGCAGAGAGATGTTGGCAGGCTTTCAAACTGCTACAAGCAGTAGCTAGCGTGTGTTGTCTGTATTAACTGTTGTTTATTCTTTGATGTTGGCACTTGCTGCCTGATTATCTATTTGCTTCTCCTCTTCATGAAAAGATGTGCAAACACTTGTTTGCATGCTCTCTAAAAAACTCCATGATAACATATATTGACTTTGTTTTGATAGGCATTTGTTGGTAGGTAATGTGGGAGTTTATTATATACTGTCTGGTGCAGCCAATCCGTGCTGGTTTATTTCTGTCGTTCAGTTATTTGGAATTTATCACGACAGTTGTATTAAATATTTGATGATCTATTTTATGATTTTTTAATGGTTCTGATCGTTTTTCAGCAAAATGAACGGCAATTGAAGCATTGCGATTTTCTGTCTGCACTTTATGAAGTTCTTGCACTTGTTGCTTCACATGTTGGCAACCATCCATGTTCTTGTGTAGTTTTGGATCCAAAATGGAGCTTTTCCTCGCAGATTCTTACCATTCCTTTTCTATGTCATCGGTTGCCAGAGTTTATGAAGGTGAGTGTTCTCCTTAATACCTTGTTTCATAATTTATTTCTCAAAACAGTTTGATGATACGTGAACATGGAAATTTCGGAGTGTTAAATATGAGCTATTATTATTTCTGCATTAGAAACTTCCATTTATACGAGTTTTTTGAGTGGTTGTATCTTGTATTAGTCATGCAGTGATTCTACATTGGATTGTTTTTCATTTCAGGTTTTATCTGCTGATGAATTCAAAACAGAGTATATGTATCAGATAGCTTGCGCTGACGTTCTTCGAAACGACACATTGGCTAACCATCCTGGACAAGCATATGTACTTTCAAATGTACTTGAAATTGCGACTTTGATTTTCTCTGAATCAGGCTTCGATTCTGACAGAGTAGGTGTTCTGCTTCTGCCTTTCAGGTTACTGCAACATTTCAGTTGTTTCTATTTGTAAAAAGTAAGGCAGAATTGCATATTAGGAAAAGGCAATTAGCTCCCTGTACTCTGAAAATTATGTTAGGCATATTTTTTTTTCAAATTTTGAGCTGAGGTGGAAAGGTTAAGTTGGTGCTAAGCCTATTTGATCTAATACCAGCTGCTTTGCACACAGCAAACACCCTGCCAATGGGCATTCTGGTGATCAATCATGAATTCATGATAATGATTATGGTACAATTTTACGTTACTAGTTTAATGAAAGGGTCAGTTGGTTCTAATTGATCCATACCAACTGCAAACACTGCAGTGATTATTGTACACAGCAAACACTCTGCTAGTTTATCGTCATTCTTTAGTGATCATCACAATAATGGTTATGGTATATCTGTACGTGAAGTTACAAATAGTGTATGTTACAGTCATCTTTTCAACTGTTTATATGTCAATAAAATGTGTAGCAAGCTGTAACCCCTTTCATGTCACAACTTAGCCCGCAGAATTAATATTTTTATGAAAACTTTCATGGAAGATATATTTTGTTTCTTACATATCCTGCTCAATCAGGAATCTTTCCCGATCTGATCTGTTCATTCTCGTCAATTCTTTCTTGGGAATCACATTTTCTTCACTTATATTGTCTGAACAGAGAGGCAGAAACCAGTAATTTATGTCAAGTGGTTCCCAACAATGTGTTTTCTTCTTGTGATTCATTAAAACATAGGAATGTTTTGTTATATGATCATATTTCCACTTATGTAATAGCTATTTTTTTTCATTTCCTTATGGATGCCCATTTAATCTTAATTGAAGATACTGAAGTCAGGTTTTATTACAGTGAGTCATGTATATTTTTTTGCTTATGCTCTTTCCAAACCAGGCAGCTGGAATCATTAATTTTTGTACCTCATGCTTGATGCGTTCCCAAAAATTGCATCATCTATTCAAAGTAAGTCCCTTTCCACTAAATCAGAGCAGCCTTTTCATCTCTTAGAAATATGGCTTACTACTCCCTCTGTAAAGAAATATAAGACCATTTAGATCACTACTTTAGTGATCTAAACAACCTTATATTTCTTTACAGAGGAATTAGTATTTATGTACTCCCTCCGTTCTATATTACTTGTCGTGGTTTTAGTTCAAATTTGAACTAAAACCACAACAAGTATTATGGAACGGAGGGAGTAACATTTTATGTTCCATATCTATGAGAGTTCTTCGTGATAATGATTAGTGATAAATGCTTCATGTTAGCTCTACTCGTGGAAAAGCACATCTTTTTTTATTTGTCAAGTTCACAGCTTGTTGTAATTGTATTATTTCCTTTTTCCATCAATCGGGCGTTTCTAAATAGTATAAAAGAATCATATTGTAAGATAAATTTCAAAACGACTGTTCTGAAACAACCCACCTGAGTCGAATAGTAGACTTTATACGGGATTTGGGTGCCTCACCTGTTCCAGTTATTGCAAAATGATCATATCATTAGGTTAAAATGTTTAGCTGAATTTAAGGTCTGATTATGCAGATAGATGACACCATTTAATCTATTGATAATTCAATATAAAAAAGAAAGTATGATTAGGTAGTTCTGATCTGTCCTTTTATTAGTTAATCCGTCCTTTTCTAGTTCTGGCCTTTGATAATGATTACTTCTTAATTTTCAGCCTAAACAGTGAAAAAGACCTACATGCTTATGTATTAAATCTCCATTTTAACTTTAGTTGCTATATGAGTGACCTATCTAATTTCAAATTATTAATGGTAAAATGTATGCAAGGTGTTGCGAATTTGGCAAGTATAGATATTCTTTCTAAAATACTCCCTCCGTCCTAAAATAAGTGTCTCAACTTCAGTACAACTTTGTACTAACTTTAGTACAGAGTTGAGACACTTATTTATTACGTATTGATATCCTGTGTGCAGTACTGAAGACTGCAACTGGGATATTTTGCTAATCTTCTTGGAAAATTACGGCACACAACATAATGACATACTAGTTGACCCTTATATGCATAGATTATTGCATCTGAACATCTAGAACTTAGGTATTTTGGTCTCTTCCTTTGTATATTTTAGCATAGTCTGTACTATGTAACTCGTTTAGTATTGTTATGTCATCTCATGCACGAGTACATCTCCTTGTTTTGATGTAATCACATGGCATACTTACAAAACAGTCTCATTCATTCAATTAGGCTTGGCTCTTAGTGGGGCATGGGAGGACCTCCCACAGGAAAACAGTCCTGTTGCCCAAACGTAGCTTTAGCTGATCTCTCAGGACTTATAAGACCAAATGTCTGATGTAGCTACAGATCAGTACTAGTGTGATGCTTACTTACAAAACAGTCTCATTCATTCAATTAGGCTTGGCTCTTAGTGGGGCATGGGAGGACCTCCCCCAGGAAAACAGTTCTGTTGCCCAAACGTAGCTTTAGCTGATTTCTCAGGACTTATAAGACCAAATGTCTGATGTAGCTATAGATCAGTACTAGTGTGATGCTTTATGTTTCTGTAGATTTGTTCCTGCCGGTTACGCTTATTAAATATGTACAGGTACACATGTTGATGGTGCAATGCCCATTGAAGCTGATGATTTCAACCACCTTGATGTTGATCTGCAAAGACACATATTGACATCGGTTGAATGTTTGGTATGTTTGGTATGCTTATTTCTGAATAAGTTAGTAGCTTTAAGATGATTGCGGTTCATATTTTATTTCTTCTGTTTGACTCTAGTACATATCACGCATATAGGTGAATGGTGTACTTAGTGGTATATCGAGCACAGGTTCTTCTGATACAGCTGGCCCTTCAAGTGCTAAACTGCAATTAGTAGGACCTATCAGTGCTTTTCTTCATGGCATGTTAAGCACAGCTTTTGTTGAGGGGATTATGACTGTGTTGGTGTACAATACTGAAATTGTTCCTGGACTTTGGAACTATATAAAGAGCTGCTGCAAGAATGATAAATGGAAGTCTTTTCCTGAGCGGGATACTCCTAGTTGGCTTCTACCTTTGTCCATTTTCTGCTCCATGTATAGGTAAAGTAACCTTTTCATAATGTTGCAAACTGTTGCTGATTTGTGCTCTTCTGTCTAAGTAATTGAGATGCAAAACCCCCGTTATAAGAGTCAAGATATACCTTATCAATGCTTTTTATTTCTTTGTACCAGCCATATCTTAGAGTTGGTGGATATTGCGGAGTTCAGAGATTGTAAGAAACCTCTCTCTCTTTCTCTTGAGGAGTTGAAGTCTCTTGTTTCCATTTTGAAGGAGGTAAGCAGTAAATATGACAAATCTATGTATTCTGTTCAGTTTCCAGAAAAAAACTACTTTATCAATTCATAATTTCTTAAAAATATTAGAGCTGCTGCAAAGTCTATGCTGATGTGCTGTTTTGTCTGGTGTCACTTTGACATGGTTCTAAGTTCTAACTTCAATCTGCAGGCTTTGTGGGAACTTCTGTGGACCATTCCTGTACAAACCTCTCCTTTACAGACATCACCCACCCCAGGTAGTAAGACATTGTTGACTGAGAGTCTTAAGCACAGTGCTAGGACTGGACTATGTGAACTATTTACAAAGGTAAGTACTTTATACCAATCATAGTAAGGTTTTGCAAGTGGATGGATGGATCGATTGCTTCGCCGGTGTGAGCCCATGTGCGCGTATTGTTGTTCATGCATAGGCCCCCATGAGTTCGTCTCCATCAAAATTGCTTCTGAAACTGGGTCTCGCTTGGGATTGTGTGTTCATTCGCGTGTGTGAGTTATCACTTGTGGGAGTTCTGTGTTGTCCCTGTACGTCTGATGTATATAGGAAGCCGTCCAGGGCCCTAAGCAGTGCACATGCCGTGCTCGTAGTGGCGTTGGTCACTCAACCGTTTTTTATCTGGTTGATTCATTCACCACAGGCCACACAAGGATGTGCTGGCTTCTGTTGTTCCAGGGAAATACTTCCTGTATGTGCACATTGTGCCATGCAAGTGTATGTATGTATCTCAGCCCTCCAGCTTGAGTTGTTGGGCTAACTAATTAATTACCCGGCCATTAGTCTGTTAATGCATCGACTCAGCTAACAACACATATCTGTATGCACACCTGAGAGCACTCCTTGTTGCACTTGTATAGTTCTATTTTGAATATAATGGTACAAATTATTGTAAATAAGTGCCCCCCCACCCACCCCAAACACACACACACCGAGTTGAGTTAGAGCGCGCCGTGGACAGTGTTGGACTCGGTATTAATTATAAGCTACTCCCTCTGTAAAGAAATATAAGAGCGTTTAGATCACTAGATCACTACAGTAGTGATCTAAACACTTATATTTCTTTACGGAGGGAATATTTTGGTTTCATGCATAGATAATTAACTTCTTCGCCACACTGTTTTGTTAAAGTGGTTGCTATGGTTATCATTTCATGCATACATAAACTAAAAAACTGAAATCCATATCTAATTGCAGTTGGAGGACTGGAATATCAGAAATTCATTTGTTGATGCTAGTGAGTTTTGTTCTAAAGAAGATTTTAGCGACGAATTTGTGCTTCAGGTAATGCATCTCTTTGTTGATAATCAAAATGGTTTTCAAAACCTATTTGTTCAACATTATGTACGTATCTTTCAGGCATCTATTGCGGGGACTCGTGAATCAGAAATTATAAGACTTGCTCCGTTGTTGGTGCCGTTTGACATTAGACTCAAAATTTTCAGTGTATGTTATTACTGATTTGCTGTGTAAATATTACAGAATAAGAGTTGTATACTCCCTCCATCTGGAATTACCTGTCGCTCAAATGGATGTATCTAGCATTGGAATACGTCTAGATACATCCATTTGAGCGACAATTTATTCCGGATGGAGTACTTCTTAAGACAATATCTTATGAATTTCGTTGTTCTGTGATCAGCAATATTTGGTATTCGATCAGGCACACATGGCCGACTTTAGACAAGTTCCTGCGCCTCGTACCTTAGAAATCAGAAGAAACCAATTACTGGAAGATGCTATTCACAATATAAGCCTTTTATCTGTAGAAGATCTTAAAGGAACGGTATGGTGATGATCTTTTTTCTCTTGTTCCTTTTACCACCTCTTATGGTAGTTGGCGCTATTCCACTAAGAAGTTAAGAAAACAAATTTGGATTAACAGACAAATTTATCTTCTTCTATTTCTCAATTTGTGGATATAATATGAGTTTGAACTTTTGTGGCATGATAAATGCATCATATATAATCATTTTTTTCTCGTAATTTTTACACTATGAGTAGTGGTAGATGTATCATCGCCTGCCTGCATTTTAATCTTTCAAGGACATTTTTGTAGATTCAAGTGGTTTTCTTTGATGAGCATGGCATGAGGGAAGCTGGAGTTGATGGTGGTGGTATTTTTCGTGATTTCATGAATACCACGACTAAGACTGCTTTCGATGCACGGGCTGGTTTGTTCATGGTATATACTCTTTTAATCTATTTCATTGTTTTAGTAGACATAACTAGAAGGGCTAGCATGCTTTGATCCGCTGCTAAATATTCGCAAGAATCCACTGCCCCATTTTTTGACTATGTGCTATGCTGTCCTAGTCATTTGACGACATTAAAAACATATGTAAAAAGCAGCACAGTTATTAGTTACATCTTCCTCGGCTCTTATTCAGCAACTCTATGTGTCTTGCTAGCTGGTGGCCTCTATGCATCATTATGTGATGCATGCACAAAAGCATAGGTAATAGAGTGTGACCAGATGGGAGTTGGAGAAGAGCAGAGGACGCCCGGCCAACCCGTCAATGGATGGTTACCTTAATTTGATGCCGCGGGGGTATCTAAACAATCCAGAGAGGCCAGCGGGAGGCAGGGCAGATCGCAAGGTGGCATGGCCGTTGCTGTGCCGGAAGAGGCAATGAAGGCAGCGGTGACGTATAGTTAGAGGTAGCAGCAATCTGTGGGCGGGCATGGAGGAATAATAGAAGAACTTGCAAGGTATCAGCGAGTGAAGAAGGTGCCAGTGAGCAGGGAAAACGAAAGGGAAGCGGCGGGGGCACGGACTAGAGAGGTGGCAGCGACCTAGGGTTAGCCAGAGCGTCAGGGGTATGGGAGAGAGAGGTGGGTGAATGTGAGGAAGGTACCAGCCTAACAAATCACCTAGCTGGCAATGGCGGGTGATAGTTTACCTCCGGTTTTCCTTGCATGCAGAACAACCATTTGATGCTTACCCTATGAGACTGGATTTTCTACTCTCGGGTGTACTACACCTGAGTTAGCAAAAACTTTCAAAAAAGTTTATCAAACGAGATCCAAAAAATCTGAAATTTTGCTACATCAAACTTTATCATATGTTTGAGGTTCTTGCCAAGTTTCATCGAAAAATAACATCCGAGGAGCTCTCACCGAAAAAAACAAAATCGCTGCTGAAAGTTTTGTGCACTGTTTGAGCAGTGATTTTGTTATTTTTTGGTGAGAGCTCCTCAGATGTTATTTTTAGATGAAATTTTGCAAGAACCTCACACATCTGATAATGTTTCATGTCCTAAAAGTTCAGATTTTTTGGACAATGTTTGATCACATTTTTTCAATCTTTTGCGGGTGTAGTACACCCGAGAGTTGCCACTACTTTCCGTTGCCCTATCTCTGCGCCAAGGAAGCTGCATGTCCCACTGACACTAATGGCCCAACCACGACAAGCAAGGGGATCAACCGTGAGCATCTTGTTTCTAGGGAGTTTAGCGGCTATAGGGATAATACTAATGCGTTCTTAGATAACATGCGTCTTATTAGTTTATAGTGATCAAGTAGGTAAAAAGCTGGTAGGAAAAAATACAGGGCGGTGCCTTACAATTTTTGTCCTATTTGTAGGAAACAGATGATCATTTATTATATCCAAACCCTGAGTCAATATCGACTGCTGGCGAACATCATCTTCAGAAGTTTCATTCTCTCGGAGTTCTACTCGGGAAGGTACTAGTCTTTGATCATATATCTTAGTTTAGTTAACTACTATCAGAAACTTGTATATATGACACTAAAATTGTCCTGTTTCTGCAAGTTATAATCATGTTATGCGGGTATTTTGATACGTAAAGTATGGGTGCGCCATACCTTGGATGTGGGTGCTGCTGTAATATGCCTCATATGCGACTGTAGGAAAGAAGTCAAGATATTACTGGCTCTTGGAATCATGAGATTTTATATTTTAGATGCAATAGCGTGTCATGTTACTTATCTAGAGGTTCAACAATCTTTTTACTTCGATGATTCTATCATCTATCTGTATAGGCTGAATGATGCATAGTTACCCGTTATGTGATTTCCCTGTGTCAATGGGCATGTCATAGTGTTTCTTTGGAACTGTTTGCTTTGCATGTGCTTTTCCAACTGAATTATCTGGGCACTACCTGTTGATATTTTTATCCATGTTGAATTTCACATTTTAATCTGCATGTCTCATTGGGTGCTGCAAACATCTACTTAAATTTTGTTTTCCAGGCCATATATGAGAGGGTACCTGTTGACCTGTCATTTGCAATATTCTTTTTAAGGAAGTTGAAAGAGAAGTAACTCTCTCCCTCCCTACCCCTTCATTTTCTGGGAAGTAATTTTTCTTGCACAATTAGCAACAGACTGTTGGCTTAATTTTTTTCGATCACACAAGTTGTTTTGGTATGTAACTTGCGAATAAATAAATTGAATGTGTTCCAATGCTCATCAATTGACAAATCTGTGAGTATGTTCTGCTGCAAATCTGTTCATAAACCATTATGTCACATGATATTATTCTTTCATTGTGCTATTTGTATTTTACTTTTGATGAAGTTATTATTTACATTTGTTTTTCCACAATGCACCAGGCCTACATTCTTTAATGATCTTTTCTCACTGGATCCAGTATATTATGACAATCTATGTGGTATGAAGAAGGTATTGTCTCTTTATAGCTTGATGAAATACCATAAGTATAGATCCAATCCACCCTTACGATTTTTCTTGCCATCTGATCTTTCTTTCCAATCTCAGAATTCGGGGCTTTGGTTGGATTTTCCAAACCTGCTTCCTGGTGTTGGAGAGATTGTTGTTAACAATGATAATGTTATTACATATATGCATCTTCGTGCCAACGAGAAGTTAAATTTTCAGGTAATAATTTTTTTTGAGTTACTTGTCATGAAATGTTCTGATAAACAATGTCTTTTTATGGTAAACAGGCCTGTATTCAAACTGCACAGTTTTTGAGAGGTCTTCAACAATTGATACCTAAAAAATGGATCGATATGTTCAATGAACATGAATTTCAGGTATGTACTGGTTTATACAAGCTACTTCTTAGCAACACATTCGATATATTTCTAATTTTCTGATGTCCACTTGCCTTTTCTTTCTCATGTAGCTTCTCATATCTGGCCCTCCGTGCTTGAATTTAGAAGACTTGCTCTTGAACACGAAATATGGTGGGGAATACCATGAGGTATGAAGAAGCTTCATGACACTATTCGTGTTTACTCGTATTTAATACCAACCATCAATAGTCCATTTCGTTATTTGACATGTAAAATATACTGTGTAAACACGAGTAGTGGATGAAGCCAAATACTGGGGGCAGGCCAGCGTCCGTGCCGGCGCCCGGTGCTTCGACCTGCCTGCTCCTGCAGGCAGGCGGAATTGTATACTGGGGGCGGAGCAGCTCCGATGCCGGTCAGTGCCGTGGCGGCGTGGTGGCCACAGCTGGCTACTATGATCTCAAAACCTATTTTTTAACCCAGCTTTAATTCCCATAATCCAAAGAACAACTTAATTAAAGCTGGCTACTATGATCTCAAAACCTATTTTTTTTTGAGAAAACGCAAAGGACCTTTGCATTTCATTTCATGGAAAAGGTAGAACAATCCTCCTAGGAGGTGAGCAGTACATAGAAAAGCACAAAATCAGTGGACATCCCAGGTTGTGGGCAGAACAACCCGAAGCCCCTGGGCTCCTGCTTTAGCCCAACACCGGGCCTCGTCCTTGATCCTATCCACTAGTGATTCGATGGATGGCGTGGCATTCTCACGCGTTCCTGTGCTTCCATAGCATCCAGGGCACAAGAAGCGCGATGGATTTGAGGGCCTTCCAATGCGCCGGCGGCGCGAGCTCTTTCGCGCGCAGCCACCACTCCATGACCGTGTGCTCCTGATCGGGGATTTGGACCGGAATATGCAACCAATCAAGGACAATGTGCCAGGTCTGACGTGCAAAGGGGCAGGTCAGCAGCAGGTGCTGGATAGTTTCCAAGGCCTGGTCGCAAAGGAGGCATCGAGGCAAGCCACGTCGCGCAAGCCTTTCTGCAGTCCAGCAGCGATCCTGGGCGGCAAGCCAATGGAATTTTTTTACCCGTGGTGGCGCCCAGCTCTTCCATACCAGCTTCCAAGAATGGCACCGTGTGGATCCCTGAAAACTGGCCGCATAACACGAGCGCGCCGAGTAGATGCCATTGGTGGTCCACCTCCAGAGCAGGCGATCCGGCTCGTTCGTCAGGATGGTGTGGCACACAGCCTGCCACAGCAGCAGGTATTGGCCGATCTCGTGCAGACCCAGGACCCCTTGTATATCATGTGCCCAAGAGTTACCTGCCAGCCCTTCTGCCACCGTCCTGGCCTTGCGTCGACGTAACCCAGCTTTAATTCTCGTAATCCAAAGAACCACTTAAAGCTGGCTACTATGAAAAATTGATGTAGGAATCAACAATGAGAGGAAGAAAAAATCTTTTAACTTTCTGTTACTATTTTCCGAGTAAATTAGACATTACCCTGACCTGTTTCTTCATGTTCTTGTATCTTGTTGATGTTGGTTTTTTACAGGATCATGAGGTTATTGTTATGTTTTGGAATGTCTTAAGGAGGTTCAGCCAGAATGAACAAAAGCAGTTTCTCTTGTATGTTAATTTTTTTTCTTCACGGAATTATTTTTGTTCCTTATTTGTTTATTTATGTTAGACATTGTGATAATATATTGACTCAATAACCACTTAAAATCAATGGTCACTTGCACCATAGGTTTGTAACTGGATGCCCACGCGGTCCTATTGAAGGTTTTGAAACTCTTGACCCGAATTTCAGAATAACGAGGTGTGCTTGTCTTATAATGTTACCCTCTTTTGTGTTTGGCTGAGAATTATGCTCACAGCTCTTCTCTTGCAGTTATGTTATTCCTGGCACAGATGATACAGGCCGTCTGCCTAGAGCACATACATGCTTTAATGAGTTGATGCTTCCTCCATATCAGACGTAAGTAAATAACATAAGTACACGAGCATGTGCTATCATTTTGTTTATGTTTCAGTTGGACAGGGTATAACATTTGGTTGGTTTTTATCTTACAGAAAAGAACAGATGCGAGACAGGTTGTCAGTGGCTATATCTGCGAATGCTGGTTTTGATCTCATGTGATTCATCATTGGTGTAGAGTGTAACTAGTTGCTAGATAAGACTTGGATGGTAGGCGTTTTGGGTGGAAGGTTATGGTAACAACTCTTATAACGTTGTAATTTGTTGAGCGTGTATATTTGAGGAATTCAGATATGGAAATGTGTATATCCTGACCGCACAAATTTACCTATTGCACTCTAGCTTATCATAAACTCTCCAGCCAATTCACTGTCGACTTCTATACTACTGTAGTCTCGGAATAATTGAAATATTGACTGCTGGATATGCCGCCCGGAGGTCTTCCCGGTGTTGCCGTGTCCGACGGCAGCTGGGTTGTCGTGTGCACCGCGTTCGTCCCACCTGTTCACCGGCTTTGTGATGCGGATCATCCAGTGAGCATCACTATGAACTACTCCCTCCGTTCTAAAATAGATGACTCAACTTTGTATTAACTTTAGTACAAAGTTGGTTCATCTATTTTGAAACGGAGGAAGTAACAGTCAAGTCCAACTGGACGTATGACAAGGGCGCATGCATGCGCCATATAAAAATCCCTCATCTTTTGAAGTCCCGGTCCATGCATTCATGCGAGAGATGACAACTACCTCGACCCAAAACCATACGTAAAGTCAAGGTGGGAGGGTGTAGAGCATGGAGGAGTGAGGGAAAAAACCAAGTCGAGAGCATTATTATTTCTCCTATACAAAACGAGGCCTAAACGAAAATGGCAACTTAGCTCATCCGCAAGCAATCCACCAGACAGAAGAAATCCATGCCTGCCACATCCTCTCTCGCAGCTGCCTCCATTGCATAAATGGTTAGTGTTAAGATTAATTAACACATCGTTAATTAAGGGAATAATCCCCGTCCCATCGCGGCCGCGCCCGAATAGTCGCGTCTTACGAACGCGTCCGTTCCCATTGTATATAAGGATTCTGTAACCATCAATAAAGGGTTCGATTCAATCATTTGTCTCTCGTCTCTCTCGTTTAAGATCTAACACGTTATCAGCACGCTCAACCACGAGCAATTCGACTCC
The DNA here is from genome assembly GCA_963921465.1 of Triticum timopheevii. Taxonomy (NCBI): domain Eukaryota; kingdom Viridiplantae; phylum Streptophyta; class Magnoliopsida; order Poales; family Poaceae; genus Triticum; species Triticum timopheevii. Next base: position 543,182,820 of record OY997274.1, read on the forward strand.
AGCGCTGAGAATCGAAATAACAGAGGAAGGAGGAGAAGAACAATCAGCGGACGACGGACGACCAGCGGCAAGTCGGCGACCCCTCTGCACAGCATGGTGAGCCCAAAGCCGGTGTCACTACGGCGAACTGCGACGCCATCTTCATCCTCGCGGTGGTGGCCATTGAGGCTGCCCTCCCATCTCCACCACCACGATGTTGTCGTCGCACTCGCGGTCGCCGGTCCTACGCGAACCTCCACAACGCTCACGTTCGCGCTTGCCTCGGTGTTGGCCATGCCCGCGGTGTCGCACGGCTTGCATCCTTGCGGTGCGTCGGCACTCGCGACCGCGGCCTCCCGGCGTGGTGGTGCTCCTTGCGGCGCACCAGCGGCTGAGCGACGCGACCCACCCGGAAGCGGCGACTGCGATCTTCCCTCACCGGCGCGGCTGCCAGCCCGAGGCAGCGGCCAGACAACGCCGCAAACGCGCAGTGCTGCTTCCTGCCGTGGCCGACTCCAGGCGACCACGACCCCAGAGCGCCCTCTGGCTCGGCTCCAAGCGGTGGGCGGCGGACGTCGTCCTCGCTGGCGCCGCTGCTCCCTGCGGAAACGGCGCCCTCAGCGGCTGCCGGCTCCGGGCAACTCCCGCCTCGGCGCGGAGCGGTTTCCGCTGCGTGAACGGTGGTGCGGCTGCGTGCGCACGGTGGAGCAGCGGTGTCTGTCAGCGGTGGCCCTTCGGCGCGGTGGAGATGGCCTTGTCCGGCCCGGGGCATCAGGCAATGCCATACGTCGCAGCGAGGCGGCGCGGTCCCTAGCCCGGCGGAGGCAGCCCCGAAGGCAGACGACGGGAGCGCGCCATGGCGGCCGTGCGGGCATTGTCCCAGTAGCGGTTGTGGGAGAAATCCCTTTCAGGAACCGCTCGGGAGAGATGGAGGATAGGGAACCTTATCCTTTGCCATGTTTTGATAAGGTCCCTAGTGTTTCACGATTTGCAGAATCAACCAAAACCAGTTTCTAGGGAGATTTTGCATCTGAAACTCGAAAGCTTTAGCGTAAACTGAAGCTTGCTCTGACTACTATTGCTATTCATTAGCATTTGTCATGTTTAGGCCAGGTCTGCATTTAAATTATTTCTGTTGAATTTAAAATTCCAGAGATACATGGCTGTTAATGCTTGACATGTTCAATTTGTTTGCTAATTTAGATTAAATTTTCTCGCATAACAATATTGATAGCGATTGAGAAAAAAAAGTTTTTTTTTCCTCTCGCAAAACAATCTCATAGCGATTGAGAAAAAAACTCGCAAAACAATCTCATAGCGATTGAGATCAATTTTCTCTCGCAAATTATTAATTCACCTCGCTGAATTATCTTGCAACTTGATACAAGATCATCTCATTTTAATTTGAGGTCTATACAATTCAAGTGTTTCACTTGAACATCAAGTTTGCAATATCATTATTATTCACTACATTAGTAGTGTTTTTCTGTTGAGTACCGAGATGTATTCCAGATCTTAAGTTGATGTAATACATTTCCACGTTTATCACGTGTTGAGATTAATTAGGTCCATTTGCAATAGAGATTTTTAATCTCTTGCAAAGATAAATTCAGTACCTCTGCAGTACTGTTTCTCTGTTGAGTACGCAGTATTCCGTAATATTTCTATGATGTATCTATTCTCATGTTAAACACATGTCGAGAATAATACATCTATTTGCAATTGAGTTTTTCTATTTCTTGCAAATACATATGCAAAATTTAAGGTGTCATCCTTAGCAATTTGAGACACTAATGATTTTGAGCCACCTTGAAATCTATTAATTTTGCAACATTAAGATGTATTTATATTACGCAATCTGCAATATAAATAAATTACCGGTTTTTCATCGGAGATGATATGTTCTATGTGTTTACCACATTGCCATTCTTCATGAACATGTCACAGCGGTCGAGATTGATTTCTCCCGCACAACAAACTTGTAAATTTTTGACAATAACATCTCCCTCATTATATTAGGAAAACACAAGGTGATGAGTTGGATCTACTGCCCATGTGTAGACTATCTCTATTACTGTGAGATCTGTATGATCTTCAATGTGTTATGTTCCCACAATTGAGGTTGAGCATTTTCAAGTTATACACTTGAGTCAAATTTTTGCATTCTTATTACAAAACCATGATGGTTTTTAGTTTACTTCTTGTAAATTAATTATCTCTGGCTTGCCCCTATAAGTAATTGATGGCTAACAATTTGAGGCACTTGCCCTCAATGACCACAACTTACTTAAGCGGGTCATGGACATCAAGATCAGTCTTGCATTCCATAGGATAGCGCGTGCAATCCAAGACACGCCACCGGGATGCAAAGGACCTCAAGGGTAATGGTTTGAAACTCACTTCAAACCCTCAATCGGATACCATCAAGCTGTCACGAGACCCTATGAGCATGGAGAGCATGATAGTTGAATATGCATCAACTGACATGTTTGGAGACTATACATTTAGTCCCTTAGTCTTCTTAGTGATCTATTTATTTATGTCCATTTATGATGTTCTAATAAGAACATGATTATTGTTGTCATCATATATTGTATATCACAATATACTGTATCAGCACTTTGATACAAATACATTTGTATGTATTCTATATATCTGACAGTGATTTTCATATTGAGAATCTTCATGTCTATATATAGATTTCTACGGGAGTCAATCCGATGAAAAATGATATGTGCCTTGTGGAAATATGCACCACAAACTTTATACTCAGGGAAGTCCAATTTTCCCACTCTCATTGAGAGAAAGGAGATATTTAAATCGCTAGACGCGATGAGGTATTTGTTGGCTCAACTCGAGTCATATTTACTATCCCTGTGGGTACTTGAGTAACGTCGGGATGCTTTATTGCTTCCCAGGTTTAACTCGTACCCTACTAAACTATGAAGGTATCCGTCAAAAATAGTTTCCATAGCGAAACTTATGATGACAGCAAAGAGAAATAACTTCTCTTTACCATATGCAACGGATATGGCAAGCACATTCTATGTATATCATCTGGATTGTACTACACATAAGACTCAACCCGTAGCACATGTTGTGTACGAGATAGTTTTCCAGAGTGTCTTGTACATGACAAACTTGGCATACTCGCCTTGGTCATCGAGACATTGGGTTGAAACAGAAACTATCAGCAATTCTAATAGTTTATGATTATTATGATGCTAAATTCTAACATCATTTGGATTTTATGTGCACTACAAGTGACACAGGGAAGCTAATTTTAAGGCTCGCACACCTTAAAGTCTACGCTGAACCACTCAGACTCCTTGAATGCATCAAGTTGAGGTAAGTGGCTCTTCCATCCATTGACTAGACTATTCAGGCATTCCATGGTTCTAAAAGACATATCTACATGATGGTCTTAAATGTGTGCTTTATTCACACGAAACCATTGGCTCATTATCCTGACATCGATTTCAAGCAAATCGAATGGATAATATTGCAGAATTCTCCTTGAGTGCCTTCTCTATGGCCCTTGGATTGAGTTTAGCAATTTGTCCTAAGGTCTAGACTCAAAATGGTTTGGTAGAATCCTATCCAAAGAGTTAAGCTCATTGCATTATCTTTACTTTGGAATTGCAACTTGCCAACTTTACGTTGGAGTCATGCAGTTTTACACGCTCATGACAGAACTGCATAATATTATTCCCCTCTATCTTTGATATGTGGATATCTACCAAGTATTTCCTATCTGCGGTAATTCGGTTGCATACCGATATCACCACCCCGACATACATCATTGGCCCCTCAACATATAGTTGGGATCTATGTGAGGAATAACTGTATTACCGTCAATACCTCAAGCCCCTCTCATGGGGAGTTATTCAAGGCCAGTATGTTGATTCAATGAGGAATATTTCCAGGCATTAGGGGGAGAATTCAAGTACCATAAAGGATGCCAGGAAATTAGTGGAATGTTCAACACATTTCTGCCTCATATCCACGTAATCAAAGAGCTGAACCATGTGTTCAGAAGATTTGCAACACATTGCAAATAACATGCCAGATTCATTTATTGACTATAAATGTGTCACACAATCCTACAATCCTACAAAAGTACGCCTGAAAGAGTGGAGGTACCAACAAAATCCACTCCACTCCCCGTTCAAAGCAACAGGGGGAGATGTATGGCAGAAGTACGTCGGGATTCAGCTTATCACAAGCAAGGATATCAAGGCCTGTGAATCAGTAAATGCTAGTCAACTTCATGTTGGCAGACACCTAATGGGTAGTATACACCCAGTGGACGGGAAACCTCCACCAACCCAGGTCATAGTGCACACAATGACCGGGACATTGGAATACCCGACTCAATCGCATTGGGAAATCGCGAGCAGTCACCATGGGTAACGATATTTCCGTCAACTATATATTGATATATAGATTCTGGAGAATCATATAACCGGAAGTCTACAATTGTCGACATACATTTCTCAACTAGATTGCAAAAACCTTTCAAATGATTCAGATCCAAAGACCATGGCCATGGCAAAGTGTGAACAACAGTCGGATTGAACTCAAGCAAAGGGTATAATCTAGGTAGAAATGATCTTGCTCAATGATGGGAAGGAATTCATAAGAAATACCTACACCAGTTTTCTTCTGGAAACAGAATTGAGAACAACGAGGTGGTGAAACAAAGAGCAAGTATTGTAGCACAAGGGTTTACGCAGATACCTAACTATTCTTCAGAGGTGGAATCTCATTCCGATAACTTATATCATTGGCAGTACAAAATCATCTATCTCTGCAGTTGATAGATGTAGTGATCACATATCCATGTGGCTCACTAGATTCAGACATGTATGATTGATTTCCAATGGAATCTCAATTCTGAATCGAAATACAAAATGCAACATACATTGTGTAAAAATTAGAAAGTCACCATATGACTTATTGTTGTTGGTACATTTGGTACAACTGACTTAGTGAGTTCCTTTCCACAAGGATTACTCCTACAATGATGGTTATCCATGTTTGTCTGTCATGCATAGTGATTACTCCTGCAATGACGATACATGTAATCATCTAAACGACGGAGTTTAAATGAAGGATTTGGGTAAAACCAAGATACCGCTCGTTACTACAACTTGAGCACCTTCACTCATACATTTTGGTACACTATGTTGTCTATATTCAAAATATATTGGAGAAATTCATTGTGGACAAGTCTTATACATCCATAACTCTCATGGTGGTTCATTCTCTAGACATAGAGAAAGATCTATTTAGACCAAGAGATGATGGAAATGAAATATTGGGACTCAACGTTCCTTAATGCCATTGGATCCACCAAACACAATTGGTTGGTACTCAAGAATATCTTTCGATATCTTCATGGCATCAAACATCTTGTCCTGGTTTTTCAGTTTCACAGAAATGTGAACACCGATATCATTGGATACATCGATCAGATCCCACTATATCAGATCGTAGACAAGCTTAGTGTTCCTATTAGGTGTGGTAGCCCTCTCATGAAGAGTCTTCGAGACAGACCTCATGGCTACATCCACCAACCATTATCTCAAGGATAATGTTTCTTGTGTTGCCCGGATGCAAATAGGTTACATAATAAGCAATATCGCTATATTGCATATCTTGCAAGTCAAATCATGTGACTGATTTGTTCACAAAGTTTCTACCAACTTCTACATTCCAGATATATGTTCTTGGAATTGGTGTGTGACGGCTTCAGAATTTGCAAGAATCAGGGGGAGTATCTTCCTCAATTGTTCCTGTTCAATGCATCATATTATACTCTTTTTCCCTTCATGAGTTTACTATATAGGTTCTCATAAAGGTTTTTAATGAGGTAATATCAACACAAGATTATATGTCATACTTTCGTTTTCCCCACCGGGATTTTTTAGGAAAGTATACACGACATATTTATTGCCCTCTAAATTCTATGGATATAATTCATATTGAGTTAACAGAGGCAATAATTATTATATGTTGGATCAATTTCTCCTTATTTTCCCACAGGGTTTGAAGGAGTTTAACCAGCATATCATACACTACTCCTCATATTTTTCCCACAGGGTTTTTGGAGGAGATTTAATCGAAGATGATGGATCCTTATGCGGTCAAGCGGTGATTAGGGGGAGTGTTAAGATTAATTAACACATCGTTAATTAAGGGAATAATCCCCGTCCCATCGCGGCCGCGCCCGAATAGTCGCGTCTTACGAACGCGTCCGTTCCCATTGTATATAAGGATTCTGTAACCATCAATAAAGGGTTCGATTCAATCATTTGTCTCTCGTCTCTCTCGTTTAAGATCTAACAGTTAGCTGTTCTACCAAGCTACGGGCGAGCAAGTAATCGGTCACACTCTGTAAACGATGGATATCGCAAGTTTCCTAGCCCTGCCTCCGGTAGCTCCTCCTCCTCCTTTCTGCTGGCAACCAACCGCCGCCCCGAGGAAAGGCGGCTCAAGCTGCCACCGGCCCGAAGTGGGTGCCGGTGCTCGGCAACCTGCACTAGCTGGGCCCTCTGCCGCACCGCAGCCTGTGCGACTTGGCCCCGTCGTGCTGCTCTGCCTCGGCGACGACGGTGGTGGTCTGGTCTCATCCGCGGCGGCAGCGTGCGACGTGGTGCAGTCCCACAACGCTGACTGCTGGAAGATGGTGCGGTCCCATGGCGTTTGCTCCTGCGCCGGTGCGAAGCTTGGGAGGTAGTCCAGGAGCGGATGCAGATTGTCATTTGCATCGACAGCATCTGGAAGATGGTGGATCGTGTGCTAGGTTCGTGGTTCGTGGATAGCAGGTGTGATTTTCTCCTGGGTGCCAGATCTGAAGTTCGATGACGTGTCCGGGGTGTTGCCCCAGTCTGATTCGTTCAACGGTAATGGTTTCGTCTTTTGCGAGCCACCTTGGAGGTCCGCAAAGCTATATATCAGCGATGGAGCCGCATCGAGCTCGGGTGTGAAAGTGATTCTTCATTTTCTTTCTTTGCTGGCTGTTGTGATGGTGTCAGAAGCAGGTGACGGGCGTTGGTGTCTTAGTTTAGAGGATTCTTTGATCTTGATTTTTACTTCTTGGTTATCATTTCTTTATGCAAAAGCTAGCGTTCTATTGTCTTTTCAGTATTTGTGCGTGACTTATATTATGATCCTTATGATATACTCCCTCCGTTTCATAATGTAGTATCTATAGATTTTTATGGAAGTCAAACTTTGCCAACTTTGACCAAGTGTATAGAGAAAACTGTCTACATCTACAATACCAAACATGTACATTATGAAAATATAACTCATGATGTATCCAATGATGTGCATTTGGTATTCTAGATGTACCTACTTTTCTCTATAAATATGGTCAAAATTTGTAATGTTTGATTTTTGCAAAAATCTATAAGCACTATATTATGGAACGGAAGGAGTATTTTTTTGTTTCAAACTATAAGTCTTTCTAGAGATTCCAATAAATGACTATATATAAAGCAAAATGAGTGAATGTACACTATAAAATATATCTGCATACATCCGTGAACGACGATGGTGGTCTCGTCCGCGGCGGTACCGTGCGACGTGGTACAGTCCCATGACGCTGACTGCTGCAGCCGGCCCGCGTCGCCGGGCCCCGCGCGGCTCTCCTACGGACGCAAGAGCATCGCCTTCTCACCCTACGGTGCCTACTGGTGCGACATGCGCAACCTTTTCGCCGCGGAGCTCCTCGGCGCGCGCAGCGTCAGAGCCGCCTGGGATGCGCAGCTGGAGCAGGTGAACAGGCTCATGGCCGCCCTGGGCGATGCGGCGGGGCCGGTGTCGTTGGACGAGCATGTGTTCTGTGTCGTCGACGGCATCATCGGCACGGTGGCGTACGGGGGCGTCTGCGGCGCGGTGTTTGAGGGCAAGTACGACCGGTTCTAGGCTTCTAGCATGTCCTAGAGGAGGCCATGGATATGGCGGCCAGCTTCTCTGCCGAAGACTTCTTCCCCACCGCCGCAGGCCGGCTCATCGACCGGCTCGCCGGCATCGTCGCGCGACGAGAGAGGATCTTTAAAGATCTTGACGCCTTCTTCGAGGCAGTGCTGGAGCAGCACTTGGATCCCGCGCGCCCCAAGCCGGTGAGCGGCGGCGGCGACTTGGTGGACGCCCTCGTCCTAATCTGCGACGAGCACGGCTTCACGAGGGACCCCGTCAAGGCTGTCCTCCTGGACGCGTTCCTCGGCGGCCTCGACACGAGCTACACGACAATCCTGTGGGCGATGACGCGATGTCGGAGCTGATCCGGAAGCCGCGGGTGCTGAAGAAAGCACAGGAGGAGATACGGGTCGCGGTCGCCGGCAGCGGCAACAGCGAGTAGCGGGTGCAGCCAGACGACCTGCGATGCTGACATACCTGAAAATGGTGGTCAAAGAGACCCTGCGGCTGCACCCGCCAGTGACGCTGCTTGTTCCGCGGGAGACGCTGCGGCGGGTGCAGATCGGTGGCTACGACGTGCCGGTGGGGATGCGGGTGCTGGTGAACGCGCGGGCCATCGGGAGGGACCCCGTGAGCTGGGGGCGGGACGCGGAAGAGTTCGAGGCAGAGAGGTTCTTATCCGGCGGGAGGCACGGCGACGTCGACTTCCGCGGTGCTCACCTAGAGCTGATGCCATTCGGCGCCGGCCGGCGGATCTGCCCCGGACTGGCCATGGGGGTGGCGAACGTGGAGTTCACGTCGGCCAACATGCTGTACGGATTCGAGTGGGAGCTGCCAGAGGGGACGGTGGCAGAGAAGGTGAGCATGGAGGAGGCCGGCCAGATGACCTTCCACCGCAAGACGCCGCTGGTCCTCGTGCCCACCCACCCCGTACGTACCGCCCGAGAGAACCACGTTGTGACGAGCGCGCTCTTGCAGAGTCCCTGTTACCCATGTCATGTAACTTCTTCAACTCAGTGGTCAGTGCTAGTTTGGTACTCCACTTGGTGAGATCTTTGTGAAGAATAAATTTCAGAGAATAATACGGGGTGTTCAATGGAAGTGAGCAACTTGTGGTTCATTATCATTATTCGGTCATTTTAGCTCATTATTCTGCCATTTGTTTTCAGTATGTTGGTATGCAAAACTTAGTGATTTTCACTGTTGCAATTATGCTCATGCAATATCCAGTTTGCTTTTGCTCGTCTTTCTCTCTCTATTACTAGCACATATGCCCGTGCGTTGTAACGGGAGAAAAATTGATATGCATTTAAAATTAGTGAGAATTATATGTGCAAGCAATACCCTGTGTGCACGTGAAAAATGAACATTTAGCTTCTCGGTTTCGTCGGGTATGAAGTAATCGATCCTCTACTTATCCATCCATTGATCGAGGGCATTTAAGAGTTTTGTTACGTCATCATACGCCAGAGAAGGCCCATGAATGATTCAACCTACTTTTCCTTTCAATCAAAGAGATTTTAAGGTATGAAGTTTATGAATATAGTAGGAAACATGAACCTTTTTTCAATCCTGAACAATTCTTTAAAAATTATGTACACTTTTAGAAAAATGTGAATAAATTTTGAAACAAGAACATCTTTTAAAATTGACAAGCATTTTTTGAAAACATCAACTTTTTTTATAAAAACATGAACATTATTTGAATTCGTGAACATTTTTTTAGAACGAGAACATGTGTTAAAAATTCGTAACATTTTTCAAAAATATGTATCTTTTAACATTATTTTTAATTGTGAAAATTTCACTAAAACAAAAAAAAAGAAAATCGAATTTGGATCATTTTTTAAATTTCCATTTTCTTTTTAGAAATCTCCAAAATTTTTGAAAAAAATAAAAGTTTTCGAAAAAATGGAAAAAATTTCAGGTTCCGAATATTTTTCAAACTAGCAACAAATTTTTGAATTCTGAACATTTTATATAATTTTTTTAGTTCTGAACATGTTTTGAGAATTTTGAATTTATGAAATAAATTCTATAAGAAAAATAAACTTGGGAGTGAAAAGGAGATAGGGGAAGGAGAAAAAATAGAAATAAAACATAGAAACAAAGAAAATGGGCCAGCCCATTATTAGTTGTTCTATGCGATGCTCCAACTATTTGTCGCCCTGTGTGAAAAATAGAATTTGCACAGTTGCGTGGGCAGAAAAATAAGTGGGCTGACTTCGTTGGGCCACAACACGCGGCCCACTTACGAAATTCTAGGAAATCCTTATTTTCTAGGTCTAGATTATTGCACCAATCTTAGGTTACTTATATTCTCAGGGCGTCTCTAATGGCAACCCGCGAAAAACCTTCCACATCCGTTCGCGGATAGGGAGATCAGTCTGAAAACACAGATACGGGAGGTCGACATCCAACCATAGTTGCATACATCTGGTCTTCTGGATTTTTTCCCCAGTCCGCACGACCAAGTAGCCAGATGCAAAGGGCACATAAATTCAAATAGCCACATGTAGCGGTAGTTAATTTTTTTAAATCAAATATTTTACATCCCAACATTGTTGTCCCCTTTCACGTCAATTGATACTCAATTAGATCATCCTTGAGCTGCTCGTAAGTTGGTCGATGCCGAATTTGTTGATGCATTTAAACAAGCTCCTCAAATGTGATTGGATTCTGGTCCGGAAGTTGGATAGGATCACCCATGTTCTCAAATTTCAGAGTTGCGGCAGCGTCGTCACCCTCATCCTCGACGATCATGTTGTGCATGATCGCACAACATGTCATCACCTCCCACAAGGTCTTCGGATCCCATTGTTTTGCAGGTCCATGAACAACCGCAAAACTGGCCTGAAGAACTCCAAATGCCCTCTCGACATTCTTTCTAGGTGCTTCTTGTCTTTGGGCAAAGTGAGCCTTTTCCTGGCCAACTGGGTTTGAAATGATGCTGACAAAGATATCCATGGAGGATAGATACTGCCAGCCAGATAGTAGCCCATGTTGTAATCATGTCCATTGACAGTATAGTGGCAAGGAGGTGCTTTTTATAACATCCCAATTTTCAATTTGGATGTTATACATAGGTCATCATATGCATATCATATTTATTCTTGCATTTTGTTGTGATCCTAAAAACCTTAAACAACTCAAGGACCCAAGGAGAGAGTTGGGGGTTTCACAAAAATTAATATTTGAATTTATTCCAAATTTGAAAGGAGGATCGATTAGATTTTATTATTTTTCTCTCTAATTATTTTCAATAATAAAAAATAAATGAGAGAAGATAATATGACTTCTTCAACATCAGAGAAATATTGGAGAAAGAATTTTTAAAATCAAATTATTATTTTATTGATATTTTATTTGCTATTTTATTTGAATTAGAGAAAAGTTGCATTTTTGAAAATTGCATTGATTAGTCCAGAAAAATGTTCATTTCTCCTAAATATTAGGTTTGGATGGTGAAAATTGTTTCTCGAATTTTTAGAATTTTTTATATTTATTTAGGATTTTTCTTTGGCGGCGTAATTATTTAAAAAAAGTCTCCGGACCGACTGGGCCGAAGCCGAGCCGACTCATCGCGCTGCCACCGCCTCCTCCCGCTCGGAGTCCGGCGTGGACACGCCGCCAGAGTCCCGAAGGACTCTGCGACGCCGCTACCGCCTCGGGATGCCCCCCTCTTTAAAGGGGCCGGCCCCGATGCCCTCTGCCCTCGTCCCGCGCCGCCGCCGCTGCTAGCCGTTGTTGCTGCTGCTGCCTGCGCCGCATCGCGCCGCCGCCGCACCCCGCCGCCTCGCCCCGCCCCCGGATCGCCTCGCCGGAGTCGAGCCAAGCCGCCGCCGTCGCCCCGCCGTTGACCGCTGTCGTTGAACCGGTAAGAACCAGTCGGTTCTTCGGTTTTGCGGTTTAGTCATTTTTAGATCTTTTTTTAGGTTTAGCTTAAATAACGAACGTTCGCACGGTAGATTTTTCTTTTTAGTTTATTTTGGGCCAGGGACCTATCCGCGAATAGTTTTCTTGTGATTTAGCCCTTGATCTTAAAACTAGCGTAGCTTTTTGCTCGTTTGTCCAAATTAGATGAAACTAGCGCCTAAGTCTTCGTGACGTTCTGTTCTTTCCAGTTAACCAACTTGAACATGATTTTGACACTATAAAATTTGACTTTAGTTCAGATTAGTAAACGATCTTGTTTCATTCGTATTTTGAGTTTCGTTTCTCCGTTTGAGTTGTTTCTTTTTAAAAATCGTAGCTAATCACATGTACCTACTATTAAGATCTAATCTACATAGTAATAATGATGTTAGGTTTTACTTTCTGTTAGTTTAAGCTGTTTGCCTGTTTCGTGTTTGATTTGGATCTTTTCTCGGTTTTTCTCGTTGTTTCATTTGAGTGATTGCTTATGCATGCTATTGTTTGTCTACGCTAGATTACCCGGAGTGCAAAGCTTGTTACTACGAATCTCTAGAGTTTGCAGATCGTCAACAAGGCAAGTTACAGTTTGATCATACTCTTCCATACCCAGTTTTTACTATGCATTAGTATTACCCCTCAAATATTTGCATGAGTAGAACTGGGAACATGTGGTTTCGTTGTAGTGCTTGAGGTAGGAACCTAATACCTTTTGATCAACCCGGGAATTTACGTTATGCTTTATTATTGCTTAGCCATGCTCGTAAACGGGGACTGGATCGTGATTCATGATACGTCTCCAACGTATCTATATTTTTTTATTGTTCCATGCTATTATATTACCCGTTTTGGATGTTTATGGGCTTTACTAAGCACTTTTATATTATTTTGGGACTAACCTATTAACCGGAGGCCCAGCCCAAATTGCTATTTTTTTTGCTATTTCAGTGTTTCGAAGAAAAGGAATATCAAACGGAGTCCAAATGGAATGAAACATTCGGGAGAGTTATTTTTGGAACAAATGCAATCCAGGAGACTTGGAGTGGACGTGAAGAAGCAAAAGAGGAAGCCACGAGGCAGGGAGGCGCGCCCTAGGGGGATGGGTGCGCCCCCACCCTCATGGGCCCCTTGTGGCTCCCCTGACCGACTTCCTTCGTCTATATATATCACCATACCCTGAAAACATCTAGGAGCACCACGAAACCCTATTTCCACCGCCACAACCTTCTGTACCCGTGAGACCCCATCTTGGAGCCTTTTCTGGCACTCCGCCGGAGGGGGAATCGATCACGAAGGGCTTATACATCAACACCATAGCCTCTCCGATGAAGTGTGAGTAGTTTACCACAGACCTTCGGGTCCATAGTTATTAACTAGATGACTTCTCTCTCTTTGAATCTCAATACAAAGTTCTCCTCGATCTTCTTGGAGATCTATTCGATGTAACTCTTTTTGCGGTGTGTTTGTCGAGATCCTGAATTATGAGTTTATGATCAAGATTATCTATAAGAAATATTTGAATCTCCTCTGAATTCTTTTATGTATGATTGGTTATCTTTGCAAGTCTCTTCGAATTATCAGTTTGGTTTGGCCTACTAGATTGATCTTTCTTGCAATGGGAGAAGTGCTTAGCTTTGGGTTCAATCTTGCGGTGTCCTTTCCCAGTGATAGCAGGGGCAGCAAGGCACGTATTATATTGTTGCCATCGAGGATAAAAAGATGGGGTTTATATCATATTGCTTGAGTTTATCCCTCTACATCATGTCATCTTGCCTATTGCGTTACTCTGTTCTTATGAACTTAGTACTCTAGATGCATGCTGGATAGCGGTCGATGTGTGGAGTAATAGTAGTAGATGCAGAATCGTTTCGATCTACTTGTCACAGACGTGATGCCTATATACATGATCATGCCTAGATATTCTCATAACTATGCACTTTTCTATCAATTGCTTGACAGTAATTTGTTCACCCACCGTAATACTTATGCTATCTTGAGAGAAGCCAGTAGTGAAGCCTATGGCCCCCGGGTCTATTTTCTATCATATAAGTTTCCGATATATTTTATTTTGCAATCTTTACTTTCCAATCTATATCATAAAAATACCAAAAATATTTATCTTATTATTATCTCTATCAGATCTCACTTTCGCAAGTGGCCGTGAAGGGATTGACAACCCCTTTATCGCGTTGGTTGCGAGGTTCTTATTTGTTTGTGTAGGTACGAGGGATTTGCGTGTAGCCTCCTACTGGATTGATACCTTGGTTCTCAAAACTAAGGGAAATACTTATGCTACTTTGCTGCATCACCCTTTCTTCTTCAAGGGAAAACCAACGCAGTGCTCAAAAGGTAGCATATCACAAGGAGCTGGAGAACACCATTTATCAAATATGTGGCCGCCGAAACTAAGAATGGGAGATGATTCGTACCAGGAGGGATGGATCAATTGCAGCATACATTCAGGAGATGGGTGACCATATTCGTCAACAAGAGAATCAACTAATTATCAACATGAAGAAGATCAAGAAGCTAATGAAGAGAAACAACGATCTAGAAGAGGAACTCAAGTTTACACGCGATGGATACAAGGAAGAAATTGCCGTGTTACTAGAGAAGCATGAAGACCTGAAGAGGAAGCTAGGACTACCAGTGGAGAATCATAAGCGAGAACCAGCAAAGGAGATCCATTCGGAGGACTACATCATCTTGGATGACACCGACACGGACAGTGATGCAAATGATGACAGTGATGACGACTATGTTGACGAAGCTGGAGCAGATATTATGGAGTCTTCCTCTGATGAAAATTTCTAGATGACCACCATGTAACTAGTAGTATTCCTCCAAGTAGTTAGCAACGATCGAGTTTGTAATCATAGGTTAGATCGTTGGTGTGAACCTTGTGTGCTATTGAATGAAGTGAAGATTGTGTTTGTCTCATGAGCATATGGGTAGTGAATATCTCTTAGACCTCATTCTATTCTGTTTTCTCACCCCTTCTAAACACATCAGATGCCTTCGAGACATGACAATGGATTTGCATTCCCACCAGAGCTCACTCAGTTGATCCAACAGCAGAATGCCTTGATGCAGATGCTAGTTCAGAACCAGAACCAAGGCAACAACAACAACAACCCACCTCCACCACCCCCCATTGACCACTAAGGTTGAATCCGCCGGTGTTCTCTAGTAGCACCGAGCCGATTGTTGCAAATGATTGGCTCCGCGAGACTGGAAGAGAGCTAACCACTGCAGGATGCACAGATGCGGAGAGAGTGCGCTTTGCCGCACATCGGTTTGATGGACGCGTAGCATCTTGGTGGGAGAATTTCACCGCTACTTACCCCATTGATACAGTTACATGGGATCAATTTCAGCTGGCTTTCCGCACTGCCCATGTTTCAGCAGGAGCTATGAGCATGAAGAAGCGCGAGTTTTGCAACTTGCACCAAGGAGGGCGTACAGTGGGCCAGTATGTGGATGAGTTTAGCAAGTTAGCATGCTATGCTCCAGATGATGTAGCCACAGATGCCGCAAAGCAGGAGGAGTTTCTGGAAGGACTCAACGATGAGCTGAGCATGCAGTTGATGGTGGCTACATTCAACAACTACCAGGAGTTGGTAGACAAGGCCCTCATTACTGAAGGCAAGCAGCAATAGATTAATAATCGCAAGAGGAAGTATGGACAAGGGAAGTACACTTCTGGAGCTCAGCAGAAGCCCCGCTATTCCCCGTACTCAGGAGGACATACCCACAACCATGGAGGCCATAACCATGGAGGACATATGCACAATGGAGCAAGTTCGCACAACCACAGTGGCCCCAAGAATGTCAATGGGAATGGAGGAAGCAGCAGCCAGAACCGTTCCAACACCTCAACACCAGCTAAGAGGGATCTGAGCCACATTACCTGTTTCAAGTGCGGGAAGACCGGACATTATGCCACTGAATGTCCTGAAGCAAAGAATGGAAAAGGCAATGGAGGTTCTGCAAAGAAGCCCAACCCCGTCACCAAAGGTCAGGTGAACCACGTCAGTGTGGAGGAGATTGAGGATCAACCCGACACAGTTGTCGGTAAGTTTTTCATTAATGCATTTACCGCACTTGTTCTTTTCGATACTGGTGCATCGCATTCATTCATATCAAGGGAATTTGTGGATAAGTATAAATTGCCAACCGTAGCCCTTAAGTCACCTATGTTAGTAAGTTCCCCAGGAGCGGAGTATATGGCTAGTAGGGGATGTTATCAGTTGCCAGTAACCATAGGTAGACATGTTTTCCCCACCGACCTGATTGTTCTGGAGTCACAAGGATTGGATGTTATACTAGGCATGGATTGGCTATCCAAGTTTTAGGGAAACATCGATTGTGCCAGTAAATCAATTCTTCTCACCACCCCAGTCTGAAAGAGGATCAAGTATGTATCTCGGCATGCGCCGAGGAGGACTCAGGTGAATTACTTAACAAGAGTTGTTCAGGAGGAAGTACCAGTGGTGAAGGATTATCCCAACGTATTTCGGAGTTACCAGGCATGCCACCGGATCGAGACATTGAGTTGTTGATTGAGTTATTACCAGGCACCGGACCAATATCAAAGAGACCGTATCGGATGCCCGCAAAAGATCTGGAGGAAATTAAGAAGCAGATAAAGGAGTTACTGGAGAAAGGTTACATTCTACCTAGTTCATCACCTTGGGGAGCCCCAGTGCTTCTAGTGGAGAATAAGGATGGATCTTTGAGGATGGTTGTTGATTATCGTGCGCTGAATGAGGTGATGATCAAGAACAAATACCCTCTGCCTATGATCAATGATTTGTTTGACCAATTGCAAGGAGCTAAAGTTTTCTCCAAAATCGATCTTCGATCAGGTTATCACCAGTTGAAGATCCGAGAGCAGGATATACCTAAGACAACTTTTACCACAAGGTATGGGCTTCATACCTAAAGGAGATGGTTGGAGCTCATAAAGGATTATGACATGAGATTGCACTATCATCCCGAAAAGGCCAATGTCATAGCAGGTGCGTTGGGCTGCTAGAGTTATGTTAACACGCTCATAACCGGAGGATTACCGAAGGAGTTAGCAGACGACCTTCGAGAGCTATGCTTGGAGATAGTTCCGAGAGGTTATGTTGTAGCATTGGAAATTCAGTCCACTCTATTGGGTAAGATCAGAGAAGCCCAGAAGACGGACAAGGAGATTGCTGAGATAAAGGAAAGGATGAGAAAAGGAAAGGCCAAAGGATTTCGTGAGGATGAGCACGACACCTTATGGTTTGGGGATCGTATTTATGTGCCTAGTGACCCTGTGATCAGGAAGTTGATTCTTCAGGAGGCTCATGATTCGCCTTACTCGATTCACCCAGGCAACACCAAGATGTATCTGGATTTGAAGGAAAGTTTCTGGTGGACAAGAATGAAGAAGGATATAGCCGAGTATGTAGCAGCATGTGATGTATGTCAGAGAGTCAAGGCAGAGCATCAGAAGCCAGCCAGATTGCTACAGCCGTTTCCGATACCCGAATGGAAGTGGGATAAACTTGGCATGGATTTTATCACTGGATTACCCAGGACTCGTTCAGGCTATGATTCTATCTGGGTTGTAGTTGATCGCTTGACAAAAGTAGCCCATTTCATCCCGGTGAAGATAACATATACGAGTGCTAAGTTGGCAAAGATATACATGACCAGGATCGTATGTCTGCATGGAGTTCCGAGGACCATTGTATCAGATAGAGGAACCCAGTTTACTTCAAAGTTTTGGAATCAGTTGCATGAAACTTTAGGTACCAGGCTAAAGTTCAGTACAACATTTCATCCACAGACAGATGGACAGACCGAGAGAGTCAATTAGATTCTGGAAGACATGTTGAGGACTTGTGCGCTAGATTATGGATCTAGTTGGGATGACAATTTTCACTATGCAGAGTTCTCCTATAACAACAGTTATCAAGCCAGTTTTAAGATGGCCCCTTTCAAAGCTTTCTATGGAAGGAGGTGCAGGACACCACTCTCGTGGGATGAAGTTGGAGATAGATAGTTGTTCGGACCAGACTTAATCAAAGACTCTGAGGAGATGGTTAAGTTGATTCGCGACAGACTCAAGGTAGCCCAGTCCAGGCAGAAAAGTTATGCGGATACTAAACGCAAGGAGATAGTTTACGAAGTCAGAGACAGAGCATATCTTCGTGTATCCCCACTTCGAGGAGTTAAACGTTTTGGAGTCAAGGGAAAGCTAGAACCACGTTTTGTGGGACCATACATAGTTTTGGAACGCATGGGAGAAGTTGCGTACAAGTTGGAATTGCCAGAAGGATTGTCAGGAGTTCATGATGTGTTTCACGTTTCCCAGTTGAAGAAGTGCTATGCAGAGATGGCCGATATTCCTCTAAGAGATATAGTGCCACTGGAAGCAATTCAGTTGGATAGTGATCTGACCTATGAAGAGAAGCCAGTCAAGATTCTCGAGTTTTCCAGTCGAGTTACTCGCAGCAAGGTTATCAATTTTTGCAAAGTTCAGTGGAGCCACCATACCGAGCAGGAAGCCACCTGGGAGCGAGAAGAAGATCTTCGCAAGGACCACCCAAACATTTTTGCTGACTAGCCCGAATCTCGAGGGCGAGATTCTTCTTAAGGGGGGTAGGTTTGTAACAACCCAATTTTCAATTTGGATGTTATACATAGATCATCATATGCATATCATATTTATTCTTGCATTTTGTTGTGATCCTAGAAATCTTAAGCAACTCAAGGACCCAAGGAGAGAGTTGGAGGTTTCACAAAATTTCATATTTGAATTTATTCCAAATTTGAAAGGAGGATCAATTTGATTTTATTATTTTTCTCTCCAATTATTTTCGGTAATAAAAAAATTAAATGGGAGAAGATAAGATGACTTCTTCAACATCAGAGAAATATTGGAGAAAGAATTATTAAAATCAAATTATTATTTTATTGGTATTTTATTTGCTATTTTATTTGAATTAGAGAAAAGTTGCATTTTTGAAAATTGCATTTTTAGTCCAGAAAAATGTTCATCTTGTCCTAAATATTAGGTTTGGACGGTGAAAATTGTTTCTGGAATTTTTAGAACTTTTTAAATATTTATTTAGGATTTTTCTTTCGCAGCGTAATTTTTTTTAAAAATGTCTCCGGACCGACTGGGCCAAAGCCCGGCCGGCCCATCGCGCCACCACCGCCTGCTCCCGCTCGGAGTCCGGCACGGACACGCCGCCGGAGTCCCGATGTACTCCGCAACGCCGCCGCCTCGGGACGCCCCCCTCTTTAAAAGGGCCGGCCCTGACCCCCTCTGCCCTCGTCCCGCCCCGCCGCCGCCGTAGCCTCACCACCGCGCCGCCGCTGCCAAGCCACCTTGCCGCCGCCACACTCCGCCACCAGGAGCCGTCGTCGCCTCGCCCCGCCGCCGCATCGCGTCGCCGGAGTCGAGCCGAGTCGCCGCCGTCGCCCCGCCATTGACCGCCGCCGTTGAACCGGTAAGAACCGGTCGGTTCTTCGGTTTTTTTGGTTTTGTGGTTTAGTCGTTTTTTAGGTTTAGTTTAAATAACGAACGTTTGCGCGGTAGATTTTTCTTTATAGTTCATTTCGGCCAGGGACCTATCCATGAATAGTTTTCTCGCGATTTAGCCCCTGATCTTAAAACTAGCGTAGCTTTTTGCTCGTTTGTGCAAATTAGATGAAACCAGTGCCTAAGTCTTCGTAACATTCTGTTCTTTCTAGGTAACCAACTTGAACATGATTTTGATACTATAAAATTTGACTTTAGTTCAGATTAGTAAACGATCTTGTTTCATTCGTATTTTGAGTTTCGTTTCTCCGTTTGAGTTGTTTCTTTTTGCAAATCGTAGCTAATCACATGTACCTACTGTTAAGATCTAATCTACATAATAATAATGTTGTTAGGTTTTACTTTCTGCTAGTGTAATCCGTTTGCCTTTTTCGTGTTTGATTTGGATCTTTTCTCGGTTTTCTTGTTGTTTCGTTTGAGTGATTGCTTATGTATGCTACTGTTTGTCTATGCTAGATTACCCAGAGTGCAAAGCTTGTTACTACAAATCTCTAGACTTTGTATATTGTCAGCAAGGCAAGTTACACTTTGATCATACTCTCCCATACCCAGTTTTTACTATGCATTTGTATTACCCCTCAAATATTTGCATGAGTAGGATTGGGAACATGTGGTTTGGTTGTAGTGCTTGAGGTAGGAACCTAATACCTTTTGATCACCCCAGGAATATACGTTATGCTTTATTATTGCTTAGCCATGCTCGTAGACGGGGATTGGATCGTGATTCACATGGAAGTTTCGAGAGATTAATCTTGGATAACATTAGGGTGGCAACTTTAATACACATATGGGTTGATTGGTTGAGGCACTTGGGGAACCCAGTGTTGTCTATTTAGGGAAATCTCGGAGTACCCGTGTGATTTTTCCCTCGGTTCTCCACCCAGGCTAAAAGGGATCATATGATATTTCATGCTTAGAAACTTCCGTGGGAACCTTCTCAAATATTGGAACAACTTGGAAGTAGTTAAATAAATTTATTCCTTTGTTGTAGGGAAAAACTTGCTTTATGCAAAATCATAAACTTAGAGCCTCCACCAGCCAAATATTGCATGTAGATATAGTTCTTGCATTTCATTGCTTTATAGTGTAACTCTGCCAGCATATTCAATGTGCTGACCTACACAGCTGCAACGTCTCATGTTGCAGATTACTCAGACAACGAATAAGGTGCGATAGGTCGTTGTCTTGCACTCAGCTATGCCGTTGGAGTTGATGGACTCATTTACCTTCGAGGCTTCCATAGTTATTTAGTTTAAATGGCCTTCAACCATGATATTTTTGTGTAATCATACTCTTTATGAGGACTCGATGTAATAAGTGTGTGATTAAACTCTGTTATAATTCCTTGAGTACTGTGCGTGTCAGCATTACCGATCCAGGGATGACACTGATGCACAGAGACTTCAGTCCATTCGGTCATGGTCGCTACACTTTTCCTCTAGTCAGCATCGCAAACATCGGAGATCGTTGCAACACATTGATGTAATTGTGAGACCTGGGCATGCCAAAGAAAGCGTGCCAAATCCAAAGATCTTGTGATGCAACTGCTTCAAGAATGATGGTGGGCTTCTTAACATGACCCTGATATTTTCGAAAAAGGCTTTTGCCCTGCTTTATATATAAAGAAATGACCAACAACATCCTAGTACAAACACACGCCACCCCAACACACGCCCACACCCAAGGCAAGATACATTCGCGCAGAGCGCAACAACACCACCCCAAGCACTACAAGCCAAGTCGGGTCCTCGACCATGAACACGCCACCGCGAAGAGATGAAGCCGCATACGATAAATCGTGGGCTCCAAGGCGGCGCCTTCAGAAGGATACGACACCGGAGCACGGCCACCGCTCGACCTGAGGTGCAGAGTTTCCCCTGGAGCAACACGACGGGCAATGATGGCCGCGACGATGCCTTCAAGAAGGGAACGAGGTTCGCCGCCACTGGTCCGTCTGGAGATAGAACATGTTTTCTCCCCGGCCAAAACTCACCGCCACCGAACGCCACACCCCGACGACCATGCCGCCCACACGACCATGGTCACCGGGCAGCACCAAACCACGGGCTCTGCGCATGAGCACAGTGACGCAACCACCAGGGCCGCCGCCCCAGCATCCAAGACCACGACGCCACCTCACCCGCCACTCACCGCTACACCAAAAAAAGAGACGAGTGGAAAGGGCCCGCCTTTTGCACCCCTGAGCTACCCCCACCGCTGAGACCCAATAGGCCGGCCAAAACTGGTCTCCATCAACCCGTCCTTCCGTCGGGTGCAAGACGGGGTCGGTCCTGGTGCTGGGCACGAGAAGAGTCCGGTCCTTACTGTCGGGAGCGAGACGAGGACGGTCCTGTTGCCGGGCGCGAGACGAGTCCGGTCCTATGGTCGGGCGCGAGACGAGCTCGGTCCTGCTACCAGGTGCGAGACGAGCAATGGATCACAACTGGGAGAGGGCCAACCCTTTGATGAAGGTAGCGCCTGAACGATGAGGGGGAGGAATCGAAGATCAACAAGGGCGCTCACTGATGACCCACAAGTATAGGGGATCTATCATATTCCTTTCGATAAGTAAGTGTGTCGAACCCAACAAGGATCAGAAGGAAATGACATGTGGTTTTCAGTAAGGTATTATCTGCAAGCACTGAAATTATCGGTAACAGATAGTTTTGTGATAAGGTAATTTGTAACGGGTAGCAAGTAACAAAAGTAACAAGGTGTAGCAAGGTGGACCAATCCTTTTTATAGCAAAGGACAAGCCTGGACAAACTCTTATATAAAGCAAAGCACTCCTGAGGACACATGGGAATTATCGTCAAGCTAGTTTTCATCATGCTCATATGATTCGCGTTCGTTACTTTGATAATTTGATATGTGGGTGGACCGGTGCTTGGGTACTGCCCTTCCTTGGACAAGCATCCCACTTATGATTAATCCCTCTTGCAAGGATCCACAACTACGAAAGAAGAATTAAGGTAAACCTAACCATAGCATGAAACATGGATCGAAATCAGCCCCTTACGAAGCAACACATAAAGTAGGGTTTAAGCTTCTCTCACTCTAGCAACCCATAATCTACTTATTGCTTCCCAATGCCTTCCCCTAGGCCCAAACAATGGTGAAGTGTCATGTAGTTGATGTTCACATAACACCACTAGAGGAGAGACAACATACATCTCATCAAAATATCGAACGAATACCAAATTCACATGACTACTTATAACAAGACTTCTCCCATGTCCTCAGGAACAAACGTAACTACTCACAAATCATATTCATGTTCATAATCAGACGGGTATTAATATGAAAGGATCCGAACATATGATCTTCCACCGAATAAACCAACTAGCATCAACTACAAGGAGTAATCAACACTACTAGCAACCCACAGGTACGAATCTGAGGTTTTGAGACAAAGATCGGATACAAGAGATGAACTGGGGTTTGAGAGGAGATGGTGCTGGTGAATAAGTTGATGGAGATTGACCCCCTCTCAATGAGAGGATCGATGGTGATGAAGATGGTGACGATCTCCCCCTCCCGGAGGGATGTTTCCCCTGCAGAACAGCTCCGCCGGAGCCGTAGATTGGTTCCGCCAAGGTTCCGCCTCGAGACGGTGGCGCTTTGTCCCGAAAGCTTCCTTATGATTTTTCCATGGCAAAAGACACCATATACCAGAAGTTGGGCATCGGGGGGCTGCCAGGTGGCCCACGAGGCAGGGGGCGTGCCCAGGGGGGTAGGGCGTGCCCTCCACCCTCATGGACAATGGGTGCCCCCCCCTCTGGTGCTTTCTTCACCCAATATTTTTGATATATTCCAAAACTGACTTTCGTGGAGTTTCGGGACTTTTGGAGTTGTGCAGAATAGGTCTCTAATATTTGCCCCCTTTCCAGCCCAGAATTCCAGATGCCGATATTCTCCCTCTTCATGTAAACCTTGTAAAATAAGAGAGAAAGGGCATAAGTATTGTGACGTAATGTGTAATAATATCCCATAATGCAATAAATATTGATATAAAAGCATGATGCAAAATGGACGTATCAACTCCCCCAAGATTAGACCTCGCTTGTCCTCAAGCGGAAGCCGATATCAAAAAATATGTCCATATGTTTAGAGATAGAGGTGTCGATAAAATAAAATACGGACATGATGACATCATGATCATTCTTAGAACAACAACATATATATTGTCATATCATTTCTTATGCTAAAGTAACAATCTATTCACAATGTAAAGTATGAATCAGAAACTTCATTGAAAACTAGCAAACTATAATCTTAGTCATTGAAGCAATTGCAATTTATCATAACATCACAAAGAGTCAATATAAGAGCTTTTCAGCAAGTCCACATACTGAACTATCATTTAGTCTTTCACAATTGCTAACACTCACGCAATACTTATGGGTATGAAGTTTTAATTGGACATAGAGAAAGATAGGGGCTTATAGTTTCGCCTCCCAACCTTTTACCTCAAGGGTAATGTCAACCATAATATTTTATGCAAACCTACATCCAATTGGATATATATATCAGGATCTTTCCAACACATAGTGCTTGCCAAAGGATAAAATGTAAAATGGAAAGGTGAAGATCACCATGACCCTTGTGTAAGGTAGAATACAAAAATAAAAGATAGGCCCTTCGCAGAGGGAAGCAGAGGTTGTCATGTGCTTTTATGGTTGGATGCACAAAATTTTAATGCAAAAGAATGTCACTTTATATTGCCACTTGTGATAGGGACCTTTATTATGCAGTCTGCTGCTTTTATTTCTTCCATATCACAAGCTCGTATAAAGCTTATTTTCTTCACTAATAAGTCATGCATATTTAGAGAGCAATTTTTATTGCTTGCAACAATGACAACTTACTTGAAGGATCTTACTCGATCCATAGGCAGATATAGTGGACTCTCATGGCAAAACTGGGTTTAGGAGTGTTTGGAAGCACAAGTAGTATCTCTACTTGGTGCAAAGAATTTGGCTAGCATGAGGGGGAAAGGCAAGCTCAACATGTTGTATGATCCATGACAATATAATTTATTTCGGATATAAGAAAACATAACCCATTACGTTATATTCCTTGTCCAACATCAACTTTTTAGCATGTCATATTTTAATGAGTTCTCACAATCATAAAAGATGTCCAAGATAGTATATTTATATGTGAAAATATCTCTTTCTGTATTACTTCCTATTAATTGCAGCAATGACCAAAACTATGTTTGTCAACTCTCAACAACTTTTATTCATCATACTCTTTATATGTGAAGTCATTACTTTCCATAAGATCAATATGATCTTCTTATTTCTTTGTATTCTTTCTTTTTCTTTTATTCCCTCAAGATCCTAGCAAGATAGCAAAGCCCTTGACTCAAAACTTATCTTTACTATACATAGCTCACGGACTTGATTACATAGATATGGATCAACACAAAACTCAAAGCTAGATCATACTAAGCTTTATTCTACTAGATCAAGATATAACCAAAAGGATCGAACTAAGAAAAACGGTAAAGATAGAAGTGTGATTGTGATACGATACCAGGGCACCTCCCCCAAGCTTGGCAGTTGCCAAGGGGAGTGCCCATACCCATGTGATTATGTCTCTTTCTTCGGAGGTGGTGATGTGATATTTTTGGCGATGATGCCCCTTATGATACGGTTCTCCTCCTCGTGCTTATTGACTTGCTGCTTAAGATCCATTGTTTCCTTACGGAGTTTACCCGCGACATTTAAAGCTTCTTTCACCCATGGATGTTGCATAGCTACGGGAGAACAAGTAACACTCTTTTTGATATTTTCATAAGAAAGAAATCTAGCATTGGGAGGGATGACCGAATTCGGAATTGCTGAGCTCTGGAGTTCCTCCATCATAAATCTGGCTTGGAGACGAGAGGTAACTTCTTGATCCTTCTTCATGGCATCTATCATTTTTAGGCCGGCCTCCATCTCTTCCTCCGTTGATGGCCCAAAGTGATCAACATCACTGTTTGCTCTTGGCCATGGTGTCGGGTGAGATACCCGACTCTCCCCGACTGACTATTGAGAAGACATCTTGCTCTAGTTCTGCTGCAGAAGCAACTCAAAACAAAAACAGAGGATTTCATCGTAGTACGATGGTCGAAACTTTCGGGAGATTATATAATGAATTTTTACCGACCAAAAGAAGTATCGTGCAAGAAAACGGAGTCCGGATGGCACACAAGGTGCCCACGAGGCAGACGCTGCGTGCCCAGGGGGGTATGGTGCGCCCTCCACCCCCGTGGATGCCTCGTGTCCCTTTCGGACTACTTCTTATTTTCCTATTTTTTAAATATTCCAAAATGGAGAAAAATTGCTATTAGAACTATTTTGGAGTCGGTTTACTTACCGTACCACATACCTATTCCTTTTCGGAGTCTAAAACATTCTGGAAAGTCTCCCTTATGTACTCCTCCGGGGTTACGATGTCAATAACATTGGTTTCAACATTTATGGGATTACCTGAGATATAATGTTTGATTGTTTGACCGTTCACCACCTTCGGATTTGTGCCTTCGGCATTGTTGATTTTTATGGCACCGGACCGATAGACCTCCTCGATAATGTAAGGACCTTCCCATTTAGAGAGAAGTTTTCCTGCAAAAAATCTTAAACGAGAGTTGTATAGCAAAACATAATCACCTACATTAAACTTGCTCTTTTGTATCCTTTTGTCATGCCATCTTTTAACTTTTTCTTTAAACAGTTTGGCGTTCTCATAGGCCTGGGTTCTCCATTCATCAAGTGAGCTAATGTCAAATATTCTCTTCTCACCGGCAGGTTTGAAATCATAATTGAGCTCTTTAATGGCCGAATATGCCTTATGTTCTAGGTCAAGAGGTAAGTGACATGCTTTTCCACAAACCATTTTATATGGAGACATAACCATAGGATTTTTATATGCAGTTCTATAGGCCCATAATGCATCATTAAGTTTCTTGGACCAATTCTTTCTAGATCTATTAATATTCTTTTGCAAAATTAATTTAATCTCTCTATTACTCAATTCTACTTGACCACTAGACTGTGGATGGTATGGGGATGCAATTATATGATTAACATCATAATTAGCAAGCATTTTACGAAAAGCACCATGAATAAAATGTGAACCACCATCAGTCATTAAGTATCTAGGAACTCCAAACCTCGGAAAAATAAGTTCTTTAAGCATCTTAATAGAAGTGTTATGATCAGCACTACTAGTTGGAATAGCTTCTACCCACTTAGTAACTTAATTAGCAGCAACTAAAATATGTGTATACCCATTAGAGGAAGGAAAAGGTCCCATATAATCGAAGCCCCAAACATCAAATGGTTCAATAACAAGTGAATAGTTCATAGGCATTTCTTGACGTCTACTAATATTACCAATTCTTTGACATTCATCACAAGGCAAGACAAACTTACGTGCATCTCTGAAGAGAGTAGGCCAATAAAAACCGGATTGCAATAACTTATGTGCAGTTCTATTTCCAGCGTGGTGCCCTCCATATGCCTCGGAGTGACACTTGCGTAGGATCTATTCCTGTTCATGCTCAGGTACACAACGTCTAAGAACACAATCTACCCCTTCTTTATAAAGGTGTGGGTCATCCCAGAAGTAATGCCTTAAATCATAGAAAAACTTTTTCTTTTGCTGGTATGTGAAACTAGGTGGTTTAAATTTAGCAACAATGTAATTAGCATAATCAACATACCATGGAGCAGTACGAGAAGCATTTATGACAGCCAATTGTTCATCAGGAAAGCTATCATCAATAGGTAGTGGGTCATCAAGAACATTTTCTAACCTAGACAAGTTATCTGCAACGGGGTTCTCAGCTCCCTTTCTATCAATAATATGCAAATCAAATTCTTGTAGCAAGAGAACCCATCTAATAAGTCTAGGTTTAGCATCTTTATTTTCCATAAGGTATTTAATAGCAACATGATCAGTGCGAACAGTTACTTTGGAATCAACAATATAAGGTCTAAACTTATCACAATCAAATACAACTGCTAAAAATGCTTTTTCTGTGGTAGCATAATTTCTCTAGGCACTGTCTAGAGTTTTACTAGCATATTTGATAACATTTAATTTATTATCAGCTCTTTGTCCTAGAACAGCACCTACGACATAGTCACTATCATCTAACATAATTTCAAAGGGTAAATTCCAATCAGGTGGCTGAACAATAGGTGCAGAAATCAAGGCTTTCTTAAGTGTTTCAAATGCTTCTATGCAATCATCATCAAAAACAAAAGGAACATCTTTTTGTAAGAGATTAGTTAGAGGCCTAGAAATTTTTGAGAAGTCTTTAATGAACCTCCTATAAAAACCGGCATGACCAAGGAAAATTCTTATACCTTTGATGTCCTTAGAACACGACATCTCTTCAATAGCATCAACTTTAGCTTTATCAACTTCAATACCTCTTTCAGAAATTTTATGCCCCAAGACAATACCTTCATTAACCATAAAGTGGCACTTCTCCCAATTCAAGACAAGATTAGTTTCTTCACATCTCTACAAGACTTGATCAAGGTTGCTTAAGCAATCATCAAAAGAAGTTCCATACACGAAGAAATCATCCATGAAAACCTCAACAATCTTTTCACAAAAGTCAGAGAATATAGCAGTCATACATCTTTGAAAGGTAGCAGGTGCATTACATAAACCAAAAGGCATACGTCTATAAGCAAAGGTATCGAAAGGGCAAGTAAAAGTGGTCTTATCCTGATCCTCTTTTGACATAAGTATTTGAGAGAAACCAGAATAACCATCTAGAAAGCAAAAATTTGTATGTTTGGATAATCTTTCTAACATTTGATCAATAAAAGGTAGAGGGTAATGATCTTTTCTAGTAGCTTTATTTAATTTGCGGAAATCAATTACCATTCTATAACCTGTAACAATTGTTTGTGGGATCAATTTAATCCTTATCATTAGGAACAACAGTAACACCTCCCTTCTTAGGGACACAGTGGACAAGACTTACCCAGTGACTATCAGCAACAGGATAAATTATACCTGCCTCCAGAAGCTTTAGTATTTAATTTCTTACCACTTCTTTCATCTTAGGATTTAACCGTCGTTGGTGATCAACAACTGGTTTAGCATATTTTTATAGTTTAATTTTGTGCTGGCATAAAGTGGGACTAATGCCCTTAAGATCATCAAGAGTATATCCAATAGCAGCACGATGCTTCTTCAGAGTTTTCAATAATTTCTCTTCTTCATGCTCTGCAAGGTTAGCACTAATAATAACATGATATATCTTCTTTTCATCAAGATAAGCATATTTAAGAGTATCATGTAAAGGTTTAAGCTCAAACACGTGATCACCCTCGGGTGGAGGAGGATCCCCTAGGATTTCAACAGGCAAGTTGTGTTTCAAAATAGGTCCTTGTTTAAAGAATACTTCATCTATTTCCCTTCTTTCATTCATAAACATATCGTTTTCATGGTCTAGCAAATATTGTTCTAAAGGATCATTAGGAGGCACGACAATAGAAGCAAAACCGATTATTTCATCTTTACTAGGCAATTCCTTATCATGGGGTTGTCTAAGAAATTTAGCAAAATTAAAATCATGAGACATATCCCCTAAACCAACAGTAACAATATCCTTTTCGCAGTCTATCTTAGCATTAACAGTATTCAAGAAGGGTCTACCAAATATAATGGGACAAAAGTCATCTTGTGAGGAACCAAGAACAAGAAAATCAGTAGGATATTTCATTTTCCCACACAAGACTTCAGCATCTCTAACAATCCCAATTGGTGAAATAGTATCTCTATTGGCAAGCTTAATAGTAACATCAATACCTTCTATTTCAGCGGGTGCGATATCATGCATAACTTCTTCGTATAAGGAATGAGGTATTGCACTTGCACTAGCACCCATATCACATAAGCCATGATAACAATGATCTCCTATTTTAACAGAAACAATAGGCATGCCAGCAACTGGTCTATGTTTATTTTTAGTATCGGGTCTAGCAATTCTAGTAGCTTCATCACCGAAGTGAATAACATGCCCATCAATATTATTGACCAAGAGATCTTTAAACATAGCAATACTAGGTTCAACTTTAATATTCTCAGGTGGTGTAGGTATTCTAGCATTACTCTTACGAACCACAGTTGAAGCTTCAGCATGATCCTTTATTCTAACAGGGAAAGGTGGTTTCTCAATATAAGCAGTAGGAACAATAGGATCAACATTATAAGTGATAGTCTTTTCTTCAACTTTAATAGGTTCTACTACTTTTACTTCAATGGGAGGATGATATTTAAACTACTTATCCTTCGAGAGGTCAACATGAGTAGAATGATTCGCAGAAAGAAGCTACTATCTCAGAGTCAAGTCCATATTTAGTGCTAAATTCACGAAAAGCATCAGTATCCATAAAAGATTTAGCACAATCAAACTTAGGTGTTATACCTGACTCCTTACCTTCGTCGAGTTCCCAATCTTCAGAGTTGCATTTAATTCTTTCCAATAAATCTCATCTGAATTCAATAGTCTTCATCATAGAAGAACCAGTACAAGAAGTATCAAGCATGGAGCGATTATTGAGAGAAAGATGAGCATAAAAAATTTGAATAATAATTTCTCTTGAGAGCTCATGATTGGGGCATGAATATAACATTGACTTAAGCCTCCCCCAAGCCTGAGCGATACTTTCTCCTTCACGAGGCCAAAAATTATATATATAATTACGATCACGATAAACCAGATGCATAGGATAAAACTTCTGATGAAATTCCAGTCTCAATCGGTTCTAGTTCCATGATCCAATATCACCACATAGCCTAAACCATGTCAATGCCTTTCCCTTCAAAGATAAAGGGAAGACCTTATTCTTGATAACATCCTCGGGCATACCTGCAAGCTTTAATAATCCACAAACTTCATCCACATAGATTAGGTGCATATCAGGATGCAATGTTCCATCTCCTGTAAAGGATTAGCTAGCAGCTTCTCTATCATACCTGAAGGAATTTCAAAGTAAACATTTTCAGTAGGTTGAGGAGCAACTCTTTGCTCTTTTGGTCGGGGTGAAGATGCCCCGAACAAGCCCCTCAAAGGATTATTTTCCATAGTAACAAGCGATAGTAAATTTCAGCACACCATATATTTTTTTCCTTACCAAATTCCACCTACCAAAGGCGCTTCACTCCCCGGCAACGGTGCCAGAAAAGAGTCTTGATGACCCAAAAGTATTGGGGATCTATCATAGTCCTTTCGATAAGTAAGAGTGTCGAACCCAATGAGGAGCAGAAGGAAATGACAAGTGGTTTTTAGTAAGGTATTCTCTGCAAGCACTGAAATTATCAGTAACAGATAGTTTTGTGATAAGGTAATTTGTAACGGGTAACAAGTAACAAAAGTAACAAGGTGCAGCAAGGTGTCCCAATCCTTTTTATAGCAAAGTACACGCCTGGACAAACTCTTATATAAAGCAAAGCGCTCCTGAGGAGACATGGGAATTATCGTCAAGCTAGTTTTCATCATGCTCATATGGTTCGCGTTCGTTACTTTTATAATTTGATATGTGGGTGGACCGATGCTTGGGTACTGCCCTTCCTTGGACAAGCATCCCACTTATGATTAACCCCTCTCGCAAGCATCCGCAACTACAAAAGAAGAATTAAGGTAAACCTAACCGTAGCATGAAACATATGGATCAAAATCAGCGCCTTACGAAGCAACGCATAAACTAGGGTTTAAGCTTCTGTCACTCTAGCAACCCATCATCTACTTATTACTTCCCAATGCCTTCCCCTAGGCCCAAACAATGGTGAAGTGTCATGTAGTCGACGTTCACATAACACCACTAGAGAAGAGACAACATACATCTCATCAAAATATCGAACGAATACCAAATTCACATGACTACTTATAACAAGACTTCTCCCATGTCCTCAGGAACAAACGTAACTACTCACAAATCATAATCATGTTCATAATCAGAGGGGTATTAATATGCATAAAGGATCTGAACATATGATCTTCCACCGAATAAACCAACTAGCATCAACTATATGGAGTAATCAACAATACTAGCAACCCATAGGTACCAATCTGAGGTTTTGAGACAAAGATCGGATACAAGAGATGAACTAGGGTTTAAGAGGAGATGGTGCTGGTGAAGATGTTAATGGAGATTGACCCCCTCTCGATGAGAGGATCGATGGTGATGACGATGGTGACGATTTCCCGCTCCTTGAGGGATGTTTCCCTGGTAGAACAGCTCTGCCGGAGCCCTAGATTGGTTCCTCCAAGGTGCCGCCTCGAGACTGCGGCGCTTCATCCTGAAAGCTTCCTTATGATTTTTTCCAGGGCAAAAGACACCATATACCAGAAGTTGGGCATCGGGGGGCTGCCAGGTGGCCCACGAGGCAGGGGGCGCGCCCAGGGGTAGGGCGCGCCCTCCACCCTCGTAGACAGTAGGTGGCCCCCCTCTGCTGCTTTCTTTGCCCAATATTTTTAATATATTCCAAAACCGACTTTCGTGGACTTTCGGGACTTTAGGAGTTGTGCAGAATAGGTCTCTAATATTTGCTCCCTTTCCAGCCCGGAATTCCAGCTGCCGGCATTCTCCCTCTTCATGTAAACCTTGTAAAATAAGAGAGAAAGGGCATAAGTATTGTGACATAATGTGTAATAACAACGCATAATGCAATAAATATTGATATAAAAGCATGATGCAAAATGGACGTATCACTCATCAACCGGCCGACACCGAAGACGTCTAGCCGCCACTGTGACACGACCCAGACCACCACCATGAGCCACCACCACGTCGTGGAAACCCACATCCATGCCGGGACCCTAAGGGATTGCCCCGAGCCACCCTGCAGCGGCTGCGGCGCGCCGCCGAGTTCATAGCCCGCCCCCTGCGCATCCTACAGGACCATGCCTGCAATGACGCATCCACGACAGGATCGCCACCACCATCCCTGCTCACCGCAGATCTGGGAAAGCACGGGCCAAGACCACCACCACCGGCGGCCATCACTACCGGAAGTAGAACACCAGCCGCTGGCCCAAGCCGTCGTAGCCCTTGTCACCAATGGTCGCCGCGCGCATGGGCCGGCCGAAGCCCCCACCGCAGCCAGCGCCACCACCAGCACAATCCACCACCAACACTCCGCCCAACACACATCCACCGCTCCTGCCTGTCGCCCCGCACGTGTGCGCATCACCTGTGGGATGCCGCAGCGCCAGAGAGCAGCCACACTGCCGTGCCCGGAGCCCGTGCAATGCCCCCTGGTCCGCCCGAGCTGCCCCGTGCCGCCCCCCGCAAGAGAGACGAAGAAGCCATCCTGCCACCGCCGGCTCCGGCCAAGCTTCACCCGACCGAGCCATTAGGCGGCGTGAGGGATGTGGAGGGAAGACGGGAATGGCCCGGCAGCGGCACGCTAGGGTTCCCTCCCCGTCGCCATGCTGGGTCGGCACGGGAGGGGCTGAGGGGCTGGTTCCGGTGACCCTGATATTGCCCTTGTAAAGCCTTCTGGCAGTTCTTCCATTTTTGATGCATGTAGTCAAGCAATCCAAGCAAACCTGGCCACCCTCTTACTTCTGAGATTACCAGGAGCATCTCGGTGTCTGCCACAGTTGGTTCTCTCAGGTACTGAGGTTTGAACATCTTGACCACGACAGTTGCAAACCTGACCATGGCATCTCTGCTTGTGCTCTCAGACATCTGTAGGTACTCATCCCACGAATCAGTGGCCGTGCCACATGCAAGCATCCGGAGTGTGGCCGTGCACTTCTGGTAACCATAGAAGCCAATTGTTCCCACAACGTCTTTCTTCAGGATGAAGTAGTCATCGTAGGACCAGACGCCATGGTACAAACGATCGAAGGTGGTCTTGCACATCCAAAAACGCTGAGCACCCGATGACCCTTGATCAAGCCCTTGAAATTGAGAACATGCTTCTCCGCACGCTCCACGTCTTCAAGGACCGCTTGCATCATCATCGTCTAATTGGAGTATTCCTTCTTCTCTGACAAGCTGCCAGAGGACTCGACATACTGCTCGTATATGTACTCCAAATCAGAATCCATTGCTACAAACAAGAAGGGACAACTGTTTTCAGCTCTGGCGATTCATCAAACAATTGCCGGGCATGGTAGAGGATGGTACCTAGCTGGGCGGTAGGAGGACAGGGATGGAAGAGATACGGAGGAGAAGCAGCGGGGAGCCTTGTTGGATCGTCGGAGGCGACGGAGACGCAGATTTCTGGCAGGGGTGTGGCTTGATAGCCGGGGTGATCGAGCGGCGGTGACGGCAAGAGAGAAAGAAGGAAGGAGAGAAAATGAGGAGGATGGAGTCATGGAGTCTGGGAAGGGTTTTCGGTGGGCCTGGGGTGTCGGATTCATACGTTTCACGTGTCCGGACTCCCGCAAACCTCCCCCACTTTTGTATCTGTTTTGCGCGAGAAATCGTGTCTGTACCGCCCCGCAGACTGATACAAGGCCATGTTGGATGGCTTCCGCGGTCCAGACAGTTGCAAGAGGTTTACAGGTCTGCCTTGGAGATGCCCATAGGTTACAGTCTATTCTTTCATTCCATGTTTTTAAGGTACCAACCCGCTTCACTTATCTTTTCTCTCTCTCCTTTTTCTCTTCCTTCTTCAGTCACAGCGAGTCTTCAGTCTTCAGTATTTCTTCTTTTTGTCTTGTGCATTCTTCTTTGTTAAGTTTTTGCTGTCTCATTTTGCATCATTTAGTATTTTATATGTTATTCATTATTTTCTCATAATTCTTCATTTATCTATTTGCCTTGTTTAAAAAAATTGTTTGGGGGGGGGGGGGGCATAATATATTTCAAAAACGGTTTAGAGTTTACAGAGGTCATGCGTGAGGACAGGAACTCACGCCACAGACCGACGTGTTCCCTCAGCGTTTCCGTCTCTAAACTTTTACAGTGCTATTGGCATCAATCTCTAAACTTTGAAAAACTTTCTTGTTCCTAGCATCCTAAAGTTTTCAAAGAATGAATAGAAGCATGAAGGGGCGGACTGGCGTGGGCAGAACATCAGGGATCATGGTGTTGTAGAAGTCAGCAGTAGGGTTGAACCGAGGTCAAATCCCGGTGATACGCCAAACCGTACGAGCGGCCGGACAGGTGAAGAACTGGTGGTTGCAATCCTCCACCGCGTGGTCGCATCTTGGGTAGGTCTCGTAGCTGAGAATTTTCTTTTGGTGGAGGTTCTTCCTAGTGTTCAAGCGGTCTAGGTAAACAACCACCCGAAGATCATCACCTTCTTCGGCACCCTAGAGTCCCAAATCCGAGTGAGTGGGGGATCCGCAAGCTGCATGTTCAGAGCCGCATAAGCCCCGCATGTGGTGAAGCTGTCGCCATTAAGAAGTTTCCGCATGTCCAGTTCCTGCGAGGTAGTTACACCCTATAGCATAGAGTTTTGAGAAGCAAGTTCTGCGATCGCAGTAGAGGCTAGCCGATTACAAAGAGCAAGCTCGATCCCATCCTATAAAATAGTGGCTACCATAGCATTTTGGTTTCTGTGGTGGAAAAAGAGAACCGAGAAAACTACAACCAAGGCTCGGGTTGCAGCCAATGATCTAGCCAAAAGAAGGTGGATCGATCGTTATCAATGTGATGCTGTGAAATCTCTCTCAGGCATAGCACTAGCAATGGAATGGAGCCCAGAGCCGTTCATCTTGGAATCAGACTGTTCGCTGGCCATTGATATGCTCAGCGAGCACATGCTTAATAGGTCGCCGGTTGCCGCGATAGTACAGGAAGCGAATCAACTTCTCAAGTCTGAACGTGAGTACCCAGAGCATCTTCAACAGGCACGCGATATTAGCGCCGAGCTGAAAAAATAGGGTTTTTGGCCCGTGCGCAGCTGTTTCGGGCGCTCCAACGAAGGCGCAAAAAACGCGCGCGCGGCATAACTGGTTGAGCGCACGGAGCAAAATAGCATCGTGCACCGCTTATTTCGTGCGACCGCTCGCGCGCTCTGCCACTCGAGCGCCCCCCCCCCCCCCCCCCCCTACCGCCATATCCAGACGCTAGCATCGGTGCCCGCACCTCCCCATTCGCTTCGGCGACACGACGGTGCTTACCCGGCCTATCCCCGCGCCGCCGCCTCCCTCTAGTTGCCGATGGCCCTCGAGCGCGACATTCGTCTGACGAACAGTGCCCGGCCGCCCACTGCCGCTCGGCGCCCACAAGGTGTTCGACCAGCGGCGGAGCTAACGTTCAAGCGTTGGGTTCAAGTGAACCCAACGAATTTTGCTTCGTACGTGCGCGTAGGCACATATTTGCCTGCCTGAACCCAGTAAAAAGTTCTGGCTGACCCCATCAAATAACGTGAGCAGCTAAGCAAAGGGCCCAAAAGCCCACGGGGACTTGATGCCCAGGCGGCCAGCCGGCCAGGCCTAAACCGTGATTACTCACGTTTTCTGTACTGTTTCTAAAAAAAACATACTCTGTACTCATGTTTTGTTTTTTATACAATACACACGCACGTAGCCGAACACTTCGT
This sequence comes from Triticum timopheevii, assembly GCA_963921465.1. NCBI lineage: Eukaryota > Viridiplantae > Streptophyta > Magnoliopsida > Poales > Poaceae > Triticum > Triticum timopheevii. The sequence continues at coordinate 543,218,752 of OY997274.1, forward strand.
CGAGTCGTCATCTGTTCGTTTTCCAATTCGCATCACTCCTAGTCTGTTTGTGTTCCTTGGCGTCTACTCCATCCGTTCGTAAGTATTTGTCTTTTTAGAGATTTCAAATGGATTATCACATACGAATGTATATAGACATGTTTTAGCGTGTAGATTCACTCATTTTGCTCCGTGTTTAGTCATTTGTTGAATGTCTAGAAAGACAATTATTGACGAACGGAGGGAATAGATCGGCAGCAACAACAATTTTCACCCAAAATTTAAGGTAATTAGGTTACGTTGCCACATCTCATCATCTTCCTCTCTCTTATGCCTGTTCTATCTAGCCTAATAGCCTAGTATATCATAGTGATTTTTTTGCTCTAGTTTTAGATATATATTTTTCAAATTTGTTATGTGGGGAAAGATATATTTTCTACCATTAGTAGCGTGGCTGTTCAATCTTTTTAAGGCGATGAAAGATCGAAAAGGGTCGCTCTAAAATGTGTGTGGGTTTACAAGCTTAGTTTACTTGATGATACTTATATTAAACTTGTCAATCTAATTTGTTATTGTTTCAATACTTCGGGAAGATGAGAAGCTAAATCTGGAAATTCAAAATTATTTGATATACTCTATTATTTATAATATGCAAACATGTATTTTTATAATTTTATCAAATCGGTATGTTTTGCACTCTTCAGTTTTTAATGGAGCACCAAATGTTCGTCATAGTGTTTATGAGTGTTATAATTTTGTTGAAATTAGAGTTTATCTTCATAAATTAGTATCAAGTTCTCATAAAAAAGTGAATGGGCGAACCCAATGGCCAATTTTTCTGGCTCCGCCCCTGTGTTCGACAAAACGCTTGGAAGGTATGTATTGACGACAAAACTTGCCTTAACGCATGATGATCTTCAGAAGGATCTAATCGAGGAGTTGTGGGTATGGAATGGCCAAGAAAACGCATGATGATTTTTATGTTTGATGTTCTATGTTTGATGTTGTATTGTTGAACTATTTGTTTTATTGGAAGATAAACTATTTGTTTAAGTTGTAATAAAATTGAACTATTTACTGTTGATTTATTTTTTATGTGTTTGATCTTCTTGGTTTTGTTTGGGGTGTCATATGTTGTTTGTGCTGGGCACGCGCCTTTTTTACAGCGCTTGCTGGAGCGGCTCGCGCGCGTTGTATTTTGCGGCGCCGCTGGAGCCAGGGTTGAGCTGCGCGCAAAAACTACCTATTTTGGCCTGTAAATGTTTTTTTAGCGTGCCGTGTGTTGCGCGCCTGTTGGAGATGCTCCCATTCGCGCATATATGTGTAGGGGACAGAACAAGGTTACTCACGCAGTTACCCAAATGGGTAGATCATCCTATCACGCGGCTGCTCCGCCATGGACCAGATTAGATAAAAACCTCTGTCAGAAGGACTAATGAACCACCTTGATTGAATGAAAGCTCTATTTTCATATAAAAAAATATGCAGTACATTATGAGACGAGGGAGTGCTGCATCGCAAGGAGTCGAATGGCCGGATCATCGCTGTAGCCTGGCGGGTGTGAGAACTCCTAGCCCAGGCATAAGGGCATGTAAAATGATGACATACGTATACATACACCACATGATAAAAAGTAGTTTGAGGCTTACACATGCATCACTATTTTTTACTTTAATTTTTTCAGCTTTATGCACCTGACCACGTTTTTTTCTCTTCAAGAACCCACCTCCTGCCGAGGATTCCACTACACTATTCGAACCTATTTTTCCTGACATCCGATTATACATGGCCTGCGGGACATCAACCTGGGCTATGCATGGCCATGCCCTAAGGCGCCCACAGAAATAGAACTGAACACAACGAACGCAACAGAGAAAAAGTCGGCTAAATACAGACATATAGGCTGGGCTGCACGTCTGCATCCTGTGTATTCAAACTGGGCCCAGGGTATGATGGAAAACAACAAGAAAACCAGACAGCTAAACAGAAACATGAGTCCTCTCATAAATAAAAAACACGACCGCCTTTCTTCATCGCGAGCAACCGCGACGTGAGATGCCTCGTGCGCCATGGGCGACCCCTCGCTCCGTCCGGCAGGCCACAGAGCTCCACGCCCTCCTCACTGCTTCCGGATGTGTGACGCCCGGATAATTAAGCTACGATAACTCTCTACTAATGATGCCACGTCATCACATCACTGTTGCTTTTCCTCACTTGATCCAAATCACTATTCAAATTCAAATTCAAACTTGTCAAACATCAGAGCTAAAATGTTCACAATATTCTATAAATTCCCCTGATCATTGTCATGTTGGAACCTACCTCATTTGAGTTCCCAAAATGCCCCCGGGATTTAATTGAGTGGACCAACATCCAATTATTTGAGCTTTTCAATTTCTAAAAATAGTTGAACACTCCCAAATGCTTTGAAACTTTTTGTACCAACCCAGGTTATTGCCTTATATTTTGTGCCAAGTTTGGTATTAAACAAAACTCTTTTAGTGGCTCAAAGAAAGTAAATAAAAGGTAAAAACTAATGCAAAGTAAATAAAAAGAGGAAGGCCCTTGCCCCCCCGGGCCTCGGCCCACCCCCACTCGAGCTGGCCCACCTACCTTTCCCTCCCCCACTGGTCGTCCTGTTCCCGCGACCGCATCGCTACAGGGGCGCGGTTGCCGCCGAACCACCTCGCTGGCGCCGTCGGGGAGAGGATAAGGACCCCCCTCGTCCCCTTGATTCCCACCCCACTCCCACATCCACGTCGCCTCCCTATCCCTTCCACGCTCTCCTCCCAGATCCATCTCCTCCACCCTCATCCGAGCGTCGCCGTCGCTGCTCGTCGTCGTCAACATGGCCACCGGCCGCGTCTCACTTCCTCGACCTATCCACGAGGGCCCTCCGACTTCTGTTGCGTCCACTGCGGCGTCGAACACAAGCCGGAGGCCGCCCACGAGACCACGCCGGAGCCACCGTGTCACCACCACGCCGTCTTCTTCCTCCTCGGACGTCGTCGACCTCGCCGACGATTTCGACTCCGGCAAGCCCTCTCCGAGCCCGCTTTAGCACGTCTACAGGGCCCGGTGAGAAACCCCGTCCGACCCCCTCTCCCATGCCCCTCCTCGTGCTCCCGTCCGCCCGTGTAGCCGCACCATGTCGGAGCTCCGCTTGCCACGCCCCCTAGTCGCGCCCGCACGTCGATGGCCTCAGATACCCGCGCGCAGCACCGCCACTGCCGTCACGCGCTCGTCGTCCCAACACCCGGAGCTCCGTCCCCCCCGCACCGCTCGCGCTCACCTGCCGCGAACTGCGCTAGCTACGCACGCGCGTCGCCATGGCCATTGCCACCTGCACGTGCCCCTGGCCCTGCCCGCTTGCACCCCCCGCGCGCTCGCCACGCGCCGCCCGTGTCCCTCCCCATTGTTGCTAGCTCCGCCCCTGACTGCTGCTGCTTCCGCTAGCCTCCCACGCCGCCCGCTGCTTGCCTGCTGGGCGCCGTGGCCGCCGGCGCGCTCCGGCACCCTTGCTCCTCGTCGCCAGCTCCAGCGGGCCGCGCTTGCCCGGCGGGGCCTCACCGATCCCTCGCCCATGGCCTCTGTCGTGTCCAGGTTGGGCGCCCCGCCCGCACCCGTTAAGCCACCCGCCACGCTAGGCCCTTGGGCCTCTGATGACGGGGCCCCACGCCCCTTTTCTGTAAAAAAAGATTATATATATATATATATAATTAGTTAATTAACCCGAGATTAATTAGCCTAATCACTGGATTAGTTGAAACTGATTTAGTTAACTAGATAGAGTCAATGACAGGCGGGCCCCACCCCCTGTTGACTAGTCAAATGTTGGCTGGTCAACTGGGACCCCCTGGACCCACATGTCACCCTCTGGTACACTTCTGTGTACACAGATCTGGGTGCACCTAGCATTTACTCATTATTTTTGAATTAATAAAAATTGCAAAATATTAATAAAACTTTGAAAAATAATAGCAAAAAAACCGTAGCTCAGATGAAAAAGTTTTATACATGAAAGTTGCTCGGAACGACGAGCGAATTCGAATACGTGGTCCGTTCATCCGCCGCACGTCCCTAGCGTAACGAACGTGCAACCTTCCCCCTCCGTTCTAGCTGTCCTAAAATGCCAAACCTAGGGAAACATTCCCGGATGTTATCCCCCTTCGCCGATAACGTGTAGCACCGCGTTAGAACACGTCTAGCTTTGCCTGTTGTCATGTTGTGCATATGTTTGCGTGTATTTACTGTTTCTTCCCCTTCTTCTCTCCGGTAGACCCCGAGACCGCTGTTGATGCCACTATATTTGACTACGTCGGCGACGACACTTCTTCCCTTTCAGCGGAGCTTCCAGGCAAGGCCCCCCTTTGATCATCACGATATTGCCCATTCTATTCTCTCATGCTTGCATTAGATTTTGCTATTGTATTTGATTGCTCCTATTCTGATGCATCGCCTGCTTTTGTAACCTTCTTGTTGTTACTTACCTGCTTATCCTAAACTGTTTAGTATAGGTTGGTTAGTGATGCATCAGTGACCCCCACTTTGTCCTTGTTGCCCCTGCTTCATCTTCGACAACTCGATCAACGTGATCGATGACCAGCGCCCGACACCTCACATCACATCACGCCCCTTTAGTTGCTCGACTCTGCAGAGCTACTATCGAGTGCCGAGGGTGATCCTTCATAACGCACTCCTGATGATAATTCTGTAGTGTAGCTATTCGGTCGTGGTCAACGAGGGTGGTTCCTTTTTCACCATTCCCGATACGGCTGTCATGCAACACCTCTAGTGTGAACCTCGAGGGTGGATCCTCTTACGTTCACCTTGATGATTACATCGAGTGGAATCCTCTGTGGGTGATTCCTCGGGTTTTCCCCTTGATGTTTGGACACACGGTTACCTTGACTTTACTTGAGACCATTGTTGAAGTCGGGTCGGCCCTGAGGGGTACCCGCGAGTTGATGTGAAAGTCGAGCGGTCCCGTTGAGCACCCGCGAGTTTTCTACGTGGCCGCCGAACAGTCTGGGCCATTGTCGTAAGTCCATGAGACGGGGCGACGGGGGTCACCATACCGTGAGTCTCTGCTCGTCTCCGCGAGCCCCCAATGCACTAACAGGTTTGGGTATTTGTCCTGAGTTGGCCTCTTGCCTTTACGCACTAACCACCATGCGAGAATAGATATGGGCTTCGATGTCACAGTATCAGCCGAAGCTTTGTCAGACGTCTAGTTCAGCATGGCGGCACGGTCGGATCGTGTTGGCCATCCGAGGCGGTGCTGGTATCCACCCTGCGCGCAAAGACCCGGAGTGCTGCGGGCGATGGGCCCAAGACCCCGGAGCGCTTAGGATGTAGACCGACGGGGACCTCTCTGCTGAGTCTAGGTAGGGCTGTGATGTGTTGATCTTCCGAGGCCGGGCATTAACCCAGAAAAGTGTTTCCGGCCAAAGTGATCGAGTGTGTTGGGTAACGTGGTGCACCCCTGCAGGGAAGATATATATTAGAATACCGTGTCCGCAGTAATGGACGTTCAGACTTATATCCTGATCTTATATAACTAGAAATGGATACTTGAGATATGTGATGGATATGTGGCTCTCGGATTGCTTTCTCGCAGGGAGTTGAGGAAGGATCTCTGGGCGTTGGTTCTACAACATGTTTGTTGAATATCAAATTGTTATTCTTTACTCTTCTACATGCTGCAAGATGCTCGGAGCTGCTTGAAAATGCTAGTCTTCGATAGGCTAGGCCTTCCCCTCTATTCTGGCATTCCGCAGTTCAGTCCACAGATACAACCCTTCCATTTGATACCGATGCATACTTAGTATAGATCTGATGCTTGCGAGTACTTTGGATGAGTACTCACGGTTGCTTTGCTACCCCTTTTCCCCCTTCTTTCTTCTTTCTGGTTGATGCAACCAGATGGTGGATCCTTGGAGCCAGATGCCAACCCATAGACTACTACTACATGGAGGCCACCGAAGACCAGGAGTAGTTAGGAGGTCCCAGGCTGGAGGCCTTGCCTCTTCGATCGTGTTACTTTTGTGCTAGCCTTCTTAAGGCATCCTTGTTTAACTTATGTCTGTACTCAGATATTGTTGCTTTCCGCTGACTCTTGTGTATCGAGCTTTTGTATTCGAGCCCTTGAGGCCCCTGACTTGTAATATAAAGCTTGTATTCTTTTATTTGTGTCTAGAGTTGTATTGTGATATCTTCCCGTGAATCCCTGATCTTGATCGTACACATTTGCGTGTATGATTAGTGTATGATTGAATCTGGGGCGTCACAGGCTGCCTCCTCCACCAGCCCTCTGTCGCGCACCTCCTCAACTCCCTCGGCAACTGCATTTCCTCAAGCGACCAGCTCTACCTTCCCTATGCGCTCAGCCTATTCGACTGAATGCCCTACTCCACCTTCCTTTTCAACACCGTGCTCCGCGCTTGCTTCCACGCCTCCTTGGGACCCGAACACCCGATCCTCCTCTACCGGCGTATGCGGCGTGGGGGCATGCTCCCCGAGGCCTTCACGTTCCACTTCCTCTTCAAGTGTTTTGCCCGCGGCCACGCACATGTCCTCCTATGCCAGATGCTGCACGCCGAGTGCTTCCTTACCATGCTTCCCTCCACCATGCGGCTCATTGCGAGCCCTATCATCCATATGTACGTTGAGCTTGGGATCCCCAGCGATGCCCGTCGGGCTTTCGACGAGGCTTCTGTGCAGGACGCGGTTGCCTGTACGATGGTGATCTTGGGCTGGCCAAGATGGGGCTGCTCGATGATGCACGACGCCTACTGGCGCAGGCTCCGGCGAGGAACGTGGTCACTTGGACTGGTTTGATTTTGGGGTACTCACGTGCTGGTCAGGACGCTGAGGCCAATTGGAAGCAACTCATGGGATATGTAGGGGTTGCTTGGAGGACTGAATTCACTAGCACCTCTCTACCTACTTTCAACAACCTTTGTCATGTCCATCCATGTGTCTTTGCAACTAATCCATCAGTAACATACTTGAAACACCCGCCCTTCAAGTAACCAACCAGTGTTGGTAAACCTAGATACCTCTCATTTAGGGCCTCATGCTCAATGCCAATGGCCTCCGTGAGAACTAGCTTTCTATCATCATCGCAACCCTTCCCAAAGAAGACAGAGAATTTCTGTTAATTCACCTTTTATCCTGAGGCAAGCTCATAGCAGGCAATCCTCGGAGGCCTCCGAGAACACTATGCTCTCATCCGCAAAAAGAAGATGTGTGATGTGAGGTCCATCCCTCCCAAACTGCACACCTCCAATCCTTCGGTTCTCATGTGCCTTCTTCAGCGGCGTTGAGAAACGCTCAACACAGAAAAGGAACAAGTAGGGCGAGAGCGAGTCACCCTGTTGGAGGCCTCTCGATGGTGTGAACTTCTCTGAGGTGTCACCATTTAAGCAAATATGGAAGTTGACCGAACCAACACACCTCATAATGATTCTGATCCACTCATCGGGGAAGCCCATCTTAGCCATCATCTTCTCAAGAAAGATCCACTCTACCCTGTCATAAGCCTTCATCATATTCAACTTCACACCACAAAGAACTTTCTTTCTTTTCCTAGACCGAACGGCATGTGTGCATTTGTACGCAATGAGGACGTTGTATGTGATCAAGCCTAGGAACAAAAGCACCGGAAGGATGATCTTTAGCCTACTAGCCAACACCTTTGCCGCCTGTTTGTATAGTACATTGCATAGGCTTATCAACCAGAATTGAGAGAGCAACTCCGGTGCCTTGATTTTAGGGATCAAAACCAACACGGTACTGTTAAAGTATGTTGGGAATTCTTTGCCATTAAAAAAAATCTTTCACTGTAGAACAAACCACATTTTTTATTTTTATTAGAAAGACCAGTGTCTTTGATAAAATAGGGCTGGTAATCCGTCCGGTCCCGGAGCTTTCGTAGGACCCATTTGGAAGAGAGCCCTTTCGATCTCCTCATCTGTACAATTCGTCGTTAGATTGGCGTTCATATCGATGGAGACCGTGGTCCGTACATGCTGCAGAATCTCGTCGAAGTTAGTTACCTATAAAAATCATGTGCCAAGAGATGCGTCTTAGCGTTCGTTGATGTGTTGCTACCATCAGGATTACACTACCCATTTGGGTATTGGCAAATCATAGTCATACGTCTTAGAGCGGGGTGGAGCACCAACACCTTAAGTTGCACCAGTATGTTAGTAAGATAGACAACAATTAAGAAACCGAGAAGTCTAAATTATCGAGACTCTCTAAGTCTTCAGCTTCTGAGTCGTGTTTTTATGGCGCCTATGTGATGCCCTGTTCTGGAAGAACTTGGTGTTGAGGTCGCCTCTCTGGCCGCAACATCACTTCTTCCCTGTCGTAGAGCTCATGCAGGTCCTTTTCAATTAGCAACACTGGACATTTTTAATTACTTGCACCTTCAGTGAGGCCGCGGGCATTCGGTCTCTCTGCCTTGCTTCATCAAGCCGGGGCCGCAACTGTTTAATTTGCAGCCGCACTGAACCGAAGTCAGTACATACGTGCCCAGTTCTGCATGTGCTTGGACACACCTTTTAACCTGCTAGAGAGGAGGCCCATGAGCACACTGTTCCCTGTACCGTGCATGTCCCATGCATGATGTAGTATCTCATCGAATCCCGGATGCATGGTCCGACCATCTCTTCAAACCGAAAGCTGCCTATACAGTCCATCATCCAGGCGTCTGAAATACTTTTGGAAAGACAATTATGGTTAGTTTTCAGATAAGTACTCTCAAAAATCTACAAATAGGAGATGTTTTATTCTATTTTGGTTACGTTTGGATAGAAAATTATTATTATTAATATCATCCTTGCTATCTAAATAAATCTAAGACAATCTACAAATAGAAGATTTTTTATTCTGTTTTTATTACGTTTGGATAGACAATTATTATTAGTAGTAGTATCAGCCATCTAAAACAATCTATAAATAGAAAAAAATAATTCTGTTTTGATTACTTTGGATAGACAATTATTAATATTAATATTATCCTTTGTATATAAATAAATATAAGACAATCTACAAATAGAAGATTTTTTATTCTGTTTTGATCACGTTTGGATAGACAATTATTATTAGTAGTATCAGGATAAATACATTTGAAATACCATGTGCTACATGTGGTAAACGATCCACACATGTTTTAGTGTTAGTGTTAGATACGTAGATACCTTCGTATCTAGACATGTTTTAGTTTTAGATACGTAGATACCTTCGTATCTAGATAAATCTAAGCCAATTTTTTGGGACGGAGGTAACATATAAAGAGGGGTCTCGCACTCATGGGCAGAGCAGCACCTAAAGCAAAGTTGTCTTCCCAACACAACGATAACAAGGCAAGCTATCTCGCAAGCCTGTGTGCACTCAACAAGCAGCAGTCTCCACAATGCTGGCTTGTTGCTGCTTTGTGTCCCAGCTGCTCATCGTAATAATGCTCATACACCTTGCCATGACCAAAAGCAAGGTCCGCAGTGGCACGTGCTCATCAGCGACGGTGTCGCTTCTACTTCCGCCGGGACCATGGTCGTGGCCACTGGTGGGTAGCCTGCCCGAGATGGTGCTCAATAAGCCGGCGTTCCGTTGGATCCATCGCATGATGAAGGATATGGGCACCGACATCGCTTGCTTCCGCCTCGGCGGCGTCCATGTCGTCCCAATCACATGTCCCAAGATCGCAAGGGAGGTGCTCAAGAAGCAGGACAAGAACTTCTTGTCCCGCCCACTCACCTTCGCCTCCGACGCCATCAGCTGCGGGTACAAGGACGCTGTGCTCACGCCGTTCGGTGACCAGTGGATGAAGATGCGCAAGGTGCTCACCTCTGAGATCATCTGCCCCTCCCGCCACAAGTGGCTCCATGACAAGCGCGCCGATGAAGCTGACAACTTGACGCGCTACATCTACAACCTCACCACTGGGGGGTCATCTTCAACGTCGGGACTAGGGGCCAATGTCGATGTCAGGCACGTCACGCGGCATTACTGCGGCAACGTCATCCGCCGGCTTGTCTTCGGCCAACGGTACTTCGGGGAGCCTCGGCCGGACGGCGGGCCGGGGCCGATGGAGGTGGAGCACATGGACTCTTCCTTCACCCTCCTAGGGCTCCTCTTCTCGTTCTGCATCAGCGACTACCTCCCATGTCTACTTGGCCTAGACCTCGACGGCCACGAGAAAATTATTAAGGAGGCCAACATAAAAGTGGATGGACTGCACAACATGGTCATTGAAGAGCGTTGGAGGCAGTGGAACAGCGGCGAGAGGCAGGACGGGGTCCAGGACTTCCTTGATGTTCTCATCACGCTCGCCGACGGTGACGGCAAGCCGTTGCTCAGCATCGATGAGGTCAAAGCACAGTGCAATGTAAGCAAAATATTAATTAATGAGGAATTTTAAGATGGTTCAAGGGCCTAGATTGAATTTAGTGACCAATTGCCTCATAGTCCTACTCCCTCCATTCCAAATTACTTGTCGTGGTTTTAGTACAAATTTGAACTAAAACTACGACGAGTAATTTGGAACGGAGGGAGTACAAGGTAATACGTCATCCATGAGAAAAGGTAATAGCTCACATTCTTAAATAGATCTTATACCGTATTTGGCAGGTGTTAGAAAAGGGAAACAATAGAATAAGAAATTATGAATTGATAGCTTAAATATATCATTATTGTAATAATTTTCTACCATTTTGATGTGATTTCAACTTAAATTGTGTTTAGAATTCCAATTATTCAATGTAATCTATCTTTATGCAAAGATATAAATTGTATTAACTTACATTTATCTCCATGGAATGCATGCAGGATATAATATTAGCGGCCATAGATAACCCGTCAAACGCAGTGGAGTGGGCGCTGGCGGAGATGGTGAACAACCCAGAATTGCTAGCCAAAGCGGTGGAGGAGATGGACCGGGTGGTCGGTCGCGAGCGACTGGTGCAAGAATCGGACATCATGCAGCTCAACTATCTCAAGGCGTGCATACGTGAGGCATTTCGCCTCCACCCAGTCGCTCCCTTCAACGTGCCGCATGTCGCGATTGCCGACACCATTGTTGCGGGCTACCGCGTGCCCAAGGGTAGCCACGTCATCCTCAGCCGGCTGGCCCTGGGCCAGAACCCCACCGTCTGGGATGAACCGCTCCACTTCAAGCCAGAGCGCCATATGGGAGACGACATCAATGTGGTGCATACGGAGAGCGAATTGCGGTTCATCTCCTTTAGCACCGGACGGCGCGGATGCATCGCGGCATCACTAGGAACAACCATGAGTGTCATGCTCTTTGGTAGGCTCCTGCATGGCTTCACCTGGACCAAACCGGCTGGGGTGTCGGCCATCAATCTCAACGAGTCCAAGCACGACCTCTTCATAGAGAAACCGCTAGTGCTACATGCCGAGCCACGTCTTGCAGTGCACCTCTACCCTCTCATGCATTGTTGAGCAAATAAGGAGTTATGAATCGCCGACATGGTGAGCTAGCTATTTTCTTGATGAATTTATACTTACTAATAAAAGAAGGCGATATTTTTATTTTCATTCCGCTTTGTTTTGTTCCACTTCGATTGATTTTCACGTATGCTAGCTATTTTGGTTTTGTTCATTTCACGTACGAGCGAGACGGTTTCTTTCATGCATTGCTGGATCGTCCTAGGCTTGTCCAAAGAATTGGAACAGTACGTGCTAGCCAAACAACCACCCATATACTCATGCCCACTCCTAAGATTTTGGGGGGCCTGGGCGAAACAAGAACATGAGGCCCTAGCATTTCTAAGCACGCATTCACTAGAGAAACGTCAGAAAAATCACGTCATTGCGAACGGTCTCATCTCAACGACTCGGCCTCTTGACATTGCCGAAGGTGCCATGACACACGAGAAATCAAGCCTTGATTAGAAAAAACTAAACGTGGATGATCACAAAGGAGATCAAGTCAAATTACATTTACCATCAAGCAAGCCAAATTACGCTCACATGATCTAGTGGAGGACGGACCTAATGTTTGATATAGCAAAATTTGATAGCATGCGAAGAAAATTGTATCACATAAAATGTATAATTAGCAACTCGAAAACTAAAATCAATCTGTACAAAATTATTAAGAAAGTTAGATGTTGAGTATATATTCAAGACTAATGGTTACAGAGCAATTAGCTGTAACTTAGACCTAACATGGATTCAACTTTTCCAAACTGAACGAATTAGTACCTGATCCAAACTCCAAAGCAACGAAAACAAGAGACCAACCCCATGCTTTCACCCGGTGCACGCCAGCAATGGAAGCCCGCCGTTGGCCGTGCGTGTTGCTCCTGCCTGTCTGCCATCGCGCTAGGGTTGAACTAGATGCGCCGCTGCTGCAAGCGACGAGCGCAGGTATAGCATCAATCGAAAGCCATGTCTTCCTGCTGAAAAGTGCACTCCCTAACCCAGCCGGCCCACCATCACTTAAAGCTTAACATTGACGCTACAGAAAGAAAGGCCCAAGGCCCAACTAATGCCTAAATGGAGTGTTCTTTCTTCTTCTTCTTTCAGGGAAAACCCTATATGACGCATTCTACGTCAGAATGTCGACCTATCGCACAGAACTGGGCCGGCCCGATACGCGTTCGGCTTTCCAGGTTTTGCGACCCTTCTAGGATGTTCCAGCTGGTCTTTTCCGGTTTTGGGAACCTTCTAGGAGGTTCCTAAACCAGGTTTTTCTTTTATTTTTCCAATTTTTTTGCTACTTCTTTTTTCTTAAATGTTTTTTCTTTTCCTCGTTCCTTTTTTCCTTTATTATGTTTCTTTTTCTATTTTACATAAATTCAAAATTTCGAGAATTCTCAAATTTTGTTCAGGATTTCAAAATTTGTTCATATTTTCAGAAAAAATAATTGTTTTTAAAAAATTTCACATTTTTTTCAGAATTTCAAATTTTGTATTTATTTATTTATTAATAAATATTCTGAATTTCAAAATATGTTCAGATTTTTAAAATTTTGTGCATGTTCTTGGTTCCATTTTAAAAAATGTTCATATTTCAAAACTCGTTTGTGTTTTTAAGAAATGTTTGCAATTTGAAAAAAGTTTGTAAATTTGCTTTTTCAAAAACTGTTCCCTTTCTCCAAAATTGTTCATAGATCCAAAAATTGTTCATGATCTTCATTTCGAAACATAAACACTTTTTGAACATGTGAACAAATTTTCTGAAAATGAACAAAATTTGAATTTCCCAAAAATTTTGTGAAAACATGAACATTTTTGGAATTGGTTAATAATTTTTTAAAGCACGAACAATGTTTGAATCTTGAAAACAAATTTCAAAGCGCGGTCTATTTTTTGTAGCACGAATATTTTTTGAATCTTTAGAATTTTTTTGGAAATAAAGAATAATTTTGAAAAATCCTGAACAAATTTTGAAGTGTGAACAATTTTTTAAAGCATGAACATTTTTTGAATCTTGAGATCATTTTTTGAAAAATCTTGAATAAATTTGGAAGCACGAACATTTTTTGAATATGTGAACAAAAAATTGAAATCCGATACATTTTCTGAATTTCAAAAATTTCAAACTATTTTGTGTAATGAGAACAATTTTTGAATTTTGAAAACATTTTCAAACAATTGTTCAAACAATTGTCAGATTTTTAAACAGTACTCGCATTCTAAAATTTCCAGGAAAAGAGAAAAAACAAAAAAAAAGTCTCTGATTCTGCATTTTATTGTGTTCTTAATGTTACGGACTCCACTTTCGTCGTGAACGTTTGTCACGTCGACTGGTTTGCATACTCTTCTTGCAATGAACAGGTCTATAGTTTGATTCCTAACTGGGACGTGTTTTTTCTATTTTTAGACAATCAAATTATTGTGCTACAGTACAAACGGGATCGCTGCACCATTGACCGGCCCAGTCGGGCGTCACTGCGTGCGTCGGCTCCCTATTTGACGCAAAATGCATCAAATAGGTGCTATAGCTTCTATGTGAATATGAACAAACGTAAATCATTACGCTGTCTTCCTTGTCCAACGTCAACAACTTTGGCATATAATATTTTGATGGGTCCTCACAATCAAAAAAGATTTCCAGGATAGTGTATTTGCATGTGAATCTTCTCTTCCCTCATTAATTATTTCATGAGTTGCATCATTGACCAATGCTATGTTTGTCAATCTACAATAAAATTTTCTACTTTTCCTTGTGTTATGTCAATACTCACCATAAGATTAGCATATGATCTTTTTCATTTATTTCTTTTCTTTTATTGACACATGAAAGTAAAAGAAGCAAAACTCAAACTAAACTTTATTATATATCTCGCACACAATTACAAAGATATATCACTAAGCAAACTCTTGAAAAGAAAGGATCAAACTAAAGTTTTATTCAACTAAAGCAAAAGATAACTATGGATCAAACTAAGAAAACTAAAGGCAAAAGATAGTGGAGGTGATAAGATACTGAGGCACCTCCCCCAAGCTTGGCGAAAGCCAAGGGGAGTGCCCATACCCGATACTCAATTTCTTTTGATGATGAAGGAGGTGGTGGTGATGAAGTAGTAGCAATCTTGTCCTCAGGTCTTGCTACCTCTTGAGCTTGCGTTGGTTTTCCCTTGAAGAGGAAAGGGTGATGCAGCAAAGTAGCATAAGTATTTCCCTCAGTTTGTAGAACCAAGGTATCAATCAAGTAGGAGACAACGCACAAGTCACCGAATACTTGCACAAACAATCAACAACTTGCACCCAACGCGATAAAAGGGTTGTCAATCCCTTCATGGTCACTTGCAAAAGTGAGATCTGATAGATAAACGGTAAAGTAAATATTTTTGGTATTTTTGGTTTATAGATTGGAAAGTAAAGATTGCAAAATAGTAGATCGGAAACTAGTAAGATGTAAACGAGATTCAGTAATATGGAAAAGAGACCCGGGGGCGATAGGTTTTGAAGGAAATATGCCCTAGAGGCAATAATAAAGTTATTATTTATTTCCTCATATCATGATAAATGTTTATTATTCATGCTAGAATTGTATTAACCGAAAACATGATACATGTGTGAATACATAGACAAAACTATAGTCACTAGTATGCCTCTACTTGACTAGCTCATTAATCAAAGATGGTTATGTTTCCTAACCATAGACATGTGTTGTCATTTGATTAGTGGGATCACATCATAGGAGAATGATGTGATTGACATGACCCATTCCGTTAGCCTAGCACTTGATCGTTTAGTATACTGCTATTGCTTTCTTCATGACTTATACAAAGTTCCTGCAACTATGAGATTGTGCAACTCCCGTATACTGGAAGTACACTTTGTGTGCTACCAAACGTCACAACGTAACTGGGTGATTATAAAGGTGCTCTACAGGTGTTTCCGAAGGTACATGTTGGGTTGGCATAATTCGAGATTAGGTTTTGTCACTCCGATTGTCGGAGAGGTATCTCTGGGCCCTCTCGGTAATACTCATCAACTAAGCCTTGCAAGCATGTAACTAATGAGTTAGTTATGAGATGATGTATTACGGAACGAGTAAAGAGACTTGCCGGTAACGAGATTGAACTAGGTATTGGATACCGACGATCAAATCTCGGGTAAGTAACATACCGATGACAAAGGGAACAAAGTATGTTGTTATGCGGTTTGACCGATAAAGATCTTCGTAGAATATGTAGGAACCAATATGGGCATCCAGGTCCCGCTATTGGTTATTGATCGAGAATGGTTCTAGGTCATGTCTACATAGTTCTCAAACCCGTAGGGTCCGCACGCTTAACGTTTCGATGACAGTTTTATTATGAGTTTATAAGTTTTGATGTACTGAAGTTTGTTCGGAGTCCCGGATGTGATCACGGACATGAAGAGGAGTCTCAAAATGGTCGAGACATAAAGATTGATATATTGGAAGCCTATATTTGGACATCGGAATGGTTCCGGGTGAAATCGGGATTTTACCGGAACACCGGGGGGTTACCGGAACCCTCCCGGGGGATATTGGGCCTTAGTGGGCCAAGATGGAGAAGAGGAGGGCCGGCCAGGGCAGGCCGCGCGCCCCCTCCCCCCCCTAGTCCGAATAGGACAAGGAAGGGGGGGCGGCGCCCCCCTTTGCTCTTTCCCCTCCCCCCTTTCCTTCTCCACCAAAGCAAGAGGGGGGAGTCCTACTCCCGGTGGGAGTAGGACTCCTCAAGGCGCACCCCTAGGGGGCCGGCCGCACCTCTCCCCTCCCTCCTTTATATACGGGGGCGGGGGGCACCCCATAGACACACAAGTTGATCTACGGATCGTTCCTTAGCCGTGTGCGGTGCCCCCTTCCACCATATTCCACCTCGGTCATATCGTCGCGGAGTTTAGGCGAAGCCCTGCGCCGGTAGAACATCATCATCGTCACCAAGCCATCGTGCTGACGGAACTCATCTCCGGAGCTCGGCTGGATCGGAGGCCGGAGATCGTCATCGAGCTGAACGTGTGCTGAACTCGGAGGCTCCGTACGTTCGGTGCTTGGATCGGTCGGATCGTGAAGACGTACGACTACATCAACCGCGTTGTGCTAACGCTTCCGCTTACGGTCTACGAGGGTACGTGGACGAACACTCTCCCCTCTCGTTGCTATGACCATCACCATGATCTTGCGTGTGCGTAGGAATTTTTTTTTTAAATTACTACGTTCCCCAACAGTGGCATCCGAGCCTAGGTTTTATGCGTTGATGTTATATGCACGAGTAGAACACAAGTGAGTTGTGGGCGATACAAGTCATACTGCTTACCAGCATGTCATACTTTGGTTCGGCGGTATTGTGAGATGAAGCGGCCCGGACCGACATTACGCGTACGCTTACGTGAGACTGGTTTCACCGTTACGAGCACTCGTGCTTAAAGGTGGCTGGCGGGTGTCTGTCTCTCTCACTTTAGCTGAATCGAGTGTGGCTACGCCCGGTCCTTGTAAAGGTTAAAACAGCACCAACTTGACGAACTATCGTTGTGGTTTTTGATGCGTAGGTAAGAACGGTTCTTGCTAAGCCCGTAGCAGCCACGTAAAATTTGCAACAACAAAGTAGAGGACGTCTAACTTGTTTTTGCAGGGCATGTTGTGATGTGATATGGTCAAGACGTGATGCTATATTTTATTGTATGAGATGATCATGTTTTGTAACCGAAGTTATCGGCAACTGGCAGGAGCCATATGGTTGTCGCTTTATTGTATGAAATGCAAACGCCCTGTAATTGCTTTACTTTATCACTAAGCGGTAGCGATAGTCGTAGAAGCAATAGATGGCATAAACGACAACGATGCTACGATGGAGATCAAGGTGTCGCGCCGGTGACGATGGTGGTCACGACGGTGCTTCGGAGATGGAGATCACAAGCACAAGATGATGATGGCCATATCATATCACTTATATTGATTGCATGTGATGTTTATCCTTTATGCATCTTATCTTGCTTTGATTGACGGTAGCATTTTAAGATGATCTCTCACTAAAATTATCAAGAAGTGTTCTCCCTGAGTATGCACCGTTGCCAAAGTTCGTCGTGCCAAGACACCATGTGATGATCGGGTGTGATAAGCTCTACGTCCATCTACAATGGGTGCAAGCCAGTTTTGCACACGCGGAATACTCAGGTTAAACTTGACGAGCCTAGCATATGCAGATATGGCCTCGGAACACGGAGACCGAAAGGTCGAGCGTGAATCATATAGTAGATATGATCAACATAGTGATGTTCACCATTGAAAACTACTCCATCTCACGTGATGATCGGTTATGGTTTAGTTGATTTGGATCACGTAATCACTTAGATGACTAGAGAGATGTCTGTCTAAGTGGGAGTTCTTAAGTAATATGATTAATTGAACTTAAATTTATCATGAACTTAGTACCTGATAGTATCTTGCTTGTCTATGTTTGTTTGTAGATAGATGGCTCGTGCTGTTGTTCCGTTGAATTTTAATGCGTTCCTTGAGAAAGCAAAGTTGAAAGATGATGGTAGAAATTACACGGACTGGGTCCGTAACCTGAGGATTATCCTCATTGCTGCACAGAAAAGTTACGTCCTGAAAGCACCGCTGGGTACCAGGCCTGCTGCTGATGCAACTGACGACGTTAAGAACGTCTGGCAGAGCAAAGCTGATGACTACTCTATAGTTCAGTGTGCCATGCTTTACGGCTTAGAACCGGGTCTTCAACGACGTTTTGAACGTCATGGAGCATATGAGATGTTCCAAGAGTTGAAGTTAATATTTCAAGCAAATGCCCGGATTGAGAGATATGAAGTCTGCAATAAGTTCTATAGCTGCAAGATGGAGGAGAATAGTTCTTTTAGTGAACACATACTCAGAATGTCTGGGTATAATAATCACTTGATTCAACTGGGAGTTAATCTCCCTGATGATAGTGTCATTGACAGAATTCTCCAATCACTGCCACCAAGCTACAAGAGCTTTGTGATGAACTATAATATGCAAGGGATGAACAAGACTATTCCCGAGCTCTTCGCAATGCTAAAAGCCGCGGAGGTAGAAATCAAAAAGGAGCATCAAGTGTTGATGGTCAACAAGACCACTAGTTTCAAGAAAAAGGGCAAAGGGAAGAAGAAGGGGAACTTCAAAAAGAACGGCAAACAAGTTGCTTCTCAAGAGAAGAAACCCAAGTCTGGACCTAAGCCTGAAACTGAGTGCTTCTACTGCAAGCAGACTGGTCACTGGAAGCGGAACTGCCCCAAGTATTTGGCGGATAAGAAGGATGGCAAAGTGAACAAAGGTATATGTGATATACATGTTATTGATGTGTACCTAACTAGAGCTCGTAGTAGCACCTGGGTATTTGATACTGGTTCTGTTGCTAATATTTGCAACTCGAAACATGGACTACGGAATAAGCGAGCACTGGCCAAGGACGAGGTGACGATGCGCGTGGGAAACGGTTCCAAAGTCGATGTGATCGCGGTCGGCACGCTACCTCTACATCTACCTTCGAGATTAGTTTTAGACCTGAATAATTGTTATTTGGTGCCAGCGTTGAACATGAACATTATATCTGGATCTTGTTTAATGCGAGCCGGTTATTCATTTAAATCAGAGAATAATGGTTGTTCTATTTATATGAGTAATATCTTTTATGGTCATGCACCCTTGAAGAGTGGTCTATTTTTATTGAATCTCGATAGTAGTGGTACACATATTCATAATGTTGAAGCCAAAAGATGCAGAGTTGATAATGATAGTACAACTTATTTGTGGCACTGCCGTTAGGTCATATCGGTGTAAAACGCATGAAGAAACTCCATACTGATGGACTTCTGGAATCACTTGATTATGAATCACTTGGTACTTGTGAACTGTGCCTCATGGGCAAGATGACTAAAACACCGTTCTCCGGAACTATGGAGAGAGCAACAGATTTGTTGGAAATCATACATACAAATGTATGTGGTCCGATGAATGTTGAGGCTCGTGGCGGATATCATTATTTTCTCACCTTCACAGATGATTTGAGCAGATATGGGTATATCTACTTAATGAAGCACAAGTCTGAAACATTTGAAAAGTTCAAAGAATTTCAGAGTGAAGTGGAAAATCATCGTAACAAGAAAATAAAGTTTCTACGATCTGATCGTGGAGGAGAATATTTGAGTTACGAGTTTGGTTTACATTTGAAACAATGCGGAATAGTTGCGCAACTCACGCCACCCGGAACACCACAACGAAATGGTGTGTCCGAATGTCGTAATCGTACTTTACTTGATATGGTGCGATCTATGATGTCTCTTACCGATTTACCGCTATCGTTTTGGGGTTATGCTTTAGAGACGGCCGCATTCACGTTAAATAGGGCACCATCAAAATCCGTTGAGACGACGCCTTATGAACTGTGGTTTGGCAAGAAACCAAAGTTGTCATTTCTTAAAGTTTGGGGCTGCGACGCTTATGTGAAGAAACTTCAACCAGATAAGCTCGAACCCAAATCGGAGAAATGTGTCTTCATAGGATATCCAAAAGAGACTGTTGGATACACCTTCTATCACAGATCCGAAGGCAAGACATTCGTTGCTAAGAATGGATCCTTGCTAGAGAAGGAGTTTCTCTCGAAAGAAGTGAGTGGGAGGAAAGTAGAACTTGATGAGATAACTGTATCTACTCCCTTATTGGAAAGTAGTTCATCACGAGAACCGGTTCCTGTGACGACTACACCAATTAGTGAGGAAGCTAATGATATTGATCATGAAACTTCAGATCAAGTTTCTGCTGAACCTCATAGGTCTACCAAAGTAAGATCCGCACCAGAGTGGTACGGTAATCCTATTCTGGAAGTCATGTTACTTGACCATGATGAACCTACGAACTATGAGGAAGCGATGATGAGCCCAGATTCCGCAAAATGGCTAGAGGCCATGAAATCTAAGATGGGATCCATGTATGAAAACAAAGTATGGACTTTGGTTGACTTGCCCGATGATCGGCAAGCCATTGAGAATAAATGGATCTTTAAGAAGAAGACTGACGCTGATGGTAATGTAACTGTCTATAAAGCTCGACTTGTTGCGAAAGGTTTTCGACAAGTTCAAGGGGTTGACTACGATGAGACTTTCTCACCCGTAGCGATGCTTAAGTCTGTCCGAATCATGTTAGCTATTGCTGCATTTCATGATTATGAAATTTGGCAAATGGACGTCAAGACTGCATTCTTGAATGGATTTCTAGAAGAAGAGTTGTATATGATGCAGCCGGAAGGTTTTGTTGATCCAAAAGGTGCTAACAAAATATGCAAGCTCCAGCGTTCCATTTATGGACTGGTGCAAGCATCTCGGAGTTGGAATAAACGCTTTGATAGTGTGATCAAAGCATATGGTTTTATACAGACTTTTGGAGAAGCCTGTATTTACAAGAAAGTGAGTGGGAACTCTGTAGCATTTCTAGTTTTATATGTAGATGACATATTATTAATTGGAAATGATATAGAATTTCTGGATAGCATAAAAGGATACTTGAATAAAAGTTTTTCAATGAAAGACCTCGGTGAAGCTGCTTACATATTGGGCATCAAGATCTATAGAGATAGATCAAGACGCTTAATAGGACTTTCACAAAGCACATACCTTGACAAAATTTTGAAAAAGTTCAAAATGGATCAGGCAAAGAAAGGATTCTTGCCTGTGCTACAAGGTGTGAAGTCGAGTCAAACTCAATGCCCGACCACAGCAGAAGATAGAGAGAAAATGAAAAATGTTCCCTATGCTTCAGCCATAGGCTCTATCATGTATGCAATGCTGTGTACCAGACCTGACGTATGCTTAGCAATAAGCTTGGCAGGAAGGTACCAAAGTAATCCAGGAGTGGATCACTGGACAGTGGTCAAGAACATCCTGAAATACCTGAAAAGGACTAAGGATATGTTTCTCGTATATGGAGGTGACAAAGATCTAGTCGTAAATGGTTACGTCGATGCAAGCTTTGACACTGATCCGGACGATTCCAAATCGCAAACCGGATACATGTTTTTATTAAATGGTGGAGCTGTAAGTTGGTGCAGTTCTAAACAAAGCGTCGTGGCAGGATCTACATGTGAAGCGGAGTACATAGCTACTTCTGAAGCAGCGAATAAAGGAGTCTGGATGAAGGAGTTCATTTCCGATCTAGGTGTCATACCTAGTGCATCGGGACCAATGAAGATCTTCTGTGACAATACTGGTGCAATTGCCTTGGCAAAGGAATCCAGATTTCACAAGAGGACCAAGCACATCAAGAGACGCTTCAATTCCATTCGGGACCAAGTCCAAGTGGGAGACATAGAGATTTGCAAGATACATACGGATCTGAATGTTGCAGACCCATTGACTAAGCCTCTCTCACGAGCAAAACATGATCAGCACCAAGACTCCATGGGTGTTAGAATCATTACTATGTAATCTAGATTATTGACTCTAGTGCAAGTGGGAGACTGAAGGTAATATGCCCTAGAGGCAATAATAAAGTTATTATTTATTTCCTCATATCATGATAAATGTTTATTATTCATGCTAGAATTGTATTAACCGGAAACATGATACATGTGTGAATACATAGACAAAACTATAGTCACTAGTATGCCTCTACTTGACTAGCTCATTAATCAAAGATGGTTATGTTTCCTAACCATAGACATGTGTTGTCATTTGATTAGTGGGATCACATCATTAGGAGAATGATGTGATTGACATGACCCATTCCGTTAGCCTAGCACTTGATCGTTTAGTATACTGCTATTGCTTTCTTCATGACTTATACAAAGTTCCTGCAACTATGAGATTGTGCAACTCCCGTATACTGGAAGAACACTTTGTGTTCTACCAAACGTCACAACCTAACTGGGTGATTATAAAGGTGCTCTACAGGTGTTTCCGAAGGTACATGTTGGGTTGGCATAATTCGAGATTAGGTTTTGTCACTCCGATTGTCGGAGAGTTATCTCTGGGCCCTCTTGGTAATACTCATCAACTAAGCCTTGCAAGCATGTAACTAATGAGTTAGTTATGAGATGATGTATTACGGAACGAGTAAAGAGACTTTCCGGTAACGATATTGAACTAGGTATTGGATACCGACGATCAAATCTCGGGTAAGTAACATACCGATGACAAAGGGAACAAAGTATGTTGTTATGCGGTTTGACCGATAAAGATCTTCGTAGAATATGTAGGAACCAATATGGGCATCCAGGTCCCGCTATTGGTTATTGACCGAGAATGGTTCTAGGTCATGTCTACATAGTTCTCGAACCCGTAGGGTCCGCACGCTTAACGTTTTGATGACAGTTTTATTATGAGTTTATAAGTTTTGATGTACCGAAGTTTGTTCGGAGTCCCGGATGTGATCACGGACATGATGAGGAGTCTCGAAATGGTCAAGACATAAAGATTGATATATTGGAAGCCTATATTTGGACATCGGAATGGTTCCGGGTGAAATCGGTATTTTACCGGAACACCGGGGGGTTACCGGAACCCTCCCGGGGGATATTGGGCCTTAGTGGGCCAAGAGGGAGAAGAGGAGGGCCGGCCATGGCAGGTCGCGCGCCCTCTCCCCCCCTAGTCCGAATAGGACAAGGAAGGGGGGGCGCGGCGCCCCCCTTTCCTCTTTCCCCTCCCCCTTTCCTTCTCCACCAAAGCAAGAGGGGGGAGTTCTACTCCCGGTGGGAGTAGGAATCCTCCAGGCGCACCCCTAGGTGGCCGGCCGCACCTATCCCCTCCCTCCTTTATATACGGGGGCGGGGGGCACCCCATAGACACACAAGTTGATCTACGGATCGTTCCTTAGCCGTGTGCGGTGCCCCCTTCCACCATATTCCACCTCGGTCATATCGTCGCGGAGTTTAGGCGAAGCCCTGCGCCGGTAGAACATCATCATCGTCACCACGCCGTCGTGCTGACGGAACTCATCTCCGGAGCTCGGCTGGATCGGAGACCGGAGATCGTCATCGAGCTGAACGTGTGCTGAACTCGGAGGCTCCGTACGTTCGGTGCTTGGATCGGTCGGATCGTGAAGACATACGACTACATCAACCGCGTTGTGCTAATGCTTCCGCTTACGGTCTACAAGGGTACATGGATGAACACTCTCCCCTCTCGTTGCTATGACCATCACCATGATCTTGCGTGTGCGTAGGAATTTTTTTTGAAATTACTACGTTCCCCAACAGGTTTCACTAGTGGCTTCTCTCAAGATAGAAAATATTACGGTGGGTGAACAAATTACTACCGAGCAATTGATAGAAGAGCACATAATTATGACGACATCTAAGGCAATGATCATGAACATAGCCATCACGTCCTTGTCAAGTAGACCGACTCTTGCCTGCATCTACTACTATTACTCCACACATCGAACGGTATCCAGCATGCATCTAGAGTATTAAGTTCATAAAGAACGGAGTAACGCATTAAGCAAGATGACATGATGTAGAGGAATTAACACAAGCGATGATATGATGAAAACCCAACCTTGTTATCCTCGATGGCAACAATACAATACGTGCCTTGCTGCCCCTACTGCCACTGGGAAAGGACACCGCAAGATTGAACCCAAAGCTAAGCACTTCTCCCATTGCAAGAAAGATCAATCTAGTAGGCCAAACTAAACCGATAATTCGAAGAGACTTGCAAAGATATCAAATCATGCATATAACAATTCAGAGAAGAACCAAATAATATTCATAGATAATCTTGATCATAAATCCACAATTCATCGGATCTCAGCAAACACACCGCAAAAGAGTACTACATCGAATAGATCTCCAAGAACATCAAGGAGAACATTGTATTGAGAATCAAACAGAGAGAAGAAGAGAACTAGCTAATAACTATGGACCCGAAGGTCTATGGTAAACTACTCACACTTCATCGGAGAGGTAATGGTGTTGATGTAGAGGCCCTCCATGACCGAATCCCCCTCTGGCAGGACACCGGAAGAGGCCCCTAGATGGGATCTCATGGGTACGGAAGGTTGCGGCAGTGGAAAAGTGCTTTCGTGGCCCTCCTGTATGTTTTCCGGGTATAAGAGTATATGTAGGCGAAAGAACTATGTCAGGGGAGCCACGAGGGGCCCACGAGGGTGGGGGCGTGCCCTCCGGCCTCGTGGCTTCCTCGTTGCATCTCCGACTTCATCGCCAAGTCTTCTGGTTTGCTTTTGGTCCAAGAAAGCTCATCGCGAAGGTTTCATTCCGTTTGGACTCTGTTTGGTACTCCTTTTATGCAAAACTCTAAAATAGGCAAAAAGAAACAGACACTGGCACTGGGCCTTCGGATAATAGGTTAGTCCCAAATAATATAAAATAGCATATAAATGCCTATTAAACATCCAAAAAAGATAATATAATAGCATGGAACAATCAAAAATGAAGATCATCATCCTTTCCTCACATGGGACAATGCTCTAATAATGAAGATCATCACACTTTTATTTACTTACAACTCAAGAATTACAACACAATACTTAGGACAAAATATGACTCTATGTGAATGCCTCCGGCGGTGTACCAGGATGTGCAATGATTCAAGAGTGACATGTATGGAAAAATTATGAACGGTGGCTTTGCCACAAATACAATGTCAACTACATGATCATGCAAAGCAAGATGACAATGATGAAGCGTGTCATAATAAATGGCACGGTGGAAAGTTGCATGGCTATATCTCAGGATGGCTATGGAAGTGCCATAATAGGTAGGTATAGTGGCTGTTTTGAGGAAGGTAATGGTGGGTGTTATGGTACTGGCGAAAGTTGCACGGCACAAGAGAGGCTAGAAATGGTGGAAGGGTGAGAGTGTGTATAATCCATGGACTCAACATTAGTCATAAAGAACTCACATACTTACTACAAAAATCTACACGCCATCAAAACAAAGTACTACACACATGCTCCTTGGGGAAGGGTTGGTAGGAGTTAACCATCACGCGATCTCGTCCACTCATAAGGAAGATAATCAATAAATAAATCATGCTCCAACTTCATCACATAACGGTTCACCATATGTGCATGCTACGGGAATCACAAACTTTAACACAAGTATCTCTCAAATTCACAATTACTCCACTATCATGACTCTAATACCACCATCTTCATATCTCAAAACAATCATAAAGAATCAAACTTCTCATAGTATTCAATGTGCTTTATATGAAAGTTTTTATTATATCCATCTTGGATGCCCATCATATTAGGACTAATTTTATAACCAAAGCAAATTACCATGCTGTTCTAAAATACTCTCAAAATAATATAAGTGAAGCATGAGAGTTCAACAATTTCTATAGAATAAAACCACCGTCGTGCTCTAAAAAGATATAAGTGAGGCACTAAAACAATATTGTCTAACTGAAAAGATATAAGTGAGGCACATAGAGTATTCCAATAAATCATGATTCATGCATGTCTCTCCCAAAAGGTGTGTATAGCAAGGATGATTGTGGTAAAATAAAAAAGCAAAGAATCAAATCATACAAGACGCTCCAAGCAAAACACATATCATGTGGTAAATAAAAATATAGCCTCAAGTAAAGTTACCGATAGACGAAGAAGAAAGAGGGGATGCCTTCCGGGGCATCCCCAAGCTTAGGCTTTTGGTTCTCCTTGAATTTGACCTTGGGGTGCCTTGGGCATCCCCAAGCTTAGGCTCTTTCCACTCCTTATTCCATACACTATAAAAAAGGATAATTTGACCTTGGCGTTGGCTCTAACTGGACCCGAGTGAGGCGTTGGGCTCTAACTGAACCCGAGCGATTGCACTGCAGCCTACACGTTACTGAACCCGAGCGATCGAGCATTTCCTTCGCTACTACTGCTAACTGAAGCCGATCGATGCTGCCTCTGGATGAACAGTGAACATTGCAGGGGGGTTTGGATGAATAGTGAGTGTTGCGGGGGGTTTGGATGAACAGTGAGTGGTGGGGGTGGATGAACAGGACCCCGTGGCGTTGCCTCTGGATGAAAAGGACTCCGATCGGTCGAGCCGGTTGGGGCTGGATGAACAGGACCCAGTGGAGGGCTGGATGAACAGGACGACCCCGTGGAGGGCTGTATGAACAGTAGACAATGGAGGGGTGGATGAACGGTAGCCCGTGGAGGGGTGGTTGAGTAGGAGCCCGTGGAGAGGGGTGGTTGAACAATAGCCGGTGGAGTAGCGCGCGGTGGAGGCTGGATGAACAGGAGCCCGTGGAGGCTGGAGGAGGTCGACGGTGGATGAACAGTAGCCCGTGGAGGCTGGAGGAGGTCGACGGTGGAGATGCACAGTATCCCATGGAGTCCCGTTTTGCGGTACGCCACACCCCTCCCGATGAACAGGACCCCCATTTCGACCGCAGCGCTCCAACACAAGTCTGTTTCGTCCGTTTTGCGGTACGCCACACCCCTCCCGATCAACAGGACCCCGTTTCGACCGTAGGAGGTCCAACACAAGTTCGTTTCCTCCGTTTTGCGGTACGCTAGACCCCTCCCGATGAACAGGATCCCGCTTCGAAGGTGGCCAGTCGAACACAAGGCCGTTTCTTCCGTTCTGCGGTACGCCAGGCCTCGTTTCCATCGCATGTTCTGTCCAAGCCGGTTGGCTCCCACGCGTTCCGTTGCCTCCCGATGAACACGATGCATTCCGTTGCCTCCCCACGAACACGACGCATGCATTCCGTTGCCTCCCCATGAACACGACGACGACGCAGTTTCTTCGTTCCGACCCAACCATCTACACGAGCCATGTCCGTACGTATGCGCGAGTAGGCGTTCGAGACCCCGCCTGTATATACGTACGTGGCTGTATTTACTTTCTTGTACCCTGGCCATTGTACGTACGTGTACATGCTACGTGCGCGCCTCTACATCGACCAGTATGTACGTACACGTTCGCGACCAGAATGACAACGCTACGTACGCTTCGACCAGGTGGGTCCCGACTGTCAGGAAATTCCTTGCGTGCGAAGATGTAGCTGGTGGGTCCCTGTTGTCAGGGGGCGAATCATTTTTTTTGCACGAACGCACTTCCTTGCATGCGAAGATGTAGCTGGTGGGTCCCAGCAGTCAGGGGGCGAATCATTTTTTTTGCCCGGAATATGGACGCACTTCCTTGCGTGCGAGGATGTAGCTGGTAGGTCCCAGCAGTCAGGGGGGAAACATTTTTTTCGTGAAATACGGTGGCCCGTCCGGTGGGTCCCCGCTGTTAGGTGGAGGAAAAATTATTTTGCGCGTAATAAGGAGGCACTTCCTTGTGGCTGCCGTGGACCCAGCTGTCATCCTCTCCACGTACAGTACTCTTTCAATGGAAGTCGATCGTTAACCACGTTGACCACGCCGCGCCGAGAGCACCACGACGGTGGACGACGGCGAGGCCTAGGAAGGGGACGACGCGGAGCTGGGGAAGACGCGGCAGTGGATGCCCATGCGGAGAGGAGTACGAGGGTCCATTGGTCCGGTTGCGGTGTGAGGCTGCTGTTGCCGTAGAATAACAGGGGGTGTGGGTGAGTAGAGGGATGACCTGGCCAGCGGTGGGAGTAGTAGGAGGCGGTGAGGCCGCCGTGGCATCACAGCCGGCCACGGGAGGAAGGAGCATGCGGCACGACCGGCGCTGCTTTGGGCGGCTGGAGCAAGAAGACCAGAGGTTGAAGAAGCACTACGGCCGTTGGATGGACATTGTACGGTCACTGGAGCTAGAATCGTTCATGTTGACTAAAGTTGACAAAGGCCTTCGTCCCAGTCAACTTAGTAGGCCCACAAGTCAGCCTCCCACCATGGTGGGTCCCAGCTAGCAGGGGGAGTATTCATTTTTTATGCGTAATAAGGAGGCACCTCCGGTGGGTCCGAGCTGACAGCGGGGGGGGGGGGGGGGGGGGGCGTTTTTTTCGCGAAATACGATGGCCCGTCCGGTGGGTCCCAGCAGTCAGGGGGAAATGTTTTTTTTTGCGAAATACGATGGCCCGTCCGGTGGGTCCCAGCAGTCAGGGGGGAAATGTTTTTTTCGCGAATTACTGGTGGCCCGTCTGGTGGGTCCCTGCTGTCAGGTGGAGGAATAATTATTTTCCGCGTAATAAGGAGGCACTTCCTTGCGGCTGTCGTGGACCTAGTTGTCAGCCTCTCCACGTACAGTACTCTTCCAATGGAATTCGGTCGTTGACCACATTGACCATGCCGCGCCGAGAGCACCACGGTAGTGGACGACGACGAGGCCTAGGAAGGGGACGACGTGGAGCTGGGGAAGACACGACAGTGGATGCCCACGCGGAGAGGAGTACAAGGGTTCACTGGTTCAGCTGCGCTGTCGTCGCCGCAGAATAACAGGGGGTGTGGGTGAGTGGAGTGAAGGGATGGCCTGGCCAGCGGTGGGAGTAGTATGGGGGTGGTGAGGCCACGGGAGGTAGGAGCAGGCGGCACGACCGGCGCTGCTTTGGGCGGCTGGAGCAAGAAGACCAAAGGTTGAAGAAGCACTACAACCATTGGATGGACATCGTACGGTCAGTCGAGCTAGAATCGTGCATATTGACTAAGTTGACAAAGCCCTCCGTCCCTGTCAACTTAGTAGGCCCACTATACTAGGTCCCAGCTAGCAGGGGGAGTATTCATTTTTTGTGCGTAATAAGGAGGCACTTCCTTGCGTGCAAAGATATAGCTGGTGGGTCTGATCTATCAGCGGTGGTAGCATTTTTTCGCGAAATACAGAGGCCTTTTCGGTGGGTCCCATATGTCAGGTAGAGGAATCATTATTTTGTGCATAATAAGGAGGCATTTCCTTGCGTGCGGCCGTGGACCCAGCTGTCAGCCTCTCCACGTACAGTCCACTTCAGATGCATGTTGGTCGTTGACCATGTGGACCACGCCACGCTGAGAGCACCAGGGTGGTGGACGACGGCGAGGCCTAGGAAGGGAACGACACGGAGCCAGGGAAGACTCGGTAGTTGTTTCCCACACGGAGGGGAGTACGACTGTACGAGGGTTTACTGGTTCGTCTGCCGTTGCTGGAGAATAACAGTAGGTGTGGGTGAGTAGAGGGATGGCTAGACCAGCGATGGGAGTACGATGGGGCGGTGAGGCCTGTGCGGCAGCACAGCCGGCCATGGGGACGAGGGAGCAGGCAGTCCCGCCTGCGCTTGTTTGAGCGGCTGGAGCAGGAAGAGCAGAGATTGAAGAAGCACGACGGCCGTTGGATGGACATCCAATAGTCACTGCTTGTGCGTCAACCTTTTTATTAGGAAAGCCTCAAATCTGTGGAAAACAGCATACACGCCATCTGCCATTATTTCAAATAATTTACAGCCCATTTGCTAATTCTTACGGGTTTTTTTGGAGCCCATATTCTTTTTGTTAGCATTACAACCCATATTGTGGCCACGGTTAAAAAATTATACGTAATTTTGCATATGTCGGTGCGGTCTGAACTGTTTTTAATCCCAAAATTTCGAGTCACATTCAGACTGATTTTAAAAATAAATGTATATCAATATAAAATCCAATAAATTGTCCATGCATAAAAATCAATGCAATTTAAAATCTCAAAATGAAAAAAAGATATTTGAAACTAATTGTCGGTTTGATGTGTTTTTAAAATGTACAACCCATTTCTCATTACTGATAGGCCACTTCCTAGGCCAGCCGAATGAAGCTCTCCTCGTCTTGAAAGATTTGTAGCCCAATAGGCCTGATAAAGCGACTTACTTGACATCACAAAAAAACTGGGCTAGCCATTTTCAGAAAGAAAAAAAAGTACTGGGCTGCTCTGTGGTAAACATAAAAGAAAAGGTTGTCTAGACAGGCCAGAGTGTCCCACACAGCCCAGTTGACAACCTGCTTCCGTCTCAAAAACAAATTAGATAAATGCCACTCCAATTATGGAGATTCATAAAAATGCCACTGCATTTTCCAAACTTTGAAAAATGCCACTGCAATTTTTGCAAACTTTGAAAAATGCCACTGCAGTTTGCAAACTTTAAAAAACGCCACTCCAGACTTCAAAAAATGCCACTAGAGATGGCATGAAATGGCATTTTTCAAAGTTTGGCAATTGCAGTGGCATTTCTCGGAAACACCAGATTTGGAGTGGCATTTATCAAATTAACCCAAAACAAAAATAATTGGGCGAGTTGCTGGGTCCCTGGTGTCAGCCGCTCATTGTGCAATTCTCTCGTTTATTGACTACTTGACAATGGCATGGGACCCAGATGTTAGAAATCCACTAGGAGGAGCCATTTTTTATTGGCTTGAAATAAGGAGGCACTTGCTTGCGTACTGCCATGACCTTGGCGGGTTGAAAGTGCAACTATCCCTAGGTGGTTTTGGTAATTCCTAACAACATATAGCTCATTGAGCTAATGCTATTTCAAGATGAATATTTCAGGAAAGCTCAATGATTGGCATGGCATGGATGAGAAAAGTGGACCCCTCAAAATGCTAATTACAAACGGATTGGCTCAAGCTCAAAGCTCAAGACTCTACATTTTATATTTTAGTGATCCAAGATCACATTGAGTCTTTAGGAAAAGCCAATACTATCAGGAGGGATGAGGTGTTGCTTAATGAGTTTCTTGCTCTACAGTGCTTAGTGATATGCTCCAAAACCCTCAACTACTTTCTCATATCCACATATGACCTACACCAATAGTCAAACTCGGCCCCACTGATTCTTTCTACCCGGCGCCACCGAGTTCAGATGTCATAGCCACTACCACAAACCCTAGGCAAATTGGTCTCATCGATAGGGATCTCGGTCTCACCGAGATGGGATTGTAATCTCTCTGTTTCCCTTCTAAACGTTTCGGTATCACCGAAAGGAGCGATCGGTCCCACCGAGATTGCAATGTAAACTCCCTATTTCCTTTTCGTAACATTTCAGTGTCACCGAAATGAGCGAACCGGTCCCACCGAGTTTACCTGACCAACTCTCTGGTTAGCTTATTACCAAAATCGGTCTCACCGAGTTTGTGTAATCGGTCTCATCGAGATTAAGTTATGCCCTAACCCTAACCATATCGGTCCTACCGAGTTGCATGTCGGTCCCACCGAAAATCCTAACGGTCACTAGATTTGCTGAATCGGTCTGACCGAGTTTACCAATTTGGTCCCACTGAGTTTGGCAAGTTGTGTGTAATGGTTAGATTTTATGTGGAGGCTGTAGATACCCCTCCACCTCCTCTTCATTCGTGGAGAGAGCCATCAGAACAAACCTACACTTCCAACTTGTTGTTTCTGAGAAGGAACCACCTACTCATGTGTTGAGGCCAAGATATTCCATTCCTACCATATGAATCTTGATCTCTAGCCTTCCCCAAGTTGCTTTCCACTCAAATCTTCTTTCCACCAAATCCAAATCCCGTGAGAGATAGTTGAGTGTTGGGGAGACTATCATTTGAAGCACAAGAGCAAGGAGTTCATCATCAACAAACCATTTCTTACTTCTTGGAGAGTGGTGTCACCTAGATTGGCTAGGTGTCACTTGGGAGCCTCCGACAAGATTGTGGAGTTGAACCAAGGAGTTTGTAAGGGCAAGCAGATCGCCTACTTCGTGAAGATCTACCGCCAGTGAGGCAAGTCCTTCGTGGGCGACGGCCATGGTGGGATAGACAAGGTTGCTTCTTCGTGGACCCTTCGTGGGTGGAGCTCTCTGTGGACTCGCGCAACTGTTACCCTTCGTGGGTTGAAGTCTCCATCAACGTGGATGTACGATAGCACCACCTATCGGAACCACAGCTCAAAAATCACCGTGTCTCCAAATTGCGTTTGAATCCTCCAAACCCTTCCCTTTACATCCTTGCAAGTTGCATGCTTTACTTTCCGCTGCTCATATACTCTTTGCATGCTTGCTTGAATTGTGTTAAGATTGCTTGACTTGTGCTAAGATAGCTAAAATCTGCCAAAGACTAAAATTAGGAAAAGGATAAGTTTTTATTTGGTCAAGTAGTCTAATCACCCCCCCTCTAGACATACTTTCGATCCTACAAGTGGTATCAGAGCTTTGGTCTCCATTTGCTTTGATTTCCATAGCTTTTGGTGGTCATAGCTTTGGTTTCACAACCTAGGAGAGTATGGCATCTAGCGAGGGAAATTATCACCGTAGAGGTCCTTACTTTGATGGTACTAATTTTGCTAGTTGTAAGCATAAGATGAAAATGCATATTCTTGGACATAACCCCGCCGTTTGGGCTATTGTGTGTATTGGCTTGCAAGGTGAATTCTTTGATGGGAGAGAACCGAACCGTGAAGCTAGTGCAGAAGAGTTGAAGATGCTGCAATACAACGCTCAAGCTTGTGATATCCTCTTCAACGGATTGTGCCCCGAAGAATTCAACAAAATCAGCCGTCTTGAGAATGCAAAGGAAATTTGGGACACTTTGATTAATATGCATGAAGGTACCGACTCCGTCAAGGAATCCAAGTTGGATGTGCTCCAAAGTCAACTTGACAAGTTCAAAATGAAGGATGGTGAAGGTGTCGCTGAAATGTACTCTAGGCTTGCTCTTATCACAAATGAGATTGCGGGCTTAGGAAGTGAAGAGATGACCGACAAATTCATCATCAAGAAGATCCTAAGAGCTTTGGATGGAAAATATGATACCGTGTGCACATTGATCCAAATGATGCCCAATTATAAAGATCTCAAGCCAACCGAAGTCACTGGAAGAATTGTTGCTCATGAGATGTCGCTCAAGGATAAGGAGGAACTTCACAACAAGTCAAGTGGTGCTTACAAAGCCTCATGTGAAGCCCCCACATCATCAAGTGAGAAACAAATCTTCAATGAAGAATTGAGCTTAATGGTGAAGAACTTCAACAAATTCTACAAGAGTAGAAGCAAAGAGAGAAGCTCCAAGTCAAGGTCCTACAATGACAAAAGATCTTCTAGTCGACAGCGCAATTGCTACAATTGTGGGAGACCCGGACACTATTCCAATGAGTGTACGGCACCCCACAAAAGAAGAGAAGAATCACCCAAGAGGAGAAGTAGAAGAGAGGAATCACCACCAAGAGAGAGGAGGAGTAGAGATGATCGTTATGAACGAAGAACATCCCGGAGGAGCAAGGATTCGGAAAGGAGGGACAAGTCATCAAGGAGCTACACAAAACGAAGACATCAAGCTCATGTTGGTGAATGGGTGTCTGGCTCCGACTCCGACAATCACTCCAAGAGAAGCTATCACTCCGACTCCGAATATACTCAAGATGAAGGTGTTGCCGGTCTAGCACTTGTGTCAACCAACTCCTATGACATATTTGATTCACCCAATGAAGGAATTGGAAGATGCTTCATGGATAAAGGCCCAAAGCTAACACACCTCGAGTATGTTGATTTCAATAGTGATGAAGATGACTTACTAGGTGACGATGATTTACTTGTTGACAGCTCTAGTGATGAATACTATGATGAAACGTCAATTAATCATGCTAATCAAGATAAAACGAATGCCAATGATAAGGAGAAGATTGAGCTTCTAACTAAAGAACTAAACACTCTTAAGTTAGCTCATGAAACTATCTTAGAAGATCATCGAGAACTTTTAAGGACTCATGAGAAGTTACGCTTTGAAAAGCTCAATCTTGAGCAAGAGCATGAGTTCTTAAAGGCAATCAATGATGATCTTCGTAAGAAAAGTTCTTCTTACATTGCCAAGCATTTACTCTTATCTACTTACATGCCTCAAGTCAAGTCCATTAACAAAAACAAGAAGGATTCTTCCTCTAGTAGTAACAATAATCATGTATCAAATGTTGTTGCTTCTAGCAGTTCTCTTGATTCCACTAATGATTCTCTTAGCCAAGTTACACTTGAGCAAGAAAATAGCTTATTGAAGGGAATTATAGAGAAAGGTGTTTACAAGAGCCTTGCCAGGAGTAAGCAATTTGAGGAAATTGTACGCAAGCAAGGAAGGCACCGGAAAAACCAAGGTGTTGGTTTTGAACGAAAGTTCAATGCCAATGGAGTTGAGTGGGAAGAAGATCAATATCCCAAGACGAAGTTTGTTCCTCAACAAGAGAAGTATGATCCTACTTCCTTCAAGGGGACACAAGATCAAGATGATCTTCCACCACAAGACCACAAGCAAAAAGGCAAGGACAAGCTTCAAGAGGAGATTGATGCATGCATTTGAAGAAGCTCCTAAGGCCTTGGTCAAGTGGGTTCCCAAGACTACGACAAGTTCTACTTCATCAAGTACGACTACAACTCCAAGGATTCCCATCAAGATGATGTGGATCCCGAAGAAGAAGAACTAGAGAGTTCTTGAGGGTGACTCCGCCAACATATTTCACTCATATCATTTTGGCAACAAAAAGTGCAATCAACTTCCACATCTTGCACTAGTTCAAGGAGTCACAAACCCTCTTGTTGGTAAGACAAGGGACAAGGTAATCTAATGCTTTCATAGACATCATCTTGTGTGTGCATCACTCTATGTCTATGGATATTCTTGTTTGTTCCTTGTGGGACTAACCCATGTAGGTATTGAAAGTGCAACTCACTCCAAAGTATTGCTCCAAATGATCTACATCAACATCGAGCATCCACATCTTCAACACCTACATGAAGTCATCATCGACAAAACCCAAGGTTAGTTCATCCCTCTAAAGGGGGATCTCACATCTAGGGGGAGCTTAACTCTAAGAATTGAGTCAAAGAAACTCTAATGGTGTGAACACATCAATGCATTATGTAAAAGTGGTAACCCCACTTGAGCTTAAACGATGAGTATGACCTATGATCAAATGTTCTCATTTGACTCCTAAGTCAATATAATCATATATAGATGACCTAATCATCGCCAATTGTTTGATAGATGCTAGAATTGTTTGTGCATACTTTGTCACATATTTCATTTGCTATTTTATTGTGTGAGCATGTTGGTGATACGTCTCTAATGTATCTATAATTTTTTATTGCTCCATGCTACTTTATCTACTGTTTTGGACTATATTGGGCTTTATTTTCCACTTCTATATTATTTTTGGGACTAACCTATTAACCGGAGGCCCAGCCCAGAATTGCTGTTTTTTGCCTATTTCGGTGTTTCGAAGAAACAGAATATCAAATGGAGTCCAAACGGAATGAAACCTTCGGGAACGTGATTTTCTCACCGAACGTGATCCAGGAGACTTGGACCCTACTCCAAGACGTAACAGAGGCGGTCACGAGGGTGGGGGGCGCCCCCCTGGGCACGCCCCTGCCTCGTGGCCCCCCTGTTGCTCCACCAACGTACTCCTTCCTCCTATATATACCTACGTATCCCCAAACGATCAGAACAGGAGCCAAAAATCTAATTCCACCACCCCAACCTTCTGTATCCACGAGATCCCATCTTGGGGCCTGTTCCGGAGCTCCGCCGGAGGGGGCATCCACCACGGAGGGCTTCTACATCAACACCATAGCCCTTCCGATGAAGTGTGAGTAGTTTACTATAGACCTTCGGTCCATATCTAGTAGCTAGATGGCTTCTTCTCTCTTTTTGGATCTCAATAAATGTTCTCCCCCTCTCTCGTGGAGATCTATTCGATGTAATATTCTTCTTTTTGCGGTGTGTTTGTTGAGATCGATGAATTGTGGGTTTATGATCCAGTATTATCTATGAACAATATTTGAATCTTCTCTGAATTCTTTTATGTATGATTGAGTTATCTTTGCAAGTCACTTCGAATTATCCTTTTGGTTTGGCCAACTAGATTGGTAGTTCTTGCAATGGGAGAAGTGCTTAGCTTTGGGTTCAATCTTGCGGTGTCCTTTCCCAGTGACAGAAGGGGCAGCAAGGCACGTATTATATTGTTGCCATTGAGGATAACAAGATGGGGTTTTTATCATATTGCATGAATTTATCCCTCTACATCATGTCATCTTGCTTAAGGCGTTACTCTGTTTTTAAGTTAATACTCTAGATGCATGCTGGATAGCGGTCGATGAGTGGAGTAATAGTAGTAGATGCAGAATCATTTCGATCTACTTGTCTCGGACGTGATGCCTATATACATGATCATACCTAGATATACTCATAACTATGCTCAATTCTGTCAATTGCTCAACAGTAATTTGTTCACCCACCGTAGAATACTTATGCTCTTGGGAGAAGCCACTAGACGTAGAATACTTATGCTCTTGGGAGAAGCCACTAGTGAAAACTATGGCCCCCGGGTCTATTCTCATCATATCAATCTCTATCGCTTTATTACTTGCTTTGTTTTTACTTTGCCTTTTACTTTTCACTTTGCATCTATCTATCAAAAATACCAAAAATATTATTTATCATCTCTATCAGATCTCACTCTCGTAAGTGACCGTGAAGGGATTGACAACCACTAATTGCGTTGGTTGCGAGTAGCTATCGTTTTGTGTAGGTACGAGGGACTTGTGCGTGGTCTCCTACTGGATTGATACCTTGGTTCTCAAAAACTGAGGGAAATATTTATGCTACTTTGCTGCATCATCCTCTCCTGTTCAGGGAAATCCAACGTAGTGCTCAAGAGGTAGCAAGAAGAATTTCTGGCGCCGTTGCCGGGGAGGCTCACGCAAGCAAGTCAACAATACCAAGTACCCATCACAATCCCTATCTCTCGCATTACATTATTTGCCATTTGCCTCTCGTTTTCCTCTTCCCCACTTCGCCCTTGCCGTTTTATTCGGCCTCTCTTTCCCAATCTCCTTCTCTCCTTCCCGTTTGCCTTTTTGTTTTCTCGTGTGTTAGTTTGCTTGCTTGTCGTTATGTCTGAAATTGGGGAAATTATTGCCGACATGGGCGATAATAATATCATGGAAAATTCTGAAGCTCCTGCTGAAGAATCCCCTACCTATCATACAAAAAGATTTCGAATCGGTAGTGGTAATATTATTGGAAAGGAGTTATTCAAGATTTATTTACTTGTGCCGGTGCTTTTCCCTCTATGGGTAGTTCTATTCTTCATAGAACTAGTAGTCTTGCGGACGCCATTGCCATGCTTATCGTTGAACTTGAAAGGCAATTTATGCATATGCACCCTTCTATACAAAGGATTTTCCTAGAATTTTCTAATATCGAACACTCCTCTGTTAAGCATGCCGCTACTATCTTTTTGGCTCATGAATTCAGATTTATAATAAAAGAGGCCAAAGAAATCTTTGCGCATTATAGGGTGGACGCCGGCCGTCCTCCCATAGAATCTATCCTCTTTGATCAAGAAGAAATTATGCGTTTTCAATCTCTTGACTATGTTGCTTTTAATGAAAACCTTAGAAAAAAGGTGCCAACCAACATTTTAATTGATAGAATCTGAACTTAATGATGATTTGGCTATTCGAAATAATGAGTTAGGATACTCTCTTGAGTATAGACTCACAAGATTCTGTCAAAAGAACGCTTATAATGACGAATTGGTTGTGCATTATGAAGGGCCAAAAGAGGAACCTATACCTCCTAAAATTGATGTTGGGGATTTTTGCCCTATTAGATTTAGCCCTTTTGATTACTTTTTCTTGCCTCAAAGAAAACTTGCTGCCGAACGTAGAGAATATGAAATGAGTTTCACCGATCTATCTTATTACTACGGCACTACATAGATCTATCCTTGCTTTTATGCCTAGCTAGGGGCATTAAACGATAGCGCTTGTTGGGAGGCAACCCAATTTTTTTTGTTTTTTTGTTTTTGCTTCTGTTTAGGAATAAATAATCCATATATCCTCTGTTTGGATGTGGTTTTATCTTTTAATTAGTGTTTGTGCCAAGTAGAACCTATAGGATAACCTACGATGATAGTTGATTTGATTCTGCTGAAAAACAGAAACTTTGCGCGCACGAATATAATTTTGTTAAATCACAGGAATGTGCTTTTGCGTTGATTATTTTTGCTGCTGATCAATAGACAAATTGTCCAGGACTTCCTATTTTGGTAGAATTTTTAGAGTTCCAGAAGTTTGCGTTAGTTACAGATTGCTACAGACTGTTCTGTTTTTGACAGATTCTGTTTTGCGTGTGTTGTTTGCTTATTTTGATGAATCTATGGTTAGTAAAATATTTTATAATCCATAGAGAAGTTGGAATACAGTAGGTTTAACACCAATATAAATAAATAATGAGTTCATTACAGTACCTTAAGTAGTTCTTTATTTTCTTTCTCTAACGGAGCTCACGAGATTTCTGTTGAGTTTTGTGTTGTGAAGTTTTCAAGTTTTGGGTGAACTCTTTTGATGGATTATGGAACAAGGAGTGGCAAGAGTCTAAGCTTGGGGATGCCCATGGCACCCCCAAGATAATCCAAGGACACCAAAAAGTCAAAGCTTGGGGATGCCCCGGAAGGCATCCCCTCTTTCGTCCACTTCCATCGGTAATCTACTTTGAGCTATATTTTTATTCACCACATGATATGTGTTTTGCTTGGAGCGTCTTGTATTATTTGCGTCTTTGCTTGTTAGTTTACCACAATCATCCTTACTTTACACACCTTTTGAGAGAGCCATACATGAATTGGAATTCGTTAGAATACTCTATGTGCTTCACTTATATCTTTTGAGCTTGATAGTTTTGCTCATAGTGCTTCACTTATATCTTTTGAGCGTGATAATTTTTGCTCTAATACTTTACTTAGATCTTTTAGAGAATGGTGGTAGATTTGTTTTAAAGAAACTATTGATCTCTCATGCTTCACTTAGATTATTTTGAGAGTCATTAATAGCATGGTAATTTGCTTAATGATAATATACTTGGTATTCAAGATATGTGAAACTTTCTTTTGAGTGCGTTCAATACTAAGATAAGTTTGATGCTTGATAATTGTTTTGAGATATGAAGATGGTGATATTAGAGTCATGCTAGTTAGTAGTTGTGAATTTAAAGAATACTTGTGTTGAAGTTTGTGATTCCCGTAGCATGCACGTATGGTGAACCGTTATGTGATGAACTCAAAGCATGATTTATTTATTTATTGTCTTCCTTATGAGTGGTGGTCGGGGACGAGCGATGGTCTTTTCCTACCAATCTATCCCCCTAGGAGCATGCGCGTAATACTTTGCTTTGATAACTTCTAGATTTTTGCCATAAGTATATGAGTTCTTTATGACAAATGTTGAGTCCATGGATTATATGCACCTTTTCCCATCCTTCCACCATTGCTAGCCTCTCTAATACCGCGCACCTTTCGCTGGTATCATACACCCACCATATACCTTCCTAAAAACAGCCACCATACCTACCTATCATGGCATTTCCATAGCCATTCCGAGATATATTGCCATGCAACTTTCCACCGTTCCGTTTATTATGACACACTCCATCATTGTCATATTGCTAGCATGGTCATGTAGTTGACATCGTATTTGTGGCAAAGCCACCGTTCATAATTCTTTCATACATGTCACTCATTATTCATTGCATATCCCGGTACACCGCCGGAGGCATTCATATAGAGTCATACTTTGTTCTAAGTATCGAGTTGTAATTGTTGAGTTGTAAGAAAATAAAAGTGTGATGATCATCATTATTAGAGCATTGTCCCAAGTGAGGAAAGGATGATGGAGACTATGATTCCCCCACAAGTCGGGATGAGACTCCGAACGAAAAATAAAAAAAGAGGCAAAAAAAGAGAAAGGCCCAAATAAAAAAATGAGAGAATAAGAGAGAAGGGACAATGCTACTATCCTTTTACCACACTTGTGCTTCAAAGTAGCACCAAGATCTTCATGATAGAGAGTCTCTCATTTTGTCACTTTCATATACTAGTGGGAATTTTTCATTATAGAACTTGGCTTGTATATTCCAATGATGGGCTTCCTCAAAATGCCCTAGGTCTTCATGAGCAAGCGAGTTGGATGCACAGCCACTTAGTTTCTTTTGTAGAGCTTTCATATACTTATAGCTCTAGTGCATCTGTTGCATGGCAATCCCTACTCACTAACATTGATATCTATTGATGGGCATCTCCATAGCCCGTTGATACGCCTAGTTGATGTGAGACTATCTTCCCTCTTTTGTCTTCTCCACAACCACCCTTCTATTCCACATATAGTGCTATATCCATGGCTCACGCTCATGTATTGCGTGAATATTGAAAAAGTTTTGAAAATGTCATAAGTATGAAACAATTGCTTGGCTTGTCATCGGGGTTGTGCATGATTTAAATATTTTGTGTGGGGAAGATGGAGCATAGCCAGACTATATGATTTTGTAGGGATAACTTTCTTTGGCCATGTTATTTTGAGAAGACATGATTGCTTTGATTAGTATGCTTGAAGTATTATTATTTTTATGTCAATATTTGTCTTGAATCTTTTGGATCTGAATATTCCTACCACAATTAAGGAGATTTACATTGAAATTATGCCAAAGTATCACTCCGCATCAAAAAAATCTCTTTTTATCATTTACCTACTCGAGGACGAGCAGGAATTAAGCTTGGGGATGCCTGATACGTCTCCAACGTATCTATAATTTTTGATTGCTCCATGCTACTTTATCTACTGTTTTGGACTATATTGGGCTTTATTTTCCACTTTTATATTATTTTTGGGACTAACCTATTAACCGGACGCCCAACCCAGAATTGCTGTTTTTTGCCTATTTCAGTGTTTCGAAGAAACGGAATATCAAACGGAGTCCAAACGGAATGAAACCTTCGGGAACGTGATTTTCTCACCGAACGTGATCTAGGAGACTTGGACCCTACTCCAAGACGTAACAGAGGCGGTCACGAGGGTGGGGGGCTCCCCACCCTGGGTGCGCCCCCTGCCTCGTGGCCCCCTGTTGCTCCACCGACGTACTCCTTCCTCCTATATATACCTACGTATCCCCAAACGATCAGAACAGGAGCCAAAAACCTAATTCCACCGCCGCAACCTTCTGTATCCACGAGATCCATCTTGGGGCCTGTTCCGGAGCTCCGTCGGAGGGGGCATCCACCATGAAGGGCTTCTACATCAACACCATAGCCCCTCCGATGAAGTGTGAGTAGTTTACTTCAGACCTTCGGGTCCATAGCTAGTATCTAGATGGCTTCTTCTCTCTTTTTGGATATCAATACAATGTTCTCCCCCTCTCTCATGGAGATCTATTCGATGTAATCTTCTTCTTTTTGCGGTGTGTTTGTTGAGACCGATGAATTGTGGGTTTATGATCCAGTATTATCTATGAACAATATTTGAATCTTCTCTGAATTCTTTTATGTATGGTTTTATCTTTGCAAGTCTCTTCGAATATCCTTTTGGTTTGGCCAACTAGATTGGTAGTTCTTGCAATGGAAGAAGTGCTTAGCTTTGGGTTCAATCTTGCGGTGTCCTTTCCCAGTGACAGAAGGGGCAGCAAGGCATGTATTGTCTTGTTGCCATCGAGGATAACAAGATGGGGTTTTTATCATATTGCATGAATTTATCCCTCTACATCATGTCATCTTGCTTAAGGCGTTACTCTGTTTTTAAGTTAATACTCTAGATGCATGCTGGATAGTGGTCGATGAGTGGAGTAATAGTAGTAGATGCACACTCATTTTGATCTACTTGTCTCGGACGTGATGCCTATATACATGATCATACCTAGATATACTCATAACTATGCTCAATTCTGTCAATTGCTCAACAGTAATTTGTTCACCCACCGTAGAATACGTATGCTCTTGGGAGAAGCCACTAGTGAAAACTATGGCCCCCGGGTCTATTCTCATCATATCAATCTCTATCGCTTTATTACTTGCTTTGTTTTTACTTTGCCTTTTAATTTTCACTTTGCATCTATCTATCAAAAATACCAAAAATATTATTTATCATCTCTATCAGATCTCACTCTCGTGAGTGACCGTGAAGGGATTGACAACCCCTAATCGCGTTGGTTGCGAGTAGCTATCGTTTTGTGTAGGTACGAGGGACTTGTGCGTGGTCTCCTACTGGATTGATACCTTGGTTCTCAAAAACTGAGGGAAATACTTACGCTACTTTGCTGCATCATCCTCTCCTCTTCGGGGAAATCCAACGCAGTGCTCAAGAGGTAGCAGTTGGTTGCATATTTTACTCATTCGAGGATGTCCACTTGTTGTTTGATTGATTGGTTTCTTTTTCCTTTGCCAAGTGGATGGTCAAGAATGCCTAAGAACCTTCTCTAGCTATCTATGCTTTTCTTGTCTCAAACTCTATTCATGCTACATCACAAAATTTGATCAAGTCAGATTCGAACCACTCTGTGTGAGGAGCACTCGGAGTCCCCGATTCGTCATAGACTTAAACTTCAAAAACTTCTTTGTGTGTTTCGGTCTGACTGATTCCTCCATTTCGGTCATACCGAGATCACTAAGTCGATCTAGGTTTTCAATCTTGGTGCAACCGATTTGAACTTTTCGGTCACACCGAGTTGCTGTAACTGTCAACAGTTATGCATCTCGGTGCCACCGAGTTGTTCCACTCAGTCACACCGACAGGGTAGGGCTATATATACTCACGGGCAAAAATTTGGAAACTTTCTCCAAACCCCTTCGCCCGCGCATTGCTCGCTCTGCCTCCAGGGTCTTCGGATCGTCCTCCTCATCACCAGCCGCCTCCAGTCGCTATTCTCCACCGCCGTCAATGTAATTCACCCCTGCCGTTGCCGCCGTAGCAAGTTCATCGCCAAGCTAGGTTATGGACTCGATCACAGTGCTATCCCCGTCCGATTCCTAGCACATTGTGTTCATCATCATTCTTGCCACGATTGAAACTATTCTATCCAGTCAAAACAATCCATAGTTTAGAAGTGAATTGAAAATTTAGGGTTAGGTTTCCACCGAAACCATCTCGGACCCACCGAGTTGCAGAACTCGGTTCCACCGATTCGGCTAAGGCCATTGCACAAGTGATTCTCGGTCTGACCGAGAATTGCAAATCGGTGTGACCGAGTTCAGGACTTTGTGAAACCCTAGCAGTCTTGGTGCCACCGAACTGTGACTTGGTCTGACCGAGTTCACTAGTTTAGGTTCCAAAAGCTGCTTCGGTATCACCGAGTTTGCAAATCGGTTGATCCGAAATGCTTTATGTGGAAAACTAAAACTAAGTTTTTGAATCATTCTTTTGCAAAAACCTCTGTATTTTGTGATGCTCATCCACTCTATCTCATCTATATCTATTCACAGGGTCTGCAGTCAGTGTGTGCAACATGTTTGATCAAAGTGACAGCCAGAACAGGGAAGATGAGCAGATTCAGATGAGTGAGGGCACTAGTCCCTCTAGTACCTCAGATGATGGAAACAGGAGCACCCCAAGCAACTTGCCCAAAGCTGCCACCAGGGCCAGAAAGAAGAAAACCTCTGAATGTGAGGATGAAGACTATGTGGCAGTAGAGGATGAGGCCACTTCCAAGAAGAAAGTGCTCAAAAAGGAGTATGGCACAGCTGTTGCCATTAAGCCTAGTATGAAGACCAAAGTACCTGCTAAGAGAACTCCCATGTCTAAAGCCAGAGCCTCTACTCAAGTACCTTTGAAATCTCAACCCAAAGAGGCTGCTGCAGAAGGGAAGAAAAGGAAGGAAAGGGTCAAGAAGACCATGGCCAGAGTTGTTGGAAAGCCTTCCATGATGGAAGAGGAAGAGGAAGAAGAGGTTGCTGCACCAGCACCCAAGGCTCAGAAGCTTATGGGTGATGCTATTAGGTCAGGGGCTGCATCATCAAAGCCCAAAGAAGCACCCAAAGCTGCCTCCAAGCCCAAGATTGCACCAAAGAGGAATAC
Organism: Triticum timopheevii; assembly: GCA_963921465.1. Lineage (NCBI taxonomy): Eukaryota > Viridiplantae > Streptophyta > Magnoliopsida > Poales > Poaceae > Triticum > Triticum timopheevii. The sequence goes on from OY997274.1 coordinate 543,262,866, forward strand.
CAGAAACATATCTCATGCTGAGAAGAACAAGGCCCCAGTGCCTGAAACTGCTGCTGAAGAAGAAGAAGATGAAGAGCATGTCCTGAGAAAGTTGAAGCCAAAAATTCGAGACCACAATGATGCTCATCCTGTGGCTGAGAACATAAAGCTGAGGAAGGATGCATGACTCGGACAGTGGAGGTTGTCTGATCCTTATGCTATCAGGAGAAGGACTGCTATTGACTACAGGTTCCATACTAAGGAACAGCAGGATTTCTATGAGACAGTGTTGTTGGACAAGAAGCCTATACTTTGTGACATGAGGTGGGTGGACTGGACCTACATGAAGGAGAATGGGGAACACTATCCTGGTGTGTATGACAGTTTTAGTGCTTGTGGAGTTGCAGACTTTGTTGGGCAAAAGCTCACAAAGTGGAATGGTGAGCTCATAATGCAATTCTACTCCACAACACACTTTTATCCAGATGGCAGGATAGTATGGATGTATGAAGGTACAAGGTACCAATCAACTATTGAGGAATGGGCAAATCTGATCAATGCACCTAAGGAGAAGGAAGATGACTTGGATGTCTATGCCAAAAAGAAGATGGATCACAACACTATGGCACATATGTACAAGGAGATCCTAGATGCTGCAGTAGAGACACATAAGTTTGGATCTGTACATTATCTTCTGTCAGGATTGCCAACTATCAACTGGATCCTCAGGCACACTCTATTACCCAAGTTAGGTGACCACAACATGATCAAAGGCAATGCCATAAACTTGCTACACCTATTTGATGTGCCACAGAAATTCAAGGTCATGAGCCTCATAGTTGAGACTATCAAGAGGACAGCAGCTGACCAGAAAAGAAGTTGTGGGTATGCCCCATAGATCCAGGAGGTGATTAACTCCAAGATGGGCACATGCACATACTTGCTGGACAAGGAACACTTTGCTATCTATCCAGACTTTTAGGATAACCAAGTGGTTATGGATGAAGATGAACCATCTTCTGTGCATGCTCAAGCCAAGAAGGAGAAGGCAAGGACAGAGAAGGCTACCAAGATGCCAACAATGGAAGAGGCATCTCAGTACTTTCTGAAGAGTAAACAATATCAGCTAGGCTACTTGATTGCATCCACTCTAAGGGTTGAGAAGGGGCTGGACACCTTGACTCAAAACCAGGAGAGCCTGGAGAGGATCATGGAGCAGAAGTTCTATAACTTGGATGTGAAGGTAACTGAGATCTAGTCTGTTGTTGAGCAGCTTCGGGATAATATGCAGGAGAGGCATGGCAAGACTACCATTGATGCATTTTCCAGAGTGCCTAGAGCTCAGAGATCAGCTGCAGTGCCAGTGACAGACACCAGAGCCACTTCATCTGCACCAACTACAGCTCCTACAGCTCCAATGCAACCAACTCCAGCACCTACACCTCTAGCTCCATCCACATCAACTGAAGTCTTCGTCCAAGGAGCCATCTCTACACCACCACCTGAAGATCAAGCCTGAGAGTCGATCTAGTTCTATGCATTTTCTATGAACTTTTTGGTAACTTGTTGCCAAAGGGGGAGAAAAATGTATAGATCATAGGCTTCGAGAGAGAGTGTTGTTTTTTGTTCTCTCTTGCTTTGGTGGCTGAACTTTATTTGCTTGTTTGAGATACTTTATGTCTGTGTGATACTTGGATAATCATGTGTTTGATCATATGCTTCATTTATGCTTGTTGGATGACATTATCTCGTTTATCTCTATATGATCATTCACTTTGCTTGGTGATGAGTGCATGTATTCAATCATTATCATTTTGAGCACTCCACCAAGATGTATGTGACATGGAAGAGTTACCCATGAGCCTAACTACTTGTGCATTTGCAGTCCAAAGAAAATCTTAAACTATGCACAAATTTAGGGGGAGCTCTTGCTTATCACATACTTCTCAAAGCGACTATGTTTTTCACCCTTATTATCATTTGTCGAAGCTTTGATCTATATGTTGTCATCAATTACCAAAAAGGGGGAGATTGAAAGTGCAACTATCCCTAGGTGGTTTTGGTAATTCCTAACAACATATAGCTCATTGAGCTAATGCTATTTCAAGATGAATATTTCAGGAAAGCTCAATGATTGGCATGGCATGGATGAGAAAAGTGGACCCCTCAAAATGCTAAGGACAAACAAATTAGCTCAAGCTCAAAGCTCAAGACTCTACATTTTATATTTTAGTGATCCAAGATCACATTGAGTCTTTAGGAAAAGCCAATACTATTAAGGAGGAATGAGGTGTTTCTTAATGAGTTTCTTGCTCTACAGTGCTTAGTGATATGCTCCAAAACCATCAACTACTTTCTCATATCCACATATGACCTAAACCAATAGTCAAACTCGGCCCCACCGATTCTTTCTACCCGGCGCCACCGAGTTCAGATGTCATAGCCACTGCCACAAACCCTAGGCAAATTGGTCTCACCGATAGGGATCTCGGTCTCACCGAGATGGGATTGTAATCTGTCGGTTTCCCTTCGTAACGTTTCGGTATCACCGAAAGGAGCGATCGGTCCCACTGAGATTGCAATGTAAACTCCCTGTTTCCTTTTCGTAACATTTCGGTCTCACCAAAATGAGCGAACCGGTCCCACCGAGTTTACCTGACCAACTCTCTGGTTAGCTTATTACCAAAATCGGTCTCACTGAGTTTGTGTAATCGGTCTCACCGAGATTACGTTATGCCCTAACCCTAACCATATCGGTCCTACCGAGTTGCATGTCGGTCCCACCGAAAATCCTAACGGTCACTAGATTTGCTGAATCGGTCTGACCGAGTTTACCAATTCGGTCCCACCGAGGTTGGCAAGTTGTGTGTAACGGTTATATTGTGTGTGGAGGCTATAAATACCCCTCCACCTCCTCTTCATTCGTGGAGAGAGCCATCAGAATAAACCTACACTTCCAACTTGTTGTTTCTGAGAAGGAACCACCTACTCATGTGTTGAGGCCAAGATATTCCATTCCTACCATATGAATCTTGATCTCTAGCCTTCCCCAAGTTGCTTTCCACTCAAATCTTCTTTCCACCAAATCCAAATCCTGTGAGAGAGAGTTGAGTGTTGGGGAGACTATCATTTCAAGCACAAGAGCAAGGAGTTCATCATCAACACACCATTTGTTACTTCTTGGAGAGTGGTGTCTCCTAGATTGGCTAGGTGTCACTTGGGAGCCTCCGACAAGATTGTGGAGTTGAACCAAGGAGTTTGTAAGGGCAAGGAGATCGCCTACTTCGTGAAGATCTACCGCTAGTGAGGCAAGTCCTTCGTGGGCGACGGCCATGGTGGGATAGACATGGTTGCTTCTTTGTGGACCCTTCGTGGGTGGAGCCCTCTGTGGCTCGCGCAACAGTTACTCTTCGTGGGTTGAAGTCTCCATCAATGTGGATGTACGATAGCACCACCTATCGGAACCATGGCTCAAAAATCACCGTGTCTCCAAATTGCGTTTGAATCCTCCAAACCCTTCCCTTTACATTCTTGCAAGTTGCATGCTTTACTTTCCGTTGCTCATATACTCTTTGCATGCTTGCTTGAATTGTGTTAAGATTGCTTGACTTGTGCTAAGATAGCTAAAATATGCCAAAGACTAAAATTGGGAAAAGGATAAGTATTTATTTGGTCAGGTAGCCGAATCACCCCCCCTCTAGACATACTTTCGATCCTACACGGGTCCATGCTGTCATCCTCTCCACGTACAATCATCTCCTGGTTGTGCACGCGTCAACTTGGTAGGCGCACAAGTCAGCCTCTAAACCCGTGGAGGGCCCATTCCATACGTTCAAACGGAAAGTTCAACATTCAGAGCAAAGTAACATGTCTGATCCACGTATAGAGTACTGAACTTCCACGTTGACAACCATCATAGCCAAGTTAACTATCTGCTCCCACTAATACTCTAGTAGCATACAAGTACTAACTTACTCTTAGCTAACTAGACGATGCCGACCGCCATCTCGGTACATGCTAAAGCCGGCACCGGCGTCTTGCGCCTCGCCTTGGACTTGCCAAAGGTGCAATAGGGTGCATTGCTCACGCTCGTTGGCCCTTTCCATGCCGGCGTGGTCCACCAAAGCTTCGGCTTCCAAGCGGGAAACCCACTTGACGAGCTGGTAGTAAAAATCAGCGTCGCAAACGCGTGCGTGCCCGACAGCCTCTAGGGCTATTTGCCAGGCGCCGGCCTCCATGTAGTCAGCCCAGTTGCGGGCACTCTGCTCGCGAATTAGAGCGTCGGTGTGCTGCTGCTCCATGTCCCACTGGCGGCGCAAATCGGCGATACGCTGCTCCTCCGCCAGGCGGTCATGCTCCAACAACTCCTACTCCTCCGCCAGGCGGTCGCGCTCCAACAAGTCCTCGATCTCCGCATTTCCATGTAAAGACAGATAGAATGCCTCCTCCCTCCGTCTGCCTTTTGGTGAAAAACCAAACACTAGTTTCGGCGGTGACCGCCTCCGGCGTCGCCTACCGCGGACGGGCGGGGGCATGGCGTACGTGGTGAGCGACGTCGGGCCGGTGGGGGCTTATGAGGATATGGCGAGTTGGGTCACGGTGCCACCGGAGAAGGCCGGGAAACAGTACTTATAGGCGGAAGGTAGCACGATGGTCATCGGAATTCAATGCATAAGCAGGCATGGCTTAGCACGCCAGCTTGCCATGGAAAACTAGGGAAACTGAAATTATGACTGTGCCGTCCCGTCCCGTCTGGGTCGCACGTCGGCATGGCGGTCAAATGAGTGCACTCGAATCATCTCCCTCCTTGTCAACAATGATTCCACGGATTTAAAAAGCCCGCAACAATTAAAGAACATCTTTTTCGCATCAGTTAGCTGCCTTAATTACGGTCGGCTGCATGCAGGCACTTAGAATTGCTCGCAGCCAGTACACAGAGCAGCATGCAACGAGTCGCAGCCGAGGGCACGCATGCAGCCACTTAAATCGCTGGAATTAATTAGGCTTAAACTTCTGCATGTCGTTAATTATTGTCATGCCTTGGTCTTGTTGCTTTGCTCACGGGACTAATAAACCCAGATAGAGGAAGTACCTTGGTTGGTGAGAGATTTGAATCAAGCCCTGCAAACCGAAAAGGAGGTACTAGTACGTGTGTGATCCGCTATTTATTCGTGTAGGATCGAGTAGGTCGTTTCTTGAATTGAGCCCTGCAAACTGGAAAGGAGGTAGTACGTGTGTGATCCGCTATCTATCCGTGTAGGATCGAGTAGGTAGGATAGTGTAGTTTGTCAGTTTCTTCAGAGGTAGGCATTTTTATTCAAAAAACTGCCACTTCGGATCTTGCATTGCAAATAAAACTGCCAGGAGCGCATTAGTAGGCTAGCTAGTGATCGATCAGTAACTTGTAAACACTGAGCGAATAGAAATAAGTAACTGTTAATGCATCTCAATGATTCACAGATCATATACAAATATGTAGCTCCAAAAGCAAAGATCGGCCACTTCGGATCTTGCGTTGCAACTAAAACTAACTAGTACGATTCCCATACATAAGATCAACATTTTAATGCATCTGAATGATTCACAGATCATATACAAATATGTAGCTCCAAAAGCAAAGATCTAGAAAAAACATATGTTCTTTCTACTAACATGGATGCTTCTCTTGGCCAACATTCAGTACAGACTGAAAGACAAATTTGTTTATGAAGTCTACAATTCCTCTTGCAAACGTAAGTGGTTTCACCAACAGCTGGAACCATGAGAATGAACCACACATGATGAACATCCACTGCAATATGATTTGGTCTTCTCTCGATCACACCGCGAGACTATTTTCGGAATACAAACTTTAACTTAGACAAAATGATGCCCATTGTATAATCAGACCAAAGCAATGAAGCACCTAGTGTTGGCCAATAAATAGTGCAGTACTACTTTTCTGCAGTCCATGAAGTGACTATCCAATCTTTCTGTGTCTATTTCCAAATGGCACTGCATGCAGTGACTATACTATTCTCTTGTGCAGTTTAACCAAAATTGTGGACACTTTGTTTGTTTGCCAAATAGCAACGGGCAGACATCTCTGTCTGCACAAATATCAAGCAGCTAGTAAACATATACCACACCTTGTATTTTTGGTTTGAACATGTCTCTTCCGCTTAGCATCTGTCATGTTCTGCACTGGACAATCTGATACAATTATGTTTTGCCCTGGAAAATTTCATACTGAATTGATTTGCTGGTTCAGAGCAGAAATATAGCGCCTATTCTTCATCAGACTAAGGATATACATGTTCGCAGTGATGGAAGAGGTGAAATCGATACAACCGAAATTGAGCATCCAATCATTGAATCATGTCCTGCACCTCCAATGTAGGTCCACCCTGCCAATAAATTCACATGCAAACAACTAGTATTACTATCTAATGACAGTACAAAAAGAGTAGCAAGATAGTAGAAAACCATGTACCTTCGTAATGAACAGCTCATAGTGCCACCAATTGGATATAAAGGTTCGGAAGAAAACATGATCCTAATGTTGAACCAGTTGGACTTTTTGTGCAGTTCCACTAAAATCGAGCATCCCTGTTTGCATAGATATTGAAAGTGTGATTACTGTAAAAACGACACTAGTTGAAGCATAGACTTACAAATATAAGCATTCCAATTTCTTAATGGAAAAGGTAGCAAGACTGTTTCTAAACACCTGTTTGAAGGAATAAATAAGGCAACATCGGCTGATGTCAGAAAGGCATATATAGTTCTTTTTGAAAGAATGATCGACTCCTAACCTTTCCTCTTCTTTTAAGCATATTTTGTGCAGTTCAACTAAAATAAAATGCCATCACCGCCTTGACAATTCAGTGACACTGTACAAAAGGAAAGGACTTAACATTACATCATGATGTCAGGTATGTAGTCGACAGGCATTAGAGACAAACATACAGACCTCCTTTGATAACATAATGAACATTAATTTTAATAAAGGTGTGACTAGCTTTACCGGGATAATTTGAGTGAACTCTACACCCTCTGTTCCTTAATATAAGACGTTTTCACGGTTCAATTTAAAGTACCCAAACGTCTAGTATTTAGAAAAACATGTAGTAGTTTTGTTGAGCACATATATGGGAAAGCTTGCCACGCTTTATTTATGTCCATACGCTAATGCAACACCATTCGAATACTACAAATATACACTAATCCAGTGGCTAGTGCAACAGTAGAGTAGTTAGTTTATTACAGGGTACAGTACAATGGTTTTACCGAACAGATTTCAATAAACTCTAGCACTGGAAGATTTCTATAAGAATTAACAATACAAAATGTAAACGTAACAAGTTTCAGCATTGGTATACTAGTTGTGCATGAGCATTAAACCAAATACAACAGTCTGAAGGTAACTAGCATTATTAACTAATGACAGTATAAAAAATTGCAAACCATGTACCTCCAAGGTAAATATCATTTCGAACTCATGGGGACCCAAAAAATTGATATCCCAATCTTGATAATCGATCAAACATAAAAACTTGATCGAACGAATCAAGAGAACAACCGGAGGAGGAGGTGCCCACTCTTGACCTTTCCTCTTGTCTTCATAATTTTTTGTGCAGTTTAACCAAAATAAAGTGACATCAGCGCCTTGGCATTTTGGTGACACTGTACAAAAAATTAACTTATCTCATGAAAGTGAGGTATGCAATCTATAAGCATTAACAGTGCAAAAATCTGAAGGTAGTAACAAGTTTCATCATTGGTATACTAGCTGTGCAACAACATTAGAATGCCTTAGCTGAAAAATCTTTAATACATCCACAATCAATAGCTAAACCTGAAATAATCCAGTGACATTAAATGGCATTGCTTAAATTTATCAGTGCCATTAGACTGAGAGCGACATTAGTTAAATGTAGCATCATTTTAGCAGTAGCATTGCTTAACTTGACTGCTGGCGTTATACTAACAGCAAAAAAGTGGCAATAATAGCATGGGAGGTCCATTCGGACAGTGGGCGCACCAGTGCGATGTACCTCCACAGACGTAGAGTGGTGAGGGAGGTATGGTTGCCCAGAGTAACAAATATAAAGGCAGCATATGTGGATTACGTCCCATTTTTGTTCTCTTTAGCCACCTTTTTCCTATGTGAGGACAACAAACCGGTCGACCTGGTCATTCTCTATTGCGTTGTCATGCCTTTCTACCCTTCTTCAACCAAGAGACACGAGACTCATTCCTTAGCTACTAATTTTCCCCTTTTCAACCTAGATGCGGGTTTGATGCCTAGTCTCTTGGACAGTACAGTCTCCCTTCCTTTCCTTATTCAACCCAGACATGGATTAGTCTGCATGAAGTAGGGTTTCCTTTAATAGTGCAAATTATGGTTTTTGTCTGCATGGCCAGCAGAGCAGAGGATAGAAAATTGGGAAGATGGTGGAGTGGAAAAAGATCCACATGCAACGACGTGGCAGATGGGGCAATAGAATAAGGGTATGGTTCGAAAAGAGGTAGCATACCTGAGGGTCGGCTGGAAGTGGCTCCGCTCGTGGTCGTCGTCCTTCGCACACACTATGGCAGCGAGCTTGGGGACGGAGGCCATCCCGCGCGGGCGCTAGGTCTGAGAGGACGGCCTTGTCGGAAGTGCGTGACCTCGCTCGCCGACGACGAGTGCATCAACGCTGCATGTCCTTTTCTTACTCGGTGGATCTATGACCACTGGTGAGGAGGGAGAGAGAGGTCGTCTTTTTAGATCTGGAGAGAGGGTGATAGTGTGAGAAGCAAGTGGGCAGCCCTTAGCAAGAAAGCTTTGAAGCTCCAGCCTATATATCATTTTTATACTACTAGTACTGGAGGTGGAGTAGTGGTAGAGTAGTTTATATTTTCTCTGCGTACAGTACCAGTTAGTCGTGCTTCAAAACTGAACGGCACGCCATTAAAAAATAAAGGTCGATAACTAATGCGACACCTCGGGCCAACGCGGCCAGATTGCATTTTGCATGAAAAATTACACACCATGTTTCATTGACATGTGGTCCCGTTCCAACATATCAGTGAGACGACGCCGAGTCCTTTTCTACTAGTATTTCCAAACGGACATGTAGGCCGGGGCACCTCTTCGTGAACCATGGCAAACTAGCAACCGTCCACCGACTCTTCGTCTTTCCCTCTCGATTTGGAACTACTGTCGCACGCTCTTCCTCTCCCTCCTCCATTTGCCTTCCGCCCTTCACCCTTCCTTCTGCCATTTTTCGGTCGTCTTCTCCATGGAGGGAACAAGCCGGAAACGACCCCATTATTCTTTCCCGGGTCTGAAAGATGATGTGGTGGAGGAACTCATTGATCGGTGCGACGTCATCACCTCGGCTAGCATGGTAGGTTCGTTCAAGACCATTCTCGACTCAACTAATAACATCATTACAAGGAACCGAAGAGTCAAGGAGAGGTTTGATCTCCCCTATCTTCTTCGCCGTGACCCTGATGACTGGCGCAGGGACGAAGGAGGCCTCACCTTGTGCAAGTTGATGCTTCTTAATAATGATACGTATGATGTTAAGATGCCATCGCTTGAGGGTAAGGCTTGGGCAGGCGCAAATGGAGATTGGGTTGTTTACATTGGGTCCAACTGCGAGTGGGAACTTGTGAATGTGTACACTCGTGACCGGGTTCCACTTCCAAAAATCTCAGCAGACTGCCCAGAGGTTGAGCACACCGGTATTGTACGCACGTTCAAATACGATCATGGTGACTGTCTTCTATGGAAGATAGCAATTTGTCAAGTTCCCAACCGCTCTTGGAATTACAAGAACTATGAAGTTGTTGCTATCTTCGACAAGCTTGTTACCATCCTTCGTGGTTCGACTAGATGGATATTGCTCAAAAATCAGTTTCTGTACATGGATGAGTACTGTGATGCAATTCAATACGAAGGCCTTGTGTTTGCTTCCACCACTCATGGCACTGTTTTTGCATGGGATCCTCGTAGTTTTGGTACGTTTGCCTTCCACCGTAATTATAATTGTTTCATCCACATGCATGCGGGTTAGCAAGTTTCCCTTTACTAATTAACCATCTTCTTGTGTTTCCAAGGTCCTGTGAACATTCCACCACCTATACTTGAAACTTTTTATAACCAAGGGGGAGATGACGATGGTGATGGAGCATGAGGACGAGCAGCGCCCATATACTCTGTGGCGCCTGGCAACTAATTCCGATGGATCACCTCTTCTTGTGTGTATACAGCCCACTGATGATGTTACTACTAAGGAAGCAGGTGTAGTCTCCCATGGTCGCACTCTCCGGACCTATTCCAACACCCGTTGCATGGTATTCGGGATGGATACTAGTGTGCTAGCGCCAACACCTTCTCCCTGGTACAGAATTGATAGTCTTGGAGAAAACTCATTCTTCCTTGGACAAAACTATCCAATGATGGTGAAAGGTGATCCAACTGTTGTTGACACAATGTTACTACCATTTATGAGAAGCAACTGTGTCTATAACTCGGACATTCGGGTGGTTCCCTACCCTGGTACTGATATAGTAGGCCACTTCAGCCTGATGATCAGTCCTGCGTTGGTCTCGAGATTGACAATGGATGGCCCGTCCCAGAGAATCACTTGTGGTTCAAAGCAAACGTTTCCAACGCCGAGGATTGGTTGAGTTGAAGTTCATTTCATTGCTTGTTATTTGTTGTGTGATGAAAACTTTAGTATTTATAATGTATCCTCGTTGTTGATGTGGGTTGATGACCTGTTGTATGTAATAAAATGATATGCCTGTGATAAACTTACTAAATTTATGAATGGCTTTCAAGTCGCTTCTCTGAGTGAGTGGTGCGACGAGGCAAAAAAATATTTTCCGAATACATAATTGTATGTGCATTGCAACAGGTTATCGGATGAGGCCAATCAACAATAGTAGTACACTATTTGTACTAGTTTCACATGCTTCGCGTGTCGGGCGGGTGTTTTTACTGTAGCCATATGTTAATGTGTTCGTTATACGTAACCAGCACCTCGAATCCTCGATACTACTGGTAGGAGTACTATATAAGTAGTAGGAGTAGTAGGGTGGCATGGGCCAGAACAAGCATTCACGTCCAGGAGTATGGCGCATGCCACCACCACGACATCCATCTGACACCATATTTCTTGGAGTCCATGCTAGAGTAATCTCTTCAACCTCGTCGTTTCTCTAACTTCAGCCATCACGCGGCGGGCGAGGTGGGGGTTTGCCGATAGTCGGTTTCCTCAACTGCGGTCCCACTTGTAAGGCCAACTCCAACGCACGACCCCAAACGGACCTCCATTTTGCATGAACTCCAACGATAATTTTGACTAGAAAAGCAAGACTAAAGAAAACAAGAACCAAAAGAATACATTTTAGAAGATATCCAACTTCCACAACTGCTCCTGTAAGTTGGATTAGTGCCTTCTCAATGCATTCATTGTTGATCTGCGGAGGCTCGATCTTGTGTGCTTCTTTCTTCTTTGAGTGTAAAGAAGTAGACGTTGCTTCCTTGCATCTAGTCTCATGTCTAGCCTCTATTCTAGTAGGAGTATCAACAAGTGCACTAGTCTCATCTCTAGCCTCTATGCTAGCTAAAAGTGCTAGAACATCTACTAAATTGCGCTCTATCAATATATCGATGTACTCTTCTTCCCAATACCAAAACTTGCATCCATTCTATTACACAATAAAAAATTTAAGTTAGCACAACTAGTCTAATCCGAGAGCACAACCGAAGATTTGGTCGGGTTCTTCCTCCTTTTGTCGACACGTGGGACATCCAGCATCCAGGTCGTGTCATGCAAGAAAATAGAGTGGTAGTTGAAGCCACGTGATGTGCATCTTGGGTTAAACTGTAAATAGAATCTTACTACTCTTGAGTAACTCCAAAAGCGGCCACCGAAGATCTTTATTGGATTTGTTTTTCATCACCAGCACGTCGAGGTGAAAGATGTGCAGGTTCAGTGGGTCCTCTTGTGTTTTCACTGACATGTGGGACCGCATATGAGCAAACAGACGATGGGCTCCGCGCATCCGCTGGCTAGCTGAGAAGAGAGATGGAGGAGGGTTGAGCACGGACTCCAGGAAATGTGTTCTACGTACCTCGATATAGTGGGGTGGCATGGGCCATAACTAGCATTCACGTCTAGCAGTACCGCACATGCCACCCACACGAGTCCCATCTGACACCAATTTTCTTGGAGTCCGTGCTACAGCCATCTCTTATCCCTCCTGTTTTCTCAGCCATCGCGCGGTGGGCGGGGTGGGGGTTTGCTGATAGTCGGTTTGCTCAACTGTGGTCCCACTTGTAAGTGAAAATGCAACACCGCACGCATTCCCCTTGAGCGGCGTGCCGGACCAACCGTGTGGGGGTGCGACGCGAACACGGCAGGCTTTTCCTTTTGAACTCGTAACTTGTAAAATTTGGTTCTGCTCCATGGCGCAATCGATAGATAGAAGATAACAATTTTGCCTAGAGTAATGAGAAGTTTGGTTCTGGCGCCGTTCATGCATGGAGTACGTACGAAAATTATGAAGTTGATGTGAAAGGTAAGATAATTACTAGTAGTACCATATACTACTACATGGATTTGACGGAAAGATAAAAATACATACGGATCCATCAATGACATCCTCACGCCCCAGTGCGTCGGGTCACCAACCGACGTGTGAGGAGCAGCGGCGTTGGCGGCGAGCTCAACGTGCTTCTGAACAATGCCGTCCAAGGTTGCTCTGCGGTCCAAGAAGTCCAGCGTCCTATCGTCCTCCTCTTGCATGTAGTAGTCCTTGTGGACGATTTGCGCATAGACATGGGTGATTATGTCGATGGTGTCTTGCTGCGCCAGGCGCTGCGCGACGAGCGCGACCTCGAGGTGGACATTCTCCGGCGCGATGGTGGGCAGTCGCAGGGCCACAAGTGTGTCGAAGAGGTTGTCACCATAGTGGCCGTTGAGGGTGGCGGGCATCGCAGAGCCTAGGCGTGTCGGCTGGAGGCGTACGTCAAAGTCGTCCGCGAGCTTCTTGACGACGGTGAACTTGTCGAGGAAACCGACGAGGACCTCGTCGAACAAGGAGACGAAGCTGTCGTCCAAGCGGCCCCTCGCCCTGGCGGCCTCAAGCAATACCTGGAGACGTTCCTTGGTGCCGGGCTGCAGGCCGGCATTGTGGACATCTGGCACAGCCGGCTGATGCTCGCTCTCATCGCCTCCATGGGTCTAGCTTAGCTTCTAGTCAACTGATCTTGCGATTCGAGTGATCACTCTTGCCCTTGGTTAGCGTGCGTAGGTGCGTAGGATTTCGTACTACTCCTCGGCCCTCTACTGCACCTGGCTTTAGCTGTATGTTAGGTGGGCCAGCCACCCCTTAGGCCCACGTGTCATTCACCCAAAGGCAGTTGCAGTAAGTCAATGAAGTTGCGTCCCCCTCTGTGCTGGTGCAGTATAGTCATCTCACCGGACCTCTAGTTGGGGCCAAACGAGAGAAGTTTGATGTTTACTGGTTTATTGGTCCCCTTTGCATTTTGCGCCAAGTTTCGACCTTTGATTTAACTAATAAAATGTTAATACATGTAAACAAAAATGTTGTGTAAGTCACCTTATGAAAACCAAATAATCCCAAAACACTTAGGCACGGTGCATTAACTCCCTCCTCGTTTCTTATTTCGTGACATATCAACCAATGAGAGATGTGGGCCGTGCATGCTTTCAATGACTTGAGACTACCAAACATGACATGCAGTGTTTAGTTCATTGCATGTAATCCTATTAGTTAGCAAAAAGACATTAAGTTCTCTCGCCGATAGGAATAAAACAATACACCATGTATTTATTTACAGAGGGAGTAGTACATTTTTTGTGACATGCATTACTAGATATTGTTAGTCAAATACTAAAATCCAGATGGACGTGGTAGTACTCCTAAATCCAGACGGTGGTGCTACTAGTACTATTAATAGTACTACCAATGTAGTAGGAGTACTAGCACTGTACTACCCGTTGGTCAAATTATTACGTGCTGCTCCTCACAATGAAGTGACAAGACCCTGCGCAGGAATGACACCTGAGTATAGGCGCCGTGTTCGGCATACCATAGTCAGCCTCACCGTCTGCAGTCACTATCATCATGGTTGTAGAGCTAGCCTGCTTACAACTAGCCATGTTCGACATAATTTCCTGTGCGTAGATGCTCGTGCATTGCACGGAACACCAAGATTGGGGGTAGACGACGCCGGCAGCGGCCATCGCGCCAGAATTTTCCACGGCCTTCTAGATGTGGTGGGGAGGAGATAAGGCTGATTGTGAGAGACAAGGAGTTGTTTGTAAATAGGGAACAAGTGCGGGCATCTTTTTGCAAAAATGGAGAAGTTTGGTTTGTATGCGTCAGATCTAGATCCGACGACTATTGGTGAAAGATGGGAGGCACAACATCATCACCAACTCAGGACCTGTTTGATTTGCAGGATTTTGAAAACGCTGGAATAGGACACGGCAATATTACAAGTTTCAAACTGATATTACAAATGTTAGGAGTAATGATGCACCTACGAAGAGGGAATTACTAGGAAGTTTACGTAAGAACTTTCGTTACTTTAGGTGGATGCAGCATTATCGTACAAACTAAAATCCACCGCTCTGACAAGTCACTAATGGGCAAATAAGTTTTCGAGTCTCTGGCCACTTGATGTTTCAAAAACAAATTCAGCTTTTGCAGAGACTTTTTCATTTAGGGTTAGACGCTTGCGGTGATCAGCACGCCATTCATTGTTGCGCCAGAGAACGTCAAACCTCATTACCTTGAGCACACTTGCCTCCAGAACAAAGAACCTGGCCAATTTAATCTTAGATGTGCTGCCTCGGTAGTCGATCAAATCAATATCTATAAGATGGAGATCAAGGCATTCGATGAGATTGTTATAGTGCAGCACATTTTTCACTTTCGGGTCTTTTTTTATCTGCAAAAGAAGAGAACATATTAGAGCAGCTAGTTGTATAAGATTGCCGTGTCATCAAGAGGTACCAATATCATTCGCTCATATGATAGGGTTGGCTGGCTAGTGATATTTTTTCACTCTCTCTCTCTCTCTCTCTCTCTCTGTTTCCTCTCATTTAACTAGGAGCACGTGAAGAGCTTGGGCATTTGTTGCCTTCCAGTATGTGGCCGATGCCATATTTCGCAGAAGTATGCCACATATTGCGCATCGATGTCAAATCAAAAGATTTTGGCACCGCTCTCGCGATGTGAGAGAGTTGGCACCGCTGTGCACACAGACCCACATGTATAAAAAAAAATCAATCAAACCAACTACACCAGCCTCTCACTTCCCCAAACAAGTGTTTTTTTATTGCCTCAGTCCTCTCTCTCCCCCACACAGTGTTTTTTCATTGCGTGAGTTAATTTGGCACCAGAGCAAAGTAGGTGATCCAGATTGGGGCACCAGGTGAGCAATGGAGGGGCATCAATGCCAAATGCATCACAAGTGAATTTGGCACGTGTTTTGGCCTACATAGCCCACTTTTGTACTCCCTCCATCCCAAAATTCTTGTCTTAAATTTGTCTAAATACGGATGTATCTAGTTACATTTTAGTGTTAGATACATCTGTATCTAAACAAATGTAAGACAAGAATTTTGGGACGGAGGGAATACTACCTCGTATTTAGTATAAAAATTTTGACCATAGATTTACCTAAGAAAATGCCAATGCATGTCACTAAAAATTACACCATTTGAAATTATGTTCAAATACGAATCCAACGATATAGTTCTTAGTGACATGCATTAACATTTTGTTAGTTAAATCTATGGTCAAATTTTGATACTACAAAATTGGAAGAGTAAACCAGGACGGAGGTAGTACTTGCTCTTAGGGTAACCATAGAGTTACTGGAGTACTCTAAGTTACTTTCCACTATGACTAGCCTAGGCTACTATAGTAGTACAGCATAAAAATAATGCACGTGATCATGTGAGAAAAAATACTAAAAGCATTTCTTTCGGTGCAGTGCGTAGATGCAGTTTTGAACACTACACTTGTCATCGTAATTTGGGAAAATTATGAAAAAATTGAACTACATTGTGATTACGGTTTACTAATAGGAAAGAAATTTCACCTCGATGAGTAGCTTCTCCATGCACGGAAAGCATGTAAGGAATCCAAGAACTTGATCCAGATTGGGGCCGATAGATTTTAGTGCCAAGATCTTCACTATGCGCATGGACTGGGTCAAGCTTGTGGGAATCATTTTCTGGAAGACGGTCGTAAATACATCAAGAAGAAATTTAAAAATGTGAATTCCAAGAAGACGGCAAAGAAGATGAGTGTTGTACTTGAATGATTACGGATCCAATAAAGAGTTCGGAGAATTTGGCAGACGAGTACACCAACGCTGTCAATTTCGGTGCATCAATGACCCTAATTTTTGTTGGACCTTCTAGATCCGATACAAGCAATCTCTCAAGGAAAGGCGCATTCTCAATGACCATAACGTGGAACAGCTGGAGTGATCTCTTCCCAATTGATGTCTTGTTGCGGGGCCAGCAAGACACATAAATCCATCAGAGATTCGTCGAGGCGATGTGGAGGCTAATGAACCCGTGGATCTGCTCAAGACGAAGATACTCGAGCGCAGTACAGCTGCGGAGTAGGTGCTCCATAGCCTTCTTCGAGATGACAATGTCGAAGAGGTTGAGGTGCTTGAGTTGAGGGAGAAGAAGGGCGGGCGCGGCATTAATCTGGGGAAGATAGCAGGAGCTGAAGCTGGCGCGGTGCAGCGTTGGCGTGAGGCGGAGCGCGGACGGCGGCAGAGAGCAACATCGTCAAGCTTCAAAGCTAAGCTCATCGAGCTAATCTAGGGCGGGGGATAAGAACCACTCGTCGAACTTGGGTTGGACCTTGCAGTTGGTACTGAACTTGCGGATGTCAAGGCGTCTGGCTGGCCTAGGGTACCATGAAAGGATCTTGGAGACTGCGGCCATGCGTTTGCAATCCCCGTAGCAGAGGCAGCTGTCGACGGTGAGGTTGAGGGGGACGCGGCACCAGAGGGGGCACCACCGCCGGAGAGCAGGGCGGTCCCCATGGCAGATTTGGTGGGGAGGAGGCCGATGATGACGAGCAGCATGTCGTCGGGGAGGCTGCTGATGAAGTCCAGGCTCGCCGGATGCGGTTTTGGCTTGAGCCGCCTCCGCTTGTTGGCTGACTCGCTGTCCATCTCAACCGGCGGTGACGCTGGTGTACACGTGTGCTGGTGTGTGTTGTGTGCTGGGTGTGTGCGAGTGTGTCCTTCTGTGCATGCTGCCGCGCAGTGGTGAATTGTGCGCAAGTGTGTCCTTCACACGCAAGAAGTGTGTCCTCAATGCGCCCTCAATTTACTAGCGTGCGGGGTGCTACCCCGAGTGGTTTCAACTTTGTTTACTTCACCGCGTGTCAAATGGGCCTCTATTTTACTTATTTCCACCCACTGCCACATAGGCTAGCACACGAAGATACAGAACACGAGCTGACAAGGTAGCATGTGGATTGGTTGACCGGTCAACTAAACAATATACGGAGCTATACGCTGACATAGTGAGCGTATAATCTGTTGGTATAGAGAGTTCGAGTGAGAGGGTAGGCCCATGAGAGATAGCAAAGAGATAGCAGAGAGAGAGAGAGAGAGAGAGAGAGAGAAAGACCTACTCCCTCCGTTCGATGATGTAGTTCCAACATTTTTTTTAAAGTCAAACTTTTGAAACTTTGACCAAGTTTATAAAGAAATTACTTATATCTACAATACCAAAGATAAATGATAGTATGAAGTAAGTACATGTTGTGATGAATCTAATGATCGTTCCAGATGTAAATATTTTTCTCCACATATACCTGGTCAAACTTTTCTGAGGTTTGACTTTTCAAAACATCCATATGCTTATGGACGTGACAGAGTCCCTAACTAGAGAGAGAGAGAGAGAGAGAGAGAAATAGAAAGAGTGAGTGAAAAAAGTGTGTGTGCGTGTGTGAAAGAGACACAACACACGATAAAAGTAGAGAAAAAGCATGTGTGTCTTATGCAAACATATCACACATGCATCTTCGACAATGGAGGCAAGGTGAGGAGATAGTGTGTGGTTGTTTGGAACCGAGAGAGCAACACCCCTAGCACGTGGCCAAGAGGGGTCTGAAAAACAAGGGAGAGAGGTCGAGAAAGATATGGAGAAAATGCAGACATGGGGAGGAGAGAATGTATGTTTGTCATAGAGAGATCCCCTGGAGATCGTGATGGCACTACATGGGTGGGAGATCGAGTGACAAGGTGTGTGCGCGATAGAAGATACCCCGAGAGATATTGAGATAGGCGTATGGATGGAAGGAGACAATACGTGTGTTCCTGATGGCTAGTAAGAGATAATCATACTTAGGAGGGGGGGTGCTTGCGCCTATGATGGAGTAAGGGATTATGGTACTTAGGGGGGTGCGTGTCACATGGAGAGAGAACAAGGGCGGAGAGTGTTGGATGGGTCTATATGTATAGTGCGAGCGAGACATGTGTATGTGTGAACCAGGGAGATATAAGGTTAGTTTGGCTTGCGTCCTGAGCATTTTTGCCTGGCCTGGGGTTCTGGCTGGATTTCATGCATGCGTATTTGGTTGCTACCCTGTGAAAAAGAAAGCCCGCCTGGCTTGGATTCCCTTGCACTTTAATTAGTCTGGATGGACTCCAGACACTGCAAGTAGCCTGGCCTAGGCGACCGATTTCGAACGCCTGGTCGTGCCTGGTCGTGCGATCACGAGGCCAACAGCAACCTGGATGGATATTAGCATTAAATAATTGTTGCATGGATTGATTGATGGGACATTGATGCTTTGCCTGGCCCAGGCATGAACCAAACGCTTCAGCACCACACAAGCCTGGCCAGGCAGAAATATTTTACATCTCATGTCCACACCAGGCAGTACTAGCCATCAAGGCATGAGGGTCAGGTCACGAACGAAACTGACCAATAAAGTTTGAGAGAGATTGCGGAGCCCCGATAAGGCTGAGTGGTGCGTCAGATAGCTGAGAGGGGGAAACAGATATTCCATCCGCTCGATAATGCAGTGCATATAAATTTTTTAGAAGTCAAACTTTGGAAACTTTGATCAGGTTTACGCAAATGTTATTTGTATCTACAATACCAAAGATACATCATACAAAACTACATCTCATGGTGAATCTAATGGTATATGTTTGTTGTTCTAGATGTAATTGTTTTTCTCCACGTACATGGTCAAACTTTGTGATGTTTGACTTTTCAATAAATCTATATGCTATGGACCGAGGAGAGTGCCTAAGTCGAGAAAGATCAAGTGCGTGTGAAGGAGAATGAGTAAGTGTGCAAAAAGAGTATGTGTGTGAAAGAGAAAGTGACAACAAACGATAAATTAGAGAGAGAGAGTGTGTGTGTTTTCGTTTCTTATGTGAACATATCACGCATGCATCTCCGAGATAGAAAAGTGAGGCGAGGAGATACACGAAGATAGCTAGTGTGTGATTGTTTGCAACAGAGAGAGACACCACTGTAGCACATGTTCAATAGAGGTCTAGCCAACAAGGAACAAAGGTCGAGAGGGACACGTGGAGGACATGGACGCATGGGGAGGGAGAGAGGGTGTGTTTGTGATAGAGAGATCCCCTCGAGATCATGAGGGGACTATATGGGTGGGAGATCGAGGGAGGTGCGTGCGCGATAGAAAGCTGCCCCGAGAGAAATTGACATAGACCATGCACATGTTTGTGATGGAGACTAAGGTTAGCTAGTCATATACATATAGGGGGGACTGCGTGTGCCTACAATTGAGTGAGAGACCATCATACTTGGCTAGCTAGGCATGAGATTGTGTGTGTGTGTGTGTGTGCGTGCGTGAGATGGAGAGAGAACGAGGGGGAGAGATAGAGTTTTAGATGGGCCTATCGAGTGCGAGTGAGATATGCATGTGTATGTGTGACCCAGGTGGATGGAGAGTTTGAGAGAGGGGGGAAGAGCTCCGAGACGACAGAGTGGTGCGTGAGAGAGTTACGGGCAACGAGCCAAGGAATTTGTGTGCGTACGATGAGTGCACCCAAGATATGTAGCTTGGACTAGCTAGAGTATCATACATAGTGTGTGAGAGAGACCTATAGATGGTGTATATATGCATGCGAACTAGAAAGACCCCCCCCACACACACACACAAAGAAAGAGAGAGAGAGAGAGAGAGAGAGAGAGAGGGAGAGAGAGAGAGAGACAGAGAGAGAGAGAGAGAGAGAATAGGAGTCCGGGAGAGGGGGAGGTCGCGTTTTATGCAACCAAGACTGATATAAACCATGTTTCGATATAAACTTGCATTCAAATATTTAAATTGGAGACCATGTTGTCTGCAATCCACACATGAATGGATATATGTGTATATCAAACAAGTTCATTAATTTGACTTTCAACATGTTCATGGAGTACTATAATACTGTACAACATGCTACTCAATTGAGGTGTTCAATTTTGGATTTAGTTCACTATTTTGACCTAGTGAACGAGCTATTTCATTGAATAGAGATATTTCATTTTGGGTTTGATTCGCGTTTTTGAGTGGGTCAACTATTTGTCATATAGTAAATCGCTAGCAACGAGCATGTAAAAACACATTACTCCCGAGCATGATCTCTCCATCTAAAAAATAAGTGGCAATCTAATATTTCAAAATTTGATTCGAATCATATTGGTAAGGTAGACGTGGATGCTCGTTCTCCCAAAATTTGAACGAACCGTTAAACATCCTCTGCTCGGTGGAATTCGCCCGAGCAAATAAATGGGAGACGCGAAATTACCGTCCTATGTGGGACACGCATCAATTGGCCCGTTGTACATCGAGGGTAGGTTCGTAACTTCATCCAAGCGCGCCTTCTCCTTGGCCAAAATGACATGTGCCGAATAATTCATAAACCATGGTCGGCAAAACACGCTCTCCTTGCCCGAAATAGCTTGTGCCCACTATTTCAAAACACGCTCTCCTCACCCGAAATCGCTCGCGCCCACTATAGTTCAAAACACGCCCTCCTCGCCCGAAATCGCTCCCGTCCACTATTTGGGGAGAAGCAAAGTTACTCTACTATCCCCGACCCTCAGTACACAGACCCAAGTCGAGAAGCCTAAAGGCAGGGGTAGAACTGTAACTCCCCCTCCCATTTCAGACAAATGCGTCCGTAAGACATGGTTCCACTCCCCTCCCAATTCCCCCCCCCCCATTCATACCTCGTGGGCGCCAAATCACCTTCTCCCCGGGAAGCTCCCTTCTCCCGAGCCGCGAAACCTCAGCCCCTCCTCCATGGCGCCCCCCACCGCACCAATTTCACAGCCGCCCTCCTCCCTAATGCTGGAGACGATGTCCATTTGTCGTTGTGCACTGGACCATGTGCCTCTTACTCCGTGCTACTGGAGCTGCCTCGACGACGGCCGCGTGAACCGTACCGGAGCCGATTCACCCCCGCTGTTGTTCACGGCGCTGGAGCGGCTCCAACTTCGGATCCGTCCAGAGTCCCGGGCGCTGCTTCCCCGTAGCCGTCGACCGTCTCGACATCGCTGTTTCCCTGCCGCCGGTCGCCACCGCAACCGTGCCGGCCTCACCGACTTGGCAGCTGGACCTGCCTACTTCACCATGCCGCTAGATAGGTCGCATCCTCATCTCAAATCACTTTATTTAGGCATCAGTTGTCTGAATTTTTACTCTGGGCCAATCGATTCCCAATGGGAAGCAGCACCCCTCGAGGCATCGGAGCTCCCAGGCTGCCGGTTGGCTGGTGTCTAACGTAAGGGTGCGGGGCCGCAAGTTCGCCGCGGAAGCAGGCTTAGATGGCTATCTTTTAGAGTTGCATGGGTTGAAGGTACTGCCGCCGCCGGATCTGGATGACGGGGAGTCTTTGTGGATTGGCTCGGGGGCGGCGCAACCATGGCAGTGCGGTGGGGCGGGGAGCGGGGTTTTAGCCGGGGCCACGGACGGCGGAGGCAGGCTGCTCTGCCATTGGTCACTGGCTCTTCGGGGAAGATTCCGAATAGTGTCAGCCGGGAGGCACAAGACGGCCATCAAGCCATCTGGCGTAGCTCGGACAGTACCAAAATAAAATAAAATCATGTGACCCCAATTTAGTCTTCAGTCAACAGACGTGTGACCACTCTCATACCTTGCTATTGATCTCTTAGTGTATTTCTTCAGATCAAAGAGATATGTCGTTCTTAACATTATGCGTTATCTGCATCTTCAGACACACCGTCTTCCGACTCACCGCAGCTGCTCCAACTAGGGAAGCATACACTAGAAGGGAGCTATAGTCCCCACTCAATAGTTCCCTGCATCGAATGCATGTGCCCGACATGGACAGCCACAACAACTGCAGGGCCATCGACAAGTCAGCACATGATGCTCACTCCTATGGATGGAAGCCAGATAGGTTGTACCCTCATCTTACTTGTGTGCAACATTTATGGCTTTGTTATTCATCTAAGCATGGAAAATAGATCATCACATTTCACTGTATATTCATGCTGATCTCTTATGGGTCTTGTTCAGGAGTTAACGTTGTTCCATAGTTCAGCTAAGATACTTGTTCTTTAGGTAATGTTGTTCCATAGTTATCATCCATCAGCCAATGCTATCCCACAGGCTGGTGATTATAGTATTATACCACTTCTAGTATTACCTATGTTGTTCTTTAATACTTTTGTGTGCCATCTAGTTAATCTCGAGTACAAACGATACATATTCTGTAGCTTTCATCTGTGTTCTCCCTTTAGTTTATGAGACATGTTGCTGCTAGTTAACCCAGTCCTACTATTTATGTCGTCTCCTATAGGCACTCATTACATAAATCTAACTACTAGTTGTCTTCCATGCATGTCAGATATAATTGCACACACTGATATATCCACGAGAACCTCACGGAGCAATGTAAAGGCCAATAAACTTGATGTCAATGATACCCAATATGATGGAACATGTAAAGGCAATTCTTCAGAAGACTTGCAGAAAGATGATGAATCCTCTTCACCCCACAAGGTCCTTGCTCTAACTTGGCGTGTGATATGGGTACAACATGCATATAATGTCTTGGAGTGTATCTACTCTGTTGCAATGCCATGTGCTTAGCATGCTGATCATGCATGTAAATATGGCATGCCTTCCTGTTTTTCAGTACCTATTCCATTCATGATAACATGTTTTCAAATTCAAGTACTGTCATTCTACTCTGTCGCAATGGCATCTACTTAATTTGGACATCATGCTTCTGAATATCTTATGCATTGTTATTAATCAGTATGTACTTCATCTACCTACCATACCATGTCTTTTTACATTGAAGTGTTGTTCTAGTGCTCTGTTGCAATGCCATCTTAGTTTCCCAATCATACATGTGTATGTTGCCTTAGTTATTTCTGTATGTATTCCGCTAGCATACAGTTTTACATTCAACTAGTGTTTTTTTTGCTGTGTTGTCCTGTCGTATCCCTAGATCTTACACCATACTCCCTTTGTTCGGATTACATGCTGCCGAAATGGATAAAAAAAGATGTATCTAGAACTGAAATACGCCTAGACCCATCCATTTTTTCCGGATGGAGGGAATACATGTCAATATGTCATGCCTTTCTATTCTTCAGTACCTATTCTATCTCTCTGCTATAGCATGTTTTATAATTAAAGCACCATTCTTCTATACAAGGCATGCAAGGGGAAGACGACTATGTTAGAATCTGAAGGGTTACAAACAAGGCCTTTGCAAAAGATCCAACGCCAGGTGATAATAAACCAACTCCAGTTTTTATAGATACTGCTCCAGCGCAGAGAAACCCAACTCCCACTGATAATAAGCAGATTCCAGTGGCCAAAGAACTAGTCCGCTCCAGTCCAGCAAAAATATGTCAACTCCATTCTAAGAAGCCTGTGTGTATCCTTGCATCATGAAATTTTATAGCATGCTGATCATATTTTCTACATGTTTCTTACCCATCTCTCTTTTAGAAAATAAGCTTAACAGATAGAAGAATTTCTGCAATGGTATTGTATGTGAGGAAAGATTCTTGCAGGAATTTTCTGTGCTCCAATGCAAATGTAAGAACCTGTTGTATATCACTATATTTTTACATCACCATGTATTTTGTTGATCAGCGTGAATCCAGCCTTTATCTGAACTAAATTTAGTTGTAGCAAAATGTATGATTAAAGGCGACAATGTTGATTTTTGTAAGGAAAACTGCCTGGTAGTTTTGCATCCTGAGCTGCATGATTGTACTATCTCATATCAGTGGGTTTGAATACTTTGGTTCTGCAGTGGGTTTTCAGTGTTTTTTTACTATGTTGTCCTGTCGTATCCCTAGCTCTTACATCATACTCCCTCCGTCCGGATTGCATGCCGCAGAAATGGATAAAACTGGATGTATCTAGAACTGAAATACGCCTAGACCCATCCATTTATTTCCGGATGGAGGGAATACATGTCAATATGTCATGCCTTTCTATTCTTCAGTACCTATTCCATCTCTGTTGTAGCATGTTTTATAACTGAATCACCATTCTTCTATATAAGGCATGCAAGGGGAAGACGGCTATGTTAGAATCTGAAGGGTTACAAATCCAGTCTTTGCAAAAGATCCAAATGCCAGGAGATAATAAACCAACTCCATTTTTCATAGCTACTGCTCCAGCACAGAGAAACCCAACTCCCACTGATAATAAGCAGATTCCAGTGGCCAAAGAACTAGTCCGCTCCAGTCCAGCAAAAGAATGTCAACTCCATTCTAAGAAGTGTGTGCGTATCCTCGCATCATGAAATTTTATAGCATTCTGATCATATTTTCTACATGTTTATTACCCATCTCTCTTTTAGAAGATAAGGTTAAACGATAGAAGACTTCCTCCATTGGGATTGTATTCGAGTAAAATATCTTGCGGGAATTCTCTGTGCTCCAATGCTGATGTAAGTACCTGTTGTATATCACTATATTTTTACATCAGCATGTATTTTGTTAATCGGCGTGAATCTAACCTTTATCTGATCTAAAATTAGTTGTAGCAAAATGTTAAAGGTGCCAATGTTGATTTGTGTAAGGAAAACTGCCTGGTAGTTTTGCATACTCAGCTGCATGAGTGTACTATCTCATATCACGCACATTACTGAATTGTAGTGCTTCTCTGGTTGCCCATTCATTCATTGTGTCAATGTTGCTTTCGTATTACCTTACCTGGCTGATGATAGCTGTGCCATATTGTGTTAATTTGGTGTAGGCTAGTTGCCCAAACGTTCGTTGTGTCAATGTTGCTTTCCTATTATCTGACTTGGCCAATGATAGCAATGCTAGTGTGTTAATTTTGTGCAGGCTACTGAAGATAAGAAGACAAACTCTGAAAACAGCAAGGCAACCCCATTGTTTCTTTCCAGTAAATCTAGTCCAGGTAATATGGTAATAACTCATGATTAATCTGTTTGGTTCCTGTCCTAATTTATGTTATGATGCAGTGGTCGAGACACTCTCCACTATCAATAATACAAGCCTGCCAAAATCGCCATCTGAATCTATTCAGTATCCTCTGTCTCAAATGCAACGGAATAAATGTATGTTTGTGAACCGATTAATGGCTGAATGAATGATGGAAATGGTGGATGAATCAGAGGTGCAGAGTCGTGCGACACAACAACTGATCAATGTTTTTAGAGATAGTGTAGCAAAGCAGCAAGAACTTGCCCACATGCTTATGGGCATCATCTGTGCTGAGGTTGCAGATTGTGACATTGTAGATGGTTAGGTTCTGCTCATTTATTTGCACTGGCATCAATCTTTGATTGCCCAGTGGATGTAATTTCCTGTAATATATGCTGGATGTGCAACGTTATTCCCTGTATGTCGTACCTTTGCTTGATCGGTTTTGGTCCTGTGCATAATTGTTCGTTGTAATGGGCTCAAATTATCTAATTTGGCCTAAAGACATGTACGAACTTTAGTGGGCCCATTAAGTTAATGGGCCGTTACTAGAACGAAAGTTAATGGTCGGCCCTCTTACCTCCCGGGTCGTTAACAGGCCGACATCAAAGCGGGCAACAGGTGGGCCCAATTTGTTTCACGGGGCGTTAACAGGCAGTTACTAAGTTTGGGCTACATATGGCCCAACTATACTGTAGGCCTTTAGCAGGCCGAAAGAGACAGCGGGCTTGTACTGGACCATGAAGAGCATGAGCCGCTAAGAGGCCGAAAGTCAGGTCGTATTGTAAATGGCCCAACTGTGTTGTGGGCCTTTAGCAGGCCGAAAGAGAGACCATGAAGGGCATGGGCCGTTAAAAATCCAAAACTAAGGTCCGACTACAAATGGCCCAACTCATTTATGGTCCGTTAATAGGCCGAAAGGCACACAGGGCCGGGAATTGGCCCAACACTTAAATGGGTCGCTAAAATGCCAAAACTCAGGTCCGACTACAAATGGCCCAACTGATTTATGGGCCGTCAACAGGCTGAAAGTGACACCGGGCCAGAAATTGGCCCAACACTTAAATGGGCTGCTAAAAGCTCGAAACTCAGGTCTGACTACAAATGGCCCATCAGATTTATGGGCCGTCAACAGGCTGAAAGACACACCGGGCCGGAAATTAGCCCAACATTTAAATAGGTCTCTAAAAGGCCGAAAGATGTACATCCTGAAAATTGGCCCATCCATCGAATGGGCCGTTAATAGGCCGAAATCTCATCGGGCCGATATTGAGCCCAAATATATAGCGGGCTGTTAACGGGCTCGAATTGACGATGGGCTGCAATGGTGTCAAATCTTTAATGGGCCATTGTCGGGCCGAATTGGCACATCTCACGCTTCATCGGAGAGGTAATGGGCCGTTGTGTGCTTAAATGGACCTAACACAAGTAGGCCTTATATGGGTCGGCCTGCTAATTTTTACTGGGCCAGCCTTTTTCATCGGAATGGGCCACTGTTGGGCCATGCCATGTGTCGACCTATCATATGCGCCTCCTGTCCAATGAGTGGATGACATCTGTCCCAACGGTGAGGCAACACGTGTTTCCTGCGGCCAATGATGATTTTACACGTGGAAAATCCTCATTGGTCCAGGCTGTTAACGGGTTATCGATCCAAAACCGGACCCGATAGCTTAACGGCATTCCGTTACGGTGGATGCTACATGTCGGTCACCCTTGACGAAAGCACTTCTGTGACGCGCGATTTATCGTCATGAAAGTGGACACTTCCGTGATGATAATTTTGGTAATGTCATGGAACACTTCTACGACAGCACAGGTATGACTATATTGATTCTGTCATAAAATCGTCATGGATGTACATGCATGACAAAAAATGCGACCTACTGTGACAAACACGTATCTTCACGGAAGTGTATTTTTTGTAGTGATAGTCCATCAAATCCTTACCCAAAACTTGAAAACTTCACAACACAAAACTCAACAGAAATTCTCATGAGCTCCGTTAGTATAAGAAAATAAACCACCACTTTAAGGTATTTTTGTGAACTCATTCTTTATTTATATTGGTGTAATATCTACTGTATTCCAACTTCTCCATGATTCATACCCCCCGGTACTACTCATAGATTCATCAAAATAAGCAAAGAACATGCGAAAAACAGAATCTGTCAAAAACAGAACAGTCTGTAGTAATCCGTAAATCTCGAATACTTATGTAACTCCAAAAATTCTGAAATAAATTGTTGGAAGTGAGGAATTTGTCTATTAATCTTCTGAAGAAGGAATAAACTTAAAATCGTTCTTACATTAAAAATGACAATTAATCTCGTGAGTGCAAAAGTTTCTGTTTTTCAGCAAGATCAAATTAACTTTCATCCAAGTCTTTCCAAAGGTTCTACTTGGCACAAACACTAATTAAAACTTAAAACCACATCTAACCATAGTCTAGATATATTATTTATTACTAAACAGGAGCAAAAAGTAAAGGAGAAAAATAAAATTGAGTTGCCTCCCAACAAGCGCTATCGTTTAACGCCACTAGCTAGGCATAAAAACACGAATAGATCTAGGTATTGCCATCTTTGGTATGCAATCCATAAGTGGCTCTCATAATAGATTCATAAGGCAATTTAATATTCTTCCTAGGAAAGTGTTCCATGCATTTCCTTAACGGAAATTGGAATCTAATGATTCCTTCTTTCATATCAATAATTCCACCAATTGTTCTAAGGAAAGATCTAAGAAGAGTAATAGGACATGTAGAATTGCAATCTATATCACGAACAATGAAATCTACGGGCACATAATTCCTATTTGTAACAATAAGAACATAATTAATCCTTTCCATATGTTTCTTAATAGTGGAATCCGCAAGATGCAAATTTAAAGAACAATCATCAAATGCACGAAAACCTAGCACATCACACAAAGTTTTTGGAATCGTGGAAACACTAGCACCCAAATCACACAAAGCATAGCATTTGTAATATTTAATCTTAATCTTAATAGTAGGTTCCCACTCATCATAAAGTTTTCAAGGGATAGAAACTTCTAGTTCAAGCTTTTCTTCAAAAGATTGCATCATAACATCAACGATATGTTTAGTAAAAGCTTTGTTTTGATTATAAGCATGAGGGGAATTTAACACGGATTGCAACAAGGAAACACAATCTATTAAAGAACAATTATCATAATTAAATTCCTTGAAATCCAAAATAGTGGGTTCATTGCTACCTAAAGTTTTGACCTCTTCAATCCCACTTTTATCAACTTTTGCATCTAGATCTAAAAACTCCGAATCATTGGGACGCCTTTTAACTAAAGTTGACTCATCTCTAGTCCCATCATTATTAAGATTCATATTGGAAAACAAAGGTTTAATAGGAGCCACATGAATCACTTTTACATCTTCATCATTATTATCATGAAAACTAGAAGAACACGCTTTTACAAACCAATCTTTTTAGCACGCATCTTAGTGGTTCTTTCTTTGCACTTGTCAATGGAAATTCTCATGGCTTTGAGAGACTCATTTATATCATGCTTAGGTGGGATAGATCTAAGTTTCAAAGAATCAACATCAAGAGAAATTCTATCCACGTTCCTAGCCAACTCATCAATCTTAAGCAATTTTTCTTCAATCAAAGCATTGAAATACTTTTGCAAACTCATAAATTCTTTAACACTATTCTCAAAATCAGAGGGCGTCTTATTAAAATTTCCGTAAGAGTTGTTGTAGTAATTACCATAATTATTAGAGGAATTACTAGGAAACGTCCTAGGATTAAAATTGCCTCTATACGCGTTGTTACCAAAATTGTTCCTACCAACAAAATTCACATCCATAGATTCATTATTATTCTTAATCAAAGTGGACAAAGGCATATCATTAGGATCAGAAGAAGCACTTTTATTAGCAAATAATTTCATAAGTTCATCCATCTTTCCACTCAAAACATTAATCTCTTCAATCGCATGAACTTTTTTACTAGTGGATTTTTCAGTGTGCCATTGAGAATAATTAACCATAATATTATCAAGAGCTTAGTAGCTTCTCCGAAAGTGATTTCCATAAAAGTGCCTCCCGCAGCCGAATCTCAAAGATTTCTAGATGCAAAATTCAATCCGGCATAAATTTTTTGTATAATGATCCACAAATTCAAACCATGTGTAGGGCAATTACGTATCATCAATTTCATCCTCTCCCAAGATTGTGCAACATGCTCATGATCAAGTTGCTTAAAATTCATAATTTCGTTCTTAAGGGAGATGATCTTAGCGGGAGGAAAATACTTAGAGATAAAAGCATCTTTGCACTTATTCCATGAATCAGTACTATTTTAGGCAAAGATGAGAACCAAGTTTTAGCACGATCTCTAAGCGAAAACGGAAATAGCTTCAATTTAAAAATATCATTATCCACATCTTTCTTCTTTTGCATATCGCACAAATCAACTAAATTGTTTAGATGGGATGCGACATCTTCACTAGGAAGGCCAGAAAATTGATCTTTCATAACAAGATTCAACAAAGCGGCATTAATTTCACAAGATTCAGCATTAGTGGTAGGAGCGATCGGAGTGCTAACAAAATCATTATTGTTGGTATTGGAAAAGTCACACAATTTAGTAGTATCCTGAGCCATCGTGACAAAGCAATCAATCCAACACATAAGCACACAAGAAGCAAGCAAAAAGAGATGAACAGAAGAGGGGCGAAGAAAAGGCAAAGGTTTTCGAAAATCATTTTAGAAGTGGGGGAGAGGAAAACAAGAGGCGAATGGCGAATAATGTAATGCAAGGGAGAAGAGTTTATGATGGGTACTTGGTATGGCTTGACTTGACGTAGATCTCCCCGGCAACGGTGCCAGAAACCGTTCTTGCTACCTCTTGAGCTTCCGTTGGTTTTCCCTTGAAGAGGAAAGGGTGATGCAGCAAAGTGGCGTAAGTATTTCCATCAGTTTTGAGAACCAAGGTATCAATCCAGTAAGAGAGAATGCACAAGTCACCGAATACCTGCACAAACAATCAACAACTTGCACCCAACGCTATAAAGGGGTTCTCGATCCCTTCACAGTCACTTGCAAAAGTGAGATCTGATAGATAAACAGTAAAGTAAATATTTTTGGTATTTTTGATTTATATATTGGAGAGTAAAGATTGCAAAATAGTAGATCGGTAGCTAGTAAGATGTAAACAAGATTCAATAATATGGAAAAGAGACGGGAGGGCCATAGGTTTCACTAGTGGCTTCTCTCAAGATAGAAAATATTACGGTGGGTGAACAAATTACTGCCGAGCAATTGATAGAAGAGCGCATAATTATGATGACATCTAAGGCAATGATCATGAACATAGGCATCACGTCCGTGTCAAGTAGACCGACTCCTGCCTGCATCTACTACTATTACTCCACACATCGAACGCTATCCAACATGCATCTAGAGTATTAAGTTCATAAAGAAGGAGTAACACATTAAGCAAGATGACATGATGTAGAGGAATTAACTCAAGCGATATGATGAAAACCCCATCTTGTTATCCTTGATGGCAACAATACAATACGTGCCTTGCTGCCCCTAATGTCACTGGGAAAGGACACCACAAGATTGAACCCAAAGGTAAGCACTTCTCCCATTGCAAGAAAGATCAATCTAGTGGGCCAAACTAAACCGATATTTCGAAGAGACTTGCAAACATATCAAATCATGCATATAAGAATTCAGAGAAGAACCAAATAATATTCATAGATAATCTTGATCATAAATCCACAATTCATCGAATCTCGGCAAACACACCGCAAAAGAGCATTACATCGAATAGATCTCCAAGAACATCAAGGAGAACATGGTATTGAGAATCAAAGAGAGAGAAGAAGACAACTAGCTAATAACTATGGACCCGAAGGTCTATGGTAAACTACTCACGCTTCATCGGAGAGGTAATGGTGTTGATGTATAAGCCCTCCGTGGTCGAATCCCCCTCCGGCAGGACGCCGGAAAAGGCCCCTAGATGGGATCTCATAGGTACAAAAGGTTGCGGCAGTGGAAAAGTGGTTTCGTGTCTCTCCTGGATGTATTCAGGGGTATAAGAGTATATATAGGTGAAAGATCTAGGTCAGGGGAGCCACGAGGGGCCCATGAGGGTGGGGGCGCACCGTACCGCCTGGGCGCGCCTTCCTGCCTCGTGGCTTCCTCGTTGCGTCTCTGACTTCATCTCCAAGTCTTCTGGTTTGCTTTCGGTCCAAGAAAGATCATCACGAAGGTATCATTCCGTTAGGAATCCATTTGGTATTCCTTTTCTGCAAAACTCTAAAATAGGAAAAAAACAGAAACTGGCATTGGGCCGTCGGTTAATAGGTTAGTCCCAAAAATAATGTAAAATAGCATATAAATGCCTATTAAACATGCAAAAGAGATAATATAATAGCATGGAACAATCAAAAATTATATATACGTTGGAGATGTATCAGGTTTCCACGGCAGAGGCTCACCATCATAAGAGGAAGAGTGAGTCTCTCGGGTCCTGCAACTGGCAGCCAAACTCATACCTTTAAACCTTGCCTCATATTCAAAGACTTGGTTTTGAAGGTCGTAGATCTGGCTCTGGAGGAAGTTGATTTGCTCGTTGAAGGAGAAGACGAAGTCCTTAATAGACTTGCCATCCACCTTGAGATCACGGGTATAGTCCGCGATCATGAGGTGATTTGCATTGAGTACACGTTCCACCATCCCCTTGCACTGGAAGACTTCCTGCTCCATAGCTTCAAGCCTAGCCTCCACGGATCCAGTCCCCTTGGGGCCTTGCACATCGCGGATGTGGAGCACCCCATCACGCATCTGGATAGCTTGAGGGTGCTGCATCACCTCCCGCGGATATCGGTTGACGACGTTCTCAAAGAACTTGTCCTTGGAGGAGCTTGAAGCGGCCATGGTGGATTAGATCTGACAGAAAACAACAAGAAAAGAAAACAGGAGATTTCTCCGTGATATAGAGGTCAACAGGTTTGGGGGTATATAAAGAGTTTTAATCTTGGCAAACAAGCAAACGGAAGAAAAAGGGAGTCCGGAAGGTACCCGAGGTGGGCACAACCTAGCTGGGCGCGCCTAGCAAGCCGGGCACGCCCTGGTGTCTTGTGCCCACCAGGGTCACCTTTCTGGTAGTTTCTTATTTTCCTAATTTTCTAAATATTTCAAAACTGACAAAAAATAATTTTGCAGGTTTTTCGGAGTCCGTTTACTTACCGTATCACGTACCTCCTCTTTTTCACGATTCTGGAGTGTTCCGAAAGGTTTCTTTTATGTGTTTTCCCGGTGTCATAGTTTGGATAATATTGCTTTCAACATTAATGGGCGTACCTGAGATATAATGTTTTATTTGTTACCCATTAACAACCTTCGGGTTAGTGCCTTCGGCATTATTTATTTTGATAGCTCCCGATCGATAAACCTCCTCAATAACATAGGGTCCTTCCCATTTGGAGAAGAGTTTTCCTGCAAAGAATCTGAAACGAGAGTTGTACAAAATAACATATTCTCCAACTTTGAACTCACGCTTTTGGATTCTTTTATCATGCCATCTTTTAAATTTTTCTTTGAATAGCTTTGCATTTTCATAAGCTTAGGTTCTCCATTCA
This sequence comes from Triticum timopheevii, assembly GCA_963921465.1. NCBI lineage: Eukaryota > Viridiplantae > Streptophyta > Magnoliopsida > Poales > Poaceae > Triticum > Triticum timopheevii. The sequence continues at coordinate 543,295,952 of OY997274.1, forward strand.
TCTAATGAGATAATATCAAATAACCTCTTTTCACAAACAAGTTTGAAATCATAGTTGAGTTCTTTAATTGCCAAATATGCTTTGTGTTCTAACTCAAGAGGCAAATGACTAGCTTTTCCATAAACCATTTTATAAGGAGACATACCCATAGGATTTTTATATGCTGTTCTATAAGCCCAAAGTGTGTCATCTAGTTTCTTAGACCAATTCTTCCCGGACCTATTGACAGTCTTTTGTAGGATTAGTTTTACTTCTCTATTGCTAAGTTCATCTTGACCACTAGACTGAGGATGATAGGGTGATGCAATTCTATGGTTAACATCATACTTAGCAAGCATTTTGCGAAAAGCACCATGAATAAAGTGTGAACCACCATCAGTCATTAAATATCTAGAGACTCCAAACCTTGGGAAAATAACTTCCTTTAGCATTTTAATAGAGGTGTTGTGATCAGCACTACTAGTTGGAATAGCTTCCACCCACTTAGTAACATAATCAACAGCAACCAAAATATGAGTATACCCATTAGAGGAAGGAAAAGGTCCCATGAAATAAAATCCCCAAACATCAAATGGTTCAACAGCAAGTGAATAATTCATAGGAATTTCTTGATGCTTACCGATATTACCTATTCTTTGACATTCATCACAAGATAAGACGAACTTACGGGCATCCTTGAAGAGAGTAGGCCAATAAAACCCAGATTACAATACCTTATGAGCAGTTCTATCTCCCGCATGATGTCCTCCATAAGCTTCGAAGTGACATTTCTGTAGGATTTGTTCTTGCTCATGCTCAGGTACACAACGTCTAATAATACCATCTACTCTTTCTTTATAAAGATGTGGGTCATCCCAAAAGTAATGTCTTAAATCATAGAAGATTTTTTTTCTTTTATTGGTATGTAAAGCTAGGTGCTATGTATTTAGCAACAATATAATTAGCATAGTCAGCATACCAAGGTGTACTGTTAGAAACATTTATTGCAGCTAACTGTTCATCAGGAAAGCTATCATTAATAGGTTGTGGGTCATCAAGAATATTTTCAAGCCTAGACAAGTTATCAGCTACGGGGTTCTCTGCTCCTTTTCTATAAGTGATATGCAGATCAAATTCTTGTAGTAGAAGAACCCACCTAATGAGTCTAGGTTTAGCATCTTCTTTTCCACAAGATATTTTATAGCAGCATGATCGGTGCGAACGGTCAGTTTGGAATCAACAATGTAGGATCTAAATTTATCACAAGCAAACACCACCACTAAGAATTCTTTTTCAGTAGTAGCATAATTTTGTTGAGTACTGTCTAGAGTTTTGCTAGCATAGTGGATAACAATTAATTTCTTATCAACTCTTTGTCCTAGAACAGCACCAATAGCATAATCACTAGCATCACACATAATTTCAAAAGGCAAGTTCCAATCAGGTGGTTAAACAGCATGTGCAGAAATTAAGGATTTCTTGAGTGTTTCGAAGGCTTCCAAACAATCATCATCAAGAACAAAAGGAATATCCTTTTGCAAAATATTTGTAAGGGTCCTAGAAATTTTAGAAAAGTCTTTGATAAATATCCTATAGAAACCAGCATGACCAAGGAAACCACGAATACCTTTGATATCTTTAGGACATGGCATTTTCTGAATTGCATCAACCTTGGCTTTGTCCACTTCAATACCTCTTTCAGAAATTTTATCACCCAAAACAATACCTTCATTAACCATAAAGTGGCACTTCTCCCAATTCAAGACAAGATTTGTTTGCTCACATCTCTGTGAAACTCGATCAAGATTGCTCAAACAATCATCAAAATACTTCCCATAAACAGAAAAGTCATCCATGAAGACCTCATCAATCTTTTCACAAAAATCAGAGAATATAGCAGTCATACATCTCTGAAAGGTAGCAGGTGCATTACATAGACCAAAAGGCATACTTCTATAAGCATAAGTTCCAAAAGGGCAAGTAAAAGTTGTCTTTTTTTATCAGGTTGAGAAACAGGTATTTGTGAAAAAAACAGAATATCCACCAAGGAAGCAGAAATGTGTGTGCTTAGATAATCTTTCTAGCATTTGATCAATAAAAGGTAGAGGGTAATGATCTTTTCTAGTTGCTTTGTTTAATTTTCTAAAATCAATTACCATTCTATAGTCTGTGACAATTCTTTCTGGAATAAGTTCATTCTTATCATTAGGAACAACAGTTATACCTCCCTTCTTAGGGACACAATGAACATGACTTACCCATCTACTATCAGCTATAGGATAGATTGTACCTGCTTCCAGAAGTTTCAATATTTCTATTCTTACCACTTCTTTCATCTTCAAATTTAACTAACGTTGGTGATCAACAACGGGTTTAGCATCATGTTCCATATTATTCTTGTGCTGGCATAGAGTGTATCGCCCGGATAATCATGCTATAGTAATCCCACGTTAACGATGCCACGTCACCCCCGTTACTGTTGCGACTCCCACGTTAGTTCAAACGATTCAAATTCAACTTTGCATTTTTGTCAAACGTCAAAAATTTCAAATCCTAAAACTAAAATGTTCGGAGCGTGCCACTAAATGTCTAGGTATTTATGGATAAGGAACCACACTTGTACAAAGTGCTTAACTACTCTAAAATATATGAAAACAGAAAAGGAAATAAATAAAAGAAAACAAACTAAAACAAAAAGAAACAGAACAGGGGAAGCCCCCTGGCCAATTGGGCCGAATGGATCAACTGGCCACCCAGGCCCAGCCGGCCGGCCCACCTCGTCTCCCACAGCCCCCCATGCCCCGAGTGCTAACCCTAACCGCTCCCACTCCCCCCACTCCTCTCGCCACCCGCTGGATCTGGATCAGGGCGGCGACCCCGACCCCGTTGTCGCGCCATCGCAGTCGCTCGCCGCCCACGCCGTCCATCGCCACCCGGAGCTCCCACGACGGCCTGCCTCCTCTTCACCGCATCGTCCCCGTCTCCCCATCCTGAGCAACACTGCCCCGCGCCCTATAGCCCCTAGTGGGCCTCCACCCCGCTCCTCCTCTCCCCTCTGTCCCGTGCTCGCACGCCCTGCGCTCGTTAAGGGAGTCCTGGACTAAGGGGTCCTCGGACAGCCGGACTATATACTTTGGCCGGACTGTTGGACTATGAAGACACAAGATAGAAGACTTTGTCCCGAGTCTGGATGGGACTCTCCTTTGCGTGGAAGGCAAGCTTGGCAATTCGAATATGTAGATTCCTTTCTCTGTAACTGACTTTGTACAACCCTAGCCCCTCCCGGTATCTATATAAACCGGAGGGTTTAGACTTCTAGGGTTTAGTCACAACAATCATAATCTCATAGGCTAGACTTCTAGGGTTTAGCCATTACGATCTTGTGGTAGATAAACTCTTGTAATACTCATATTCATGAAGATCACTCAAGCAGGAAGTAGGGTATTACCTCCATAGAGAGGGCCCGAACCTGGGTAAACATCGTGTCCCTCGTCTCCTGTTACCATTAACCTTAGACGCACAATTCGGGACCCCCTACCCAAGATCCGCCGGTTTTGACACCGACACTTGTCGCCGCGGCCACCGCACGCGTGCGCCCCTTGCACGCCCATCGTCGCGCCGTCCCACTGCTCCCTCGTCCCGTCCGCGCTCACCGTGCGCTGCGGGCGGCGCGCCACCGGCTCCCCTGCGACCGAGCGCGCCCGCGCCCCACCTTTCTGCAACCTCCGCTCGTCGCTCCCCTCGCTCGCCCGCATGCACACCGCGTGTCGACGCGCCCCGCTGCCTATGCCTGCCTATGACCGCGGCCCTCCTTTGCCCCCGCGTTCACATTTTATTCATGGCGCTTTCCGTAAGATGCTTGCTAAGTATGATGTTAATCATAGAATCGCATCTCCTTATCACCCGCAGTCTAGTGGTCAAGTAGAGTTGAGCAATAGAGAGCTCAAATTAATTTTGCAAAAGACTGTGAATAGATCTAGAAATTGGTCCAAGAAACTTGATGATGCATTATGGGCCTATAGAACTGCATACAAAAATCCTATGGTTATGTCTCCGTATAAGATGGTTTATAGAAAAGCATGTCACTTACCTCTTGAACTTGAACATAAAGCATATTGGGCTATTAAAGAGCTCAACTATGACTTCAAACTTGCCGGTGAGAAGAGGTTATTTGATATTAGCTCACTTGATGAATGGAGAACCCAAGCCTATGAGAATGCCAAGCTATTCAAAGAAAAAGTCAAACGCTGGCATGACAAAAGGATACAAAAGCGAGAATTTAACGTAGGTGATTATGTGTTATTATTCAACTCTCGTTTAAGATTTTTTTGCAGGAAAACTTCTCTCTAAATGGGAAGGTCCTTACGTTATCGAGGAGGTCTATCGTTCCGGTGCAATAAAAATCAACAACTTTGAAGGCACAAGTCCGAGGGTGGTGAATGGTCAAAGAATCAAACATTATATCTCGGGTAATCCTATCAATGTTGAAACTAATATTATTGAAACCGTAACCCCGGAGGAATACATAAGCGACACTTTCCAGAATGTTTCAGACTCCGAAAAGGAATAGGTATGTGATACGGTAAGTAAACCGACTCCAAAAATGGCAATTTTCCTCCATTTTGGAATATTTAAGAATTTTGGAAAGAAAGAAGTAATCCGGGAAGGACACGAGGCCTCCACGAGGGTGGAGGGCGCGCCCACCCTTCCTGGGCGCGCCCCCTGTCTCGTGGCCACCTCGTGTGCCTCCCGGACTCCGTTTTCTTCCACGTTACGTATTCTGGTCGGTAAAAATTCATTATATAACCTCCCGAAGGTTTTGATCACCGTATTACGCAAATATCCTCTGTTTCGTTTCGAACCGTTTTTCTGACAGACCTAGAGCACCATGACGTCGCCCTCCTTCAACAATGAAGACAAGGATGTTGGGGAACGTAGTAATTTCAAAAAAATTCCTACGCACACGCAAGATCATGGTGATGGCATAGCAACGAGAGGGGAGAGTGTTCGTCCACGTACCCTCATAGACCGTAAGCGGAAGCGTTAGCACAACGTGGTTGATGTAGTCGTACGTCTTCACGATCCGACCGATCCAAGCACCGAACGTACGGAGCCTCCGAGTTCAGCACACGTTCAGCTCAATGATGATCTCCGGCCTCCGATCCAGCCGAGCTCCGGAGATGAGTTTTGTCAGCACGACGGCGTGGTGACGATGATGATGTTCTACCGGCGCAGGGCTTCGCCTAAACTCCGCGATGATATGACCGAGGTGGAATATGGTGGAAGGGGGCACCGCACACGGCTAAGGAACGATCCGTAGATCAACTTGTGTGTATATGGGGTGCCCCCGCCCCCGTATATAAAGGAGGGAGGGGGGAGGTGCGGCCGGCCCCCTAGGGGTGCGCCTGGAGGAGTCCTACTCCCACCGGGAGTAGGACTCCCCCCTCTTGCCTTGGTGGAGAAGGAAAGGGGGAGGGGAAAGAGGAAAGGGGGGCGCCGCCCCCCTTCCTTGTCCTATTCGGACTAGGGGGGGAGGGGGCGCGCGGCCTGCCCTGGCCAGCCCTCCTCTTCTCCCTCTTGGCCCACTAAGGCCCAATATCCCCTGGGAGGGTTCCGGTAACCCCCCGGTGTTCCGGTGAAATCCCGATTTCACCTGAAACCATTCCGATGTCCAAATATAGGCTTCCAATATATCAATCTTTATGTCTCGACCATTTCGAGACTCCTTGTCATGTCCGTGATCACATCCGAGACTCCGAACAAACTTCGGTACATCAAAACTTATAAACTCATAATAAAACTGCCATCGAAACGTTAAGCGTGCGGACCCTATGGGTTCGAGAACTATGTAGACATGACCTAGAACCATTCTCGGTCAATAACCAATAGTGGGACCTGGATGCCCATATTGGTTCCTACATATTCTACGAAGATCTTTATCGGTCAAACCGCATAACAACATACTTTGTTCCCTTTGTCATCGGTATGTTACTTGCCCGAGATTTGATCGTCGGTATCCAATACCTAGTTCAATCTCGTTAGCGGCAAGTCTCTTTACTCGTTCCGTAATACATCATCTCATAACTAACTCATTAGTTACATGCTTGCAAGGCTTAGGTGATGAGTATTACCGAGAGGGCCCAGAGATACCTCTCCGACAATCGGAGTGACAAAACCTAATCTCGAATTATGCCAACCCAACATGTACCTTCGGAAACACCTGCAGAGCACCTTTATAATCACCCAGTTACATTGTGACGTTTGGTAGCACACAAAGTGTTCTTCCGGTATACGGGAGTTGCACAATCTCATAGTTGCAGGAACTTTGTATAAGTCATGAAGAAAGCAATAGCAGTACACTAAACGATCAAGTGCTAGGCTAACGGAATGGGTCATGTCAATCACATCATTCTCCTAATGATGTGATCCCACTAATCAAATGACAACACATGGCTATGGTTAGGAAACATAACCATCTTTGATTAATGAGCTAGTCAAGTAGAGGCATACTAGTGACTATAGTTTTGTCTATGTATTCACACATGTATCATGTTTCCGGTTAATACAATCCTGGCATGAATAATAAACATTTATCATGATATGAGGAAATAAATAATAACTTTATTATTGCCTCTAGGGCATATTTCCTTCAGTCTCCCACTTGCACTAGAGTCAATAATCTAGATTACATAGTAATGATTCTAACACCCATGGAGTCTTGGTGCTGATCATGTTTTGCTCGTGAGAGAGGCTTAGTCAACGGGTCTGCAACATTCAGATCCGTATGTATCTTGCAAATATCTATGTCTCCCACTTGGACTTGGTCCCGAATGGAATCGAAGCGTCTCTTGATGTGCTTGGTCCTCTTGTGAAATCTGGATTCCTTTGCCAAGGCAATTGCACCAGTATTGTCACAGAAGATCTTCATTGGTACCGATGCACTAGGTATGACACCTAGATCGGAAATGAACTCCTTCATCCAGACTCCTTCATTCGCTGCTTCAGAAGCAGCTATGTACTCCGCTTCACATGTAGATCCCGCCACAATGCTTTGTTTAGAGATGCACCAACTTACAGCTCCACCGTTTAATATAAACACGTATCCGGTTTGTGATTTAGAATCGTCCGTATCAGTGTCAAAGCTTGCATCGACGTAACCTTTTACGACTAGCTCTTTGTCACCTCCATATATGAGAAACATATCCTTAGTCCTTTTCAGGTATTTCAGGATGTTCTTGACCGCTGTCCAGTGATCCACTCCTGGATTACTTTGGTACCTTCCTGCCAAGCTTATTGCTAAGCATACGTCAGGTCTGGTACACAGCATTGCATACATGATAGAGCCTAGGGCTGAAGCATAAGGAACATCTTTCATTTTCTCTCTATCTTCTGCTGTGGTCGGGCATTGAGTCTGACTCAACTTCACACCTTGCAGCACAGGCAAGAATCCTTTCTTTGCCTGGTCCATTTTGAACTTTTTCAGAATTTTGTCAAGGTATGTGCTTTGTGGAAGTCCTATTAAGCGTCTTGATCTATCTCTATAGATCTTGATGCCCAATATGTAAGCAGCTTCACCGAGGTCGTTCATTGAAAAACTTTTATTCAAGTATCCCTTTATGCTACCCAGAAATTCTATATCATTTCCAATTAATAATATGTCATCTACATATAAAACTAGAAATGCTACAGAGTTCCCACTCACTTTCTTGTAAATACAGGCTTCTCCAAAAGTCTGTATAAAACCATATGCTTTGATCACACTATCAAAGCGTTTATTCCAACTCCGAGATGCTTGCACCAGTCCATAAATGGAACACTGGAGCTTGCATATTTTGTTAGCACCTTTTGGATCAACAAAACCTTCCGGCTGCATCATATACAACTCTTCTTCTAGAAATCCATTCAAGAATGCAGTCTTGACGTCCATTTGCCAAATTTCATAATCAAGAAATGCAGCAATAGCTAACATGATTCGGACAGACTTAAGCATCGCTACGAGTGAGAAAGTCTCATCGTAGTCAACCCCTTGAACTTGTCGAAAACCTTTCGCAACAAGTCGAGCTTTATAGACAGTTACATTACCATCAGCGTCAGTCTTCTTCTTAAAGATCCATTTATTCTCAATGGCTTGCCGATCATCGGGCAAGTCAACCAAAGTCCATACTTTGTTTTCATACATGGATCCCATCTCAGATTTCATGGCCTCTAGCCATTTTGCGGAATCTGGGCTCATCATCGCTTCCTCATAGTTCGTAGGTTCATCATGGTCAAGTAACATGACTTCCAGAATAGGATTACCGTACCACTCTGGTGTCTTACTATGATAGACCTATGAGGTTCAGCAGAAACTTGATCTGAAGTTTCATGATCAATATAATTAGCTTCCTCACTAATTGGTGTAGTCGTCACAGGAACCGGTTCTCGTGATGAACTACTTTCCAATAAGGGAGTAGATACAGTTATCTCATCAAGTTCTACTTTCCTCCCACTCACTTCTTTCGAGAGAAACTCCTTCTCTAGAAAGGATCCATTCTTAGCAACGAATGTCTTGCCTTCGGATCTGTGATAGAAGGTGTATCCAACAGTCTCTTTTGGATATCCTATGAAGACACATTTCTCCGATTTGGGTTCGAGCTTATCTGGTTGAAGTTTTTTCACATAAGCATCGCAGCCCCAAACTTTAAGAAACGACAACTTTGGTTTCTTGCCAAACCACAGTTCATAAGGCGTCGTCTCAACGGATTTTGATGGTGCCCTATTTAACGTGAATGCGGCCGTCTCTAAAGCATAACCCCAAAACGATAGCGGTAAATCGGTAAGAGACATCATAGATCGCACCATATCAAGTAAAGTACGATTACGACATTCGGACACACCATTTCGTTGTGGTGTTCCGGGTGGCATGAGTTGCGAAACTATTCTGCATTGTTTCAAATGTAAACCAAACTCGTAACTCAAATATTCTCCTCCACGATCAGATCGTAGAAACTTTATTTTCTTGTTACGATGATTTTCCACTTCACTCTGAAATTCTTTGAACTTTTCAAATGTTTCAGACTTGTGCTTCATTAAGTAGATATACCCATATCTGCTCAAATCATCTGTGAAGGTGAGAAAATAACGATATCCTCCACGAGCCTCAACATTCATCGGACCACATACATCTGTATGTATGATTTCCAACAAATCTGTTGCTCTCTCCATAGTTCCGGAGAACAATGTTTTTGTCATCTTGCCCATGAGGCACGGTTCGCAAGTACCAAGTGATTCATAATCAAGTGATTCCAGAAGTCCATCAGTATGGAGTTTCTTCATGCGTTTTACACCGATATGACCTAAACGGCAGTGCCACAAATAAGTTGCACTATCATTATCAACTCTGCATCTTTTTGCTTCAACATTATGAATATGTGTATCACTACTATCGAGATTCAATAAAAATATACCACTCTTCAAGGGTGCATGACCATAAAAGATATTACTCATATAAATAGAACAACTATTATTCTCTGATTTAAATGAATAACCGTCTCGCATTAAACAAGATCCAGATATAATGTTCATGCTCAACGCTGGCACCAAATAACAATTATTCAGGTCTAAAACTAATCCCGAAGGTAGATGTAGAGGTAGCGTGCCGACCGCGATCACATCGACTTTGGAACCGTTTCCCACGCGCATTGTCACCTCGTCCTTGGCCAGTGCTCGCTTATTCCGTAGTCCCTGTTTCGAGTTGCAAATATTAGCAACAGAACCAGTATCAAATACCCAGGTGCTACTACGAGCTCTAGTCAGGTACACATCAATAACATGTATATCACATATACCTTTGTTCACTTTGCCATCCTTCTTATCTGCCAAATACTTGGGGCAGTTCCGCTTCTAGTGACCAGTCTGCTTGCAGTAGAAGCACTCAGTTTCAGGCTTAGGTCCAGACTTGGGTTTCTTCTCTTGAGCAACAACTTGCTTGCCGTTCTTTTTGAAGTTCCCCTTCTTCTTCCCTTTGCCCTTTTTCTTGAAACTAGTGGTCTTGTTGACCATCAACACTTGATGCTCCTTTTTGATTTCTACCTCCGCGGCTTTTAGCATTGCGAAGAGCTCGGGAATAGTCTTGTTCATCCCTTGCATATTATAGTTCATCACAAAGCTCTTGTAGCTTGGTGGCAGTGATTGGAGAATTCTGTCAATGACACTATCATCAGGAAGATTAACTCCCAGTTGAATCAAGTGATTATTATACCCAGACATTCTGAGTATGTGTTCACTGACAGAACTATTCTCCTCCATCTTGCAACTATAGAACTTATTGGAGACTTCATATCTCTCAATCCGGGCATTTGCTTGAAATATTAACTTCAACTCTTGGAACATCTCATATGCTCCATGACGTTCAAAACGTCGTTGAAGACCTGGTTCTAAGCCGTAAAGCATGGCACACTGAACTATAGAGTAGTCATCAGCTTTGCTCTGCCAGACGTTCTTAACGTCGTCAGTTGCATCAGCAGCAGGCTTGGAACCCAGCGGTGCTTCCAGGACGTAACTTTTCTGTGCAGCAATGAGGATAATCCTCAGATTACGGACCCAGTCCGTGTAATTGCTACCATCATCTTTCAACTTTGCTTTCTCAAGGAACGCATTAAAATTCAACGGAACAACAGCACGAGCCATCTATCTACAAACAAACATAGACAAGCAAGATACTATCAGGTACTAAGTTCATGATAAATTTAAGTTCAATTAATCATATTACTTAAGAACTCCCACTTAGACAGACATCTCTCTAGTCATCTAAGTGATCACGTGATCCAAATCAACTAAGCCAACCGATCATCACGTGAGATGGAGTAGTTTTCAATGGTGAACATCACTATGTTGATCATATCTACTATATGATTCACGCTCGACCTTTCGGTCTCCGTGTTCCGAGGCCATATAAGCATATGCTAGGCTCGTCAAGTTTAACCTGAGTATTCCGCGTGTGCAAAACTGTCTTGCACCCGTTGTAGATGCACGTAGAGCTTATCACACCCGATCATCACGTGGTGTCTCGGCACGACGAACTTTGGCAACGGTGCATACTCAGGGAGAACACTTCTTGATAATTTTAGTGAGAGATCATCTTAAAATGCTACCGTCAATCAAAGCAAGATAAGATGCATAAAGGATAAACATCACATGCAATCAATATAAGTGATATGATATGGCCATCATCATCTTGTGCTTGTGATCTCCATCTCCGAAGCACCGTCGTGATCACCATCGTCACCGGTGCGACACCTTGATCTCCATCGTAGCATCGTTGTCGTTTACGCCATCTATTGCTTCTACGACTATCGCTACCTGTCGGTGTCAAAACCAGCGGATCTCGGGTAGGGGGTCCCGAACTGTGCGTCAAGGTGGATGGTAACAGGAACGAGGGACACGATGTTTTTACCCAGGTTCGGGCCCTCTCGATGGAGGTAAAACCCTACGTCCTGCTTGATTAATATTGATGATATGGGTAGTACAAGAGTGGATCTACCACGAGATCAAGGAGGCTAAACCCTAGAAGCTAGCCTATGGTATGATTGTTGTAATGTATGTTGTGTCCTACGGACTAAAGCCCTCCGGTTTATATAGACACCGGAGGAGGCTAGGGTTACACAGAGTCGGTTACAATGGTAGGAGATCTACATATCCGTATCGCCAAGCTTGCCTTCCACGCCAAGGAAAGTCCCATCCGGACACGGGACGGAGTCTTCAATCTTGTATCTTCGTAGTCTTGGAGTCCGGCGGACGATGATAGTCCGGCTGTCCGGACACCCCCTAGTCCAGGACTCCCTCAGTAGCCCCTGAACCAGGCTTTAATGATGATTAGTCCGGCGCGCATAATGTTCGGCATTGCAAGGCGGGTTCCTCCCTTGAATAATCCAGAGAAGATCATGAACACCAGGATAGTGTCCGGCTCTGCAAAATAAATTCCACATTCCACCGTAGAGAGAATAAAATGTACACTAGTTCAATCTGCTGACGTATTATGCGGCGTGACATCACACCGCTACCAAGCCACTGTTTGAATCGTTTTTTACTATACCACCTCAGCACGTTTAGCGAAGCAGTTTCCTTGGCACGTCTTGTCGAAGCAGAGATCGTGTTCCCCTTATTCCGGGATTCTCATCAATACTTGCGTGGGTAACCCAACCGTTCCCGTCGCCACGCCTCCTCTATCGAAGGTGAATCCCAAATGGTCACGGAGACGGCTCTTGGTATTTTTTCCTCTTTATAAGAGGACCAAGGCTCGTTCTTGTTCTTCAATCTCGCATCGAATCTCCTCCTCGCTCCTAGTTCCAACACCCAGAGCCTCAGATTCGAGCGCTTCGGATTCTCAACCATGTCCGGCTCCGACCTCCAGGGCCGGTGGATGCCCTCCTCCGTCACGGAGGAGGACATATTGAAGTTACGCGAGGCCAAGTACCTGGCCTACGAGGTTTCGCACAGGTTGCCTGCCCAAGGGCAGGCCGTGCCTGCCCCCGAGCCCGGTGAGTTTGTTGTCTTCGTATCCCACCTCCGTCGGGGTTTAGGCTTCCCGACGGATCCCTTCGTGAGAGGGCTCATGTTCTACTATGGGCTGGACTTTCACGACTTGGCTCCGGAGTCCATCCTCCACATCTCCGCATTCATTATCGTCTGCGAAGCCTTCCTCCGCGTCACTCCCCACTTCGGCCTGTGGCTGAAGACCTTCAATGTGGAGCCGAAGATGATCGGGGGGCGTCAAGCGGAGTGCGGCGGGGCGGCCATAAGCAAAAAGGCCGATGCCCCATGGCCCGAGGGTTCCTTCCAAGAGGAACTCGGACTATGGCAACAGGAGTGGTTCTATATCACCGCTACGAGGGGCAGCAAGCAAAAGCCGCCGCCTTCCTTCCGCCCGGGACCTCCATGCCGACTGATGTCATGGGTCAACCAAGGGCTCAGTTGGGGGCCGTCCGAAGACGTGCCTTTACTGCAGGGCCGGATTCGACACCTCCAGGCGAGGGAGATCAATCTGATTGCGGTGATGCAGGTTATGCTAACCAGGCATCTTCTGCCCTGCAAACGTCGTCCTCTCCGTCTATGGGAGTTCAACTCGGAGGGACCTCGGATTCTCCAACACTTCATGGGTGCGACACCCGTGGAGATGTACAAGTTGTTCTTCGGACCGCAGGTGGCGTGTCCGGAATTGGCCGAGGACGCAGGCCTAAGCCGCAATCGCCCGGATACTCAGGTAAATAGCTCAGAGTCCATACGCTCTTGAAAGTGCAACTAATCCCCGGGTGGTTTTGGTAATTAATAACAACATATATATCATTGAACTAATAGTTACTTGAGAATCATTTCAGAAAGTTCAGTGATATGGGTATGGCAAGGACTGAAGAAGTGGACCCCTCAAAATGCTAAGGCAAGCATTGGCAAAAGCTCAAGACTCCATTTTTGGTTTAGTGATCCAAGATCACATTGAGTCCATAGGAAAGCCAATACTATTAAAAGGGGATGAGGTTATGTTGATGATCTGGTTGCTCAAAGTGCTTAGTGATACATCTCCTAAACTATCAGCAACTCTCACTGCAATATACACTCATAAGTAATCTCGGTCCCACCGATTTCCTAAACTCAGTCACACCGAGATGAACCACCTCAGCCATATAGCCAAACCCTAGAAATTTCGGATTTTCCGATTCTGAACTCGGTCTCACCGAAACTTGAGTTGCCAAGCTTCTGTAACCTTTTGTCATCAAATCGGTGTCACCGAGATGATGAAGTCGGTCCCACCGAGATTGGCAAGCTCTTGTCTTTGGACGAATCGGACTAACCGAGATTGTATTTTTGGTCCCACCGAAAATCCCAACGTTCACATGATTTGAACTTTCGGTCTCACCGAGTTGTCAACTTCGGTCTGACCGAGATTGGTCAAATGTGTGTAACGGTTGGATTTTGTGTGGAGGCTATAAATACCCCTCCACCCCCTCTTCATTCGTGGAGAGAGCCATCAGAAAGAAATACCACTCCTACCTTACATTTCTGAGAAGAAAACTACCTACCCTTGTGTTGAGATCAAGTTGCTCCACTCCCACCATATGAAACTTGATTTCTAGCCTTCCCAAGTTGCTTTCCACTCAATCCTTTCTTCCACCACAGCCAAATCAGTGAGGAGAGTTGAGTGTTGGGGAGATTATCATTTGAAGCACAAGAGCAAGGAGTTCATCATCACCAACACCATCTATTACCTTTTGGAGGGTGGTGCCTCCTAGATTGGTTAGGTGTCTTTTGGGAGCCTCCGTCGAGATGTGGAGTTGAACCAAGAAGTTTGTAAGGGCAAGGAGATCGCCTACTTCGTGAAGATCTACCCCGAGTAAGGCTAGCCCTCCATGGGCGTAGGCCATGATGGCATAGACAAGGTTGCTTCTTCGTGGACCCTTCATGGGTGGAGCCCTCCGTGGACTCTCGCAGCCGTTACCCTCCGTGGGTTGAAGTCGCCATCAACGTGGATTGACGATAGCACCACCTATCGGAACCACGAGAAAAAATCTCCGTGTCTCCAAATTGCGTTTGCTCTTCTCCACCTCTCTTTACTACATGTGCAATTTACTTTCCACTGCCTATACTCTAGAATTGCATGTGTAGGGTGATACTTGACTTGATCATAATCGTGAATCTGCCAAAAACTTGTCTTTATTAAAAGGCTGAATTTTTATATTGTCAAGTAGTCTAATCACCCCCCCTCTAGACGTACTTTCGATCCTACAAGTGGTATCAGAGCTTTGGTCTCCATTGTATTGGTTTCCATTGCATTGGACTCCATAAGCTTGGTTTCACAACCTAGGAGAGTATGGCGTCTAGTGAGGGTAATTTTCGTAGAGGTCCTTACTTTGATGGTTCAAACTTTGCTAGTTGGAAGCATAAAATGAAAATGCATATTCTTGGCCATAACCCAGCCGCATGGGGCATTATTTGTGTTGGTTTGCAAGGTGAATTCTTCGAGGAAGGAAAAGTTCCGAATCGTGAAGCTACAACGGATGAATTGCGGATGTTGCAAAACAATGCTCAAGCTTGTGACATTCTCTTCAATGCCTTGTGTCCCGAGGAGTTCAACAAAATCAGCCGTCTTGAGAATGCAAAAGAGATTTGGGATACTTTGGTCGAAATGCACGAAGGTACCGAGTCCGTGAAGGAATCAAAGCTAGATGTTCTTCAAGGTCAACTTGACAAGTTCAAGATGAAGGAAGGTGAAGGAGTCGCTGAAATGTACTCTAGGCTTGCTCTCATCACAAATGAGATTGCCGGCTTAGGAAGCGAAGAAATGACCGACCGATTCATCATCAAGAAGATTCTCAGAGCTTTGGATGGAAAGTATGACACCGTGTGCACTTTGATCCAAATGATGCCAAACTACAAGAATCTCAAGCCTACCGAAGTCATTGGAAGAATTGTTGCTCATGAGATGACACTTAAATATAAGGAAGAGCTTCACAACAAGTCAAGTGGTGCTTACAAAGCTACAAGTGATGCTCCCACAACCTCAAGTGACAAGCTAGTTTCCAATGAAGAGATAAGCCTAATGGTGAAGAACTTCAACAAATTCTACAAGAGTAGAAGCAAAGAGAGAAGCTCAAAGTCTAGATCATATGATGAAAAGAGATCTTCTAGTCGTGATCGAAACTGCTACAATTGTGGAAGACCCGGACACTACTCAAATGAGTGTTCGGCTCCCCACAAGAGAAGAGAAGAATCTCCAAGAAGAAGAAGCTCAAGAGAAGAGTCACCTCGGAAAGAGAGAAGGAGTAGAGATGATCGTTATGGACGAAGACCCTCTCGGAGAAGCAAGGATTCGGAGAGGAAAGACAAGTCATCAAGGAGCTACACAAGAAGAAAACATCAAGCTCATGTAGGTGAATGGGTCTCCGGCTCCGACTCCGACAATCACTCGAAAGAAGCTATCACTCCAACTCCGACTACAGTCAAGATGAAGGTGTTGCCGGTCTTGCTCTCGTGTCCTCCAACTCCAACTCCTATGACTTATTTGATTCACCAAATGAGGGAATTGGAAGATGCTTCATGGCTAAAGGCCCCAAGGTATCACACCCTGAATTCATTGACTTTGGTAGTGATGAGGATGACTTGCTTGGTGAAGATGAGCTTTTACATGACAAATCTAGTGAGCCTAGTAATGATGAACATGCTAGTAGTCTTTATAGTCGAGAAGAGTCGAATGACAATGCTATGAAGGAGATTGAGCGTCTAACTAAAGAACTAAACACTCTTAAGTTAGCTCATGAAACAACTCAAGAAGATCATAGAGAGCTCCTAAGATCTCATGAGAAGCTACGCTTCGAGAAGCTCAATCTAGAGCAAGAACATGAGTTTCTAAAAGCAATCAATGACGATCTTCGAAAGAAGAGTTCTTCATATCTTGCCAAACGACTTCTCTTGTCTAATTTCTTGCCACCTATTAAAACTAAGCATGACAAGCATAAGAAAAATTCTTCATCTAGTAGTAACAATAACCATGCTAAATCCAATATTGTTGCTTCTAGTAGTTCTCTTGATTCCACTAACAATGTTTCAAGCCAAGTTACACTTGAGCAAGAAAATAGTTTATTGAAAGGGATTATAGAGAAAGGTGTCTACAAGAGCCTTGCCGGAAGCAAGAACTTTGAGGAAATTGTTCGCAAGCAAGGAAGGCACCGGAAGAATCAAGGAATTGGTTTTGAGCGAAAGTTCAACGCCGAGGGTGTTGAATGGGAAGAAGGTCAATATCCCACTCCAAAGTTTGTTTCTCAAAAGGAGAAGTATGATCCTACTTCTTCCAATGTGGAACAAGCACAAGATGACCTTCCACCACAAGACCACAAGCTAAAAGGCAAGGACAAGCTTCAAGAGGAGATTGATGCATTTGTTGAAGCACCTAAAGCCATGGTCAAGTGGGTTCCCAAGGAAACGTCAAGTTCTACTTCGTCAAGATCAACTACAACCCCAAGGATTCCCATCAAGATGATGTGGATCCCGAAGAAGAAGAACTAGAGAGTTCTTGAGGGTGACTCCGCCAACATACTTCACTCACATTCATTTTGGCAAAACTTGTGCAACCAACTTCCACATTATGCACTAGTTCATGGAGTCACAAACCCTCTTGTTGGTAAGTCAAGGGACAAGGTAATCATTGCTTTCATGGACATCATCTATTGTGTACTTCAATCTATGTCCATGGATATCCTTGTTTGTTCCTTGTGGGACTAACCCATGTAGGTATTGAAAGTGCCCGAATCCAAAGGATTGCTCCCAACTCTTGATGATCTTCATCAACATTGAGCATCCACATCTTCAACATCTACATGAAGTCTTCTACGACAACCCAAGGTTAGTTTGACCCTTTAAAAGGGGTTCTCACATCTAGGGGAGCTTTGCTCTAAAGAATTGAGCTAAAGCATCTTCAAATGATGTGAACACATCAATGCTTTATGTAAAAGTGGTAACCCCACTTGTGCTTAAACGATGAGTATGACCTATGATCAAATGTTCTCATTTGACTCCTAAGTCAATATACTCATATAAAGATGACCTAGTCATCGACAAATTGTGTGATAGTAGCTAGATTTTTGTTTGTGCATGTTTGACACATATTTCATTTGCTATCTTATTGTGTGAGCATGTTGGATGCATGATTTTATCCATTCAAGGACATCCATTTGTTGTTTTGGTCGTTTTGATTTTTTCTGACCAAATGGATGGACAAGAATGCCTAAGTACCTCCCCTAGCTATCTATGCTTTCTTGTCTCAAATTCTATTCATGCTTACATCACAAACTTTGAACAAGTCAATTTCGGACCCTCCGAGTGAGGAGCACTCGGAGCCACCGATCCGTCAAGGGCTAACTTCCAAAACCTTCTAAGTGATTTCGGTCAGACCAACCCACTCAAACTCGGTCAAACCGAAAGCATTTGGATTGATCTAGGTTTTCACCTCAGTGAAACCGAGTTGCAATTTTCGGCGTGACCGAAGTGTGTAACTGCCCGCGGTTATCCATCTCGGTGCCACCGAGTTTTACAACTCGGTCCCACCGACAGCAAAGGGGTATATATACTCCGAGGGCCGCGCGCGTTGATTTCTACTTCAAAACGCCTCGCCCCCACACCCCTTGCTGCCGTCGCCGTGGTCTCCGGATCGTCTCCGTCGTCGCCTGTGCACCCTCGCCACAGGTCTCCGTCGCCGTCAACGGACATCTTCTCCGCGCCGTTGCCGCCGTAGAGGAACTCCACCAAGTTAGGGTGAGTTTCGATCCCACTCGTGCTCCCATCTCCGATTCAATGCACGTTTGGTTTGCCTGTAATCTTGCCACGTTGGAAATCTTCCTTAACACTAGATTAGTTCGTTAGAACGAGATTCGAGTAAAAGTTTTAGGGTTAGGTTTCCGCCAAACACATCTCGGTGAGACCGATTTTACATTCTCGGTATGACCGATTTGGCCTCTGGCCATTGCACTGCACCTTTCGGTCCAACCGAGTTGTGCAAATCGGTGTGACCGAAATGAGGATTTAGTGAAACCCTAGTGTTTTCGGCAGGACCGAAACCCACTTCGGTCCAACCGAAAGTGGTGTGAATGCTTCTGTTTGAACACTTCGGATTCACCGAATTTTTAAACTCGGTCTGACCGAAATGTCTTCTGTGAAAACCTAATACTAGAATTTGAACTCATTTTGTTTGCAAAATCTTCTGCAGTTTGTGATAACTCTTCTACTCTGCCTATACCTTATCTATTCACAGGTTGTCAGCCATGTCAGATGCCAGTGACAGCCAGAAAAGGTCTGAGTCACCTATTGCTGATATCCCAGAGGCTGGCACTAGTCCTGAGCCCAGCAGCTCTTCAGATGATGGTGAGAGGAGCACACCAAGTGGTTTGCCTCCTGCAGCCACCAGGGCCAGAAAGAAGAGAAACTCTGATGAAGAAGATTCTGATTTCATTGTTGAGGAAGAGGTCTCCTCCAAGCCAAAGAGAAAAGTTGTTGCCAAAGAGCCACAGGGTCAGCAAACCAAGAAAGGCACCAGAAAAGTGAAGCAGTCCACTGTTGCCAAGAAGCTGAGTTTGGAAGAGGAAACTACAAGCAAGGTGAAGAAAACTTCCAAGAGGAAGAGGATTGTTCATGATGATGCAGCAGAGGAAGATGAGGATGAGGAAGCACCCCAGCCTCCTCCTCAGAAGTCTAAGTTCATGGGTGATGCCATCAGGGCAGGAGCCACTTCTAAGTCCAAGCCATCTGCTCCAGTCAAGGCAGCTCCAGTAAAGCCTGCTGCCAAGCCCAAGAACACAGTGAGGAACATTCCAGCTTCAGAGAAGAAGAAAGATGATGTGCCACCAGCTGAGTCAGATGATGAGGCACCAGTTTTGCTGAAACTTCGACAGAAACTGCCACTTCACAATGATGCTCATCCTCAAGCTGAGAACATGAAGGAAAGGAAGGATAGAGGTGTCAGGCTATGGAGACAAGCTGATCCATATGCTGTGAGGAGAAGAACTGCTGTTGATCCAAGATTCCACACCAGAGAGCAGCAGGACTTCTATGAGACTGTGCTGATGGACAAGAAGCCCATAGTTGCAGACACTCGCTATGTTGACTGGGCATACATTGACAGTGAAGAGCACAGAGACTTCTTTCCACATGTGCACGAGAGCTTTACTGCATGTGGAGTTGCAGACTTTGTAGGTCAGAAGTTGACCAGTTGGAATGATGAAATGATTATGCAATTCTATTGCACAGCTCATTTCTATCCAGATGGAAAGATCACATGGATGACTGAAGGCCAAAGATTCTCTTCAACCGTTGAAGAATGGGCAGCACTGCTGAATGCTCCAGTGCAGAGAGAGGATGATGTTGATGTCTATGGTATTCCCAAGAAGAACCATGAATCCATGAAGAATATGTACAACGAGGTTCCGGCTAAGGATATAGGAATCTGGAAGCTCGGCTCAGTGTACTATCTCCAGGCAGGTCTTCCTACCACAAACACTATTCTGAGGCATACCTTGATGCCCAAGTCTGGAGATCATCGCATGATCAGAGGATATTCTATCAACATGCTGCATATACTTGATGAGAAGGCACCTTTCAAGGTGATGGACCTGATAGTTGAGACTATCAAGAGGACTGCAGCTGACCAGAAGAGATCATGTGGATTTGCCCCGCACATTCAGATGCTTATCAATGCCAAGTTTGGCACGGGCACATACTTGTTGGATAGACCACACTTGCCACTGCAGCCTGAGCATGAGGACAATGTAGTTGTGATGGATGAGGAGGACCCAACATCAGTTGAAGGTCAAGCAAAGATTGAAGCTGCCAAGAAAGCCAAAGCTGAGAAGGAAGCAGCAGCAGCAGCAGCTAAACCAAAGAGTGTTGGAGAGCAGCTCCTTGAAGCTACCCAGAGGATTGAACAACGCCTGGCCAGCATTGTACAGTCTCAGGAGAGCCTTGAGAGGATTGTTGAAGACAAGATCCATGCTCTGGATGTGAAGCTGACTGAAGTGCAAGTAACTGTCAACAAGCTTGAGGCAGATATTGAGGAAGCAAAGAGGGAGAAGGAAGAGCTCATGCGTGAGATGCAGGATGACTTAGTCCAGGATGATTATCAACAGCCTGCTCCGGTTCCCACAAGACCCCGATCAGCTGCTATTCCAGTGACAGACACCAGGACTACAGCCTCAGCACCTCCCACAGCTCCATCAGTTGCTCCAGCTCCAGCTCCAGTGACCACTCCTCCAGCTCCACAGACATCAGCTGAAGTCTTCGCCGATGCTGCCATCTCAACTCCAACATCGACCCAGACAGGAGCCGCCAGCAGAGTCCCCAGTGACGCTTAGCTCTATACTTTTCGAACTTTTTGGTAACTTGTTGCCAAAGGGGGAGAAATTGTATAGATCATAGGACTTCGAGAGAGAGAGTGCTGTCGCTTTTGCTCTTTCGTTCATTTGCGGTTTCTTTGAGATACTTTTGAGTGTTTGATACTACGTTTCATTCTACTTTAATGAGTGCTTGGTCGTACTATGCCTTAATGTGTGCTTAATGCTTATTATATGCTATTCATATCTTGTATGACCATTTACTCATGTCTTGGTGATTGGGTGCATGCTATTCATTCTTATCATTTTGTGCGCTCCACCAAGATGTATGTGACATGGAAGAGTGACCCATGATCCTAATCGATTGTGCATTTGCATTCAAACGCAAATCTTAAATAATGCACAAATTTAGGGGGAGCTCTTGCTTATCACATACTTCTCAAAGCGACGATATTATTCATTGATTATATCATTTGTCGAAGCTTTGATCTATATGTTGTCATCAATTACCAAAAAGGGGGAGATTGAAAGTGCAACTAATCCCCGGGTGGTTTTGGTAATTAATAACAACATATATATCATTGAACTAATAGTTATTTGAGAATCATTTCAGAAAGTTCAGTGATATGGGTATGGCAAGGACTGAAGAAGTGGACCCCTCAAAATGCTAAGGCAAGCATTGGCAAAAGCTCAAGACTCCATTTTTGGTTTAGTGATCCAAGATCACATTGAGTCCATAGGAAAGCCAATACTATTAAAAGGGGATGAGGTTATGTTGATGATCTGGTTGCTCAAAGTGCTTAGTGATACATCTCCTAAACTATCAGCAACTCTCACTGCAATATACACTCATAAGTAATCTCGGTCCCACCGATTCCCTAAACTCAGTCACACCGAGATGAACCACCTCAGCCATATAGCCAAACCCTAGAAATTTCGGATTTTCCGATTCTGAACTCGGTCTCACCGAAACTTGAGTTGCCAAGCTTCTGTAACCTTCTGTCATCAAATCGGTGTCACCGAGATGATGAAGTCGGTCCCACCGAGATTGGCAAGCTCTTGTCTTTGGACGAATCGGACTAACCGAGATTGTATTTTCGGTCCCACCGAAAATCCCAACGTTCACATGATTTGAACTTTCGGTCTCACCGAGTTGTCAACTTCGGTCTGACCGAGATTGGTCAAATGTGTGTAACGGTTGGATTTTGTGTGGAGGCTATAAATACCCCTCCACCCCCTCTTCATTCGTGGAGAGAGCCATCAGAAAGAACTACCACTCCTACCTTACATTTCTGAGAAGAAAACTACCTACCCTTGTGTTGAGATCAAGTTGCTCCACTCCCACCATATGAAACTTGATTTCTAGCCTTGCCAAGTTGCTTTCCACTCAATCCTTTCTTCCACCACAGCCAAATCAGTGAGGAGAGTTGAGTGTTGGGGAGATTATCATTTGAAGCACAAGAGCAAGGAGTTCATCATCACCAACACCATCTATTACCTTTTGGAGGGTGGTGCCTCCTAGATTGGTTAGGTGTCGCTTGGGAGCCTCCGTCGAGATGTGGAGTTGAACCAAGAAGTTTGTAAGGGCAAGGAGATCGCCTACTTCGTGTAGATCTACCCCGAGTAAGGCTAGCCCTCCGTGGGCGTAGGCCATGATGGCATAGACAAGGTTGCTTCTTCGTGGACCCTTCGTGGGTGGAGCCCTCCGTGGACTCTCGCAGCCGTTACCCTCCGTGGGTTGAAGTCTCCATCAACGTGGATTGACGATAGCACCACCTATCGGAACCACGAGAAAAAATCTCCGTGTCTCCAAATTGCGTTTGCTCTTCTCCACCTCTCTTTACTACATGTGCAATTTACTTTCCGCTGCCTATACTCTAGAATTGCATGTGTAGGGTGATACTTGACTTGATCATAATCGTGAATCTGCCAAAAACTTGTCTTTATCAAAAGGCTGAATTTTTATATTGTCAAGTAGTCTAATCACCCCCCCTCTAGACATACTTTCGATCCTACAGCTCTGTTTATCTTCTTTTCTAGAGTTCGCCTCCTGACCCATTACTCTTCACAGGAGTGGGTAGCACTCGAGGCTGATAACGTGTCCGGCCCCCCTCCCAAAGACCGCACTGGAGCACGTGCTGGTCAGAATGTTGGAGGTCGCGCCCATGGAAGGGAGCGATAGGGAAAGTAGAGGAGCTATTATTTCGCCCCAAAGGGGCGTCCGAAGAGAGGGGAATCGAAAACCCCTCCTTCCAGGGGAGAAGAGGACCGCCTCCAAAGATCCAGAGGCCAAAGCCCCTAAGCGTGGGAAGAGATCTTCACCGGGGGGGTCCGGCGTCCGGAGAGAATCCGGACGCACAATCATCGCCAAAGGATCAGCCCTCCAGCGAGCCGTGAGTATGAAAAGGGGAGTTAATTAGTAAGGAAATACCTCCATTTGTGCTTCTGTGGGTAACCGAAATATTTATCTTGCAGTTCGGATCTGCAGCCTTCTCAGGTGAGTTCATCTTCAGGGGACCTTCTTCCGGAGATGATGGAGAGCGAAACGCCTCCGTCTGCAGCGCCGTCAGATAAGGCAGGCGAGCCTGAAGTATCGTCACGGAGGGTATCCCCGAGTCCGGAGGGGCCAGAGAGTTTGGCACCCGCTAGTATCCGACTGGGAGAACTGAAGAATCTGTTTGAGAGGGCGTCCATCTCAGAAGATCACCGTGCGTTGATGCGTATGGTGATTGGAAGGATTTCGTCCGCCGAAAGCGGATTGCGCAATGTCGCTATGAGTTTGTTGGCGGGGTTTGAGGTACGCGAGAATGACGTTCCTTTTATTTTATTTTTTTGACAGTTTTGCACATAAAAGTGTGCCCTGTATAGATAGTAGCCCCTGAGACTCGTTAGGTTGTCGAAAACGACAGCGTGCCGAGGATCGAAATCGTAAGTAATGAATGCCGCCGTTCCTATGCAGGTGGCGAATAGTCCGAGGGCTAGCCGGACTAGTGGGTTTGCCGAGTTAAATCGGCAACTTGACGTGGCGGATGCGGACATCGCACTTGTCAACCGGCGACTTGACGAGTCACAAGGTAAATGAGTTCTCCGCAGTCGCTTTATTAAGGGGGTCGAAGCCCTCCTCTGATAAATTATATGCTGTTGTACAGACGGTGCTGCTGCTGTGGAGAGCCTTCGGGCCGAACTTGCTCGAGCTAAGGAGCAAGCCCGAAGGAGTGACGCGGCTGCCTCGAGGGCGGCCGAGGAGTTGAAAGCCGAAAGGGCTGCGCACTGCCTAAGCAGGGCAGAGGTGGCCGAATTGGCCATGAAAGTAAAAGATGCTGCCGACCGCAATGAGGCTCTTGAAAAGGAGCGCTTATCGGAGCGGGAAGACCTGAAGAAGGCCACCGCCGAGGCCAAGGATGCCCGCTCTGCAATGCGGGCCATGAGGGAGGAGCTGCACCAGGTTGGAGATATCGTGGCTGGCAAGCCTTATCTGCTGCGTCGCCGGTTTATGGATCAAAAGTATGCTCAATTTGATCGGCTGTGGAGTCCGGAGGATCCGTATATGGACTTAGCGGCAAGTGCGGCTGATGCCGTTGAGCACTTCCGGAGCCAGAAGGATCACAAGATGGAAGAGCTATTTTGGTCTCAATTCCATAGTCCGGATCGCTCACTTCCGTTGACCGATCGGTTGGCCGAATGGGCCGAGCTAAATAGATTATCCGGACTTGCCATGACTGACATCGTGGCTCATGTCTGGCCAGAGAGGCCCAAGGCGACGAGCTACTTTGGCTTACTGCAGCAATTCCTTGGAGCGGTGCCGCATATCAAGGAGATGAAGTGGTCGGCCTGCATCGAAGGCGCGCGGATGGCACTTGCCTGCGTAAAGGCGCATTGGACAGATATGGATGCCACCGCTGTTGCCTCCCAGGGTTCGGATGAAAGCCGGCTCCCCGCCAAGCACTATTTCGGGGAAGTTATGCGTGGTGCTCGTGTAATAGAGTCGCAGTGCTCGAAAAATGTCACGTTCGAATGAACGTTTTAGCTTGTAAAACGATGATTATGTTATAACTGCTTTTTATACTTGTGCGTCCCAAGTAGTAAAACTTCTCCTGTGCGGCCGTTTACGTATACATTTGTATAACTTGAAAGATTGCAGTCTTTGGCTTCAGCCCCCACGCACAAGGTGCGGGGGTGTTCGCAAAAATAGCGCGTTTTCACACTTAATCCGATGTCTCGGTCCTGTTTAAGGAGGTGGTAGCATAGCGAACGAGGCAATCCGGACTATAATTCTTTATCACTTTCACTTAGCCAGTGGAGCTCGAGGGTGGGGCTACGATATAGCCCCTGGTGGCACCGCACTTCTCCGAATTCGGGGCGCGTGTGTGCCTGACCGGGAAACGGTCCTTCGTCAAAGCGGGGAATTCTAAACATTCCGGTAGTCGATCGAGTGGTTGACCAGTCTCTCACTGTATCATGACAATCAGTTTTCGGCTTTCTCTACTGAGGTGCTCGCCCAGCCGAACTGGGGCACAATCGCAGTAGTTCTCCTGGTGCCGCGTTAGCCGATGATACGGAACGTAAGGCAGCAAAACACAGGAGCCGGGCAAACCCAACATTTGACCAAAGACATGTTTGGGAGCTGATGCATATAATGCCTAACTCGAGACGCCGAACACTCCCTGAGGTGTTCGGTCTTTATAATAATGGGCGGAACAATGCCCTAAGCCCCTAGTGTCCAGGTACGGGCATGGTCTTCTGGCGCGGCTGATGCCAAAGCGTCAGGCTCCGCTTTGGCTATAGGAAGAAACCAAGGGAGAATAACAACAAGAGACAGTAAAAAAGGTTTACGCAGGGTCTTAATCTGAAAATAATCCTCACAACGGGTCCCTACTGCACGTCTGCGCCTGTGTCTCCGTTGCGCCGTTATCCTGGATGGGTATGCACGTTGTTCATCTGTAAAAAGAGAGGAACGCTTAGTTTGAAAACAATTCATGCGAAAAATATGTGTAAAAGAAGGAATATGAATAAGTAAGGTGGGGTTTGTATGAACCCGTGGTTGTTTGTGCACGCAGCCCCCTGTGAAGAGGTATGCGGCTAGGGAGCCCCTAGCCTACTGAAGCCGGATTCGTCTATCCGAGTCCGGGGTCTTTAAGTGACCCTCGCACTGAAATGACGCCACGCGGACCGGGCATCTTGAGTGTAAGAGACGCGTAATGCGGTATGGCGTTGAAGCGGACAAAAGCCTTTCGTCCCAAGAGTGCTTGATATCCACTTTTAAATGGGACGATGTGAAAAATTAATTTTTCGTGTCGAAAATTGTTCGGTGATCCGAACACGACTTCTAGTAATATGGAGCCTGTGCACTTGGCGTAAGGGCCTGGCGTCACTCCTTTGAAGGAAGTGCGGCTGTGTCGAATTTTGGTAGGGTCTATCCCCATCTTACGGATTGTGTTTGAATACAGCAGGTTTAAGTCGATGCCTCCGTCCATTAGGACTGAAGTAAATTGTAGTCCGTCTATTATGGGATTCAATATCAGGGGAGTCCGTCCCGCGTTTTGAACGCTTCTGGAATAGTCCAGGTGGTCGAAAGTGATTGGCTTTGATATCCAATCTCTATGGTATGCTGGGTTGGACCGGGCGAGGCTCTTTTTAGGAAGTGTCGCGCTATTTTTCCGTATTATCACATGAAGTGAGTTTACTGCTTTGACCTCTTGTGGGAAAGTCTTTTGTTTTCCGGTGCTCTGCTGGTGGGGTTTATCGTCTTCTCTCGACGCGTCGAGCCCCTTGTGTTCGGCGTTTAGTCGACCGGACTGTTTGAAAACCCAACAATCCCTGTGGGTGTGGTTTGCAGGCCTTCCGGGGGTACTGTGGATTTGACATATCTGACCCAAAATCTTGTTTAAGTTGGACAGCTCATCGCCGTCATCCTTAAGAGGCGTTGTTTTGTTGTTTGGCCGCGAGCGTTTGAATCCGGCGTTGACTGCCGTGCTCTTTGGGCTTTTCTCTTTATTTCGGCGTTGTTCTTTTCTGCGCCGTGATTTTCCATTTCCATCCCTTATTTCGGATGTACTTGGGTCGCTGGTGCTGCATCTTGCTAGCCAGCTGTCCTCTCCCGCACAGAAGCGGGTCATGAAGCTTGTAAGTGCGGACATTGTCCTCGGTT
The DNA here is from genome assembly GCA_963921465.1 of Triticum timopheevii. Classification (NCBI taxonomy): domain Eukaryota; kingdom Viridiplantae; phylum Streptophyta; class Magnoliopsida; order Poales; family Poaceae; genus Triticum; species Triticum timopheevii. Next base: position 543,322,925 of record OY997274.1, read on the forward strand.
TCTCTTGACCGAGGTGCCTGGCAAGCCATTCGTCTCGGACATTGTGCTTAAAAGCTACTAAGGCTTCGGCGTCCGGACAGTCGACTATTTGGTTCTTTTTGGTAAGAAACCTGTTCCAGAATTTCCGCGCTGACTCTCCGGGCTGTTGAGTTATATGACTTGGATCATCTGCGTCCGGAGGGCGGACATAAGTCCCTTGAAAATTTGCTCTAAACGCATCCTCGAGCTCTTCCCAACTTCCCACGGTGTTTTCTCGGAGGCTTTTAAGCCAATGACGGGCTGGCCCTTTGAGCTTGAGGGGTAGTTATTTTATGGCGTGGAGATCATCTCCTCTGGTCATGTGTATATGTAGTATATAATCTTCTATTCAGACTCCAGGGTCTGTTGTTCCATCATAGGCCTCTATGTTTATGGGTTTAAATCCTGCTGGGAATTCATGTTCCAGGACTTCATTGGTGAAACATAGTGGGTGTGCGGCGCCCCTGTATTTGGTTGTGCCACTATCTTCGAACACTTGACGTGTTGCCTTGCTTCCTGGGGCCCTCTTCTTTGGCCCGTAGATGGACCTGGCTGGGCCATCTGTTTTTCCAGGTTCATTAGTTGGTTTATGTGTGGCGCCGCTTTCAGAATTTGGCCTATCATCTGGCCGTCTATCCAACCAGGCGGCCTCTTTATTTTTTGACGGTGGGGGCTCTATGGCCTCCTCGTCGAATTCTGGTAGCAGCTTGCGCTTCGGGTAGCTCTTTGATTGGTGGCCATTGCCGTATTTATCTGCGGTTTTGAGCACTTTGCTCCATCTCATTCTGAGTGTCTCTTCCGCTGTTTTGAGCCTCCACTTTTCCTTCTTCAGGCTTCTTGCAGTGTTGACGAGTCTTTTCCGAAGGTTCTTGCTCTCCGGCGGTGTGTCCGGCATGAGATCGTCTGGACTGTCATTTTCGCCGGGCCTGGACTGATTATCTGACTCGTCATATTCGGACGGTTGCTTATCTGCATGTTCGTCATCCACTTGTGAGCCCTGCTGTATTGCGGGCTCCTTGGGAGCGTTGTTGTCGTCGAGGCGGGACTTAGGGCGGCGTCTGCGTCGCCATTTTGGTTGTTTATCGGCGGGGTTATCTTCTGACGCGGCCCGTTGGTCCTTGTCATCGCTCTCCTTTGGGGTATCCACCATGTATATGTCATATGACGAGGTGGTCCTCCCGTGCCTTATAGGCTCTGTTTCTTGTTCGTCTCCGGTATCGTCGTCTATTCCGTCGACGTCTTCGGAGTCATGGTCTAGCTTGTCGGTTAGATCGTCGACAGTGGCTACAAAGTGGGTGGTGGGTGGGCTCTGAATTTCTTCGTCGTCCGTACCCCAACCAACCTGGCCATAGTCCGGCCAGGACTCTCCCGATAACGAGAGGTGCTTTAGCGAATTTAGGATGTCGCCAAAGGACGAGTGTTGGAAGATGTCCGCGGCGGTGAATTCCATAACCGGCGCACAATCCGAATCGATTGGTAGGGGCATGGGAGGTTTGGAGTCCGGCAGGGAGTCCGGCACCTCGGAATCACGAGTTTTGCGGGGGACAAGATTAATGTTCGGCTCCATCGCCATGGAAGTTGGAGCCCCCAAGGTGGCGTCTATCCACCGATCCTTGATTTGGGCGATCGGCTCCGGACTAATGGCCGAAGCGGATTCGTGTGCGGCCACCAAGGCACTGTTCAGCGGCAGAGCTAGATCATGCCCATCGTCACAGTGCGGCGCGCTTGGCTGTGGCTCGAGTCCGTCGAAGATCAAGTCTCCGCGGACATCGGTCGTGAAGTTTAGCCTTCCGAATCTGACCTGGCGGCCAGGGGCGTAGCTTTCGATCTGCTCCAGATGGCCAAGTGAATTAGCCCGCAGTGCGAAGCCGCCGAATACGAAGATCTGCCCGGGGAGAAAAGTCTCACCCTGGACAGCGTTGTTGGTTGAAGATGCCATCGGGCCTATCGGTGACAGCACAGAGGAACTCTCAAAGAAAGCACCAATGTCGGTGTCAAAACCGGCGGATCTCGGGTAGGGGGTCCCGAACTGTGCGTCTAGGCGGATGGTAACAGGAATGAGGGACACGATGTTTTTACCCAGGTTCGGGCCCTCTCGATGGAGGTAAAACCCTACGTCCTGCTTGATTAATATTGATGATATGGGTAGTACAAGACTGGATCTACCACGAGATCAAGGAGGCTAAACCCTAGAAGCTAGCCTATGGTATGATTGCTGTAATGTATGTTGTGTCCTACGGACTAAAGCCCTCCGGTTTATATAGACACCGGAGGAGGCTAGGGTTACACAGAGTCGGTTACAATGGTAGGAGATCTACATATCTGTATCGCCAAGCTTGCCTTGCACGGCAAGGAAAGTCCCATCCGGACACGGGACGGAGTCTTCAATCTTGTATCTTCATAGTCTTGGAGTCCGGCGGACGATGATAGTCCGGCTGTCCGGACACCCCCTAGTCCAGGACTCCCTCACTAGCGCTTAGTGATAAAGTAAAGCAATTACAGGGCGTTTGCATTTCATACAATAAAGCGACAACCATATGGGTCCTGCCAGTTGCCGATAACTTCGGTTACAAAACATGATCATCTCATACAATAAAATATAGCATCACGTCTTGACCATATCACATCACAACATGCCCTTCAAAAAACAAGTTAGACGTCCTCTACTTTGTTGTTGCAAATTTTACGTGGCTGCTACGGGCTTAGCAAGAACCGTTCTTACCTACGCATCAAAAACCACAACGATAGTTCGTCAAGTTGGTGCTGTTTTAACCTTCGCAAGGACCGGGTGTAGCCACACTCGATTCAGCCAAAGTGAGAGAGACAGACACCCGCCAGCCACCTTTAAGCACGCGTGCTCGTAACGGTGAAACCAGTCTCGCGTAAGCGTACGCGTAATGTCGGTCCGGGCCGCTTCATCTCACAATACCGCCGAACCAAAGTATGACATGCTGGTAAGCAGTATGACTTGTATCGCCCACAACTCACTTGTGTTCTACTCGTGCATATAACATCAATGCATAAAACCTGGCTCTGATACCACTATTGGGGAACGTAGTAATTTCAAAAAAAATCCTACGCACACGCAAGATCATGGTGATGGCATAGCAATGAGAGGGGAGAGTGTTCGTCCACGTACCCTCGTAGACTGTAAGCGGAAGCGTTAGCACAACGCGGTTGATGTAGTCGTACGTCTTCACGATCCAACCGATCCAAGCACCGAACGTACGGAGCCTCCGAGTTCAGCACACGTTCAGCTCGATGACGATCTCCGGCCTCCAATCCAGCCGAGCTCCAGAGATGAGTTTCGTCAGCACGACGGCGTGGTGACGATGATGATGTTCTACCGGCGCAGGGCTTCGCCTAAACTCCGCGACGATATGACCGAGGTGGAATATGGTGGAAGGGGGCACCGCACACGGCTAAGGAATGATCCGTAGATAAACTTGTGTGTCTATGGGGTGCCCCCCGCCCCCGTATATAAAGGAGGGAGGGGGGTGCGGCCGGCCCCCTAGGGGTGCGCCTGGAGGAGTCCTACTCCCACCGGGAGTAGGACTCCCCCCTCTTGCCTTGGTGGAGAAGGAAAGGGGGGAGGGGAAAGAGGAAAGGGGGGCGCCGCCCCCCCCCCTTCCTTGTCCTATTCGGACTAGGGGGGAGGGGGCGCGCGGCCTGCCCTGGCCGGCCCTCCTCTTCTCCCCCTTGGCCCACTAAGGCCCAATATCCCCCGAGAGGGTTCCGGTAACCCCCGGTGTTCCGGTAAAATCCCGATTTCACCCGGAACCATTCCGATGTCCAAATATAGGCTTCCAATATATCAATCTTTATGTCTCGACCATTTCGAGACTCCTTGTCATGTCCGTGATCACATCCGGGACTCCGAACAAACTTCGGTACATCAAAACTTATAAACTCGTAATAAAACTGTCATCGAAACGTTAAGTGTGCGGACCCTACGGGTTCGAGAACTATGTAGACATGACCTATAAGCATTCTCGGTCAATAACCAATAGCGGGACCTGGATGCCCATATTGGTTCCTACATATTCTACGAAGATCTTTATCAGTCAAACCGCATAACAACATACTTTGTTCCCTTTGTCATCGGTACGTTACTTGCCCGAGATTTGATCGTCGGTATCCAATACCTAGTGCAATCTCGTTACCGGCAAGTCTCTTTACTCGTTCCGTAATACATCATCTCATAACTAACTCATTAGTTACATGCTTGCAAGGCTTAGGTGATGAGTATTACTGAGAGGGCCCAGAGATACCTCTCCGACAATCGGAGTGACAAAACCTAATCTCGAATTATGCCAACCCAACATGTACCTTCGGAAACACCTGTAGAGCACCTTTATAATCACCCAGTTACGTTGTGACGTTTGGTAGCACACAAAGTGTTCTTCCGGTATACGGGAGTTGCACAATCTCATAGTTGCAGGAACTTTGTATAAGTCATGAAGAAAGCAATAGCAGTATACTAAACGATCAAGTGCTAGGCTAACGGAATGGGTCATGTCAATCACATCATTCTCCTAATGATGTGATCCCACTAATCAAATGACAACACATGTCTATGGTTAGGAAACATAACCATCTTTGATTAATGAGCTAGTCAAGTAGAGGCATACTAGTGACTATAGTTTTGTCTATGTATTCACACATGTATCATGTTTCTGGTTAATACAATTCTAGCATGAATAATAAACATTTATCATGATATGAGGAAATAAATAATAACTTTATTATTGCCTCTAGGCCATATTTCCTTCAAAGGATGGTTGGCTATTGAAGATAGAGCTGAAAAGAGAAGAACCGGAGGAGATCAACAAGGATGAAGGGATCAAGAAGGCCATGGAGGATCAAGCTCCGGCAGTGAGCCAGTGAAAGAAGAAGACATCCCTCGACCTCTTCCTAACCTCTTCACCCCAACTGAGATTGAAGCTTTCAAGATGATTGAGTTAGCTCGCATACAAAACAAGTATCTCACGCAGGAAAATATTTTATTGAAGGATCATATTGTAGGGCTCAAGGGTATCATCCGCAAGTTGCAGGAGCTTTTACATTCGATGTGCGATTATCCACCATCATCATCACCACCTACATCACCTCCGAGGACATAATCACATGGGTATGGGCACTCCCCTTGGCAACTACCAAGCTTGGGGGAGGTGCCCCGGTATCGTATCACCATCACACTCCTATCTTTACCGTTTTACTTAGTTCGATCCTTTTAGTAGTATCTTGATCTAGTAGATTGAAGTTTTGGTATCAAGTAGTTTTGAGTTTTGCTTTGTGATCTATGTAATCGAGTCTGTGAGCTATCTATAATAAAGATTAGTGTTGAGTCAAGGGCTTTGCTATCTTGCCATGATCTTGAGAAAGTAGAAAGAATAAAAAGAATAAAAGAGTACATATTGATCTTATGGATAGCAATAACTTCACACATAGAAAGTATGAGGCATAAAAGTTGTTGAGAGTTGACAAACGTAGTTTTGGTCATCGTTGCAATTAATAGAAAGTAATAAGGAAAGAGAGGTTTTCACATACAAATATACTATCTTGGACATCTTTTATGATTGTGAGCACTCATTAAGTATGACATGCTAAAAGAGTTGATGTTGGACAAGGAAGACAACGTAATGGTTTATATTTTCTCACATCTCAGTTAAAGTATATTGTCATTGGTCTTCCCAACATGTTAAGCTTGCCTTTCTCCCTCATGCTAGCCAAATTCCTTGCACCAAGTAGAGATACTACTTGCGCTTCCAAATATCCTTAAACCCAGTTTTTTGCATGAGAATCCACCATACCTACCTATGGATTGAGTAAGATCCTTGAAGTAAGTTGTCATGTTGCAAGCAATAAAAATTGCTCTCTAAATATGTATGACTTATTAGTGCAGAGAAAATAAGCTTTATACGATCTTGTTATGGAACCAATAAAAGTGACGGACTGCATAATAAAGGTCCATATACAAGTGGCAATATAAAGTGACATTCTTTTGCATTAAGATTTTGTGCATCCAACCCTAAAAGCACATGACAACCTCTGCTTCCCTCTGCGAAGGGCCTATCTTTTACTTTATGTTTTTACTTTATGCTTGAGTCAAGGTGATCTTCACCTTTCCCTTTTTCATTTTATCCTTTGGCAAGCTCCTTGTGTTTGAAAGATCTTGATATATATATCCAATTGGATGTAAGTTAGCATGAATTATTATTGTTGACATCACCCAAAGGTGAATACGTTGGGAGGCAGCACAATAAGCCCCTATCTTTCTTAGTGTCCGGTTGAAACTCCATAACCACAAGTACTGCGTGAGTGTTAGCAATTGTGGAAGACTATATGATAGTTGAGTATGTGGACTTGCTGAAAAGCTCTATTCTTGACTCTTTCTGATGTTATGATAAATTGCAATTGCTTCAATGACTGAGATTATAGTTTGTTAGTTCCCAATGAAGTTTTGAACCATACTTGACATTATGAATTGATTGTTACTTGAGCATAAGAAATCATATGACAAAATCTATATATGTTGCTGTTATAAGAATGATCATGATGCCCTCATGTCCGTATTTTATTTTTATCGACGGCGAAGTATCCAGTGAAAATGTCTTTTCAATGAAAATCTGAAAATTCGTATGTGATCCATCAGATCTATAATGGACGCCATGGATCAAAGGTGGGATCCCTGATCATCCACTTAAAAGCGATTAACAAATAACCCCCTATTCTCGTAATGATTAGCCAAAATCGTTGAGGATTTCCTTACCCAACTCCGACCTAACTCTCCCACGTCCACGGGATGCTGCCGCCGGGAACGCCAAAGCGGCTCCGAGACTTCTCGTGGCGGCGAGACCCAAGGCACGGCGACCACAACTGATAGAGACACGGGGACGCACCACGTCAGAGCTTCGTCTCATCGTCGGCAGGACTCCCGAGGAGCCGAGGCAAGAACGCCGCCGCGGGGAAGACGAGGATATCTGCGGCGTCTGAACAGGCAGCTTCACCGACGACGCAGACCATGTGAGGGGACGGGAACTGCGTAGGTGACGCGTATGCCGGCTGCACCGGCCATGGGGATGAAGTAGAGCAGCGCCGTGCTACCAGGGCCACCAAGCTGATGCGCCGGGTGACGGTGGGTGTGACCTGCAGGTAGCCGCGTCCATCACAGTGGCATCCGCATGTGTCGACCTCGAGCGGCAACATGGCGGACGCGGGCTGCCCCCATGCTATTTAGTTCTCTGAAGAATTGTACCTCAGTGATCCAATTTCTCTGTCGAAATATTAGTGCAGTCTCTGTTCTCTGAAGAATTGTACCTCAGTGATCCAATTTCTCTCACGAAATGTTCAACGCAGCCTCTGTTCTCTGAAGAATTGTACATGCAAATGCTGAAGCTTGTGCACTGATATTTGCTAATCTGTTAGTACTCCCCTGTAGTTTTTGAGGATTACTGTTCGGTGGTGATGAAAAAATTGAAAAATCTGAATACACAACTTCGAATTCCATGCACAGTTTCAGCTTCATAAAATGTTGGCACAAAACCCATAAATTAACATCTTTGTAAAGTTTTGCAGAGCTACAGAATGCCCATTCAGAAATCATGTAACACACGAACTTGTAGTTCCAAATAAGCAACAAGCCATGTCAATTGATTAATGTGGTGGTCGTAAACTCTGGAGCTAGTGTTAGGTTAATCTCTACACTACATGGCCAGGGGACATAAGGTTCGCACGGATGAGAATGAGCGCTGACGTTGAGTAATTTGAAGGTTGAGACGTAATTGGACGGGGGTGAGCAGCAGATAATAGATGCTAGTCACGGCTGATGAAGGGAAGGGCATGGCTCGAGTGCCACCGAGGAAGGGCCCGTTGTTGTCGGCGGAGGGAACGACATGGCTCGAGTCGCCACCGGAGGAGATGCCGACAGAGGGCCTGTTGCTGGCGGCGGAGGGCAAGGACTAGTGGCCGCCGGAACACGATTCTCCATCTTGACGTAGATTAGAACGTAAACCGATCCAAGGTATGCTCACAAAGAATTTCTACTTCTTGATGATGGATAAGTTAGGGGGTTATCTGCTAATTGCGTTTAAGTGGACGCTTAGGAATCCCACCTTTAATCTATGGCGTCCATTATAGATCTGATGGCTAACATAGAAATTTTCAGATTTTCACTGAAAAGCCATTTTCATTGGATGCTTCGCCTTTATCGACACCTCTATCTCTAAACATGTGGACATATTGTTTGATTTCGGCTTCCGCTTGAGGACAAGTGAGGTCTAAGCTTGGGGGAGTTGATACGTCCATTTTGCATCATGCTTTTATATCAATATTTATTGCATTATGGGTTGTTATTACACATTATGTCTCAATACTTATGGCTATTCTCTCTTATTTTACAAGGTTTACCATGAAGAGGGGGAATGCCGGCAGCTGGAATTCTGGCTGGAAAAGGAGCAAATATTGGAAACCTATTCTGCACAACTCCAAAAATCCTGAAACTCCATGAAAGTCAGTTTTGAATTAATAAGAATTATTGAGCGAAGAAAACACCAGAGGGGGCCACACCCTGTCTAGGAGGGTGGGGGCGCGCCCACCCCTACTGGGCGCGCCCTCCTCTCTCCTGGCCCCCCTGGTGGCCCTCCGGTGCCCATCTTCTGCTATATGAAGGCTTTTACCCTGGAAAAGAAATCATAAGCAAGCTTACGGGACGAAACTCCGCCTCCATGAGACGGAACCTTGGCAGAACCAATCTAGGGCTCCGACGGAGCTGTTCTGCCGGGGAAACTTCCCTCCGGGAGGGGAAATCATCACCATCGTCATCACCAACGACCCTCTCATCGAGAGGGGGTCAATCTCCATCAACATCTTCACCAGCACCATCTCCTCTTAAAACCCTAGTTCATCTCTTGTATCCAATCTTGTATCAAGACCACAAATTGGTACCTGTGGGTTGCTAGTAGTGTTGATTACTCCTTGTAGTTGATGCTAATTGGTTTACTTGGTGGAAGATCATCTGTTCAGATCCTTAATGCATATTAATACTCCTCTGATTATGAACACGAATATGCTTTGTGAGTAGTTACGTTTGTTCCTGAGGACATGGGTGAAGTCTTGCTATTAGTAGTCATGTGAATTTGGTATTTGTTCGATATTTTGATGAGATGTATGTTGTCTCTCCTCTGATGGTGTTATGTGAACGTCGACTACATGACACTTCACCATTATTTGGGCCTAGAGGAAGGCATTGGGAAGTAATAAGTAGATGATGGGTTGCTAGAGTGACAGAAGCTTAAACCCTAATTTATGCGTTGCTTCGTAAGGGGCTGATTTGGATCCATATGTCTAATGTTGTGGTTAGGTTTACCTTAATACTTCTTTTGTAGTTGCGGATGCTTGCAATAGGGGTTAATCATAAGTGGGATTCTTGTCCAAGTAAGGGCAGTACCCAAGCACCGGTCCACCCACATATCAAATTATCAAAGTACCGAACGTGAATCATATGAGCGTGATGAAAACTAGCTTGACGATAATTCCCATGTGTCCTCGGGAGCGCTTTTCTCATTATAAGAAATTGTCCAGGCTTGTCCTTTGCTACAAAAAGGATTGGGCCACCTTGCTGCACTTTATTTACTTTTGCTTGTTACCCGTTACAAATTATCTTATCGCAAAACTATCTGTTACATACAATTTCAGTGCTTGCAGAGAAAACCTTACTGAAAACCGCTTGTCATTTCCTTCTGCTCCTCGTTGGGTTCGACACTCTTACTTATCGAAAGGACTACGATAGATCCCCTATACTTGTGGGTCATCACCCATCAACATGGAGTTTCTTCATGCGCTTTACACCAATATGACCTAAACGCGGTGCTACAAATATGTTTCACTATCATTATCAACTTTGCATCTTTTGGCATCAATATTATGAATTTGTGTATCACTAGAATCGAGATTCAATAACCATTAACATTGGGTGTATGACCATAGAAGGCTTTATTCATGTAAACAGAATAACAATTATTTCTATCTTAAATGAATAATTGTATTGCAATAAACATGATCCTATCTTGTTCATGCTCAACGCAAACACCAAATAACATTTCTTTAGGTTCAACACTAATCCTGAAAGTATAGGGAGTGTGCGATGATGATCATATCAATCTTGTAATCACTTCCAACACACATCGTCATTTCACCGTCAACTAGTCTCCATTTATTCTGCCACTTCTGTTTCGAGTTACTAGTCTTAGCAAACGAACATGTATCAAATACATAGGAGCTACTACGAGCATTAGTAAGGTACACAGCAAGAACATGTATATCAAATATACCTTTGTTCACTTTGCCATCCTTCTTATCCGCCAAATATTTGGGGTAGTTCCGCTTCCAGTGACCATTTCCTTTGCAGTAGAAGCACTCAGTTTCAGGCTTAGGTCTAGCTTTGGGCTTCTTCCCAGGAGTGACAACTTTCTTGCCATTCTTCTTCAAGTTCCCTTTATTTCCCTTTGCTCTTTTCTTGAAAATAGTGGTCTTGTTTAATCATGAACACTTGATGCTTTTTCTTGATTTTTACCTTCATCGATTTCAGCATCACGAAGAGCTCGTGAATCGCTTTCGTCACCCCTTGCATTTTATAGTTCGTCACGAAGTTCTAGTAACTTGGTGATAGTGACTAGAGAACTATGTCAATCACTATCTTATCTGGAAGATTAACTCCCACTTGATTCAAGCAATTATAGTGCCCAGACATTCTGAGCACATGCTCACTAGCTGAGCTATTCTCCTCCATCTTGTAGGCAAAGTACTTGTCAGAGGTCTCATACCTCTCGACCCGGGCATGATCTGAAATGCCAATTTCAGCTCTTGGAACATCTCATATGCTCCGTGGCATTCAAAACGTCTTTCAAGCCCTGATTCTAAGCCGTAAAGCATGGTGCACTAAACTATCAAGTACTCATCATATCGAGCTTGTCGAACGTTCATAACGTCTCCATCTGCTCCTGCAATAGGTCTGTCACCTAGCGGTGCATCAAGGACATAATTCTTCTATGCAGCAATGACGATAATCCTCAGATCACGGACTGAGCCCGCATCATGGCAACAATTATCTTTCAACTTAGTTTTCTCTAGGAACATATCAAAAATATAGGGGAGCTACAACGCAAGCTATTGATCTATAACATAATTTGCAAATACTATCTGGACTAAGTTCATGATAAATTATGTTCAATTAATCAAATTACTTAAGAACTCCCACTTAGATAGACATCCCTCAAGTCCTCTAAATGATACGTGATCCAAATCAACTAAACCATGTCTGATCATCTCTATGTTGATCATATCTGCTATATGATTCGCGTTCGACCTTTCGGTCTCTAGTGTTCCGAGGCCATGTCTGTACATGTTAGGCTCGTCAAGTTTAACCAGAGTATTCCGCATGTGCAAACCTGGCTTGCACCAGGTATGAGAACGTAGAGCCTATCACACCCGATCATCATGTGGTGTCTTAGCACGAAGAACTTTCGCAACGGTGCATACTCTGGGAGAACACTTATACCTTGAAATTTAGTTAAGGGATCATCTTATAATGCTACCGCCGTACTAAGCGAAATAAGATGCATAAAGATAAACATCATCTGCAATCAAAATAAGGGACATGATATGGCCATCATCATCTTGTGCTTTTGAGATCCATCTCCAAAGCAACGTCATGATCTCCATCGTCACCGGCTCGACACCTTGATCTCCATCATAGCGTCGTGGTTGTCTCGCCAATTATTGCTTCTACAACTATCGCTACCGCTTAGTGAGAAAGTAAAGCAATTACATGGCGTTTGCATTTCATACAATAAAGCGACAACCATAAGGCTCATGCCAGTTGTCGATAACTTTTACAAAACATGATCATCTCATACAATAACGTATATCACATCATGTCTTGACCATATCACATCACAACATGCCCTGCAAGAACAAGTTAGACGTCCTCTACTTTGTTGTTGCAAGTTTTACGTGGCTGCTATGGGCTTCTAGCAAGAACCATTCTTACCTATGGCACAAAACCACAACGGTGATTTATCAAGTTTGTTGTTTTAACCTTCGACAAGGACCGGCCGCGGTCAAATTCGATTCAACTAAAGTTGGAGAAATAGACACCCGCCAGCCACCTTTATGCAAAACTAGTTGCATGTCTATCGGTGGAACCGGTCTCATAACGTGGTCATGTAAGGTTGGTCTGGGCCGCTTCATTCAAAAATACCGCCGAATCAAAATAAGACATTGGTGGTAAGCAGTATCACGATCACCGGCTCACCGCCCACAACTCTTTGTGTTCTACTCGTGCATATCATCTACGCATAGACCTGGCTATGATGCCACTATTAGGAAACGTAGCATGCAATTTCAAAAAAATTCCTACCCTCATGCAAGATCTATCTAGGAGATGCATAGCAACGGGAGGGGGAGAGTGTGTCCACGTACCCTCGTAGACCGGAAGCGTAAGCGTTTGTTAACGCGGTTGATGTAGTTGAACTTCTTCTCATTCCGAATGATCAAGCACTGAATGTACGGCACCTCCGAGTTCTACACACGTTCAGCTCAATGATGTCCCTCAAACTCTTGATCCAACAAAGTGTCGAGGGAGAGTTGCGTCAGCATGACAACATGGTGACGGTGATGGTGAAGTGATCCGTGTAGGGCTTTGCATAAGAACTGCGAGAATATGACCGGAGGCGTAAACTGCGGAGGGGGGCACCGCACACAGCTAGGAATAGTTGATGTGTGTTCTAGGCGCCTCCCTCCCTTCATATATATAGGTGGGAGGGAGAGGAGGCAGCCAAGGGGCGCCCAAGTAGGAGGAATCCTACTTGGGGCCCTAATCCTATTCGCCCCCCTTACCATAATTCACGAAGGGGGGAGGAAGGAGGAGGGGGAGAGAAGGAAGGGGGAGGCCGAATCCCTCCCCTTCCTTTCTCTCTTCTCCACTTTCCTTCCCCCCTCTATTTCGGGCTACATGGGGCGCACCAGCCCCTTAGGGGCTGGTCTGTCCCACTCTTGGCCCATTAGGCCCGTGTAGTTGCCGGGGGTGCCCAGAACCCCTTCCGGTGACCCGATACGTAGCCGGTACCCCCGGAACACCTCCGGTGTCCGAATACTATTGTCCTATATATCAATATTTAACTCTTATGTCCATGATCTCATTCGGGACTCCGAACAACATTCGGTCACCAAATCACATAATTCATATAATACAAAATCATCAACGAACGTTAAGCGTGCGGACCCTACGGGTTCGAGAACTACGTAGACATGACCGAGACACCTCTCCGGTCAATAACCAATAGCGGAACCTGGATGCTCATATTGGCTCCCACATATTATACGAAGATCTTCATCGGTCGAACCGTTATGACAACATACGTTATTCCCTTTGTCATCGGTATGTTACTTGCCTGAGATTCGATCATCGGTATCTTCATACCTAGTTCAATCTCGTTACTAGAAGGTCTCTTTACTCGTTCCGTAATGCGTCATCCTGCAACTAACTCATTAGTCACATTGCTTGCAAGGCTTCTTATGATGCGCACTACCGAGAGGGCCAGAGATACTCGGTGTGACAAATCCTAATCTCGATCTATGCCAACCCAACAAACACCTTCGGAGATACCTGTAGAGCATCTTTATAATCACCCAGTTACGTTGTGATGTTTGATAGCGCACAGGGTATTCCTCCGGTATCCGGGAGTTGCATAATCTCATAGTCGGAGGAATATGTATTTGACATGAAGAAAGCAGTAGCAATAAAACTGAACGATCGTTATGCTAAGCTAATGGATGGGTCTTGTCCATCACATCATTCTCCTAATGATGTGATCCCATTCATCAAATGACAACACATGTCTATGGCTAGGAAACTTAGCCATCTTTGATTAACGAGCTAGTTAAGTAGAGGCATACTAGGGAAATGGTATTTTGTCTATGTATCCACACATGTATCAAGTTTCCGATTAATACAATTCTAGCATGAATAATAGACATTTATCATGATATAAGGAAATATAAAATAACAACTTTATTATTGCATCTAGGGCATATTTCCTTCGGAATGACCGCAAGCCTAGGGACATCGCACCTCTAATTTACGATGCGTCCACGACGAAAAACTGGAAGGTGCGTGAAGCTCTCAACAACGATGCGTGGGCCTCGATAATATGCCTCTCGGACTCTTTTTCATTAAATCACTTGCGTCATTTTGTCACCCTCTGGACAAGGCTTCGTGGGTTCCATCTCAAGGCTGATGCCGAGGATGATATTGTGTGGAAGCACACCACTAGCGGGCAATACAAAGCTGACTCGGCATACAAAGCGCACCTCCTTGGCACAATCAAATCCCCTATGGAGCACAATGTGTGGAAGGCTTGGGCTCCTCCCAAAGTCAAGTTCTTTGCTTGGTTGGCTATTCAAAATAGAGTTTGGACGGCGAATAGATTGGAGAAGCGCGGATGGCCAAACTCTGGCCTTTGTACACTGCAAGCAGGAGCAGGAGTCTGTTGACCACCATTTCTACAAATGCCACTTCTCTCTTCGCCTCTGGGGATTAGTCAAGGACTGGCTGCAACTAGTGAGCATCGATACTTCCTCATGGCACCTCTTGGAAAACATTGAAGAGTGTTGGGTGGGCCTCTCCGACACATCTACCCCCAAAAGGAAGGCGATGGCCTCGCTCACCATGCTCGTTGCCTGGACCATTTGGAATGAGAGGAATGCGCAATTGTTCCGTCAAAAGAGTGCTCCACCGACGGTCCTACTCGCCAATATGAAGGAGGTCACACTTTGGGTAGCTGCGAGTGCTACATGATGATGCGAGAGTAGTTGGTAACTTTTATTTCAGTTGTTGCGGCGCTATCTGTGTTGTAACACGAACAAAAACTCTATTCATCTTATTTAATGAATAAGGCAAATCTTTTGCCTCTCTTCAAAAAAAAATCAAGTCGGGGCGCAACTGTTTAATTTGCAGCTGCACCGAACCGAAGTCAGTACGTTCGTGCCCAGTTCAGTACATGTGTTTGGACACACCTTTTAACCTGCTACAGAGGAGGCCCGTGAGCCCACTGTTCCCTACGTCGAACATGTCCCATGCATGATAGCATCTCATCGAATCCCGGATGCATATGGCCCACATTAGGATCTCTTCAAACCGAAAGCTGCCCATATGGACCATCATCTGGCGACTGAAATACTTTCGGAAAGACAATTATGGTTAGCTTTCGGATAAGTACCCTGGAAAATCTACAAATAGGAGATGTTTTGTTCTATTTTCATTACGTTTGGATAGAAAATTATTATTAGTACTATTCCCTTCGTTCCTAAATATAACTCTTCCAGAGATTCCACTATAGACTACATACGAAGCAAAAGGAGTGAATCTACACTCTAAAATATATCTATATACATCCATCTATATGTAGTTTGTAGTGGAATCTCAAAAAGACTTATACTCCCTCCGTCCCAAAATTCTTGTCTTAGATTTGTCTAAATATGGATGTATCAAGTCATGTTTTAGGATTAAATACATCCATATCTAGACTAATCTAATACAAGAATTTTGGGACGGAGGGAGTACTTGAGAACGGAGGAAGTTTTAGGATAAGTACATTTAAAATACCATGTGATAAATGCGGTAAACGATTCAAACTATTCCAAAAATACATTTGAATAGTTTAAATCGTTTACCACATGTAGAATATATCTAGACATATTTTAGTGTTAGGTAGATACCTTCGTATCTAACTAAATATAAGACAACTACAAATAGAAGATTTTTTTAGTCTGTTTTGATTACATTTGAATAAACAATTATTATTAGTAGTATCGGCCATGGTATCTAGATAAGTCTAAGACAATCTATAAATAGAAATTTTTTATTCTGTTTTGATTACGTTTGGATAAACAATTTTTTTTTTTTTAGTATCAGCCTGCGTATCTAGATAAATATAAGACAATCTATAAATAGAAGTTTTTTATTCTGTTTTGATTACGTTTGGATATATAGACAATTATTATTAGTAGTATCAGGATAAATACATTTGAAATACCATATGATACATGTGGTAAATGATCCACACATGAGGAATATATCTAAACATGTTTTAGTGTTAGATACATAGATATCTTAGCATCTAATAAATCTAAGCCATTTTTTTGGGACGGAGGTAACATATAAAGAGGGGTCTCGCCCTCATGGGCAGAGCAGCACAGAGAGCAAAGTTGGCTTCCCTATTCAACGATAACAAGGAAAGCTACCTCGCAAGCCTGTGTGCACTCAGCAAGCAGCAGTCTCCACAATGCTGACGTACTGCTGCTTTGTTGTATCCCAGCTGCTCACTGTAATAACGCTCATGTACCTTGTCATGGCCAAGAGCAAGGCCCGCAGTGGCACGTGCTCATCGGCGACGGTGCCGCTTCCACTTCCGCCGGGGCCATGGCCGTGGCCAGTGGTGGGTAGCCTGCCCGAGCTAGTGCTCAACAAGCCGGCGTTCTGTTGGATCCATCGCGTGATGAAGGATATGGGCACCGACATCGCTTGCTTCCGCCTCGGCAGCGTCCACGTCGTCCCGGTCACATGTCCCAAGATCGCAAGGGAGGTGCTCAAGAAGCAGGACAAAAACTTCTCGTCCCGCCCACTCACCTTCGCCTCCGGCGCCATCAGCTCCGGGTACAAGGACGCCGTGCTCTCGCCATTCGGCGACCAGTGGATGAAGATGCGCAAGGTGCTCACCTCTGAGATCATCTGCCCCTCCCGCCACAAGTGGCTCCACGACAAGCGCGCCGACGAAGCTGACAACTTGACGCGCTACATCTACAACCTCACCGCCGGGGGGTCATCTTCAACGTCGGGACTAGGCGCCAACGTCGATGTCAGGCACATCGCGCGGCATTACTGCGGCAACGTCATCCGCCGGCTTGTCTTCGGCCAACGGTACTTCGGGGAGCCTCGATCGGACGGCGGGCCGGGGCCGATGGAGATGGAGCACATGGACGCTTCCTTCGCCCTCCTAGGGTTCACCTTCGCGTTCTGCGTCAGCGACTACCTCCCGTGTCTACTTGGCCTAGACCTCGATGGCCACGAGAAAATTATTAAGGAGGCCAACACAAAAGTGGATAGACTGCACAACGTGGTCATCGAAGAGTGGAGGCAGTGGAACAGCGGCGAGAGGCAGGACGGGGTCCAGGACTTCCTTGACGTTCTCATCACGCTCGCCGATGGTGACGGCAAGCCGTTGCTCAGCATCGATGAGGTCAAAGCACAGTCCAAGGTAAGCAAAATATTAATTAATGAGAAATTTTAAGATGGTTCAAGGGCCTAGATTGAATTTAGTGACCAGTTGCCTCATAGTCCTACAAGGTACTAATACGTCATCCGTGAGAAAGATAATAGCTCACACTCTTAAATACTAGATCTTATACTGTATTTCGCAGGTGTTAGAAAAGGGAAACAATAAAATAAGAAATTATGAATTAATAGTTTAAACATAGAATTATTGTATTTTTCTACCATTTTGATGTGATTTCAACTTAAATTGTATTTAAAATTCCAATTATTCGATGTAACCTATCTTTATGCAAAGATATAAATTGTATTAACTTACATTTATCTCCATGGAATGCATGCAGGGCATAATATTAGCGGCCATAGATAACCCGTCAAACGCAGTGGAGTGGGCGCTAGCGGAGATGGTGAACAACCCAGAATTGCTGGCCAAGGCGGTGGAGGAGATTGACCGGGTGGTCGGTCGCGAGAGACTGGTGCAAGAGTCAGACATCATGCAGCTCAACTATCTCAAGGCGTGCATACGTGAGGCATTTCGCCTCCACCCAATCGCTCCCTTCAACCTGCCGCACGTCGCGATTGCCGACACCATTGTTGCAGGCTACCACGTGCCCAAGGGTAGCCACGTCATCCTCAGCCGGCTGGCCCTGGGCCGGAACCCCGCCGTCTGGGATGAACCGCTCCACTTTAAGCCAGAGCGCCATATGGGAGACAACATCAATGTGGTGCTTACCGAGAGCGAATTGCGGTTCATCTCCTTTAGCACCGGACGGCGGGGATGCATCGCGGCATCACTAGGAACAACCATGAGTGTCATGCTCTTTGGCAGGCTCCTGCATGGCTTCACCTGGACCAAACCGGCTGGGGTGCCGGCCATCAATCTCAGCGAGTCCAAGCACGACCTCTTCATAGAGAAACCGCTAGTGCTACATGCTGAGCCACGTCTTCCAGTGCACCTCTACCCTCTCATGCATTGTTGAGCAAATAACGAGCTATGGATCACCGATATGGCAAGTATGCTAGCTATTTTTTTGATGAATCTATACTTATATACTAATAAAGGGAGACATTCTTTTTTTCGTCCCGCTTTGTTTCGTTCCACTTCGAATGATTTTCACGTATGCTAGCTATTTTGGTTTTGTCCGTTTCATGTACAGGCAATCCGGTTTCTTTCATGCGTCGCTGGATCGTCCTAGGCTTGTCCAAAGCATTGGAACAGTACGTGCTAGCCAAACAACCACACATCTAGTATTAATTTTGGACAAATAGAGATGAAATGTATACAAGATGATGCTCTTTTTATCACCAATGAAGGATGAAAGTAGGTCGGCGTATATAGGTTGGGCAACTCCGTTTGAGTTGTTTCTTCCGGCCCAAGTCCCAGGCGGGGCAGCATAGCAGCCTATAATAGTTTTTCTATTTTGGTTCATCGATTAAATAGTACCACATAGTTTTCTTACTTTTAATTCTACAAGTTTATAGTATACGCTAGCAAATTGCCATGGGAATCAATAAGCAGCCTAAAAAAACATTAAAAAAACTCAGAGAGTGAGGTATGCAATGAGGATGCATATTTCGAGGGTGATCAGATCTGAGATTATGGGCCAGTGAAAGCAATACGGACACGATTAAAGACCTGTGATTATGGGCCAATGGAACCAGTGAAAACCCAACTAACTATCTGAGATTATAAGCCAATGAAAGAAATGAAAACCCGATTAAAGATTCAAGACTATTGTGGGCCAATGAAAGAAATAAAGACATGATTAAACTTGCAAGCTCATGTGGATGTGCATGGTGCATAATTAAAGGACTCGTGGGCTAAATCATTATAATTTACACCAAAGGGGAGAGGTAGATGGGTGGGGTAGACCGAGGAGGCATTTAAGGACGAGGAGGAACTCGCAATTTCCACACTTGACACATACGACCAGCTCGTCACGACACTCACGAAACATGAAATCATGGGTGATGACACGCCGAGGCGTCCGCCAAAGCCCGTGCCGAGCTACCTGTCTCGCTAGGGATTTTTTATTTCTTGCTATTAATTTTGATGATAAAGACTAATGTTTGTCCCCCGTTGCAACACACGCATATGTGCTAGTAAATCAAAAGGAAAAAAAAGACCGAACGAAAAATCAAAAAGGAAAAAAAACTCAAGGAAAAATACCCAACCGAAAGCTCAAGAAATACCGGAATGGAATCAAAACTTGGAAGAAAAAACCAGAAAATCAGCACAACAAAAGTCGAACCAAACACAACGAAAGCAACAGAATAAAAAGGGAGCAACTATTTGACGAGCGCTCCTTCGGGAGCCTCACAACGATCAGCGCCACTTGGCGTGCTCTCAGCCGCCCCGGCACGTGTCGTGCTCTGGGTGCTCCCTTCATAATTTTTTTTTCCGCACACGTTTTTGGCATTTTAAATGGTTTTTTTCTAGGTTTTTTTTGACATTTTGGTTTTTCATAGCTTTTCGGCCCAAAAATTTTCGAAAAAAAATTTGCGCAAAAAAGCGTGTTTTTTTCCTTTCGCGAGAGGCACGGCCATGCCTCCCAGAAACGAAAAAAATGTATTTTCTGTTTTTTTCCTTTCGCGAGAGGCACAATTTTGCTTCCGCGAGAGACACAGTTGTGATTTCGCGAGAGGCACGGCCGTGCCTCTTTCGGAAAGGAAAAAGACGTGTTTTCTGTTTTTTTTCCTTCCATGTGAGGCACGGTTTTGCTTCCACAAGAGGCACGGTTGTGATTCTGCGAGAGGCATGGCCATACATCTTTCGGAAAGGGAAAAAACCGTGCTCACGGTTCGGTTTTTTCGTGAAAAAAGTACATTAAAACCTATCAACATGTGATCTAGTTTTGAAGATCTCGACGCAAGAAATCCAATAGTGAAAACAGTTCGAGATTTGGACGCATGGTTTAAGAGATAAAACATTTTGAATAAATGAATCTAAAAAAAGAGAGAACTCACATGTTGCGACAAGTGAGGCATATGCAGCGAACCATTTCTCACAACCTGAGAAGGTGGGGTGATGCGAACCAACCAGTGGTTGGATGGTTAGAGGGACTGTGTTATCCCCAGCCCACCAGGGTTTAAGTCCTGGTGCTGGCATTTATTTCTGGATTTATTTCAGGATTTTCGGCGATGCACATTCAGTGGGAGGAGACGTTCCCGTCGATGACGAGGTGCCTACGGCGACATCGTAAATTTCAAGGTGATATGTTGGCTCAGTCTTTCGGATGTGCTCATAGAAGTAGGGTGTGTGTGTGCGTTCATAGGGGTGAGTGTATGCGCGTGTATATGAGCGCTTGCATCTGTACTATTTAAAAAAGAAGGTGGGATGATCTTTGCATGAGTACTCCTCAATTAGTTTTTTTAGGGGAAAGCCAGTTCTTTATTCAAATTCCACAGAAAAGTGGGATACGAGTTTGACCATGGGGATGGCCAAACCAAACGTGGCGCCCTGGACCTCTTGTAAGAGCAAACCCGGCAAGACTACGTGCTTCATAATTCACAGCACGACTCTCGAAAGAAAAATTACAATTATATTGGGCTACCCTAGCTTAATCTTGTTGATGACGGCGCCATAGTGACCTCGGGTCCCCTTAGTGATATCTGCGACCACCTTCTTGCAGTCTGAGGCAACTACAAAATTATTCAGAAGTAGATCTTCAGCTAGGGCAATCGCCTCCCGTGCACGCTAGAGCTTCCAAAGACGCCGGATCGTCCACGCCGCGGATCACTAGGGCAGAGCTACCCAGGTAGTTGTCGTTGCTATCCCGGCATACCGCAGCGGCCGCTTCTCCTCTTCCTGACAGCACAGCAGCGTCGACGTGAATCTTGGCGTATCCTGCGGGAGGGGCCCTTGGGCGTGTAGGTGCTGCATGTTTTACTGAAGTGGTATTTGCTGTGCTACACTGGTTACCCTGTTCAATAATATTCAGATCATCTAGGAACCTTTTGAGGAACGTATGCACTACTTGTGGGCTCTGAAAGATTCCTTCATGGATCGCTTTACGGCGTGCTTCCCAGATCGCCCAAAGCGCAACTGACAGGAGGACAAACATGTCATGCAGGAGTGACTCCATCAGTGTAAACAGCCACTGCTTCGCTCTTGATTCTTGAATCATCAATATTTTATGTGCTAGCTCTTCATCCACCAGGGCCCATATACATCTTGACAACGTGCACTGAAGCAAAGAGTGCTTCCAGGAATCTGGTCTCCCACATAACCTGCAGTTACTAGTGTCCGACATGTGCCGATGAGATCGAACGTCCTCTGTTGGCAAGGAATGCTTTGAGAGCCTCCATAGAAACATACGAATTTTGGCCGACACCTCAGTCTTCCACAATTTCTTCCATGATTCCTCATTGGCGTTTTAAACTTGAAGTGCCTGGCGCGCCCTCCAGCCATGCCTCGCGGGCCCTCCAGCCATGCCTCGCGGCGTAGTTTGGTGGCCACCAACATTTTGTATGCTGATTTGACCGAAAAGGATTCATGGTTCTCAAAATGCCAACACCAGATATCATCCATATTTCATGTGCATAGTGGAATCCCCAGAATGATCTTGGCATCCATCGGCAGAAATACTTCATTTACTCTGTGTGTGTTCCATGAGGCTGAGGTGGGATCTATCAGTTCAGAGACCAGCTGGGGCCGATTTGCACTCAAACACCCGTAAGGGCGGAGCATCTCGTTCCTTGAAAGCCAGTTGTCGTCCCATATATTAGTTGTTGCACCATTCCCTATACGCCTGGTTATTCCTTGCTTAAGAGTGTCCCGACCCTCAATTAAGGCCCTCCAAATCTGGCTGGGGTGATTTCCTAATGTTGCTTGCAAGAAATTAGTGGCCGGAAAATAGATGTTTTTCAATATTCGAGCACTTAGAGATTCTGGATCTTGTAGTATTCGCCAGGCCTGTCTAGCGTGCATAGCCAAATTGAACAGCTCAAAATCTTTAAAACCCAAACCCCCCATACCTTTGGGTTTTGTCATTGTCTTCCATGAGACCCAATGAGGTTTGCGTTTTTCATCTGTAGAGCCCCACCAGAACTTTCTAATTTTTTTTGATGGGAAGGCCTTCATGGCTAGCTTTATTAAATTAAACCACACTTATATCTTCTGCTAATAAAAGAGAGATAAAAGAGGGTGGGGAGCTAGCCCATGATCATCCCGACCCCGAAGAGCTAGCACATGATCTACAGAATTTGATTCTCTATTACAATGCTCTAAAGAAACCTTCCCACCAGAACTTTCTAATTAACATGTTGAGATGCTCGCATAATGATTTTAGAATCCGATTCAATAGAAAATGAGAAAAATATGCAAACAAAATAGAAGAAACAAATGTTTGTGTGTGTGTGTGTGTGTCTATATATATATTATATAATCCGATATATGGATATGGAATTCCCTTCTATGTAGTTCGGACAATTCACATTATCATTTCAATTTGATTTCAATTTGTACTCCCCGGAAGTTTAAAACATGACATAGAGTAAACTGAGAGAGCCTGTGCAACAGTTTTAACCAGTACCTCTTTGCCTGCCGTGGACATTGTGTTTTCAATCTAACCCTGCACCTTGCTCCAAAGGTGATCCTTCAGATACTTAAAGGCCCTATTCTTCGAATTGCCGATGTCAGAATAAAAAGTCCGGTTGAAAACAGACAGATGGGCCGGCCTGTGCGTTTGGTCGAGTGTCACAATGAGCGACGTATTCAAAGATGGGCAGCTAAACAGAAACACGAGCCCACTTCATCATCACAAAATAAAAAAAAAACACGGCCGTCTTTCTTTGTCGCGAGCAGCCGCGACGTGAGATGCCCCGGGCGCCATGGCCAACCCCTCGCTCCGTCCGGCAGGCCACGGAGCTCCACGCCCTCCTCACCGCTTCCGGCCGCCTCCTCCACCAGCCCTCCGCCGCGCACCTCCTCAACTCCCTCGCCAGCTGCACTTCCTCCGGCGACCCGCTCCACCTCCGCTACGCGCTCAGCCTGTTCGACCGAATGCCCTGCTCCACCTTCCTCTTCGACACCGCGCTCCGCGCCTGCTTCCGCGCCTCCTCGGGACCCGTGCACCCAATCCTCCTCTACCGGCGGATGCGCCGCGGGGGCGTGCCCCCGGACGCCTTCACGTTCCACTTCCTCTTCAAGGGCTGCGCCCGCGGCGGCGCGCACGTCCTCCTGTGCCGGATGCTGCACGCCGCGTGCTTCCGTACCATGCTCCCCTCCGCCGTGCCGCTCATTGCGAGCCCTCTCATCCATATGTACGCTGAGCTTGGGCTCCCGGGCGATGCCCGCCGGGCTTTCGACGAGGCTTCCGTGAAGGACGCGGTTGCCTGGACGACGGTCATCAGTGGGCTGGCCAAGACGGGGCTGCTCGATGATGCGCGGCGCCTTCTGGCGCGGGCTCCGGCGAGGAACGTGGTCGCTTGGACTGGTTTGATTTCGGGGTACTCGCGTGCTGGTCGGGCCGCTGAGGCTGTGGATTGCTTCAACCGCATGCTTTCTGATGGCATTGCACCGGATGAGGTTACCGTGATTGGCGTGCTCTCGGCATGTGCTCAGCTGAAGGATTTGGATTTTGGATGCTCACTGCACATGCTGGTTGGGGACAAGAGGATGTTGATGAGTAACAAACTTGTAGTTGCGCTCATCGACATGTATGCCAAGTGTGGTGACATTAGCCGTGCAAGGGAGGTTTTTGATGCTTTAGGTAGGGGCCGAGGACCCCAGCCATGGAATGCTATGATTGATGGATACTGCAAGGTAGGCCATGTTGACATTGCACGCTCTCTGTTTGATCAGATGGAGGACCATGACATCATCACATTTAACTCGTTGATCACTGGGTACATCCATGGTGGCCGGCTTAGAGAAGCGCTACTTCTTTTCACGAAGATGAGGAGACATGGTTTGCGTGCTGATAATTTTACCTTGGTGGGCCTTCTAACTGCTTCAGCAAGTTTAGGTGCATTGCCACAGGGCAGGGCCTTGCACGCTTGCATTGAGCAGAGGCTGGTGGAAAGAGATGTTTACCTCGGTACTGCACTCTTGGACATGTACATGAAGTGTGGGAGGGTGGAAGAGGCGACTGTTGCTTTCAAACAGATGAGTGTGAGAGATGTTCACACTTGGAGCGCCATGATTGGAGGTCTCGCATTCAATGGGATGGGTATGGCTGCTCTGGAGCACTTCTTCTGGATGAAGTGTGATGGCTTTCATGCCAATTCAGTTACATACATTGCTGTTCTGACTGCATGTAGTCATTCATGCCTACTGGATGAAGGCCGTCTGTATTTCGACGAGATGAGATTGGTGCACAATATACGCCCCCAAATTGAGCACTATGGCTGCATGATAGATTTGCTGGGCCGCAGTGGACTTCTGGATGAAGCTATGGATCTTGTGCGGTCCATGCCAATGCAGCCAAATGCTGTGATATGGGGCTCCATCTTGAGTGCTTGTAGAGTCCACAAGAACGTCGATCTAGCTCGAAATGCTGCAGATCATCTTCTGAAGCTAGAGCCAGCTGAGGATGCTGTTTATGTCCAGATGTATAACATTTACGTAGATTCTAGACAATGGGAAGATGCATCAAAAATAAGGAGATTGATGGAAGAAAGGGGTGTGAAGAAGACTGCAGGTTACAGCTCGATTGCCGTGGTTGGGCAGGTGCATAAGTTTATAGTTGGTGACCGATCGCATCCACGCATAATGGAGATTATTGTAATGTTGGAGGAGATTAGACGCAGGTTAAAGTCAGTAGGATATTCACCTATCACGTCGCAGATAACAGTGGATGTCGATGAGGAAGAGAAAGAACAGGCACTTTTAGCACACAGTGAGAAATTGGCCATTGCATTTGGCCTCATTAGTCTAGCACCAAACCTGCCTGTTCATATCATAAAGAATCTCCGGGTCTGCGAGGACTGCCACTCTGCAATCAAGTTGATCTCAAGGATTTGGAACCGGGAAATCATTGTTAGAGACCGGAGTCGGTTCCATCACTTCAGGGGCGGAGCATGTTCTTGCAATGATTTTTGGTGATTAACGTTTTGTAAGGCGCTGGTCCTGGTGTAAAGCTTGAAGGATGAGGAAACACTAGACATAATACTATTTCATCTTCAGAGTAGCTTTCAGGCTGTGATTCCCATTTGCCAAAGGTATCCTTTGTTCTCTTCGATGTGCCATTTAAGTTAGAGTGATTACTCATGTTCATCTTCTGAGAGCAATGGCCACTTTATCAGGAAAAGAAGGTCAGTTGTGTCAAACTGATGAATACCAGTTGGCTCACTGGAAATGAGCTCCTCTTCACACGGTAACATTCATCACACACATATTCCAGGTGGAGATCGAACTGATGGAAGTGAATGTTATCCATGTTCTTCTCGTGTAATCTGTATGGTTGCCCTTGTTTCCTAATCTGCAGTTCTGTCACTTGTTGCCATGTTAATGAAGAGGCCAGCCCGGTGACTCCAAGGGTAAGTAGGCCGAAGTCAATAATCTAGGTGGGACATGTAGACTACTGAACAGGCCTGCCCAGTAACTCCGGTGGTTTCTTTCTTTTCTGTGGCATTTCAGGGTAAAAAATGTAGGCAAAGGAGGTGGCGCATCCACGGCACCCTGCAGCCATGATTCCATGCTCGACGCTCGGTGAGGCAAAGTGGAATTCCTACGGCTTCCTTTCTCCCAAGGTCTGGAATTCACTTTTATGGAGCTACGAAGCACATGATGAAAATGTGCTGGGAAAGAGAGCTGCAAACAGGCTGATAGATGGTGGGAGAAGGAAAAAGGAGGGAGTGGTTCCCAGGAGGAACTAGTCATCAATATTATTAAGGTAGAGCTGTGGATCGAACCGAGGGTGGCTAACCCATTGACCATGGTGCAAACCAGCAAGCCCCTGGGTGACTTCTCTAGATGTTGGGAGAAACATCCAGCCACCATTTTGCAGCTATTAAACTTCCTTTATACGATATTTTGGCAAAGAAATAAAATGCTGCAAGGATGAAAGAGATGCCATGCAGCTAAAGAAGCCAAGAAATGAAGGTTAGTGCCTAAGCTTAATCAAGACGCGTCCTGTAGTTTAGTGCATGAGATCAAAACCAGATCCACGCCATAGTTTGTTACCCTCTTGAGATGCCCCCCCCCCCCCCCCCCCCCCCCCCAACATCATATCTTGAATCTTCCTGTCTGAGTTGGCAAGAATCTGATCCTCGCACAAACCGCATGATTCTTCTTGCTGATCTTTATTTAATTATTTATATGCTGGGACAGTATCAATGCTAGTTGTATTTCGGATTGGTTTGGGCCTCGAATCTGAGTGGCCTGATCCGAACACGCCACCTGCCAGTCAGATCATTGATTGTTCTGAACCTTGATCAATTCTTCCATGTTTGACTTAGGGATGGGAACTTGACTCGCCTTTATAATTTTAGCCTTCTGTCTCGATCTGGCTTGGCTGAAGTGTGAAGTCTCAACCCTTTATTTAATCTGGTTTCTGTGTTTCTGATTCAGCTCCCTGCCTGGCCATTGCAGGAAACTATCGTCTGCTTCAGATTGGGGTGCTTTGAGTTAGTTGAGCTGTTGAGGCACAAGTTGAACGGGCTTCGTGGTGCAGGGAAGGGAATCGGATGGAGCATTTCAGTGTGGTGGGGTACAGGGGGATGGATACATCGCAGCATCGCTGGCAAGTCCACTGCAGAAACTGGTGTGTCTGAAACACATATAATGCTGCGCCTTTTGTATATATGTTTTAGTGAAAGCATACATTTTATTCTTCACCAACAACCTGGTTTCTGTTTACGGTGTGATTGGATCGGGCCGATAATCGCGGGCCGAATATAGTAGTGGAGTATTATTTTTTCTTTACACTGAAACACAAAGGTGTATTTGTTCTACTGCTGCCTGTTTGCTGGAAGTACGTACATTCCAGTTTTCCTGTATACAACTAACCCTAGTAACAGTAACATGCTTGGTCAATCCAAACCCTTTCAATAGTGTTCTCCCACTATAAATTATTTACAGCGATCTATGAGAATCTCCAGCCCACCGAAACCTTTCTTTTCCGGAGTATGTTTGAGCACAAAGCACAGGGCGCTGTACTTGATAGCAGATTCCGTGCGAAAAGCCTCATCACTAGCAGCAGATTAGGAATCCGGGCCCTCCTCTCGTCCTTTGGCCCGCTTTCTCCCCATCCACACCACTACTGGAATCGCTCCTCCCCTTTCTTCTTCCCCCACCCCCTTTCCGGCCCCCTTTTCCCAGCTCCTCGCGTAGCCAACGAGACCGGATCGATCAGCCCGAGGCCCCCTGCGACTGCACCGCCGTCCGCCGTGCCGTCTCACCGCCGACGCCCCAGTCCCGCCCCAACCCCCTCCTCTCACGCCCGTCGCCGGTCCCGCTCTTCCTCGCCGCCGGACGCCGCGCTCCTGCTGTCTACCCCCCACCCCGTCCCAGCCTCTATCCGGCCGTTGGGTTTGAGGTACGAGCTCGTTTCCCTACCCCGGTGGCCTTCGTGATTTTCTGGGTGTGCGCCGTCTAGATCCGCCCCGGGTCTCACCCCCAGGCTTGGTTCACCGGGACTTTCAGGGAGAGCGGAAGGCCGAGGAGGGGATTAGGGCTGGAAGCAGCAGGGAGCGCGGGCGGCCGGCGGCGACATGTCGGGGGAGGACGTCCGCAAGGTCTCTCGCCAGGACATACAGCTCGTCAGTATCATCATTTCACAACTGACTAACACTACTTGTGCTTTGCTGCATTTTCCTGCTTCATGTCGCTCTGATCCTTTCGTTTATTTTCCTGCTGATTCCTGTCCATTCAAGCTAGCTGCGGACCTGCGGTCTAGGTCAATATATCATGCGTGGCGTGTGCTATTGCTTGTTGATGTTGAAACGCAAAGTCGCAAGCAACCGATATTTGTTATTTTTGCTTGTGGGTTGCGGAGCAGACTTTGGATGGGATTCCTTGCTCTTGTTATGGCATATGCTATAGTTAAAATTGGTAGGCGGTTGCTTGCATATATCGATGACTCATGTTGCTAGTAACTACTGGTGCAGGTCCAGAATCTCATCGAGCGCTGTCTCCAGCTGTATATGAACCAGAAAGAAGTGATTGATACCCTCTCCCTTGAGGCCAAGATAGAACCCAGCTTTACTGAACTTGGTAATGGTCTTTACTTTATACACTCAGATATACCTTTATCCTACTAGCTATGGGGTCTCAGGATTGGTAAACAACATCATACTTCATACATAATTGGCCAGATGGCTGAAACTGTGGGCAATTTCTTGTTTGCACAGAATAAATCAATGCTTTTGGTACAAACCATGTCTCCAGTGTTGCGTCAAGAACTGTTATATGATGGCTAGATAAATCTTCTGTTTTTAAAATAAACCTGGTAAAAAACGTTCAGTTCCCCTCCTTTTGACCTCTCAGAATTCATTAGTATAATTTTCGAACATAATGGAAACATCTTGCAAACCACAATATGTTCTCTTCATTTGTGCCTCCTTATGTATTTATGCCAACGGAAATATTTCCTAGTTCCCATTTGTGCCTTGAAATTGTGCAACTTGACGACACAACATAAGCACTAGCAGAATGCTTGTGTAGATGTAGAAGATTCAGTTGATAGGCTCATAATGTGGACTTTGTTGGCAAATAACACAAACAAGACATCATATATTCATGTTCAAAATCTCAATTGTTTGAAGATTGATTTGCATGAGCTGCTTTGTGCTGAAGGTTTACCAGTGGACTGTAGCTCCATTAGCATGATAACAGACCTACTAAAGCCCTGTTCGGCAGTTATCCAGCTCCGTGGAGCGCACGGAGTGACCCTTCGGCCACTCCGAGAAAATAGGCTGCGGCCCGCTCTGCTCTGGCGCGGAGCTGTGGAGCGGAGAGCTGCCGAACAGGGCTTTAGTAGCATACATGTGAAAATGTTTGAACATGTTAGGTGGAACTGGCATGGATAACATTCCCCGAACTTCACGAGCATTCTCTTTCATCTCTCCAAAATATTAAATCTCATTCTATCTTGTAAGTTCTTTTCAAATGAGTAAATTGTATGATTGGTCCCCAAACTTATGGCATCAGTTCACCTGGGTCCCTGTACTCTCGAAGTGCACTTCAATGCCCCTAATGTGGAATAATTTGCTAATGCCGTCCTAATCCCACTTCTGTGTCTTCTTTTGTCAATGTGGCTCACCTGGTGGAAGATATAGCGTCCATGTTTTTTGCGAACTTACTGAAAACCCTTCTGGCCTATATAAAGCTCATCAAAGCCTTCTCTTTGACCCTGTTCGGTGTTGGAGCTTTAGTTTGGCTTAGGTGAGTGAATCAAACACTGTTTCCTTAATCACCAATAGGCAGCACACCTGGTTTATTAGGACCACTCATTTAAAATGTTCAGGAAATCGCTAACTGGTAACTGCTCGGCCGGCTGGCATGTAGGGGATTAATAGGCGAATCAAGTTAATTTGCTGATAAATCAGTTAATCGGCTACTTGGTGACCCACTGAACAGGGATTAATTGGCCAGTTAACTGATCTATCAGCAAATATTTGAACACTGCTTATTTTCATTACAATGGCTAGTGAAGTTTGAGTGGAATTGCATCCACCAGGAAATTCAACATTCAGTTTGAGTAAAGATAGATCATAAAGTAATTGGTAACATATATCCTGTTTGTGGAACACAAGTCACAAAATATGAATCATAGCATCAACTCTGTAAGTTGTAATAAGCTGCCAGTGACTTTCTGAACTGGCAATAGGATTTGTTACTGAAAGTGCATGTGTAACTAGCAAGCAGTGGGACACAAAGCTCCATATAAATCTAATACTTAAAAATATTAGCCAAGCCAATTATGGGCATAGTTTTTATGCCGTAGTGAATCTTGTGGTGACCGACTTTGTTCATAACTCTATAACGCTTATGGCGTATGACGAGGCGACATCATAGACATGCCCTGACTTTGCGTGGTAGCAAATTAGATCACTACATAGAAAAACCTAGCTCTGTATGACAAGTTGATAACTAATTAATTCACTAATTGAGTTGTACATGACTATACCTTGTTGTTGGCCATATAGCACACACAGTGTTCTTTCCACTTGCACCACTAAGTATACTAAATGTGTTCAGTTCACAACTCCACATGGTAATTAGCAATGAGCAAGATTAAATAAACAGAGAAGATGCACTGCACTAGCCACTGCTCACAGATATACTAGCAGTACATGTGGATTGCAATGAGCAAGATTAAATAATCAAAGGCAGTATGATTAAAATATGCACTGCACTAGCACTACATTTCTACATATATACTAGTGAACATGTACGGAACAGAGGAGTTTTGTAGAGGAAGAAACAGAGCACATCGCAGCAGAGGAGGAGGAGGGCATCGTAGCATAGGGGAAGAAGAGAGACGGGGAGGAAGAGGCAGGGAGAAGAGAGGGGAGGAGGAGGAGGAGGGAGGGGTAGCTTGCCTCGCCGGAGTTGGCTCTGAAGCTAGCCAGAGAGGTGTGCTGCACCCGCGTTGATCTGTGGATCAGTGCATGGGGACGGAGCGAGGTGGAGCTGATGCTCGCCTCCGTCCTGGAGGTGGGCGGAGAGGAGGTGATGGACGGGAAGATGCGCCTTCGACCTGGAACTGGGAGGAGCTGTATGGGGGATGATGGGAAGAGGCGCGCTGCCCACCACAGGAAGGTCAGAGAGAAGCCCGGTGGCCGATTCTCTCTCTCTTGGATCAGAGAGAAGCCTGATACCCGCCCACCCTAGCTATTTTTCGTGCCTGGCTGCTATCTCCCCCCCCCCCCCCCCCCCCCCCTGTTTCCTCTTCCTGTGCACTCTGCTTGTGACGTCGGAAATCGCCTAAGTCGACTCCAACCTCGCCACTTCAATTGCAAACAGGCTCCATGCCTCTGTAACAGATGCCACAGACATGTTTTGTTGTGAGGGTTGACGTCATGGCCTTAACGGGGCCACAGTGGTATTATCCTTGTTATGGCGACAAGATGGGGATGCCATAATGCTACGATTATGGGTGGTATGTAATTATATATCACAGTTCTGTTGTATAAAAACCAAAACGAACTTCTGTATTTTTGAAGGTGTTGGTGCAACCTTCGATTGCACATGTTTGGCATGAAATCACCTCAATCGGTGGGTTAAGGATATATGATTTATGGCACACCAGGGACCTGCATATGCACTTTGGGGGTACATGGACCTAGATGAACCACCCCTCAACTTCAAGGATCCCCTTGTATATTGCACTATTCGTAGAAATGTGTTTTTCTTTTGTTGTTATTCTCATCCATAATCTTATGTTCTTACTCTGTTCTTTCCAGTTTGGCAAAAACTTGAGGAAGAGAACCGTGAATTTTTCAAGGCATACTATTTGAGGCTGATGCTTAAGAATCAAATAACGGCCTTCAACAAGCTTCTTGAGGATCAGTTCCAGCTTATGAACAAAGACTATTCTTCAGGGATCCCTTCTATGCCTCTTACCAATGGCTCCAACTCCACAACATGTAAGACATTATTTTTTCCCAGCTTTGGAGTTTTCTATGGTGTATGCTTGTCTTTATCTGGTGTAATAATGTAAATTTCTCTCACCATTTAAGTAACGTAGAAACAAGTACAAAGTAATCTCGAGAACTTTCTCAAGAAGTTTATGTTTACTTTGTCAAAGTGGTATTGCTGCTCAAGAGGGCTATGTTTGTTGCCTCCACTTTCCATACTGTATTGACTTGCTGATCAATGCCATTTTAACATGGTCTGCTATTTTCCTTGTTTCAGTGAAGCAAAACTCGTGCTTTTTACCAGAGTCTGGTCCCATGTCTGCAATGCCAAATGGTGCGATGCGCAACGGAAGTTCAGGTGGTTTAGTAAATGGAACATCATCTGGTGATCAGTCAATTTATGGTGGTAAAGGCATTCACGGTCCTCACAGTGGTATGGATGCTTCAACCAGCGTGCTACCAGCCCAGAATGCATCTGCTCTGCTTTATGGTGCAGACAATAATGGTACAACAATAAAGACAGAGTCAAGCTATTCGAGCAACGCTGATTTTGCTTTCTGTGGGAACGCTTTCCTTGAATCATGCCAATCAATTGGCGATGCCTCGGGTGGTTCCTTTAGCAGCTCAGAGTTGAACGGGCAACCACTGAATGATGCACTTTTGGATATGGAGTCATCGTCATTTGGCTTCTTGAGCCAGATTCCCCGGAATTTCAGTTTTTCAGACTTAACAGAGGGGTTCAACCAAAATACAGGTACATTAATGGGAGAGAGTTTTCCATTGCTTTGCTTTTCTAATTTGAGCACCTTTTCACCTAAAGTCCATTGGCTGTATACATTATTTATCTACCATTTTGTTGTCTGCAGAAGTATTGGAGAATTATGGCAGGTCACCATTTCTCTCTTCTGAGCCAAATAACTTCTCAGATTCTACAGGTGGAGAACATACAGGTAATCCATTTTCATCCAGTCTTCTTTTCGAGAGCCAGCTGTGAGTTATATTAGCGCATGCCACCATCTTCACTTTTTCGAAAATTGAGAGGACCTGTGTCATATCTATTAGCAGGAGAAGAAAAGGTCCTCTTGCATTAGTTTGGTGCCTGCCACTGTGCATGCTCGATGTGTATTTTTCAGTTATTATAGATGCTGTGGGTGCATGTTAGCAATGTGCTATTACAGCTATTATACACTTCTTATGAGAAAACTAATTTAATCAACTGAAGTTCTTCTCCCTTGTATTTTCTTGTCTGGCTAGTCTTGTGCACAGAGCATGGGGCTTCTTGTAGTTGCTTCTCGTTTACTAATGTCTCATGCCGTGTCTGCAGGCTGAGCAGCTACCCACCGTTTTGTACATATTCATGGAGAACTTGAGCAACTTTCATGCTAGCCTTTTCCCTTGTCAGTTCCGATGTCTTGTAATGTAGAGTATGGGATGAGTTGTGACTGGATCAAAAGATGCAGCAGATCTGGCCCCCGGTCGCTGGCCGAAGGTATTGTAGTTGTGCCCTGCCTTGTACATTGGTGTTGTGCTGTAAGATCAGCATTAGTAGCTGTGATGTTAAATTTGCCGGGTTAATCGGTTATGTTCTTGTCTGGCATGTACAACAGAAGTTTATTAATTTCAAGTGAGTGCTGAAGTGATAGTTTAATTTGTGATGGCTATAGTCAGATACTCAAGACGAACATGCATTGGTTTCACGCCATACATTGTGATCTGAGTGCAAGAACTCACATGAATTTCTTGCAAACAAGCACTAAACATACACAGATGAACTTACTTTTTCTTCCTCAAGATCCTAATACACTGCAAATAATTTCTTGACACAAAAAGTGTCTCTTACATCTCAACAAGGGGAAGAAAAACAGAGGGAATTGTGATTCTAACAGATTGTTTTCCCGTCGAAGCCGTGGTTACGATAGAATCAACACATGTATCAGTTGCATGGAGGTCATCATCAAGCCAGCGCTTGAAGGAAAACATCTTCTCCAGGTAGGTAGGTATATACTCGTCAGACAACAACAATTCACTCATCTCAGAAAATTCAGAAGCCCTTGAGCTTGCCGGTGAGCCCGGCCAGCTCCACCCATTTCTCCAGCGCCGTCGCCGACGACACGAACGCCGACTTGGACGAGTTGATGTCGCTCTTGCTCACTGCAACAAGAATGGAAAGCGATATGATCACCATTTTCGTAATTCTTCCACTGCTAGAGCGAAAAACTGATGAACAAGTACATACCTGATGTGAATAAGGAGGACAGCGAGGAGTTGAAGCTGTCGACCGCGCTCTTCTCCTCACTGCTCGAGCTGAACTGTTGCACACATACGGTGATAGAAATCAGATGAAATTGCACTTAAAAAGCAAAAAATAATTCTGCATGTAAGTGTCTGTGTTCTGTTAAGAGCATGCGTGCCTTGGAGAAAGCTGCATTGACGTTCTGCACCCACGGCGCGTCGGGGGCGGGGCCGAGGACGTCGCCGGCGGCGGCGAGGTCGTCCTTGTCAATGGCCTGCCCCACCTTGCTCAGCTTGTACACCAGGTCCTGCAAGTACCCTGTGGTTAAGGATTAATCGCCAGCACAAGTTTGCAAAGCGTCGCAGATCAGTACTACTACAAGGCATGGCTAGGTTTGCTGATCGACCGAGCCGACCGACCTGTCTCGGCGGCGGAGGAGCTGATGACCCCCTGCTTTTGGAGCCGCTTCTTCTTGTCCTCCTTGACGCGCTCCAGCAGCTCCAGGTCGTCGTCGGCCTCCAGGATGGCGGCCCGAGCGGCGCCGCCTGAGGAGGAGCCGGCCAGCGCGAGCGCGGCCAGCAGGCACGACGCGACGCCGCGGCGCCTCCCGACGACGGCAGCGGAGCGCCGGCCGGGACCGTCCTGGCCTGCGCTGCTCGCCACGGCCACCGCTCTCGACGAGGCGGGTTTCTTGGCGGTAGGATGCAGCAGCGCTGGGACCTCCTGAGCCGGCAAAGGCTTGGACGCCGCCGCCCCGCCGCACCCGGCGAGCGTCCACGCCTCGGTGACCATGGGCACCATACGATCGACGGGGAGAGTTCTTGGCTCTCGCTCAGGAGGTTGGTGGGGAGCTGCGGCCGGCGTCGTGTGGGGAAATCGGAATGCGGAATGCGGAATGAGATGGTCGAATGGGATGGAAGTGCGTGTCCCCTTATCTTCGCTATATCTCGCCGCGATCGTCACAGCCACAGACGGGTTAGCCTCAGTCGGCCGCGCCAGTGTGGGCAGGGAAACGCTTCGACACGCGTACGTGCGTGGGCTGTGGCCTCTCGCGGACGACGAACCCCCTTGGCCGCGTTGGGTGCGCGCGGCAGCCGGGGCACCAGCTGCCTCCGCGCCGCGCGTACGTACGTCACGTCCCGCACACGCGCACATCACATGCACAGCTAGCGATGGAGCCGGGGCGGAGCGCGCAGCAGATACGAAGAAGGATAATGTTAAACATTGGGAACCGAGGGTAGCTCACGTGATTATTTTCTTTGCGGTGGATGATGAAGTCATGTATCTAGGGTAGGGTCACGGACCTGTCCTAAATACCCTTTCCAAGGACATTCTCAGAAGAAGCTGCCTTCCAGTCGACCAAGAGAGACTTCACTCGACGGACTCGAAGAACTCGACCATGAAGACTCACTCGACCACCAGGAGATCAAGAGCCACTCTGCATCCAAACGGTCTGTAATTAAGTAGTCTTTATGGCCATGATGACACTTTATGTAAGGCGTTACCAGCAACGTCTGGCCTTAATGTACTTTAAACCCTACGTAACTGAGGGCTGGAGGGGTCTGGCGGACACTATATAAGCTACCCCCCTCCTCAGTGTAAAGGGTTCGCACCCCTGTAACCTACGCACACATAAATCCAGTCAACCGCCTCCGGGCTCCGAGACGTAGGGCTGTTACTTCCTCCGAGAAGGGCCTGAACTCGTACATCCCTTGTCTGTACAACTGCTCCATAGCTAGAGTCTTGCCTCTCCATACCTACCCCTCATTCTACTGTCAGACTTAGAACCACGACAGTTGGCGCCCACCGTGGGGCAGGTGTCTTAGCGATTTTTGGAGAAGTTGCAATTGTTCCGATTGCCTTCATCATGGTTTCTGGTGGAGTTTTGATCGAGGGCCGGGAGATCCGTCTCGGCGCGCTCACCTTCATCGCCTACGACTCCGCTTGGCTCCAGGAGGCTCCACTCGACATCGACACGCTCCTCGTTCGCGAGGCGACGCATTTTCGGGCGTGTGTCCGCGGCGTTCTGCTGCGGCAACCGTCGACTCCGTATCGGCCGACTCCCCTGTCGTCCTCCCTCCCTGTCTCCCGCCAGCGCAAGCGCTCTGGTCGGTCGAGGCTCCAGCGGTGGGTGAGGCACGCGGTGGCTCGCCAATCGGCCACCACCCAAGTCGCGGCAATCGAGTCCGACGAATCTCTCTACGGCCTGTTCGATCTGTCGACTGGCTCCATAGAGACCGCATCCGAGTGCGACAGCAGTGGTCCGGCGGCAGAGGTCTTGATGGTCAATGGGCCTCGTAGCCCTCCCGGCTTCCCCCGCGACAACGGGATGGACGGTGGAGGCGACCCCGCTCAGGCCCATGAGGAATATCAACCCGGGCCACTTACTTCCCTGTAAAGGGAAGAACTTCGCCGCAGGAACGTGGATGCTCTAGATATTCCCATCACAGGAGAAACTCCCGAGGCTCGCGCCTTGGAGGAGGCATGTTTGGCCAACTTGGCTGAACGCACTCGACTGGAGAACCTCCAGCGAGCACTCGACGAGCGCGGGCGGCAACGAGTACCCGACTCCAGTCGACGTCAACTCTTCCCGCAGCCGACTCAGGTATATCGAACCCCGATTCAGAATTTAGCAGCTGCAGCCCGTATAGCAGAGTCAATTCAGCCCTCTCAGTCGGAGGCTGGCAGAGGCTTGATGCAGATCAGAGATTTACTCCGAGCAGCAGGAGACCAGAATTCAGCTGTGTCACAGTCACGCAATAGGATTCACAGTCAATCCGTCGCTGGGAATACAGTTCAGTCGGCTCACAGCCCAAGATCGCCTCCGCGGCGCGAGGGACGGGAAGGTCGACGTGACCAATACGGTGACCGATTCGATCGTGATGATAGGCGTCGAGTGCCCGCTTCTACCCCAAGAGGTGGGTCTTACGCCCATCGACAGCAAGATGACAGGCGCCAGCTCAGTGTTGGGCGAAGAGCTCCGGTCGACCCCAGAGAACCAGGCTTTGACGCGCGGTCCATCATCGTGCAAGGTCTGGTCAACCAGAACAGGGCTCATCGAGGTGGCCATGACAGAGATGCGCCCACTAGCAGCCGAGTCTATGTTTCGGGTCCAGAATGTTTCAGCAGGGCTATCAGAGCCGCGGTGATTCCCCCAACTTCAGGTTGGCAACTGGAGTAAGTAAGTTTACCGGTGAGTCCAAGCCTGAAACCTGTCTTGAAGACTACCGAGTGTCGGTACAGATTTGTGGCGGGAATGACGAGGTAGCTATGAAGCATTTACCACTCATGCTGGAAGGTTCAGCTAGGGCGTGGTTGAATCAGTTAGCTCCTAGCAGCATTTACACTTGGGAAGATCTTTCCCAAGTGTTCGTCAGGACATTCGAGGGAACTTGCAAGCGACCAGCTGGATTGACAGAGCTGCAAGTCTGCGTGCAGAAGTCGAATGAAACCTTAAGAGATTACATTCAGAGATGGATTACTTTGCATCATACGATGGAAAACGTGTCTGATCATCAGGCAGTCTGCGCCTTCAAGGATGGTGTTAAGAACAGAGAGTTAAGTTTGAAGTTTGGTCGGACCGGAGATATGACCCTGAGTCGAATGATGGAAATTGCCACCAAGTACGCCAATGGTGAAGAGGAGGACCGACTCCGGAGCGGCAAGTACAAGCCGAGTCAGTCGGAGAAAGGAAACTCCAGTCGGAAGCAGAAGCGGAAGGCCAAACCAGCGGCTCCTGGAGAGGCTCTGGCCGTGACTCAGGGCAAGTTCAAGGGAAAACCCAAAGGATCCTGGAACCCCAAGAAGGTAAAGGATAAGGAAGGGAATGACGTGATGGATCTGCCGTGTCACATCCACACGAAGAAAGACGAAGAGGGTAATTTCATATACCCGAAGCATACCACTCGCCAGTGCCGGCTCTTGATCCAGCAGTTCCAAGGTAAACAGCCCAAGGACAAGGAAAAAGAGTCGGACAAAGCTGAGGACAAGGAGGACAGTGATGGAGGATATCCTCATGTTAATTCCACTCTGATGATCTTTGCTGATGTGGAGAGCAAAAGCCGATTGAAGGTTATCAATCGTGAGGTAAATATGGTCGCCCCGGTGACACCAAGCTATCTAAGATGGTCCCAAACTCCCATTACATTTGACCAGTCTGATCACCCGACTCATATAGCCACCCCAGGGAGGCAAGCTTTGGTGGTCGACCCGGTCGTTGAAGGCACTCGACTGACGAAGGTGCTAATGGATGGTGGTAGTGGACTGAACATATTGTATGCGGAGACGTTGAAAGGAATGGGCATTCCGATGACCAGACTGAGCGCCAGCAACATGAGTTTCCATGGAGTTATACCTGGAAAGAAGGCTGAGTCACTCGGCCAAATAGCTCTGGACATGGTGTTCGGTGACTCGAAGCATTTCCGCAAAGAGAGGCTGACATTTGAAGTCGTGGATTTCAGAGCGCTTACCACGCTATTTTGGGGAGGCCAGCTTACGCATGGTTCATGGCTCGACCATGTTACGTATACCTCAAACTGAAGATGCCCGGCCCCAAGGGCGTGATCACTATCACTGGCAATCGGAAGAAGGCAGAAGAGTGTTTTCAGAAAGGCTCGAAAATTGCCGATTCCCAGATAACAATGGTCGAGCTGGAGGGGTACAAGAAAAATGCAGATCCGAGTGATTTGTTGCGAGCCAAGAAGCCTGCCACAGAATCAGCATTTCAGTCGTCCTGTGAGACGAAGCCTGTTCACATTCACCCGACTG
This sequence comes from Triticum timopheevii, assembly GCA_963921465.1. Classification (NCBI taxonomy): domain Eukaryota; kingdom Viridiplantae; phylum Streptophyta; class Magnoliopsida; order Poales; family Poaceae; genus Triticum; species Triticum timopheevii. The sequence continues at coordinate 543,361,798 of OY997274.1, forward strand.
ACCCCAATGCAGCTCCGACCCATATTTCCACAACACTCGACCCTAAATAGGAAGAAGTGCTCATCCAGTTCCTCCGTGAGAACTGGGACATCTTTGCATGGAAGCCTGCTGACATGCCGGGTGTTCCCAGGGGGCTGGCTGAGCATCGCCTTAGAGTCGACTCAACAGCAAAACCTGTCAAAGAACATCTTCGACGGTCCGCCGTCCAGAAGAGGAAGGCCATTGGCGAGGAGGTGGCTCGACTGTTGGCGGCAGAGTTTATCCGAGAGATATACCACTCCGAGTGGCTCGCCAATGTCGTCATGGTTCCCAAGAAGGACAAGTCACTCCGCATGTGCATTGATTTCAAACACATCAATCGGGCCTACCCGAAAGATCACTTTCCTCTCCCTCGCATCGACCAGATTGTCGACTCGACTGCGGGATGTGAGAGATTGTCTTTTCTTGACGCTTATTCCGGATACCATTAGATCCGTCTGTATGGACCCGATGAGATCAAAACAGCTTTCATCACTCCATTCGGATGCTTCTGCTATGTCACCATGCCATTCGGCCTCAAGAATGCCGGAGCCACGTTCATGAGGATGATTCAGAAGTGTTTACTCACTCAAATCAGTCGGAACGTGGAAGCGTACATGGATGATATTGTGGTCAAATCGCGAAAGGGTTCCGACCTGTTGACTGACCTCGCTGAAACATTTGCCAATCTCAGGAGGTATGATATCAAGCTCAATCCATCAAAGTGCACATTCGGAGTTCCCGGTGGAAAGTAACTCGGTTTTCTCGTTTCCGAACGAGGAATCGACGCTAACCCAGAAAAAGTTGGCACTATACTCCAAATGAAACGCCCTGTGCGGGTGCACGATGTCCAGAAGCTTACTGGATGCTTGGCCGCGTTAAGTCGGTTCATCTATCGACTCGGTGAAAAGGCATTACCTCTTTACCGACTGATGAAGAAGGCAGACAAGTTCGAGTGGACTCCAGAAGCTGATGCAGCGTTTGCCGAGCTAAAAGCTCTGCTCTCCACCCAGCCGGTCCTTGCTGCTCCAATCAGCAAAGAGCCTCTGTTGCTTTATATTGCAGCCACAGGACAAGTCGTCAGTACAGTACTTACGGTCGAGCGGGAAGAAGAAGGGAAATCCTTCAAAGTTCAGCGCCCAGTGTATTATCTTTCTGAAGTTTTGACTCCATCAAAGCAAAGATATCCTCATTATCAGAAGCTTGTGTATGCGATCTACATGACCACGAAGAAGATTGCTCATTATTTCTCTGATCATTCCATTACAGTCGTCAGCGACGCTCCACTTTCAGAGATTCTACACAACAGAGATGCAACCGGTCGAGTGGAGAAATGGGCGATTGAACTCCTTCCCCTTGATATCAAGTTTGAGGCAAAGAAAGCCATTAAGTCCCAAGCAATAGAAGATTTCCTCGCCGAGTGGATTGAACAGCAGCAGCCGACTCAAGTTCACTCGGAGCATTAGACCATGTTCTTTGATGGCTCTAAGATGTTAAATGGTTCCGGTGCTGGGGTAGTTTTGGTTTCCCCCAGAGGAGATAAGCTCAGATATGTGCTCCAGATTCACTTCGATTCCTCCAACAATGAAGCAGAATACGAGGCCCTTTTGTATGGGTTGCGCATGGCCATTTCACTCGGCGTCCGTCGCCTTATGGTTTATGGCGACTCAGATTTGGTGGTCAACCAAGTGATGAAGGAGTGGGACGTTAGAAGCCTAGCCATGACTGGATACTGCAATGCAGTGAGGAAGCTTGAAAAGAAGTTCGAAGGGTTAGAGCTCCATCATATACCCCGACTGAAAAACCAAGCGGCTGATGATTTGGCAAAAATAGGTTCTAAGAGAGAAGCCATTCCCAGTGATGTGTTCTTGGAGCATATCCATACTCCATCAGTCAAAGAAGATCCTTTTACTGAAGAAGCTCCGCAGCCCAAGAGTGCCACAGATCTGACTGAGGTTGAAGTTCCAGCAGTGGTCGACTTGGTCATGGAGGCTTTAGTGATCACTCCCGATTGGATAGTACCATATATCGCGTATATCTTGAGAAAAGAGCTCCCGGAGGACGAAGAAGAAGCTCGACAGATCGTCCACCGATCCAAGGCCTTTACTGTGACCAAGGGGCAGCTATACAGAGAGAGCGCGACTGGAGTTGGTCAGAAGTGCATAACGCCAGAAGAAGGTCGGGTAATCCTTGATGACATCCACTCGGGGACCTGTGGCCATCATGCGTCCTCTCGGACCATCATGGCCAAAGCATACCGAGCCGGATTTTATTGGCCAAGAGCAAATGAAATGGCAAAGGAGATAGTCGACAAGTGTGAGGGATGTCAATTTTACTCCAACATGTCACACAAGCCTGCATCAGCTCCTAAGACCATACCACTCGTCTGGCCCTTCGCAGTATGGGGATTGGATATGGTTGGTCCCTTGAGAACAGGCCGAAGCGGTTTTACACATGTGCTGGTAGCAGTCGACAAGTTCACCAAGTGGATCGAGGCTAAACCCATCAAAAACCTTGACGCCGGTACTGCTGTCAGCTTCATTAGAGAATTGATATTCAGATATGGAGTCCCACACAGCATCATCACTGACAATGGGTCAAACTTCGGTTCGGAGGAATTCAGGGCATTCTGCACATCTCAGGGCACACGAGTCGACTATGCTTCAGTCGCCCATCCCCATTCGAATGGACAAGCGGAGCGAGCCAATGGCTTGATTCTCAAAGGGTTGAAACCCCGACTGATGCGTGATCTCAAGCATGCAGCTGGAGCATGGGTCGACGAACTTCCCTCAGTGCTTTGGGGTCTAAGGACCACGCCTAACCGATCGACTGGAAGAACTCCGTTCTTCTTGGTCTACGGAGCCGAAGCGGTCTTGCCAAGTGACCTGCTCCACAATGCTCCTCGGGTCGAGCTCTATATCGAAGCTGAAGCAGAACAAGCGCGGCAGGATGCAGTCGACCTTTTAGAGGAAGAAAGGGAGATGGCTTTGATCCGATCGACCATTTACCAACAAGACTTGCGTCGCTTCCACGCCAAAAATGTGAAGAGTCGAGCCTTCTAGGAAGGAGATTTGGTTCTCCGAGTGGATCAGCAGAAACCTCACAAGCTTGCTCCTTCTTGGGAAGGTCCCTTCATCGTCACCAAGGTTCTCCACAATGGAGCGTACCGTCTCTACAACGTCGAGCACAACATCGACGAGCCCCGAGCTTGGAACGCGGAGTTGCTCCGCCCCTTTTACACCTAAGTATTCACTCTGATGAATTGTAATAAAAGTACTTCTGTAGTTCATGTTTCACAAGATAATAGTGTCATAATTTCCCCAATGATTGATGTCATTTTTATTCGTTCAATAAAATTCCCCCTCAGTGGGTGGCTTAGCTGCGAATCCGTTTCGCCTAAGTTTGTAAAAAAAAATCCTTGCCGAGTGGAGAGCCAGCCTCCCACTTGGGGGCTTAGCTGCGAATCCGTTTCGCCTAAGTTTCAATAAAATCCTACCGAGTGGCGAGCCAGCCTCCCACTCGGGGGCTTAGCTGCGAATCCGTTTCGCCTAAGTTTCAATAAAATTCTACCGAGTGGCGAGCCAGCCTCCCACTCGGGGGCTTAGCTGCAGTCCAAGTACTCGCCTAAGTTTCAGTAAAATCCTACTGAGTGGTGAGCCTGCCTCCCACTCGGGGGCTTAGCTGCAGTCCAAGTACTCGCCTAAGTTTCAAAAATCCTACCGAGTGGAGAGCCAGCCTCCCACTCGGAGGCTTAGCTGCAGTTTAAACACTCGCCTAAGTTCAAATTCAAACGTGCGCTCTGCAAGGAGGACGAGGTGCAGGTCGACTGCTACCCTCTCCTTCGAGCTACGCCACAAGTACAACGTGCGCTCCGCAAGGAGGACGAGGTGCAGGTCGACCATCACCCTCTCCTTCCGAGCTACGCCACAAGTATAATGTGTTCTCCATAAGAGAGACACCGTAAAATCCTACCGAGCGGAGAGCATACCTCCCACTCGGGGGCTTAGATGCAGCTCAGTGCTTGCCTAAGTTTTGAAAATCCTACCGAGTGGAGAGCAGACCTCCCACTCGGGGGCTTAGCTGCAGCCCAGTGCTTGCCTAAGTTTTGAAAATCCTACCGAGTGGAGAGCAGACCTCCCACTCGGGGGCTTAGCTGCAGCCCAGTGCTCGCCTAAGTTTTGAAAATCCTACCGAGTGGAGAGCAGACCTCCCACTCGGGGGCTTAGCTGCAGCCCAGTGCTCGCCTAAGTTTTGAAAATCCTACCGAGTGGAGAGCAGACCTCCCACTCGGGGGCTTAGCTGCAGCCCAGTGCTCTCCTAAGTTTTGAAAATCCTACCGAGTGGAGAGCAGACCTCCCACTCGGGGGCTTAGCTGCAGCCCAGTGCCTGCCTAAGTGTATTGGGGAACAAGTCGTTTGCAATACGCACCTCGCTTTAACCTGCAAAAGATACCTCAAACCAAATGCAAGCATATTTAAAATGTCGAATCCAAGTTCAGATAACACCTAATGGAACCGAAAGTGCTCAGGCGCTAAGCCTGTTAAGGTTTGTCGGTTACAAAAATCACTCGGCATATCGAGGCAAATTTAAAGAATCAAGCTCAGAAGTTTTTTACCCCTCCTGTGGAGGGCTGGAAGGTGCAACAAACTCATCCAGGTCGATTCCATCTGCAATCCGAGTGGCAGCGGCGATGAAGGTTTCCATGAAAGACCGGAAATCGTGCTTCTTGGTATTAGCAACCCTAAGAGCCGCCAGCTTGTCCTCTCGCGCATCCTTGCAGTGAACGCGAGCCAGAGATAGGGCAACGTCTGCGCCACACCTGGCAGAAGACTTCTTCCACTCCTGCACTCGACTTGGGACCGTATTCAGTCGAGTCATCAGAGACTCGAGGTCATTCTGGAGCGTCTCTCTGGGCCAGAGTGTGGTGTCGATGCGGGAAGTGGCGACCTTCAGCCTTGTGAGATAATCGACGACGACAGCAACACGAGATTCGAGCCGGATCACGTTCATGGCAACTTCATCCTTCACAGGAGAGTTGATGGGATCCAGGTTTACTTCCAGTCGACCAGTCTCCTCTTCAAAGTTCTGGCAAAATTCTGCAAGCACAACCACCGAGTCAAGACAACAGTCGAATGGAAAGATCACAGTTAAAATATCTATTTGGTACAAAAGATTACCTTCGAGCATGAGGAATAGCTTCTTGGCGAGTCCGCCCAGATAAACCTCCAGATCGTTCTTCTTTCCCACCAACTCATTGGCCTTGTCACTCAGGGCAATCTTATCACTTTTCAGTCGACTGACCTCTTTGTTGGCAGCATCAAGAGCAGCTTTCAGATTGGTGTTTTCTTCTTCAAGCTTAGTGATCGAAGCCAGCTTCTCATCTGCGAGCTTAGTTTTCTCTAAAGCCGCTTTCTGCATTTCAGCCAACTCAAGGTCTTTCTTCTTCAGGGCATCTCTCACTTTGCCTGCAAAGTTACAGCAAGGTCAGACTCTGAAACAAACAAGGGGCAAAGGCAGTCGTCGAAAGCCTCACCAAACATACCTTTAGCTTCCTCCTTCGCCTTCGTTAAGTTCTCCTGGGCCAGCTTCAGATCAAGCTCGAGTTGGATGTGTTTGTTATCCAACTCAGTATAACGAGCCGCAAGGTCGCATGATTTCTACGAAGAATCAATCGACAGATGTCAAAGACAATTCACTTCCGAGTGACTAAGGAAAAATCATACGTTTCTAAGACTACGGCCGAATACAAACATTCGACCATAGTCTCGGGGACTACACCCAGTGGGTGCACTCAGCGTGCCCCCACTAGTTCTATCAAGTTAGAGTCGACCAGTCGACCAACAAAAAAAAACGGGAGATGTTCTTCAGACTGTAGTCAACTGCCAGCAGTCGACCACAGTCTCGGGGACTACACCCAGTGGGTGCACTCAGCGTGCCCCACCGGTCTATGAATCCATTCGACCTAGTCGAATAAAGGAAAAACTTAAGACATAAAGACTATGGTCGACTGCCAGCAGTCCACCATAGCCTTGGGGACTACACCTAGTGGGTGCACTCAGCGTGCCCCCACTAACCCAGAATTTCAACCGACACGCCCAGTGGGTGTAGGACAATCACTAGGAACTTCAGAAAGAAGAATTTTCAGATATCATATCCTAACAGAACAGGCGGTGACCGACTGACCTGAACATTACTCTGAAGAGCGGAACTGGCGTCATAGGCTGCCCGGCTGGCTTCTCGGATGGCCTTCACTTGCTCCATCATGACTCCCGCCTGGCGTATTGCTTCTTTCGCAGCACTGGCTTGGTCCTCTGGGACGTAGTGGGTCGAGAAAAGTGAAGGCTGTGCAGCACTCGACGACGAGGGGCGAGCACTCGTCAACGGCACCGCAAAAGATACGGTAGGTCGAGTGATGTTCTCTCCCTCAGCGACCAGTGTCTCAGGTGCTGGCACGTCCTGAGTCGCCTTGCCAGCAGACGCTTTCCTTCTCCTCCTTTGCCTCAGTGGTTCCTCATCATCGTCGTCAGGAAGGTTAATAACGACGTTAGACGGAGCTACAGAAAAGAATCAAAATTAGAGACAAGGAGCCAATCGATTGAAGACGGAACTATAAAAGTCATACCAGGTTTTGAAGTGGCAGCGTCTTCCATCTCATGATCTTCAGCCCTGGCCGAGGTATCAGAAGTGGCAGCACAGCAATTCCAGAAGTCAGTCGGTTGACTCATGAGTCGACCAAGAATAAGTTCATGTGGAACAGAAAAACTCAAGTAGCATCATTACCCCGAGATAGTGGGGATCACCATCTTCATCTTTGGCAAGACCTTCGCCGGCTTCGACGGCACCACTCGAGATTGCTTCGGAGCTTTCTCAGTCGGCGCCGGAGAAGTGGTCCGAGGGCACTTGGTCGACTGCGCGACAGTCGCGACCCCCTTACCACGCTCGGTCGCAGGATCATGGACAAGCTTCGAGCGTCTTTCCGAGCGAGGAGGCGCAACTTCCTCCTCCTCCTCCTCCTCCTCTTCCTCCTCACCAGAGTCGTCACCCTCATCATCATCGTCAGCATCTGAATCCCACTCCTCCGGGCTTTCGCCCCCACTTCCTTCTTCCTCAGTCGGTGTCTGTGCTCCATTGGGCATCGAGTATAACTTAGTGGTGGCCTGACAACAAAGCAAAACAAAGGTCAATCGACCGATTTGCAGCAAAGCAGAATGAACAAAGCAAGATTACAATTGAGGTTAAGTGGGCGTACCGTGTCCGGTGTGTAGGTATGGTCGAGTGGTGGTATCCTCCTGGTCCCTCGAGGGTTGTCGTTATTCCTTGTGATTGCAGTCATCCACCTCTCCAGTGTAGCGTCGTCGGCTGCTTCTGGATGGACCCGAGTCTCATCCTCGGTTCCACAGTACAGCCACATCGGGTGGCCTCGGTACTGAAGCGGTTGGATGCGCCGTCTAAGGAAGACCTCCAGAAGGTCCATACCCGTCACTCCGTCCCGAACGAGCTGGACTACACGCTCCATCAACATTTTTACTTGGGCTTTCTCTTCAGGAAGCACCTTCAGAGAAGAGGGCTTGTTCACTCGGTCCATGGAGAACGGAGGGAGACCAGTCGACTGCCCCGACGTCGACTCATCTTGGCAGTAGAACCAGGTCGACTGCCATCCTCTGACCGACTCAGGAAGGGTCATGGCCGGAAAAGTACTCTTGCTCCTCATCTGAATCCCAAGACCCCCGCACATCTGAATAACCTTAGTCCTATCATCATCCGGACTCGCCTTTTTCACTGTCTGTGAGCGACAGGTGAATATGTGCTTAAAGAGACCCCAGTGTGGTCGACAACCCAGGAAGTTCTCGCACATGGACACGAAGGCATCAAGGTAGGCAATGGAATTTGGATTGAAATGGTGGAGTTGCGCCCCAAAGAAATTCAGGAACCCTCGGAAGAAAACACTCGGCGGCAGAGAGAACCCACGGTCTACGTGAGTAGCTAGAAAAACGCACTCACCGTCCTGCGGCTGTGGTTGCCACTCGGTCCCCGGGAGCCTTGCCGCTCCGTGAGGGATCATGCCCTCGTTGGCCAGGTCATTGAGATCCGTCTCAGTGATGGTCGAGCGGATCCAATCCCCTTGGACCCAACCTTGCGGCAGGCGGGACCTTGACGAAGATCCGCCCCGACTGGATGCCCTTCCCTTCGCTTTCCCCGTTGCCGTCACCTTCTTCGCGCGCTCCAAGGCCGCCGTCTTCTCCTTCACCATTGTCGCCGGCGAAGCGCGCGAGGAGTGGATGGGCGGAGGCGAGAGCAAGCACTGCAGGCGGAGATGAAGAGGGCAGAGGGGGAAATGGGAGACACTGTTCAAAAACCCTCGCCCGGCGCCTTATATAAAGACGCTTCCGAGTGGCTGACAAGTAGGCCCGGGCGATCCTATCACATCCCGAAATAGTCGCGCACGCGTGATACGTGGCGAAAAAGGCGGCGCAGAAATCGAGGCGTCTACGCCTTATCCCATCCGAGCGCCGCGGTCCGCCCCGCTTCACGCGCTTCCCAAAATTCGGATCCCACAAAATCCGCTAACAGCAGATCAATCTGTCAGACGGTAGATTTCCTGCGATCCGTCGCTCGGAAGTTTACTAAGTTCAAAAGTTCACTCGATAGAAGAAAGGAATGGATCAAGGCGACTGAAAGAAAAATTGCTGCCATCGACAAAAAAGATTATTGGTCCAAAATGAGACATGTTCAGAACACAAAAACAGGTCGGAAAAATTGTCAACTCCTTCCTCACTCAAACCTTGATCCATTCAGGGGCTAATGATGAAGTCATGTACCTAGGGTAGGGTCACGGACCTGTCCTAAATACCCTTCCCAAGGACATCCTCAGAAGAAGCTGCCTTCCAGTCGACCAAGAGAGACTTCACTCGACGGACTCGAAGGACTCGACCATGAAGACTCACTCGACCACCAGGAGATCAAGAGCCACTCTGCATCCAAACGGTCTGTAATTAAGTAGTCTTTATGGCCATGATGACACTTTATGTAAGGCGTTACCAGTAACGTCTGGCCTTAATGTACTTTAAACCCTACGTAACTGAGGGCCGGAGGGGTCTGGCGGACACTATACAAGCCACCCCCTCCTCAGTGTAAAGGGTTTGCACCCCTGTAACCTACGCACACATAAATCCAGTTGACCGCCTCCGGGCTCCGAGACGTAGGGCTGTTACTTCCTCCGAGAAGGGCCTGAACTCGTACATCCCTTGTCTGTACAACTGCTCCATAGCTAGAATCTTGCCTCTCCATACCTACCCCTCATTCTACTGTCAGACTTAGAACCACGACAGTGGATATTCAAGTTCCAGACTTAGCACTGATACTCGCATTTTCCTGAATTTATTTCAGTCTTTCGGACGATATTCGTTCAATGAGAGGAGACGTTTTCTCGATTACGAGACGCCTATGATGACTTTGTCAATTTTAAGATATTATGCCAGCTTACTATCTCGGAGGTGGTCATAGGGGTAGGGTGTGCGTGCATGTGTTCATGGGGTGAGTGTATGGTTGTGTATGTGAGCATCTATAATTGTTAAAAAAACAATATTAAACACACATACTCGTAGTATTTAATGGCCTATATATTATCCTAAAAAGAGAGTATTAAGGAGTGCGAAGTTTTGGAGGCCGAGCTCCAGGGAGCTTGGTATTTTATAAACATCAAAAAACATGTTTAAAAGTTCCAAAATATCTGATTTTCCCATGGAAATATATATGTATTTTGTAGGAACGTGTTAAATTTCATTTGAAAATATTGTGATTTGTAGGCTGTAAAAAAAATCCGGCCCAACAACAAAAATAAAAGGCCCATTAAAAAAAGCGTATTTGTCTTTTTTTTTCTATACCCTCTTTTTTTTGCATGGTAATACGTGTCTCATTCATATCATAAAGAATAAAGTACAAGTCACGTAAGAACCGACATGACAAAACTGAAAAGATAGCAGAACATCTCTGAGCTTGACACTAACGCCCGTCACCTGCCTCCGGCACCACCACAGCAGCCACCGAAGAAAAGAATGACGGATCACCTCCTCACCCGAGCTCGACGCGGCTCCATCGCTGATATGCAGCTTTGCGGACCTCCAAGGTGGCTCACCAAAAGTGAAGCCAATGCCGTTGAACGAATCAGACCGGGGCAACACCCCGGACACGCCATCGAACTCCAGATCTGGCACCCCACCACGACTAAGACGCCGAAGGAGGAAACCATACCTGCCATCCACGAACCACGAACCCAGCACACGTTCCGTCTTCCAGATGTCGTCAATGCAGACCACAATCTGTATCCGCTCCTGAACTACCTCCCAAGCTCCACGCCGACGCTGGAGCAAATGTCGTCGTAACGACGGAGCCCGAGGACACAGGTCCACCACGAGGATACCGTCGCCGCCACGCCATCCTTGCTTGAACAGACTGATTTCCAGATCCATCCCCAACCATAGGACCGATGGCCTCATTAGGAAAGGATCTGAAGAATATTTATTCAGCGTCGTCATCGTCGCCGCCGAAGCAAAGGCGATGAACAACCTAAAAACCTAGACTACGAATGAGTAAAAACGATTCACACGCGTGGATCCGGCGACCCCCCTCACCACCGACGACCGAGGTCGCCGGCGGAGGGGAGCCGACGGAGAACGGTGTTGGAAGATCTGCCTCTGGCGGCGGCTAGGGTTGCAGCCGCCAGGTACTTTTTCTGTACTCCACATGTGAAAGTATAGTGCTGTGAGATTTTGCGCATACGTAGTATACATGTGTAAGTGTGTCCACAAATAAAATCGGAAATATTTGTGCTTTGGAAATGTGAATTTCAAAACGAGCTCCCTGTAGCTTAGGCTCTATTGGCATTTTCTGAGTATTAAGGGCCTATTTGATTCCCTTTAAAAAGGGCCTATTTGATTTCGTAGGAAACATGGAGGAAAACATATAGGAATAATGTGATATTTTCCTGTGGTGACGCTATTCATCCATGTGATTTGAAGGAATGGATCATAGGACAATTGAGAAATTTGTCTTTTGGTTTTTGAGTTTCATATAAAAAACAGACAGATTTTACAATCTATTTTTTTTACAAGAAAACTTTCGACCTATTTATCAACTGTCAAGGTAATACAAAAAACACCAGAAGTAAGAATTACATTCAGGTCCATAGACCACCTAATGACGACTACAAGCACTGGAACGAGCCGAAGTCGCGCCACCGTCATCGCCACTCCCTCATCGAAGCCGGGCAAACATTGTTGTAGTACACAATTGGGAAGTTGTCGTGCTAAGGCCCCATAGGCCCATAGGACCAGCACACCAGAACAACAACCGCTGATGATGAAGAAAATGCTAGATCAGAAGTATCCAACGTATAAACACATAGACATAGACGAACGAAGACCGGACCCAAGCAGACCCATCGAAGACAAACGCTGACCGGATCCTATGAGATCTGTCGAAGACACACCTACACACGCCCTCCATCGGCGCTTGAAACATCACCGGAACGGAGGGCTAGGTGGGGAGGACCTTATTTCATCTTCAAGAAGTCGCATCTGCCTCGTCTTCCTGAGCATGACACAAATCCTAACATAACTCGAAAAAACACCTAAATACGGAGCCCTCCCGCCGGCAAGGGCCAAGATCCACTGCGCCTCTCCATGATCCAAGGAACATAGGAGATGAGGCGGACCAGCGGCGGCACCGGCGGGAGGCAGGGAACCCTAGCTGAGTCGCGGGATATAGGAGCGACGGGGTATGCTGGAAGTGCCAACTTGGAATCGAACCTCTTTTTTACATCATATATGCAAAGAGCAAAACGAAGACATTGATTTGTATGATTTCTTTTTTTTTTTCTTTTCATGTGAGCAAAACACTCAATTGTAGATATTCATGTTGTTGTTGTTGTTGTTGTTGTTGTTGTTGTTAGGTATCAAAGTGATCACTGAGTGCAAGCTTAGGCACTTTCAATGTATTTATCTCATGTTTAGCAGAAAGCACTACTCCTCCGTTCACAATTATAAGGTATTTTGGATATTTCAATATGGACTATACACACATTGAAACGAGTGAACAAGAACACTAAAATATGTCTGCATACATCCGAATCAGAAAACCACTAGAAAATGTTACAATAGACTATATACATATTGTAAGCAACGAGCATAGAAAAGTCCAAAATCAAGGCCCAGTTCTTTTGCAGGATTCTCACATAATTTGCCCCTCTCTATCTTCTCCTAGAATCTTTGACCCTCTTTTGTTTTACAATCCTACCTAATTAGACCCTAACTAGATAGGATTGTAAAACAAATGGGGCTCAAAGATTCTAGGAGAATCTGGGTAGGGGTCAGATTCTGGAAGAATCTGGCAAAAGAACTGGGCCCAAATCGCGCATGGTTCGAATCCGTGGAACCGTAACTGTTGTCATTGGGCAAGTTTTAGCTTTCCAAAAATTGAACTGCAACTACGGAAACCCCAATTGGTGCCTACTGCCGGCCGCAAGCAAGGGCATTCATCTTACCCATGATTTTCCAAAAAAGAAGAAGAAGAAGAGTTAAGGAATCTTTTCTCCAAAAAGGAAAAATAATCGACGCGATGAACCGCCTATATATAAGCTCGTGCGGCGCCGGTCTTGCCAATCGACTACGCCGGCGTTCTCTTCCTCGTGATTCAACGAAGCAAGCCGAGGCCGAGGCGATGGGTGCGTATTTACTTGTCGTTGCAGCCGTGTGGATGGCGCTTTTAGCCGCCTGCGGAACCAATGCTTCTCGGCTCTACCCAACCAATCAACAGGTACTTATAAGCATGTACTCCTATTTTGGTGTTAATCAAGTTTCTTACAGCAAACACTTGTCTATCAGTACTAGCTTTTACAATACTGTAGTTTTCTAATTTGTGCACGTCGTTTCGTTGATGATCGGATCAGGTGGAAGCCCAAAGGTCCAGCAATGAAACGATCCAAAGATGGCTGCTCGGTCAAGCTTCGCCACTCGACGCTGAATCCGGTGACGCCATGATAGGCTACGTACGTACTACGTCGACTGGCCGTAGAGATATACGTATATGCAAAGAAAAGAACCATCATTCTTTCTGTGGTAGTAGTGGTACTATAATTCTCTGGTTTGCAGTTCGCGCAGCACCAGGCAGCAGCAGAAGCATCGGACGAGGGCTACTACGGCTTCATCATGACGCTGGACGTGTACGGCCTAGCTCTGAGCCCCGAGCAGTACAGCTTGGCCTCGGTGTGGCTCATCCACGACGGCGACGGCGCGGCGGCTAACTACAACGCCATCCAGATCGGCTGGGAGGCCGCGCCGTCCGTCTACGGCGACTCCCGCACTCGCCTGGCCGCCACTTGGACGGTGAGTGAGTAACCGGAATCATCCACATTGTGTGTTGGGTTGAGCACGAGCGATTTCTGATAGTATTCTTGGTGCTACGTACTGTACTTTGGTGGCGCAGAGTGATGGGTTTCAGAAAGCTTTCTGCCGCAACGCGGACTGCGCCGTCGGCTTCCAGCCAGAAGAGGGCGCACCCATGGCTCTGGGCGACGTAATTCAGGACGTCTCCCAGCCCGGAGGACCCAAGCAAACCATCACAATCAAAGTCATCAAGGTACGCATACCAGTCAGTCTACTAAACTACCGTTCAAGATCTGCTAATTTCCACGTTCAACTTGTCTAATCTGAATTGTAAATGCAGGACGGTGTGCTAGGAGATTGGCTGGCGTACTGTGGGCTCAACGCGGACGGCCTGGCGCTGATCGGCCGTTTCCCCAGGTCGCTCTTCGCCGGAGGGATGGCGGACCGAGCGTCGCGCATCCAGTTCGGCGGCTTCGTGCAGACCCGCCCCGCGAACCTGGCTCCCATGGGCAGCGGCTACCTCCCCACCAACGTGGCCGCCGCGTCCATCAGTAACGTGCAGTTCATCGACCGGAACGGCAACGCTTCGCCGGTGACGCAACAACTGCCGACGTACATGACTGATCCGAATATCTACGTGGCTACTGACATGGCCGATGGCCAGTTCTTCTACGGGGGGCCCTTGGAGTCCACAGATTGATCCACGACACGTTTTTATGTTTTTGGCCCCTCAAGTGTGGTTAAATCCGGTCAAATGTGATCAAACCCGCTCAACGTGCTAAACATCTGATTTTAGACCAAACTTATCTGGTTTTGAGACTTGAAGGATCAAATGTGTTAAAAAAAATCTTGAGGGACCAAGTCTATGCTTGTGGAGAACTTGAGGGACCAAAAACATATTCTTCTCTATAAAATAATAATGACATAATTGATTCGACTGTGCTCTATTACGGGGGGGCCTTGGAGTAATAGAGCAAGTGACAGCCGAATCAATTGTTGGAGGCTGATGAATAGTAATAACAGTACGAATCTCTTTGCGTACGTAAACCTTTGAGAACTTTTTTTTTCGAGAAAACTTTCAATTTATTCATCATCAATTATAGAAGTATAACGAATAATAGAAATAATAAAAATTATATCCAGATTCATAGACCACATAGTGACGACTACAAACACTGAAGCGAGCAAAAGACGCCCGTCGTCATCACCCCTCCCTCGAGAAATTTGGCAACAAAGAAGGTTTCATCTAATTGTGTGGTTGTGGGCCAGGAGTTAAGGCATGGGCCATTCAAATTCTGTAGGTCTTCGACGTGGATCTTTGAAACACCATTGGTACAATACTTCCTGTTAGTTCTTCGAATGATATGCTTGTATTGTTGTGAGTCATAATAGTCTTCATGCCATGAAAGGATTGTATTGGCGCAATAGATGATACTCATGTAACCGCTAAAGTGCCAAACTCACATACACAAATGGGGGTAGAAAGCACTACACAAGCCAAAATATGCTTGTTGCTATTGATTTTGATCTCAACTTCACATATGTGTTATCTGGTTGGGAAGGATCATCACACAATGCTAAATTTCAATTGACAGCATGGCTTGTTCTGATGGGATCATATCCCTGATGGTAAGTTCTATGTAGAAGATGTTGGATGTGCATGTCGGCATGGAGTTTTCCCCCCTTCGGGAAAACTAGGTACCATCTCAATGTGTTCTTTTTTAGAAACTATCCCAAGACTATATGGAAATTATTGAATCTCTAGCACTCTAACCTTAGATTTACGACTAAGAGGCCATTTGCTGATTGGAAGAACAGATTTAAGATCCTTGACAAGAAGCCATTCCATCATTTCCCCATCCAAATTAAGCTTGTTCTTGTTTGTTGCATTCTTCGTAACTACATCAAACGACATCATGATGCAATATAGGCAACCGAATTTTTTACAGAACATGGTGTAGAGCCTGTATGATCTCAATCAGGCTCTACTGGGCCATAGATGGAAAGAGGCCAAAATGGTTGTGTATCTTCGTCCATGGTGCCAGCAGTTACAGGACTGGGCGCATCTGTATCCACTATCACCAGCACCATGTTGTATACATGATTATATGAGTGAAATATGTCATTAGTCTATTAACCTAAATTGATTGACTACTTTAGGCGAACAACTCAGGAATTAATCGATTTAGGCCATAGGCTCGTTAATTTGATCAAATAAAGCTACAATTATTTTAGGAGGAAAAGAAAACTGTCATGTGGCTGCCATGTCAACCTACCTTTGACTGCTCACAAATTGACTAATTTTATACGGCTCTTTTTGCAACAACGTGGACTTCCTTGTTAGGATTATATTGTAATATCATCCTTTTTGTTACGTGTACTTGAGCATTGAACACCACACTGAGTAGCCTATGTTCAGTTCAGGTGCTATTTTTGAGCTGCTCATTTGCATAAAACTATAATCCATTGGAAGCTAAGTAGTTGATTAAGGGCATCTGCAACACGGATCCTCAAACCGTCTGCATACATCCAGACCGCACGGGCCAGACGTGTTCTGCCATCTTGAGAAGTGCGTACCTGCCGTGCGTGTCAGCGGTCTGGATGCTCGCAACCCACCCCCTTCCCCGGTCTCCGCTTTGCGGGAAAAATGGCGTCCGCACACCAAGCGTGAAGGAGGTGCCACCGTCCCCGACGTGCGTCCGCATGAAGCGGGAGCCGACATCCCTACTCTAACGGGTGAAGGACGAATCCATGTCCCCATCGTGCAACTGTAGCCTCCAAATCGGAGGCCGCGTGAAGGATGAGCCCGCGTCCCCAGCACCTTCGCCGCGTCAAGGACGAGCCGGCGGCGCCCTGACCGAACAAACGGCATGCCCATATTAACAGGTCGTCGTCGCCGCCACGCCGCAACCGCTGCCCGATCAAGGAGGAGCTGTCGGCTAATTTTTTAAAATAATACATTTTTTTATTAATTTTCAGAAATATTACGCCGAAATTATTTTTTTCAAAAATAATACATAACTAGGTCCAGTCGGCCAGGAGGAAGCCGATAGGTGCCCCATTTTATCAGACCTACGTTTCCGCTTCTGGACTCCTGCTTATATCTCGGGCCGCCGTTTCCCACCAGTATCTCCCACCACATTTTTCCGCTTTCTAGTTCTCGCCATATTTTCCCACCACATTTTCCCGCTTTCCCACCCGGATCACTTCCCCACCCGAATCCGGACATAGACACCTCATGTCCGAACTTAGGCGACTGATATCCGTAGGTTCCTGCAGGAGGGAACGTTAAGTCATGAAGAATTAGGTCGCCCCAATTGATATTGAAAACAATAAAGAGAATTAAGTCATACCAGCTGGTTGTGGCTGTGTCTGTGGCTGAAACACGAAGCTCGACGTGGGATCCTGCTACTAGGGCTGTGGCTGAAACACGAAGCTCGACGTGGGACCCTGCTGTTGTGGGTACTGCCACGTCGAACTGCCAGCTTGGTCAGGACGGGGTGGCGTGGTCGTCGACTGATGTGCTAGAAGGGGACGTGGCTAATATTGGTGTGTGAAGGGGCGCGGCTGCTACTGATGCTGGTGGTGAACAACGCCGCTTCTCCGGGTGCACGTGATAGCCTCGTAGACAGCTCGTATCCTGTTCTGAAGCAGAAAACATAGGGCTGAGAAAATGGGGCATGCACCTATCGGCTAACAGGAGGCCAATTAAAACTAATCGTCCTACGGGAAGGCAATTAGACCTTATCCTACTGGAAGACAATTAGTTCCAATCTGCCAATAGGTAGCCGACAGGATCTACAAGAAAGGAGGCAGCAGCCCACTCGGCCTCCTGCCAGCCGACAGGGCACCTATCAGCTTCCTCCTGGCCGACTGGACCCAGCGGCTACAAGATGGCTGATTATGTATTATTTTTGAAAAAAAACATTTCAGCGTAATATGTCTGAAAATTAATAAAAAATGTATTATTTAAAAAAATTAGCAAGCTGCGGCCCACGGTCGCGAAGGCGCGTGGCCTCATCCTTCACTACCTCGGAGGAGGTGGTTACGGCGGTGCCTCGGGCTCGAGGGCCGTTATATCCGAGGAGGAGCGCGCGGGCAAATAAAGCATTGATAATTTTCAAGACAACTTCTTCTCCAAGGATGAAAGTAGTGAGACCAAAATGTAAGGCCGCATACATTTCTCAGAAGGGGGCCTGTGATTCCCATGAAAATAAGCACTCCAGTACTCCTGCAGGGATTTTGTAGGCAATACATAATGCCCTTGTTTCATGTGCACCATGCAATGTCACTACCTGGAGACAAAAATACGACTCTGTACTGCGCTTGACCAGAGAAGAGGTGTGTCAAAATGCATAAACAGTTTCAGTTCCCCTGCACATATAATTTACAAAGAGCCGTAGTCTTGCAACGGCCACTGTATCTTAGAAGCTGATGAACTATGCACAAGCACACTAGCCTGGTAATATGTGCTAGGCAGTACCCAAGTGAAAGGCAAAACAGAGACAAACCAAACCAAACTGAACCGAAAACCGTATCACCAAAACCAGCTAGTTCGGCTATCAACAGCCTTGACTGTGGTCGCTACCAGAGGCATATGACCATACATGGAAGCAAATGCATTCAAACATCTAGATCTCCGCAAATCATGGCCTTTTAAACTGCTGATGCCGGACGATCCGATCTCAAAGATCCTTCCTGCAGTAAAATTTATAGTTTGGGCGTTAGTGTGACCTCCTGATAACAATAACATCCAGGCTATTATGTTTACATGGCTAGTTCTTTTTTGGTTTTCTGTATCAACATCAAATTAGTGTTACTCCTATCTCCTCTACTGGTTGTTGCAGCAAGTTTTTTATTGCTTCTATATGGTTGTTGCTAATTCAAACAACGCACTTCAAGTAATGCTAAAAGTAACTGACCAGCATACAGAAAAAGCAACAAATTTTCAGACTAGATGTTTTCCTAATAGACACTAGAGTGATGGGTAGAGTTATTGTAACACTGTTCAATCAGGACTTTCGAGGAAGTTATCACATTTGATAACAATATAAATACAACTAAGAATTAAGATATTTTAACTATATCAAGTTCAAGTTCTGAAAGCCTCGCATGATCACAATGCCGTAAGCCATTTACCAGCAACATAGGTTGTGTTCGCATACAACAACTGGGTTCCATTTAAGTCATTAATCTGCCAAAACCTTTGGTAAATAGCTATTTTACTGTTCATCGTCAGAATGTTGTGAGGGTGAACTCAGTTTCACCACTGATGGCCACACAGAGTATTGGCTCAGGCATTACCCTGAGCAAATCTCTGGCACAGTGCATGATGATGTAACTCTGCTATGGCTTAACTGATATCTCCTTTCCCCCCTCAAAAAGTAATAAAAACTACTCCCTCTGTAACTAAATACAAGACGTTTTTGCAGTTCAATTAGAAACTTTGCATGCATTGAAAAAATAAAAATCATGGAAAGTATCGTGAAGCATTTGGATAATTAACCACAGATGAGATACTGTGTGTACATAATTAACATGCTCTAATTGAAGCGTTCTTCTGAATATATCAAATTCACAAGCTTCCCTGAATGGTAGGTAGGTTTGGCAAGAGCATAGCAGGATATGATCTGTAGGTCCCTGTTTCTGCTGATAATCCATTTGGATGACAAAATGTACAGGGGAAAACGCATTAAGATTGACGGTCTAAAGAAAGATATTTGTTGCCTTAAGTAAAACTAAGCATCACTAGTAATTCCCCAATGATGGAATCTATCAACAGTGAGAGGTGAGAGCAAATGTGAAGATCATCGCAGTGCATTAAGCGGGAACTAATTCAACTAAATAAGACTATATAAAAAAATTAACTCAAAAAATTAAGGGTATATATGTTATTCAGAAGATAGCACAGAAGAATTTCAATGGTGCGCAGGGATGCTTACAGACCTTGGACCCATATTGGTGGAGCTCCGGTCACATTTGCAACAAGAAAAGACATAGCAATGTCCTCACAATTCCTGCCAAGCATTGGTGGAAATCTTAATAGTACGTCCTACATGGGGTATCATTTCAGGCAGCATAATATACATAACTGAAGAAAACTTTCTACAAATGGCGAGGAAGTAATATACAGTTATATATACCTATTCTCTGTCACATAATCTCGAATAGACGGTAGCATGCGGTTGCTATATAAATCCAAATACCGCCTATGGAGAAAACTCGCTTTGGAAAGTACCATGCTGTATGTCCCTGTCCTCCAAACTGACCACCAGCTTCCATATCTGTACTCCTCAGTGTTGCTTCTCTGCAGGGGAAATTGATCCAGTTAACATAACTAACTTTCTAATAATATCCATGCAGACAAATTCATAACTCATGATCCACTAGAATACAGAAATACAGCTAATTATGAAGTGTAGTCACTTGTACCGGGTCAGCAGGCCAGTGCATCCGGGGCACGAAGCCGACCATGGCAGAGGGCGCGCTCTGCCAGACGCCGAAGGCGAACCGCAGCGTGGAGCACGGCACGACGAGGTCGTCGTCGACGGAGAAGACGGCGTCCGTCCTGAGCCCCTGGATCGGCCTGAACCTGTTGTTGAGGCTGTTTCCCCTGTTCATCACGAACCCAACGTCGGCGGCGGCGCGGCTGCAGTTGAGGACGCTCCGGCGCAGGGCCTCCGGCGGCTCCCGCGGCTCGCTCCACACGACGTGGACGGCGTCCACGCCCGCGCAGACGGAGTAGTGCGCGACGGCTCTCTTCAGGAGGTCGTAGCGCTTCCACGTGTTGATCACCACGGCGTAGCCGCTGCCGCTGAGGGGGAGGAAGGACGGCGGTGTTAGCTGCCGCTGCCGCGGGTAATTAGTCGAGCAGGTGGCGTACGTGTCACCTGCGGTTGGTTATCGGCCAGTACTCACCGTGGCAAGGCGGCGGCGTCGGCATCGGGCTCCGGCCGGTGGAGCGTGATGCAGAGCGTGAGTATGGCGCCGGCGGCGAGAGCGAGCAGGCACGCGAGGAAGTAGGCGGCGAATCTGCCGGCTCTGGCCGCGGGAGCGTGGCGAGGGGGCACGGGGGCGAGGGGCTGGCGGCGGCGGGCGCCGTTCCACCGGTGCGTCGCGGCCTGCAGCTGCAGCAGCTGCTTGGCCATCCCCAGCATCACAGGCAGCGCTCCTCAAGACGATCGATGGCGCCGCGGAAGCAGCCGCGGTCAGAGCAAGAAGAAGAGAGAGACCGAGCTTTCACGGCGAGCGAGCAAGGCCTTGGCGTGTGCCCAGTGTGCACCACCTGACCGGCGATGGCGACACTGAAGTAGTAGTACTGGTCAACTCGCTGGCTCGACGCCAGTGGCGGAGCTGAGGGGAGGGCGAGCTGACTTGAGCTGAGCTGAGCTCGCTTTGCTTTTCCTAATGCAGATGCAGCGGAAGAATCTCCGGTGGTTGGGCCACACCCACGGTGGTCAGTTAGCTGGAGCAGGTGGCAGCGTAAAGAAACATTCCCCTCCCATCTCGGCTACGCATGGACCGCGCGCACAAATTCAGTGAGAAATATACTCACTCAAGAAGAATAGTTAATCCGAGTTCTACTGTGTTACTACCTTCTTTAAATAAATGTCACATAAACAAACTTGTCTTAAAATACACTAGTAGCTAAGTTACTCACACTATGACCAGTCTTACTATATAGAGTACAATTTCTAGAGCGCTAGTTGTTGTATCGGTCCCATCGCTACAATAACCATCATTATGGCTTCTGACGATATTGATCGGAAAAGTCAATTCAGCAAAGTGGCCGTCCCACCTTCCATCGCCATAATTTTTGGCGGGAGCGGGACTTCATGTTTGGAGGTTGAACGAGGCGATATGGCGTGCGCTCCATCCATCCAAACATTGACGCGACGGATATTTAAGGACGCGCGCTCCCTTCAGCCGTCTCTCACATTCCCGTGCCGCCTTCGTTTCATGCCACCACCAAAGTGCGGACCCCGTGAATTGGCCCATGTCGCCTTAGCTGAGCTGTTTCCTGGTCCTCCCACACTTCGTTGCAGCCCCAGCGCCTTCTTCCCGTTGCCACGCTCGTCATGCCACCACTTTCGCCGTGCGACCTCAAAGTGTTCGATGACTTGCCTAGAGGTAAATTTTCCCGACATTTTCTTGTAGATTTAGTTTACGGCTCAAAAGATTCGTGCAGGTGACATAGGATTCACATTATGTGCAGATGATTTGGATGATGGAGGTAACTTTTTTTTGTTGATTCGTCGTCGGATTCTCGAGCTACGAGTCCAAGAATGAAATCATGGACGCTGAAGAAGACAAGTTGATATTGATGTTGTTGAATGTATAACGTCAAATATAACAAAGAGGAAGCCTTCGGGATCGCAGGTTGGTCACTTTAACTGAGCAGAATCAAAGGCCATGAGCGACACATGCTCGATTACTTTTGTATTAGGTTGTACTTTTCCATGGTACGTGTTCCGGCGACACTTCCACATGATCAAGCGGCTGTTCCATCGAATTGCCAATGACATGCACGCCAATGGACCTTTTTTTCAACAACAGAGAAACGCCACCGGGCTCTTAGGTTTTCCCGAAGATGGCCACAACACTTAGGAGGATTCATGGGATGTCACTTTTTGAATGGCCGAAGATACAACAATCAAGTGCATGAAAGTGTTCACTGAAAATGTGGTGCATGTTTATGGACCGCAATATCTGCATGCACCCAAATTCGGATGACACGACGAGGCTTCTAGCGATGCATGAAGCAAAAGGATGACCTATGATGCTAGGGAGTGTTGACTGTATGCACTGGAGTGTAAGAATTACCCTGCAACTTGGCACTGCCAATTCACCGGACATTGCAAGGATCCAACCATAATTTTGAAAGGTCTTGGCTCTGAAGATCTGTGGATTATGCATTTCTACTTTGGGTTGCCTAGATCTCATAGTACCATCAATGTCTTGCAGAGATCTCATATGTTTGCATGGCTAATTGTCGGTACTTCTTCACTTGCAATTCACGGTGAATGACCATTAGTATGCCCAAAGCTACTACATGTCTAATAGCAACTATACATCACAGTCAACATTTGTGAAGACAATTTCTATCTCAAGAGCATGAACATAAGCATTTCGCCAAGGTGCAAGAAGCTCAAAGAAAATACATGGAGGGGGCATTGGAGTACCACAATCAAGATTTTCAATTGTCCGGGACCAGCTCATTTCTGGAACAAGGTTGTCTTGGCAAATGCCATGACATGTTGTGTGATCCTATGCAACATGATCATAGAGGATGAGAGGAATATACCAGACCCGTTGACTATGAAGATATCGGCACAATCGTTAGGCCTTGCGGGCACACATGCCGCATTCAAGCATTTCTTGAGGCGTGCCGGAAGATCGAAGACTGGGACTCCCATCATCAGTTGACGGAGGATCACATTGAGAATAACTCACAGCTAGTTGAGAGGTCGTGTTCTTAAATTTCTTTCAAATTCATTTAGTTTTATTTGGAAAATTATTTGATCGGATTATTTATGAATTTGGATTATTTGTTGTATTCAGAATGGTTTGTTATAATAGTTGTTGAATTATCCTCGTTGTTTGATCTAAATTGTTGTAAATATGTTGTGAAGAACATATGACCCAACGACAAATGGGTCCTACTTGCATGAAAAAAATGTAGAGGCCACATTATGGCAACTTTGTATTTGCGCACAGCCTCCACAATCTCCAAAACGTTATCAGGGATAAAGCTAGAAAGAAATTTATATTGTGTCAGCAATGCACTACTGGTGTCATCTATGCAATTAGGAAATAATTAGTACAAAGCTGAAATCAGTTGCTCCATGGCAGCTTCGTCCTGTACATTATGGAGCGCCCTTCACATGCGTAATGGAAGCCGCCGACACGACGACTCTGCACAGTTGCTCTTATTTTACTCCCTCCTTTCCCAAATAATTATCTTTCTAGCCATCTCAAATGGACTACAACATACGGATGTATATAGACATGTTTTAGAGTGTAGGTTCATTCATTTTACTCCGTATGTAGTCACTTGTTGAAATCTCTAGAAAGACAATTATTTAGGAACGGAGGGAGTAGAAAAGAATATATGTATCCGTTTTGGATCGTTGATACCGAAATGGTTCTATAAGGTAACTAATGAATTGAAATTTCATTTGGATTTTGTTTCTTATGACTTCTTTTGGGCTGCTGTAACAAATTGCTCTTGCCCTTGGAATTTCAAAGTTTATTTCTCTTTTTTTTTTGACTCTGTGAAACAAGTTTTCTTCAGTTGGATGATGATGGTAAACTATTTTCTGACCAACAAAAAATTGTAATCAATGGCGGAAAACTTGCAACCAAGAGGATTCCAACTCTTTTCTAATTGTTGTGTTACTTCATAATTGTTCGGATCTCCAAAATTTAATGTTTGAACAAGAACTAATTTAATAGTTTATGAATTATATTACACAAAATCCATAATGGTATTTTTTTGTTGTGAGGGAATTGATAATGGTATATATGTTTGCAAAACTCTTATATCGGTGTTCAAAGTTTTTTCCTAAAAAACCTTGATTTTGAAACTATTATTGTGTACAAAATCACTTTTCAAATTCTTGAATTTGTAACTATGAACTAAACCTCTACTACTTAAAAAGAATGTAAGGTTCTCATTCACCTTTCTTTTCACCACTCCTTTGTCCAACCTTCCTTGTATGATAATAAATCAACTTAATTTACTTACCTTCTGAATCAGTTTCACTTTAATTTATTTACCAAACTTCAGATCAAAATATAAAGTAATTCATGGGCAGAATTTGATGATCATTTATTTATATAATCGCATTATTATAGACAGGTAAATCATAAACCAATGTACTAGAAGATTTATATCCCATTGCAACGCATGCGCATTGTTTTAGTAATTGTGAAAATGGTACAGTGAAAGTTGAATTTGTGCGATCAAAATACTCCCTTCGTTTGCGCACGGGCGATCCTGTCCGTCTTCCATCGTACAGTCTCTCTCTAATAAAATAAAAAAAGGAGCTCCCTTCATTGAGAACCATCTCGTGGTGGGAGGGATCAGAAGATGGATCTGTGATTTGCGAAGGCTAGGATTCAGATCCCCATGCTCACACTGTCACACATGCACAGATGCGTCCAGTTGGAATTTACTACTCGTGTCGCTCTAGCGTGTCGTTAGGACTTGGGAGACGTAAGTGTTGCGTATTACTCTATGACGGAAAAAACTCCTTCCGTCGTTTTCAAAAGGAGAGTCGTTGGGAAGGTTCCTTACCTGCGACTGTGCGAGGGCGGCAAAAAATCTATCCAGTCCTCAACTTGTCCTGACTTCACCGTGTGACCGAGGCTGCGCAAGATAACGTACGCCATGACGCAACCTCGGATCACGAAAACTACAGTTATTCTACAATACTCAAACCCAAATAAACACCTTTCCACCAGGATAGTTGGGTTAGATTGAACTAACCCACTCTAACCCTCTCTGTTTGGATACTTTTGGGTTATTTGAGCCCCCAACTAACCCAAACTAGCTCTAACCCCATGATCCAAACAGGGCCACAGCCACATGACCGGTTGATGATCTGAGTTAAAACTAGATAAAGTTTGCACAAGTGTATGGGACGTACTATGAAAAGCCATGAATGATCTTCTTTTCAATAACGCAGATTATCCATGCTTCTTTTTTTTTGCGAGAAAAAGGTCCAAACTATTAATCAAGGGTCTGAATAACTGCCACACGTGTGGCGTCAACGGGAACCCGCCCGCACGCCTCGTGTGGCATGGACGGGAATAGGCCCGCACGACCACGTCCGCGCGCACAAACGCGCGGCCCGCACGTCCGTTCCGTGCCAACCCCGCCCGCACTGCCACGTCCGGGCAAGCCGACCCGCTGCCCGCACGACCAACCAGTTCCCGGTCTCCGATCCATCCCCTCCCTCGTCTGCCGCCATCGTCCCCCACCTCTCGAACCCCGACCTCCGTCCCCGGCCATCTCTGGTTGCCATGGCAAACAGAGCAGATCCGTAAGGCACTCCCACCTCAAAACCACACCCCAACCCTCCCCCACCCCCAGCCCCAAACTCCAACCAAGCCATCCGAAGACGATCATCTAAAACCCAGGTGAAAATCTCCCGATCTGAACCTTCTCATCCTTAAAAGCTGAAAAATCTCCCGATCTTGTGCTGGATCTATGCTGTAGGGGTAGAACACTACATAGTTCAGTGTGTAGTCGCAATTGCCAGGCAGAGTACACCAGATCTGCCATGTACTAACGTTTGAAATTGACTTAATTTCCTAGTTTAATTGACGCAAGTAGTTGGGTACGAAAAATAGGACGGTAGGGGCAAAATTTTGGAATGAAGAGGGCTAGAAGAAATTAATTGCCACTTGTGTATAACGACAGTTGCCACCTTTCGTTGTCGTTAGCTGCCACCTATTATGACCCGTCGATTGCCATCCATATCTTCTGTGTGCAAGCAGCAGAAGAATGCTATTCTTGTGGATTGCTGATGCCTTCTTGTTCATGCAGAGATTGAGACCACATTGGAAAAGAAGGGAGACACGGTAAGAATGAATCACGAAGGTGGCGCTGGTGATTGGGGTTCTCAAAGGCCAGAAACAGCCCCTTGGGATGCAACAGAGTACAGTCAACTCATCTCTTCAGGGCCGTTGCTGCCACTACTGGAACAGTATGCAGGCGTAGGTATGATGCGTGCTAACAAAAAGAAGAGAACAGTTGCCATCTTCGCGACGATGAAGATGACATTCTACTTTTGTCGTGCACTGTCATTTTTTAGCAGGTTCTTATGACCAAAACACAATTAGGGGGGCCCCGTGGCAAGTTCACTCGCAAGGAGCTATCACTGACAAATGTACGGGCAACCAACTTCAACTAGCTTGTATGGACAGTCAAGGTAATGTAAAAACGAAAAAAAGAGCGCATATTGCTGTGGACATGAAAAATGAACATGCAAAAAAACTGGCAAAAGGACTCACGACTTACCGCGGTGTGAAAATGCAGAGCCTTCGTGCAGCGCGTGGCATCAGGCACCGCCAATGTACCTGCCATCGACGTCATACACAGGTCAGTCCATAAAATAAGGTGAAGTTGAGGATGATCAATTAGCAGAAGGAGCATAGGTGGCAAATGCAATTGCCATGACTGGTCATCTACAGTTACCATGTATTAGAAAACTACATTTGACATCCCTGCACGTCTGTTTTTGCCATCCATGGACAAATGTAGTTGCCAGGGGAGAACAACTGCAGTTGCCATGCCATTGCAACTACATTTGCCATGTCATGGCACTGCAGCTGCCATGGAGGAACAACTGCGGTTGCCATGCCGATGCAAATACATTTGCTTTGCCAATAAACTGCAGTTGCCACATCAGGGGCAACTGCAGTTGCCGTGCTAGCACAAAAATACAATTGCCATGAATTTGACCAACCACTGCTATGCACACAGGTTATTACGCTGGTGGTACCCCGGCAAACGTCTCGTGGCAGCCTTCACTAATTGCAGGTGGGGGGAGTCATTCTGGTGTCCCAGGCAACACGGGAAGGTCGAATGCAACACACCAAGGTAAGGGAAAAAAATCTGAACCAGGAAAACAACAGTACCTTTGATACTTGAAGTTATTTGCATGCAAAAACAAACTAGTTGCCATGTTTGTTGAAACAATGGCTGCCATCACTGGACAGCTATAGCTGCCGTGCATGCCCACGCACAGACTCGCGGCTTGCTGTTTGAAAAATGATGTCGTGCAAAATCACTCGAAGATGGTGTGATCCGTTGCGATACACATGTTATTCAAACATAAAACTTAAATCTCGTACCTGTTTTCCCTATCGCAGGGCCTACAACTACAGTTAACAGCAGCGCAGGGACATCAACTGCAGGGAGCTCTGAGCGCATGGAAGACGCGTTCCACCAGCCAGCAGACACTCGTGCCGCAGACAATTTCGAGTCACAGTCGGGAATGGCAATCATTCCAGCAATACAGACAAGCACCCCTTTGAACACAAACACTGACAACACTCAAGTAGAAGGAACTGCCGCCGATACTGAAGTGAATGATGAAAGTGACGACGAGGCAAAAGATGACGAAGATGGTGGGCAATCAGAGATTGTGGTACCTCAGCCACCGTACATTGGGCAGAGATTTGAATCATTCGAGGAAGCAAAGGAATACTACCAGACATATGCAAAGTTCCATGGATTTGCAGTCAACACCGAGTACCATAGAAAAATTAAGAAAACTAATGAGTACAGCAGAGGTGAGATGAGGTGCCACAAGGCACGGAGGAACAAGAAGGTGAAAGGTGCTGCGTCTGTCATTCCGGAACGAAAAAGAGGAATCATTCTCAAGACGGGATGCCCTGTCCGGTGTAAGCTAAACGTAGATGGAACACAGTATGTGGTCACTGAATATTTTGACGAGCACAACCACAGTCTAATAAAGAAGTTCGACCTGGTCAAATTTCTGACCGCCCACAGAGGATTCACCCCAGTCGAAAGACAAATCGTAAAGCTGCTACATGACTGTAACGTCGGTCCATCAAGAATGGTCCAAATACTATCACTCATCCACAGCAAAAAGGGGAAACTGAGTAGCATGCCCTACATACCGGCTGACTTCACAAACCTACAGGCCAAGTACCGTAGAGAGAGCAGGCTGGCTGACATAGAGGCTACAATTGCCTACTTCGATGAGAAAGCAAAGGAAGATCCAGATTTCTTCTATAGGATAAGGTTGGACGACGAGGACCGTGTCAGGAACATGTATTGGGTGGATGGTGCTGCAAGGAGAGCCTACAAACATTTCTGAGATTGCATTTCGTTCGACACGACGTACCTCACCAATATGTACAAGATGCCATGCGCTCCGTTCATAGGAATAAATAACCACAATCAGTCGTTGCAGTTCGGTTGCGGGCTCGTTCAGAACGAAGACACGGATGGGTACGTCTGGTTGTTCAAGACCTTCTTGGAGTGCATGGATGGACTTGCTCCGATGAACATAATAACAGACCAGGATTTTAGCATGCGTGCAGGCATAGAGGGGGTCTTTCCGTTGGCAGTGCACAGGCACTGCAGGTGGCACATAATAAAGAAGGCTGAGGAGACCCTAGGACCGTTCTTTGCTGACCGTCCAGAGCTGCACAAGGCATTCGAGCTATGCGTGGACCACAGCTTGACGGTCGAGGAGTTTGAAAGGAGCTGGATGGCCATGGTTGAAACGCATCAAGTCCAAGACAATGAGATGCTTGCTAGTCTGTGGGAGAAGAGAATGTACTGGGTGCCCGCCTACTTCATACAGTGCTTCTTCCCTTTTCTACAGACTACGCAGCGCAGCGAGGGGTTCAATGCTGTGTTGAAGCGATACGTGAGCCCTGGCAACTCATTGTTACAGTTTTCCAAACAGTACACAGCTCTGCAATAAAAAATTCTGGGATCTAAGCTGCAGCAAGAAGCTACCACCGTGCTAAAGCAGTCGAAATTGCTAACGTACTTACCAATGGAGAGGCAAATGAGCAAGATATACACAAACAAGATCTTTAACAAGTAAGTCAGTTGCGTTACGGGGTCTTATTTGCGCAAAAAGCACTAGGGCAGTAGCTGCCATATAGATTGCAAATGCAGTTGCCATGATATGCAGTTGCCATGTTTAATAGAATACTGTTTGCCATGCTTACTCAGCTGCAGTTGCCATGTTTTGATGAAATTCTCTGTTTACAATGCTTACTCGGATACATTTTACATGTTCAATGAAGTGCCGGTGCCATGTTTAATGAACGTACTTCCATTGGGGCATGTTGGTATGCGAATGCCAATGTCAACTGAAAAAATGTCATACTGTCAACACGTATGCTGAATATACAAATTGCCATGTCTAATAAAATGCAACTGCCATGTTTGTTGAAAATGCAATTCCCATGTTTACTGAAATGTAGATGCCCATGTTTGATGCAATGTGCTTCCATTGGGGAAAATATTGGTGTGGAAACGACGATGGCTAGTTGAAAATGTAATACAGTTGCCATGTCTAGTGTACTGCAGTTGCCATGTTCAGTGTACTGCAGTTGCCATGTCTGGTGTACTGCAGTTGTCATGTCTGGTGTACTGCAGTTGCCATGTTCAGTGTGCTATGTTTGCCATGTTCAGTATACTATGATTGCCATATTCAAAAACAAAAATCTATTTCTATTCCCTTGACAGCATAACGTGCTACAAAAAAAAGGATCGCACGATAGATAACATAAAGCACACAAAACTTGCAGATTCCAGGAAGAAATAAAGTGTGCCAGCATGTTCACGGCTTTCCAGATGGACGAACATACGTTCAAGGTGTGTTCTATTTTGGGCATGTCGGATTCAGAACCTGAAGACCCAGACAAAGGAAGGAACTACTTCGTGAAAGCCTCGATAGGCGAAGGCGAGTACTACTGCCAATGCTGCAAGTTCGAACGGGATGGCATTGTGTGTTGTCACATACTAAAAGTGATGGACATGAACGCTGTGACACGGATGCCCCACCATTTCATAAGGCGACGATGGACTTGGGACGCTGACGACGCGTTGGCGCCGCAGACAACACACGTAGTTCTGGCTGTGCATGACGAGAGACCTGAGTCAACCATGGAAGCCGTGAGGCACGTAGTGCTGACAAAGAACTATGCTGAGCTAATTGATGAAGCGTGCAAAAGTGATGAGACAGCAAGAGTCGCAGAAAAACACAGGAAGGCGCTAAAAAGAGAGCTTGATGAGATCAAGAAGAGGAAAGCTGAGGAAGCCTTACACCGGTTCCCCCGCACATCAAGTGTGCCTTCATCGACAGGGCCATCGTCTGAAAACTCGGACATAGGATCTGGAACAGCAAGCACACAAACGCAGGTCAGGAACCCACCCCGTTCCATCACAAAGGGTCACCCGAGAGAGATAAGGTACAAGTCAGGATTGGAGATTCAAGCAAAACACAAGAAAACGAAGAAAGCGGCGGGCAATCCATGAGCAGAAATTGGGGCATTGCGTCATGGTCCTTGTGGACATTTTGTTTTGTACCCTATATGATGAGATTTTTTGTTTTTAAAATTGGGAGAATAACTACTGAGGAACATCAGAAAAGGAAAGGAACAAAATTCATTGACTGCAGAAATGCAGTTGCCATGTTATGGGTGCTTAATCTGCCATGTTATGTGTATTAAATCTACCATGTTATGTGTACTAAATCTGTCATGTTATGTGTATTAAATCTGCCATGTTGTGTGTGCTAAAAATATGCCATGCTATTTTATACTAAAAAAATGCCATGTTACTTTGTACTAAATATGCCATGCTAGTTGTACTAGAGCTGCCATGTTAGTTGTACTGGATCTGCCATGTTAGTTATACTGTATCTGCCATGTCAAGTATGCTTGATCTGCCATGTTGTTTGAACTGTAATTGCCATGTTAGCTGTGCTTAAAATATGCCATGGTATTTGAAATTACTGTGCATGACATATATTTCCATGACAAATACCACACGGTTTAGAGAAACATAGTGTGTTGTGGGCAATGTATGGAAAATCAAGTTGGACAAAGGCGGAACGTGCATAAATCGCAGCCAGGGTTGTGGCTGCATGATCAACCCTGCCCCCCATGCTAGCCGGTGATACCCCACGTATGTTGAACTACATTTGCCATCTGTTTTAAAACATCATAGACGCAATCAAAAACAGCAAAAACTGGTGCTGTGTGCGATGAAACCATTGTAATAATGATAAAACATAAAAACATATGTGTATTAACGCCTAAAAAATAGGTTCACATCCACACATATATTACAGAACTACTAAAAATGTCGCTCACACACCACCACTACATAGTGGCATACGCTGGGTTGCAGTCGTAACATAGCACACAAACATAGTTTTTGACAATAACAAGATAGATAAGTACCTTACATTCCTTAGCAACAGAATGTAAGGTATGCGTCCGGTGTCTAACACCACATGATCACTTGTACTTCTTGTTGATTTTCTTGACAGCTTCCTCCACGAACTCGCGTGCTCCAGACCGCTTGTTGAAATCTTCGTTCGTCAACCAGTTCCACGTGTGGATTTTCCGGAGCTCAACAGTCATTGCAGCTGTGATGGCGGGGACGATTCTGCCTTCCCACTTTGCAAAGTATTCCAGCGCGTGGAAGCCACAGTGCGTACTGCACGAGAAAAAGACTCAGATGAACACGCAAAAAGGGACAGACATAGCAAAACATAGACTTCAATTCACATGTGGCAACAAAAAAGAGGGGTTGCATTGATGTAAACGGCACATAAAAAGGAGGGGAAAAGAAATTACGTGTTCCCTTGCTTCACAGTCGCCACATACTCAATCGGGAAATGTCTGATCTGGACCTTTGAATTTCCGTAGTGACGGTTCCATGTCTCTTTGAGGTTGTTGATGAAGAATTCAGCATGCGTAGTAAGATCTGAATCAGCTCCCGAACGAATTGAATCAAGCACCTCGAAGCGTTGGTTCTTCAGGTCCAGACAGATCGCGTAGTGGTGACCACACTTGTCATGTTGGGCATGTGGTGCAAGCTCCTGGAACATGGGGAACATGACCTGCATTTAAAAAGTGAAGAAATGAGAAGCAGAGTTCACATAAAAAGAACAACAGAGGGACAAAAAAATTAGAATCATGTAGGATGTTTTTTGGTTATGGGTGGGGGTAGTTGAAGGAAAGTTGCTGTCCATGTATGTACAAGATTTGCCGTGCATTTCGCAAAATCAAAAATTGCCACGTGGTTCGCACGGGGAATGCACAAAACAAAAAGAAGAAAAATGTGCATGGCAACTCTTGCCACATGAAAAACATCTGACACACAATCACAAAGTGCAGAAGATGGCAAAAACCACACCATGTGAAAAAATAGTTCAGACAGGGGAGGAGTACTCACATATTTCTTCAGTGTTAGCTTGAATTCACCGTGCTGAGCGAAATTCTTCCTCAGAATTTTGTGGTGGAAGTCACCATCCCATATTTTGCATGTCACGCTGTAATACATGATGACCTTGTCGGCGCACATATCGATGTGATTGTTGATGTAGTCGATCCAGCATGCAATCACATTCGTCGACATTTTGCCGTTTGGCCTCACGGACTCGGCGAGATCACCCAGGTCGACGTACGTCGCTCCGCATTGAATGACTTTGGTTCTGTCCAAACATGAGCTGTATGAAAACGACATAACACGGAAGAATCATGCCTGCTAAGTAAAAAGATATATGAAAGAACTAAAACGTAAGCGCATCATGTATAGGGAGTACAAAGAGAAAAGATGAAAATGTTAAAAAAAGAACGAAGCAAAATGAGTGATTATAGGATGTGGTCATTTATGCTTTCAACTCCTTCATATGCTTGCTGCTGGCCCTCGCATTTCCAAACCGCTTGATGATGTCGTACAGCTGGGTCTGTTCCTTAGTGGCCCTGAATTCGGGCTCGTAGTCTTCCGCGGGAGGTGCGTGAACTACCCTCTGCTGTCTCACAGAACCAGGGGTCGCGCTTCTGATGGTATCCTCAGTTGCCGTCTCTGCAGTCAAGTTGGAACTTGATTGCCCTTGCCCTCGCGATGTCCTCCTCTGCAATGCTGCCTCCTCAATCTTGTGGTAAGCTTCGTCAAGTGACGGTGAAATTTCCTCAGGGGTGCCTGCAATGATTCAAAAATAAAAAATAAAAAAGTGTGTTAGGATAAGGAGAAAGTCAGAAAACATATGGATTGCGAGGAAATAGGGTGTATGATGTGAGATGTAGGTAGAAAAAAGTGGGGAAATTGCCATGTGTGGTGCAACTACAGTTGTGATGAAAAGTGGGGAAAAGTGGGGAAATACGGTGGCCATGTCATCGCAACTGCAGTTGCCATGCAGTTGTGATGAATTACCGTTCAGATGGCCTGTGGTTGCCATGTCATATCAAATGCAGTTGCCATGTTGCGTCAACTCCACTTGCCATGTGATTATCGTATAGAAAAAATGCAGATTGGTAACAAAAAAAATGCAGGTGACATGGTGTGGCAAATCCAGTTGCCATATGTAATGCACTATAGTTGCCATGTGTCAGCAAATACAGTTGCCATGATGAATCAACTTCAGTTGCCATGTGTTTACCCAAATGTCAAAATGCAGCATGGCAACAACCAAAAAAAATGTAGGCCATGGTGCATCAAAAATCAACTTGCCATGTCATCACACCGCAGTTGCCACCACAAGTGAGAACACCCCGAAAAGAATATGATTGGGACAAAATTCAAACTACAAAATATGTAGACACGAAAATCGTAAGGACATGACAAGTGTACCTTGCACAATTGGCTCCGCAAACTTGACAGCCTTCCTGCCCTCGACCATTGGCTGCGCCATCATTGCAGTCGTGCCTCCTGGAAAAGCAAAGGCAACTGGCATAGGATCATGCACCACCGCTTGGTCTTGACTTATGCCAAGGCTGAAGCTCGGTGGGGTAAATGCCATTGGGTGCCTCTCATTCCTACTGGCCGGACCACGAACGATTTGCGGGGCAGAATCCAATGGTGAAAGATGAACAAACATATCTGAATCTCCCGCTACAGAATGTTCGGGCTTGTTTGCAGGGCGGGGCGTCTTGTCAGCGGTATCAGCAACAGCTTTCATGGCAATCTTCTTGTTTGGGCTGTAGGGGACACCAACATTGACTGGCAGCCTGGAAGTGCGCAGATGTATGTTGGGGATTTCCACTGCGGGTAAAGGCGCAGTCTGCTCCGGCCGTTCACCTGCGTCACTCGTGCCAGCCTTGACAACTGCATCAGTTGTGCTCCGGTCTTGCGGGTTCTCCATCACATTGCTTTGGGCGGTTGGCGGGAACAGAGTGGATGCAGGAACATACCCAAACTCATCTCTCCTGCTCCTAGATACAGCCGGTGCATTGGGTACGACTGTTGGTTGCTTACGGGGGCTGCGACGCCTAGGTGGAAGACCAGCACGCGCCACGGTAACCTTAGCAGTATCTGCACCGACAGGGGCTGGAGTTGTTGTGCCAGGACTCTCACCTGTAGATGGCGTATCCTTATGAACTGCCGCCTCAGCGGCTTCTGTCGTGGACACAGGTGTGCCATCACGCACGCGCTTGGAGTCAGCATCAGAAGAGCAGGAATCTTCCTTGCCTATGTTCGTCTCGGGAGCGTCCACTTCAACACTTGCTGATGGGGTGGCGTGGCTCACTGCGGCATCCTTCATTGCCAGAAGAGTTGGCAATATTTCAGCTGTCCTGGCAGATATGGACTCATCACTCCCCGATGTACGGATGCCTGTTGTCCTAGCCTGGGCATCCGCAGCCGGCGGAGATGGTCGGCCACTTGCATCAGGGTTGGTGGGAGCAGTCATCGGTGCAGCAGCAGTATTGTCGCCGGGTGCCTCATGTACATTTGAGTTGCCCCCCGTTGACAACTTTGAATGTAGTCGTTCAAGCGGATCATTGATACTATGCTTGGCCCCGCACGTAGTAGTCTTCTTCACCCTGCAAAAAGAAAAAAAATCACATGAGAAAGGTTTCAAAAAAATGAGCAAAAATATGTCTTGCAAAATGGTAGAAATCTTAAAGTGAATGAAAAACAAGTGGAAAGTTGGTAGTTGCCATGTAATGGGAACTTGAGTTGCCATGTGTCATGGTTAGCAGTTGCCATTCAGCAGTAGTTGCCATGTTAGCAAAATTGAAGAATGAAAAACAGATGTATGTTCTGTCAGGAATGCAATTTGAAAACTGTGTATGGGATGAGCTCACAAAGCCATAGGTAAAAAATGGCAGTTGCCATTAGGTAGAGGGTTAGATGCCAGTTGCACTAGATGCCAGTTGCCATGTAAAGACCAAATATGAGTTGCCGTAAACTAAAAAAAATGAAGGAAGAAATCATTTGGGGGAAGAGAGGTTGCCGCGTGGGTGACGGTGACAGAAGATCATGTGACAAAGCTGAACAAAATAGCACTGGAAAATTGAAGGAAAATAAACAATATGAAAATGAAAGCACATGGATTAACATACTTCTTGACCGGCTTCCTCATGTCTGGCAACACAACAGGATCCCCGGTGTTGGTCGTCGTCGTACGAGGAGACGACCTGGTGGAAGAGGTGTCACCAGCAATGGGGGCACCTTTGTTCAAGCGAGCAGAAGCACGGGTTGACGTTGGCGCCTGTTTCTTCGTAACTGCTTGTCCACCAGCGGTCGGCTCGCTGCAAATAACAGATGGAGGGGAAAAGGCAAGGTGGCAAATGTCAGACAACAAACCCGTTGCCGCGCTTGACAACAAAAAAGTGCAAAGAAAAATGGATGAGATTGTTCCAAGAAAGTAGACACATCAGAAAACTAAAATTGAAAGTCGAACCTCCTCCTGGAAGCTACGGGATCCGTCTTAGACTTCTTGCCATGAGAACCCTGCCCAACATCATCTGGAGCCCTCCCCCTCCTTGATGGCAACACCCCCTGGCCTCTCGCAGCCGTCTGTTCTTTCACTTTCTCCGGTGGGGGGGGGGGCATCTGTTGCATCCTTGCCACTGTTGCTGCCTCTACGAACTTCAGCTTGTTCATCGTCATCCGTGTCCTGATCCACATTGTCCATGTCGTCGTCATCCTTGCTGAGGCCAGCGTCTGCATCTACATCATCTTGTGTGTCGCCGGGCTCTTGGGAACTGTTGTAGTCGTACCGGCCACGACAACCGGTTGGCCGATGTGTACATTCTGGGACAAATGAAGTGAACTACCTCGCAACCGCGTCGCTGTCAGAGGCACTGAGGGACGTCCATCCCTCAACCAACTTCCCGAGCAATCCGGTCATTCCGGAAGCAAACTGCCCAATTAGATGCTCAACTGTCCACGAAAGCAAGAAGCATCAACAACAACCCGTATTGAAGTCACTTCCGCAACATCAACATGTAATCCACAGCAAACCATGGATGTAGACATTTTGATTACCTCAGAAGGGCAAGACGGAGCTGAGTGCACGTCCATCCACTTTCCAAATTTTTGAGGCCCCCCAAACACGCTGTAGTCTATAGCATGCTTGGCCATCAGCTATGAACAACAAAAAAAGAAATTGTAAGCATGCCTTATGAACCACGGACGGTTGCGTCATGTCAAATTTGTAAGCATGTCGTGTGAAAAAAGACATAAACAAAAACTAACCTGTAGTTTTCCATACGTGCCATGAGTTACCCTGTCTGCGGCAAGCACAGCCTTGACAGCGCTGATGGTCCACGCAGAAACAACAAACTTGTGCGTAGGCGGCGGGCCTCCTACCCCAGTGAAATCCATGGTGGACAGATCAAGACAGTCGACATACATGAGCTGATTTAAAACAATTTTGCAAAGAAAAAAGGAAATATCAGTTGCCATCATGGGTAATTTGTAGTTCAAAAAAAAGAGCAGGATAATGTATGATCCAACGATAATATGTATGTGTTAGTTGCCATCAAAGTGTGATGGCAGTTGCCATCCTACTGTGATGGCAGTTGCCATGCTAATATGAAGGCAGTTGCCACATTGTCAGTATGACAGTTGCCACGTTGTCATTATGGCAGTTGCCACATTGTCACTATGGCAGTTGCCATCTTGTTATGACCAGATTGTCATGCATGAATAAAAGTGTGTTATAAACAAAGAGTTCACACAGAGATCTGGTAAAAATAAATACCATTAAATGCAGGCGACAACCCTTCTGGTACATCTTGTTTTTGAAAGCATCGTGGAGAAAGTCGGCAATAAACTTACACCAGTTCATATTCTTCACATTTTTCAGATTCGCCTGCACCACACAAAATTTCAGGGCAAAAAAGTTTGCCGCGTCAGAAATCAAACGGAAGAAACGCAACGAAAACACTGGCAGTAGTAAGCATGGATCATTCACCAGGATGGGGAAACATTTGTTGCTTGGGCGAAGAGAAGTGGTCGGCGCGAAAACAGCTGAGATGAGGTACATGAGTAGCTTCATCTTGAAAACTTCTCCGTGCATCGTCATGGCCTGCAGAGAATCTGCTAGTACGGACGTGTTCGGCATGGACTCCAACCCAGGAAACAAACGGGCGAACAGCTCTTCCTCGATCTCCTTATTAACCTCGTACGGGACTTTGATATGTCCACGAGGCACACCCAAAGTGCAGAACACGGATTCCTCATTCAATGGAAGTCTTCCCCGTCCCGAGATCACGAATTCCCTGGAGGCAGGATCGTATATCTCACCAAGCCAGTCGCATATAGGGTTGACAAGGTTCGTGCACCAGACATCCATCAGAACCTGCATACCCATCTCAGCAGCAGCTCCCTTTTGATCGTCAGTGAATTTGTCAATCAACACAGTCAGACGTTCCTGGGAGGCTCTGTTGCGAATACGTTTCTTCTTCTGCGAAAAACAGACACAAAAGTGTTGAGATGTTGCCATGTTTTTGCAATGTCATGAAATTTTAGTTCATGATGGGCGACTGCAAAAAGATCTAGGTGCCAACAAATAACATAAATCAGGAGGAGGGGGCGGGTGTGCGGACAGTTACCTCATCGCCCTCTTTTCTCCGTCCAGTTGCCCGGTTACGTTGAGGTGGATCCATGAAATCGTCGTCATCACTTTGATGATCGCCACGATCCATTCTGCTGATGTAGGAACAGACCAAATTGTTAAGGGCGAAAATGTAAATGCAATGGGTAAGCAATTGCCACCTAACAGAAAAATGTCAACTATTTGAATGCAAATGTGGTTGCCATATTATGCAGCCAGTTTGCCACACTGTCATATCTGTATTGTGGCAACAGACATTGTGTTCACATACTATATTGCAACATGATTATACAAAATCCAAGTGGCAAACACGCCCACTCGATGTGCACATTAGTTCCGTCCAGTGCTACCGATTGTGGCAACTATCAAAGTATGGAAACTGTCACAAATAATTAAGAAAAAAACAAGTCTCACAAATGAAAAAGAATGTTTGTGGTTACTATCATGTAAATTCAGCAAAAAAATCCGTTTGCCTCGTTCAAGAGCGTGTGTGTGGCAACTATCTCATTCATTCAGTAAAATTTAGTTGCCCCCCCTGTGTGTGAGCTTGAACACATTTGTGGCAACTATGACAGTCAGTTTCAGAAAATATGTTGCCACAAAAGAGAACACATTTGTGGCAACTGCCACATTTGTTCAGGTAGTTTAGTTGCCACACATTTGTTCACGTTCAGTCATACTGCCATAGTTGCCACATTCAGAAAGCATATTTTTCTGGTTACTTATCATACAAGTTCAGCAGAATTAAGTTTGCCACATGGGAAGAGCATGCGTGTGGCAACTGTCACAGAAGTTCAATGAAATTAGTTGCCCTTATGTGAAAGCTTGAGTGTGGCAACTATGATAGTCATTTTCGGAAATCTGTTGCCACAGAGGAGAACACGTTTGTGGCAACTACCACATTTCTTCAGGTAGTTTAGTTGCCACACATTTGTTCATGTTCAGTCATACTGCCAATTTCTCCACATTCTGCAATTTCAAACCCAAAACTAAACTAGATCTAGGTTTCAATGGCAACTACTTCAACCTCAAAATCACCCTTACAATTCTCGCGCGAAATGGCTGCAACCCCAAATTTCGAACCAATGCGCACCAAAACAACCCGGCGGACAACTCTTAAATCCAAATGCAAGACTAATGCGTGCCTACGAGCAGGCATAACCTCACCGACGATGCCGCCGCAGCGGCGGCGACGAAACTGCCCACTCCCACCAAGCAATGGCAGGCACACAACTACGGCGCACCACTGCAGCGGCGGGAACGTCGGCGCACCGCCGAATCGCCGAAATCTCTAGGAATCGGATCTAGAAACCGAACAGGGAGGAAAAAGGGGAACAAAATCAGGGAGGGGATGCGAGAGATGAAGCGAGCGTTACCTTCGACCCGCACCGCGTTCCGGCGACGCCGCTTCACTCCGGCGAGCACCACCGACGGCCGCGAACACCGTCGACTGTTCCGCCTCCGCCATCGCCTTCTCCCCTCGCCTTCTCCTCCAGTGGTTTGAAGTGCGAGTGGGTTGTGCCAGTAAATGCGACGCGGGGGGTGAGTGAATGGAACCGTGAGGGAGAGGGTGGAGGGGTGTGCGACTTGTTTGACGTCAACCGCGGTCGGAACGTGGCGTGCGGGCGCATGGCAGTTCCACCGCACGCCTCTCAGTGGCAACCGCTGACCGCGGGATGGCAACCACCGTGCGGGCGAACCCACTCGCACACCGCACACGAGAATCGTCCTACGTGGCGCCGAAAACCAGCCCTTTTGCTCCAAGATTCGTGCGTACCGAAACTAGCAGCGATGCTTGCGTGTGGACGGAGTGGTGAACGCCCACACGTGTGGGCGTTAACATTTTCGTTAATCAATTGTCAAGGTAGTACAAAGAACATAAAAAATAGAAGGTACATCCAAGTCCGTAGATCATCTAGCGACGACTATAAGCACTAAAACGAGTCAAATCGTGCCGCCGTCTTTGCGCCTTGATATAGAGGTGTAATTTGCCAAGGGTAATTCTGTCCTAACACATCTATATTTATGCGCCTTGATCACCGTATACACCTTACATAAAGGAACGGAGGGAGTATGTGGGAAAGGCCTCTGCTAGCATGTCACCCCTTACTTGGAATTTTATGCACTTATGATCGAAAATATTAGCAAGCATACAAAACTACTAAAAAGTTCATTGAGGAAAACCCAACCATAACATTAAGATATACTATATTGGTCCCCCTTCAATCTCGTATGTATCAATTTCTACACTCAGCCTCGGTAATCTTTGTCACTCAGGCCGGTCTAGGCATAGTCCTATCAACATACTACTGGCCCTAAGATCTGATTCAATGCCCATTGTTGGTGCCATCATCTTTGGATTTGCTGGGACTAGCGCCCATTTTCCTTGCTACAACCGTTCGGTTTTTGCTAGAACAAACTCCATTATTTGCTACTGAAAGAACATGCGGTGCCCCCATGTTTGGTTTTGGTAATTGATGACAATCTCTATGGACTAATGATTGTCTTGAGTTATATTTGAAGGATTTGTCCATAGGTTTTTCTTGAAGTCCATGTGTTGGTTTCAAGGAGTTTATGAGTTGACCAATGTGCTATTAAGGAATTATCCAAAGATTGGTCATGCGAGTGTTGAGCTTATTGCAAGCATGTCTTGAAGAAGAAGGTTGTGTGATCATTCATGTTTACCTTCAATACATCATCCAAATGAAGAGAGTTGCAAAGATTCAAGGTTGATCAAGACTAAGTCAATAGTGAATCAAGTTGATTAACTCACGAAGCGTAGAAGATGTACCGAGAGGGATCAAGTGAACCCATGGTATGGTAAGCATTGTCCATTGCACTTTGTGTACTAATCCATGGTCTATGTGAGAGTTCTATGTGGGGTTAGGTACGTATCCATGGGCTTGCATCAAGAGGAAGATATCATACAACCCTTGGAAAGGATGACATCAAGTGGTGATCGTCATCAAGATTGCCGTGTGCAAGTTCAAGTGGAGCATCACGAAGAGATCAAGTGCTTGAATCTTGCCATCATTGTGGTGTCAATGGACTTGTGAAGATGAGCCGAAGAGTGGCTCACCCATAGTGGACTATGGGGGAGCAATCATCTAGTCTTCATCGAGCCAACGCAATCAAGAAAGGTGGTCCAACTTGAGGGAGTGAAGATCGTCATCATCTAGCTCAAGTGGACCATGTGCAAGGCAAAGGTTTGCCCTTGATAGGTTTTATATTTTACCGGTCTCATGGTAGTTGTGGGAGACGGGGTTATAGGATCGATTGCCGTACTATCAAGGGGGCTCTCGATGAGTTGCTTGATCGTATCGTTCGTAGAGAGCTCAAACCATTGCATCCTTGCATCATGTTTCTTTGTTCTTGTTTGATTCTCTTTGTGAGTCTTAGAGCTTATGGTCATCTTGATGACAAGCTTGAGTTCATCGAAAACGGAGTTTGCATGCGTCTTCTATGATGTTTTCGGTGTTGGAGGTTTTACCGGTCTTATCCGAGGAAGGGTACTCACCATTTTATTTTGGGCCTTTTCTCATTTGCTTATTATTGGTATTTCTATCAAGATTGTGTTAGCCCTTGTCGCTAGCTTTCCAACAAACTTGGTTTCATGGAAT
Organism: Triticum timopheevii; assembly: GCA_963921465.1. Taxonomy (NCBI): domain Eukaryota; kingdom Viridiplantae; phylum Streptophyta; class Magnoliopsida; order Poales; family Poaceae; genus Triticum; species Triticum timopheevii. The sequence goes on from OY997274.1 coordinate 543,403,396, forward strand.
TCGGAGTCCGTTTGCTAAAGTTGTGGCAGTTTTGGTGTTCTGAAAAGGCTGCAGCGGTACTACCGCGAATTGGAGCGGATGTAATTTTTTACTACCGCTCCAGAGCGGTACTACCGCGGCTCCTACAGAGGTAGTACCGCTCCGGACCAAAAATACTCGTCCCAAGTCCTGCGGAGGTAGGTACGGAAGTATTTTTTTTGTACCGCAAGCAGTAGTACCGCAATCCCTAGCGGTAGTACCGTGAGGACGAGCGGTAGTACCGCTCTGTGCGGGTTGTGAGCATAACGGTTGGATTTTTTCCCACCTATAAAAGGGGGTCTTCTTCCCCATTGAACCTTATCCTTTGAGCTCGTGTTCTTCCCCCATTGTTGGCCTTCTTCGAGCTTGCTAACTCTCAATCCCTCCATGGATTCTTGCTAGTTTTTGAGGGAAAAGAGAGAGGAGATCTAGATCCACATTTCTACCAATCACTTTCTCCTCTATGTGAGGGGAACCCCTTGGATCTTGATCTTGGAGTTCTTAGTGTTCTCCTTCTTGTTCTTCCTCTCATTTTCCTCCCTAGCATTAGTTGCTTCGGTGGGATTTGAGAGAGAAGGACTTGGGCACTCCGTGTGCCCTTGCCATTGCATTTGGTGCATCGGTTTAAGTTCTTCACGTAATACGTGGAAGTTACAAGTTGAGAAGCTTATTACTCTTGGGTGCTTTGTACCCTTGAGCTTGTTCCTCTTGGGTGCTTGGGCGCCCTAGATGGTTGGTGGTGTTCGGAGCTCAATCATTGTGGTGTAAAGCTCCGGGAAAGCGTCGGGGTCTCCAATTAGGTTGTGGAGATCGCCCCGAGCAATTTTATGGGTTCCGGTGACCGCCCCAAGGGTTGCCAAAGTGTACGGGTTTGGTGACCGCCCTCAAGGGTCCCTTAGTGGAATCACGGCATCTTGCATTGTGCGAGGGCATGAGGAGATTACGGTGGCCCTAGTGGCTTTTTGGGGAGCATTGTGCCTCCACACCGCTCCAAACGGAGATTAGCATCCGCAAGGGTGTGAACTTCGGGATACATCATCGTCTTCACGTGCCTCGGTTATCTCTTACCCGAGCCCTTTACTTATGCACTTTACTTTGTGATAGTCATATTGTTTCTTGTCATATATCTTGCTATCACCTAAGCAGTTTTTCTTGCTTAGCATAAGTTGTTGGTGCACATAGGTGAGCCTAGTTGTTGTAGGTTTTGTGCTTGACAAATTAACCACTAGGTTTATTCCGCATTTGTTCAAGCCTCAACCGTAATTATTTTAAAGCGCCTATTCACCCCCCCCCCTCTAGGCGACATCCACGATCTTTCAATTGGTATCAGAGCCTCGTCTCTCTTTGTTGGGCTTAACCGCCTAGAGAGTAAAGATGTCGACTAGGGGATTAGGATTCTCTGACACTCTTAGTTTCGATGGCACAAATTTTGATCTTTGGGTAATTCGCATGCTTAATCTCTTTAGGGTCATGGACCCAAATTTAGAGCGAATTGTAGATATGGGTTTTTCTCCTCCAAAGGATCCCCAAAGATTATCTTTAGAGGATGAGAAAAACTCTTATCTCAATGCTCAAGCCTCTAATGTGCTTTTCGATGCTTTGAGCAATGTAGTTATATTTCAACTCATGCCGTTCCGGGATGCTCATGAGTTATGGACAAAGCTTCAAGATAAATATGGTGTGTCCAAGATTTGTGGGGATGGTTGTTCTCCCTCCACCTCCGGTCATATAGTCTTCTCAACTTCTTCTACTTCACCTACATGTGGTTTGCCACAAGGTAATGATATGGTGAGTAGTGTTGGTCATTGCAATGATGATAGTATGCTTATTGTGGATGATCCTTCATCACTATATTATTGCAATGCTCCCTCTTTGGGCTTTAACAGTTCGAGCACTCCAAATGTTTCACGTGCTTGTGTTGATAGTCCTTGCATATCATGTAGAAATTGCTTGACTAAATATCATGATGATATGCTTGCTATGTCTTGTTGCCATGATAAAAATGCATCTATTTCCTCGAATTGTTGTGCTAACAATGTAGAGGAAACCGAACACTCCATGGAACAAGATGTGGTGTTTAATGGTGCCTCAAGGGATCCTACATCATCCTCTATTGCGTTTTGCCTTATGGCTAAGGCGTCAAAGGTATCTCCTACTTTGTACCCCAATATGTCTCTTGATGATGATGTTGATGCTAATGATGATGAGGATAATGATGAAGAGAATGATAATGTTGCCTCCTTAAAAATTAAGGGGGAAATGGTTTTTAAAGCTCTTCATAAAAATAAAATTGCTCGTTCCAACTTCATGGAAATTATGTCCATTGCTATTGAGAGCAAGAAATATATTGATGAGTTGGAATCTTGTCTTGAGGAGCATGAGGCAAGCTCTTGAACTTGAACAAACCACCAAGGAATCTCTTGAGGAGACTTTTGCTCTAGAATTGTCTAGAGTGAAGGAATCTACTGATAGAGCTATTGAGGTGGCCAATGTTTTTGAAACTAAAAATGCTAAGCTTGAAGTTGCTCATGCTAGACTCCTTGAGGATTTTGAGCACCTCGAAAATGGCTCAAGGGTCATCAAGGGTGAGCTCATCAAACTCACCGAGTCTCATGCTCAACTTGAAGCCGCTTATTTAAAAGAGCTTGCCAAGTTGCATTCTCCTCTTGTTGTTAATGATGATGCTTGTGCTACTAATTCTATTACTTGTGAAGCATCCATTTTGAAGGAGAATGTTGAGCTACGGGCTCAACTTGAGGTGCTATCTTGCAATTATGGGAAATTGGAAGAAAGTCATGAAAAGCTCTCAAGCTCTCATGATGATCTTCTGGTATCCCATAGTGTGCTAAAGATAGCTCATGAGGCCATGATTGCTAAGGTAACATCTAGTGAGCCTCATGTGGATACTAGCACTACTTCTAGTCAAAATAGTATATTGCCATGTGCTAGTCCTTGTAATTCATCTACTCACAATGTTGGTACATCTTGTGATGAATTGCTTTCCTTGCCTTTTTGCTCTAACGATGAAGCTTATACTTCCTCTAGTACTTATGTTGGGACTAACCATGTAGAGGAAATCAAAGAGCTCAAGGCCCAAGTCACTTCTTTGAAGAAAGACTTGAAAAAGTGTCATGAAGGGAAGTCCACACTCAACAATATCTTGAGTGTGCAAAAATCCCCCAATGACAAAGGTGGACTTGGATTCAACTCCAACAAGAAGAAGAAGTCCAAGTTGAACAAGAAGAAGGGCCAAGAACAAGTCAAGAATTCGGCCTAGATTGTTTGCTTCAAGTGCAAAGTCGAAGGGCATCATGTTAGATCTTGCCCATTGAAGAAGAAGGCCATTAGTGTCAAGCAACAAGGGAAGAGGGCACAAGTTCAATCTCATGCTCAACATCAAGTTGAAGAAAGGCCTCTTCCCAAGAAGACTCAAGTTAATGCTTCTCAAATTGAGAAATCAAGTGAGAAGAAAGTGAAGAGTAGACGTTGCTACTTATGTCATGAGAAAGGTCACGTCGCTTCTTCATGCACTAGTGGTAACTTATCCAACCCAATTATTATTGATGATATCTATTCTCTTGGTAAGGATAAGGTTGGCAATGTGTTTGCCAAGTTTGTTGGTACTCAAAGTGGTGTCAAGCAAAGAACCATTTGGGTAGCCAAACCTATTGTGACTAACCTCTTAGGACCCAACTTGGTTGGGGACCAACAAGCTCAAACTTGATCAATAGGTGTTGTTGGATGGCATTGGAGAGTTGGCTACATTATGAAGAATTAAGGGGACTTCATCATTCTCTTTGTCTCAAGCCAAGTCAATTGGATTATCAAGTTTCTATCTTATATCCAATGTGCCTCCTTGCTGTAACTTGTACTTAAATTGTTTACCTTGAAAGTTACTTGCCCCCTTGCATGTTTTGGTTTTGTTTGATGTGTCTCCAAATTGCCTTTGTGTATATTGGTTTGCACACCATGTACTTGTGTGTCATTCGTTGAGCCTTAGTGCATCTTGTTTATTTCTTAGTTGGCTCTTCTGAGAGATTAATGGAATATCCATTATGGGGGAGTGGTGTGCTTTGTGCACCTCACAATCCTATAAATGTGTGCACATGAGTAATACCATCTAGTATTGATATTTCAAGATTATCTAGTCGCTAGGTGGTATATCTCTCATGAGAAATTCAAATTCTAAAAATTCCATTGATTATCTCGTGTTGGATCCTCTTATTGCCTCTTTTTAAGTTTTCTTCATTGGTATCACATTATGGGGGAGTAATATGCTAAGTATATTACTAGCCTAGAAAATGTGTACATTTGAGATGTTGTCACCTAGTGTTGATATTGTAGATTATCTTGTTCCTAGGTGGCATGTTAGCTCTACAATTTGCAATTTGCTTGTGTGTGGTGTGAAGATGATGTTGGATATCCTTGCTATCTACCACCGGGAATTCTTTCCATCTACTTCTTGTCTTTTGACAATCGGTAGTCATTTATGTGTGGTAGAATTTATTGATCATCTTTACATTGGATTTTGTTTTACTTGCCTTTTCTCTTGCCAAGGTTTGTGTCAACTCCCGTTGTCTTCCATACCACTTGTGGATCTTGTTTATTTCTTGTTCTTGTCTAGTGTTTTCTAGATATAGTGAAAGCGGTGATCCCACCTTGTGCATTTTGTATTCAAATACAAATCCTATATAATGCACAACTCGTGGGGGAGCTATTCTATTTTCTTCAGAACACTCTTCTTGTGATCCTTATCAAGTGTGTTTTGGTGGAAGGCAAGCCATTTCTTTTTGGTACTTTGTGCCATCATGAAACTTTGTTGAGAGCTTGGTTTTTTTGGAACCATCCTCTCTTTGGGAGTTTGACATCTTTAGTTTAGTGTGTATCAATGGATATCTCTTTCCTTGATGTATCTTTAATGATATCTTCCAAGTGATGATTTCTCCATTTGGTATCCTTTTCACTTGGCATTTCTTTGTCTTTTGGTTTCGGGTTTTGAAAGTCTTGAGCATGCATGTTTACTTCATGTATTTAATTTGGCATGCTTTCTTTCTTTGTCTCAATATATAGGGGAATCTCCACCTAGTCTCAATTTGGATGAGATGTGCATGAAATTCATTTTCATATCTATATGCACATATTTATGTGGAGTTTGTCCTATGTATTGGTGTTTCTAACTATTTGGTCCCGATGAGTTTGGGTACCGTTTAGTTTGTGTTGTTCTTCTAGGAGCATTTGGAGATGCATTGGATGCTCGGCTCACTCACAAGGAAGGTGTTATCACCATGTGCATATTTGAGTTAAGCTAGGATGATCAGTGAACTACTATCTACCTTCAATTGGTATCTACTACATCCTTCCAATGATATCTCGGTAACAAGTATCTATTCATGCTTTCCCCTCTTGCATTCAACCGTGTGTAGGTTGTATCTTGGCATGATATTCATTTCATATCTTGTGATACTTGTTTCCTTTCTCAAAGCATCCCAACGATGATCTCTGTTGCTAGTTGTGATGCCATTGATGGATGTGTGTTTGGACTTCATTTATATACAATAAGACCATATCTAGCCAAGTGATATGCTTTCAAGCAAATATCTTATTGGTATATTTATGACTTCCTTGTGGATATCTTGTTCCTTCGTGTTGTAACTATTTCGGGTGTACATCCTTCTTTGTAGATATATATCTCATGATTTCGTCTACCTAGAACCTTATACACTTGAGAGAAATTACATCTCTAGTTGATATCCTTTCTTTCACGTCCACATTGTTTTTCTCTTGTTATTTCTTTGGTGGCTCCGTGAAAGCTTTTGCCTTGAGTGCGTGTCCTCTATCGTTGCATCTTGTTGCACTCTTGTGTGGTGAAGATTATTTTCCTCTTTCTTATCTTTACGAGGCATTTGCCATCTTAATTGGTATCCCTCGTCTTGATGAGCCTCTCATCGTCTATCTTCACCACGGGTTGTCACAAGCATAGGTTCTCTTTTGCTTTTTAGTAAGCTTGTGAACCCATTTGCCAGTTGTGTGTGGGAATGATAGGCCTTGCACCGTGTGCCTCATTCTTTCAAGACTATGTTGATGCTTAATGCTCATCCTAATTTTAGTCTTCTCAAGTGCTTCGCCATGACTCACACACATAATTTTGGTTGAGCCTATTCTTAAGTTGCCTCTTTTACATGGTGCTCAACCATGTGCTTGTTGCAAGCGCTAGGCTTTGTTTCCTATATGCTCTCTTGCACTGGATGTTAGTTTCTATTGATTTTGGGGGAGCTATGATCCTATTTTGTGCACTTTGTATTCAAATACAAAAATTCTTATGTGTGCACAAATCATGGGGAGCTTCTCTAGTTTCTTTAGAACACTCCTTTGCGGTTATCATAATATCTTTGTTATTGTGGCACGTAGGATCATTGGTCTAGTTGGTTCAATTGATATCCGTTGATTGCTTGCTTCAATTGGTATCTTCTCATTGCTTGTGTCTCTCTTTGTTATGTCTTTGTGTCATATCTTTTTGTTGCAATCTTTGGGCCTCGGTATAGTTTGTCTTCCTCCAAGTATTGGCAATTGGATATGTGTATTGCATTCCACTCTCTTGTCGAGAAATACACAATTTATGGAGGAACACCTTTTATTTTGGCCTTCTTAGCTTTTCACCCGTTTTAGCAATCGATGCCAATGGGGGAGGAGTTTCATAGAGTATTGTGGGAGTTTTGTGGAGAAGTCTTCTGAGTTTTCTCCTTGCTTTGGTTTTGGTTCCTAAGCATTTGCATCTCATTCTCATGCATCATTGGTTGTTGCATTGCATGGTGATGCATAATTCCTTGTATAAATTCTCTTGAAAGTGATTGTCATTGTTGACGATTTGTTGTTAATTTACGATTTGTTGGTGCTTGTGTTTCCAGCAATTAATGGCATTCTTGGTTCACAATCGTCTTGGCACTACATTGACCCCTCTGGCAATCTAAACTTATACCAGCAGGTTAGGAATTTTATGATGTCAGTTAGATATTCTTGAAACTGAACGCCTTCTCATTGAACCATTTGATGCACCAGGCAATACAAGGGGTCGGCAAAGTTCTGCGGTCTTATGGCAATGGTGGCAAAATTCAAGCAATGGGTTTTGGTGCAAATATACAAGGCCATCATCTATCACGCTGTTTCAACTTGGTCAATGAGGAGGTAAGATTCATGATGTACTTCTTTAATTTTGCAGACCTAATGCATTTTTTGCAGCTGATAGCACTTGTATTTCTTAGACCGCCTTTCATGTTTACATACTTATCTAATTCTATTCCCATCACAGCTCACAGGAGTTGCTGAGGTATTTGCAGCTTATGAATCTACTCTAAAAGTGGTTTCCCTTGCGGGGCCAACCATGTTTGGGCCGGTGATCAACAAGGCTGCAGAAATTGTCAGCCATTCTATGGAAAACGGAAGTAAAACATATTCGGTCTTGCTCATTATTACGGTATGTAATCAGATATCCTCATGTGATCGATGTTAGCTCACAAAATTCAACCGAGCATTGTTTGCAGGCTGAAGTATTTACTGACAAGCAAGAAACAATAGATTCTATTGTGAGGGCATCAGAGTTGCCCTTGTCTATTATCATTGTGGGAGTAGGGGATGCTGATTTCACAGAAATGAAGGTACACATTTACTGAATATTTTCAGAATTGAGCTTCATGAGGGCACTTTAACGGCATCTGCGGTGCCGCCATGCGTCCAACGAAGATGCAGGAATTCACTTGCACCTACCAGAAACAATTCTACTAATCACATGTGGTTTGCCTGATGAACAAAGGCTGCCTGCTAATTTTTCAACGCAACATGAAGTACTAATGTTTATCTGACAACCCCCCCCCCCCCCCCGCGGCTTTGTCAGATGCTAGAGGCGGGCTACGGTAGGCGGCTGGAAAGCTCAACAGGTCATGTCGCGAGCCGGGACATTGCACAGTTTGCTCGCATGAAGAAAAATGGAGGTCAGCAGCAGTTTCACACAATTTACCTTCGACGAACTCCGGCTGTTGATACCACCGTGGCTATTCCTGACCTGAAAAATAACCGTGACACCCATCACTGAAAGGCAACAATTTTTTGTGTGCAGGTCAGAAGGTTCTCCAAGGTCTGCTGGATAAACTACCTGGGCAGCTCGTGGAGTACATATCCGGCCCCCGCCCGGTGGATTGCCACACATTAGACAAACTTGGGCTAGCAATTGGAAAAACCGTGAGATGTTTTGCCGCCAACCATTTGGGTGTGTTTGGCAACAAATTATTGTAAAAACCAAAGTATTGAAAAACAACAGTATTTCAGCATGTTTGTATCCACTGTTAGCAGATACCATGGTTTACACATATCAAAGGGTATTGGAGACTCCTACTGCTTAGCAGCCTCCAAACTCCTAGAGTAATAAGGTTGTTAAGCACAAGTAGGGGGGTCACAAATTCCTTCAGTGGAAGAGTAGATCGGGCGATCCTCTTTGAATCATCAAAGTTTGGGCAGGATTGGTTGGAGGAATCAATGGGGTTTGAGCTTTTTCAAGATCAACAAAGGAGATGGCATGTAGCCCTGGAAGTTGCTGGTGTATAGTGCGTGCAATGAAGGAGTGGCTGTTTTGCGGGGCGATGAGAGCATTGGGGTGTTGCAAGGCGAGCCAATCTAGCCATGGTGTTGTATTCAGGAGTAGAGCTTTGACCGCGAATTTAATTAACAGACAGTTGTTCTGCTTATGTAAGTTTTTTAGGCCTAGGCCACCACAGTTTTTTGGTTTGCACACATTTTTCCAGGCAACTAAGCATTGAGCACCGGTACACGTTTCCTCTGCGGCCCAGAAGAAAGCACGCCTAATCGAGTCTAGTTTTTTTATAACGCTTTTGGGGATGAGGAAAACAGACATAAAATAAACCAGTATGGAGTCAAGGACTGCGGATAGTAGGATGAGCCTATCTCCTTTGGAAAGGATTTTTGCATGCCAGCCTGTTAAGAATTTTCTACAACGCTCAATGATAGGAAGGAAGGCGTTCGAGGGTAGTCGTGTGGGTGCAAGGGGGAGTCCTAGGTAGATCTGAGGGAAGGTTGATGTTGTGCATTGCATGGTGGAGGAAATGGAGTCTGCCAAGAGTGGTGGGATGTGCATGGGCACGAACGTTGTTTTATTGAAATTGATAGTGAGGCCAGTGGCCAGTGCGAAGTTATGTAGGATGTTTTTGTTGGGGAACGTTGCAGAAAATTAAAATTTTTCCTACGGCTTCACCAAGATCCATCTATGAGTTCATCTAAGCAACGAGTCATGGGAGAGAGCTTGCATCTACATACCACTTGTAGATCGCGTGCGGAAGCTTGCAAGGTGATGATGGAGTCGTACTCGAACGTGATTCAGATCACCGATGCCAAGTGCTGAACGGACAGCACCTCCGTGTTCAACACACGTACGGGACGAGCGACGTCTCCTCCTTCTTGATCCAGCAAGGGGGAAGGAGAGGTTGAGGAAGACAGCTCCACCGGCAGCACGACGGCGTGGTGATGGTGGAGAAGCAGTACTCCGACAGGGCTTCGCCGAGCACACAACGAAGGAGGAGAGGTGTTGGGGAGGGAGAAGGAGGCAACCAAAGGCCAAGGACTCAAGGTCTGAAGTCCCTCCTCTCCCCCACTATATATAGGAGGGCCAAGGGGGGGGTGGCCGGCCCTAGGAGATCCAATCTCCTAGGGGGGCGGCGGCCAAGGGGGGTTTCCCTCCCCCCCAAGGCACCTAGGAGGTGCCTTCCCCTCCTAGGACTCTTGCCCCCTTGAACCCTAGGCGCATGGGCCTATGTGGGGCTGGTGCCCTTGGCCCATGCAGGCCAAGGCGCACCCCCTACAGCCCATGTGGCCCCCCGGGGCAGGTGGCCCCACCCGGTGGGCCCCCGGGACCCCTCCGGTGGTCCCGGTACAATACCGATAACCCCGAAACTTGTCCCGATGCCCGAAACAGGACTTCCCATATATAAATCTTTACCTCCGGACCATTCCGGAACTCCTCGTGACGTCCGGGATCTCATCCGGGACTCCGAACATCATTCGGTAGTCACATACTTGACTTCCTACTGACCCTAGCGTCACCGAACCTTAAGTGTGTAGACCCTACGGGTTCGGGAGACACGCAGACATGACCGAGACGACTCTCGGGCAATAACCAACAGCGGGGTCTGGATATCCATGTTGGCTCCCACATGCTCCTCGATGATTTCATCGGTTGAACCACGATGTCGAGGATTCGATCAAACCCTGTATACAATTCCCTTTGTCAATCGGTACGTTACTTGCCCGAGACTCGATCGTCGGTATCCCAATACCTTGTTCAGTCTCGTTACCCGGCAAGTCACTTTACTCGTACCGTAATGCATGATCCCGTGGCCAACACCTTGGTCACATTGAGCTCATTATGATGATGCATTACCGAGTGGGCCCAGAGATACCTCTCCGTTATACGGAGTGACAAATCCCAGTCTCGATCCGTGTCAACCCAACAGATACTTTCGGAGATACCTGTAATGCACCTTTATAGTCACCCAGTTACGTTGTGACGTTTGATACACCCAAGGCACTCCTACGGTAACCGGGAGTTACACGATCTCATGGTCGAAGGAATAGATACTTGACATTGGCAAAGCTTCTAGCAAACGAACTATACGATCTTTTATGCTATGCTTATGATTGGGTCTTGTCCATCACATCATTCTCCTAATGATGTGATCCCGTTATCAACGACATCCTATGTCCATAGTCAGGAAACCATGACTATCTATTGATCATAACGAGCTAGTCAACTAGAGGCTCACTAGGGACTCATTGGGTCTAAGTGTTCACACGTGTATTACGATTTCCGGATAATACAGTTATAGCATGAACAAAAGACAATTATCATGAACATTGAAATATAATAATCCTTTTATTATTGCCTCTAGGGCATATTTCCAACAGTCTCCCACTTGCACTAGAGTCACCAATCTAGTTACATTGTGATGAATCGAACACCCATAGAGTTCTGGTGTTGATCATGTTTTGCACGCGAGAGAGGTTTAGTCAACGGATCTGCGACATTCAGATCCGTGTGCACTTTGCAAATCTCTATGTCTCCATCTTGAACATTTTCACGGATGGAGTTGAAACGACGCTTGATGTGCCTGGTCTTCTTGTGAAACCTGGGCTCCTTGGCAAGGGCAATAGCTCCAGTGTTGTCACAGAAGAGTTTGATCGGCCCCGACGCATTGGGTATGACTCCTAGGTCGGTGATGAACTCCTTCATCCAAATCGCTTCATGCGCTGCCTCCGAGGCTGCCATGTACTCCGCTTCACATGTAGATCCCGCCACGACGCTCTGCTTGCAGCTGCACCAGCTTACTGCTCCACCATTCAACATATACACGTATCCGGTTTGTGACTTAGAGTCATCCAGATCTGAGTCGAAGCTAGCGTCGACGTAACCCTTTACGACGAGCTCTTCATCTCCTCCATAAACGAGAAACATGTCCTTTGTCCTTTTCAGGTACTTCAGGATATTCTTGACCGCTGTCCAGTGTTCCTTGCCGGGGTTACTTTGGTATCTTGCAACCAAACTTACGGCAAGGTTTACATCGGGTCTGGTACACAGCATGGCATACATAATAGATCCTATGGCTGAAGCATAGGGGATGACACTCATCTCTTCTTTATCTTTTGCCGTGGTCGGTGACTGAGCCAAGCTCAATCTCACACCTTGTAACATAGGCAAGAACCCCTTCTTGGACTGATCCATTTTGAACCTCTTCAAAATCTTATCAAGGTATGTGCTTTGTGAAAGACCTATGAGGCGTCTCGATCTATCTCTATAGATCTTGATGCCTAATATATAAGCAGCTTCTCCAAGGTCCTTCATTGAAAAACACTTGTTCAAGTAGGCCTTAATGCTGTCCAGGAGTTTCGTATCATTTCCCATCAAGAGTATGTCATCTACATATAATAGGAGAAATGCTACAGAGCTCCCACTCACTTTCTTGTAAACGCAGGCTTCTCCATAAGTCTGCGTAAACCCAAACGCTTTGATCATCTCATCAAAGCGAATGTTCCAACTCCGAGATGCTTGCACCAGTCCATAAATGGATCGCTGGAGCTTGCATACTTTGTTAGCGTTCTGAGGAACGACAAAACCTTCCGGCTGCATCATATACAGCTCTTCCTTAAGATGTCCATTAAGGAATGCCGTTTTGACGTCCATCTGCCATATCTCATAATCATAGTATGCGGCAATTGCTAACATGATTCGGACGGACTTAAGCTTCGCCACGGGAGAGAATGTCTCGTCGTAGTCAATCCCTTGAACTTGTCGATAACCCTTAGCGACAAGTCGAGCTTTATAGATGGTAACATTACCATCCGCGTCCGTCTTCTTCTTAAAAATCCATTTATTTTCTATCGCTCGCCGATCATCGGGCAAGTCTGTCAAAGTCCATACTTTGTTTTCATACATGGATCCTATCTCGGATTTCATGGCCTCAAGCCATTTGTTGGAATCCGGGCCCGCCATTGCTTCTTCATAGTTCGAAGGTTCATTGTTGTCCAGCAACATGATTTCCATGACAGGGTTGCCGTACCACTCTGGTGCAGAACGTGTCCTTGTGGACCTTCGAAATTCAATAGCAACTAGATCTGAAGTACCTTGATCATCATCAACATTTTCCTCTTCAGTTGGTGTGGGCATTACAGGAATGGTTTCCTGCGCTGCACCACTTTCCCGTTCGAGAGGTAGTACTTCATCGAGTTCTACTTTCCTCCCACTTACTTCTTTCGAGAGAAACTCTTTCTCCAGAAAGCATCCGTTCTTGGCAACAAAGATCTTGCCTTCGGATCTTAAGTAGAAGGTATACCCGACAATTTCCTTAGGGTATCCTATGAATACGCATTTTTCCGACTTGGGTTCGAGCTTTTCAGGTTGAAGTTTCTTGACATAAGCATCGCATCCCCAAACTTTTAGAAACGACAGCTTAGGTTTCTTCCCAAACCATAATTCATACGGTGTCGTCTCAACGGATTTAGACGGTGCCCTATTTAAAGTGAATGTAGCTGTCTCTAGAGCGTATCCCCAAAATGATAGCGGTAAATCGGTAAGAGACATCATAGACCGCACCATATCCAATAAAGTGCGATTACGACGTTCGGACACACCGTTTCGCTGAGGTGTTCCAGGCGGCGTGAGTTGTGAAACGATTCCACATTTTCTTAAGTGTGTACCAAATTCGTGACTTAAGTATTCGCCCCCACGATCTGATCGTAGGAACTTTATCTTACGGTCATGTTGATTCTCTACCTCACTCTGAAATTCCTTGAACTTTTCAAAGGTCTCAGACTTGTGTTTCATTAAGTAGACATACCCATATCTACTCAAGTCGTCAGTGAGAGTGAGAACATAACGATATCCTCCGCGAGCCTCAACGCTCATTGGACCGCACACATCGGTATGTATGATTTCCAACAAGTTGGTTGCTCGCTCCATTGTTCCGGAGAACGGAGTCTTGGTCATTTTGCCTAAGAGGCAAGGTTCGCATGTGTCAAATGATTCATAATCAAGAGACTCTAAAAGTCCATCAGCATGTAGCTTCTTCATGCGCTTGACACCAATGTGACCAAGGCGGCAGTGCCACAAGTATGTGGGACTATCGTTATCAACTTTACATCTTTTGGCATCCACACTATGAACATGTGTAATATTACGCTCGAGATTCATCAAGAATAAACCATTGACCATCGGAGCATGACCATAAAACATATCTCTCATATAAATCGAACAACCATTATTCTCAGACTTAAATGAGTAGCCATCTCGTATTAAACGAGATCCAGATACAATGTTCATGCTCAAACTTGGCACTAAATAACAATTATTGAGGTTTAAAACTAATCCCGTAGGTAAATGTAGAGGCAGCGTGCCGACGGCGATCACATCGACCCTGGAGCCATTCCCGACGCGCATCGTCACCTCGTCCTTCGCCAGTCTCCGTTTATTCCGCAGCTCCTGCTGTGAGTTACATATGTGAGCAACGGCACCGGTATCAAATACCCAGGAGTTACTTCGAGTACTGGTAAGGTACACATCAATTACATGTATATCAAATATACCTTTGGTGTTGCCGGCCTTCTTATCCGCTAAGTATTTGGGGCAGTTCCGCTTCCAGTGCCCCTTCCCCTTGCAATAAAAGCACTCAGTCTCAGGCTTGGGTCCATTCTTTGACTTCTTCCCGGCAACAGGCTTACCGGGCGCGGCAACATCTTTGCCGTCCTTCTTGAAGTTCTTCTTACCCTTGCCCTTCTTGAACTTAGTGGTCTTATTGACCATCAACACTTGATGTTCTTTCTTGATTTCAGCCTCTGCTGACTTCAGCATCGAGAACACTTCAGGAATGGTCTTTACCATCCCCTGCATGTTGTAGTTCATCACAAAGCTCTTGTAGCTTGGTGGGAGCGACTGGAGGATTCTGTCAATGACCGCCTCATCTGGGAGGTTAATGTTCAACTGGGTCATACGTGCGTGCAACCCAGACATCTTCAGGATGTGTTCACTGACAGAACTGTTCTCCTCCATCTTACAACTGTAGAACTTGTCGGAGACATCATATCTCTCGACCCGGGCATGAGCTTGGAAAACTAGTTTCAGCTCTTCGAACATCTCATATGCTCCGTGATGCTCAAAACGCTTTTGGAGCCCCGGTTCTAAGCTGTAAAGCATGCCGCACTGAACGAGGGAGTAATCATCAGCACGAGTTTGCCAAGCGTTCATAACGTCTTGGTTCTCTGGGACGGGAGCGGCACCTAGCGGTCCTTCTAGGACATATTGCTTCCTGGCAGCTATGAGGATGATCCTCAGGTTTCGGACCCAGTCCGTATAGTTGCTGCCATCATCTTTCAGCTTGGTTTTCTCTAGGAACGCGTTGAAGTTCATGTTGACATGAGCGTTGGCCATTGATCTACAATACATATTTGCAAAGGTTTTAGACTAAGTTCATGATAATAAAGTTCTTAATCAAAATTATGAACTCCCACTTAGATTAGACATCCCTCTAGTCATCTAAGTGTTACACGATCCGAGTCGACTAGCCCGTGTCCGATCATCACGTGAGACGGACTAGTCATCGTCGGTGAACATCTTTATGTTGATCGTATCTTCCATACGACTCGTGTTCGACCTTTCGGTCTCCGTGTTCCGAGGCCATGTCTGCACATGCTAGGCTCGTCAAGTTAACCCTAAGTGTTTTCGCTGTGTAAAACTGTCTTACACCCGTTGTATGTGAACGTAAGGATCCATCACACCCGATCATCACGTGGTGCTTAGAAACGACGAACTGTAGCAACGGTGCACAGTTAGGGGAGAACACTTCTTGAAATTTTGTAAGGGATCATCTTATTTACTACCGTCGTCCTAAGTAAACAAGATGCATAAACATAATAAACATCACATGCAATTATATGGTTGTGACATGATATGGCCAATATCATCAAGCTCCATTGATCTCCATCTTCGGGGCTCCATGATCATCTTGTCACCGGCTTGACACCATGATCTCCATCATCATGATCTCCATCATCGTGTCTTCATGAAGTTGTCACGCCAACGACTACTTCTACTTCTATGACTAACGCGTTTAGTAATGAAGTAAAGTAGTTTACATGGCGTTCTTCAATGACACGCAGGTCATACAAAAAAATAAAGACAACTCCTATGGCTCCTGCCGGTTGTCATACTCATCGACATGCAAGTCGTGAATCCTATTACAAGAACATGATCTCATACATCACAATTCAACATTCATCACAACTTCTGGCCATATCACATCACATGATCAATCGCTGCAAAAACAAGTTAGACGTTCTCTAGTTGTTGTTGCATCTTTTACGTGGCTGCGATTGGGTTCTAGCAAGAACGTTTTCTTACCTACGAATCACCACAACGTGATTTTGTCAACTTCTATTTACCCTTCATAAGGGCCTTGTTCATCGATTCCGCTCCAACTAAAATGGGAGAGACAGACACCCGCCAGCCACCTTATGCAACTAGTGCATGTCAGTCGGTGGAACCGGTCTCACGTAAGCGTACGTGTAAGGTTGGTCCGGGCCGCTTCATCCCACAATACCGTTGAGCAAGAAAAGACTAGTAGAGGCAAGTAAGATGACAAGATCAACGCCCACAACAAATTGTGTTCTACTCGTGCATTAGAGAACTACGCATAGACCTAGCTCATGATGCCACTGTTGGGGAACGTTGCAGAAAATTAAAATTTTTCCTACGGCTTCACCAAGATCCATCTATGAGTTCATCTAAGCAACGAGTCATGGGAGAGAGCTTGCATCTACATACCACTTGTAGATCGCGTGCGGAAGCTTGCAAGGTGATGATGGAGTCGTACTCGAACGTGATTCAGATCACCGATGCCAAGTGCTGAACGGACAGCACCTCCGTGTTCAACACACGTACGGGACGAGCGACGTCTCCTCCTTCTTGATCCAGCAAGGGGGAAGGAGAGGTTGAGGAAGACAGCTCCACCGGCAGCACGACGGCGTGGTGATGGTGGAGAAGCAGTACTCCGACAGGGCTTCGCCGAGCACACAACGAAGGAGGAGAGGTGTTGGGGAGGGAGAAGGAGGCAACCAAAGGCCAAGGACTCAAGGTCTGAAGTCCCTCCTCTCCCCCACTATATATAGGAGGGCCAAGGGGGGGGGTGGCCGGCCCTAGGAGATCCAATCTCCTAGGGGGGCGGCGGCCAAGGGGGGTTTCCCTCCCCCCCAAGGCACCTAGGAGGTGCCTTCCCCTCCTAGGACTCTTGCCCCCTTGAACCCTAGGCGCATGGGCCTATGTGGGGCTGGTGCCCTTGGCCCATGCAGGCCAAGGCGCACCCCCTACAGCCCATGTGGCCCCCCGGGGCAGGTGGCCCCACCCGGTGGGCCCCCGGGACCCCTCCGGTGGTCCCGGTACAATACCGATAACCCCGAAACTTGTCCCGATGCCCGAAACAGGACTTCCCATATATAAATCTTTACCTCCGGACCATTCCGGAACTCCTCGTGACGTCCGGGATCTCATCCGGGACTCCGAACATCATTCGGTAGTCACATACTTGACTTCCTACTGACCCTAGCGTCACCGAACCTTAAGTGTGTAGACCCTACGGGTTCGGGAGACACGCAGACATGACCGAGACGACTCTCGGGCAATAACCAACAGCGGGGTCTGGATATCCATGTTGGCTCCCACATGCTCCTCGATGATTTCATCGGTTGAACCACGATGTCGAGGATTCGATCAAACCCTGTATACAATTCCCTTTGTCAATCGGTACGTTACTTGCCCGAGACTCGATCGTCGGTATCCCAATACCTTGTTCAGTCTCGTTACCCGGCAAGTCACTTTACTCGTACCGTAATGCATGATCCCGTGGCCAACACCTTGGTCACATTGAGCTCATTATGATGATGCATTACCGAGTGGGCCCAGAGATACCTCTCCGTTATACGGAGTGACAAATCCCAGTCTCGATCCGTGTCAACCCAACAGATACTTTCGGAGATACCTGTAATGCACCTTTATAGTCACCCAGTTACGTTGTGACGTTTGATACACCCAAGGCACTCCTACGGTAACCGGGAGTTACACGATCTCATGGTCGAAGGAATAGATACTTGACATTGGCAAAGCTTCTAGCAAACGAACTATACGATCTTTTATGCTATGCTTATGATTGGGTCTTGTCCATCACATCATTCTCCTAATGATGTGATCCCGTTATCAACGACATCCTATGTCCATAGTCAGGAAACCATGACTATCTATTGATCATAACGAGCTAGTCAACTAGAGGCTCACTAGGGACTCATTGGGTCTAAGTGTTCACACGTGTATTACGATTTCCGGATAATACAGTTATAGCATGAACAAAAGACAATTATCATGAACATTGAAATATAATAATCCTTTTATTATTGCCTCTAGGGCATATTTCCAACAGTTTTTTAGCTGTTGGGCGCCGTCATTAGATGCTTTGGCGATGATTAGAGTGTCATCGGCATATTGTAGGACAGTTGGCGGAAGATGTGGGAATAGGGGGTGGCTGAGGTGTGAAAGGTTGCAGTCTTGTTGAATCATTTGTTGCAAAAGATCTGCAACAATGATGAAGAGGTAAGGAGAGATGGGGTCTCCCTGCCTAAGTCCGTTCTTACAGTTAATCCAATTCCCTGGGATCCCATTAAGCATAACTGCAGTTTTCCCGGTGGAGAGGAGGTCATGAATCCAAGCTGTGAATTTAAACGGGAAACCACGGCAACGTAGGATGGATAGCAGGGAGTCCCAAGATAGTGAGTCGAAGGCTTTGCTAAAGTCTAATTTAATTACCATTGTTGGTGCCTTTCTGGTGTGGCAGGCGCCGACGAGGTCGGCAGCGTAAACGAAGTTTTCTGCGATGCAACGGCCTGAGATGAACCCCGTTTGGTTGGCGTGAACCAGTAGCGGGATGAAGGGTTTTAATCTGTTTGTGAGAACCTTTGCGACTGCTTTTATGGGGCAGTTCTGAAGGGAGATGGGGCGGTAGGCGTCAGGAGTGTTTGCAAGGTCTTTTTTGGGAAGGAGAATTAAGTGTGCTCGGTTTAGGCATTCAGTTTGTGCGGTGAGGTTTTGCAATTCTGTCATGAATGAGAATATAGGAGCCTTAATCAGATTCCAATATTTTTTATAGAATAGCGGGCCAAAACCATCTGGACCAGGACTAGCGAGGTGATTCATTTGGAGGAAGGCGTCTTTAATTTCGTCATTTGTGAATGGAGAGTCGAGTGTGTTAAGCTGTGGTAGGGTCTTTGGGTAGTACTTTTGCGGCTGGAAAGACTAGAAGGTTTGGGGTGCGGATCCTATGATTGCGGAGAAATGATCTTTCAGTATAGTTGCTTTTTGAGCGTGGGAGTGGAACTCATTCCCATCGGCTAGGAGGGAAGTTATGGTATTCTTACGTAGGCGCTGGGACGCAGCGGCGTGGAAATACTGCGTGTTCTCTTCTCCATCAATGGCCGCGCGAACTTTGCCACGTTGTTTCCAGAAGGCCATTTTTTCAGCAATCGCTGAGCGAAGGGTGTCGGAGATGACCAGCCGAAGCAAAGTTTCAGCGTTAGATAGAGGTCGAGCCTCCTCCTTGAGATCAATAAGGTTAATTATTTGTTTTGCAGAGACCTCGCGAAGGTGAGCTGGTGATCGTTTTGAGGCCCATTGTTTTAGAGCATATCGGGTTGTTTTTAGATTTTTGGCAAGGGTGTTTGCTGGGTTTTGTGGTCGGTTTGAGTGGGGTCTTTGGGCCCAGCATTGTTGAATTATCGTGTGACAGGCAGTGTTTAGGGTCCAGGCAGATTCAAACCGAAAGTGGCGTGGCTTTGGAACAGTTGTTTGGATATTTATGATTAGAGGGACGTGATCGGATGTGATACGTGGTAGAGAGGAAAGAGTTGTGTTGGGAAAGCAGTTGTTCCAAGCGAGGTTAAAAAAAGCTCTGTCTAGGCGTTCAAGGGTTGGCGATGTTCGTTTGTTTGACCAAGTAAAGCGTCTATCTAGGAGGGGTAGTTCGATTAGTGCTAGGTCGTTGATCATAGAGTTGAAAGCGTTGGCCTCGCGCTGGTGGAAGTTGCTGTTATTTTTTTCGTTAGAGAATCGTATCTGGTTGAAATCCCCTACAATTAGCCAAGGAGTTTGGTCATCTTCCTCAATTTCTCTGAGCTCATCAAGGAAGGCTTGTTTGTGATTGCGACTTGATGGTCCATATATATTAGTGATGACCAAGGGGAGGGGGTGAGCTAGCGATGTAAGTTTAACGGATGTGGCAAACTTGTGGTGGGAATGAGAGATGGGGGAGAAGTAGTTTTTATTAAAAGCCGAGACGGTTCCTCCGGCCGATCCGTCCGCTGGGAGAAAATTTTTTTGGTCCAAGGACCGTGGCAAGAAGGATCTAAACTTTTGATCGGTAATCTCGTTTAGTTTTGATTCTTGTAGTAGTGCGCAGTGGGGGTTGATACTGATTAGTTCAGAGAGGATGTCAGCACATTTTGAGTTATCACCCAAACCTCTTACATTCCACGAGCGGATAGATAAAGTTGTATTACTCATAGGGTATGAGGGCGACACCTAGGCTTAACCAGAGTAGAAGTACGTAGGTGGTACATGTGAGAAAGAAGTGGATAAGTGTGTTTGATTCAAGACTTTCTTCATTTTGAATTTCTCATGAACCTCCGTTTGCCACGACATCAGCCTGGTAGGATCCACATCTCTGTGCTTCAGTGCTATAGTACCTGGAACATATGCTAGCACACACAGTATAGTATGGAAAATACCAGAAATAACCACAAATCAAAGTACTACAATGATGATCCAGACTTATAGTCATTACAGAGTAGCTTAGCCCATGGCATGCATACGTTGCAATATCGCTAGGTTTATACCATCTCTTCTACATGCTATTGCCTTCAAGATTGGATGAATAACCAAAATTCAGCTTCAACTTCGGCATCGACTCCGCAACATGTGCTGAACGTCGCTGCATGACGATTCACATGTTTCCATGTGGCGATCAGGTAGATGAGCATAAACTGCAGTTATAACGTTGTTTAGGGGTCGACAGATGATTTGCTGTTATCTGCGCCAGCACCGTGGCTAGACGCCTTCTTCATCTCCAACGCGGTTTTGTATGGCGGGGCGATGGGAGGCTGGACTGGATCTAGGCTCTGGTAGGTGCCGCCTTCTGTGCTCGGGAGGGGGTATGAACGGTCTGAATCGTAACCGCTGAGGTCGCCACAAGCCAGAAACGGGATGTAGACCTTGTTTGGTCCCTCCAACCATCCGCTTCTGCAATCTGCACGTGAAAAATAGCATAGAGAAGTTGGTATCATGTATCATACGTTCAGCCTATTGCGGCAGTAGAGCATATCATTCTCAGTACCTAAATCATCAGCCCCAGAAGGAGTTCCCACTTTCTCCAGCAGGTGATATAAATCTTTCTCTTTGAAGCCCTCTGGAGGTGAGTAGTTCTCGCAAACTGCAAATGCCTCTGTTTGACAAACATTAAGTTAAGACCATATAAAAACACTTCCCAAGTTCCCATCAAGCAGAAAATATTATCAATGCTAAAAAGACAAAAGCATCAGAATATCAGTAATGCGACAAAAATGACGTGCCATATGGGAAAATAGGCAGACATACAAAACGTACATGCCGACCCATTCTCCTTTTAAGCAATGAAGGCTTACCGATACTTGAGTTGCGGCTGCTTTTTGGCTTTGCAAATGTAACTTGTGAGAAGAACAGCTTTAACTGCATAAAACATTGATAGCAATAAGCACTATACTGTTTCCACATAAACACCTCATGCTGACTAACTTCCTCAATCAAACAAAATGTTTCTGAAGTGCATATGGAAATTCCTAACCAGACAAGCAAACCAGCACCAACCAATACCTGGCAATACAGGAGACTTGTATCTTTACCCCGGAAAATCTTCGCAACAAATTTTCCACCAACTTTGAGTACATGAGTCACAATTGTCAGTGCCTAAATGCAACACATATATATACACAAATTAGCAAATAAACAAGCAACTTGCAAGTTCAATCTGGAAAACTAAGCCAATGAAAACTGCAAGTAGTTGAAAATATAACAAGTTAATAGAACCATAGTGTTACACCATGTAGTTCTACAACATACACAGCAACGAATGAGTAAAAATGGTCCAATGTTCAATACAAAAATACGAATAAGTAATTGCACCGAAAGTAAACATTTTAAGGCAGAATGCCGAACATAAACTGCAGGGTTAAGGTAGCATTATTTTTGGACAATGTATCTTATGGACGCTGCGAATTGCTTCCAAGAAGTATCTCTGATCTAAATTGATATGCAGAGACAAAGAAAAATATACCAACCGCCAATATAAGCTGGGACTGAACAAACTCGTCCATATCATGAAGTCCAGTAACTGCAATCATCCAAAGCGAAGTAAGAAACAGAAGTACCATAAACACATGTAACATGGTTATGGACCACTCGTCTAGCAATGCAATCTTACCATCAGGGGCACCATCACAGACAACCAAGTCCGCTTTGCATCCATCAAAATGCCTGATAACCTGGAAGCATATGTACATCTGTTACAGCAAGCAAAAGTTTCATCACAAAGGATTTATTTATGTGTCTATCCATCTCACCACTTCCGCTGTTCGAGCATTGGTGATGTCGCCCTGCACTTGTATGACACCTTCTATCGGAGCCATCGGTTGCAGATCGATTGCGACGATGAGAGGAAGGCCTCCATCTCTGGTATAAGCAGAGCACAAAAACAATCATCAGATACAAAGAATGAAATTATGTTGGAACATAAAGTGTTCGCACTGACGCTATTACTCACTTGCCGTCAGAGGTTAGCTTTGCCGGTAGATACAAATTGCGGCTCAAAACCTGCAATTGCTATTGAGATAAGCAATGGAACGAAGGGATGCAAGCATGGATGGGGGAAACTGAGCATGCTAATACCTGGCTCCAGCTCCCAGGAGCAGCGCACAGGTCAACGGCACGCTTCACTCCTGCACAAACGAACAGCAAAACGAAAACACCCTGTGGTTAACTTAATTCGATGATGTGCATCAACGGAAGCAAGTGGCAGGAAGGCGAACGAGCCGATTGGGTTGAGACGAGACCGTGGAAGATGTTGAACTCCTGGTCGATCTGCATGAGCTTGAAGGCGCTGCGAGCCCTCCATCCCTCTTCTTTGGCCTTCCGGTAGTAGATGTCCTGGGAAAGCGACGGGCGGAGCAGCGAGTCGCGGTCACGGTAAGAGGCGGCGAAGCGAAACGGGGGAGGGAAGGGGGCGAAGCTGGGTGTGAATGAAAGAGAGGGAGGCCGCGTACCCGCTTGTCTTTGGAAGCCTTGCCCATGGCGACGAGGAGTCCAGCGCGGCGCAGGAAAGGAGCGGCGCGGTGCGGCGGAGGCCGACGGTGGTGTGCGCGGAGGTCCGATTGGATATGACGGCGGGGAAGGAGGAGCGACCGGCGAGGCGGCGCGGCGCGGGTAGTCTGTCTGCTAGGTGCGGCTGGGGCTCGGCTGGGCTGTTGGGCCTATCTCGCTCTATACGGCTGTAGACGGAATCGAGCCCGTTCTCTTGAGATGGACAGACCCAGAAAGCAAGTCTATCCAAACGACCCTGAACTTAGCAAAGTTTTTTTTTACCCTAAAACAGGAAAATTGAGAAACTCTAATTAGGAAAGTGCAAAGAGGAAGCACATATGCTGCTGGCGTCTTTGGGTGCTGCAAGGGTTCGTTGTGCACACTGGCTTAATGGAAAAGTGTTTTCCCTATCAAAATAATAAATGCTTTACATATGTATATGACCATGTATTTCCATGGAAGAAAATTGTTCTCATCATACCACTAGTAGAAAAACAGGGCTTTCGTTCGGTCCAGGTAAGCCCATTAGTCCCGGTTCAGTCATGAACCGGGACCCATGGGTCAATTGGTCCCGGTTCCTGAGGCCAGGGGGCCTGTCGAGCCTCGTGGGGGCATTGGTCCCGATTCGTCTGACCCCTTTGGTCCCGGTTGCTGGGACGAACCGGGACCAATGGGCCTCGCTCCTGGTCCACCGCAATTAGTCCCGGTTGGTGGACTGAGCCGGTACCAAAGGGTGATCTTTAGTACCGGGTCAAGCCACGAACCGGGACCAATGAACCAGCCAGGGGAGAGGGCTTTTGTGTGTAAAGCATTAAAAGCAAAAAGAATTTTCATAAAATAAATAAAAAGAAAAAAACATAAAATAAATAAGTAGAAACAAAATAAAATAAATAAGTAGAAACAGAAAAAACTTTAATAAATAAGTAGAAACAAAATAAACTTTAATAAAGTAAAATAAATAAAGTATAATAAAATAAATAAAAATAGCAACAGTAAGTAGAAACAAAATAAAATAAATAAAGCAAAAAAGAAATAGCTTTCATAAAATAAATAAAAAAAGCAAAAAAAGAAAAGAAAAATAAATAAGTAGAAACAAAATAAACTTTAATAAATAAGTAAAAACAAAACAAACTTTTATAAAACCTCTAATATTATTGAAACTAAAATTATATGAAATTTATGCAACTAAAATTATCAAATTATTTTCTGTTCAAAACATTAAAAGGAAAAAGAATTTTCATAAAGAAATTTTTTGTTAGAAACTTTAATAGCAAAAAGAATTTTCATAAAGAAATTTTTTTGTTAGAAACTAAAATAACAAAAAAAAATTGAATATAATGATAAAACACAGTAATATTAAATAGCAGGAAAAAGAATCACTCAAAAATCTATTTTTATAGTAAAGCTATTCAAAAACTAGTGATTCACACAAATTTCCAAAAATTCAAATTTAAACTATTCAAATTAGAAAACAAATGGCACTAACAGAAAGTTTATAATTTTTATTACCTAAAAGCAAAAAGAATCACTGAAAAACTAGCAAGTATTTTGCTGTAAGTAGAAATAAAATAAAATAAACAAAGCAAAAAAGAAAACAAAAAAAATAAAAAAAGTGCCACCTAAAGGGCAACCACACCCTGAATACAACTAGAAACCCAACAATGGGCAAGATTCAGGTGCGCAGTAGGCCCAGTAGGCTCACAAGCACACAGTGACAGATTAGGCCCGAAAGCCTGCAGTTGAGAGGAGCTCGAGAGGGTTGGCGCAACAGCGCTTATAAACCACTTTCGAGCTCTCTCAACTAGCGAGGTGGGACTAAACTTTGGCCGTGACGTGGGCAGCACAGGTCATTTGGTCTCGGCTGGTGCCACCAACCGGGACCAATGCCCCCCCTTTAGTCGCGGTTGGTGCCAGCAACCGGGACCAAAGGCCTCTGCTTCCCGCCCTTTGGGCTGCTGAAAAGAGACCTTTGGTCCCGGTTGGTTGCACGAACCGGGACCAAAAGGGGGTATTAGTCCCGGTTGATGCCACCAACCAGGACCAAAGGTTCTACTATATAAGCCCAGACTTAGAAAATTTGGCAGTTTCATCGCCATTTGCCTCCTGAAGACGCCGAGCTCATCGACGCCGCCAGGTTGCCCCGACGTCGTCCACCGCCCATGCCGTTGCCCTCGACCGCGCCGTCGCCGCCACCCATGCCTCCTCGTCGTCGTCTCCGTTGCTGTCGCCGAGGTCGTCCCAGAGCCCGCGCGCCCCTGCCCCCGCCCCCGAGCGCGCCTTCGTCGTCCGCCGTCCCCGAGCCTTCCTCGTCGCCGACGCCACCTCGCTGTGAGCGACGTCCCGATCCCCTGCTCCTCCTCCATGTACTGGCCGCCGTCGCCGTTGCGCCGCCGCCCCTGCCCTGCGCTGGCGCCACGCGCCACCCCGCCGCGCGCTGCCCCTGCCCTGCGCTGGCGCCGCACGCCGCCCCGCCGCGCACCCCCTGCCCTGCATTTTTATTTCATAGCATTTTTGTTCATAAATGTATTTTTTTGTATATGTGTGTGTATGTGTATACATGTGTGTACATGTTCATAGCATTTTTTTCATAAATGTATTTTTTTGTCAATTTATGTATATGTTCATATTTGTAAAACAATTGTGTATGTATAGGAAAATTTATGTATATATATGTTTTTGTGCATATTTTTTGTCAATTTATGTATATGTTCATAATTAGAAGAAAAAAAAGGAGTGGAAAAAGAAGGATAGTGCATTTTAGGTTAGTGTAGAGGAAGAAGTAATATAAGGAAAAGGAAGAAAAGAGGAAGAAGGAAGAAGGAAGAAGGAAGAAGAAGAAGAAAAAGGAGTGGAAAAAGGAAAATAAGAAGAGGAAGAAGGAGAAGAAGAAATGAGAAGAAGAGGAGAGGAAGAAGAGGAGAAATAAATAAGAAGGGAAAAAAGAAGAAGAAAAAAGAGGAGAAGAAGAAAGGAATAGACACTACTAGGGAAAACCCTAGTAGTAGCGCGGGTTTTGAGGCTAGCAGCAGCGCGGGTGGCCGCGCTACTAATAAGGCACTACAGCTAACTCATAGTAGTAGCGCGGCCCTAACCCGCGCTACTACTGTTGACGATATCAGCAGCGCTTTTCCTGAACGCGCTACAATTAACTAGCTGTAGCGATTTCGCCATCCCTCGCTACTGCTATATCTTTCATCATTTTCCCATTACCCCTTTCCCTTTCAGTTCTCCTTTCAGATACTAGATACTAGGTACTGCTAGTAGATATCAAATTCATAAACCGTTACTAGGTAGTACTCCCTTCGTTCCAAATTACTCATCGTGGTTTTAGTTCAAACCACGACGAGTAATTTGGAACGAAGGGAGTACTAGATAACAATTTCATGCATAGCCAACATGCATCCTCAAGCCAACATGCATCAACGGCCATCATCATATGTAGTTCTAGATAATATCGACGACGATCATCATATGTAGTTCTAGATGATATAGCCACACACACATATATAGTTCTAGATGATATAGCCACACACACATATGTAGTTCTAGATGATATCGAAGACAATCATCATCCTCAAGCCTGGGCGGTTGGTGTTCCTGATAGTAATTAGGATGGCCTGTCCAACACGAAGATTCTTGCCATCGAGGAATTTCTTCCACCCAACCGAGTTTAAGTGTGTGCGACCGTCCGTGTCCACGCGGTAAGTACAGGTTGTGACGGAGCCCCTTGCAGTAAGGCGTAGTCCAGCTGAGCCTTCTTCATCAGGATCGATACCATAACTCACAGATATGCTCTTTGCCAATTTCTGAATAAGAAAAACATATCAATTAATAAGCATGTGATCGAACTCTACACTAAAACATATCATCGACTAGATTCCACACAACATACCATATCATTAGACTGTACACTAAGTAATTCACACTATTAATTTGCATTTGTAAGTATAACATACCATATCATGTCGATCAACTATGGTATTTGTCAAGCGGGTCACGAATGGCACCCCGACAAAGTCAGCATGTGGCGGAATTATGTCCCACAGGTTGGACACCTCCTCCTCACTCAGCCTTGTTCTTTGAGCTACGATGGCTTCATGAAGTGGGTCCTCATCATCTTCATCGAGTGGGTCCTCATTATCTTCATCATCTTCATCATCTTCGTCATCTTCATCATCTTCCACCAGGTTGGGATAAATGACAGCTAGCTTGGGTCTTTCTGCTCGGAAGTTGAAGCTGATCAACTCACCACCAGTAAGATGCATGCGAGCGACGAAACGGGCCCATCCATCTCCTCCAATCTACGACATATTGTGTCCTTCCTCGACCTCCATAGTGTACGGTCCCCCAGGAGCCTCAAATGTCACAGTGTCTCCTGTCAGCTTGTTGAATTTCAACCTCACATTGCATGGGACAATCTATGTAAAATAAGCAAAATGACACAATGCAATAATGCCAACACTAAAAATAAAATAGTTATTATATTTCATCTAATTTCTTACCGCCGCATGACGAAAACTCGGCTGGAAGTAGATGCCGAACAGCTTGCTAGTTGCAAGGCTGCTGGCGCATCTTGACTTGCACAGTCGACATAGTGGTGGTGGTGGTGGCGCCATTCTTCCTAAAGCAATATGAGCAAAGGATTAACGATCAACTAAATCAAAATGTTCTAAGTGAACTAAATCAACTAGCCTACTAAATCAACTAAATCATATCAACTAAATCAAAATGTTCTAAGTGAACTAAATCAACTAGCCTACTAAATCAACTAAATCATATCAACTAAATCAAAATGTTGCATATGAACTAGCCTACTAAATCAACTAAATCAAAATGTTCTAAGTGAACTAAATCAACTAGCCTACTAAATCAACTAAATCATATCAACTAAATCAAAATGTTGCATATGAACTAGCCTACTAAATCAACTAAATCAAAATGTTCTAAGTGAACTAAATCAACTAGCCTACTAAATCAACTAAATCATATCAACTAAATCAAAATGTTCTAAGTGAACTAAATCAACTAGCCTACTAAATCAACTAAATCATATCAACTAAATCAAAATGTTGCATATGAACTAGCCTACTAAATCAACTAAATCAAAATGTTCTAAATCAGTTAGCCTACTAAATCAACTAAATCATATCAACTAAATCAAAATGTTGCATATGAACTAGCCTACTAAATCAACTAAATCAAAATGTTTTAAGTCAACTAAATCAACTAACCTACTAAATCAACTAAATCAAAATGTTCTAAATCAACTAAATCAACTAGCCTAATAAATCAACTAAATCAAAATGTTCTAAATCAGCTAAATGAACTAGCCTACTAAATCAACTAAGTCAAAATGTTCTAAGTCAACTAAATTAACTAAATGAATTAGCCTACTAAATCAACTAAATCAAAATGTTCTAAGTCAACTAAATCAACTAGCCTACTAAATCAACCAAATTATATCAACTAAATCAAAATGTTGCATATGAGCAGGAGGGAGAAGGAGGGGCGACTCGAGGAGGGAGAAGAGAGTAGGATGGAGGAGGAAGGCGGAGCGAGGAGGGGCCGGCCAGCGCGGCCAGTTGAGGGAGGACGGAGGAGGAAGGCGGAGCGAGGAGGGGCCGGCCGGCGCGGCCAGTTGAGGGAGGACGGAGGAGGAAGGCGGAGCGAGGAGGGGCCGGCCAGCGGCGAGTGGAGAGGGAGGACGGAGGAGGAGGCCGGTACCGAGTCCAGCAAGGAGGAGGAGGTGATGGCGCGCGGCGCAGACGGAGGAGGGGCGACGGGGGTGGACCGGCGCGCGGCGCAGACACGGATCGAAGAGGATTGAGTGGCTGTGTGTGCGAGTGGATCGAGAGATGGGGAGATGAATGGCTTAGCAGTAGCGCGCTTTAGGAAAAGACGCTACTGCTAAGTTATCTAGCAGCAGCGCCTTTCACAATAAAGCGCTACTGCTACGTGTCAGCATGTAAAAATAGACTTTGTTCAATATATCAAAAATACATTGATCGTCAACGATCTTTTTGTGTAGAATCTGATTTTCAATATGAGTCCTCACCGGTTTAGGAACAGGCGAAGACTCATATTGCAACCACAAATTCTACACATAGAGTTCAATGAAGATCAATTGCTTGTCAAAGTTTGAGAAGTAACATATTTAAGGTGGTAGAAACTCTCTTCACGGAGCGAGGTGGGACTAAATTTTTGTAGGAAACTTAGAAGTAGCGCTTATCTGAGAAATGCGCTGCTACTATGCTACGTAGCAGCAGCGCGTCGCTATAACACGTTGCTGCTATAACTAGCCTCGCAGCGGCCTCGTAGGAATTATAGGAGCAGCGCGTCTTTGGGAGGACGCGCTACTGCTATATTTGTCTCGGCAGCGAGTTTCGTCTGTGCGCGCTACTGCTAGTTAGCAGCAGCGAGTTATTTTGAAGCGCGCTGCTGATAAGATTCTATGTATAGGCTTTTCCCTAGTAGTGAGAGGAGAATAAGAAAGGCTATTTTTTCTTCTCCTCCTCTATTTTTTTCTTCTTTTTTTCTCTTCGAACTTCTCTATTCCTTTCTTCTTCTCCTGTTTTTTCTTCTTCGATCTTTTTTCCTCTTCCTACATGAGGGGGGTCCATATACCCCCTCCTCGATAACTTCGACATGAGAGGGGGGGTCGCCAAGGGTTCGAGGAGCGAGGGTCGATGTATGTATGTCGTCGTTGTCGATATACCCCCTCCTTTACCAAGTTAAAAGAGCGTTGTCGTCGAGGCCATCCCGAACCCTTTAAGCGTTGCCGAGGCCACCCCTAACCCTAGAGAAGCGTCGAGGCCATTAATTAATATAATTCCTTGTTGTGAATAGCTATAGCTAGGTCTACATTTGCCACTAATATATCCATCTGTCATGTTTGTATAATAATTACCATGTTGTAATATTTGCAGAAACTATGGAGCACGACAGAGACGAGGAAGCGGAACGGGTGTTGGGGGACATAATAACAGCTCAATGAAACCGATGGTCTGAAAGGAGAGGGTGAAGAAGCATGCTACAGTTATCGAACAAGGGAGGAGGAAGGACATGATTATGATGGCTCCGGTGACCGAATGCCGGTGCAAGAAGGAGACCGTGATGACGGCTCCGGTGACCGAACAGAGTCCGGCCAGGTATATATATTAATTAATCCTGTGCTGACTAGCTAATTGATGCATTCATTGTTTTGGTATCTACACATATTAACTCTTGTCTTTCTTCTTATTTCTAGCCCTCCGGATCGAGCACAACTTCGGTAAAGAGACGAGGCCCGAAGAAAAAGTTGCGCTCTGATGAAAGGTTCATGATCATAGCAATCGCGCGCGACCGCCAATCGATTGAACCCCTCTGGACCAAGGATGCATTTACTGCTCAGTGCGGGGTTCTTGTTAGGGACATGATCCCGATCAGCATCGAGCTATGGAATCAGCCTAAGGATGAAGAGCTTCAAGTTTCTTTTGTCAAAGATAGACAGAAAGAGGATCTTTGGAAAGCGCTGAAGGTAAATTTCACCTTACCGGAAGAGGAGGATCCAGAGAATCCAGTTATGGAGCCAATGATCAAGTCCTTTGCGTTCAAGAAGATGGCAGATCTATTCAGGAGGTGGAAGAATGAGCTGAAAGCAAAGTTTTTTGACAAAAAAAGACACCAGAATTCGTCGGCCGATTCGAGAAGCTCAGATCAATGGGACGCATTTGTGGCCAACAAGACATCGGAGAGGAGTAAGAAGATGTCAGCAATAAACAAGATAAATGTTGCGAAGAAGGAGCATCACCATCGCATGGGGGTCAGGTGGCTACCTCAAAGCCCGACCGTTGTGGGCCAAGGCTGAGAACGACCTGCTTGATAAAGGGGTCAAACCAGAGACATTGAACTGGCCAAACCGTTGCCGGACTTGGTTCTTCGGGGTTGGCGGAACCTTGGACCCTGTAACAGGGAAGTGCGTTTGGACGAGGGAGCAACTGCGAATACCCCTCATGAAGCTTCAGCACTATATTAACGCAACGCAGGAAGGGGCGTTCGTTCCAGACAGAGAGAGGGACGAGCTTACAATGGCCCTCGGGAATCCTGAGCACCCTGGACGGACACGAGGCACGTCAGGCTCCGTTCCGTGGAAGGCTGGGTTTTCGGACGCAGGCGGTTACAAATGCCAAGAGAGGAGGAGGAAGGTGGAGCAGAGTGAACTGCAGTAGCTGCACGCAAGGGTACAGAAGCTAGAGGAACGAGATGCAGTTCGAAGCAAGCGACCTGCCGAAGCTACCCCCGTAGCTACCCCGCCATCTCAGCGGAGAAGCAGCATGGCTTCCACCAAGCTACTTCAGCTGGAGCCTGTCTTCGCGGCTCCTTCTAGCTACCGCGTGGATGCTATCATGGAGTCTCAACATTGCCACCTTATGATGCAATGGCAGAACTACAAAGTCAAGGCGGCTGTCGGCTCTGTTCGACCTCCTGAACCCAGCGCAACTTTTCACTGATGTCCAATTCCAGAAGGATATGCTAGGGAGACGGTGGAAGAAATAACAGAGGGATTTTAGGAGTTTGTGCTTGACCACCCTACCGGTGAAGGGGAGACTCGGCTGGGTTCTGCTTTGAAGACTCCATGCCTATGGCGGAAGGAGCTCATCAACCATCCGAACTGGACGCCTCCGCCTCCTTCTCCGGTGAGTCAGGGCACTCCGCCTCCTCCTCCGCCTGCTTCTTCGGCGAGTGATCAGGGCACTCTTCCTCCTTCTCCGGCGCGTGGCGGCACTCCGCCTCCTTCTCCGCCTACGCCGGCGTGCCCGACCAGCCAGCCTCCTCCTTCTCCGCCTTGTCAGCAAGGGTGGCAGAGACCCGCCGCCGCTCCGGCTGCTCCGGCACGTCGCAGTCCTTCTCCTCCGCCTCATAAGCAACTAAAGAAGAAAGTCGCAGCCGCTCGGCCTACTCCGGCGTCTAGCAGTACAGGCAGGAGGCAATACAGATTTGGTCCATCTCTCAAGACTCTAGAGAAGTTACCATACGAGATGACCGAACAGGAAAACGAGGAGATCTGTCAAGCCCAAGTGAAGGACTACTTCACAATACAAAGATCTAAGAGACACCCACCTCCGGAGGAGAAGATAGATCCGGTGAAAGCGAAGCGCACTTTGGATGCCTTGCAGCGACCACCACCGTCTCTGCCGCAAACAAACTATGAGCGCATTACTGAAAATACATATAAGGAAGCAAAGCGGTTGGGAAGTACTTGCAGTGACAAAGGGTTACAAGAACAAAGAACTGGGAAAAAAAATTCCCCAGCTCGGCGAACAAGCGAACCAATCGTGCCCCCCGCTCAAGGTGTCTAGCGATATCGTCGCTAATCATCCGAGGATCTTGCCTGGTACCAATCCTGGAGATTACGACGATGCACATTTTGATATAATGAAGGTGGAAGAATTCAAATACGAGTACGGGAAGCCTCTCGTCAAAGATGGAACTACTCTAACAACGATGATGCGAAGATTCCATGATTGGTACATGGAAACCTGCAGAAAGCAGTCAGCTGGGAAGAAAATCGATACTTTGACGCTGAAAGTTAAAGAGGATCAACACGACCTCGTTGGAATTGAGGAGTTGTCTGTTCCATTTGAGGAGTTCTTCCAGTTTTTCAATCTAAAGGCCCTCGATAAATTAACGGTCACTTGCTACTATCTGTAAGTACTACTTCTTAAGTCTCTATATATAGCTCAGCTCTTTCATTGCATGTATATATAATTATCCTCACTATATTATGCAGATTGAAGATCGTCAAATGCAGAAAAGCTGAAATGTATGATATTGGGTTCATTAACACAAATCTCATAGATGAATTTACGGTTAAATTTCATGCCAAAGAAAACAAGGACAACTTGCTAAGATCGTTGGTAATAAATCAAAACAAAGATACAATACTCTTTCCTTACAACTTCAAGTGAGTGTTACTGTCTTGTGCATATTCGGTTTCCCTTAATTATTACTCAAGGTTATAGTAATTAATATAATTGATGAGTTATGCATGCGTGCGCACTTTCCACTATATTCTCCTAGAGATTAAGCTTGAGCAGGGACTAGTAAACGTCTTAGACTCGAGACGAAAAGATCGCGAGGAATATGCGGACATGTCTAAAATGCTCGAGAAGTAAGTTGAATCGACCATTATCGCACCATATCGGCAACTTTGTTCATTTCATGATATCAAGTAATTGTTTTCTTTGTCTCGCAGGGTTTGGAAAGTATTCACCGCACAAGTTTCGGGACTACAGTGGGATCTGCGATGGAAATTCCCGAAAGTAAGTACTACTAGCACTAGTAGAAAAAGGGACATTCAAACCGGTTCGTGAGGGCCATTTGTCCCGGTTCACGAACCGGGACTAAAGGGTCGTAACTAATTAAAGCCCTCCACCTTTAGTTGCGGTTCAGTCGGGAACCGGTACAGATAGGGCTCCATGTGGCCGTAGCGGCTTGCCCAGGCAGGGGGACCTTTTGTCCCGGTTGGTGCCACCAACCGGGACCAAAAGGCCTCCACGTGTCAGCAGTTCAGGGGTTGGGTTTGTTTTTTTCTGAAAGGGAGGGGGGTTTGGGGGGTTTTGTAGGGTTAATTTAGGGGTTTCATATATTGAGTTAACTAGCTAATAGAGAGGAGTGTTCTCTCTTATCTCCGTGCTTGGTTGACGCTATGTATAGAGGGGACTCGACACGCTAGCTAGCTAGTAAGCGAATGAAGAAAACTATTAAGTACAGAAGATCGTCATGAACATATACAGAGAGAAGTGATCGACCTCTCCTTCTCCGAGAGATTGGTCGAACAACAAGTTTTGGTATATCTATCAGACGCTACTTACATATATATATACAATATAAGATCTCTTACATCCCCTAACATTTGAACTCAACTTCCACATGGTATTCTCTGTGTTTGTCGATGACATGGTCAAGAAAGAATCCCGCCAATTCCTCTTGAATTGCTCGTATGCGATCTTGTGGTAGTAGTTCATCCCGCGTCTGCCACATCTAATTTCAAGAAGGGGGTCACTACATATATATGAATGAAACTGAACACAAATGATGGTAATAAAAAAATTGTAAATATTATTGCTTACGCACTTCATATAGTTGTTTAGAGTAGCCCCGCTCACAGGTGGTGTGGTGGATGAACTCGCAAATGTAGTATCCACACAAATCATTCCCGGGTTCCTGCCACAACCACTTTACAAGAAATAGAGGTCAATCAAACTGGTAAGCAAGCCTGTGATGTCTATTACACAACCTTCTTCTTGTAGACGTTGTTGGGCCTGCAAGTGCACAGGTTTGTAGGACAGTAGCAAATTTCCCTCAAGTGGATGACCTAAGGTTTATCAATTCGTGGGAGGCGTAGGATGAAGATGGTCTCTCTCAAACAACCCTGCAACAAAATAACAGAGAGTCTCTTATGTCCCCAACACACCCAATACAATGGTAGATTGTATAGGTGCACTAGTTCGGCGAAGAGATGGTAATACAAGTGCAATATGGATGGTAGATAAAGGTTTTTTGTAATCTGAAATAATAAAAACAGCAAGGTAATGATACGTCCATTTTGCATCATGCTTTTATATCAATATTTATTGCATTATGGGCTGTTATTACACATTATATCTCAATACTTATGGCTATTCTCTCTTATTTTACAAGGTTTACCATGAAGAGGGGGAATGCCGGCAGCTGGAATTCTGGCTGGAAAAGGAGCAAACGTTGGAAACCTATTCTGCACAGCTCCAAAAGTCCTGAAACTCCACGAAACATCTTTTTGGAATTAATAAGAATTTTTGGGCGAAAGAAATACACGAGGGGCCCACACCTCATCCAGGAGAGTGGGGGGCACCCCCCCTACTGGGCACGCCCCTGTCTCCTGGACCCCCTGGTGGGCCCCAGGTGTCCATCTTCTGCTATATTAGAGCTTTTACCCTGGAAAAAATGGGGACAAGCTTACGGGACGAAACTCCGCCGCCACGAGGCAGAACCTTGGCGGAACCAGTCTAGGGCTCTGGCGGAGCTGTTCTGCCGGGGACACTTCCCCCCAGGAGGGGGAAATCATCACCAACGTCATCACCAATGATCCTCTCATCGGGAGGGGGTCAATCTCCATCAACATCTTCACCAGCACCATCTCCTCTCAAAACCCTAGTTCATCACTTGTATCTAATCTTGTATCAAAACCACAAATTGGTACCTGTGGGTTGCTAGTAGTGTTGATTACTCCTTGTAGTTGATGCTAATTGGTTTACTTGGTAGAAGATCATATGTTCAGATCCTTTATGCATATTATTACTCCTCTGATTATGAACATGAATATGCTTTGTGAGTAGTTATGTTTGTTCCTGAGGACATGGGTGAAGTCTTGCTATTAGTAGTCATGTGAATTTGGTATTCGTTCGATATTTTGATGAGATGTATGTTGTCTTTTCCTCTAGTGGTGTTATGTGAACGTCGACTACATGACACTTCACCATTATTTGGGCCTATGGAAGGCATGGGTAAGTAATAAGTAGATGATGGGTTGCTAGAGTGACAGAAGCTTAAACCCTAGTTTATGCGTTGCTTCATTAGGGGCTGATTTGGATCCATATGTTTAATGTTGTGGTTAGATTTACCTTAATACTTCTTTTGTAGTTGCGGATGCTTGCAATAGGGGTTAATCATAAGTGGGATGCTTCTCCAAGTAAGGGCAGTACCCAAGCACCGGTCCACCCACATACCAAATTATCAAAGTACCGAACGTGAATCATATGAACGTGATGAAAACTAGCTTGACAATAATTCGCATGTGTCCTCGGGAGCTTCTTTCTCATTATTAGAAATTGTCCAGGCTTATCCTTTGCTACATAAAGGATTGGGCCACCTTGCTGCACTTTGTTTACTTTATTTACTTGTTACTCGTTACCATTTATCTTATCACAAAACTATCTATCACCTACAATTTCAGTGCTTGTAGAGAAAACCTTACTGAAAACCGCTTATCATTTCCTTCTGCTCCTCGTTGGGTTCGACACTCTTACTTATCGAAAGGACTACAATTGATCCCCTACACTTGTGGGTCATCAAGACTCTTTTCTGGCGCCGTTGTCGGGGAGTGTAGAGCTTTTGGTGAGTGGAACTTGGTAAGGAAACATTTATATAGTGTGCTGAAACTTTCTGTTACTTGTCACTATGGAAACTAATCCTTTGAGGGGCTTGTTCGGGGTATCTTCACCCCGAACAGAAGAGCAAAGAGTTGCTCCTCAACCTACTGAACTTTACGAAAATATTGAGATTCCTTCGGATATGATAGAGAAACTGCTAGCTAATCCATTTGCAGGAGATGGAACATTGCATCCCGATTTACACCTTATCTTTGTGGATGAAGTTTGTGGATTATTTAAGCTTGCAGGTATTCCCGATGATGTTGTCAAAAAGAAGGTCTTCCCTTTATCGTTTAAGGGAGATGCATTGACATGGTATAGGCTATGTGATGATACGAGATCTTGGAATTACAAGCCATTGAAGTTGGAATTTTACCAGAAGTTCTATCCTATGCACCTTGTTCATCGTGATCGTAATTACATATATAATTTATGGCCTCATGAAGGATAAATCATCGCTCAAGCTTGGGGGAGGCTTAAGTCAATGTTATATTCATGCCCCAATCATGAGCTCTCCTGGGAAATGATTATTCAGAACTTTTATGCTCGACTTTCTCTTGATAATCGCAACCTGCTCGATACTTCCTGTGCTGGCTCTTATATGCTGAAGACTATTGATTTCAAATGGGACTTATTGGAAATAATTAAACGCAACTCTGAAGATTGGGGTTCCGACGATGGTAAGGAGTCAGGTATGACACCTAAGTTCGATTGTGTTAAATCTTTTATGGATACCGATGCTTTCCGTGGATTTAGCGCTAAGTATGGACTTGACTCTGAGATAGTAGCTTCTTTCTGTGAAACTTCTGCTACTCACGTTGATCTCCCTAAAGAGAAGTGGTTTAAATATAACCCTCCTGTTGAAGTGAAATTAGTTGCACCTATTACAGTCGAAGAAAAGACTATCACCTATAGTGATCCTATTGTTCCTACTACTTATGTTGAGAAACCTCCTTTTCCTGTTAGGATAAGGGATCATGCTAAAGCTTCGACTGTTGTTTGTAAGAGTAATACTAGGACTTATACACCTCCTGAGCAAATTAATGTTGAACCTAGTATTGCTGTGGTTAAAGATCTCTTGGATGAGGAATTAGATGGGCATGTTATTTATTTCTGTGGTGAGACTGCTAATATTGCCAGACCAGATACTAAGATACATAGACCTGTCGTAGGCATGCCTGTTATTTCTGTTAAAATAGGAGATCATTGTTATCATGGCCTATGTGATATGGGTGCTAGTGCTAGTGCAATACCTTATACCTTATATCAAGAAATTATGCATGACATTGCACCCATTGAATTAGAAGACATTGATGTTACTATTAAGCTTGCTAATAGGGATACCATTAAACCCTTTGGGATTGTTAGAGATGCTGAAGTTATGTGTGGGAAGGTTAAATACCCTGCTGATTTTCTTGTTCTTGGTTCCCCACAAGATGATTTTTGTCCCATTATTTTTGGTAGACCCTTCTTGAATACAGCTAGTGCTAAGATTGATTGTGAAAAAGATATTGTCACAGTTGGTATAGATGGTATGTCTCATGAGTTTAATTTTGCTAAGTTTCATAGACAACCTCATGATAGGGAACCACCTAGTAAGGATGAGATTATTGGTCTTGCTTCCATTGTTGTTCCTCCTACTGATCCGTTAGAACAATATTTGCTAGACCATGAAAACGATATGTTTATGAAGGAAAGAAGGGAAATAGATGAAGTGTTCCTCAAACAGGAACCAATGCTGAAACATAACCTTCCCGTTGAAATTCTTGGGGATCCCCCTCCACCCAAGGGTGATTCCGTGTTTGAACTCAAACCATTACCTGATAATCTTAAGTATGCTTATCTTGATGAAAAGAAAATATATCCTGTTATTATTAGTGCTAACCTTTCAGAGCAAGAAGAAGAAAGATTATTGAAAACTCTGAAGAAGCACCAAGCTGCTATTGGATATACTCTGGATGATCTTAAGGGTGTTAGTCCCACGTTATGCCAACACAAGATTAATATGGAGGACGATGCCAAACCAGTTAGAGATCCTCAACGACGACTAAATCCCAAGATGAAAGAAGTGGTAAGAAAGGAGATACTAAAGCTCCTTGAGGCATGTATTATTTATCCCGTTGCTGATAGTGAATGGGTAAGCCCTGTCCATTGCATTCCTAAAAAGGGAGGTATTACCATTGTTCCTAATGATAAAGATGAATTGATCCCGCAAAGAATTATTACAGGTTATAGGATGGTAATTGATTTCCGTAAGTTAAATAAAGCTACTAAGAAAGATCATTACCCTTTACCTTTTATTGACCAAATGTTAGAAAGACTATCCAAACACACACATTTGTGCTTTTTAGATGGTTATTCTGGCTTCTCTCAAATACCTGTGTCATCGAAGGATCAATCTAAAACTACTTTTACTTGCCCTTTTGGTACTTTTGCTTATAGACGTATGCCTTTTGGTTTATGTAATGCACCTGCTACCTTTCAAAGATGCATGATGGCTATATTCTCTGATTTTGGTGAAAAGATTTGTGAGGTATTCATGGACGATTTCTCCGTTTATGGATCCTCTTTTGATGATTGTTTGAGCAACCTTGATCAAGTTTTGCAGAGATGCGAAGACACTAGTCTCATCCTGAATTGGGAAAAGTGTCACTTTATGGTTAACGAAGGCATTGTTTTGGGGCACAAGATCTCCGAGAGAGGTATTGAAGTTGATAAAGCCAAAGTTGATGCTATTGAAAAGATTCCATGTCCCAAGGACATAAAAGGTATAAGAAGTTTCCTTGGTCATGCCGGTTTTTATAGGAGGCTCATTAAGGACTTTTCTAAAATCTCTAGGCCTCTGACTAATTTATTGCAAAAAGATATTCCTTTTGTCTTTGATGATGATTGTGTAGAAGCATTTGAAATACTTAAGAAAGCTTTGATCACTGCACCTATTGTCCAGCCACCTGATTGGAATTTACCTTTTGAAATTATGTGCGATGCTAGTGATTATGCTGTAGGTGCTGTTCTAGGGCAAAGAGTTGATAAGAAACTGAATGTTATCCAGTATGCTAGTAAGACTCTTGATACTGCCCAAAGAAATTATGCTACTACTGAAAAAGAGTTCTTAGCAGTTGTGTTTGCATGTGATAAGTTTAGACCTTATATTTTGCATCATGCTTTTATATCAATATTTATTGCATTATGGGCTGTTATTACACATTATATCTCAATACTTATGGCTATTCTCTCTTATTTTACAAGGTTTACCATGAAGAGGGGGAATGCGGCAGCTGGAATTCTGGCTGGAAAAGGAGCAAACGTTGGAAACCTATTCTGCACAGCTCCAAAAGTGCTGAAACTCCATGAAACATATTTTTGGAATTAATAAGAATATTTGGGCGAAAGAAATACACCAGGGGGCCCACACCTCATCCAGGAGAGTGGGGGTGCCCCCCCTACTGGCGCGCCCCTGTCTCCTGGACCCCTTGGTGGGCCCCTGGTGTCCATCTTCTGTTATATCAGAGCTTTTACCCTGGAAAAAATCGGGGACAAGCTTACGGGACGAAACTCCGCCACCACGAGGCGGAACCTTGGCGGAACCAATCTAGGGCTCTGGCGGAGCTGTTCTACCGGGGACACTTCCCTCCGGGAGGGGGAAATCATCACCGACGTCATCACCAATGATCCTCTCATCGGGAGGGGGTCAATCTCCATCAACATCTTCACCAGCACCATCTCCTCTCAAAACCCTAGTTCATCTCTTGTATCCAATCTTGTATCAAAACCACAAATTGGTACCTGTGGGTTGCCAGTAGTGTTGATTACTCCTTGTAGTTGATGCTAATTGGTTTACTTGGTGGAAGATCATATTTTCAGCTCCTTTATGCATATTATTAATCCTCTGATTATGAACATGAATATGCTTTGTGAGTAGTTACGTTTGTTCCTGAGGACATGGGTGAAGTCTTGCTATTAGTAGTCATGTGAATTTGGTATTCGTTTGATATTTTGATGAGATGTATGTTGTCTTTTCCTCTAGTGGTGTTATGTGAATGTCAACTACATGACACTTAACCATTATTTGGGCCTAGAGGAAGGCATGGGGAAGTAATAAGTAGATGATGGGTTGCTAGAGTGACAGAAGCTTACACCCTAGTTTATGCGTTGCTTCGTTAGGGGCTGATTTGGATCCATATGTTTAATGTTGTGGTTAGGTTTACCTTAATACTTCTTTTGTAGTTGCAGATGCTTGCAATAGGGGTTAATCATAAGTGGGATGCTTGTCCAAGTAAGGGCAGTACCCAAGCACCGGTCCACCCACATACCAAATTATCAAAGTACCGAACGCGAATCATATGAACGTGATGAAAACTAGCTTGACGATAATTCCCATGTGTCCTCGGGAGCTTCTTTCTCATTATTAGAAATTGTCCAGGCTTATCCTTTGCTACATAAAGAATTGGGCCACCTTACTGCACTTTTTTTTACTTTATTTACTTGTTACTCATTACCATTTATCTTATCACAAAACTATCTATCACCTACAATTTCAGTGCTTGCAGAGAAAACCTTACTGAAAACCGCTTATCATTTCCTTCTGCTCGTCGTTGGGTTCGACACTCTTACTTATCGAAAGGACTATGATTGATCCCCTACACTTGTGGGTCATCAGGTAACTAATGATAAAACTGAGTGTAAACGGTATTGCAATGGTAGGAAACAAGGCATGGGGTTCATACTTTCACTAGTGCAAGTTCTCTCAACAATAATAACATAGATAGATCATATAACAATCCCTCAGCATGCAACAAAGAGTCACTCCAAAGCCACTAATAGCGGAGAACAAACGAAGAGATTATGGTAGGGAACGAAACCACCTCAAAGTTATCGTTTCTGTTCTATCTATTCAAGAGTCGGTAGTAAAATAACATGAAGTTGTTCTTTCCGTTCAATCTATCATAGAGTTCATACTAGAATAACACCTTAAGACACAAATCAACCAAAACCCTAGTGTCACCTAGATACTCCAATGTCACCTCAAGTATCCATGGGCATGATTATACGATATGCATCACACAATCTCAGATTCATCTATTCAACCAACACAAAGTACTTCAAAGAGTGCCCCAAAGTTTCTACCGGAGAGTCAAGATGAAAACGTGTGCCAACCCTTATGCATAGGTTCATGGGCGGAACCTGCAAGTTGATCACAAAAACATACATCAAGTGGCATGTGATATCCCATTGTCACCATAGATAAACACGACAAGACATACATCAAGTGTTCTCAAATCCTTAAAGACTCAATCCGATAAGATAACTTCAAGAGGAAAACTCAATTCATCACAAGAGAGTAGAGGGGGGAAGAAACATCATAAGATCCAACTATAATAGCAAAGCTCGCGATACATCAAGATCGTGCCATAGAGAGAACACGAGAGAGAGAGAGAGATCAAACACATAGCTACTGGTACATACCCTCAGCCCCGAGGGTGAACTACTCGCTCCTCGTCATGGATAGCGCCGGGATGATGAAGATGGCCACCAGTGATGGGTTCCCCCCTTTGGCAGGGTGCCGGAACAGGCTCCCGAGAGGTTTTTGGGTGGCTACAGAGGCTTTCGGCGGCGGAACTCCCAACCTATCTTCGTCCTTGATGTTTTTAGGGTACGTGGACTTATATAGGCAAAACAAGTCGGTTGGGGGAGTCTCGAGGGGCCCAGGAGATAGGGGGCGTGCCTAGGGGGGTGGGCGCGCCCTCCTATCTCCTGGCTTCCTCGAGCCTTCCCTTGCTTGAACTCCAAGTCTCCCGGATCATATCCTTTCCAAAAATCACGCTCCCGAAGGTTTCATTCCGTTTGGACTCCATCTGATATTCCTTTTCTTCAAAATACTGAAACAGGCAATAAAACAGCAATATGGGCCGGGCCTCCGGTTAGTAGGTTAGTCCCAAAAGTAATATAAAAGTGTATAATAAAGCCCGTAATCATTCAAAACAGATAATAAAATAGCATGAATGCTTCATAAATTATAGATACGTTGGAGACGTATCAGCATCCCCAAGCTTAATTCCTACTCATCCTCGAGTAGGTAAATGATAAAAGAAAGAATTTATGAAGTGTGAATGCTAGAAGGTGCACAAGTTTGATCAATGATAATTTCAATCACCTTTTCTAGCATGATTATATGTCATAACAGTAGTTCATCTCATAAAACTTCTCACGAACAAGTAACAAGCAATTCACATGTTGAAAGCACATAGACCATAAACTAGCAAACTTCATTCTTAGTCATCAAACAATTACAATTCATCTTATTTTCAGGAAGGGTCCATGTCAGAGCTTTGATTTAGCAAACTCCACATACTCAACTATCATATAGTCTTCCACAATTGCTAACACTCACGCAATACTAATGGTTATGGAGTTTTAATCGGACACTAAGAAATATAGGGGCTTATAGTGTTGCCTCCCAATGTATTCACCTTTGGGTGATGTCAACAATAATAGTTCATGCTAAATTACATCCAATTGGATATATATATATCAGGATCTTTCCAACACGAGGTGCTTGCCAAAGGATAAAATGAAAAAGGGAAAGGTGAAGATCACCTTGACTCTTGCATAAAAGTAAAAGATAGGCCCTTCGCAGAGGGAAGCAGGGATTTGCAGAGGTGCCAGAGCTCAATTCTGAAATAGAGATAAATAATTTTGAGAGGTATGATCTCATTGTCAACATAACAACCAAGAGTTCTCAATATCTTCCATACTACATACATTATAGGCGGTTCCCAGACAGAATGGTAAAAGTTTTTACTCCCCCTCCACCAACAATCATCAATCCTTGGCTTGCCCAAAACAACGGGTGCCTCCAACTAACATCAAACCTGGGGGAGTTTTGTTTGCAATTACTTTTGATTTGGATTTGATCTTTTGATCATGGGACTGGGCATCCCGGTTACCAGCCATTTTTCTCGTGCATGATGACGGAGTCCACTCATCTTGAGAATAACCCACCTAGCATGGATGATACTGACAGCCGCTAGTCGCTACATGAGCGATTCGGGCATACAAAACAGATTATTATTTGAAGGTTTAGAGTTTGGCACATGCAAATTTACTTGGAACGGCAGGTGTCGGTGTCAAAACCGGCGGATCTCGGGTAGGGGGTCCCGAACTGTGCGTCTAGGCGGATGGTAACAAGAGACAAGGGACACAATGTTTTACCCAGGTTCGGGCCCTCTTGATGGAGGTAAAACCCTACGTCCTGCTTGATTAATATTAATGATATGGGTGGTACAAGAGTGGATCTACCACGAGATCAAGGAGGCTAAACCCTAAAGCTAGCCTATGGTATGATTGTTGTAATGTATGTTGTGTCCTACGGACTAAAGCCCTCCGGTTTATATAGACACCGGAGAAGGCTAGGGTTACACAGAGTCGGTTACCATTGTAGGAGATCTACATATCCGTATCACCAAGCTTGCCTTCCACGCCAAGGAAAGTCCCATCCGGACACGGGATGGAGTCTTCAATCTTGCATCTTAGAGTCCGGCGGACGATGATAGTCCGGCTGTCCGGACACCCCCTAGTCCAGGACTCCCTCAGTAGCCCCTGAACCAGGCTTCAATGACGATAAGTCCGGCGCGCATAATGTTCGGCATTGCAAGGCGGGTTCCTCCTTTGAATAATCCAGAGAAGATCATGAACACCAAGATAGTGTCCGGCTCTGCAAAATAAATTCCACATTCCACCGCAGAGAGAATAAAATGTCCACAAGTCCAATCTGCTGACGTATTTTGCGGCATGTCGTCACGCCACTACCAAGCCTTTACTTGAATCGTTTCTTATTATACCACCCCGTCACGTTTAGCGAAGCGGTTTCCTTGGCACGTCTTGTTGAAGCAGAGATCGTGTTCCCCTTATTCCGGGATTCTCATCAATATGGACGTGGGTAACCCAACCGCGCCATTGACGGTGGTGCTTGGGAGATAAGCGAGTTTTACCAGGCTGGTGGGGGACGCATAGTCTTCGCCCGCCTCTATATTAGGGATAAGGATTCACCTTTTCACCCATGCCTTCTTCCTCCTTTGCTTATCCACTTCCGCGCACTCAAGCTCCAATGCCCGAGCTCGCGCATCTCATCTAAACCTTCCCCGACCATGTCCAGAGGGGGAGGCAAATGGTTGGCTTCCACCGTTAAGGAGGAGCACATCACCAAGCTGCGCAGCGCCGGATACCTTTCCGGCGATATCGCGCACCGGCTGCCCGACGAGGGGCAGCTCATTCCTACCCCCGGGCCCCATGAGAGGGTCGTTTTCCTTCCCCACTTCCTCCGCGGACTGGGCTTTCCACTTCACCCCTTTGTACGG
This sequence comes from Triticum timopheevii, assembly GCA_963921465.1. Classification (NCBI taxonomy): domain Eukaryota; kingdom Viridiplantae; phylum Streptophyta; class Magnoliopsida; order Poales; family Poaceae; genus Triticum; species Triticum timopheevii. The sequence goes on from OY997274.1 coordinate 543,447,912, forward strand.
GGGCTAATGTTCTACTACGGCCTGGATTTCCACGATCTGGCGCCGAACTTCATCCTCAACATCTCGGCGTTTATCGTCATGTGCGAGGCCCTCCTCTGCATCCGGCCCCACTTCGGCTTGTGGCTCAAGACCTTCAACGTCAAGCCGAAGGTAGTGAAGGGCACGCAGGCGGAGTGCGGAGGCGCCATGTTGGGCAAGATGCCCAACGTCCTCTGGTTCGAAGGGGCATTCGTGGACTCCGTCAAGGGGTGGCAATCGGGGTGGTTCTATATCACCGAGCCGCGCGACCCTGCGTGGGCGGCGGCCCCCGAGTTTAGATCTGGTATCCCTACACAGCTCACCTCCTGGAAAGAGAAGGGCTTGTTGTGGGGTAATCCGAAGGAGCTGACGGTACTCCGAGCCTGTATCCAGAAGCTGGTGAACAAGAAGCTCAGGCTCGTCGACGTGGTCCAAGTCATGCTCGTCCGCCGGATCCTCCCATGCCAAGAGCGGGCATTCAATCTGTGGGAGTTTGATCCGGAACAGCACCAGGCGCTGAGCGGGCTCTTCGACACGACGTACGAAGGCGCCTGGAGGGTGCTGTTTAAGGGCGCCGAAGCCCCCGCATCCGCGACAGAAGATCGCGGATTTCACTCGCAGCATCCGGCTGACGAGGTAAGTGATTCTACCCCTTTACAGGACACTTGTGGTAGATAGATTAATTCTAAGAGGGTTTCAATCTCCCTTTTCCTTTGACAGGAATGGATGAAGAAGGCCGAGCAGCTCATCTGCCCGGCTCCCATGCGAGAATACCCAGTGGATGCCCGTCTAGCGGGGCTGCTTGTTCCGGCACCGCACGTGGTGCCGGAGAAGAAGGCCAAGAAGGTGGCCACGGGCACTCAAAAGAGTTCCCGTAATTAGGCGTCCGACGATGAGGCGGACTCCTCCCCCGAAGACGACGAGGAGGAAGAAGACTCTCTCCCGGAGGGGGGAGAGAGGAAGAGGAAGGCTTCCCCAACAGGGGAGGCCGAAGGGTCCAAGAGGGGGAGAACCATTCCCCCGGACAGCTCCGCCAACACCGACGTTGGCGACGAGGAGTGGCCTTCAAGGGCCAGGCTTCCGGCGAGATCGTAAGTATCCGGATCCCTGATTATGCAATTTCTTTCGTGTCACATAGTGTCCTACTAATGCCGCATACTGCCCGCAGTCCGGCCAATGATGATTTCCCCGCTTCATCGAGCGGGTCGTTGGCCCCGTCGGATGTGGATTCACTTCCGACTGCCTCTACCCCCCTCTCCGACGAGGACGCCGAGGTGGGATCCCAGAGAGGGACCCATCAGGAGGAGGCTCCGGAGGCGCCGCAAGGCAGCCTCCCGGACTTTGCGCTGGACTCTACGTCGGAACCTGCAGTGGTTCCAGAGTCCGGCAGGCGGCCCCTTCGAAAGAAGGTCAAGACCGTGACACCGGTGGCCTCCGTCCAACCGGAGGCGCCGGACAACTTGCTGGAGGCGCTTAAAGGCGCTTCCATTGATGAAGAACACCGCACTGTTATGAGTGCGGTGATTCAGAAGGTTCAGCTCGCCAAGAGCGGGCTGACCGAAGCCTGCAGTAGCCTTCTAACAGGCTTTGAGGTAAAAAGTTAAAATTATGTAATGTAATACCGCATAGACAGTAGCCCCTGATGCTCGGTTTGGTGTTCGGAAAGAAAAGCCGGACTGAGGATCTAAAAAGATATTCGCAGGTTGCTAATAAATTATGTCAATATGGGTTTGCAGGCTATGCTGCTGACCTCTGCCGCATTGACTGCGGAGGTTGGTACACTAAAGCAAGATCTCGAGCGGTCCGAGCAAGAGCTCGGCCATGCCAAGAGGCAGCTCGAGGACAAAGAAGGTGAGTAGCACCACTTTGAATTTTTACCTTACAGAAAAGGATTTTGGTCGCAATAAAATTAACAAGGATAATATGGGTATTGCAGGGGCCACAAATGAGGTGGCAGCCCTGAAGGAGGTTGTGTCCGCGGCCGAACGCAGTGCGGCCGCGGAACGGGCAGAGCGAGAAAAGCAGGAGGCACAGGTGGCGGCAGTGCGGCAAGAGCTCCAGGCTCTCATGGAAAAGCATGAGAGCTTGGATCGTGACTCCAAGACTCGAGAGTCCGAGCTCGCCTCGGCTCTCGAAAGTGCCAAGTCTGCCAAGGCCGAGGCCCGTAAGGCCCTTTAGGAGGTTGAAGATGTGAAGAAGATAGCGGCGGGTAAGGCATTTTTCATGCAAAGCAAGCATGTTAATGTAAACTACCTGACACTTACCCGCGTTCGGAGCTCTCCAGGGGCGTTTGCAGATCTGCCACGTAGTGTGTCTGATGCCGCCGCATTCTACCGTGGCGAGGAGGGGAGCTCAACGGAGAAGGTCTTCTGGTCTCAGTATGCTGAGGCCGGCCATCCGGTGCCCCCAAGCGACCAGCTGAAGCAGCTGGTCGAACTCCACAAGGTAGCCGAGGAGGCCATGAAGGGCCTTATAGTCCGGCTGTGGCCTGGACAGGCCATGCCTGGAAGCTACTTCGGCCTCGTGCGGCGGCTGGTGGATGCGTGCCCCTGGGTGGAGGTCATCAAGCGCTCCGCCTGTATTGAGGGTGCTCGTTGGGCCCTTGCCCGCACAAAGGTGCACTAGGGCAGGCTGGATGCGGAGAAGCTTCTTACTGACCCGCCGCCACCGGGCAAGGAGTATCGTACACCCGAAATGTATTATAAAACTGTCCTGAAGGGAGCCCGCGATATTGCGGATGAATGCCCTAGAGATGTAATTTTTGAGTAAACTCGCTATGTATTATCCTGTGCGCTGAAAACTTTGTTCATGTGCGCTTTAAGCAACGCTTGTTTAATTTAAAATATTACCTTCTGTGCGGCCGTTTATGAAATCTGAGAGATGGCAAGTCGTTGGCTTCGGCCCCCAAGCCGCAAGTGCTGGGGTGTTCGGGATAACTTGAGCACTCTTGTTCCCATTTTTGGGTCCATCTAGGGAGGCGCTCAACACAACGAACAAGGCAACCGGACTTATAATGCTTGAACACTCTCACTTAGCCATAGAATTCTATAATTTTAAATTTCGGCGAAGCCCCTAGTATTCGGAAGACCGAATTCGGGGCACTATCGACGCCTTCGTCGGACATTATCCGGAACTTCGCTCGAAGCGGCGTGAGTCTTTAAGGACCCGAAAAGACCTCTCGAACAGCGACCAGTCTCTCGCCTTATCATGCCGGTCAGTTTTAGCTTTCTCCACTGAGGCGCTCGCCCGGCTCAACCGGGGCGCAATCGCAGTGGTTCTCCCAGTGCCACCTTAGCCGACGGAACGGAACGTAAGGCACCAAAACGTGGGAGCCGGGCAAACCCAACTATTGACCCAAGACATGATTCGGAGCCGAATCATATAATGCTATAAGTTCGGGGTGCCGCACTTGTGAAAGTGTTCGGACTTATCACACCATAATGTGGGGAACATAAGCCCCTGGTGTATTAGGCCGTACCAAAATATACGGGTGCAAGATGTCATGTAATGAACATATATATGTAATAACAGGCAAAAAAGTGCTGCGTCATTTATTAAAGGAAGTCTGCTATGAGTGCGGACTGATACAATTAATGCGGTAAGCAAGGGTTTTGGACTAGTTAGACATGCCCCCCTCCAGGGATGGGCTGCAGACTTGGTGTATATAATCAAATTTAATGCTCGTAATTGAGACCACCTGAGTGTTCGTCGCCGCATTCTTGCTTCCCCGGCTGTTGCATCATGAGTTCGGCATGTTCACCGCCGGACAGGGCCTCTGGCTAACGGAGTCCTGTGTATACAAAGAAGGAAAATAATAATAAGAAAGAGCCGCACACTTGCGAGCCCCTGGTGTGGTCGAGCCACACTCTGGGTCTATTGTGGTCGTGCCCCTTCCCCTACGCCCATGGTATCTCCAAAGTGTAATGATGTACGCGGAGGGTTGTTCTTGCGATCGTGCGAGGGCGGGGGTTAGGGCCGCATTGCTACGCGTGCTCGGATCATGCCAGGTGGTCTTGGTTGGTGTTGCTTCGGGCGCGTTTGGCTGTATCCGGCCGTTTAACGGCCGAACTCGGAAATTGCCTTAAAAGGCTGCTCTGTACTTTTGCCGCGAGAGCCGCTGTATGTTCCTCCGTTCGGAGGGAGTGTTCCGTATTTCCGTTGACCGTGATGACTCCACGAGGGCCTGGCATCTTGATCTTGAGGTATGCATAATGCAGCACCGCGTTGAACTTTGCAAACGCGGTTCGTCCGAGCAGAGCGTGATAGCCGCTGCGAAATGGGACTATGTCGAAGATTAACTCCTCGCTCCGGAAATTATCCGGGGATCCGAAGACCACTTCCAGTGTGACTGAGCCTATGCAATTGGCCTCCACACCTGGTATGACGTCTTTAAAGGTTGTCTTTGTAGGTTTAATCCTTGAGGGGTCTATGCCCATCTTGCACACTGTATCCTGATAAAGCAGGTTCATGCTACTGCCGCCGTCCATCAGGACTCTCGTGAGGTGAAATCCATCGACGATTGGGTCTAAAACCAATGCGGCGAATCCGCCATGGCGGATGCTGGTCGGATGGTCTCTTCGATCGAAAGTGATCGGACAAGAGGACCATGGATTGAACTTCGGGGCGACTGGATCCATCGCGTATACGTCCCTTAGTGCACGCTTCCGCTCCCTCTTGGGTATATGGGTTGCGTAAATCATGTTCACCGTCCGGACTTGTGGGGGGAAACCCTTCTGTCCTCTATTGTTCAGCGGTCGGGTCTCTTCCTCGTTGTCGCTGTTTAGCCCCTTGTCGTTGTTTTCGGCAATTAACTTGCCTGCCTGCTTGAACACCCAGCAATCTTTGTTGGTGTGATTAGCTGGATTTTCAGGGGTGCCGTGTATCTGGCATAAGCGGTCGTGTATTCGGTCCAAATTGGACGGACCCGGAGTGGTTCTTTTGAATGGCTTCTTCCGCTGACCGAGTTTAGAGCATTGGAATCCGGCGTTGACTGTTGTATCCTCCTTATCGTCGCCGTTAATGCGGCGTTTATTTTTGCTTCGACGCGACCTGCCATTGTGGTCCTTAGTATCCGGACTGCCAGAGTTTTTACTAAGGTTGTTGCTGTGAGCTAGCCAGCTATCCTCTCCCGTGCAGAAGCGGGTCATTAATGATGTGAGGGCTGCCATGGATTTTGGCTTTTCCTGTCCCAGGTGCCGGGCTAGCCACTCGTCACGGATGTTATGTTTGAAGGCTGCGAGGGCCTTTGCATCTGGACAGTTGACGATTTAGTTTTTCTTTGTCAAGAACCGTGTCCAGAATTGTCTGGCCGATTCGTCTGGCTGCTGAATTATGTGGCTTAGGTCATCGGCGTCTGGTGGCCGCACATACGTGCCCTGGAAGTTGTCGAGGAATGCGGCTTCCAGGTCTTCCCAACACCCAATTGACTCTGCGGGCAAGCTGTTAAGCCAATGCTGAGCTGGTCCTATAAGCTTGAGTGGGAGATACTTGATGACATGGAGATCGTCGCCGCGGGCCATATGGATGTGAAGGAGATAATCTTCGATCCAAACCGCGGGGTCTGTTGTGTCATTGTAGGATTCAATGTTTACGGGTTTAAACCCTTCAGGGATTTGATGATCCATTACTTCGTCAGTGAAGCATAGCGGGTGTGCGGCGCCTCTATATTGGGCAATATCACGACGTAGCTCGAGAGAGCGTTGTCTGCTGTGTTCGGCCCGGCCGGAGTTATTGTATCTGGCGCGACGGTATTCGTCGTGGGTCGTGGGGCGCCCTCGTGATCCGTAGATGGATCTAGATTGCCTTGCTTTGTCCTCCAATATATCTCGCAAGTCCGGCGCGTTCCCTATTGGCTTCGCACTTTTGGAGCGATGCCGGGGTACGGTCTTGGTGGAGGGCCTGGATGCCTCTCTGTCGCAACCACGGCGTGGTCGGTCTGCCGTATCGTGCGCTGGTGATGAAGGTATGTATGCTTCCTCCTCTAATCGGGGGAGCAACTTGCGTCTTTGGTAGCTTTTGGAGGGGCGTTCGAGTTTATACTCTTCGGCCGTGAGGACCTCGGTCCATCGATCGGCCAGCAGGTCCTGATCAGCTTGAAGCTGCTGCTGCTTTTTCTTTAGGCTATTTGCCGTGGCAATAAGCCTGCGTTTGAAACGCTCTTGTTCGACGGGATCCTCGGGCACGACGAATTCGTCGTCGTTGAGGCTTGCCTCGTCTTCGGAGGGAGGTATATAGTTATATTCCTCGACCTCTTCGTCTGTCGCCCTCTCGTGAGGGCTTGCTTCTGCATCCTCCTGCGCTGAGTCTTGCTGGAGGGGATTGTCTTCGACACTCTCTGGGGTATTATTATCTGCTGTGCCGGAATCTCCATTCTTGCTGTGGCGGGATTTAGAGCGGCGCCGCTGACGCCGACGCTTGGGCTGTTTCTTTAAGGAATCTGCCTCCGCTGCTTCTTCGCCGTCCCCATCTTTTGGGGTGTCCACCATGTATATGTCGTATGACGAGGTGGTCTTCCAGTGCCCTGTAGGCGCTGGTTCCTGTTCGTCTCCGGCATCGTCGTCCATAGCGTCGATGTCTTCGGAGTCGTAGTCTAGCATGTCGGTTAGATCGTCGACAGTGGCTACAAAGTGGGTGGTGGGTGGGTTCTGAATTTCTTCATCGTCCGTATCCCAACCATCCTGGCCATAATCCGGCCAGGACTCTCCGGATAGCGAGAGATGCTTTAACGAATTTAGGATGTCGCCAAAGGGCGAGTGTTGGAAGATGTCTGCGGCGGTGAATTCCATAACCGGCGCCCAATCAGATTCGATTGGCAGGGGCGTGGGAGGTCCGGAGTCCGGCAAGGAGTCCGGCACCTCGGAGTCACGAGCTTCGCGAGGGACAAGGTTAGTGTTCGGCTCCATCGCCGTGGAAGTTGAAGCCCCCGAGGCGATGTCCAACCACCGGTCCTCGATCTGGGCGATCGGCTCCGGTCTAAGGGCCGGAGCGGATTCTTGTGCGGCCACCAAGGCACTGTTCGGCGGCAGAGCTAGATCATGCCCATCGTAACAGTGCGGCGCGCTTGGCTGTGGCTTGAGCCCGTCGAAGATCAAGTCCCCGCGGATGTCGGCCGTGAAGTTTAGGCTTCCGAATCTGACCTGATGGCCAGGGGCGTAGCTTTCGACCTGCTCCAGATGGCCAAGTGAATTAGCCCGCAGCGCGAAGCCGCCGAATACGAAGATCTGTCCGGGGAGAAAAGTCTCACCCTGGACAGCGTTGTTGATTGAAGAATCCATCGAGCCTATCGGTGACGACACAGAGGAACTCTCAATGAAAGCACCAATGTCGGTGTCAAAACCAGCGGATCTCGGGTAGGGGGTCCCGAACTATGCGTCTAGGCGGATGGTAACAGGAGACAAGGGACACGATGTTTTACCCAGGTTCGGGCCCTCTTGATGGAGGTAAAACCCTATGTCTTGCTTGATTAATATTGATGATATGGGTGGTACAAGAGTGGATCTACCACGAGATCAAGGAGGCTAAACCCTAAAGCTAGCCTATGATATGATTGTTGTAATGTATGTTGTGTCCTACGGACTAAAGCCCTCCGGTTTATATAGACACCGGAGAAGGCTAGGGTTACACAGAGTTGGTTACAATGGTAGGAGATCTACATATCCGTATCGCCAAGCTTGCCTTCCACGCCAAGGAAAGTCCCATCCGGACACGGGACGGAGTCTTCAATCTTGCATCTTCGTAGTCTTGGAGTCCGGCGGACGATGATAGTCCGGCTGTCCGGACACCCCCTAGTCCAGGACTCCCTCAGCAGGTAAATACCGCGAATAGGTAGGTATGGTGGACACTCATGGCAAAAACTGGGTTTAAGGATATTTGGAAGCACAAGTAGTATCTCTACTTGGTTCAAGGAATTTTGGCTAGCATGAGGGGGATAGGCAAGCTCAACATGTTTGAATGATCCATGACAATATACTTTAACTGAGATGTGAGAAAACCTAACCCATTACGTTGTATTCCTTGTCCAACATCAACTCTTTAGCATGTCATACTTAATGAGTGCTCACAGTTATAAAAGATGTCTAGGATAGTATATTTATATGTGAAATCTCTCTTCCTTCAATATTCTTTCATGAATTGTTCAAATGACCGACACAATGCTTACTAACCTTCAATAAATTTACAACCTCTACTTCTTAGATGTGAAGTCATTACTCCCCATGGGATAAGCAAATGAGACATATATATTTCAGATTTATGACAATCAACTCATTCAACAATTTACTCATAGGATATAAGTGAAGCACACGAGTGAATGAAAAACTACTCCAAAAAGATATAAGTGAAGATCAATGAGTAGCTAAATAATTATGTAACTATGTGAAGACTCTTTCTCATTAAAGAATTTCAGATCTTGGTATTGTATTCAAGCAGCAAGCAAAGCAAAATAAAATGACAATGCAAGGATAGCGCAACTCATGTGAAGAAGCAAAAATTTAGGTTCAACCGATACTAACCGATAGTTGTTGAAGAAGAAAGGTGGGATGCCTACCGGGGCATCCCCAAGCTTAGATTCTTGAGACTTCTTGAAATATTATCTTGGGGTGCCTTGGGAATCCCCAAGATTGAACTTTTGTGTCTCCTTAATTCCTCTCATGTCATGGTTTCTCTTTTTATCATAAGCTTCATCCACACCAAACTCAAAAAGAACTCGTGAGATAGGTTAGTATAAACCAATGCAAAACTTTATCATTCTATACTGTAACAAATCACTAAAATTATTATTCCACATTGCATACTAAATGCCTCTGCATATTTAATACTCCTATCCTCAAATAGAATCATTAAACAAGCAAACATATGCAAACAATGCAACCATAACAGCAATCTGCCAAAACAGTAGTCTGTAAAGAATGCAAGAGTATCAATACTTCCCTAACTCCAAAAATTATGAGAAAAATATTACGCTGTAGAAGATTTATCAGAAGTCATTATGCAAAAAGTATCAACATTATATCATTTTCTGACTTTTCTAGGGAATTTTTGCAACAGCGGTAAACTTTCTGTTTTCAAACAGCAACATGTATACTAGCAAAATAAGCATGGTAAAGGCTATCCTTGACATTTTTATTGAAACTAAAGATGCAAAACATTATTATAAATAACAGAAAGCTAATACTAACAAAATAAAATGATGCTCCAAGCAAAACACATATCATGTGGTGAATAAAAATATAGCTCCAAGTAAGGTTACCGATGGATGAAGACGAAAGAGGGGATGCCTTCCGGGACATCCCCAAGCTTAGGCTCTTGGTTGTCCTTGAATATTACCTTGGGGTGCCTTGGGCATCCCCAAGCTTAGGCTCTTTCCACTCCTTATTCCATAGTCCATCGAATCTTTACCCAAAACTTGAAAACTCCACAACACAAAACTCAATAGAAAACTCGTAAGCTCTGTTAGTATAAGAAAATAAAACCACCACTTAGGTGCTGTAATGAACTCATTATAAATTCATATTGGTGTAATATCTACTGTACTCCAACTTATCTATGGTTCATACCCTTCGATACTACTCATAGATTCATCAAAATAAGCAAACAACACATAGAAAACAGAATCTTTCAAAAACAGAACAGTCTGTAGTAATCTGTATCAAACGTATACTTCTGGAACTCCAAAATTCCTACCAAATTAGGAAGTCCTAAGAAATTTGTGTACCAATCCAGAGAAAAAATAATCGGATCAGAAGCACGTTAGCGTGAATTAACAAAACTAATTTACTGGGTGCAAAAGTTTCTGATTCTCAGCAGGATCAATACAACTATCACAGTAAGCTATCCTAAAGGTCTTACTTGGCACTTTATTGAAACAAAAGCTATAAAACATGATTATTACAGTAGCATAATCATCTGGAGACACAAAAACAGTAAGGATAGATATTGGGTTGTCTCCCAACAAGCGCTTTTCTTTAATGCCTTTCTAGCTAGGCATGATGATGACAATGATGCTCACGTAAAAGATAAGAATTGAAACATAACGGGAGCATCATGAAGCATATGACTAGCACATTTAAGTCTAACCCACTTCCTATTCATAGGGATTTTGTGAGCAAACAACTTATGGGAACGATAATCAACTAGCATAGGAAGGTAAAACAAGCATAGCTTCAAGATTTTAAGCACATAGAGAGGAAACTTGATATTATTGCAATTCCTACAAGCATATATTCCTCCCTCGTAATAATTTTCAGTAGCATCATGAGTGAATTCAACAATATAACCAGCACATAAAGCATTCTTTTCATGATCTACTTGCATAGAAATTTTACTACTCTCCACATAAGCAAAATTCTTCTCATTCGGAATAGTGGGAGTATCATAAGAGACTCGGATACTATAAATTGTTTCCACATTAAAAGAGTAATGTTCAGAAAAAGGGTAATCGTAATCATGACAAGATTTGTAAATATAATCATCACTACTTTTTATAGCATAAGTTTCATCACAATAATCATCATAAGTAGCAACTTCGTTCTCATCATAATCGATTGAAACCTCTCCCAAGATAGTGGAATCACTAAATAAAGTTGACACTCTTCCAAACCCACTTTTATCAATATAATCATCATAGGTAAGAGGCATGCTATCATCATAACAACTTTGCATATCAAAACTTGGGAGGCAAAAAATATCATTTTCATTAAACGTAGCATCCCCAAGCTTGGGACAAACATTAATTCCAGCAAATATATTCTCAAATATTTCATCCTCATCAAACATAGCTTCCCCAAGCTTGGGCCCTACCATATCATAAGCATAATCACTCTCATCATTAAAAATATGGATAGCACCAATAGTATAGCAATTATCATCATCACAATGAGTAGTAGTAGGAACATCATTTGGGAGGGATACCTTTCTACCTTTGTTGCTCCTTCTTTTCTTTTTCTTCTTCACATTATGTGTGGGTTCAACCTTCCTCTTTGAGCTCCTTATTGACGAGATTGGTTGAATAGAAAGCTCCTCCTCGTTACCTGATTCATCATAAGAAATAATACGAGGATATTGGGAAATCTCTTCCCTTTCATTAGTGTTCTCTTCTTCTTCTATTTGCTTTCTTTTCTTTAGGTAATTGGCAATATAAGGATTTTCAATGCAATTCTCCGCACAAAACATATAAATCGTCTCTAGATCAAAATCAAGAAGGTTATAACGGGCAAATTCTGGAAGGTGCTTAATTAAACGATTCATTTCTTCATAACCCATAAGCAAACTAAGTTCATTATAATGTGCAAGGGAAATCAAACGATCACAATTTTTGGACACGATTCGATCATGAAACACCTTGCATCGGAGATGTAAATGACCACTTTCATTGCAAAGTTCACAAGTACAGCCAAGGAAATATTAATTTTCAGCACTCTTATCTAGCCTTTCTTGTAACAATTTAGTTTCTACATGCTTATGCCTCTTGCAATATTTATCTTCTCTATTTGGTGTATCTATGCAAACCCAATGCTCTCCACAAAAATCGACATGCTTATAGGAGACATTTTCATCATAACTAGTGCAATCATCATTAGTACTATGGATATTCAAAGAGTTCATACTAACAACATTACAACCATGCTCATCATTCAAAGATTTAGTATCAAACATTCGATAGATTTCTTCTTCTAACACTTGAGCACAATTTCCTTTTCACCAAACTCACGAAAGATATTAAAAAGATGAAGCGTATGAGACAAACTTAACTCCATTTTTTTAGTTTTATTTTATAAACTAAACTAGTGATAAAACAAGAAACAAAAAGATTCGATTGCAAGATCTAAAGATATACTTTCAAGCACTCACCTCCCCGGCAACGACGCCAGAAAAGAGCTTGATGTCTACTACACAACCTTCTTCTTGTAGACGTTGTTGGGCCTGCAAGTGCACATGTTTGCAGGACAGTAGCAAATTTCCCTCAAGTGGATGACCTAAGATTTATCAATCCGTGGGAGGCATAGGATGAAGATGGTCTCTCTCAAACAACCCTGCAACCAAATAACAGAGAGTCTCTTGTGTCCCCAACACACCCAATACAATGGTAGATTGTATAGGTGCACTAGTTCGGCGAAGAGATGGTAATACAAGTGCAATATGGATGGTAGATAAAGGTTTTTGTAATCTGAAATAATAAAAACAGCAAGGTAACTAATGATAAAAGTGAGTGTAAATGGTATTGCAATGGTAGGAAACAAGGCATGGGGTTCATACTTTCACTAGTGCAAGTTCTCTCAACAATAATAACATAGATAGATCATATAACAATCCCTCAACATGCAACAAAGAGTCACTCCAAAGCCACTAATAGCGGAGAACAAACGAAGAGATTATGGTAGGGTACAAAACCACCTCTATCCTTTCTGTTCTATCTATTCAAGAGTCCGTAATAAAACAACATGAAGCTATTCTTTCCGTTCAATCTATCATAGAGTTCATACTAGAATAACACCTTAAGACACAAATCAACCAAAACCCTAATGTCACCTAGATACTCCATTGTCACCTCAAGAATCCGTGGGCATTATTATATGATATGCATCACACAATCTCAGATTCATCTATTCAACCAACACAAAGTACTTCAAAGAGTGCCCCAACGTTTCTACCGGAGAGTCAAGACGAAAACGTGTGCCAACCCTTATGCATAGGTTCATGGGCGGAACCCGCAAGTTGATCACCAAAACATACATCAAGTGGCACGTGATATCCCATTGTCACCATAGATAAACACGACAAGACATACATCAAGTGTTCTCAAATCCTTAAAGACTCAATCCGATAAGATAACTTCAAGAGGAAAACTCAATTCATCACAAGAGAGTAGAGGGGGGAAGAAACATCATGAGATACAACTACAATAGCAAAGCTTGCGATACATCAAGATCGTGCCATAGAGAGAACATGAGAGAGAGAGAGAGATCAAACACATAGCTACTGGTACATACCCTCAGCCCCAAGGGTGAACTACTCCCTCCTCGTCATGGATAGCGCCGGGATGATGAAGATGGCCATCGGTGATGGGTTCCCCCCTCCGGCAGGGTGCCGGAACGGGCTCCCGAGAGGTTTTTGGTGGCTACAGAGGCTTTCGGCGGCGGAACTCCCAACCTATCTTCGTCCTCGATGTTTTTAGGATACGTGGACTTATATTGGCGAAAGAAGTTGGTCGGGGGAGCCTCGAGGGGCCCAGGAGACAGGGTGGCGCGCCCTGGGGGTGGGCGCGCCCTCCTATCTCCTGGCTTCCTCGAGCCTTCCCTGGCTTGAACTCCAAGTCTCCCGAATCATATCCTTTCCAAAAATCACGCTCCCGAAAGTTTCATTCCGTTTGGACTCCGTTTGATATTCCTTTTCTTCGAAATACTGAAACAGACAATAAAACAGCAATATGGGTGGGCCTCCGGTTAGTAGGTTAGTCCCAAAAGTAATATAAAAGTGTATAATAAAGCCCATAATCATTCAAAATAGATAATAAAATAGCATGAATGCTTCATAAATTATAGATACGTTGGAGACGTATCAACATGCTAAATGGTATTGATGAAACTAGCTAGAATCAATGGGAGATGCGCGGAACTAGCTAGTAGCTAGTACTTACTTTCGGGTGGTTAAATCGCAGTTGCGCCGGCAGTCCCCGAGCTTGTGCGGTGAACTTTTTCGAAACCCTGCCAGACAAAGAAAACAAGTACTTGATATCAGGAAATGAACAAAGTTGCTAATATGGTGCGATAATGATCGATTGAACTTACTTCTCGAGCATTTTAGTCATGGTCGCATACTCCTCCGGATGTTTTAATGACAGTTACTAGTCCCTGCTCAAGCTTAATCTCTAGCAGAATAAAGTGGTACCTGCGCATGCATGCATAAATCATCAATTATATTACTATAAGCTCGAGTAATAAGGGAAACCGAATATGCACAGGACAGTAACACTCATTTGTATTCATGAGGAAAGAGTACTATAGCTTTGTTTTGATTTCGAAGTAACGATGCGAGCAACTTGGCCTCGGTTTGTCTGGCATCATGTTTAACAGTCCATTCATCCATGAGATTTGTGTTAATGAAGGGAGGTTTCCCATGCTCGAATATGAATATGTCCACCTCCTCAAATGTTCCAAAAATTATTGCATCCTCGTCGGCCATGTAATCTCCAGGGTTGGTACCGGGCAGCACCCCCGGAAGATTAGCGACGATATTGCTAGACACATTGAGCGGGGGGCACGATTTCTTCGCTTGTTTGCCGAGCTGGGGAATTTGTTTCCCTTTTCTTTGTTCTGCTTCTGGTTGTAATGCCTCCCATTCTAGAGGCTTGATAGATGATGGACCGTATCTGTTTTAACTCCCGCCTCTAGCTGTACTGCTAGACGCCGGAGCAGCCAGAGCGGCTGTGGCTCTCTTCTTTCGTTTGTTAAGAGGCGGAGCAGCCGAAGGCGGACTGCTACGACACGCCAGAACAGCCAGAGCTGCGGCGTCTGTGTTTCGCCGTCGCTTACGAGGCGGCGAAGGAGGTGGCAGGCTGCTCGGACGGGCCGGAGGAGGCGGAGAAGGAGGCGGAGTACTGCCGCCCTCACGTGCTGGAGCAGGAGGCGGATCACTTGCCAGACGAGGAGGAGGAGGCGGATCACTCACTGGAGGAGGAGGAGGAGGAGGCGGAGTGCCCAGCTGACTAGCAGGAGCCATGCAGTTCAGAAGCTTGATGTGCTCCTTCCACCATAGACACGGAGTATGCATAGCAAGACCCAGCCGAGTCCCCTCCTCACATGTAGGCCTCACCTGTAGGGTGTTCAAGCTGGAGCTCCTCAAATCCCTCCATTATTTCGTCCACCATCACAACAGCATAGCCTTGTGGAATCGGACGACAGTGAAAAGTTGCTCCGGTTGAAGGAGGGAATATAGAGCCGACAGCCGCCTTGACTTTGAGCTGATCCCATTGTGTCATGAGGTGGCACTAGTGTGAATCCGTGATAAAATCCACAGGGTAGCTAGGACCCGTCAACAAGTTAGGCTGCTGAACGAGCTTGGTGGAAGCCATGCTGCTTCTTCGCTGAGATGGCGGGGTAGCTTTTGAGGTAGGATCTTGGGCAGGATGTCGCAGCTGCTTGTTCTCAGCTTCTCGTTCCTCTAGATTTCTTACCCTTGCCTTAAGCTCCTGCAGTTCGCTCTGCTCCACTCCTCTCTTGGGTTTTGTAATCGCCTGCGTCGGGAAACCCAACCTTCCACAGAACGGAGCCTGGCGTGCCTCGTGTTCGCCCAGGGTGCTCAGGATTCCCGAGGGCCCTTGTGAGCTCGTCTTTCTCTCTGTCGGGAATGAACTTCCCTTCCCGCACTTCGTCGATTGCTTTTCGAAGCTTCGTGACGGGTGTTGCACGTTGCTCATGCGTCCAACAGCACTTCCCTATTTCAGGGTCCAATGTTCCACCAGCCCCAAAGAACTAAGTCCTACAACGGTCTGGCTAGTGCAATGTCTCTAGTTTGACCCCATTAGCAATCAGGTCCTGCTCAGCTTTGTCCCACAACGGCCGAGCTTTGAGGTAGCCACCTGACCCCATCCAATGGCAATGCTCCTTCTTTGCAGCATTTATCTTGTTAGTTGCTGACATCTTCTTACTCCTCTCCGATTTCTTGTTAGCCACAAATGCGGGCCAGTGATCTCTTATCTTCTCAAATCGGCCAGTGAATTCTGGAGTCTTGTCTTGGTCGACATACGTTGTTTTCAACTCATTCTTCCACCTCCTGAATAGATATACCATCTTCTTGAGAGCATAGGACTTGATCATTGGCTCTATAACTGGATTCTCCGGATCCTCCTCTTCCGGTAGGGTGAAACTTACCTTCAGCGCTTTCCAAAGATCTACTTTCTGTCTATCTTCGACAAAAGAAACTTGAAGAAGCTCTTCCTTCTCAGGCTCATTCCATAGCTCGATGCTGATCGGGATCATGTCCCTAACAAGAACCCCACACTGAGCAGAAAATGCTTCCTTGGTCTGGAGGGATTTAATCGGTTGGCCATCACGCGCGATTTCTGTGATCGTTAACCTTTCATCCTGGCGCAACTTTTTCTTCGGGCCTTATTTCTTTAGTGAAGTATTGCTTGATCCGGAGGGCTATATAAAATAAGAAAGAAGAGTTAATATATGTAAATACCAAAACAATTAATGCACAATTAGCTAGTCATCACAGGCTTAATTAATATATATATATACCTCGCCGGACTTTGCAACAGCTGATCCCGACTCCGTTCGGTCACCGGAGTCGTCATCACGGTCACCGGAGCCACCATCACAATCATGACCCTCCTCCATTGTTTGATCAACGCAACCTGCTTCCTCTCCTTGCAGACCTTCTTCGATGTCGTTGAGAAATGACGCGATTACATCACCTCCGTCACGGATTATGTCCCCCAATATCTCTTCTTGATCGAAGTCTCTTTGATGATCCATAGTTTCTGCAAATACTACAACATGGCAATTAATATACAAACATGAGAGATGGATATATTGAAGTTATCGGGGAGGGGGTATATCGACAACGACGACATATACATAGAAAAAATGTTATCGGGGAGGGGGTATATATATCGACCCCCCCTTGTCGAAGTTATCGGAGAGGGGGTATATCGACCGCCTCTCTCTCATGATTGTCCGACGTTTGTGTAGTGTCAAAGGATTCAAACAAAACCATGTCTTCATCATTTGGCGAAAGTAACAGGCCCATGATGGTACGAAGCTCTTCAAAGTTATTTTGGAACGGAATGCCAGATAGGATAATTTGCTTTTTGGTACAAAGTACAGCAAGAGCCTTCCGAATATCGCTATTTGGAAGGCCTCTGCTAAAATTTGTACCAAATGGCAGATTATCCTATCTGGAACTCCGTTCCAGAATAACTTTGGAGAACTTCGTACCATCATGCCCCGGTTACTTCCGGCTAATGATGAAGCCATGGATTTCTTCAATACTTTGACACTAGGCAACCTCTCAACCCTCAAACCCTCAAACCCTAGAACCCTCAAACCCTCGACCCTCAAACCCTTGACCCTCGACCGGCGTCGACGACCCTCGACCCCTCTGTGACCCTCGCGACCCTCTAGCCTAGTTTCCGACCGTTGACCCCTCAGCGATCCTCGACACCCTCGTTCCCGATAAAAAGAAGAAGAAGAAGAAGAAGAAGAAGAAGAATAAGAAATAGAGGAGAAGAAGAAGAAAATATAGAAGAAAAAAAAGAGGAGAAGAAGAAGGAATATAGGAGAAGAAGAAAAATAGAAAACTATTTTTCTTCTTCTCCTCTATTCCTTCTTCTTCTCCTCTTTTTTCCTTCTTCTTCCTCTTCTTATTTTTTCTCTCCTTTTCTTCCTCTCTTCTTATTCTCCTTCTTCCTCTTCTTATTTTCCTTTTTCATCTCCTTCTTTTTCTTTCTTCCTCTTTTCCATATATATAAAAAGTACATTCATGCATACAATAAATACATCTAAAAACTACATACATACATACATATATGAACATCTAAAAACATCTAAAAATACATACATACATATGAAAATACATACATATATAAAAAATCACAACGAGGTGGCGGCGGGGGGGGGGGGGGGGGTGGGCAGGGGCAGAGTAGTGCTCACAGAGGGCGGCATCGGGGCAGGGGGTGCACGGCGGGGCCAAGGGCGTCGGCGGTGGGCAGGGCAGCGACGACGTCGGGGCGGCGACAGCGTTGAGGCGGCGAGGTCGAGCGGTGGCGCGGGGCAGCGACGGCGTCGAGGGTGACGGTGGCGGCGCGTGGTGGCACGCGTTGACGGTGTCGGGGCGGTGACGACGGGCACGGGCGACAGCGACGGCGGCGACAGGGCAAAGGGCGGCGTCGGGGCAGAGGGCGGCAGGAGAATGAGGAACTGGAACGAAAATTTCACAAGTGTTGCTTATATACACAGAGTATTTGTCCCGGTTCGTGCGAAAAACCGGAACGAATGCACCCAACCGAGACCAAAGGTCTCTTTTCAGCAGCCCAAAGGGCGGGAAGCAGAGGCCTTTGGTACCAGTTGGTGGCACCAACCGGTACCAAAGGGGTGCATTGGTCCCGGTTGGTGCCACCAACCGGTACGAATGCCCCCCTTTGGTACCAGTTGGTGCCACCAACCGGGACCAAAGGCCTCGTACTGCCCGTGGCCATAACTTTAGTCCGACCTCGCTAGTTGAGAGGGGCGGGCAGTGG
The DNA here is from genome assembly GCA_963921465.1 of Triticum timopheevii. Classification (NCBI taxonomy): domain Eukaryota; kingdom Viridiplantae; phylum Streptophyta; class Magnoliopsida; order Poales; family Poaceae; genus Triticum; species Triticum timopheevii. The sequence goes on from OY997274.1 coordinate 543,466,168, forward strand.
TTTATAAGCCCCACTGCCGCACCCCTCTCAAGCTCCTCTCTATTGCAGGCTTACGGGCCTAATTGTCACTGCTATGCCTGATGGGCCTACTGGGCCTTCTGCGGGCCTGAATCCTGGCCCATGGTAGGGTTTCTACTCGTATTCAGGCTGTAGTGGCCCTGTAGGTGGCAATTTTTATTTTCCCAGTTTTTATTTTCTGTTTTTTGCATTATTTATTTTCTTTTATTTCTTGCTTTATTTTCCCAGTAGGTGGCAAAAAGAATGAACTAATAGCAAAAAGAATGAACTAAAAATAATCAATTAAAAAATATAAACTTTCTGTTAGTGCCATTTCTTTTCCAATTTGAATAGTATAAATTTGAATTTTTTGAAATTTGTGTGGATCACTAGTTTTTGAATAACTTTACTATAAACATAGATTTTTGAGTGATTATTTTTCCTGCTATTTAATATTACTGTGTTTTATCATTATATTCAAAAATAGATTTTGTTATTTTAGTTTCTAACACAAAAATTCTTTATGATAATTCTTTTTGCTATTAAAGTTTCTAACAAAAAAATTCTTTATGAAAATTCTTTTTGATTTTAATGTTTTGAACAGAAAAAACTTTGATAATTTTGGTTGCATAAATTTTATATAATTTAGTTTCAATAATACTAGAGGGTTATGAAAAAACTGGATACAAAACAGACAATCTCTTTAGAAGTATCAGGGTTTCGGACGAAAACTCATCTGTTACAAAGGGATTTCATTTGTTCAAATGTAACTGCAGTGATATTCTACATCAAAGGCATCATCATAATAGTTGTTGATAGAAATTCTTCACTTTTTCTTCGCTTGTGTTCTTTGCTTATTGCGCCGTAACCATGGATAATCTTCATCATTTAACATGATGCTTGGGTCAGCCTTGACTTTGAAGGGAGGAATTTCATGAAACTTTTCATAATCTCCAGACACGTCTGTCTTGCCCTCCAATCCCAAGATGTCTCTTTTTCCTGAAAGAAATATGTGGCGCTTTGTCTCATCGTATGATGCATCCGCTTCCTTATATTTTCTTTTTCTCGGTTTGGCAGATATGTCCTTCACATAGAAAACCTGCACCACATCATTGGCTAGGACGAATGGCTCTTCTGTGTACCCCAGATTGTTCAGATCCACTGATGTCATTCCGTACTGTGGGTCTACCTGTACCCCGCATCCTAACATATTGACCCATTTGCACTTAAACAAAGGGACCTTAATATCATTTCCATAGTCAAGTTCCCATATGTCCACTATGTAACCATAATATGTGTCCTTTCCCCTATTGGTTGTTGCATCAAAGCGGACACCACTGTTTTGGTTGGTGCTCTTTTGATCTTGGGCGATTGTGTAAAATGTATTCCCATTTATCTCGTACCCTTTGTAGGTCATTACAGTCGAAGATGGTTCCCTCGCCAATGAGTACAGGTCATCGGAAACAATGTTGTCACACCTGAGACGTGTTTGGAACCAACTGCCGAAACTCCTGATGTGTTCACATGTAATCCAGTCCTCACACTGGTCCGGGTGTTTGGAGCGCAGAAGGTTCTTGTATTCATCGACATACGGGGTCACCAAGGTAGAATTTTGTAGAACCGTGTAGTGTGCTTGAGACCAAGAATGCCCGTCCCTACATACTATTGAGTCCCCTCCTAGTGTGCCTTTTCCACCCAGTCTCCCCTCATACCGCGATTGAGGGAGACCTATCTTCTTATGGTTAGGAATGAAGTCAACACAAAACCCAATGACATCCTCTGTTTGATGGCCCATGGAGATGCTTCCTTCTGGCCTAGCGTGGTTACGGACATATTTCTTTAGGACACCCATGAACCTCTCAAAGGGGAACATATTGTGTAGAAATACAGGGCCCAGAATGACAATCTCGTTGACTAGATGAACTAGGACGTGCGTCATGATATTGAAGAAAGATGGTGGGAACACCAGCTCGAAACTGACAAGTCATTGCGCCACATCACTCCTTAACCTTGGTAAGATTTCTGGATTGATCACCTTCTGAGAGATTGCATTGAGGAATGAACATAGCTTCACAATGGCTAATCGAACGTTTCCCGGTAGAAGCCCCCGAAATGCAATCGGAAGCAGTTGCGTCATAATCACATGGCAGTCATGAGACTTTAGGTTCTAGAACCTTTTTCTCTGGCATATTTATTATTCCCTTTATATTCGAAGAGAAGCCAGACGAGACCTTCATACTGAGCAGGCATTCAAAGAAGATTTCCTTCTCTTCTTTGGTAAGAGCGTAGCTGGCAGGACCTTCATACTGCTTTGGAGGCAAGCCGTCTTTTTAGTGCAAATGTTGCAGGTCCTCCCGTGCCTCCGCTGTATCTTTTGTCTTCCCATACATGCCCAAGAAGCCTAGCAGGTTCACGCAAAGGTTCTTTGTCACGTGCATCACGTTGATCGAAGAGCGGACCTCTAGGTCTTTCCAGTAGGGTAGGTCCCAAAATATAGATTTCTTCTTCCACATGGGTGCGTGTCCCGCAGCATCACTTGGAACAGATAGTCCGCCGGGACCCTTTCCGAAGATTACTTTTAAATCATTGACCATAGCAAGCACGTGATCACCGGTACGCATGGCGAGCTTCTTCCAGTGATCTACCTCGCCTTTGAAATGCTTGCTCTTTTGACATTGATGGTTGGTCGGAAGGAATCGATGATGCCCCAGGTAAACATTCTTCCTGCATTTGTCCAAGTATATACTTTGGGTGTCATCTAAACAGTGCGTTCATGCGTGGTATCCCTTGTTTGTCTGTCCTAAAAGGTTACTGAGAGCAGGCCAATCATTGATGGTGACAAACAGCAACGCATGCAGGTCAAATTCCTCCTGTTTGTGCTCATCCCACACACGTACACCTTTTCCAGTCCATAGCTGTATAAGTTCTTCAACTAATGGCCTTAGGTACACATCAATGTCGTTGTCGGGTTACTTAGGGCCTTGGATGAGAACTGGCATCATAATGAACTTCCGCTTCATGCACAACCAAGGAGGAAGGTTATAGATACATAGAGTCACGGGCCAGGTGCTGTGATTGCTGCTCTACTCCCTAAAAGGATTAATGCCATCCGCGCTTAAACCAAACCATACGTTCCTTGTGTCACCTGCAAACTCCTTCCAGTACTTTCTCTCGATTTTTCTCCACTGCGACCCGTCAGCGGGTGCTCTCAACTTCCCGTCTTTCTTACGGTCATCTCTGTGCCATCACATCGACTTGGCATGCTCTTTGTTTCTAAACAGGCGTTCCGACCGTGGTATTATAGGAGCATACCACATCACCTTGGCAGGAACCCTCTTCCGAGGGTGCTCGCCATCAACATCACCAGGGTCATCTCGTTTGATCTTATACTGCAATGCACCGCATATTGGGCATGTGTTCAAATCCTTGTACGCATCACGGTACATGATACAATCATTAGGGCATGCATGTATCTTCTGCACCTCCAATCCTAGAGGGCAAACAACCTTCTTTGTTGCATACGTACCGTCGGGCAATTCGTTATCCTTTGGAAGCTTCTTCTTCAATATTTTCAGTAGCTTCTCAAATCCTTTGTCACGCACAGCATTCTCTGCCTTCCACAGCAGCAATTCCAGTACGGTACCGAGCTTTGTGTTGCCATCTTCGAAATTGGGGTACAAACCTTTTTTGTGATCCTCTAGCATGCGATCAAACTTCACCTTCTCCTTTTGACTTTCACACTGACTCCTTGCATCAACAATGACCCGGCGGACATCATCATCGGGCACATCGTCTGGTTCCTCTTGATCTTCAACAGCTTCCCCCGTTGCAGCATCACCGTATTCAGGGGGCACATAGTTCTCATCGTCCTCTTCTTCTTTGTTGTCTTCCATCATAACCCCTATTTCTCCGTGCTTGGTCCAAACATTATAGTGTGGCATGAAACCCTTATAAAGCAGGTGGGTGTGAATGATTTTCGAGTCAAAGTAATACTTCGTATTCCCACATACAGGGCATGGACAACACACAAGACCATTCTGCTTATTTGCCTCAGCCACTTCGAGAAAATCATCACACCCTTAATGTACTCGGAGGTGTGTTTGTCACCATACATCCATTGCTGGTTCATCTGCATGCATTATATATAAATAAGTGTGTCAAAAACTATTACAGAACATCATGAATAGATAATTAAGTGACCAAATTAATAGAAGTTCATCATCTCACATTAAAACCAAAGTACATACATAGTACTCATCTAACAACATATAGCTCTCCAGAGCATCTAATTAATTAAACCATACATTAAAACTATGTAAAACATTTTGATGCCAAAACAAATGTGATCATAATCGCAACCAAGGTAACAACTGATCCAACGGCATAATGATACCAAGCCTCGGTATGAATGGCATATTTTCTAATCTTTCTAACCTTCAAGCGCATTGCATCCATCTTGTTCTTGTGATCATCGATGACATCCGCAACATGCAACTCCAATATCATCTTCTCCTCCTCAATTTTTTTAGTTTTTCCTTCAAGAAATTGTTTTCTTCTTCAACTAAATTTAACCTCTCGACAATAGGGTCGGTTGGAATTTCTAGTTCACATACCTCCTAGATAAATAAAATCTATGTCACGTCGGTCGGCATAATTGTCATAAAAAATAAATGAAACAAATAGTTATAAAGATAATGTATACCACATCCGAATGATAGACATGACGAGGGCCGATGGGGGTGGATACCAAAACCATCGCACTAAATAATAATAAGCAATAATAAAAGTAAGAAAATTATACAAGTATCTATATAAACATACAAGTAATATTTTTTTTCTTTTTAGAAAGAAGATAAGAACAAGAGGCTCACCACGGTGGTGCCGGCGACGAGATCGGCGTGGGCAATCGACGACGGTGAAGACGGGGACGTGACGTGACAGACCGCTAAACCTAGACAAATATTGAGGAAAATGGAGCTTGGAGGTCGAGCTTGGAGAGGAGAAAGCTTAAGTAGTGTGGCTCGGGCATTCCATCGAACACCTGGTGTGCATAGAAGGTGAGCTAGAGCACCACAAAGCTCCCCCCTCGCCGGCCAGGAAAAACAGAGCACTGGGAGTGCTCTACTCGCGGGCGAGGGGTATATATAGGCAACTCAATGGTCCCAGTTCGTGGCACGAACCGGGACTAAAGGTTTACCCTTTCGTACCGGTTCATGCCATGAACCGGGTCGACTGGAGGTGGGCCAAGAGCGAGGACCATTAGTCCCGGTTCGTGCCACCAACCGGGCCCAAAGGTCCCAAACGAACCAGGACCAATGCCCCCACGAGTCGCGGCAGGCCCCTGGCCTCACGAACCGGGACCAATGGGCCCATGGGTACCGGTTCATGACCGAACCAGGACTAATGGGCTAACCAGGCCCAAACATATGCCCTGTTTTCTACTAGTGTAGCTAGCTAGTTCCACGCATCTCCCATTGATTCTAGCTACTTTCATCAATGCCATTTATAATGCTTCATTATCAATTTGATTGACCTCTATTTCTCGTAAAGTGCTTGTGGCAGAAACCTGGGAGTAATTATTGTGGATACTACGTCTGCGAGTTCATCTACAACGTGACGACCAAGAATAGGCGGGGCTACTCTAAAAGACAATATGAAGTGTGTAAGCAAAAATATTCACAAGTTTATTTTATTACCATCATTTCTTTGAGTTTCATTCATATATATGTATTGACCCCCTTATTCAAATTAGATGCGGGAGATGCGGAATGAACTCTTACCACAAGATCGCATGCGAGCAATTCAAGAGGAATTGGCTGGATTCTTTCTTGACCACGTCATCAATAACGCCGGAGAATACCACCATGCATGTGGAAGTTGAGTTCATATGTTAGGGTATTGTAAGAGATCTTACACATTGTATATATATATGTAGCCAGTACTGTCGGTAAGATATACGAAACTTGTTGTTCGACCAATCTCTCGGAGAAGGAGAGGTCGATCACTTCTCTCTGTATATGTTCATGACGATCTTTTGTACTTAATAGTTTTGTTCATTTGCTTACTAGCTAGCTAGCGTGTCGAGTCCTCTCTATACGTAGCGTCGACCAAGCACGGAGATAAGAGAGGACACTTCTCTTTATTAGCTAGCCAACACAATATATGAAACCCCTAAATTAACCCTACAAACCCCCCCAAACCCGCCCCCCCCCCTTCAGAAAAAAAACAAAAAACCCAGCCCCTCAAATGCTGACGCGTGGAAGCCTTTTGGTCCCGGTTGGTGGCACCAACCGGGACAAAAGGCCCTCCTGCCTGGGCAAGCGGCAGCGGCCACGTGGAGCCCATCTGTCCCGGTTCCTGGGCGACCTGGGACTAAAGAGACAGGGCTTTAGTAACGACCCTTTAGTCCCGGTTCGAGAACCGGGACAAATGACCCTCACGAACCGGGACGAATCGGGGTTTTTCTACTAGTGTACACACACAAAAAATCGCACAAAATTCCCCTTTTGTTGCATATGTAGAAACACAATGTTGCGATAGCTCACCGCACTTGTGATCCTGGCTTTTGATTTAAGGGAATGTGTTTATGCCTCATAGGAACACTTTCATGCCAAATACGCACACATCACCTACATAGGATGCACAAATAGTGTGGACGCAAAGAAATAAAAACTTGTGTATCCCCGCCATAAAAATAAAACAACCATAAATTGTAAATTGAGCATGTAGCTGAAACGGTGATAAGCGCGGTGATAACTCTAACTAGTGGGTCAAATCACTGCGGCTACCAAGAAAAGGTGCATTTCCAATTTCAAATACAGATATGAATTTTTGCTAGGGGAAACGTCAGATTTCGCAATTTAGGTGCCCACGCCACACAGATCAATGAGACCATAACCATATATAGATGACAATATGGGAGAAACAATCACACGACTATGACACCTCCATGGTCTTAACTGGGAGAGCGCACGCAAATTACTACAGGGAAACTACAGGTATCTAAATACCAATGGGAATATGCATGTGATGTAACAACACAGATTGGCAAAGAAATGCAGACGTTCCAACCAAAGCAAATGTCAAATATTACAGATACCATCTAAAGTTTTCCCAAGTCGTGAAATAAGAACTCAACAACCGAGAGTATCTCAAAGTACATCGACATCATGGCATCGACACGATGATCTATCAAAGGGGTCACTAACAGTGAGATCATGGATGTGCCCAGTATGTATCCCGTCATCGCGGTAAGAAGCATTGGTAAAATTAAACTGAGCACCTTGAGGAGCCCTGTTATCCAGCTGTAGTTTCATTAGTTGGCTAGCTATCCATTCAGAAATGCATTTCTTTCGACCTTCTGATTTGCGTGTTGCAAACTCCATTTGTTCTAGCACTTTTGCGTTCAACAGAAAGAACCTTGCAAAATTAACATCTCTCGACGATCCATGATAATTTATCATCACTACCTTTTTGAGATGGAGCTCCAAACATTCAATATAACCAAGTGGAAAATGGTGTCGTGCTCTTTTTGATGCCCCATCCCGGAATAACTGAAATGTGATTTGTAGTTAGATTGGGATAGTGTTCGACATAGAGTGATGGTTGTGCGGATGGCGCAGGAAGAAAATGAATGAAGCAACTAGCCATAAGATAAAGAGGCCTCTAAAGTAGATTGATTGCAAAAAAAATCTCACCAAAACATATAACTTCTCCAAGCAAGGAAAGAATGTCACGAAGTCAATGGCATCATCAACACTTGGAGGGGACATGCGCAAAACCAAAACTTTAACTGCCCTTACCACATTCATCAAATTGACGGCAACAATTCCTTGAATTAAGTAATATGCACAAGGGAATGGTTAGCACATAATCTGCAAGGCACAATACACAGAAAAAGAAGTTGCGGTTACCTGAAGAACATTTGTTTCAAGCTTGCCTTTGGTGAACCCTTCTGGCAGAGAACCAAGAAATCCAATTTGGGTGCGCAAAGCACACAGACTGATTTTTTTTGATGAAAAGGGGTTTCCCCCCACCCCAACTTTATAGAAAGCCAAGCCAAACAACCAGGCATGGACTGTTAACAGTGCTCGGTGACAGAGAGTAGCTGCCACAGATAGGAAAGGGTTTAAAAGACTGCCCTATTACAAGTTCTTGGGTAGTTCATACCAATAGACATAACCAGGGAGTAACCCGCTAGCTAACATAAAGATCAAAGCTATAAACTAGCAGCGACTACAGCTCAGCGATGCCATATTGGAGCAAAGCACTAAGATCTCCACGCAATTCTAAGCAGTTCCCTCTTCGGTGGTCCAAAAGCCTTAAGCACCGAAGAAGTAGCGCACCCTGAGCTTCTGAGCATAATATTTCCCATTTCTTGATCATCGCCCCCAACAGGTCCAAGACACACCGTATACTTCGCCATCTTCACCCTGGAAAACAAAATCATTTCGAAAACGCCATAAGCTCCACAAGGCAGCAACAGTAACAATATTCAAGGCTTCAAAAAAATATTTTCTTCTCTTCCAGAAGGAAGCCAATTGATCAAAAGAGTTAGGAACATCAATCATAAAGATATCAGCAACTAGATTCCAAACATTTTCAGCAACAATGCAGTCAAAAAACAGATGTTGGATAGTCTCAGGTTCGTTGCAAAAGACACAGGACTGTCCTCAACATGTCTACGCTTAGCCAAGTTATCTCTGGTCAAGCTCTTGTTATAATAGATCAGCCAAAGAAAAACATGTATATTCGGTGGCACTTTGATTTTCCATATATCATCTTTAATGACAGAAGGAATCCCTCCAAAGTTAATTAGCTTATAAAAGGATTTGACCAAGTATTTGTTAGAAGAGTCCAACATCCAAAGAGGTTGATCTGGAGAGTCAGACAGACAAACAGGTTCAATAATCTTGATAAGTTCCTCCCATCTTGCTAATGCATTTTCTGTGACACATCTCCTAAACGTTAACCGCAGCTCACCATCCACCCAGACCCGTGCCAGGGTAGAATCTTGCTGCTGGCAAATATTGTAGAGGTCCCAAAATGCAGTTTTTAAAGAACAATCTCCTGTCCAAATGTCATGCCAGAAGGCAATGCTTTTCCCATCCCCAGGGACCCATCTATAGAAATTCTTAGCAGCTGCAAGAGCCCAAGATAAACTTTTTATGAATGGAGAACCAAGAGCCACCCTAGTATTAAAGAAATTAGGGCAAGTGGTATTATATTTATACTTCAGAACTTTCTTCCAATCACTGTTCCTCTCATCATAAAATCTTTTTCCCCAAGATGCCAAGAGGGCCATGTTGAATTCCCTAAGATTGGGTACCCCCATACCACCAAACTCTTTTTTCCTAGAAATCAGGCCCCAATTAGCAAGGTGATATTTATGAGAATCCCCCATGTTACCCCAGAAGAAGTGAGCCATTTGAGAGGTAATCATATCAATTGCCCATTTTGAAAATTTCATAATAGACATAAGATAAGCAGGAATACTAGTAATGCATGTGGTAAGCAAAATCAATTTTCCTCTATAAGATAGAAATCTCCCCAACCAACCTGAGATGTTTTTAATAATCCTATCAATAATGGGTTGAAGGTCCTCCCTCCTCAATTTTTTAAAATGAAGGGGGACACCTAAATACTTAAAGGGGAAATCCCCCAGCTGGTAGGAAAAGACTTGAGCAAATTCATTGGACAGCTGCTCAGAGATGTTAATAGCATGTAGATCACTTTTATGGAAATTAATCTTCAAGCCAGACAGATTTTCAAAACATGACAGAATCCACTTCAGATTCTTGGCATATTCCAATGAGTTCTCCAAAAATAAGATGGTGTCATCAGCATATTGCAGGCTGACCACACCACCTGGGAAGGCATGTGGCAGAAGCCCACGAATCAAACCAATACTTGTAGCCTTTTGAAGCATTTTTGAAAACACATCAGCAACTAAATTAAACAGAAGGGGTGAGTGAGGATCACCCTGTTTCAAGCCTTTCCCCCCAGAGAACTGGGGACCATTAGAATCATTAATCCTAACTTGGAAAGTACCTTGGTGTATGGTGGATATAACCCAATTCACCCATTTAATACCAAAGCCTCTAGAAAGAAGCATCTCTTTCAAGAAATCCCAACTAACTCTATCATAGGCTTTCTCATAGTCTAATTTAAGAATCAAGCCAGCAGTTTCAGACCTATGAACTTCATGAATGACCTCATGACCCATAACTACACTTTCCAAAATGAACCTCCCTTTGATAAATGCAGTTTGATTAAAGGAAATGAGCCTGTCACATAAGGGAGAGGCCCTAGTGGTCATAGCTTTAGAAAAAATCTTAATGGCATAATTACTAAGGCTAATAGGCCTGAAATTCTTCATGTCTCTAGCCATAGGGATTTTGGGAATAAGGGTAATAATAGCATGGTTGAACTTATATATATCAAGGGTACCACTTTCAAAGTCTCTAACCATCCACATAAAGTCTTTTTTAATCAGGTCCCAAAAGGTTTGGTAAAATAAAATAGGACAGACCATCAGGGCCAGGGGCACCACTAGCATAAGAACTCATCACAGCTTGTTTGATTTCCTCCTCAGAGAAAGGTCTCTCCAGGTGCTCTCTCTCATCAATACTAACCATTTCATCCTCAGACCAGAAGTTAACATCCAAATGGATATCAGGTTTGGGTTCAAAAGCAAATAAATCTTTATAAAAAGAAGTAGCCACCTCAAGCATTTCCCTGGTCGAAGTGACCACACCATCAGGACTGTTCAACTCAGAAAGATGGTTCTTTCTGTGTCTGTGATTAGCCAGTGCATGAAAATAAGCATTATTCCTATCACCTTCTAGAATTTTTCTATCTCTAGACCTCTGCCAAAGGGCAGTTTCATCTTTTTTCCACAATTCATCTAGCTCTTTCTTAATCTCTTTCATCTTGTCATAATCAGTAACAGATAATTGATGGATTTCAGACATGACATCCAATATATCAAACTCCAGAAGGAGTGCCTTCTTCTTCCTCTTAAGAGTTGCTTCCCTATTAATACTCCACCCCTTAGTTTTTTCCTGAGATTCTTAGTCTTAAGCATCCAATTATCAGCTGAGGATTTGACTGAAGACACAGAATTCCAGGCTTCCACCACCATTTGATGAAAGTGTGGTTGTGAGAGCCACCATTTCTCAAACCTAAAAGGCTTGGGGGTGGTTGGGGCTCTGCCACCAGTATCCAGGACCAAGGGAGTGTGATCACTCCCCACCCTGGGAAGAGCAACTAAAGTGGAAAAAGGAAAATGGGTATCCCAGTTCATAGAAATGATCACTCTATCCAACACAGCAAAGACAGGTGGAACCTGGTTGTTAGACCATGTAAACACCCTATTGGAGATAGAAATCTCCATCAATGCCCACCTATTGATCCAATCATTAAACAAAAAAAAAACAGTTTGTTGATTAACCAAACCACTACTCTTCTCCTTATCATTCCTAACCAAATTAAACTCTCCACAAATCATAACAGGATAAGAAGCAATAGACAAAGTATCATGCAGTTCAGTGATAAAGTCTATCTTAAATTCAGGGTAAGCAGACCCATAAACCAGCACCAACTGCCAAATGAAGCCATCAGATTTATTTTTAATGGTAGCAATAATGGAGAACCTTTGATTAAAAAAACCAACCACTTCAAAGCAAATTTTTTTGAAACCCACAAGGATCCCTCTGGCAGTATTATCAGCTGGCAAGAAGTGCCAAACAAAATTATCAAATTTATCTATAGACTTGAGGAAACCCTCAGAAATAATTTCTCTCTTAGTTTCTTGAAAACCAATAAAATCAGGATTAGATTTGGCAATGGTATCACACAGGCACTGAATCTTCCCATGTTGCCCTAAACCTCTAATGTTCCAAATAAGACCTATCATTAATTAATTTTGAAAGGATGGGACAAGCCACAAGGCTTAACTTTAGTTAGAACAATTGGTGTTCCCCTAGAAGCATCAGCAGTGCCCACTGGTTCCAGGAGGGGGGCACCATTAGGTGTACTAACTAAATCACTGGAATCAATATCAAGGTTATCAGGAAGCACAATTTCAGGGTTATTGTTGACAAAAACCAAACACCTCTCTTTCTCTACAGCTATCATTTCATCAATAGTAAGGTTCTTTTGAATGTCATCCCCCCAATCACCAAATTCATTTGACTCATATGATTAGCAAGAATGTTCTTATCCATAGTAGAGAGGGATTTACCTTTGAATGTGGGTGGGATTTCCAGATTCTTCTTTCTCTTGTAGGCTGCAGCTTTTTCCATGATGTTAACATTGCCATGACCTCTGGTAGTAGGTCTTTTTGCAACAACAGGCGCCCATCTTGACTTGTTCTCATGACCAACCTCTCCATCTTTGACTTGAGTAAGTGATTCCAGCAGAGATCTCTTCCAAGTTTCACTTTGGAGAATTTGGATAGCCTCAGGAGGGAGAACCCCCAACTCATCTTCTGTTTCCTCATTTTCAGAATCACACATGTCCACTGACCTCAATAGATCCTCACAATATTCCATATTCTCAGCGTTCTTCTCAGGAGCTATGTTTACAGAATCTTCCTTAGTTGGAGCAGGAGTTTTGTAGATAGCATCCCCTTCTTTTTCACCACAGTTCAAGTTTTGAATTGTAAGCTTACTCACATGCCCAGGAACATGTTCATGTCCATCAGAAGATGAACCATCAAGGCTAACTTTTGACAAAGCACACTTTAGAATAAATTCTTCTTGGTCAGTATCTATATCATCCCTCATGGGTGCAACCACCATCCTATGATTACCAGACTTGCTTGAAGAGTTTTGTTTGGATGAGAAATTGGCTTTGTCAAGCTCATCAATAGCTAGGTCACCACCTCCTGATCCATCAGAAACATGATCACCATGTGTTCCATCATGCCCTCCTGTCTAATCCTCCTCAGCCTTCTCATCTTCCTCAAAATCATCTTCATCCCCATCTACATCAATGACAGAATCAACCCCACCTGTTTGTTCAAAGCCCTCCATAGTAAAGCCAAGCAAAAACAACTTCTTCTTCATCTCAATCAGTCTTTCAAAAGGAATTTGGTTGGATCTCTGCAAGCTATCTTAACTCTGACATTCTCAAAAAAAGTTCTGAACATCCCATTCCAGTCCACATCTGTAAGCGCCCCAAACAATGAAGCAATCTGAGCAGATACTTTCCAAGTGCACCACTTTGGAGGAATCCCTTCAATCAAAACCCAAGCTTCAATTAACTCACCAAATGGCTCACACCCACCTTTCCATTCAGTTAGAGTCACATTGACATCCTGTGGCAGGGAGAACCAAGGCAGCTCAATAAGATCTTCCACTTTCTTCCAGGGAGGAAACCTGACCAAAAAGGTCTTACTAGACAACCCTCTGATTTGCCAAGGCCAATGTTTAGATTTACAGAAGGTAGCAGATAGTAATTCCATCAGTTTAGCACCATTCACTTCCCCTTTCAAGATGTTAACCACAACACAGTTCTCGTAGTTTAACCATTTGGACTCATTTGCAACAGGGACATCAACATGGTAAAAACCAAGTCCTTGAGCTCCACTACCAAAAAAGGCAGCGGTAGGCTGAACCTTAGACCATGCTGCGCAATTGTTGACATTATGATTCTGATGACAGATAAAGCAGGCCTTCGGCTTCACACAGTTTCCAACATAGTGTCCCGGTCCACCACAATTAAAGCAAATCATGTCTTTATACCTAGGATCAAGAACTTGTTTCGCTTCAACCTCTACAGACCGGGATGACTATACCTGAGCAGATCCAGTGGTTGAGGCTGTGGATCTGGTAGGCCTGGGAGCAGGGGTCTGCTCTTTTGTTGCAGGCGCGGCTGGTTTCCTTCCAGCAAGTGCAGCAGGCTTCTGCCCCGCTCCCTTGGTTGGAGCAGCTGGGTTACTGCTCCCCCCGACACGACGATCTGCCATCTTCACCCCTCGCCTAACAGCCTCGGCGAAGGAGATAGAACCAGGGCCAATCCCCTCACGAGCAACCTTGATTTGTCTGGGAGATGGATCGAACGGGCGACGGGTTGCAGGAAAACAATCCGCAACCGAAAAGGCTTTGCTCTCAACAAGGTCTCTCCGGATCCAGCAAAGGAGCCCGGATTTATGGTGGTCTTGCGGTTGAGGAGTAGGGTTTCTAGGGGGCGGCGTCGAGGGGGAGAGGGAACGAGCCAGAGCTGGCCAAAGTTCTCCTCTATGTTTTCTAGGGATTCGACTTTACGTAATCCCCTCGTTCTATCCGCTTTCTCCCCAACGACACGTAACTTGACCGTGGGCCCAGGCAAAGCTGGACTCACCCTGTGGGGACGGCACAGAGATTTCACTCCAGAGACGGGGTTGGGATTCAAATCCTGGCCGAGCCCCTCGCCGAAAAAATCCTTCGACGAGGGCTCGCTCGCCGCAGAAGCAGCCACAAATTCCTTACTGCACCGGGAAACAAGAGGGAGAACCCCCGATTCTATCACCAAACCCTGACCAAACGCACTAGGAACTGAACCAGATGATTGTTCAATCTAACACACAACCTCATGCATCCCCCGGCAGCGCAATCAAAAATCCCTCAATCTCGCCCTAAGAATTGAATTAACATGAATATGCATACCCAACTCACCAGGCCATGGGGAAGGATCGATGGTTCGTCGCTGTGTCTGAACCGGTCGGGGAAGGCGATCTACTGATGACGCGGAGGCCAGACGGTCCCAGCAGGGATGAACTCCGGTGGGATCCTGGCGATTCCCTTCCACGATGGTGGCCGGATGTTGAGCCTTGAGGGGTTCGCCGTCCTGAAGTTCTCCCAGCGGGCGGCCTGCCACGGATCTGACGATTCCGCCTCCTGAATCGCCCAGAAGAGGAGCTCCACATCCTCGCAGCCGTCGTCTCTGATGAAGCGCATGCGCTCGACGAAGTTCGCGTGGTGGAGGATATGCATGTGGATCTCCCCCCACTCGTCGCGGTCGGGGAAGCGCTCCATCACCACCCGCCTCATCTCTCGGCGAGCCTCCGGCGAGTGCGGATCGTTCTCGGGCAGCGGCACCGCAACCGGAGGCTGAAGTGCCCGCGGCTCCGCCACCCGCGCCACCGGCATAAGCCAGCGAACCCGCACGCCATGGCGTCGCGCTCCAGCCATGCGTCTTCTCAGCTGCGGATTGGGGGCAGGGAGAGCTCGGTGAGGTGTGGGGGTGGGTGGGGAGCTGTGGATTGGGCTTTAATGGTGGCTTCGGCGCTTCGCCCGAGGGGGAGGGGAGGGGGGGCGGGAGGGGGGCGTCATCCTTCTCTCGATAGGTTGTCATTTCTCCTACATAGGAACAACTTCTCCAGGAGAGGGGCGTCCTCAACAATGACTTCACGCAACAATTCATCTGTCCAACCAGAACCAGACGACACCCCTAGCCTCCTAAGGGTGGACGAGTTGATCCGAACACCACGGGCACCTTCCAATCCACTAAGCACCAAGCTCTCCAGCACGGTGCATCCACAAGAAGGCCATGGAGGAAGCCCTCCGAGACGACAACACCTATAAGCGTGAGCTGCTTGAGCTCGGGGAAATGTAGATCGCCGGCCAAGGTGGTAGTGGAGGGGAAATGGATCATGTAGCAGGTGCACTTGATGTTGAGGATGCGGAGCTTGGGCAAAAGCCGAAGCAAGGATAGTGGCAGCGCATACGGAACTTCCCACGTTGGGACATACCGAAGTTTCTGGCAAATTTCCTCGTGCTTTAGACACAGATCGAACTCGGAGAGGCCTTTGAAGGCCGGCGACTCGAGCCAGCCGTTCAGCAATGGGAAGACGTGGTCAGATTCGTAGCCGTACCAGATCAGGGCAAGCCGGCGGTAGGGCGCCTGGTGCTCGGCGAGAATGCGGGAGACGAGGCCGGAGGGGGCGGGCTCGTCTTTGCGGCGGAGCTCGACGTCGAGGTTGAGCGGACCGGAGCGAAAGAGGTGGCACCACCGGGTGGAGAGGATCTGGGTGCGGGCGCCGTCCTCGGTGGGGAGGAGCGAGATGATGTCGCAGAGAACGTCGTCGGGTAGGTTGCTGAGCAGGTCGGGACCTTCTCCGACTTCGCGCTTGCCGCTCGCCGGTGGTCGGACGCCGGCGACCAACTCGGCCTCCTGCCATTTTCTCTTTTTGGCTCTGCGGGTAGCCATCGCCGCCGCCAGCCGGGGAAAGAGAATGCGTCTGTGTTTACAATTTTTTTTCGAGAGTACACCAATAGCGTACCTTATCTTTATAGAAGGAAGAAAGACAGTTTACAAGATTCGAGCGATCGATGCGAACATCCATCGCCCGAGCACCCACTCACACCCACCTACCAGGAAGTCAAGTGTGATCTCTTACAAAACGATCTAAACCACCCGCACCCACACCTGCATAATACCACTCTTGGATCTCATCGAGGATGGCTCTAGCTTGCTCACTATAGTCCTTAACTTGGTCCGGTTGATTGAACACCTTGGCGTTCCTTTGCTTCCACAACTTCCAAGCGGCGCCGATGACAACCGAGCCGAAACCTCGCTTGTGCTTCCCTTGGAAGCCAGAGCGAGCCCTAAGCCACCATTCCACAAATGTGTCCGTGTCGTTGGGAGGATGGACGTTGATTTGTAAGGAGTTGAAACACGTGTGCCACACCTGGCGGGCATAGACACACTACACCACAATGTGCTCAACTGTATCCTCCTCCTGCAAACAAGTGTAGCAAGGCGAGGTGTTGTCCTGCAACCCATGTCGCGCCCTCCTGTCAGATGTCCAGAGCCGGTGCTGCACGGCGAGCCAGGCAAAGATTTTGCACTTTAGAGGAGCCCAGCTACGCCAAATCGCGGTAGCAGAAGGTGATCTGATCGCGCCTTGGTTAAGCTTGTCATAGGTGGAGCTTGTTGTATTTATGCCCGAAGGGTCATGCGACCATGCAAAGGTGTCCTCGATGTGCACATCGCGTTGAACTGTGGCGACAGCGTGTCTCAGATGGACAATTTGTAGAAGCGCTCCAAAAGAAGTCTGCGGCTGGACATCGAGTGCCCATCTTTCATCTTCTAGGGCCTGAGCGACAGTACGGGAGTTCTTGATCTTCGTTTCCACACCGGCCACCAGCGCAGGTGCAATTTCTCTGACTGAGAATCCGTGGATCCATCTGTCTCTCCAGAAGAGGACCTTATCTCCTTTGCTGACCGTGATCTGAATCAAACTGTCAAAGACCTGTCTAGCGTAGCTGTCCACCGGAAGCTGCAGCCCATGCCATGGCCTTTGCGGGTCCGTGCGCCGCAACCATTCCCAACGCACCCGGAGTGCCAGCCCTTGCAAACTTAGGTTTTTTACCCCTAGTCCACCGAAGCAGGTTGGCTTGCATATCGAACTCCATGCTACTAGGCATTGGCCACCGTTAACTCGGTCTTTTCCTGCCCAAAAGAACGCGCGCATCCAGCCATCGACGTCCTCCAGAACCCAACCTGGAGCCTTCATAACGAGCAGTTGGTGCACGGGTCTGGCCTGGAGCACCGATTTGACAAGCACAAGTCGGCTAGACCTCTGCAATAAGCCTCTCTGCCAAGCCGGGAGGCAATGCCGAACTTGATCCAAGAGAGGCTGCCAATGCGCCTTAGTGAGGTGCTTGATGGCCAGTTGCAGCCCTAGGTACTTGCACGGGAAATCTCCAATGGTGCACTGTAGTATCTGCTCTACTCTAGCTTTGTCTTCCTGGTCCTGGGAGATCAAGATAGCCGAAGATTTTCTGTAGTTGACTCTCAGCCCCGAGGCTTCCCCAAAAAGTTGTAGCGCGATTCGAACGAAGAGGAGATCCTGGGGTGTGGGTGTGACAAAAAGTGCCACATCGTCCGCATAGATGGACATGCGCTGTGTCGCCGTAATTCCAGTGAAGGAACTCAACACGCCATCAGACATGGCTTTGGAGATCATGGCCATGAGGGCGTCCATGGAGATAACGAAGAGTAGGGGAGAGACCGGGTCCCCTTGATGCAGTCCTTTTGCATGCCAAATTCTTCTCCCCGGTACACCGTTTACCAACACTCTGGTGCTCGAGGATTGCAGTAGCGCCGCCAGCCATCCAAGACATCGATTCCCAAATCCCTTGGCCTGGAGCACTTCGAATAAGAAAGGCCAGGACAAGGAATCAAAGGCACGGGAGATATCCAACTTGAGAAAAACACCTCTGTTCTTTCTGGCGTGTATTTTCCTGGCCACTTGCTTCACTAGCAGATAGTTATCATGCATATTTCTGCCTCGGATGAATGCCGACTAATTGGTGGCTACAAGGTCCTTCATGCATGGCCGGATTCGATTAGCTAGGAGCTTGGCGAACAGTTTGGAGAAGCTATGTGGCAAACTGATTGGCCTATAGTCGCCCACTTCTAGGGCATCCGGCTTTTTGGGAATGAGCACACTCAGCGCACGATTTAACCTCGCAAAACCACGTTTGTCTCCGACACATAGTTTGAGTAGCGCAGCCATGATATCGCCCTTGATGGTAGGCCAAGCTCTCTGGTAGAACTCGGCCGTAAATCCATCCGGTCCAGGAGCCCGATCCGGGGCCATCTCCTTAACAGCTGACCAAACCTCCTCATCAGTGAAAAGCACATCTAGATAGCCCAGGTCTAGCGCGTTCATGCCCATCGACTGTAGGTTTAGTGTGTGCCCTCTGGCCTGTGCCGTGCCAAGCAAGTTATGAAAGGCCTCTGAAAATTTCTTCCTTGCGGCTCTGATCAGTGGCAATCTCGTCTCCTCACCTAATCCATGGTATGAAATTCTTTGCTCTCCTCCCGTTAGCGACCAACTGAAAAAACTGGGTGTTGGCATCTCCCTCACTGAGCCATCTGTGTCTCGATCTTTGCCTCTTGATCGTGCGCTCAAGCGAAGCCAGCCCTAGGAGTGCTAGCTTAAGTGTTCTTCTTAGCCACGTCTCCAGCTCGATGAGCCCTCTAGTTTCCATCGCTTGATCCAGGCGAAAGATCACCGTTGTGGCAATCGCCATCTGAAGTTTGATATTCCCAACTTTCCTCTGCCGCAGCGTTGCAGAAGAGTGCATCGAGTCTCTTGAAAGGATCTACGATGGCCTGATCGCAGACCCATGCATCCTTCACCGCCTGCTCGAAGCCCTCGAGCTTGACCCAAAAGCTCTGAAATCGAAATCTTTTCGTCGGCCAGTAAGCAGCATTTGTCGAAAGGTGGAGTGGGGCATGATCAGAAACACTAGTCGAGAGAGCTTGCAATAGATAGTCTGGCCTCGCCAATTCCCAATCCACCGAGACGAGGATCCTGTCGATTTTGGTCATTGTCGGGGTATCTCTCTCGTTCGACCATGTAAAATGATGCCCGTGCATGTAGAGCTCTTTAAGTTCATTATTGTCGACAAAGCTCCTGAACTTATTCATCATGGCCCTGTTAAGGTTCAAGTTGTTTTTCTTCGAAGCTCTAAGGATTAGGTTGAAATCGCCGAAGACCATCCATTTTCCCGGACAAGCTGCTCGCCTCGCAGTCAATTCCTCAAGGAAAAGTGTCTTGAGGTCGTTTCCTTGTGGCCCATAGACCACCGTGACCCACCAGTCCTCCCCTAACTTGGGGTGCACCAGTCCAGTGATGGAGTTTGTGTCACGCGAGATGTGATCAACTATCATCACGGTGGTGTCCCAAGCAAGGATAATACCACCTCTAGTATCAATCGCCGGCATGTAAGCAAACCCGTCTAAGGACAGTCCACAGCATTGCATTAAAATAAAGTTATCGACTACATAAAGCTTGGTTTCTTGCAGACACACTAGATTAGACCGCACCGATAGAAGGAAGTCTTTGACCGCTTGTCTCTTCGCTGGGTTGTTCAAACCTCGAACGTTCCAGCATGTCACCGCTGGGTTCAAATCCATGGAACAGATTTGCAACCCACCCGTCTCGAAGCACGCTCAGTGTGCGCCGATTCCCTCCGTCACTCCGGTGCTAGCTTCAGGAAGCTGCACAGGTAAGGTCTTGCCAAACAAGGTAGCAATCACCCGTATATGTTGCTCGCGTAGAGGGGAGTCGAAGAGTGTCTTGAGCTCTTGCACGGCCGTGTCCGTCACTTCCAGATCTTCCGGGACAATCCCCAATGTGCGCAAGAGCACATTCTCCGCTGGTGTGGCTCTTTGCGTGTTCTGCTGGGCCGATTTCTTGGTTGCTCAGGTGGTTCTTTTTGGGGTGAATGGTTCTGCTTCAATCCGCATGGTGGAAGCCTGGACTTCCTTGTGTATTGGTGGTGCTAGATTCTTCACAATGCCAGAGCAGAAGGCCTTGAGCTTCGCGTACATCTCCACCTCCTTGGGTGTCAATCCATTGGCTGGGTCGTTGGTCACAACCATTGCCAGGCACTTCTCTTTGGCGCCCTCTCCCACGTGCGCCTCGGCAAGCCTCTCGCTTTTTGCATGCACACTCGATGGCAAAGCTACGTGAACAATATTGCATGTCACGCTTGCATGAATCCCATCAGGGTGGGTCCCAACCGACTCGTGACCCTTCGCTGGCTGTGTGGCAACCGCAACCAGGGGCGTGCCAGGTGGCACCGCCAGCGCCTCCAACGTGTTGCCATGCCTTGGGTCCGCTGCCGCCTGCATGTCCACAGGCGACACATCCATCAATGGGTTGGACGGGTCCGCCTGTGATGCCACATGCATATTTTCTAAGCCGATCGGGCACCCAATTAGCTCTCTCCCTTGGGATCCCAGCATTCCCACATCGACAGCCACCGTTTCGATGATTGGCCTCTCCTTTACAAAGGCGACTGGAATCTCTGGAACTAACACCTGCGGCCCCACCATCAGCGCAGCAGACTGAATAGCCACAACGCATGTGCCCACCACTTCTTCCCGTTGGGCTGTCACCTGCAGCCCCACCATCGGCGCACCGGACTGGTCAGCTGTAGCGCATGTGTCCACCCCTTCTATTCATTGGCTTGTCGCCACTTGCCCTTGCGGCCGGGGCAGGAAGATTTCCCTCGGGTTTTGTGCCAGTGTTCTGTCCTCCATTGCTTGCTCGGAGGCCACCACCAGTTGTGCGGCCAAACTTCCTCCAGTCTCGTTTGAAACCTCAGCGTCCTTGTTGTTCGAAGTGCCTCGAGAGGCTTGACCAGTCAATTGCTTGAAAGCAGAGAGGTGTCACGTCAACCTGCTCAGGATAGGGACAGATGGGGCTTCCATCACAGCGACAGGTGGGGACTCCATGGGGGGAGGCGCCAGTCATGTCCCACTGGTCTGGACCAGGCCCCACCCCCAGCTCCAGCAACCGCACCGCCGTGACCGCCGGTCCGAACATCCGGGACACCAAACTGCCATGCCAACCTCTGCAGCCTCGGCCCGCTGCCCGCAAGATCACCATCGTCGTTATCTGGGAGGCCGCTTTGACCACTGTCCGAAAAGTTGCCGAAGAACCACGGCTCGCCAGCCTCCCTCAAATCCATGATCATGTCGATGTGAATAAGGATCTTGTATTGCAGAAGCGCGGGCGGCGCCTCCATGCCCGGCTCCGGCACAGCCAACCAACGGACCGTGGGGATATCTTGTGGGCTTGCCGTCCATGATGTGAGTTTGAACGAGGATAAGTCAGAACGGGAAGCCATCTCAGGAGCCACCGCCTCCACCTTGCATGACGAACCGAGCAGCTCCTCAACCACCGAGCGATCCCAGGCATGAGGGGGGATGCCCTCGATTTCCAGCCACACCTTGAAACCAAACACCGAATGAACTGCCTGCGACTACCGGTTCCATGGCCTGAAGTGCAGCCTGTCTCCTTCGAACTCCACCGAGGGGCAAGCCGCCACTCTGTTCCGTACCTCCGCCGAGGCAAAAACCACCAAACAATCCTCCGGCCTGTAGCAATGCACTGACACGAGCTCTGGGGGGATGTCCAGCTTCCCAGCAAGAATCTCTTTCACGCGCGCCGGTGCAAGCACCCTCCTTTGGCCGCCCACGTAGGCCACCATGGCGAACTGGAGACGACGCTCCAGGTCGGACACCAACACAGAGCGCCGGACGATGCAAAGCTCCGCAGGCACCTCGGTGGCCCTGGCCTCCACTTGCAGCCGCGGCGGCGCCAGGGGTGCCATGCCGTCTCCATGCCCCGAGACGCGGGCAGGGGCGCCACGAACTGGCCCGAGCTGCAAGGAGCCACGGTGGGTGCTGGCCGCGAGGAAGGAGCCGAGCGACGCGCGACCTTGGCCACCGCCTCCCTGCGCAGGTCATCCACCGGCGAAGGGCTTCTCGGCCGCTTGCAATCCTTGGAGCCGTGGCCTGGCAGGCCGCACCGAAAGCATACGATCTGGTTGGTGCACTCGTTCTTGTAGTGGCCTTTCTCCAAGGACTTGAAACACTTGTCTCTCATCTCCGGCGAGATTTCAACGACCGGCGAAGCAGGCCGCGCGGGGGCCCTCGCACGGCCGCTCGGCCCGTTGGGAGAGTGCCTCATCCTCCAAAGCTCTTTCTTGGAGGGAGGCGGACGCACCCACGGGGCCTGCGCCGGCCTAGGGGCAGGGGCGCCGTCCACCACCGCATCCGGGCCCCGAGCGTCCGAGCCCTCGGAGCTGGACGAGATCCCCAACCCCGACACCACCGGGCTCTCACCCTGCGGGCGGAAGGACGAGGTCACAGATCTGGGGCTGGCAGCCATGGGAAAGGGGGAACCGAAGCCAGGAGGGGAGGCCGGCAGCGGCAAGGGAGGTGGTCGCCGCAGTCGGAGTGGCTGCGGGGAGAGCGCCTTAGCGCGGTGGATGCCGGCGCCAGAGTGGTGCACGGCGGGAGGAGCGGGAGGAGCGGGGGAGAGCAGGGAGGAGTGGGCCTATGTTTACAAAATGGTGAGGGGATTTCGTGAAATCCAATGTGTCCGGCTTTTGCGAAATCAGAAATTAAATATTTCCTCCGTATCAGGTGTATTTATTTTTTTATAAATTTCATATGTTTTCACCCTTTATGAAAATAGAAAAAGTATCTCCCATCGGATTGTATTTATCTCTTCTTGTTGAGAGAAAAGGAAAGTATTTTTCTTCCGATTGCGTGTATCTCCTCATTTCCTAGCCTAAATGATTTACTTGCCATTAACCAAGATTAATTTCATCCAAAATTATCTATACTTATGTGGCTTACCGTGCCGAAAGTAATACCCCTTACATGAAGAAATGGAGGGAGTCCAAATCCGGAACTATTTTCACTGTTGGATTCCTCGTGTCGAGATCTTCAAAACAAAATCCCGCATTGATAGTTTCGACAAACTTTTTTTCATACAAAAAACCAAACCGGAAGAACGGGTTTTTTCACTTGTTTTCCTTTTCCGAAGAGGTGGTGCCTCTCATAAAAACAAATCTTTGCCTCCACAAGAAGCAAATGTGTCTCTCAGAAAAAAATGTGTATTTTTCCCTTTTCTGAGAGGTACAACTCTGCTCGCAGAAGCAACTCTTTGCCTCCACGAAAAGTAAATATGTGGCTCTCGCGGATGAAACAAATGCCTTTTTTTCTTTTCTGAGAGGCATAGTTCTGCCTCTCACGGAAGCAAATCTTTATCTCTTACGGTAGCAAAAAAATCACATTTTTTTCCTTTTATGATGCCTCTTTTTTGTCCTTTTCCGATGCCTCTCGCAGAAGCTAATAGGTGCCTCCACGAGAAGTAAATTTGTGTCTCTCGCAGTAGCAAAAAAACATGTTTTTTTTCCTTTTTTGAGACTCTCATGGTGCGTCCAGGAGAAGTAAATATGTGTCTATCCCAGAAGAAAAAAAGGAAAAGTGTTTTTAGCGCGAAAAAAACAATTTTTTTCCAAAAACTAGGGAAAACCAGCAAAAGCCGAAAAATTGAAAACCCAAACAAAAAGTCATCTAAAACCCAAAAACGCGTATAGAAAAATCGAAGGAAGCGCCCAACACGCAACAAGTGGCGTGCCCCAGACTATCAAAAGTGACCCTTACAAAACTGCCGCAAGGAGTACTTCTTAACTAATTGTTCTCCGTCTTTTTGGTCATTTGGGTCGGACACCAAAGTCCTCATACAGCCACGCTAGCGGAATGTTTTGCAAAGGCCACGATGGTCAAATTAGTTTCTTTTCCTTACCGGCTCCGGGAGGCAAATTGTGTTGCTCGCCAGTTGATTCTCAATTAGATTTCAATTGGGATGGTGACCCACCCTCTTTTCTGCTGCCCTTTGTTTTGAAAGATGTAACTCTTCTCAGTTGATTAGTAAAGTCTGAGGGTATTTCAAAAAACAAACCGCGTCAGACACATTTCAGATTTTTACCAAATTTCGAATTAGAAATATAGACATTGCCACCAAAATCCGTGGACATTAATTAAAAATAGAAAACACAAATAAAACCGCAATATTGTCCTCGTCCGTGAGGTCAATGTAGATCGGTGCCGGCCATGATACGGCCACGGTAGCGCTGGCACTAGCGTTGGCGTGTTCGGTGCTGCCTCCTGCTACGCCAGCTGTGAGCCCACCCACTCAGGGCGTGCACGAGAGTGTGGACGTCCATGATCACAAGTGCCCTGCTAGTGGCGTTAGTGGCCACGGCTCCTGCTCTGGCTCGGGCTCGGGCAGGGGAACGGCGACCTGTACTCGGGCCGATTCAGCCAGCGCCAATGGCAGGCCAGGCCACATGACTAGCTCGTCGAGCTGGGAGTCTTTGACGGCCTTCTTGTAGGCCTCGTCGGTCTCCTCCTCCACCGCCGGCCGTGGTGATGTTGTGCGCGCTGAGGGACATGGCGTTGTGCACGACCCGAGAAGCACGTCCAAGGAGTATCTTATTAAGTGTTGATGAACCTACTAGGTCTTAACAAGAAAATTAATACTACCGGTACTTGATTAGACTAGTCACAAAGGGTAGTAGCTTAGACTAGTAATATGCATATGTGTGATGTTACAGTAACTAGTGGGGGTTAACATATGTGTGGTGTCATGCAACACTTCATTTATTAGATTGTAGACTCATCTTGTCTAGGTATGTGTGATGTTACAGTAACTAGTGATGTTACCACATGCCCCTCTTTCCTCATTAATTACTCGCCACATCATCTGTTTTTCCTAGTGATGCGTGATGTTACCACCTATGTTAGACTAGCCATAGTGGTGAGTAAGGCTGGCCATAGTGGGGTAACATAACTAGTATCATGTACTTGGGACTCGCAAACATGCTTATGTGGCAGACAATTAAAGAAGAGAGAGATGGTAGTAGTAACATAGATAGATACCGTAACATAATAAATGTTATGCTACTATGTGTCATGCATGGCAATAAGTGAGATTATCTATGATACTACTTTATGATACTATGCACTATAGATGTAGTATCATACACTAGTATCATATACATGATACTAGTATATGTTACTCTCCACTATGACCAGCCTAACATACAGTAGTAACATACACATATTCCTAGACTATGTTACTACCTTCATAGTGGGTAGTAACATAAGTGTGGTAACATGCAAATCTTCATTTATTAGGTTATAGACTCATATTGCATTGGAACATATGATATTACAGTAACTTTGTCCTAGCTAAGTTACTATAACTACCTCTCTCCTCATTAACTCATTGCCACATAAGATAATTTGTTGAATTGGACTCGATGTTACTACTGAAGTTACTCCACTGTGGCTAGGCTTACCCCCATTATGGTGGGTAGTCTTATGTACAAGCTTGAATAGGAAGGGAAAAAGAAGAGAGCAATATATTTAGGTTGTACTGTACTATTAACGGTACCTACTACGTACAGTGGTAAAAAGGCGACGGAATTAATGTGTCTGTGCATATTGTATATTTATTTATTACAGGTAGAACCTTGTATACATATGATTTTTTTGCCAATAATACATTTGATTTAATGGTAGACTGTATATATAAACATGTTGTATACTCCCTCCATTTCCTTTTTTTCTCGAATACGCACGAGTGTGCATACTTTATATTAAAGAAGAAGGAGGGGTAAAGAGCCCTCGTACAGCTGTTAATTACAAAGCGTTTGCACGGTTGCTCCACCCGGCTAGGCCGGTGTACCCACACACGACTAACTCCTCACACATGCCCATCTATCTAACTCCCCAAAGAACGCTGTCGTGTCGCACTTGAAGAGTCTTGCCTTTTTCCATGTCTTCCCCTCCTACTGCACACGTTGCAACACTCGCCTTATGGATGGAGTTGCCCCATCGAAGACGATTGCGTTTCTGTGCTTCCACAACTCCCACATCACAAGCGTGAAGATAGTTCTGACGTCTTTGCGGGCTGATTTGTTCTTGACCATGTCGGTGCACCAGTCTTGCAGCGAGCTGGGCCGTGCCATCACCCACTCAGATTTCCCCAAAGCCCGGGAGAGCACCGTCCACGCCTCTCTGGCGAAGACACAGTGCAACAAAATGTGTTGGATGGATTCTTCTTCTTGGTCGCAAAAAGGGCATGCCTCTTGGTGGTCCAATCCACGTCGGGCTAATCTGTCGGAGATCCAACAATGATTCCTAAGCGCCAACCATGTAAAGAAGCGGCACCGCATTGGCGCCCCGGAGTTCCAAGTGAATGCAGTTGTCGAGATTCCTTCACATCCCCAAAACATGGCCTCATAAGCTGAGCGCGTGGAATGCTGTCCATTGTGCTCCCAGGACCATCTGATAGCGTCATCACATCCCAGCTGCAGATGTGTGGTCTGTACCCTTGACCACAATTGAAGGTACTCTTGTAGCATCGGCCCAGTGAGTTCCGGGCCTATGTCCCGTGCCCAGCTGCCTTCCTCCAGAGCTTGATGCACTGTACGCGAGAAGCGGGTGCGTTTGGCCACCATGTTGTGAAGGGCCGGCGCAAGCTCTTGTATTCGCATTCCGTTCAGCCACCGTTCCTCCCAGAATAGAGTAGTTCTTCCATCTCCCACAGATACTCTAGCTGCCGCACGGAACAGCTGCGTGGACTGTTCAGGCACTGGGATGGCGAACTCAGCCCATGGTTTGCTAGGGTCGGATCTTTGTAACCATGGCCACCGTGACTGCACAACAACATTCAACCAGCTCAAGTTAGGGATACCAAGTCCTCCTGCCCACTTCGGTGTGCACACCTATTTCCATGCCACTACACAATGACCACCATTCGCTTGTTCCTTTGCACACCATAGAAAGCCTCGACATGTCTTGTTCATGGTTGTTATTGTTTTTTATGGCAGGTCGAGCGCCATCATTGCATGGATCGGGATAGCGCACAACACAGATTGCACCAGAGTTAGGCGCCCACTTTTGGGCATGTATGCAGCTTTCCACTTCGACAACTGACCTGCAAGCTTGTCCACGAGGCCACGGAGCCGTGTCGCAGTTTTTTTCCGCAAAGTCAAAGGGAGGCCAAGGTATTTGCTAGGGTATCTACCCGCTGGACAGCCTAGGATCTGCACCACTCTGTTCAATATGTCCTCCGAGCAGTGAATAGGCAAGGCGGCACTCTTCGCCAAGTTGACACGCAACCCCGAAGCATCCCCAAACACTTGCAGCAGTGATGCACAAACTTGCAAGTCCATATCATCAGGCTTGAGGAAGATCATTACGTCATCCGCGAACATCAAGACACGCTGCTTCATACCCGATCTTGCAAGGGGTGTAAGTGATCCACGCTCCACCGCCAGCTCAAACAAGCTTTGCAAAGGCTCCATTATCAGCAGGAAGAGCATTGGCAAAACTGGGTCTCCTTAACGGAGTCCTTTCCTGTAATATATCGGCATCCTGGGGGTGCCATTCACCATGATTCTTGTGCTTGAGTTTGCTAGGATGCCGCACACCCATGAAATCCATCTATTGCCAAACCCCATGTGTTTGAGCACCTCCACTAACAATGGCCACTTAACGGAATCGAACACTTTGGATATGTCGAGCTTGAGCATGATTGAGGTCTCTCGCAGGGCATGTGGACGTCGTGCCATGCACTGCACAAGCATGAAGACGTCATGCCATTTCCTTTTATAGTGCGCCTTGTTTGCAGCGTGTATACCAAGACATGAGGTGGCACTTTTATTTAGACTGGAATTGTCCCTATCTGCTCACACTGTCACTCACGTGGGTGCATGCAGCTTCGCTGTAGTGATCCAACACA
Source organism: Triticum timopheevii (assembly GCA_963921465.1). Classification (NCBI taxonomy): domain Eukaryota; kingdom Viridiplantae; phylum Streptophyta; class Magnoliopsida; order Poales; family Poaceae; genus Triticum; species Triticum timopheevii. The sequence goes on from OY997274.1 coordinate 543,494,285, forward strand.
AGGGTTATCTTTGTCGAAACGCGCTTATATGCACTACAATCTAAAATATGACCCAAAACTGCATGCACACTATAATATGGAATAGAGTGAGTATATATTACTTAGTGAGATAAAAACACCATAGGCACACAAACTTGTTCGGCCCGTGATGGTACAAATTTATAAATGCACAACCCACCACCCACAAACTTGCAATCTGGGTGTAAAAAGCCCAAAGTTAATAAGACTTCGCCATCTGGCATTGTACATTTTGCAAAGAAACCCAATGCGTGCTGACAGCTGGGTCCATGCAGCCTGAGCGTTTATTCAGGACATTACATAGGGTTCTCCGTAAAATAATTCAGGACATTGTTAGATGGCAATTGGCTCTGGACTATTTACACTCAGACCGCAAGTTTGTGGGTGGCGAGTCCTTTCCTTCAAAAAAGATACAGATTTACTATCAAAGTTCACTGAAAGTACAAAACATCTCAAACGTAATAAAAATTGCACCAAAATACCGAGACCACGGAATGACCACTACTGCCACCAAAATGAGTGGTCCATACGTCGCCGTCACCGCTACCCTATTGAAGCTGGCTTGACCTTGTCGAAGACAACCAGGAAGTCTGTGTGCACGTACCCCTAAGGACCAACACCCTGGAGTTGCAGTCCTTCCCGTTGAATCCTTAAACAGTTTTGAAGCATCTGACATCAAATCTCGCGCATGGCGAGAAACCCTAACTTAACCGCTCCTAGACTACGTCCTGATAGATGAACTCGAGGAGGATCGGAGTCCGAAAGACAAACTCGAATAAAAAGCGGCACCATATGCCCGAGCGTCGCACTTGAGAGGAGAAAAAAACAACCTAAACTACTATCTAGAGCGAAGGCACCGGGATTCTCCTCCCCGCCACCTGCTACCTCATACGTCTCCAATGTATCTATAATTTATGAAGTATTCATGCCATGTTTACAATAATTTTATATGGTTTTGGTATGATTTGCATGGAACTAATTCGGACTGACGCTACTTTCAGCACAACTACCGGGGTGTTGTTTTTTGTGAAGAAATGAAAGTTCTCCGAACACCACTAAACTTTTTGTGGATCTTTTATGGACCAGAAGACTACCAATGGGTCATAGCAGCACCTGGGGGGTGCCCCGAGGGGGGCACAACCCACCAGGGTGCGCCTGGGCCCCAGGAGCGCCCCGCTGGGTTGTGCCCACCTCGATGGCCTCCCGCACTCCCTCTTCGCCCTATAAGTTCTCAAATATTCCAAAAACCCTCACGCAGACCCTAGATCTGAAATTCCACCACCGCAAGCCTCTGTAGCCACCGAAAACCAATCGGGAGCCCATTCTGGCACCCTGCCAGAGGGGGAGATCATCACCAGTGGCCATCTTCATCATCCCGGCGGCCACCATGATGAGGAGGGAGTAGTCCACCCTCGGGACTGAGGGTCCGTACCAGTAGCTATGTGTTTAATCTCTCTCAAGCGTGATCTTGAGATGTCACAATCTTGATGTATCATGGGCTTTGTTAACATAGATGGCTCATATGATGTTTCTCCCCTCTCTACTCTTGTTGTGTTGAATTGAATCTTTACCCTTTGAAGTTTTGTCTTGTCGGATTGAATGTTCAGATCTGAGAACACATGTATATGTCTTGCATATGAATACCCTGGTGACAATGGGATATTATTTTGATTCACTTGATATATGTTATGGCACTCAACTTGTGGATTCCTGAGGTGACTTTGGGGTAATCTATGCATAGGGGTTGATGCACGTTTTTATTATCTTTTCTCCGATAGAAACTTTGGGGGTCTCCTTGTAGTTCTTCGTGTGTATTGAGTATTATGATCATGAACTTGTTTGATGCATATCGTAGAATTAACTCATGGACACTTGTGGTGTCATTAGAGTATCTGGGTGACATTAGAGTTGTTTGATCTGTGTCATATGGTGTTATTTTAGTACGAACTCTAGGATAGATTGATCGGAAAGAATAGCTTTGAGGTGGTTTCGTACCCTACAAACAATTTCTATCTTTTGTTCTCCGCCAATAGGAACTCTGGAGTGCTTCTTTATTGCACTTTGAGCGATAATCATATGATCCAACTACGTTAGCATTGTTGAGAGATTGCAATAGTGGAAGTATACACCCTAGGCCTCATTTTCCATCATTGCTACACCATTTGTGCTCCGTTTTACTATTTACTACCTTGCTATTTTTTATTGTTTGCACTACAAAAACTCATATCTACTATCCATAGTACAATTTTATCACCATCTCTTCGCCAAACTAGTGCACCTATATAATTTGTCATTGTATTGGGTGTGTCGGGGACACAAAAGATTTCTTGTATTTGATTGTAGGGTTGCTTGAGAGAGACTACATTCATCCTACACCTCCCATGGATTGATAAACCTTAGGTCATCCACTTGAGTGAAAATTGCTATTGTCCTACAAAACTCTGCGCTTGGAGGCCCAACACGAGTCTACAAGAATAAAGTTGCGTAGTAGACACTTTTCTGGCGCCGTTGCAGGGGAGGTGAGTGCTTGAAGGTATATTTTTAGATCTTGCAATTGAATCTTTTAGTTTCTTGTTTTATCACTAGTTTGGTTTATAAAAATAAAACTACAAAAAAATGGAATTGAGGTTGCATCATATTATTCATCTTTATAACGTCTTTCATGAAAATGATGAAAAGGAAAATTGTGCTCAATTGATAGAAGAAGAATTCTATAGGATGTTTGGCATAGAATATTTGAATGATGAGCATGATTGCAATGTTGTTGGTATGAACTCTTTGAATATCCATGATGTTAATGATGTGCAAAACCACAAGCTTGGGGATGCTATGTTTGATGAGTATGAAATGTTTGAAGATTTATTTGTTGAAAATAATGCTTGTCCCAAGCTTGGGGATGCTTTGCATAATGAATATGATCCTTTGATTCCTTCTACTTTCGATAAGAAAATTTATTATGATGATAGAATGCCTCCTATTTGTGATGATTACAATGGTGAAAGTGGATTTGGAGAGGTCATGACTTTATTTAGTTATACATCCCCTATTTTGGAAGAGATTTCAATTAACTATGATGAGCACAAAGTTGCTACTTATGATGATTATTATGATGACATGTATGCCATCAAGAGTGATAAATATTCTATGCTTTTGGATCATGAAACGAATGCTTTATGTGATGGTTATATGGATGACTCTATTCATGATGCTACTGAAAATTATTATGAGAGAGGAACTTATGATTCATGATGCTCTTGTTATGTTTCAACTCTTATCTTTTATGCGAGCATCATTGAAATCATCATGCCTAGCTAAAAGGCATTAAAGAAAAGCGCTTGTTGGGAGACAACCCCACACTTTTACCAACTGTTTTTGTGTGTTCACATGATTATGTTACTATAGTAATCATGTTTTATCACTTTTGTTTCAATACAGTGCCAAGTAAAGCCTTTGGGATAGTGTGGATGATAGTTGACTTTATTTTGTCCAAAAACAGAAACTTTTGCGCCCAGATCAGAAATTTCTAAAATTCACTGGAATGTGCTTTTGATCTGAAATTTTTACAAGTGATATATATACAAATTCTATACGTTGTCCTAAATTTTCAGAATTTTTGGAGTAGCAGAAGTATGGTTGGAGTACAGATTACTATAGACTACTCTGTTTTTGACAGATTCTGTTTTCAATGCATAGTTTGCTTGCTTCCTAGTTTATATGGCTTATATTGCTCAATATAAATTGTGAAAATGATATGCTACGGTAGGCATTGTGTGGAAAAAATTATGAATCTTGTCTTTGACAGTACCAAAGTGAAATGGTTTGCTCTTTATCATACTAACATATCTCACGAAGTTCCGTTAAGTTTTGTGTGATTGAAGTTTTCAAGTTTTGGGTGAGATGTCCATATGAGGAGAATAAGGAGTGACAATACTGTATGCTTGGGGATGCCCAAGGCACCCCAAGGTAATATTCAAGGAAGATCCAAGCAACTAAGCTTGGGGATGCCCCGGAAGGCATCCCCTCTTTCGTCTTCAACATTATCGGTAACCTCACTTGGAGCTATATTTTCATTCGTCACATGATATGAGTTTTGCTTAGAGCGTCATTTTATTTTGCTAGGATTTGATTGCTGTTATTTACAATAATGTTTTGCATCTTTTATTTCAATAGAAGTGTCAATGATAGCCTTTGCCATGCTTATTTTGCAAGTCTATATATGTTGCTGTTTCAAAATAGAAAGTTTATCGCTGTTGTAGAAATTCCCTAGAAAAGTCAGGATGTGATAAAAGGTTGAAACTTTTTGCACAACAAGCTATGATAAATTTTCTACAGTGTGGTAAATTTTTAGATTTTTGGAGTTAGGGAAGTATGATGAATCTTGCATTCTTTACAGACTGTACTGTTTTGGCAGATTGCTGTTATGGTTGCATTGTTTGCATATGTTTGCTTGTTTAATGATTATATCTAAGGATAGGACTATTAAATATGCAGAGGCATTTAGTATGCAATGTTTAATAATAATTTTAGTAATTTGCTACAGTAGAGAATGATAAGGTTTTCTATTGGTTTATACTAACTTATCTCACGAGTTCTTGTTGAGTTTTGTGTGGATAAAGTTTTTGAGATTTGGGGAAATCATGATATGAGAGGAATTAAAGAGACACAAAAGCTCAAGCTTGGGGATGCCCAAGTCATCCCAAGTTAATATTCCAAGAAATCTCAAGCATCTAAGCTTGGGGATGCCCCGGTAGGCATCCCACCTTTCTTCTTCAACAAATATCGGTTAGTATCGGTTGAGCCTAAGTTTTTGCTTCTTCACATGAGTTGTGCTATTCTTGGAATGTCATTTTGTTTTGTTTTGCTTGCTGTTTTAATAAAATACTTAGATCTAAAAGTTTTTAAATAAGATAGAGTCCTCAAATAGCTACCCATTTACATAACTACTCGCTTGATCTTCACTTATATCTTCTTGGAGTAGCTTGACATTTACTCTTGTGCTTCACTTATATCCTATGAGTAAATTGTTGAATGAATTGAGTATCATGAAGTTGAAATTACATGTTCATATCATGCCTAGTAGTGGCTTCACATTGAGTTTAGAAAGTGAAAGCTTTTGAAGATTGACAATCACAATATTGGTCATACAAGCAATTCACGAATGATTAGTATAAGGAAGAGAACTTTCACATGCAAATGCACTATCTTGGAAATATTTTGTGATTGTGAGCCCCTATCAAAATATTATATGCCAAAATTGTTGACGTTGGACAAGGAAGACAACATAATGATTTATGTTTGTTCATATGCACATAGAAGTTATATTGTCATAGATCCTTCAACATGTGGTGCTTGCCCCTACCTTTGCTAGCCAAAAATTCCACACCAAGTAGAGATACTACTTGTTGATAATCCCCAAGTGCAGGGAATCATCGTAGCAATTTCCAAAGGTGGAAGTGATAAGTATGGAGTGTCGAACCCACAAGGAGCTAAAGGTAAGATCAAATATTCTCTCAAGTCCTATCTGCCACTCATACGACTCTACGTACACCGAACATTTGCTTCTAACTAGATACGAGAAATAAAACTACGTTGTGGGTATGAAGAGGATAACTTTGCATGATATCAGAGAGCTAAAATATAAAAGTAGGTGTTGTTATCATAAATTTAGAATATATTACTAAATATTATAAATAGCGAGTGTGGAATAATGATGGATTGGTGTGCGGAATTATCCTAGGCAATTGTTAACAAGACTGGTAGTCGTCATTGCAATTTCATATGAGGGAGAGGCATAAGCTAACATACTTTCTGTTCTTGGATCATATGCACTTATGATTGGAACTCTAGCAAGCATTCGCAAATACTAAAGATCATCAAGGTAAAACCCAACCATAGCATTAAAGCATCAAGTCCCCTTTATCCCATACACCACAACCCCCTTACTCGGGTTTATGCTTCTGTCACTCAAGCAACCCACTATAAGCAAATCATGAACGTATTGCAACACCCTACAGCGGGAATCCCTCACGCTTGCGCGACACGGAGGGCACAATAGGCCAGCACCAAAATAAAGCATACAACTCGTACCAATCTAGATCATCAATCAACCCAAAGACAAAAGATATCTACTCAAAACATCATAGGATGGCAACACATTATTGGATCATCATATGTGGCATAAAGCACCATGTTCAAGTAGGGATTACAGCGGGGTGCGGGAGAGTGGACCACGTAAAAGATATGAGGATGGTGACGATGATGGTGATGTTGATGAAGACGATCACCGCGGCGATGGTTCCCCTCCCGATGACACTCCGGCGCCACCGAGAGAGAGGAGGAGAGGTTCTCCCCCTTGTGCTTCCTCCTCCATGGCCTCCCCCCTAGATGGCGACAGGTTCTCCCTCTAGTCCTTGGCCTTCATGGCGATGATGGCCCCTCCGGGATCCTCCTCCATGGCCTCCGATGATGATGGCCCCCTCCGGCAGGGTGCCAGAGAGGGCCTAGATTGATTTCTCGTGGCTACAGAGGCTTGCGGCGGTGGAACTTCCGATCTAGGTTATTTTCTGGAGGTTTCTGTATTTATAGGAATTTTTGGCATCGGTCTCACGTCAGGGGGGTCTCCGAATCGTCCACGAGATAGGGGCCCATGCCCAGGGGGGTGGGCGCGCCCCCCACCCTCGTGGATAGCCCGGGACTCTTCTGCCCCAACTCGTTTACTCCAGGGGCTTCTTTTGGTCCATAAAAGATCATCAAAAATTGGCACGTCAATTGGACTCCGTTTGTTATTCCTTTTCTGTAAAAATCAAATACAAGGAAAAAACAGAAACTGGCACTGGGCTCTAGGTTAATAGGTTAGTCCCAAAAATCATATAAAATAGCATATAAATGCATATAAAACATCTATGATGGATAATATAATAGCATGGTTACTTCATCAATTATAGATACGTTGGAGACGTATCAGCATCCCCAAGCTTAATTCCTGCTCGTCCTCGAGTAGGTAAATGATAAAAGAAATAATTTATGAAGCGTGAATGCTAGTAGGTGCACAAGTTTGATCAATGATAATTTCAATCACCTTTTCTAGGATAGTTATATGTCATAACAGTAGCTCATCTCATAAAACTTTTCATGATCAAGTAACAAGCTATTCACATGTTAAAGTATAGATCATAAACTTTCTTGAAAACTAACAAACAGTGCTCTTAGTCATCAAACAATTGCAATTCATCTTATTTTCGGGAAGGGTCTATGTAAGAGCTTTGATTTAGCAAATCCCACATACTCAACTATCATATAGTCTTTCACAATTGCTAACACTCATGTGATATTTATGGGTTCAAAGTTTTAATCGGACACAGAGAAAGATAGGGGCTTATAGTTTTGCCTCCCAACCTTTTACCTCAAGGCTAATGTCAACAATAATACTTTATGAAAACCTACATCCAAGTGGATATATATATATATCCGGATCACTCCAACACAAAGTGCTTGCCAAAGGAAAAAATGTAAAAAGGGAAGGTGATGATCACCATGACTCTTGTATAAGGGTAGAAGATAAAAGTAAAAGATAGGCCCTTCGCAGAGGGAAGCAGAGGTTGTCATGCGATTTTAAGGTTGGATGCACAAAATCTTAATGCAAAAGAATGTCACTTTATATTGCCTCTTGTGATAGAGACCTTTATTATGCAGTCCGTCGCTTTTATTTCTTCCCTATCACAAGTTCGTATAAAGCTTATTTTCTTTGCACTAAGAGATCATACATATTTAGAGAGCAATTTTTATTGCATGCACCGATGACAACTTACTTGAAGGATCTTACTCAATCCATTGGTAGGTATGGTGGACTCTCGTGGCAAAACTAGTTTAAGGGATGTTTGGAAGTACAAGTAGTATTTCTACTTGGTGCAAAGAATTTGGCTAGCATGAGAGGGAAAGGCAAGCTCAACATGTTGGATGATCCAAGACAATATAACGTTTCGGATATAGGAAAACATATCCCATTAAGTTGTCTTCCTTGTCCAACATCAACCTTTTAGCATGTCATATTTTAATGAGTGCCCACAATTACAAAAGATGTCCAAGATAGTATATTTATATGTGAAATCTCTCTTCCTTCAATATTCTTTCATGAATTGTTCAAGTGACCAATTCTGTGTTTGCTAACTTTCAATAAGTTTACTACCTATACTTATTCTATGTGAAGTCATTACTCCCCATGGTATAAGCATATGAAACATATATAAATTCAGATTTATGATATTCAATTAATTCAACCATTTACTCATAGGATATACGTGAAGCGCGTGAGTAAATGACAAACTACTCCAAAAAGATATAAGTGGAGAACACTGAGTAGTCACATAATTAACTAGCCACGGGAGGATTCTTTTTCATTAAAGATTTCAGATCCAATGATTTTATTCAAACAGCAAGTAAAATTGAAAATACTCTCCAAGCAAAACACATATCATGTGACGAATAAAAATATAGCTCCAAGTAAAGTATACCGATAGTTTTGAAGACGAAAGAGGGGATGCCTTCCGGGGCATCCCCAAGCTTAGGCGCTTGAGTATTCCTTGAATATTACCTTGGGGTGCCTTGGGCATCCCCAAGCTTAGGGTCTTTCCATTCCTTATTCTCCTCATATCAATATCTCACCCAAAGCTTGAAAACTTCAATCACACAAAACTTAACGAAACTTCATGACATAGGTTAGTATGATAAAGAGTAAACCATTCACTTTGGTACTGTTAAAGACAAGGTTCATAATTGTTCTCACACAAAGCCTACTGTACCATATCATTTCTATAATTTATATTGAGAAATATAAGCCATAGAAACTGGAAAACAAGCAAACCATGCAATGAAAACAGAATCTGTCAGAAACAAAACAGGCTGCAATGATCTGAACAACAACCATACTTCTGCTACTCCAAAAATTCTGAAATAAATTGGTCGACGTGAGGAATTTGTCTATTAATCTTCTGCAAAAAGAAAGCACTCTTTTGTAAAAAATGGCAGCTAATCCCGTGAGCGCAAAGTTTCTGTTTTTTACAGCAAGATCACATTAACTTTCACCCAAGTCTTCCCAAAGGTCTTACTTGGCAATTTATAGAAACAAAAGCTATAAAACATGATTACTACAGTAGATTAATCATGTAAACACACAAAGACAGCAAGGGTAGATATTGGGTTGTCTCCCAACAAGCGCTTTTCTTTAATGCCTTTTAGCTAGGCATGATGATTTCAATGATGCTCACATAAAAGAAAAGAACTAAAACATAGGGAGAGCATCATGAAGAATATGACTAGCACATTTAAATCTAACCCACTTCCTATGCCTAGGGATTTTGTGAGCACATGATTTAGGAACAAGAATCAACTAGCATAGGAAGGCAAAACAAGTATATCTTCAAAACTTTAAGCACATAGAGAGGAAACTTGGTATTATTGCAACTCCTACAAGCATAAATTACTCCCTCATAATAATTTTCAGTAGCATCATGAATGAATTCAACAATATAACTGAGGGAGTCCTGGACTAGGGGGTGTCCGGACAGCCGGACTATCATCGTCCGCCAGACTCCAAGACTACGAAGATACAAGATTGAAGACTCCGTCCCGTGTCCGGATGGGACTTTCCTTGGCGTGGAAGGCAAGCTTGGCAATACGGATATGTAGATCTCCTACCATTGTAACCGACTCTGTGTAACCCTAGCCTTCTCCGGTATCTATATAAACCGGAGGGCTTTAGTCCGTAGGACACAACATACATTACGACAATCATACCATAGGCTAGCTTTAGGGTTTAGCCTCCTTGATCTCGTGGTAGATCCACTCTTGTACTACCCATATCATCAATATTAATCAAGCAGGACGTAGGGTTTTACCTCCATCAAGAGGGCCCGAACCTGGGTAAAACATCGTGTCCCTTGTCTCCTGTTACCATCCGCCTAGACGCACAGTTCGGGACCCCCTACCCGAGATCCGCCGGTTTTGACACCGACATTGGTGCTTTCATTGAGAGTTCCTCTGTGTCGTCACCGATAGGAAGGATGCCTCCACCCGTCTTCAAAGACGGCGTTTTCGCCAAAGGGGCCTTGGCCGCCGACCAAACTATCCGGTTAGGTGGTTTCCTTATGACCGCCTGTCCGGCCACGGCTTCGACGATGACTTCTCAAGTCGTCAAAAGCAATCTCCATGTCAGCTCAGAATTCGCCGAGTGGCTAGATCCGATAGAGCTCTCGTCTGTCAACGAACTCTTGGATCGCATCGCCGCCCTGGGAGTCGCTACGGACTACAATCAGATTGGGCTTAAAACCGATCCGAGAGAGATTAACTCAACCCAGGTTACCCACCACGTCGCAGTGGTAGAGGAACAATGCGGCGACTCTCCTCCTGTATTAAAAACTAAACATGTCCGGGCTCCCGAACCCTCCACGCCGGATTTCCATGGAGGAACGGACTTCGATCGAGCACTAAACTCAAAGTCCGGCATCGGACCGGACTCGCTGGACAACATCCAGCAATCTAAGCTTCCAAAATTGGAAACTTCACGGCCTTTAAGCCCCAAGATGGGTAGGGATCCGGATTTTATTCCACCCACCCGCCCAGACATATGCGATCTATCTCTAATACGGCAAGAGCCCGCTGAAACAGTACATCACTACTGGGCCAGATTCCTCCTGGTTATGGACAGGATAAAGGACTGCCGAGAGGAAAACGCAATCTCAATCTTTTGCAATAATTGCACGGACAAGGGAATACTGAACGCCATCGGCCGCCGTAAAGTCACACGCTTCACCGACCTGGCATCCATAGTACGAAAATACTGTGCGATGGAGAGTTTCCGGAAAACCGAAAATCAGTTTTGGGACAATCCGGCTCCGAATACAACCCTAGTCCGCAACAAAAGGGTGCACCATATTGAGGCACCAGATGCAAAAACCAAAAAGCAAAAACCCCTTAAAGGGCACGGAACCGTACTGGAAGGATGGCTCAGCGGACCCTGTAAGCTTCATAGTACATAGGGCGCCGTCCCAACACGTAGCCTTCGAGCATGTTGGATACTACGGTAGGTGGCCAAAAGTGGCGAGGAGCTTCTAGCCCCGGAAAACCACTCCAACAATACCGGTACGGTATCAACAGTCTTCGAGACCTTCGCATCAAATTATATGCGAAAACGAACAATCCGCGGCCTCGCCGAAGTCTACCAAGTAGCAACAGCAAATCCATGGAGCGACACAGCCATCACCTTCAACGCCAGCGATGAACCTAAATTCCGAACAGCCCGAGCACCAGCCGCACTGGTGGTTAGCCCCATAGTGGACGGCTTTCGACTTACAAAGGTCCTCATGGATGGCGGCAGCGGACTAAACCTCATCTACGAGGAAACTCTTCAAAAAATGGAAATAGACTGGAGCCGTATTGAGCGAAGCAGCACAACCTTTAGAGGAATAATCCCTAGCCGGGAAGCGCGCTGCACCGGAAAAATCACACTCGATGTGGTGTTCGGCTCGCCGGACAATTACAGATCCGAAGAAGTCACGTTCCAAGTGGCCCCGTTCAACAGCGGATATCACGCTATATTAGGACAAGAGGCATTCACAATTTTTCAAGCCGTACCCCATTACGGGTATATGAAGCTCAAAATGCCTGGGCCCGGCGGAATAATCACTCTCGCCAGTGATCCGGACATAGCACTCCGCGCCGAAAACAAGACAGCCGCACTAGCCCTGGAGGCACTATCCGAAGCCCTAGCGGGAGAAGAACTCACCGCGCTGCGCTCTACGGTGAACAGGGACGATGTGATACTTGATAAAAGATCCAAGTCCACCTCCTTCAAACCAGCAGATGAAATAATAAAATTCCAGGTCCATCCAACGGACCCAACAAAGACGGCCTCCATTGGGGCACAATTGAACCCCCGAAGTAGATGCCGCACTGCGCGAATTCCTTCAGGAAAATTGGGACATTTTCGCCTGGCATCCTTCGGATATGCCCGGAATCCCATGCAGGTTGGCAGAACACAGCCTAAACATCCTAAAAGGATTTAAGCCAGTCAAACAGGCTCTTCGACGATTTTCCGAACCCAAAAGACAGGCAATGGGAGAAGAGCTAGCCAAACTATTGGAAGCCGGATTCATCAGAGATATCGAACATCCGGATTGGCTAGCAAATCTGGTAATGGTACCAAAGAAGGACAAATCCTGGCGCCTATGTGTCGATTTTAAAGACCTCAATAAGGCTTGCCCAAAGGATCCCTTTCCTCTCCCCCGCATCGACCAAATTATCGATGCTACCGCAGGGCACGATTCGTTGTGCTTCCTCGACGCATACTCCGACTACCATCAAATCAAGATGGCGGAAGCAGATCAAGCCGCAACGGCATTCATCACTCCATATGGACCATTCTACTTCAACACGATGCCCTTCGGACTTAAAAACGCCGGCGCAACATATCAGCGCATGATTCAAACATGTCTGGCCACCCAGATCGGCAAAACAGTGGAGGCATACGTAGACGACGTAGTCGTCAAAACCAAACACGTCGAAACTCTAGTAGATGACTTGAGGCTCACATTCGACAACCTCAGAGCATATGACATCAAGCTGAACCCGGAAAAATGCGTTTTCGGCGTGCCAGCCGGAAAGCTACTGGGCTTCATTGTATCCGGTAGAGGAATTGAAGCAAACCCAGCCAAGATCCGAGCTCGGTCACAGCTAGATATCCAAAAAGACCACAAGCAAATACAAAAATTGACTGGATGCATGGCGGCTCTAAGCCGCTTTATCTCCCGACTAGGAGAAACGCACCGAACACTTCGAGTGGACGGATGCTGCCACTGTCGGACTCGAAGAAATAAAGGCCATATTGGCAACAAATCCGGTCCTGGCTGCGCCCAATCTGGGCGAACCAATGTTGTTATACATCGCAGCAACGCATCAAGTTGTAAGCGCGGTACTCGTCGTCCAACGAGAGACAGAAGGGCATAAATTCCCACTTCAAAAACCAGTGTATTATGTATCCACTGTGTTAACCCCCTGCAAGTCCCGTTACCCACACTATCAGAAGATAGCGTATGCGGTGTTCATGGCATCCCGGAAGCTCCGACACTACTTTCAAGAGTGTTCGATAACAGTGGCCTCTGAAGTACCACTCAATGACATTATAAATAACCGCGACGCAACGGGCTGGATTGCAAAATGGGCCATTGAGCTCTTACCATTCGATATAACTTACAAACCTTGGCGAGCTATAAAGTCACAAGTTTTGGCTGACTTTGTCGCTGAATGGACCGAAGCCGAACTCCCTAAAGAGTACGGCGCATACTCCAATTGGATTATGCACTTCGACGGCTCTAAAATGTTGGCCGGACTGGGGGCTGACGTCGTCTTGACGTCCCCAACCGGGGACACAGTCCAATACGTACTTCAAATAATGTACATGGACTCCAACAACGCAGCCGAATACGAGGCCCTTTTACACGGTCTCCGGATGGCAATCTCCATGGGCATTCAACGCCTAGAGGTGCGTGGGGATTCGAACCTTGCAATATCCCAGATAAATGGAGATTTCGACGCCAAGGATCCGAAAATGGCAGCATATCGCAATGCTGTCTTAAAAATGTCAGCTCGGTTTGAAGGACTCGAATTCCATCATGTAGCCTGAGACAATAACCAAGCGGCCGACGTACTGGCACGCATCGGTGCAAAACGTGACGCTGTCCCTCCAAATATCTTCCTGGAGCGGCTCTTCAAGCCATTCGTACTATGGGAAGAGGAGTCCGGAAACGACAAGCCGGAAATAACCGCGCCGACCGGCGATCCAGCCGATGACATAACACCTTCAGCCCACGACATAATGGCAGTAATCGCCCTGTGGACAGAACCATTCCTAGCCTACTTGCTTAGGCAGGAACTCCCCGAAGACCAAAATGAGGCCCGCTGCATAGTCCGGCGATCGAAAGCCTACAAGGTCCATGAGGGAGAACTTTATAAGAAAAGTACAACCGGAGTCCTGCAAAGGTGTATCTCCGAAGAGGAAGGGCGAAACCTCCTGGCTGAAATTCATGTCGGACTAGGCGGACACCACGCAGCAGCCCGGGCCCTTGTAGGAAAGGCATTCCATACAGGATTTTATTGGCCGACGGCCCGGGCAGATGCCCAGGACTTAGTCCAGAGATGCGTCGGTTGTCAGCTCTTCGCTAATCAGAGTCATATGCCACCCACCGCCCTCAAAACTATACCCATTACCTGGCCGTTCGCGGTCTGGGGGCTTGACATGGTTGGACCCCTTAAGGGGGGAACCCGCAAGCAAAGGTACCTATTGGTCATGGTGGATAAATTCACCAAATGGATAGAGGCCAAACCGGTCAAAACGGCAGAGTCCGGACCAGTGATAGACTTTATATCCGGGGTAGTACACCGTTACGGCGTCCCCCACAGCATCATCACTGAGAACGGCACGAACTTCACGGCCGACGAGGTTAAGTCATGGTGCAAAAATATGGGCATCAAGCTCGACTACGCTTCAGTCTATCACCCTCAAACCAACGGTCAAGTGGAACGAGCAAATGGTCTAATAATGAGCGGCATTAAACCCAGACTAGTGCGGTCACTTACAAAATTCGACACGCACTGGGTAGAGGAGCTTGACTCTGTACTCTGGGGGCTGCGAACAACGCCCAACCGTACTACCGGATTCACATCATTTTTTATGGTATACGGCGCAGAGGCAGTTCTGCCCTGCGACATTATTCATGAACCACCTCGAGTGCGCATGTACGAAGAAAGAGAGGCCGAGCTGGATCGGCAGGACAGCTTGGACATATTGGAGGAAGAACGCGACGTCGCCAAGGCTCGTTCCGCATTCTATCAGCAGCAGGCTCGAAGATATCAAAGCAGAGAAGTACGGGCCAAGACTTACAACGTTGGCGAACTGGTTCTACGCCTGCCGGACAAGAAAAAGGACAAGCTCAAGCCCAAATGGGAGGGCCCCTTCATTATCGATCAAGTCCTGACTGGCGGAGCGTACCGTCTACGAAATGCATCGGACAACCAACTCGAGCCGAACCCATGGAATGCAGCCCGCCTTCGAAGATTTTACGCCTAGCGCCGGACTAAGAGTTCGTCCCCTTCCCCAGTCCAAATTTTTTACACTACAGCTGCACTTTGTTTTTCTTTCTTCTCTTAACCTTTTTTCATACAAAGCCCTTAAAGGCCTAAATGCGCATTGTTCGCACACACTTGATGTGCCATCCGCACTCATTATACCAGGGGGCTTCTTTTCCAGAAGCTCAATTATAAGGGCTTCATGCCCAGCACATGTGTCAAGCTTCCACATGTACCTTTTACTCACCATTATATGCATCGATATGACTTAAGTTTTGGCCAAGCTGGGTTGCCTGGCTCCTGTGCTTACCCCTATGCTCCCGATTGTTCGGCTAGGAGGTAAAGGGAGCACCTCTGTGATTGTTACTGCCAGGTCAGCCGGACGTGTACCTCAGACTGGGTGAAGCCAAAAGCTAGCGTTCTTAAGGGAATATTCGGTCGGTGACTTGAAAGTTGATTTTTACCTACTTATTTATCTACCCCCAGATGTTTTTCTGCTTTTTCCGCAGTCCGGGCATGCACTTTAGGGTATGCCTCCTAGGGAAAGGAACCCCTAACGGAACTATTCTCCCTGGAAGATGTTTCTTACTAACCATGTAATATAACATAACTAGTTGGGCACTTGTCTAATAAAGCACTAATGACCCCTACGCCTGGTCTCCATGCATACCTCGGTTGTTTCTTAGCCAAGAAGGTATTCGGACACACTCCGGACTCTAGGGTCCCGAGGTTGAAGCGAAAAGGTCGGCAAAGACAAATGATCTACAATCCGGCTAGAAGGCATTTCACATGTCATTTTAGAATACATTGTCAAATTTACTGATTGTATTCCTCCTCAATCCCGTCTAACAGGCTGTCTAACTTACAGTCACGTTGGGAAAATTTGGTAGCCAACTCTACTTGGCTGTATACTAAACTCATAGGGATCTCCTTCCCATCGGGCCCCACCGGTCCAACTTCGGCCATGTGGTTGGGATCCGCCTTCTTGTAACGCGTCTTCACCATGGCCCAAGCCTCCCTGGCACCTTGACGGAAGCCAAAATCTTCCACAAACAGAAGCGCTGCCGCACTCCCTGAAGCTTCTCCGCAAGCTCCCCAAGGCCCTCGGGTAGGAAAAGGGCTGGCCATAAAGCCTGGACGACGCCGCGCATTGCCTGCCGAACTCGTTCGAGTAGTTGCAATAGCTCGGAAGTTGATCACCCGTTGATATGGGCATCTCCTCCGCAGGGAGACCCGTGAGTATACCTACAAGACATATTATGTCAATTTACTTCCTCGCCGAACTCTTCTTTTCAAAGGAGTCCGCTCAAGCACTCACTATAGATGCCGCGACGAAGCCGCTGATTCTCCTTAACAGAGCCGGACAGCCCGTCCTGAGCGCCTTTCAGCTCTTCTGCGAGCCTGGCGTTGGCATCCTGGAGCTTGTTCCTTTCTTGCTGCACCCTATTCAGCACCCTCTCGCCGGCCTTCAGCTGGCGCAGTAATTCTTGCATGTCCGGATCTTGTCCGGCGGCACCTTCAATGTCATTATTAGACTTGCGTGCACGCCGCACAACGCTTATATTTATTAATAAAAATGTGTTACCAGGAGGGGTCTCTGCGCTTCCTCCCGCGGCAGCAAGTGCGGCCTCAAGTTGGGCCTTGCATTCTTGCAGCTCCTGAGACAGCTGGGCATTCTTCTCGGTAAGAGCCTGCGTTTCAAATGGTCCTTAAATCAGTTAACATAACTACTTTAAGTCTCGGGGGCTACTGGCATATATAACCATTAAATTCCCTTACCCGTATGTCTTTCACATACTGCTCCGTGGCTCTGGTAAAACCGTCTTGAGCAGCACGGAGATGTGTGTCCCCTGCGTTAAAAGCGTCCAATGCCTCAGGGGAGAAGCACGCTTCACGAAATACTATCCGGCGGCGCCTGTGGTTCATGGCGCTCTCCACCTCAGACTTGGTGGCGGACAGTCTGTCGGCATCCTCCGTTGGGGGAGTATCCGGCCCGCGCCTTGCGCTTGCCTACCCCTCTAGGCCGGGCGCTGGAGCCTGGCTGGTATAGGTCGGATCGGCAACCTCTACGCCCGCAGTCCGATGGGCACTTTTTCTCCTACAAAGATCATGAGCACTCAGACGCTTCCTAGGAACGTTGCTCTGAAAATTTAAATACGAGCTATACCTTTGCGGTGACATCTCAGTCCGTGCCGCGCTCCTTTTCCGCCTGTTGGTCCGGACTGACCTTCGTTGGTCAGCCGCCGCGGGCTCGGCTTCCCGCCTTGAAGGCGCTTCCTGCAAAACACCATCATTAGCGAAGGTCAGAAATGGGCAAGGAAGGGGTAATGGTGTCCGGACCTCGGTCACAGTCACCTGGAAAGCCGGACATAATCCGGGGTAGTCCGCCGTAATGGCGACTAAAGAGTTATCCACGCTGAGTTGGTGGAACACCCCGTCGATCAGCTCCACCTTGATATCCGGGTCCTCCTCGGAGGCCGGATCCCGAGATCTTTCTGGATCCTCGGGTTGCGGAGCGGGACTTACCATGTCCTCCACAATCCGGCGTAGTTCCTGCGCCGAAGGCATAATGTAAGAAGCCTAAACTTCGAAAGCATGGGTTGAGCCCTTAAAAGTGTTCGCTTACCCAACCTCTAGGGTTGTTCATGGAAAACCCATTCAAGGGGTTCGTTCGAAGGAAGTCCTCCTTCTCCCCCTTGTACAAGCCGGACAGGATCTGCACCAGATCCTCGGTCGAATCCGGCCCTTCGCGGCCATGACGAGTGGCATCGTCTTCCCCGTTGAAATCCCACATGGGGTGGCCTCTGTATTGCAATGGCTGTACCCCCCGCATGATGCATGTTGCCATGACTCCAATCATGGTCAACCCGGAATGGGCCAGTAATCTTATTCGGCCCATCAGGTAATGGACGCTCTTGTCTTCCTCCAAACGGGGGCTCCGCGGGCGCCAGCTGAGGCGTTTCTTCAAAGGAGCAGAACTGAACTCCGGGAGGCCAATCTGGACTGGGTCCGGCAGCGGAGCGTCTTCTATGTAGAACCACTCTGAAGGCCAGTCTTCGGACGCCTTCTTAGGGGTACCGGATGGGTATCCGGTCCCGGCAATGCGCCATATTTCGGCGCCGCCCACTTGATATATGGATCCCTCGTGAGAACGGGGTACGAGGCAGAACAGCCTCCTCCACAATGCAAAATGGGGCTCGATGCCCAGGAATAGCTTGCAAAGAGCTACGTAGCCCGCGATATGCAGGACAGAGGCGGGCGTGAGGTGATGGAGCTGGAGTCCGTAGAACTCCAGGAGCCCGCGGAGAAACGGATGTATTGGAAATCTGAGTCCCCTTATCAGATAGGGGACGAAGCATACCCTCTCCCCTTTGTTGGGACTTGGGGTAGCCTCCGCTTGCTTCCCACCTTGGTAGGTGGCCAGCCCGGCTCGAACCGGGACCATGAAGGCCGGAGGGAGATATCCCCCCGCTTGGAGCTTCACTAGCTCGTTGTGTGGAACAGAGCACCTCCTCCAATCTCCTGGCGGTGGGCTGGGAGCGCGAGAAGAGGAGCCGCGTCGACGGTCCATGATGGAATGGATTTTTAGGTCAAAGGCGCTCCGATGAGTATTCGCGGAAGGAAGATGGTGTGGTTTGGATCTGGATTTTAGCCTCTTTTGTAGGCAGATGACTCGCACGACTAGGGGGTGAAACATAAAAGACACCCTGGCTTTTCGCATTCGTGCGACGCGTGGAAGAAGGCCATTATTGGGCGTAGAAGCCAAGAAGCACAGTATTTATGATGAAGCCGGACATTGTTCAGCAGGTACATGGAACTTGAAGGGAGAACCCACCTTGCAACGCTGAAGACTATATACGCGCTGGACTTATCGTCATTGAAGCCTGGTTCGGGGGCTACTGAGGGAGTCCTGGACTAGGGGGTGTTCGGACAGCCGGACTATCATCGTCCGCCGGACTCCAAGACTACGAAGATACAAGATTGAAGACTCCGTCCCGTGTCCGGATGGGACTTTCCTTGGCGTGGAAGGCAAGCTTGGCGATACGGATATGTAGATCTCCTACCATTGTAACCGACTCTGTGTAACCCTAGCCTTCTCCGGTGTCTATATAAACCGCAGGGCTTTAGTCCGTAGGACACAACATACATTACGACAATCATACCATAGGCTCGCTTTAGGGTTTAGCCTCCTTGATCTCGTGGTAGATCCACTCTTGTACTACCCATATCATCAATATTAATCAAGCAGGACGTAGGGTTTTACCTCCATCAAGACGGCCCGAACCTGGGTAAAACATCGTGTCCCTTGTCTAATGTTACCATCCGCCTAGACGCACAGTTCGGGACCCCCTACCCGAGATCCGCCGGTTTTGACACCGACAATAACCATCACATAAAGCATTCTTTTCATGATCTACAAGCATAGAAATTTTTCTACTCTCCACATAAACAAAATTCTTCTCATTCGGAATAGTGGGATCACTAATTCCTAAAGTTGACACTCTTCCAAACCCACTTTAGATGATAGTATTATTCACACTCCAAAAGATATAAGTGAAGTTCATGGAGCATTCTACAATTAATATAGACTAACCAATACCCAAGCTCAAAATATGTAAGTGAAGCACACGAAGCATTCTATAAAACCATACTCAAAAGATTTAAGTGAAGCACAAAGAGCAATTCTATAAGATCATACTTAAAAAATATAAGTAAAGCACATGAAGTATTATATAAATCAATGAAGGGCTAACTCATACTAGCATGGTTCTTAAAGGAAAAAAATACAAAGGATACAAATCATGTGAACAAAACAAAAACCGAGGAATACCGATATTTGTTGAAGAAGAAAGATGGGATGCCAATCGGGGCATCCCCAAGCTTAGATGCTTGAGTATCCTTTGAAATATTTACTTCGGGGGCCTTGGGAATCCCGAAGCCTGAACTCTTGCCTCTCTTTATTCTTCTCATATTGATAGCTCCTCGATCTTCGAACACTTCATCCACATAAAACTTTAACAAAAACTTTGTGAGATCCGTTAGTGTAATAAAGCAAACTACCACTTTAAGGTACTGTAATGAACTCATTCTTTATTTATATTGGTGTTAAACCTACTGTATCACAACTTCTCTATGGTTCATACCCCCCGATACTAGCCATAGATTCATCAAAATAAGCAAGCAACACGCGAAAAACAGAATCTGTCAAAAACACGACAGTCTATAGTAATCTGGAAGTTTAGTAAAGTTTTGTAACTCCAAAAATTATGAAATAAATATGACAATTTGAAAATTTTGTACATAAGTAATGTGCAAAAAGTTTCATACCCATTTGACCTTCCAATAAAAAAATGTAAAATCACGCGCTACAGACAAAGTTTCTGTTTTTGTTCTGCACATAGTAAACAAGCAATCTAATCATCCTAAAACCAAAGCTTGGCACATTATTTTTATAATACAATGGATATATACAAGGGGATAATTATTTTCATAGAAACTTCCATGAAAAATTCTGCATTGTTTTCGTGAGCATGAACACAAGTGCTCAAGGTCGACCCTCACTTCTTCAATGCATAACTTTCCAATCACTTCTCTTTTTGAAAAACGTTTTTAGGCATGAGAGGCAAGTGATTTTTTTTGTATTTTCATTCTTAATTTTTTTTGTATGTTTCACCCACAACTAAACAGAAACAAAAAGTAAAAACAAAATCTACTTAGTGAAAAAAGCAAACAAGCACACACGAGAATATCAACCCCACGCTATTGCTCCCCGGCAACGGTGCTAGAAAAGAGCTTGATAATCCCTAAGTGCGGGGAATCATCGTAGCAATTTCCAAAGGTGGAAATGATGAGTATGGAGTGTCGAACCCACAAGGAGCTAAAGGTAAGATCAAATATTCTCTCAAGTCCTATCTGCCACTGATACGACTCTACGTACACCAAACGTTTTCTTTCAACTAGATACAAGAAATAAAACTACCACTACAAGAAATATGTCCAGTAGAGACCTTCTCTTAGTGACCCTAGCTGAATTGGTCGTAAATCGACAACCATTTCGCTTGGAAGGGCTCAAACCCTGAATTGCCTTACACGAAATGGTCATAAAGCAGACAAGAGTGGTCCTTGACCTTATTTCTACCTGATTACGACCAATATAAATGGTCATGAGGTTGTGAGCGTGGATGCATTAGTACTTATTGCTATGACTAGGTGCCACCTCATCAGTTTTGCCTATGTGTCATGTCCATGTGGCAGTTTTTGCCCTAGGTTGTGAAGCAACCTATATTTCTGTCATTCCCAAAATTCCCAAAAGAATCTCATAAATTCTTTGGGTCATATCTTCATAAAATATGTAAAAAACCTTCCTTGCATAGTTCATAAATAATTCAAAAATATTCATTTTCCTATTCTGTTCAGAAAAACACTTTGTGAAGGAAGTACCACTTTGACATGTCCAAATGGTATCCATTTTCTACAGAGCTTCCCTATGCCCAAATAACCATCCTCCACCAAATGCCAGCTCAATCCATTCGTTATTCTGAGCTCAGCTTCAACATTCGTATTTATGTCCAGTGTGGTACTTTGCAAAGCAAGTACCACCTAGGATCCTCCTTTTGAGCTGAAAATTTATGAATACGGTCTTCTTAGTACCTGATCATCCTCAGCCAAAACTCACGCCCATTTGCCATGTGCATTTCACGTACCGCTAATCAAACACTTCGCTGCTTATTCATGTTTTAGCATCGATCGGTCTCCTCGTGAGAATATTATGTTGTGATTTTCTCCCTAGAACCTACCTGGGGAGTGCCCAACCCACTAGACAGGCCTAGGACGCCAAGAACACATGGCAACGCCACAGTCACGCGGTGACCACGCGGCGGGCATGCGAGTTTATGCGCTCTAGAGTTGGGGCCATCGGCGACCGTCCAAACCTCAATGTATCACCACCAAACCATGTATTTATGATTAAATAGGTACTTATGTAACTAGAAATGATTTTTGGAAAAAAAATAGCAAACTATGAGGCAGCTGCAGTTCAAATTTGACCCGCTTCCTGCTGAATCGATGGAATTTTGTCTTTTTCACCAGAGGTGGATCAAAACTTTTGACACCCAAAATTTTTGTCAATTGTGCATTAAATATGTCCTAGTATTTTAGAAAATTGACTTGGTCCAATTTTTCAACAAATATATGGTAGGACCTTCACAAAAAAACTCATTTCAGGCACTCAGAAAATGGAAAATGAATTTTCCGTGCAAAGAAAATGAAAATTCCCTTAGGCAACATTGTTTGGAATTACAAGATGCACCCTTGTGCACAATTTGAGATCATTTGAACAAACTATGCCATGAATGTGGCCATAAGATTGATCATTTGGCTTGAAAGCCCTGAATCTTCACGCATGATAGCTCATTTCTGAGAACACTTTTTTAAAATAATTACCGTATTACAAGTTTATTATTTTTCCTGGAAACTTGGTCACATATAATGACACAATGCGAAGGTTTTGCAATTTTTTGATTTTTTTTTTGAATTTTTTATGCCCGTTTCAAAATGCGGTCAAAACGGCAGGCTTGACCGTTCCGAGCTAGTGGTTGAATCTTGGAAAACTTTTGATGTTTCTCTAATTAAATAGATACTTATGTACCTATAAATTATTTTTGGAAAAAATAAAGAGCAAACTATGAGGCAGCCACAGTTCAAATTTGACCTGCTTCCTGCTGAATCAGTGGGAGTTTGTCTTTTTCACCAGAGGTGGATCAAAACTTTTGACACCCAACCATTTGGTCAATTGTGCATTAAATATGACCTAGTATTTTAGAAAAATGATTTGGTACAAATTTTCAACAAATTTATGGTAGGTCCTTCACAAAAAACCTCATTTTGGGCACTCGGAAAATGGAAAATGATTTTTTCGTCCAAAGAAAATGAAAACTTCCTTAGGCAACATTGTTTGCCATCCAATATGCACCCTTGTGCACAATATGAGGTCGTTTGAACAAACTATGCCATGAATGTGGCCATATGATTGATCATTTGGCTTGAAAGCCATTGATCTCCACACAAGATAGCTCGTTTCTGAGAACACTTTTTAAAAATAATTGTCGTATTACAAGTTTATTATTTTTTCTGGAAACTTTGTCACATATGATGACACAATGCGAAGGTTTTCCAATTTTTTGATTTTTTTTGAATTTTTTATGCCCGTTTCAAAATGCGGTCAAAACGGCGAGCTTGACCGTTCCTAGCTAGTGGTTGATTCTTGGAATTTTTTTGGTGTTTCTCTGATTAAATAGATATTTTTGTACCTAAAAATGATTTTTGGGAAAAATAAAGAGCAAACTATGAGGCAACTGCAGTTCAAATTTGACCCGTTTTCATCTGAATCAGCAGAAATTTGTCTTTTTCACGAGAGGTGGATCAAAAACTTTTGACACCCAACTATTTGGTCAACTGTGCGTTAAATATGGCCTACTATTTTAGAAAATTGATGTGGTCCAATTTTGCAACAAATATTTGGTAGGTCCTTCACAAAAAAAAACTCTTTTCAGGCACTCAAAAAATGGAAAATGAACTTTTCATGCGAAGAAAATAAAAAATTCTTAGGCAACATTGTTTGTCATTCCAAGATGCAAACTTTTGCAAAATATGATATCATTTGAATAAAACTATGCCAAAAATGTTGCCATCACATTGGCTCTTCTCCACATGCAACATCTTCTTCTTTGCGTGCGTGCGTGTGTGGGGGGGGGGGGGGGAGGTGTGTCCTGAGCATCCGATCCTTTCATCATCGTCGACATCGACGGGCATAATAAATGGTTGTGATTTTCTAATCCATTAAATAAACGGTTAGATTTTTCTTTTTTTGTAATAGATAGATATGAGAGGTGGATGGAAACATCTCGACATTATTATTTTTAGTTAATTGTAAATAATTGTGGACTAATATTTTTGAAAAAAGGATGTGGCCCATTTTTACAACACAGATTTGTAGTCTTTTATTTAAAAGTCGGTGATTTGGGTCCAAAATTTAAAGATTCCACCGCGAGACTACTAGCCAATGAGAAGCGAGGAACCACGTTCACGCGGATCGCCCAGTCAGACGTGATCTGAGCCATCCATCACGCACACATCAACGATCTCCCGAGAAACCCAAACCCTAACCCACCCACCCACCCACCCTCATCCTTTCCCATTCTCCAGATCCAATCGAGACCTCGCCGCCCCCACCTTCCTCCGCCATGGCTCCTCTCGCGATTCCCACCGCCGCCGCCCCCGCCTTCCTCCCCCTCCCGTGATTCCCACCGCCGCTGCCCCCGCCCCCGCCCCCGCTTTCCCATTCTCCAGATCCGATCAAGATACCCACCACCACCACACCATTCATCCCACACATCCACCAGTCCACGCGCAGCCCCAGCCTCCTTCTCGGCCATGGCGTCACGACAGGCTTTCTCGCTGGTGCGCGCGTGCTTCTTTCGATGAGCGTCGCTCCGTCGAGCTGGCCGGACCGTGGCGCGCGCGTGGTCTGCTTAGGGTTTGCATTTGCCATGCTACACGCCGGCCAAGGGTCTCCAGCAATCAGGACGGCGATGATGTCAATGGGATCCTCGGGTCTCCTGCAGTGTGTTTCCCTCCCTCCCTCCCTCTCCCACGCCTCCCCTCCCTCGTCGTGGTTCCTAATAGACGCGTTCCTCTCCTCTCCTTGGGTGGCATGCAGGGCTCGCGTGGGAGAAGCGCACGAAGGAGTCCTTGGAGGAGAAGCGGGAGGAGCCCGAGTGTCCTCGCGCGCCCGGCCCGTGGCACGAACACCACGGTGCCCACCTCGGAGCTGCAGCATCTGCTTCGGCATCCTGCCGGCCACGCTCATCGGCGTCGTCATAGCGCCCCCTCCAGATCAGCTAGGGTTCGGCGAATGAGGTAAGTCCCTCCACTCCTCCTCACAGCACCCCCTCTCTTCCTCCCTCCCAGCATTTCGAGTTTGGATCTCAGTGTGCCATCCTAATACTTTTGTTTCGACTAGGTTGCTGTGAACGAACAGGTGTGCAAAGATCTGAGGTGGGGGAGGAAGATCTTCAAAGCTGGGTTACGACTGGCTCCTATGGCCATTGCTGTGTATGTTGGCTCTTGGATTCGTCAAACCTTGCAAGTTCAATCTGCACTAGAAATGTTGCTGGCTATCACAACACTGCAAGCAGTTAAATGATGGGGAATCTGCAATTGCTTTGCCATCTTTGACTAATTAACCATTTGAGGAACATTAGTGGAATATATTACTGTGAAATGCTTGATTTATTTTTAGTCAGTATGAACTGGCTAAGCATAATATGGTAATGTAGATTATTGCAACTTTGCAATTTCATAAACACCATATATTTGACTAATTATTGCAACTTTGCATGTTCATCCGAAATTACTAGATGGTTTTTGTCTGTGCAAGTGGCTTAGCATAGTAAATTAATATACTTTTTTGATATCCTGCTAGCAAATGATTATTAGCACAGTTGAGTTCCATATTTGTTTTAGGGGTGTGGGGGGGGGGGGGGGTTACACTTTTAGGCCTCAAAGGCACCAAAGCAGAGCAGAGTAGTGTTCATCCTCTGTTAATTACTGTTACAAAGGCACCAAAGCAGAGCAGATCCTTTCACTCTGCTCTGCTCTCTTTGTTAATTACTGTGCTACTCGTTGCTCCTGTATTCTATTAGCACCAAGTCTGCCTTGCCTGTGTATTATATACTTTATTTTTCTTGCTAGAGTACTAGAAGAGTAGTGCTATCTTGCTGCTGGTGACACTCCAAGATAATGCACTATTTTTTCTTCTCAGCATTGTTGTTCTTATTTACTTGCAATTTTTTACTATGCAAGGTTCAGTCATGCCATCTTTGCATGTACTGCATGTTAATGTCATCAAAATGCTCACACCAAGTTTGTGTACTGTGGCCAGGTACCAGAGGCTGACCAACAGGGCGATGCACATGCTATGGTTTAAGTGCTCACACTAATATGTTAGAATATACTGTGTACATTCTGAACCCCCTAATGTGACACAAGTATATGCACATGCTATGATTTAAGTGTTGCTTGTGTATGGTAAATAGGTTGAGCACCCACCTCTATTTGATGCTATTTTCTTTAGGATTCTGTTCCTCTATGCATGTAATCTCCAAAAACCATGATCAAGCATACACACACGGTTGATTTGCATGGAACGATTTCTACTAACTAAAGAAGGAAGCAGACTTCTTCACATAAAGGAAGATATGTCTGTTTTAGTAATATAAACAAATAAAAAAAGATTGTTTGCATACAGTCAGATCATTCTCACTTATTAGTTGAGTTCTAAGTATGTAGAATCTTTAGTTCTCTGTTTATATTATGGTCAGAATTATACTGTGTGCATGATTTTATCCATTGCTGGCACTATGGATAGAGCTTTATGTGTAATCTGGAGTTGTTCGTGTTATTGATCTATCCATTTTATTGTTACATGTGTAGCCAGTAACCAGGACCTGCACTTGTGCCATGCATATTCATATTGTCTCTATTGTCTCTGTTCAGTCCTGCTTGTGTTTGTATTCAAGCAGCCATGTGTGTATAAAAAAGGTTTAGTCTGCAACAGTCACATGATATGTCTGTCTACTACACAGTTTGATCATTTCTGAAATCATGCTAGTTGTTTAGTTTCGTCAGTTTAACAAAAAGCAAATGTTCTATGCACTGTTGTCTACTACACAGTTTACCTTTATGTACTTGCTACCAATACATGCTTGTTTTGTATCTATTCCAGAACAGTTTGCTTGGTCGCCTGATGCTTGATGCATGTATAATGTGACTCACACATCATGAAATCTGAATAACTTTGACATAGTTGCTCTGTTATCTTGCACTGGGTTGATATTTGTCATTTTCCCTTCCCAAATATATCTCAGTTTTGCTGTTATGAGAATGCCTTTTGCTGTTATGAGAATGCTATATGCATGGTTTCTTAATAGATCTCAAATTCTGCAACTATTTTTCATTGTTAGGAGAATGTTATATGCATGGCTTCACTTGATTATATTCCTAACTTTTCTGATTTATAACTTGCAGATTTTGGCCTTAATTCGTCAAAAGTTGTTGTACAAGGAACTACAGGAGAAGAATCCTAAAGTAAACTTGCACCCAAAATGTGTTTTAGCTCCCTGGAGCTGGACATGTTAATATTTAGCTATATTTTATATTACAATACCTGATTTGTACTGCCATGATTGTAAAGTACCTGCCATATTTGGCTATCGTTTGAAAATTTATGTGTTATTGGCTCTGTTTGAATCAAGTCATTGGTTGTTGCACAAATAGAGAATTGACGTGTGGCACCTAAACAACACACCTGGTCCCATTTCACTAGTGGATCATTTAAATTAGGAAAGAAACAAAAGAAAACTGACAAGTGGGACCTAATTGGATGACATGGGACCTGGTCGAAAATGGATTGTAAAAAGGCCCAAATAAGAATTGGAAGCAAAAAGGCCGAACACCTAGAAAATAAAAAGGCTGCAATATTGGGCTTGGCCCATGAACCCAACCAAAAATTGACAGATAGAAAAAAACATAAATAGGCTGAATTGTTGGGCTCGGCCCATGTAAAACACTGAATCGGACCGGGCTGATTCTTGTGCCACGTCAGCTTGCCATGCTGGATGCCTACGTGGTCTGGGGAGGTTGCTTGTGACCAAAAATTTGGTCGTGGAACCAACGACCTTTTACATATCGCAAAGAAGGTCACTAATTTCAGTTTACGACTGCCAGGTTTTGACCTGCTGTTTTTGGTCATAAAAGGGTCGTAAATGAAAAACTATGACCTTTCAGTGACCAATAGTGGTGGTCACAAGTTGACATATTTCTTGTAGTGTACGTTGTGGGTATGAAGAGGATAACTTTGCATGATATCCGAGAGCTAAAATATAAAAGTAGGTGCTGTTATCATAAAGTTAGAATATATTACTAAATATTATAAATAGGAGTGTGGAATAATGATGGATCAGTGTGCGGAATTATCCTAGGCAATTGTTAACAAGACCGGTAGTCGTCATTGCAATTTCATATGAGGGAGAGGCATAAGCTAACATACTTTCTCTTCTTGGATCATATGCACTTAAGATTGGAACTCTAGCAAGCATCCGCAAATAGTAAAGATCATTAAGGTAAAACCCAACCATAGCATTAAAGCATCA
Source organism: Triticum timopheevii (assembly GCA_963921465.1). Taxonomy (NCBI): domain Eukaryota; kingdom Viridiplantae; phylum Streptophyta; class Magnoliopsida; order Poales; family Poaceae; genus Triticum; species Triticum timopheevii. Next base: position 543,522,631 of record OY997274.1, read on the forward strand.
AGTCCCCTTTATCCCATACGCCACAACCCCCTTACTCGGGTTTATGCTTTTGTCACTCAAGCAACCCACTATAAGCAAATCATGAACGTATTGCAACACCCTACAGCGGGAACCCTCACGCTTGCGCGACACGGAGGGCACAATAGGACAACATAAAAAATAAAGCATACAACTCGTACCAATCTAGATCATCAATCAACCCAAAGACAAAAGATATCTACTCAAAACATCATAGGATGGCAACACATCATTGGATCATAATATGTGGCAAAAAGCACCATGTTCAAGTAGGGATTACAGCGGGGTGCGGGAGAGTGGACCGCGTAAAAGAGATGAGGATGGTGATGATGATGGTGATGTTGATGAAGACGATCACCGCGGCGATGATTCCCCTCCCGATGAAACTTCAGAGCCACCGAGAGAGAGGAGGAGAGGTTCTCCCCCTTGTGCTTCCTCCTCCATGGCATCCCCCTAGATGGCGAGAGGTTCTCCCTCAGGTCCTTGCCCTTCATGGCGATGATGGCCCCTCCGGGATCCTCCTCCATGGCCTCCGGTGATGATGGCCCCCTCCGGCAAGGTGCCAAAGAGGGCCTAGATTGATTTCTCGTGGATACAGAGGCTTGCGGCAGCGGAACTTCCGATCTAGGTTATTTTCTGGAGGTTTCTGTATTTATAGGAATTTTTGGCGTCGGTCTCACGTCAGGGGGGTCTTCGAATCGTCCACGAGATAGGGGCCCACGCCCAGGGGGGTGGGCGAGCCAGGGACTCTTCTGGCCCAACTCTTTTACTCCAGGGGCTTATTTTGGTCCATAAAAAATCATCAAAAATTGGCACATCAATTGGACTCCGTTTGGTATTCCTTTTATGTAAAACTCAAAAACAAGGAAAAACAAAAACTGGCATGGGCTCTAGGTTAGTCCCAAAAATCATATAAAATAGCATATAAATGCATATAAAACATCTACGATGGATAATATAATAACATGAATACTTCATAAATTATAGATACGTTGAAGAAGTATCACTTGTGCATCCAAAAACCCTTAAACCCAAATCTTGTTTTGAGAGTCCCACATACCTACCTAAGGATTGAGCAAGATCCTTCAAGTAAGTTGTCATCGGTGCAATAAGGCAATAAAAATTGCTTCTAAAAGTGTTAGATCATTTAGTGTAAGAGAAAATTGAGTGTTGTACGAACTTGTGATGGCAAAGAATAAAAGCGACAGACTGCATAATAAAGGTTGCAATCATAAGGGGCAATATAACGTGACACGTTCTTTTGCACTAAAGGGTTGAACATACAAACAAATAAGCGCATGGAAACCTCTGCTTCCCTCTGCGAAGGGCTTATCTTTACTTTTATGTATTTACTTTTATGCAAAGAGTCAAAGTTTTTTCTCTCTATTCCTTTTAATTTTTCTCCTTTGGCAAGCATCATGTGGGTAGGAAAGATCTAGGCACATATGTCTAGTTGAATATGGGTAGCATTAGTTATTACTGTTAACATCACCCTTGAGGTGAATACGTTGGGAGGCGAAACTATAAGCCCCTATCTTTCTATGTGTCCGGTTGAAATGTTTTGCTCATGTGTATGCGGCGAGTGTTAGCAATCATAGAAGACTATATGATGGTCGACTATGTGGAGCTCTTACTTAGACTCTGTTGAATAAGTTGAATTGTAATTGCTTGGTGACTGAGAACATAGGTGAAAGGATCAAGATGGACCTAGAGGGGGGTGAATAGGTACAATTACAAATTCTAATTATTCCTTAGCAATTTTAGGCAATGATGCGGAATATGAAGATGAGCCTAACAATTGCAAGTGAGTACTAAGTACTAAGCAAGTAGCACAAGTAAGCAACCTCAATATGATTTAAGTAAGTGCAAAGAGACAAGTAACCACAAGCAGAGAGTTAGGGTTAGGAATAACCGCAACTCCGGGAGACGAGGATGTATGCCGATGTTCACTTCCTTGGAGGGAAGCTAGTCACCGTCAGAGAGGTGGATGTTACCACGAAGGCACACCAACGCCACAAAGGCTCACCCTATTCACCCTTTGAGACAACACCATGGAGGCATTTCTCAACCACTAATGGTAGACCTTGGGGTGATCTCCAAACCCTTACAAACTTTCCGGGGGTAATCACAAAGGTTGATTCCTCTCCGAAAGACTCCTACCGCCTAGGAGTCTCCAACTTCCAAGAGTAATAAGAACGTTGGGGAAAAGCTCAAGACTTGCTCAAATCACAAATTCCTTTGGTGCAAAGAAGGGGAAGGAGTGGATCTATCACTTGATCGGAGAACTTCTCTCTAAGACTCTTAAATCCCTTTGGGGATCTAGGATTTGATGTAGGTGATTGAGAGAGAGTGAAGAGTGTTCTTGGCAAGCTCAAAGTGAACGGTCAACCTTATCCCGTGGAAGGGAAAGGTATATATATAGTGGATGTGGAAAGGTGGCCGTTTGGGACACATAAGTGCTCAGGATAGGTCGGACGTCCGGAAAACATCGGACGTCCGATGGTACAAATAAGTCCGGACGTCCGACAGTTATCGGACGTCCGGCCACTGTGAATATGTGAGCGACGTACCAGTACACAGGACACGGACGTCCGAGACGGGCCGGACATCCGGAGCCCAGACGACCAGAGAGTCCGGAAATCTATAAATACAGTTCTGTTGTGAAAGTACCGGACGACCGGAGGGAACCGGACGTCCGGACATCTGGGAGGGACCGGACGTCCATAGAGCACTGGACGTCCGGAGACAAAAAAAGGGGAGTTGTAGATTTTGAGCAAGTCTTTCACTAGATCCAACGATCCCCTCTTAATAGTGCGGGATCCCTATACTCAAGAACAAACCATAAACGAAGTCCATGTCTTGTACCTTCATTCTTGAGTTATACGCTTTTTGTCCCTAGTCATGATCCATACACACGGTCTTTGGGACATAATCCTGAGATATACTTGATAAACATGATTAGTCCCTAACATACATGTTATCATCAACATCAAAATATGATTAAGGGCATGATTGCACTTTCAATCTCCCCCTTTTTGGTAGTTGATGACAACATATATGCACACACATAAAAAATAGTAATCGAAAGGATTTGTTGTGGAGCTCAATAATCAAGAATAATCAAGGAACGAGATCCCCCTCAATATGATACCATAGACCATAGATACTAAACATGAAGAGGGCTCCCCCTCAAAATGATACCAATGCAATTAAATCTCATACACAAGATACTCAAGAAGTAAATACTCAAGAAGTAATCTCAATATAGACTTATAACTCATAGCATAGAACATAAGTTTCGACAATCTCATACATAAGTTCATACGAGCTAATCCACAATCATAGCAATGAGTTCGATTACATGCATAGAGCCTACTCCCTCTTGGCATCAAATATCCAAAAAATTAAGAAAACAAGGGGAAAACATAACAGCATCAGAGATCATCCTCCTCATCATCATCATGAGCACCACTGCCACCCGCCTCATCAAAGAAATCAGCCCACTCAAGACCCGAAGGGAAACCAAAATCAGAAGGAGGCTCGTCAGGAAGGCGTTCATCGTCACTCACATCATACACTCTGGAGTCTCTCAAACAAGCCTTCAGAGCGTTCTTGGAAGTGACCATGCGAGTGACAACATCGTGATGTTGGGAGCAATGGAAAGTGAACATCTTCATCATGGCAGAGTGAGCCTTCCCAAGAAAACGAGCAATGCGCCCAAAAGGTGCAGAACTGGAAGGAGAACGGGCAGCATGAGAAGGCACACTAGCTCCGGTGCGACGAGCAGTAGCAGTAGTAGGAGGAACATGATCAGCCGCCATGTGAGCTGGAATGACCCATCGCTCATGCACGTCAGTGTGGACAGTGGGAAAAGGAGCTACGCTCTCGATAAAAGCCTGAATAAAGGGGGCATGAGGAAAATCCCTCTTGTGCTGGAAGCTAGCAAGGCGGATCTCATGCCATAGAAAGTGTGGAACATTTATCTTCCCTTTGGGAGATGCAAACAGGCGATGCATGAGATCAATGCAATAGCTGCTGCAAGAGCCTTTGTCACCCATCTTGGGATAGATGGTGCGGATATCACACTGATATATGATGTTGAAAGGGAAGCGCCAAATGGAGACTTGGTTCAGACCGTTTTGTTTTTCAATGTCAGACAAAGTTGGTATAGGTTTAAGAAGATCCGCACATACCTCAATGCCCTTGGGCCTGTGGTTGGGATCATCATTGTGGATTTTGAACCCTGTGTCAGGAAATCCAAGGGCAGTGACAAATTGAGCATAAGATGTTGTGAGTGCGGTGTCTGAGGTCATCCATTTGACAGTGTTATCCGGACCAAAATAACATGTGGCATAGAATTGATGAATGGCAGCATGATTGAAATCATGTTGAAATGCAAATGGAGCAGCTAGATTGGATGACTCAATGAGCTCAATGGCTCCCGGATATTTCTCCGGATGAGTGCGAATATGCTCTAGATCAATGCAGACATGGAGTAACAAGCCTTTAGGAATGACAATAGTGGTAAAGATGCCGGCTTGGACATTAGTGCGAAAATGACTATCTTGAGAATCCCTAACAACAGTAAACTGATCAACATCGCGACGCAATTTAAGATAAGAACCGGTGGGAACCACGTTGAAACGCATAATATGGCGGCCGAGTGGTAATGGAGGCTCAAGTGAGATATGACGAGCATCACCGTGGGGTTGCACCGGAGGAGGAGGAGGCTGAAAGGTTGGACGACGAGTGCCCGGCTTGGGTGCAGAGATGCGAACACCAACAAACGGGGCCGGTTCCACCTCCTCAAGTTCATCCTCAAAGTCCGACCCCTCCAAGGAGGAGTCAGTAGACGAGCTCGGTGGATGGGCGGCACGCTTCTGAGGACGAGCCTGCTCCTGGGAGTTATTAGAGCCACCACAACGAGACGAACGAGACGGCCCATCGGGGACCTGCTTGCGAGCGAACTGCTTGGTTCGAGGCATTATGACCTTGAAGTGAGGAACACGGAGGAAGCTGGCCATTGAAACAAATCAGGCAACATGCTGAGAGTGGCTGTCGGGGCTTGAGCGAAGACGAGCTAGACAGAGGGACCGCGGTGAGGGACGAGGCCACGTAGCCGATCCCGAGCAGAGAGGATCTCCGGCGAGGGGCACGGCGGCGTGTGGCCGCGGCGAGGAACCACGGGACTGGAGCGGCAGCGGTGGGGAACAGGGAGGAAGTGGATGTGGGTAGCAGTTCTGAAAACCTACCATGCACTATATATAGTAGCTGGTGAAAATGGCCGGATGACCGGAGCCTACGGACGACCGAAGTCGAATAGGAGTCCGGACGACCGGGGGGGCACGGACGACCGGGGCCTGAGCCAAGAAAAAGGAAGTTTGACAGAGATGATTTTACGGACGACCGAACGCCTCGGACGTCCGGGGCCAAGCGACCAAAAAGTATTTTACGAACGTCCGGAGAGGCCGGACGACCGGACTGAGTTCAACAGAGAAGAATTTACGGACGTTCAGAGGCTTACGGATGTCCGGCACCTGGGCCAGGGAAGGAGATCAGAGAGGATTTTACGGACGTCCGGATAGGCCGGATGACCTGGCAGACTTCATCAAAGAAGATTTTACGGACGTCCGGAGATCTACGGACGTCCGGGGTTTTTGAAATGCTCGGAAGTCCGGTAAGCCACGGACGCCCGACGCCAGAATTTGAGAGAGGACTAGGTGAGCTACTGATCATGATGAGGAGATGATGTATACTGTTCATAGTAAGAATTTCTTATTAAGTAACAAGTACCCTATCCCAAACAATAATAATCATATATCACTCCAATATTGTTCTAATGATAAGAGTGGTGGCGACTGCCACCATGTATGAGTATATGTGACATGAAACAGAAAGATTTGAACTTTGAGTGCATAATCACTACTCCATCATGGAAAGCACCATAGCTAGATGTTATGGTAGCTTTGAGAGTGTTTGTTCGGTTTATGCATTTCATAGGATGAGGATACTCATGAGTTGAGTGTCTCCGCTACATATATGCCTACATCAAGACAAGACATTAATTTTATGCATGAATGGGTACTAGATTTCACATAATATTGTCAAGCTCCAAGATACCAAGTTATACGCCTAAGTCGACAAAACCTTGCTTTATCCAATGGTTTGGTGAAAATATCCGCCAGTTGCAAATCTGCACCAATGTGATCAATGTGAATATCACCCTTCTCAACATTATCTCTCAAGAAGTGATACCTAATATCAATGTGCTTGGTGCGGAGATGATCCTTGGGGTTCTCAGCAATGTTGATGGCACTTTCATTATCACATAGAAGTAACTGAGTTGCACAACTGGCAGCAGCAATGTATTCAGCTTCTGCGGTAGAGAGGGGAATACAATTCTATTTCTTCGAAGACCAACTTACCAAGGAGCATCCAAGAAACTGACATGCACCAGATGTGGACTTACGATCCACTTTGTCTCCAGCCCAATCCGCATCCGTGTACCCAATGAGATAAAACTTAGCATCCTTGGGGTACCATAGACCCAACTTTGGGGTGTGAACAAGGTATCTAAGAATATGCTTAACCGCCTTATGATGACATTCCCTAGGGGAAGCTTGAAATCTAGCACACATGCATACACTAAACATAATGTCTGGTCTAGATGCACAAAGATAAAGCAATGAACCAATCATAGAGCGGTATTTAGATGGGTCAAAGGGGATACCGTTTGTGTCTTCAGTGAGTGTTATTTTGGTTGGCATGGTGTCTTGCATGGACTAGCATCAAACATACCAAACTTCTCTAGGATATCCTTGAGGTATTTTGCTTGAGACAAGAAAATTCCTTCTTAAAATTGTTGAATTTGAAATCCGAGGAAGAACTTCAAATCCGCATTGAGTGACATTTCAAAATTCTTGGTCATTGAAGCTGCAAACTTCTTGCACAATTGAATGTTAGGAGAACCAAAAATGATATCATCTACATAGATTTGGCATAAGATCAAATCACCCTTATCCCTCTTAGTAAAAAGAGTGGGATCGATCACCCCTCTCACAAAACCATCATCGAGTAGAAACTTCTTTAAATGATCAAACCAAGCACGAGGTGCTTGTTTGAGGCCATACAAAGCCTTATGAAGTTTGTACACATATTCTTTGTGATCGGGATCAACGAACCCAGGTGGTTGTGACACATATACTTCTTCTTGTAGAGGACCGTTAAGGAAAGCACTCTTCACATCCATTTGATGTAATGTAAAACCATTGAAAGCGGCATAAGAAAGTAAGATGTGAATGGATTCAAGACGAGCAACTGGGGCAAAGGTCTCACCAAAGTCCAAACCTTCAACTTGTGAGTACCCTTGCACCACTAACCTTGCCTTGTTGCAGATGATTACACCATTCTCATCTTGTTTGTTCTTGAAAATCCATTTTGTTCCAATGACGTTGTGCTCGGTAGGTGGCCTCTTAACTAATGACCACACTTGGTTGCGTTCAAAACTGTTCAACTCTTCTTGCATAGCAACAAGACAATCGTTGTCCATCAATGCGTCTTGTACCTTGAGGGGCTCAACACTAGACACAAACGAGAAGTGAGCACAAAAGTTTGTCAAATGTTTATGAGTGACTCTACCTTCCGATATGCCGGTGAGAATTTTGTCAACATCAACACGACCGGCCACTCGAGGCATGACGGAGGTAAGGGTTTCACAAGGTTCAACTTCATGTCCATTATCCATGTCCTCAACATATGGATCATTTATGTGTGGAGGAAGATCTTCTTGTTCATATTGCATTTGTTGAGGTTCATCATCAATGATTGGACTTTCTTGTTCTTGCCCTTGATGATGATCTTGTTCTTGAAGATTGTCATGAAGAGAAACTTGATCATCTTCTTCTACTTGGACTAAGGGCATTGATTGAGGAATAGGAACTTGTGAAGGTATGGGTGTTGAAGTAGTTTGATGATGTGTGAGACTTCCATCTTCTTCTTTATCATCATGAGGTTCTTGTTCCATAGGAAGAAGTGCACCAACACCCATGGTCAAAATATCTTGAGAGGAATCTTCTTCACCTGCATCACTTAGATCAACTTGCTCCCCATGGGAGCCATTAAATTCATCAAACACCACGTCACAAGTTTCTACAACACATCCATTGGATTTGTTGTAGACTCTATAGGCGTGAGAGTTTGATCCATAGCCAACAAATATGCCCTCGATCGTTTTGGATTGAAATTTTCCTAACCGTTCTCTTTTGTTGAGGATGAAACATTTGCACCCAAATACATGAAAGTACTTGACATTTGGCTTGTTCCCAGTTAGAAGCTCATATGGAGTCTTTTCCAATATAGTGTGGAGGAAAAGCCGGTTTGATGCATGGCATGCGGTGTTGACAGCTTCGGCCCAAAAACTGTGTGGTGACTTGTATTCATCCAACATGGATCTTGCCATCTCTACAAGTGTATAGTTTTTCCTTTTGGCTACACCATTTTGCTGAGGAGTGGATGGAGCTGAGTATTGATGCTCAATCCCTTCATCACTAAGGAATTCTTCCAAGGTATAGTTCTTGAATTCCGAGCCGTTTTCACTTCTTATTGCTAAGATTTCTTTGTCAAATTTCCGTTGTGCTTGCTTGGCAAAATCAATGAAGGTGATCTCCGTCTCGTCCTTGGACTTGAGGACAAACACCCATGTATATCTTGAGTAATCATCAACAATGACAAGTCCATACTTTTTCCCACCAAGACTATCCCATGAAGGAGGCCCAAATAGATCCACGTGAAGGAGCTCTAGGGGCCTTGAAGTAGACACAATGTTCTTGGGTGGGTGCTTTGATTGATGTTGCTTCCCAGCTATGCATGCAGTACACACATGATCTTTCTCAAAGGAGACATTGGTTAGTCCGAGGATGTGATTCCCTTTTAAGAGATCTTGAAGATTTCTCATGCCGACATGGGCTAGCCGGCAATGCCATAGCCACCCCTTGTCGGCCTTGGCCATTAGACAAGTTGCATGGAATGTGCTCTCTTTCGAGAAATCAACCGTGTAAAGGTTGCCAACCAACTCTCCAACAAAGGCCACTTCAAGAATATCTCTCTCAAAGACTTTCACATCCGTTAGTCCAAAGAGGGTATCATAACCAACAGATGCCAATTGGCGAACAGAAAGTAAATGGTATTTAAGGGATTGGACAAGCATGACATTTGCAAGAAACATGTCATTTGTGATAGTCACCTTGCCCAACCCGAGTACCTGTCCTTTTGAACCTCCAGGAAACATAATGCTCATGAAAGGTTGAATAGCTTCCATGAAATCATAGAGTAATTTGCTATCTTCGGTCATGTGATTTGTACATCCACTATCAATCACCCATTTCAGACCACCGGAGAAGTCAACCTACACACAATTAAGACTTGGTTAGAGGCACCCATTTTGCAATGGGACCTCTCAAGTTAGTCACAAGGGTCTTGGGGACCTAAATAGCATAGAACCAGAATGCATTTCGAGAACCAACAAATTTTGCATAAACTTCTCCATCCTTGGTCTTACGAAGTACATAGGATGGAGGCATGAACTCTTTAGGCTTGTTGAGAGTGGGCATGCCCCTTGTGGCCTTCCCACTCACGACCTTACCTTTCTCCTTGTGCCCTTCTCATACAAATGTTTCCTTTAGAGGGGTTGTGCAGAGGACGTCTTCTTCTTGCTTGTGCTTGGGTCAAACCCAAGTCCCTCTTTGGCAAACACCTCATTGTGTTGACTCAATATCTCATCAAGATTCTTTTGCCCTTGAGCACATGTCATGAGACCTTTCTCGATTTGAGCCTTGATAAATCGATTTTCCTCAAGAATAGATGCTAGATCACTACTAGAGTTAGTAGTACAAGCATCAACATTTATAATAGAAGAAGAGTAAGCCTTGGCTATAGTTTCAAGATAAGTAAGTTTGAGTGTCAAAACTCTTTGTAAGGACGGTGAGCTCTCCTTCCTTAGTCTTGAGAGACACGAATAGAAGCTCACAATCCTTAGAGAGAGAAGCATGAGACTTCACAAGCTTACTTTTATCATTCATCAACTCTTCGCAAGAGTCAATGGCCTTTTTCAAGGAGGCAAGATCATTAGTATGAACATCAATATTTGCACCAATTTTTAAGCATAGTTCATCATGTCGTGCTTCCTCATATTGGACTTTCCGCTCAAGGATTTCAAATTTTTCCTTTTTCTCGGTAATGAGGGTTTCGAGTTCCTTAATGGTGATGGTGTGCTTACTCACCATCTCCATAAGCATGCGAAGCATAGTGAGCTTCTTTCCTTTGAGGGAACACATGAACTTATTGAGTTTAGCAAGCATAGGATCATCTAGATCATCATCCTCATAGCTATCCTCCGCATCAAGATACTCATCACTAGGAGTAGAAGGAGTGAAAAGAGGAGGGTTTGATCGTGGAGTTACCTTGACCTTGTCAGGAGAGCTTTGGTCCTCTCCATCCTCTATCATGGCCTTTGCCATTAGACACTTGTGAGCGTTGCCCTTGTAATCCTTCATGTATTTGTAGGTGACCACATCACCACTCTTGTTTACTAACCTCAAGGTGTTTTGAGAGTCTTGAGCAACTCCAGCAACACCACTAACATCATCCGGATCAGATTCTTCTTGAGCAACCATTGCTTTCCCATCTCTCTTCTTGAGCTTGGAGTTCGACGGATTTGGCAACTTCTTCTTAGGAAAGATCTTGGGAAACCTTGGTTTATCTTCTCTCTTCTCATAAGGGCACTCATTGGAGAAGTGGTTGGTTTCCTCACAGTTGTAGCATTTTCTTACTTTCTTCTTTTGAAATCTTCCCTTGAATTTTCCCGCGCTAAACTTCTTGAGAAAGAGAGCCATGTCTTCATATGAAGGACCCTCATCGGATTCAATCTCATCACCATCTTCATCATCATCTTCTTCTTCTTCCTCACTTTGCTCATCTTCACATACAAGCTTGGCCTTCAATGCAAGATTGATCTTTGATGATGGGGTACCATGCATGGCAAGATGTTTTGTGGCATTTTCCTTTGACTCTTCAAATAGTTGGAAGGTGGATATGATGTCATTTGTAGTCATTTCCTTGAAGGTATGGTATTGTCTTATGTCCCACACCATTTGATGGTGATATGGGGCGAGAGCATGAAGTAACTTATCCACAAGGAAACGCTTAGTCATGTTGAATCCATCTTGAGTCTTGTCACACTCACATGACTCAATGTAGGCAGTGAGTGTCATGAGGCGCTCATGGAGTTGATTGGGGGTTTCACCTTTCTCCATACAAAAATTTTGCAATTGCCCCTTGGCAATTTCATATTGAGCACTCCGGAGGGTAGAGGTGCCAGTCTTGGATCTTATAACACTTTCCCATAGTTCCTTGGCACTTATGATGTGTATGAAAGATTTCCTTTGCTTTTCATCCATATACCTCTCCATACACATGATTGTAGTGTCATTGAGATTCTTGTCATAAATTTCTCTTGGTGTAGGGTTCTTTGGATCAACCACATGATAGCCATACTCCAAAATCTCCAGCATCTCATCGTTTCCATGTCGAAGATGATCCTGCATAGCAACTCTCCACAAAGCAAAATCAGAAGTGGCACTAAGTAAAGGGGGTTTGCCTTCAGGATTATATCTTGGTTTCTCAACCTGAGGTCTTGCATAAAGCCAAGGAACACTGGTGTGTTCATTGCTAGGAGGTTGTTGACCAAGTGACGGAGTAGGCACAGTTGGCCTCGAAGTCTCACCACCCGAGAGTGGTGCAAGCATCATGGACAACGTGGCTAATCTCGGTTGGACCAAGGCCTCAAGGGAAGCCTCATGCTCCTCTTTTTGCTTAGCAAGGGCCCGTTCCAAATCCTCAGATGTAAAGGACTTGACCTCACAAGAAGCCTCGCCTTTATCCATAGGATCTGCAACCAGGGGAGTCCCATCCGGGTTCATCTCGCTCTAGGGCGGTTAAGCCACAAGAATAGAGCACGAGGCTCTAATACCAATTGAAAGGATCGAGATGGAACTAGTGAGGGGGTGAATAGGTACAATTACAAATTTTAATTATTCCTTAGCAATTTTAGGCAATGATGCGGAATATGAAGGTGAGCCTAACAATTGCAAGTGAGTACTAAGTACTAAGCAAGTAGCACAAGTAAGCAACCTCAATATGATGTAAGTAAGTGCAAAGATACAAGTAACCACAAGTAGAGAGTTAGGGTTAGGAATAACCGCAACTCCGGGAGACGAGAATGTATGCCAATGTTCACTTCCTTGGAGGGAAGCTAGTCACCGTTAGAGAGATGGATGTTACCACGAAGGCGCACCAACGCCACGAAGGCTCACCCTGTTCTCCCTTTGAGAAAACACCACGAAGGCGTTTCTCAACCACTAATGGTAGACCTTGGGGTGATCTCCAAACCCTTACAAACTTTCTGGGGGTAATCACAAAGGTTGATTCCTCCCCGAAAGACTCCTACCGCCTAGGAGTCTCCAACCTCCAAGAGTAATAAGAACGTTGGGGAAAAGCTCAACACTTGCTCAAATCACAAATTCCTTTGGTGCAAAGAAGGGGAAGGAGTGGATCTATCACTTGATCGGAGAACTTCTCTCTAAGACTCTTAAATCCCTTTGGGGATCTAGGATTTGATGTAGGTGATTGAGAGAGAGAGAGTGAAGAGTGTTCTTGGCAAGCTCAAAGTGAACGGTCAACCTTATCCTATGGAAGGGAAAGGTATATATATAGTGGATGTGGAAAGGTGACCATTTGGGACACATAAGTGCTCAGGATAGGTCGGACATCCGGACAACATCGGACGTCCGGTGGTACAAATAAGTCCGGATGTCTGACAATTATCGGACGTCCGGCCACTGTGAATATGTGAGCCACGTACCAGTACACAGGACACAGACGTCCAAGACGGGCCAAACATCCGGAGCCCGGACGACCGGAGAGTCCGTAAATCCGTAAATACGGTTCTGTTGTGAAAGTACCGGACGACCGGAGGGAGCCGGACGTCCAAACATCTGGGAGGGACCGGACGTCCATAGAGCACCGGACGTTCGGAGACAAAAAAAAAACAGGAGTTGTAGATTTTGAGCAAGTCTTTCACTAGATCCAACGATCCCCTCTTAATAGTGCGGGATCCCTATACTCAAGAACAAACCATAAACGAAGTCCATGTCTTGTACCTTCATTCTTGAGTTATACGCTTTTTGTCCCTAGTCATGATCCATACACACGGTCTTTAGGACATAATCCTGAGATATACTTGATAAACATGATTAGTCCCTAACATACATGTTGTCATCAACATCAAAATATGATTAAGGGCATGATTGCACTTTCAATAGGTTCTTGAGTTTCAAGAGAATTCATTGTTTGGACCTTAACATGTGAATTGGTTGCTACTATAACATGAGAAGTTTTGTAAGAAAGAATTGTTGTTATGATGCTAGGAAAAGTGATTGAAATTATCATTGATCAAACTTGTGCACTTTGCTAGCATTCACACTTCATAAATTATTTCTTTTATCATTTACCTACTCGAGGATGAGTAGGAATTAAGCTTGGGGATGCTGATACGTCTTCAACGTATCTATAATTTATGAAGTATTCATGCCATGTTTACAATAATTTTATATGGTTTTGGTATGGCTTGCATGGAACTAACCCGGGCTGACGTTGTTTTCAGCAGAACTACCGTGGTGTTGTTTTTTGTGCAGAAATGTAACTTCTCCAAACACCGCGAAACTTTTTGTGGATTTTTTATGGACCAGAAGAGAACCATTGGCCTAGAGAAGCACCTGGGGGTGCCCTGAGGGGGGGGGCACAATCCACCAGGGCGCGCCCTGGTGGGTTGTGCCCACCTCGGTGGCCTCCTGTACCCCTTCTTCGCCCTATAAATTCCCAAATATTCCAAAAACCCTCGGGGAGACCCTAGATCGGAAGTTCCACCGCTGCAAGCCTCTGTAGCCACCGAAAACCAATCGGGAGACCGTTCCGGCACCCTGCCGGAGGGGGAGATCATCACCGGTGGCCATCTTCATCATCCCAGCGGCCACCACGATGAGGACGGAGTAGTCCACCCTCGGGGCTGAGGGTTTGTACCAGTAGCTATGTGTTTAATCTCCCTCTAGTGCGATCTTGAGATGTCACGATCTTGATGTATCATGGGCTTTGTTAACATATATGGATCATATGATGTTTCTCCCCTCTCTACACTTGTTGTGATGAATTGAGTCTTTACCCTTTGAAGTTTTGTCTTGTCGGATTGAATGTTCAGATCTGAGAACACATGATATATATCTTGCATATGAATACTGTTGGGGATATAACTATTTGTGTAAGCCGCCCAGGAGGGGCCGGGTTATGCAAGAAGACTCACCAGAGAGAAGCCCAAGACCAAGCATGAAGATGGCGATTCAATAAAGGGCTTAAGGCCCACAGGAGACTTAAGGCCCATTATAGTAAACCGCCATAATGGCATTACTTGTATCATAAGGTAGATTTAACTAGTCACCGAGCCGGACACTGTTATGAGCCGGCCGGGACTCTGTAGGCCACAGTGTGTCAACCCGTGTATATAAGGGGATGACCTGCTGGCGGCTTAGGGTAAGAAACAACTCTTCGAGAGCCGGGCATAGCGTATCTTGCTCCCTGGTCATCGAAACATCAATTCCAACCCAACTAGACGTAGGCCTTACCTTCACCATAAGGGGTCGAACTAGTATAAACCCTCCCGTGTCCTTTGTCCCGTTTAACCCCTTCAAGCTTCCTAGTTGTGATGGCTCCACAACTAAGTCCTTTCACGAGGACATCTGACGTGACAATTCCACGACAGTTGGCGCCCACCATGGGGCCAGCGCACGGTGGATTTGAGTTCTTGAAGGGCAACTTCAAAGGGCTCAAGGGATACATAGTGGGCCGGATGACCAAGAGTCGTCGCGGCAAGATCTACATCGACGACGAAGGATGGGGTCCCGATGCCGGCTCAATTGAGTACGGATACCGGGTCCCCTTCGGCGGAATCCACGTCTTCATCAGCCGGATCGGTGAGCCGGGCCCTGAGCCGGACAACTGCACCGACCTTGTCGAGACGGCTCAGCGTGCGAGGAAGACCCGGACTCAACCTGTCATGAAGCGTGCCTTCGTGGGCTGTGTCCACAGAGAAGAACTTTCTGAAGGATCTGAAGATAGGGGTGAGACAGCCGTCCTCTCAGACGGTGATTCGTCCACCGGCTCAACAAATTTATTGTATCAGGTGCAAGACGACGCGCTCGGGGGCTGTTCTGATGGCATCAGTATTCCAGACCCCTATGAGCCGCCAAGATGGGCAGGAATCTTCATGGCTGGAACTCAGCCCGGCTCTAACTCTACGACGGCTGCAGCAATAACATCCGGAATAGGGACAGCCGGGGCAGGAGGCCCTGTGCGCCCGCCAGCTCAGGTGCTGATAGACCTCATGGATAAGCTTACGACCCTGTTAACCGCCACGGTTATTCCTGCGAACAAAGATGAGCATGACGCGGAGGTGGCACGAGTGCATGAGGAGATAGCTCAGGCCAAGGAGGCTTTGGCGGCTGAGGATATTAGACTAGCCACAGAGCGGGCGGCTCTCGACGCCCGGGCACAGCGGTTGCAGTCAGAAGCTTACCAGCTCATGATGAGCTTAAACGCATCCAATGAGGTAATGAGGAGGAGACACCAGAAAACTCAATCCCGTTTACCTCCGAATTACGACCCTCGGGTTCTTTTCGCTACACCCGGAGCCGGCCCAAGTAACCCGCCAGATGCCAATCAGTTTACGATAGCCAGAGCAGGAGGACCGGCTCAGCCCCGGGAGATGGCACCACCTCACGTGAGCATGCCACCGCCGCGTTATGTGCCAATTCCACCGGGTCACTTTTCCAACCCCATGGAGAACCTAATTGCAGCTTCAACACATTTGGCGGCTCTTCCCATGGACGGTGATGACCCGGCGGCAGTGGAGACCCGGAGGGTCAGAGAACTTCTCCAGATGGCCTTAGCTCAGCAAGAGACATATTCTTATAGCCGAGACAGAATTCATTCAACTCCCCCACCCTGGTTAGCGCCGCCTCGTCAGAACCAGAGCCTGAGTTACAGCAGGCACATGGAGTCCAAAGCTTTGTCAAGCAACACCCAACGCCGTAACCAACACGGTGGCTATAACCCGGTGCAAGACCAAATACGTCAGGAGAACGAGCGGGCGGCTCAGCTGGCGGCTCAGCAGGCGACTCATCAGGATATCCCAGAGTATCCAACGACTTCTGTTGAGGCGGGAGTAGCCACTAGAACCGGTGGTGTGCCTTGTTTGGTACCGGCTTTGCGCAATGTGTGTCTGCCCAAGGACTTCAAGGGACCTCGAAGATGCCGAATTACACGGCCGACTTACAGCTCGGAGCATGGATCGAGAGTTATGAGATGGCCATGGAGCTGTTGGAAGTTAGTGATGCGGCAATGGCTAAATATTTCACCATGATGTTAGATGGAATGGCCCGGTCTTGGTTAAAGGGTTTGCCACCCAATTCCATTGGTTCATGGGAAGAGTTAAAAGCCCGGTTCATCCAGAACTTCAAGGACACCTGTAAGCAATCTATGTCGATTGTGGACTTGATGAATTGTAAGCAGGGGGAAGGTGAATCCACCACCCATTGGGTACGCTGGGTCAAGGAGATAATTCATTCATCTGATAAAATGGATGCCGGCTCTGCAGTCCTTATGTTGGAGAAAAATTGCAGCTTTGAGCCACTGAGGTAGAAACTGGGGCGCCTTAAACGTGACTGCAAGGATATGGGTACGCTGATGGCGGCTTTAGTTAAATATGCCGATTTTGATAGTACCAAGTATCCCGCGTCTGACGATGAGAAGACAGGGAAGGGAAAAAGGAACGGCAATGGAAAGGGTCAACAGCATAACCTGGGGAATCAAAGCGGCAATAAGCGTAAGGCGGACGGTAACCCGGAGTTTGTGCCCAATGCCAATGCGCAAGGTAACAATCAGAGACGTAAAGGTAAGCCGCCTCGATCCGGCTGATCAGGCCCATCTCTTGAGCAGCTACTCAATGAGCCCTGCCCGAGACACGGCACCCGGGAGCGCCCCGCCACACACCTATGGAAGGATTGTGAGATCATGAAGGCATTTAAAAATTCCAACACCTTTGATGGTTGTCATGGATTTGGCGGTGGCTCAAGAGCTGGCAGTTTTCATGGCCCGGGCGGTGGTTCAAATTCCGGCTTTCAGGGGCATCCAGCGTAATAGTCAGCAGCAGTCTTGTCAAGGAGGGCAACAGCAGCAGCAGTCGGGTTATCAAAGCCATCCGAAGTAGTTGAGTGGTGGGCAGTATCATGTGTTTACCACTAGTTTATGTAAACGTGACCAGAAGGTTCATAAGAGGGCTGTCAATTCTGTTGAGCCGGCAATTCCTCATTATTTGAGGTGGTCAGAACAGCCCATTATATGGAGCAGAGAGGATCACCCTCCACGGGTCGATAATCCGGGTCAGTTAGCCTTGGTGGTGGCACCCCAGGTTGGTGGATATAAGTTCACTAAGGTGCTCATGGACGGTGGTAGCAGCATCAATATCCTCTACTACGAAACTTTTCAGCGTATGGGGTTAACTGATAAAAATCCGAGGACGTCCAACACTGTTTTCCATCGAGTGGTCCCTGGTAAGTCGGCTTACCCAGTTGGCAAGATTGAGCTGGAGGTGGCCTTCGGAGACGAATATGACTCCAGAGCTGAGAAGTTGATGTTTGAGGTGGTCAAAATCAGGAGCCCATATCATGCTTTGTTTGGGCGGCCGGCTTATGCTAAGTTCATGGCCTGGCCGTGTTATGTTTATTTGCAGCTCAAGATGCCGGGTCACAAGGGCACCATCACTGTGCATGGAAGTCGGAAGGTGGCGTTGGAATGTGAAGAAGGCGACGCGGCTTATGCTGAGTCGGCCTGTGCAACTGAAGAGCTCAAATTTTATCAAGACAATGTTGACCCGGCGGATATGACCTCCCTCAAGAAACCAACTACTGAGCATGACCCGGCATTGAAGTTTAAATCAATCGCTGAGACAAAGGTTGTTAACTTTACCCCAGGAGATGCCTCTAAGCAGTTCAGTATCAGTGCCAATTTGGATCCTAAATAGGAAAGCGCACTCATCGAGTTCATCCATGAGAACCGGGACATCTTTGCATGGAAACCTTCTGACATGCCGGGTGTACCGAGGGAACTCGCTGAGCACACTCTCAATATTGATCCAAAGTATAAACCGGTCAGGCAGTTTCTCCGACGGTTCAACGAATTGAGACGGAAAGCTATTGGGGAAGAGGTGGCCCGCCTCTTAGCGGCCGGGTTTATTGTTGAAGTTTTTCACCCGGAGTGGTTGGCTAACCCGGTGTTAGTGCTTAAGAAGAACGGCACTTGGCGGATGTGTGTGGACTACACAGACTTAAACAAGGCTTGTCCGGCTGATCCATTTGCTCTCCCCCGTATTGATCAAATCATTGATGCTACGGCGGGTTGTGAACGTTTGAGTTTTTTGGATGCTTACTCTGGTTATCATCAGATCAAAATGGCAGTTAAGGACCAGGAGAAGACGGCTTTTATCACTCCGTTTGGAGCCTTCTGTTATGTATCTATGCCATTTGGACTCAAAAGTGCCCAGGCGACTTATCAGCGGTGTGTGCAGAACTGTTTGCATGATCAAATTGGACGTAATGTCCATGCTTACGTAGATGACATTGTGGTGAAGTCCAGAGAAAAGGAAACCTTGATATCTGACTTGAAGGAGACCTTTGATAATCTCCGGGTTTACAAGATGATGCTTAACCCGGCCAAGTGTGTATTTGGTGTACCTGCAGGCAAGCTCTTAGGTTTTCTGGTGTCAAATAGAGGCATTGAAGCTAATCCGGAGAAGATTAAGGCGATTACCTCTCTGGCTAAGCCGGCGTGCATCAATGATGTTCAGTGACTGGCGGGTCGTGTTGCTGCTTTAAGCCGGTTCATAAGCCGGTTAGGTGAGAAGGCCCTTCCATTGTATCAGATGATGAAGAAAGCAGACACTTTTGTCTGGAGTGCGGCCGCTGACGCTGCCTTTGAAGACTTGAAGAGACAGTTGTCTGAACCGCCGGTTCTCGTGGCTCCGATTGATAAAGAGCCTTTGTTGTTGTATGTGGCTGCCAATTCACGAGCCGTCAGCGTTGCCATCGTGGTGGAGCGTAAGGAAACTGGCAAGGAGCATCCAGTTCAATGGCCGGTTTATTACATCAGTGAGGTGCTCATTGAGTCTAAACAAAGGTATCCACATTGGCAGAAACTCGTTTATGGAGTGTTTATCGCCAACCGGAAGTTGAAGCAGTACTTTCAAAGTCATCCTATAACTGTGGTAAGTTCTGCCCCTTTGGTAGACATAATCCAGAATAGGGAGGCCACAGGACGAGTCGCCAAGTGGGCTATCGAGCTTGGGCCTCACGGTTTAAAGTACATGCCACGTACTGCTATTAAGTCTCAGGCCTTGGTGGACTTTATCAATGATTGGACAGAGTTGCAGGCACCTAAGGAGAAGCCGGATAACACATATTGGACTATTCACTTTGACGGGTCCAGACAGCTAGAAGGCTCGGGGGCTGGAGTTGTTTTAACTTCCCCTTGAGGTGACAAATTTGGTTATGTACTCCGGCTTATGTTTCCATGTACTAACAATGCAGCTGAGTACGAGGCCTTACTCCATGGTCTCCGGATGGCTAAAGAGATGAACTTAAGCCGGGTAAGGTGTTTGGGCGACTCAGATCTCGTGGCTCAACAGGTGTCAGGCAAGTGGGATTCTAAGGATCCCCTTATGGCGGCTTATCGTCGTGAAGTAGACGCTGTGGCTGGTCACTTCAAGGGTTATCAAGTGGAGCACATTGATCGACGGAAGAATGAGGCCGCTGATGCTTTAAGCCGGTTGGGATCTCAACGTAAGCCGGTACCGCCTAACACCTTTCTCGATATTTTGCATAACCCTTCTGTCAAGGTGCCTACCGAGGAAGAGCTAGCGGTGCCAGACCCGGAGGCACAGCTTGTGGCGGCTCTTCATGTTATCCCGGATTGGACAGTGCCCTATTTGGCTTATATGACCCGGGGTGAGTTACCTGAGGATGAGACCTTGGCAAGACAAATCGTCAGGCGCTCCAAATCTATGATGATTGTTAATGGCGAGTTACATCACCTAAGTGTAACTGGGGCGTTTCAACACTGTGTATCGCCTGCAGAGGGACAAGAGATACTTCGCGAGGTTCATGAAGGAGATTGTGGTCATCATGCTGACTCAAAATCTCTTGTGGCCAAGGCTTTCCGTCATGGTTTCTACTGGCTCACGGCTCATGCTGATGCGGAGGATTTGGTTAGTAAATGTGACGGTTGTCAGAAGTTCTCACGACGTGCTCATGTGCCGGCTCAAGAATTAAGGATGATCCCAATTACTTGGCCGTTCGCAGTCTGGGGGCTTGACATGGTTGGACCTTTCAAAAGGTCCAAGGATAAAAAGACACATCTCCTGGTGGCAGTGGATAAATTTACAAAGTGGGTTGAGGCGGAACCAGTCAGTAAGTGTGATGCGGCCACAGCGGTTCAATTCATGAAAAAGGTGATCTTTCGTTTTGGTTTCCCACACAGCATTATAACTGATAATGGCACTAATCTCTCCAAAGGAGCCATGGAAGAGTTCTGTCAATGAGAGCATATCCGGCTTGATGTTTCGGCTATGGCTCATCCTCAATCCAATGGTCAAGCAGAGAGAGCTAATCAAGAGATCCTGAAGGGTATCAAGCCCCGGCTCTTAGTCCCCTTACAGCGGACTCCGGGTTGTTGGGTGGAGGAGTTACCCTCCGTGCTATGGAGCATCAACACTACGCCTAACAGATCTACGGGATACACACCTTTCTTCATGGTCTATGGAGCAGAGGCAGTTCTGCCAAGTGACATCGGACACGACTCACCCCGCGTGGCGGCTTACGTTGAGGCGGATAACGAAAAGGCTCGCCAAGATGCACTTGATTTGTTGGATGAGGAGCGAGACTTGGCAATAGCCCGCTCGGCGATTTACCAGCAAGACATGCGCCGCTATCACAGCCGCCGGGTTAAGAGCAGAGCCTTTCAGGAAGGCGACCTGGTACTCCGGCTCATCCAAGATCAATCTAACATGCACAAGCTATCTCCGCCTTGGGAAGGACCCTTTGTGGTCAGCAAGAATCTGAACAACAGGTCATATTACCTCATTGATGTTCGAGAGCACAAAGACTCACGTAAGTCGGAGGAGGAGACCCGCCGGCCGTGGAATATTGCCCATCTTCGGCCTTACTATACTTGAGCCACCGGCTCTTAAGATGTATATACTTTTGACGATGTACATATTATATAAAGCAATAAAGCAGGACCTCTGTCCTTTTTCCCATAAAGAATGTTTTTGTGTCTTCTTTATCAGGTGGTGGACACTACCAACAGGGAGTGGATCATATCTGAATCCGGCTTTCCCTTTGGTCCAGCTTATGATCATATCTGAATCTAGCCATGATCACTTGGGGGCTTTCTGTTCAAACATGGGTCGTATTTGAACCAAAGTGAACATAGCTGTCGATACCCGCTTGATCGGCATACTGCCAAACCCACTTGGGGGCTTCTTGATCATATTTGAATCACAGCTTAACTCCTTTGGGTCTGACGTGGATCGTATTCGAATCAGCGTCATTAAACAACTCTTATGGTCACTTGGGGGCTTCCTATTCAAACATGGGTCGTATTCTAACCAAAGTGAACATAGCTGTCGATACCCACTTGATCGGCATCGCCAAAGCCACTGGGGGCTATATGATCGTATCCGAATCTTAGCTTAACCCCTTTGGAACGGTTTACTGATCATATTCGAATCAGAGGCCTTTTTGAACATTGTTTATTATGTATCATAAGCATAGTTACTTGACTATTTTGAGATGGTTTTTTTATTCTTCCGGCTTAATATTAACTATCCCAGGTTGATAAGTGGCGAGCATTATATGTTCCGACTTTCAGGAGTCAAATTCATCCACGCGGTGAAGGTCAAATAAACAGGTGGGATTAGCAAAGGGATTGCAGGATGAGGCAAGCAAATTTAACATCCAGGAGACAAGCGATCGACATAAGCCGGAAATATATAACAATGGTGGCTTACGAGAGTGTTAAGCGCCATGAACATGCGCGAAGGCATGACAAACATTGAGAGGTTTTTTCTATCCTATTACAAGACTCCCCGAGTCTGAATAAGTGAAGCATTGTTTTTTCAAGGTTATGAAACGCCTGGTGGTTCTTCCTTCGGCGGGCTTGAAGACTCCGGGTTATCCCTCTCCGTCTCTCCGTCGGTTGCTTTGTCCTGGAAGGTGGACGAGGCCCGGTCAATGCCACTCAAGGCTTCAAACTCAGCTTCATCATCTATTAAACCGGTCGGGTCCACTTCAGGGGCAAAGGTATGCTTACGCGTTGGAGGGATCAGGCTGACTTGGTCATATGGAACGTTTGGGATTCTCCGGTTCTTGCTGTCATAGCCCGGCGAATACTTAGTAAAATCAGTATCATTCCCAATAAGGGTAGCCAAGGGACGTACGACTTTGACACAGGCGGTGAAATCTTGATCATCAAATGCAATACTGTCCTCCTTCAGGCTTGGATATCCAAGAGAGAGGTCAGCCAAGTCAAGTTCGGGCACCCATGCCTTTGCCCAGCTCAATGTGGCCACGGCTCCGGCTCTTGCGGATGCCCGCCTTAAATCTTGAATTTGCTGAGGTAGCACAGCGCGATGCTTCAGCACGTCTTGTAAAAGGCGGGAAGGGGTGTTTGATAAGGCTACAATGGCTAGGGCACGTTGTGACCCGGAGTACAGTTGTTCCACTAAGGTGTAAACTGCTTTAAGCTTGATCAACATGTTTTTCTTCAGGTTGGTACTCCTGGGGCCTGTGAGTGCACAAATATAACAGTCAGCCGGAGGTCACTATTACAGTAGTCATTGGAAGATTACAATGTTTGAGGTTTTGCACAGTAACTTACCGAAGATGGCTGAGACCATTTGAGATATCTGCCATTTTAAGTCGGACAGCTCGGTTGTTGCCTCTGCAAGAGATGCTTCTGCTGTCTCGGCCCGAGTCACCAGTGAAGCCCTCTCATCAGCCCAAGCTTTCTTCTCTGACTCAAAATTTTGCTTCAACTTCTCTTGTTCAGAGATGCTGAATTCAAACTTGGAGTTGGCTTTCTGAGTTTCAAGCTCTTGAAGTTTCAGCTGGCTCTTCAGGTCAGCAAGCTCCGACTCAAATTTACTTATGGTGGCCTGTATTAAGAGTCATGGTAAGGTAACAACTCAAGTCCCAAACATTTTACAAATCAAGATATTTGGCACTTGGGGGCTAATGTATGCTTAAAGAAATTTTTAACCTACCCTACCGAGTCATACATATTAAGTCTCAAGCACTTTACGAGTAAAGGTACTTGACACTTGGGGGCTAATGTGTAACACAAATTCAAAGTATCATGTTATCACCGGGTTAAAAGTATTCTCTTTAAACCAGACAAAACAACAGTAAATAGATTTCTAAGTCTACAACATATTCATTCATAAGCAATAGACTTGGGGGCTGGTACAATAAGTAAGATTCAGGAAAATAGCATAAGTTATACCTCAGATTTGTGTTGTATTTGTTTCACCATGTCAATTTCCAGGTCATGACTGTTATGCACTTGGTTCAGATAGCCCGAGACTATATCACCAATGCTTAGGTGAGTATAGTCACTGATGTCCTGTTTGGCCTGTCGACGTTGGGCAAATTCTTCCTTGGCCGTGCATTGGGCAAGAACAGTAGGCCGCCCCGGTTCAATATATTGACTTTTCAGATACACAACGTCCAGGTCAGTTGTCTTGGCCGGACTAGGAGCTTCCGGGTTATCAGAGTTGTGGATAACATCTTCAGCAGGCGGGTCAGAAGTGGGCACCGGAATATCAGAAGCCGGTTCAGGCGGCGGTTGATGGGTGGAGCTGTCAGGAGCGGACGAGTCAAGTGCCGGTTCAGTGACAACCGGGTCTTGGGATGGCTTGTTTTTCTTTGCCCTCTTGCTGGGCTTCACTTGCAGACTGTTAATAAAGGTAGAAGGATGAGTATTAAAACATAAGCATGGTAAAACTCAAAGTAAGGAAGGTTACATTACCCGGGGGCCGTTTTGAAAGCCGGCATGTTTGATTGCATAGACTCGTCGGAAGAAGGAGAGGTATCCTGATAATTGGAGTCAGATGAATTGAGAGGTTGGCGAATCAAACCCGCCAAAGGTAAAACAGAGCATAAATTGGAGATAACCTCGGTCCGACGCTTCCTAGTTACATCGGGTAAGCCAGAGGAGAGTTCCGCATCTTGATTGGCCCGAGTCTGCCTCCGGTTCTCAAGCTGTTGTTGCTTCAAAAGAAATTGAGGATCTTGATAAGCTAGAGGATGTTAAAATCTTACTTTCCGGGTCACTCTTCGGATTTTTTGTTTTGGCAAAGGCTCTGAGTCGGAGGAGATTATAGTTACCTCTTCTTCAACTGCTTGACTGTTCCTTGTATCCTCCTGAAAGGATAGAATGTCAGAAAAATAATGACAAGGGAGTTAAGAAAGTTAAAGGGTTACCTCTTCATCATCTGAAGAACTATCATCCAATTTGAGTAAGTAGGAGGCGTTGGGTTTCTTCTTCTTTGAGGTGCCCGTCTTGGCGGCCTTCTTTTCGGTCTTCTTGGCTGCCCTGGCTTGTTTGGCAGCCTCGTGGTCATATTTGACCTTCCAGAAATTATCACCGGCCTGTGGAAAAAGATAAGGAATTATAAGTACAAGGAAGGTATAACATGTTAAAGAGTATTTATTAAGGTTGGAAACTCAATGCAGGGGCCGGGTTCTTCTTGCAGAAGGGAAGTAAGCCGAAGGCATTGCTAGTTACAGTGCCCTCCTTCAGCAGCGACTGGGTTGTAGCATCTACCACATCGTCTGGTAAGTCGTCAGGGCTATGACGCATCGGGTCGTCTTTCTCGCCTGTGTAAGTACACATTAAGCCGGAGCGGCGGCTTAATGGTAGTATTCGCCAGGTGACCCAGACCCGGACTAGATCGATGTCGTTTAACCCGTTTCCTAAAAGAGCTTTGATCTTCTTGATGAAGGGATTGAGAGGCAGGCGCTCAACAGCGGTCAACTTATCCGCCAGCTGATGGTTGGACTCAAGGCGCAGGGCACGAAAGCCGGGCGGAGGCTTCTCATTAGCCGGTGAAGTGTCCTGACAGTAGAACCACGTCTGGTTCCAATCTTTTGGGTGACTCGGCAGCTCAGCATAAGGAAAAAGGCAATCTCTCCGCCGCTGGATCGAGATGCCGCCAAGCTCAAGACTAGGCCCATTGGCACGTTCATTCTGCCGGTTCAAGTAAAAAAGTTCTCTGAACAAAAGCAGACTTGGCTCCTCTCCCAGGTACACCTCGCAGAAGACTTGGAAATTGCAAAGGTTTGACATGGAATTGGGTCCAATGTCTTGAGGTCTAAGATCAAAGAAATTCAAAACTTCCCTGAAGAATTTTGAGCCGGGAGGGGTAAATCCCCGGTTCATGTGATCCGTGAAAATTATCACCTCCCCTTCTTTGGGTTAAGGCCTCTCTTCAGATGGGTCAGGACCACGATACGACATGACCTCCTTTTTTGGCAGATGGCCAGACTTCACAAACTCAGCCAGTTTACTCTTCGTGACTATGGATGGGGCCCAATTGCAGGTTACAGGGGCCTTGGCCATCTTAGGTGCCATGACAACAGTTGGCCTATTACAAGATAAGAAGTTTCGGTTCAAAGTTTAACCCGGGGGAAATATCTTAACTATTCAAGGTGGCAGTTTAAAAAGGGGCCTAATGACATAAGGATAACTGTACAACAATATTTAAACCGCTACAAGTATCAAGAGCAGTTCAAAATTCTTAAAGTCATGAGAAGCAAGCAAGGCTCACAGATCAGTGTCATTTATTTAAACCAGACACCTGGACAATTGTGTTTAGGGGCATTTACCAGAAGAAGTTTTCCGGGTGATAAAAACAAGTTTCACAGATGACAGCTATTATTCTGGATCAAATTATTGCTCTGAAAACACAAACAATCACCGCAGCAGTTCTACGTAGTTTTTACGATCTAAACAGGGCATTGGAGGTAAAAACTAGCGAGGGTTTGCGTCGGGCGGTGATGAACGCCGACGAACTCAACGAAGTTCCAATGTAGATCTAAGAAAGGGAAGGAGAGGAACTCACGGATGTGGATGAGCTGCAGAGGTTCGCCGTCGATTTCCGGTCAGAGTCAGGTTGATGCAGCGGCTTGAGTCGATGAAGACGAGGGGTTCGACGGCGGCGGCGGCGGAGCTCGAGAGGAAGCAAGAGGAAGAAGACGACTGAAAGAGGGAAGAATGGAAGACCTAAGTCGCGCCTATTTATAAGGAGAAGATAACTGAGACGGCATGGGAAACGAGGAGATAAGAATTATTATCCAGCGGCCCCGACGCCTCGATTTTCGGAACGGTCAGTAAAGACATAGATCCGTTGGAAGATACGGTGGAATAGAAAAAGAATTTGAGAAAAGGATGACGTCACAACGGGTTAACCTGGATCCAAGAGATGACGTCATGGCGGGTTAAAAAAACCTTTGGCACAGTCAAAAGACTGAGGATTTGTTAAAGTATTTTAAGATCGACATGAACAAGTTCAAATCAATTTGGGGCCTAATGTTGGGGATATAACTATTTCTGTAAGCCGCCCAGGAGGGGCCGGGTTACGCAAGAAGACTCACCAGAGAGAAGCCCAAGACCAAGCATGAAGATGGCGATTCAATAAAGGGCTTAAGGCCCACAGGCGACTTAAGGCCCGTTATAGTAAACAGCCATAATGGCATGACTTGTATCATAAGGTAGATTTAACTAGTCACCGAGCCGGACACTGTTATGAGCCGGCCGGGACTCTGTAGGCCATAGGGCGTCAACCCGTGTATATAAGGGGACGACCTGCTGGCGGCTTAGGGTAAGAAACAACTCATCGAGAGCCGGGCATAGCGTATCTTGCTCCCTGGTCATCGAAACATCAATTCCAACCCAACTAGACGTAGGCCTTACCTTCACCGTAAGGGGCCGAACTAGTATAAACCCTCTCGTGTCCTTTGTCCCGTTTAACCCCTTCAAGCTTCCTAGTTGCGATGGCTCCACAACTAAGTCCTTTCACGAGGACATCTGACGTGACAATTCCACGACAAATACCCATGGTGACAATGGGGTATTATTTTGATTCACTTGATATATGTTATGGCACTCAACTTGTGGATTCCCGAGGTGACTTTGGAGTAATCTATGCATAAGGGTTGATGCACGTTTTTATTATCTTTTCTCCAACAGAAACTTTGGGGTCTCCTTGTAGTTCTTTGTGTGGATTGAGTATTATGAATCTGAAATTGTTTGATACGTATCGTATAATTAACTCATGGTACTCGCGGTGACATTGGGGTATCTAGGTGACATTAGGTTTGGTTGATATGCATCATATGGTGTTATTTTAGTACGAACTCTTGATAGATTGATCGGAAAGAATAGCTTGCTATTATTTTAGTACAAACTCTAGGATAGATTGATCGGAAAGAATAGCTTTGAGGTAGTTTCGTACCCTATAAACGATTTCTATCTTTTGTTCTCCGCTAATAGGAACTCGGGAGTGATTCTTTATTGCACTCTGAGGGATAATCATATGATCCAACTATGTTAGCCTTATTGAGAGATTGCACTAGTGAAAGTCTGCATCCTAGGCCTCATTTTCTATTATTGCAATACCGTTTGTGCTCCGTTTTACGCTTTACTACCTTGCTGTTTTTTATTGTTCGCACTACAAAAACTCATATCTACTATCCATACTACACTTTTATCACCATCTCTCTTCGCCGAACTAGTGCACCTATACAATTTGCCATTGTATTGGGTGTGTTGGGGACAAAAGAGATTTCTTGAATTTGATTGCAGGGTTGCTTCAGAGAGACTATCTTCATCCTACGCCTCCCACGGATTGATAAACCTTAGGTCATCCACTTGAGGGAAAATTGTTGCTGTCATACAACACTCTGCGCTTGGAGGCCCAACATGTGTCTACAAGAATAAAGTTGTGTAGTAGGCATCAGGGACACAAAATATTTCTTGTATTTGATTGCAGGGTTGCTTGAGAGAGACTATCTTCATCCTACACCTCCCACGGATTGATAAACCTTAGGTCATCCACTTGAGGGAAAATTGCTAGTGTCCTACAAAACTCTGCGCTTGGAGGCCCAACACGAGTCTACAAAGAATAAAGTTGCATAGTAGACATCACTACCGGAGCGGTAGGCAGAGGGGACGAGGATCCACGGGCTCGCTGGTGAAGCTTGGAGGGGAGAGTTTACCCTGGCCACCAGGGGAAGGAAACCTAATACTGTGTATATGGCCAATGTATGTGGGTGACGAGTCCATCTTTTACAAGTTTATGGACTAAACTATCACGACCGAGGATGTTTATAGACCCCCTTGCTTTTACTACCTCTCTTTTTCGACAAAGGGAATATATTAATATCGCGGAGATACCAATTACACCCTGCCTCTGCAACAACACTATATCATAAAGAGATTACGGATGCACACAACCAAAAACAATAAGAAAAAAAGACCCCGCAACAATGATCAGTTCCTCTAGCTGCAGCACGAACCACCACCTAGACAACACCCGAAGTCCTAATTCTTCAAAAGCGGCGCCTCCAAGAAGGAAACAGTGTAGAAGCACCGTCATCGCCCGATCCTAGATATTAGGTTTTCACCTTGGAGAAGATCTGCACTCTCAAAACAATGCCTTCAACAAGGTCACTGTCAAGCACAACCAATTAAGGCCAGACCTTGGGCTTTCACCCTGAAAGTTAAGACTCTGTACCCCGCTTGTGTTGCCGCCCCCACTTGCCGATGCCGCTGCCACGAGTCATGAATCACCAAGCAAAGTCCTCATCGCCGCGAAGACTCGATCCGCTATTACAAGACATCAGACCTTAGCCACCATGACGTTCTCTGTCACTGTCTTCACCATGGAAATCGAAATACCGACGTGTCCCATACTGTCAACAGACAACGAAGCTTCGCGTCACACCCTCCTGAAGCCACTCGGCCTGAAACAGGGGAGCACACGACCGAATCCCATCCGATCCAGAAATCTACAAGCGTCAAGCACCCAATGAAGATCTCCAGCGTTGCATTCCGAAACTCGTCAATGGCCAGATCCATGAGGGTCGGCAACCAACAGACCACCATCTTAGAGCAAAAAGAACCAAAGGACCACGCCACCCGCCGGCTCCCAACAGCAGGCCCGAGATCTCAGCGGGCATCACCACCACCACCCGTACCACGCAGAGATGAGTAGCTGAGCCGCATCGAGCCCCCCGAACCAGACGCCGTGCCGCCCTCGTAGCCACAGCGGCAATCGTGGTCGCCATAAAAATCCGGGGCCGCCGCCCCGGCGCCCATCTCCGTCGTAAGAACCATGCCGTCCAGGGCCGCCATGGAGCTCCAGCCTAAGATCCCGCAACGCGAGAGGGATGGGGCCCCCGCCGTCATCAGTCGAGCGAGGAGGATGAGGACCCGCCACCGCCGTTAGCCTCGCGGCCTTAGACCGGAGGCGTCCTTCGGCAGCGGTGAGGGAAGGAGGGTCGGAGGAGGAAGCGGCGGCGGCGCGCTCGTGGGATCCGCCCGAGTCACCCCTCCCGGGAGCGACGCGGGGGCGATCCCCTTTTTCCGCTCGCGCGTTTCACACAGACACAGCTGTGGTCTCTATCAGTCATGATATTTTTAGGGATGTTTTTTAGGGGTTTGTGTAGGCAGGTTACTGTTGGAGTAGCTAGGTAGTGATGTGACAGATCGGTCGATATATATAGCCAATCCATCCATCCATCTATCGGTGATCGGTCTATCTCTGTCACCATGTCCGTCCATCTGTGCTAGACTAGTAGCAGCTTGTCTTGATTCTTGACCGATCGATCGATCCAAAGTTGGAACGATCGATCGTCATGCGCAGTAGCACCTACGATGGGATCGACCATTCATTCTATCTACCATTTCACTCGCCAATCGTACTTCACATACAGTGCTAGGTGTACTAGTAACGTAGTTAAAATATGAAACGCTGCTGAAGACGATGAATCGATCCATCCACACATGAATGGTACTTGCAGCAACTCATCACATCACCACTACGCTTCCTGCGAGCTCGCTTCCTCACTCCCAGCAAGTACTGTCATCTGCAGTGGGGGTTGTGGTGCCAGCCTGCCAGGTTGCACACTTATAGCTACTATCATGTCACAAAGTTTTAATTATAAATTTAACTCCGGAAACGACTCTCGTCCTGCTTTATAGATAAAACACAAACCAAAATAAGTAACCGAATGATAGAAGGTAGTGAGAAAGTTCTATTACACAACACATCCCGGAATGACCAGACAACCTAACTGCAATGAGTGTGTTGCTGAGGGATAACACCGGTAGGCCTACATACAATGTCATGTCACACCCTAGGACACCTAAGTTACACGACAACGCCTCCAGGAGGGAAAACGGGGCTACGCGTCGCCGCTGCCGAGACCTGGCCTATGCATTGGGCCCATTCATACTATATATCTTGGGTTTGTTGTTACTTTTGATTCTTCAGGTGTGAGTTCGATTTAAACTGACTCAATTCCGGTTTTTATGCCCTACTTTGATATTTTTAATGCAAATCACACAATTTTACAATTTTTTCATCTGGATTACAGCCATTTAGTGAATGTTCTACCAGTTTTTACCCATCTAGTGTAAGATTTCCTAGCATTTACCCTAATTCGCAATATATTACGTGGGTCCGAGCCGTCAGGTATACGTGGCAGGTCACGTCGCAATTTTCCCTTTTGAGGAGTTAAGCCACACTTAGCCGAACTCCCTAAATCTTCAACTCCTCAAATATTTGAGGAGAAGTGTTCCAACACTCCCAAAATTGAGCAGCCAAAAGCAACTCCTGAAATATATGTTGCTCAGCTGCTTGCATGTTGGTGCCACCCCCGCTGCGATCCTGGCCTCTTGCGACCAACCCTCGGCCCCGTCGAACCCGGCCATGAAATTCTGGCGATCTTTTTTTTTCTTTATTTTTTTTGTCTTTGTCGTGTCTCCGGCCACTACGGCGCTCCGACTCATAGTCCCTAGCACGGGTTGCTCCTCTCATCGTCTCCGACCATGAGTAAAGTTGCATCACGCGCAGAGGAACACCTACTGAGAGGAAAAGTTCACCTAGTGTCAAAAAGGAAAAAAAGCAATTTAACCGACGAAGAACAGCCATGCCCCCCGCGCCCACGCTCCTGCGACGCGCCGCTCCGGCGCCCGCAGCCACCAACAGCGCCGCCGCTGCAACCCGCAGTCCTTCTTCCTCGACTTCTCCTCGGTTCCCGCCGGGATTCCCCTCGCCGCAGCTCCTGCGGCCAGATCTGGTGGCCCGGATTTTCCCCCAGCTTGCGTCGGACCCGTCAGATCTGCTTCGCCATGCTCCTTCCCCCCAACCTGAGACGGCCGTTCCCGAGGTGGCTCGGTGGGTCTACTTCGCCTTCAATGCGGAGCTCCTCCAAGGCACGCCTCCCCCTCCCATTCATGGCGCGCTCCGCCCTTGCCTCAAGTCCGCGTCTGCGGCCTCATTCAACGCTATGGCTCGATGTGATGCGGGGATCTCCCCCTCGAGCCCTGCGCCGAATTCAAGACGCCATGCCTCCGATGCGACGGCTCCGGCCGCGGCTCCCCTGGTGCATCAATGGCACTTGGTTAGGCCGGCGCATTGGTGGCGAAAAGGCCGCTCCAACAACCAGAATTCAAGGCGTCGAGCTACCGCTTCTTATTCCCCTCTTCGGCAACAGAGCAAGTTCGTCAGGATCCAGGACAGGGAGTGCCACCGCTGCTTGCTCAAAGGCCACTGCAAGGCCAGCTGCAGAAATCCGTTCACATGCCGGAGATGCCGTCAAATTGGGCATAGAGTGAGGGACTGCACCAACTCTCGTTCCCCCTCTCCCCAGTTCCCTCCACTGACACCTGAAGCCGAGGAAGCGGCGTCTGCTCCTGCCACATCCCAGGGCCCGTCCGCTTCATCGCCTCCGTTGCGCGCCATGCCGCGTCACGGACCCCGCGTCGGCGACCCTTCGCTGCGCCCTGAGGAGGGGAGCATCGTCATCATCATCACGCCGGAGATGGAGGCCAACGCTGCAAGTCTGTCCTCTCTTGGTGCTTTTCTGTGGCTTGGCGGGCGCAGGCAGGCTGTCAGTGCCGCAGAGATCAAGGAGGCCATCGACGTCGAGTTTGGTGTGAGCGGCGTCAAGGTGGTGCCGCACTACCCCGAGGACTTCTTCGCCCTCTTCGACTTTCAGCACCAGCGCGACAAGGTCACGGCGGCCGGCAGATTCCGGCACAACGGCCTCGACATCCATGCCGCCAATTGGCGCCTCGACGCCCACTCCGACGTGGTGCGTGCGGACTACCACGTCCACCTATGCATCGAAGGAATCCCGCTGAGCGCCTGGTGCGATTCTGTGGCTGCGCAGGTGCTTGGCCCGGACACGTTTGTGCACTACTTCGACATTGCAACACTGCGCCGTGAAGATACTTCAAGCTTCATGCTCTGGGCATGGTCGGCCAACCCATCGGCCATCCCCAAGGTCCTGCAAGTGACCATTGCTCCATGTGTGCTCCCGGGTGTGGGAGGTGCACCGTCCACGGCTGTTGGACATGGTGGTTTCCGGCGTCGTGCAATCGTCCATCTGGACCGGCTGGAGGACTACACGCCAGATGCGGCAGGCAACATCCCCTGGCGCCCACACACCGACCCATTCACTTGGCGCTACGGTGTGGTGGACGGCGAATCCAGAGTCCGTGGCAGGCTGGAGCCTCCTCCAAGGCGCCACGATGATGAAGACCGCCACCGCCGTGATGATGACCAAGACAGGGATGACCAGCGAGGCCGCGACAATGATCGTTCATGGTCTTCCTGGCGCGACTGTTTCTTCCGGAGCCGCTCTCGCGCCCCAGCGCGTAGGGCTGATGATGACCGCCATGGTTCGCGTCGCGAGGAGCGTGGAGGGGACCGTGGCCGAGACGACAGGCGCCGTGCAGAAGGCAGCTCAAGGGATCGCTCGGCTGGAGCTCGCAAGATGGTCCGTGGATGCTCCCTGCTGCCTTCCCCACGCACTACCTCCAGCGACATCATTGAGATTACCCCTGTGAGTTCGGCTTTGGGATGGCTCTGCGGCACGGCTTCCAGAGTGTCCAAGGTGCAGCCGTCGCTCACCATGGACAGCATCAAGACCACTCTTGTTCAAGCTTCCTCCTCCATGCCTATGACTGATATGGATTCACCAACTCCACCTGGCCTGGATGCTGTGCTTGAGGACGCTCCTGAGGTCGCGCTCACCCCTACGGCTGAGTTCATCCTCGACACTCCAACACCACCAAGCCTTGCTGAGACAACCCCGCCCATCGGCGGCTCTTCTGTTCTCTCAGAGGAGGAGGGAGGCACGCCCCTCTTCATCCCACGCATGCCGGCTCTTCTGCCTACTCCATCACCACGCTCCACTCCACCAAGGCCACCCAAGACAAGGCGCAAGACCTTGGCCGGAGTCACTGGATTCCAGCTGCCGCGCCATAGCCCGCGTCTCCGGGTCAAAAACAGGAGCATGCCCATAGCCAAACTTGCAGAGCAGCTCATGTGTCATCGTTTGGGCATAGTTGCTGAAGGAGAACAAGTCACTGAAGAGGCCATTGGCAAGTTCGCGGCAATGTTCCAGGGACGTCTGCCAGATATCATAGTTGCTGCCCTTCGAGCTCTATTCAAGATGGACTGCGATCTCTCTGCTGTGGTTGATGAGGCACTGATCCAGTATGGAGGGGAAGGAGGACCTGACCTGAGCGCTCCCGTTGTGGAGGAGGACTGAATGTCGAGAGAGTTTGTTATGCTGTAGCCTAGTTTTATCATGTTAGCTACAACCTGCTATGATGTGTGTTTGCCTGTTTGTGGTGGCGTGTGTGCTCCACTGATGTTGGCCCTGGCAAGGCAAAGTTCGTTTCAGTCTCAACCTGATGTAGTTTCTGTTTCAAGATGTTAGACATCAACTTATCAATTCTATGTTGGAATGTTCGTGGACTAAACAGCCCTGACCGTCGTGCGACGGTACATGAGACTATTGCTTCTTCCTCATGCCATCTAGTTTGCATCCAAGAATCCAAACTCCAAGCCATCGACCAGTTCACGGCTGCGTACCTTGGGGGTCAGCGTCTAAAATTCTTTGCCCAGCGACCTGCTGATGGTACAAGAGGGGGTATCTTGCTCCTTTGGGACAACAATGTTGTGTCCATTACCAATGTACAGATTGGTGCCTACTTTCTTTCGGCCTCTGTTTCCATGAAAAACTGCAACCATCCACAATCCTTCAAGCTTACTACAGTTTATGGCCCTACTCGCAACAATCTCAAAGACGCTTTCTTCCTTGAGCTAAACTCTCAAAAGCCTCCTGTAGGAACCAAGTGGCTGGTTAATGGTGATTTCAACCAAATCTACAGGGCTGGAGATAAAAACCGTGCAAATGTGGATCGTTCTCGACTTGTGAGATTCCGCAATGCTCTCAACTCCTGCGAGCTAAAGGAAATCCCCTTGCAAAATAGGAAATTCACTTGGAGTAACGAACAAAACGATCCAACGATGAGCAAGCTTGATGGTTTCTTCTGTAACGAAGAGTGGGATGTCGCTTTCCCTACTCACATTCTTCAAGCCTATCATCTTCGCTCTCGGATCACTGCCCTCTCTTGCTTGCCAATGCATCTGGACCGAAGAAACCCAAATCATTTCGTTTCGAGAACCACTGGATCAAGATGCCTGGGTTCCAAAAGGTTGTTAGTGACTCCTGGAATGAGGATTCTCCCCATGGTGAGCCCTACCAACGGCTTTTCCATAAGCTTAAGAGAACAAGTAGGAGGTTGCGTACTTGGAGCAAAAAATTGTTCGCTGCTTCTAGACTTCAACTCCATATGGCCTTGGAAATCATCCTACACCTAGATATGGCACAAGAACGTAGAGACCTTTCTCCTGACGAGAGGGACCTTAGGAAGAGACTAAAGAGGAAGGTCATTGGCTTGGCGGTCCTGGAGAAGGCTAGAAAGCGTCAAAATTCCAGAGTTACCAATCTTAAGGCAGGAGATGCCAACACTCGCTACTTCCATCTCCGTGTCAACCGCAGAAGGAGGAAGAACTTCATACAACGCCTGAAAAACAATATAGGTTGGGCTACGGAACATGCTCACAAAGAGGACATCGTGCACCGGCACTTCAAAAACATTGCCAAAAAGCCCCCCTTGCGCAACATAGACTTCAATTGGGGGATCCTGCATACCCCTGATTGTGATCTTCATGAGCTGGACAACGCCATCACAGAGGAGGAGGTGAAGGCTACTGTGTTCTCCATGCCAGGAGACAAAGCCCCTGGACCGGATGGTTTCTCCGGTGCGTTCTTTAAGGCATGCTGGAGCATCATCAAGGCGGACATTATGTGTGCCATCAATCATTTCTCTGATCTACATGCATCCCATTTCCACTGGCTAAATTCGGCAGATGTTGCTTTGATCCCTAAGAAGGATGGTGCTGATGACATCACAGATTTTCGCCCCATCAGTCTTATCCATGCCATTGCCAAGATTATTTCCAAAGTGATGTCCAACCGCCTTGCGCCACACATGGATGACCTTGTCTCGCAGGCTCAGAGTGCTTTCATAAGAAAACGATGCATTCATGATAATTTCATGTATGTTCGCAACCTAGCGAAACGCCTGCACCGCAAAAAGACCCTGGCACTCCTATTCAAACTCGACATCAAAAAGGCATTCGATTCGGTTAGATGGGACTTCCTCCTCGACTTGCTCAACCACCTTGGGTTTCCTCTGAGGTTCAGGGGCTGGATCTCGACTTTGCTTTCTTTAGCGTCCTCTCGTATTCTCCTTAATGGGGTTCCAGGGGGCCCCATCAAGCACGGATGTGGTCTGAGGCAAGGGGATCCGCTTTCCCCTCTCCTATTCGTGCTTGCGATTGATCCGCTACACCTAATCCTCCAGAAGGCCACCGCCCAAGGAAAACTGCACCCCCTCGATGGTCAGGCTATGGCAATTCGGGCCTCCCTCTACGCGGACGACGCAGCCGTTTTCCTTGCCCCCATCAAGACGGATGTTGACTTCTTTGCCCACACCCTAAAGAGCTTTGGGGAAGTCACTGGCTTGGTCACGAACTGTACCAAAAGCTTGGTTGCTCCTATTCGATGTGAGAACCTGGACCTGGTGGACATCTTACACTCTTTCCCGGCTAGCCGTACCTCCTTCCCAATGAAGTATTTGGGCCTACCTCTATCAGTCAAGAATTTGAAAAGAATCCACTATCAACCGCTTGAAGACAAGATCGCAGCCCAATTGGCACCGTGGATGGGTAAACATGTTGCCTCTCCAGGACGTGTTGTGTTGGTCAAATCCGTGCTTACGGCCATTGCTATCTATTATATGACGGCGTTGAACCTCCCGGTTGAGGTGATGAACAAGATTGATGCCCTCTGACGGGCATTCTTGTGGGCTGGATGTGACAAAGTCACTGGTGGAAAATGCAAAATTAATTGGGAGCAAGTGTGTAAGTCAAAACTTCATGGTGGCCTTGGCATTCTCAATCTGAAAAAGTTTGCATTTGCTCTGCGCATTCGTTGGCTCTGGGGTGAGTGGCTTACTCCGACCAAGCCTTGGGTGGGATTAGGGACGCCGTGCAACCGACAGGATAGAGACATCTTTGCGGCCTCCACAAAAGTCGTCGTGGGCGATGGTACACGTGCCATTTTTTGGGAGTCTGCTTGGCTTGATGGTTTGCGACCCAAGGTCATTGCGCCAAAACATTTTGAGCTGTCACAAAGAAGGAATTGCACGGTCCAGAAAGCGCTCCTCAACAATTTTTGGGTGTCTCAGGTGAAGATCTCTCAGGGCATGACTGTTGACCATCTTCATGAGTTCGTCAACCTATGGGAGAAGCTATCTCATGTTCAGCTAATTCCTGACATGCCTGGCTCCATCATTTGGAAGCTCACCAAGGATGGTCACTATTCTGCAGCAACGGCTTACAGTGCGCAGTTTCTCGGTTTAGTTGACTCGGACTTGCCTCAAATTGTTTGGACAACTTGGGCCCCCCCAAAATGCAAGTTTTTCGCTTGGCTAGTCATCAACAATAGAATCTGGACGGCAGACCGGCTTCAGAAGCGAGGGTGGCCTAATTGCAACATGTGCCCCTGTGCAAGCAAGTACAGGAATCGGCGGCTCATCTGCTTTTCAAATGCCGCTGCACGGTTAGAGTATGAAACATGATTAAAGCGTGGCTTGGCCTTCATGACATTCACCCGCAGAACTGGGCCATGGTTGACACGGTGAAGAGCTGGTGGAGCGCCACCGCTTCCAACACGACGCAATCTCGACGACCGCTTACCTGCCTTATGCTGCTCGTCTCATGGGAAATTTGGAAAGAGCGGAATGCTAGGGTATTTCGTAATGTCGCAGTGCCTGTTGGGGTTTTAGTAGCTAGAATCAAAGACGAGACGACGCTATGGTGTCTGGCCGGTGCGAAACATTTGTGTAATATCATGCCGCGAGAGTGATACGTTGTATTTGGCCTTTGGCCAAGACCCCTAAGACTCCTTCTTATTCAATGAAAATGGCAAATTTTTTGCCTTGTTTCAAAAAAAAAGAAGTTCACCTACATGAAGAAAACTTGGAAAAGTGGCCGCATATATACCAGATTCAATTAGTCCTTGCATTGTTGAACGCTACTTTTGTACCCTAGCAGTCATGTTGTTTCCCTCAAAAAGATTAATCCTTGCACTCCATTCTGGACCATGCCATGATGCCACTTGGAGAAGGATGGCGGAAGAACCCATTCAGTTGAAGAAGCGCCCAAGCCAGGGCCCATGGAGGACGGATTTCAGCAACTTTGTCGACTACTTCATTGCAAGCTTAGAGCATCTCCAGCCGTTGGCCCCCCGGAAGGGGCTAAAAATCGCCCCCTCGGGGCGCATCGGCGCTAAACCGCGCGCTGGGGGCGTGATGCCCCCCAGTCGCGGCGCCCATATTTTTTTGAAAAACTTAAATACGGCGCAAACGCGGCACAAATTCAACAGAAACTTCGGCGAGTTCGTTCAAATTTAAACATATTTTACAAAAAAAAGAAAAAAAAACTACTAGGGGCTTCTCCTCGCCGTCTCCATCGCCGCTCCTCACCGTCTGCCTCGCCGCTCCTCGCCGCCCGCCGCCCGCCCTTGCAGTTCTACATGCCGAGGAGGCTGTAGAACCGCGTGTAGTCGCCGTCGTCGTCGTCGTCGTCGTTGTCGTCGCCGCCGCCTCCGCCGCCGCCGTCCCTGCTGCATCCCTCCATCGATTGGCGCGGCGGGTTGGACGGTCCGAGGGCGTCCTCGTCGTCGTCGCTGTCGAGGATCACGACGCCGTGCTCGTCCTCGCGCCCACGTTTGCGGGCTTCTATCTCCTCCAGGGCCCGGCGCTGCCGGACCATCTCGTCGCGGAGGTAGTCGTCCTGCGCCCACTGTAGGGCGTCCTCGTCGGAGAAGCCGCGCCGGGCTATCTCCTCGTACTCCGCAGGGAGGCTGAGCTCCGGCTTGGGCTCGACGAGGACGAAGCGGCCGGAGGTGGGTGGAGTCGCTGATACGGACGCCAGAGCTGTGGGTGCGCGCGCTGACAGGCGTGTCCTGGGGCTCCGGCTTGACGGGGCGGGGGCAGGGAGAGCCGGACGAGCGGCCAGACGAGGAGGAGGACGCCCCGGGCCGCTCCAAGCACCTCGGCGTCCACGAGCTCCCACGGCAGCGTGAGAAGGACGGGGAGCGGGGTACTCGAGGCGCGGCATGTTGCCGCCCTCGATGTACTCGAGGACGGCCTCCAACGTGCGTCCGGGCACGCCCCACCACCGGCGCTGGCCCTCGGAGTTGAGCCTACTGGAGGGCACGACGCCGTTCGTCGCCTCGAGCTGTTCTGCGTGGCGGCGGCGGAAGTAGGGCTCCCAGAGCGGGCTGTCGGGGGTGTAGCGCGGGCCTTTCCTCGCCGCCCGCGGCAGGGACGCGCGGATTCGTGCGATCTCCGCACGCCGCGCCGCCCCGGTGGGTGGTGGTGGCACCGGCACGCCGCCGACGCTGATCCTCCACGCCCCGGGCACCCGCATGTCCGGCGCGGCCGGGTACTCGGCCTCGAAAAGGAGGCAAGCCTCGTCCTCGTGAAGATGGCGGCGCCCGAAGCCATTCGCCACCGCGCCGTCGCCTGGGAAGCGCTTGGCCATTCTTCTGAACTGGAGACGGTGAGAGGAGGGGAGGGGGGAAGGGGGAGAAATGGGCGCGTCGGCGGTGGAGGATCTGTGCGTGTCTCCGACGCGCTAGGGGTCGGCTTATATAGGCGGAGGTGCCGCGTAGTACGCATGGCGGGCGGTGTGGCGGGTGAGGGGACGCGCGTCGCCCGGCCTTCACTGCGCCGCCCGTGAGGCATCAATGGAGGCTGACCGGCGCGGCAGCGCGCGCAGCTTTGGCATTGATTCGCCGTGGGAAACGAGGCGATGAGGACGACGAAGCGGCGAGAAGAGAGTCGAGTCGCTGGCAAGGGGGGCCCGCGGATCCTCGCGCCAAAATACGATTCGCCCGGCGCCCCCGAGCGCTCCCTAGTGCGCCGGGTTCAGGTTGGGTCCGCCGGCGCCAATTTCGGTCCAAACCGGCGAAAACTGGGCCCTTGGGGGCGCGACTGGGCCGATTTTTTGGCGTCGACGGCCGAAAAATTGCTAGGGGGCCTTGTTGGGGGCGCGGCTGGAGATGCTCTTATGCCGCGCATGATGAGACCGTGTCACATTATTCTTTGCGGAGCATCGTCGATATCTACCCTAGATACTGGCTAGCGCATGAAAATCGTCTAGTGCCGAAAAGTCATCGTTGGCCACGTGAAAGGAAGAAGAAAGAAGAATGAAGAATGAAGTAGAGGGGGAGAGGCTTTCATGTGGAGTCTAGTTCATTTGAGAAGTTAAGTTTGAGGGTTCCATTAGGTTCACATTTTTTTTAACTCCTCAAATTTAAAAGGTTAAGATTTGAAGAGATGTTTGAAGAGTTAAATTTTGAGGGTTCGGCCTTACAAACCCAGCCGGCCATATCATCGGCTCCAATCCATCAGTTTACACACAACAGTTACACGCATTCATGTTAGTGTACTCTCAGTGCGCTATACGTACATGTGGTGCCTACCTTAGCTGTGTAGTATATTAGCGCATATGCAAGGAGGCAAGCGTACACTCTCCACTTGCATTGCCCATCATCGCCCATGCCCATGCCCATGCCCATGCATGTAACAGTTACAAACGTATATTTAGTTCCATGATTGATTATTTAGGGTGATTAAATAAACAAGAATATTTAGAACTACAAGTTGACAACCTACATTAGCTTATTACAGCACAGCAGCAACACCACCACATAAACTAGCTAGCTAGGGAGAGGTCATCTCATCTTATGAAACAAAAACCAAAAAAAAAAAAAAAAACTAGCCAACCTGCATCTGCCATGGCTTTAATTCATATATATGGGGCGGTCGTGGGGAAAATGCATGCAAAGAAATTAACATCAATGTCTACATGTGT
This sequence comes from Triticum timopheevii, assembly GCA_963921465.1. NCBI lineage: Eukaryota > Viridiplantae > Streptophyta > Magnoliopsida > Poales > Poaceae > Triticum > Triticum timopheevii. The sequence goes on from OY997274.1 coordinate 543,563,459, forward strand.
CTTGCATGCATGCCTGGCTGATGCGATTACTAATAAAGGAACCTAGTCCCTTCCTGGGTCGCTGCAGCACCGCCGGCACCGTCGCCGTAGAAGAAGAAGCCGCTCGGCGAAATCATCTCATGATGCCCATAGGTCATGATGTCACTCCCAGATGCTGCTGCTGCTGCTGGTGACAGCAGGTTGTTGGCGTCCTCCTCCTGCTGCTGAAACTCCAAGCCACCAATCATGAAGCTCTCCTGCAGGCCAAGAGCAGCAGCAACGCTGGCGTTGTTGGAGATGTCGACCGAGGAGCATGACGACATGTACTGCTGCTGCTGGTCGCCTCCTCCGACACCAAACATGAGGAGCTGGCCCAGAGATGCAGCAGAAGTAGAGCTAGTGTGGTGGTGCTCAAGGGTGAATGCCGGTGCCGGTGGCCTGGAGCCGTACTGCTGGCCATGGGCGGCGGCGGCGATGAGCAGGTGCAGCTGCTTCTTCTTGAGCTTGGTGTTCCAGTAGTTCTTGACGTCGTTGTCGGTCCTCCCGGGGAGCTGCGCGGCGATGATGGACCACCTGCTGCCGATGGCGGCGAAGAGGGCGCAGATCACCCTGTCCTCCTCGTCGGAGAAGTCGCCATGCTTGATGTTCGGCCGCAGGTAGTTGAGCCAACGCAGGCGGCAGCTCTTCCCGCACCTCTTCAGACCTGAATGGTCTCCACGACATCAGTGGAAGTGCATGCGATGCATGTACAGAAATGCGGATGGATATAGCTAGCCTAGTGTAATGGACATACCGGCTTTGGTGGGGAGCGCGATCCAGTTGCCGCCGGTGCCATGGGTGTGGATGTAGTCCTTGAGCTTCCTGTCCTCCTCGGGCGACCATGGCCCCTTCTTCACGCTGCCCTTGTCACAGCACGGAGCTCGACCCATTTTCTGCCTCTTCTTCCCTGACTCCTTTCTTCCTCGAGCTCCTGCCTAGCTAGCTAGCTAGCTCCGGATTGGAGGAAATGGAGAGAGACAAGTTTAAAGGCAGCTCGCTAGCTCAGCCAAGTTGAAGATATATAATGCGGCCGGCAAGCAAGTCAATGGCAGCTGCTAGTACGAAGGAGGATGGCTCTAAATTTGTCTAGTAATTTCTCTCACCAAGCTAGCAAGATGTACTCTCTCCCTCTCCCTCTCTCTCATGGCAATGGCAATGGCAGTGACAGTGTGACATCCATCTCTCCCTTGTAGTGTCTGCCATCCATCGTTTCATGTCTGTCATCAATCAATCTCACACACGGACACGGCTCAAACAACTAGGAACGGGTAGGCCACAGCACACCTAAGCATGCATCATCCCCTCAGCCTAGCTTGTACTTTTGGAGACCCTTCCTTTTTGGTGCATCATGTCCCTCACCTACACACATGCGCACACCCTCTCTTATTACTAAGTGTAAATCTCTTTTTCGAGCTCATAAGTCATGGCAGTAACTAGGCTAGCTACTACTAAAAAGGGCCAAGCCAGTTAAGGACAATTAAGCTAGGTAGCTAGAGTACAAATTTAAGGTCGATGGATGTATATATGGATTAGGATGATGAACCTGAGTATGTAAGACAAATCCATGCTTTTTGCTGCATATATAAAGTAAGCAAACTACCTACTCCATGGACGCGAACTTGGTGCTCTCGGGTACCCGCGCACCCTATATGCGGAAAAAAAATTAGTAATCCAAAAAAAGTTCAAAAAATTCCAAATCTTTTTTGGAATCAAACATGATCAGGTATTGTACTCGTATAAAAAGTTTGGACAAGAAATGATTCATATTGACTTCACGGCAAAAAAGACAAGTTTATGACGACAATATAGTGTGCATAGTACTTGTATATAGTAGCGTTTTTTGCCGAATCTTCAACCCAGGATACAACGAAAGTCATGCTCTGACTAATCTTTTTATACGACTACAATACTTGATCATGTTTAATACCAAAAAAGATTTGGAATTTTTTGAACTTTTTTTGAATTACTAATTTATTTTTGCATATAGGGTGCGGTGGTATCCAGGTTCTCCTTCATATTTTCCCCTACTCCATCTATTATAGTACGCGAGAAGTGAGATCTGGACAGAGTAGGCACCAAGATTTAGTTTAAAAATTAGCTATTATTGACATAACACGACTTATAAGGGCGGGGATGTCCCCTCCTAACAGGCTAGTCTTTGGGGGGGGGGGGGGGGGGGGGGGGGAGAGGGACCAATGCCTCTCATAAGTTGGTGGTGCTCTCCAGTTGGGTCTGATGACCCAGGTGGGTCGGAAACGCTGGTGTTAGTGGACCCGAGAATGTGTAACAATTGGTATCAGAGCCCAGGTGCCCGGAATAAATTTTAGTGGACTCACGGGTGGTCGGTCATCGTTGATGGGCTGGAAACGCTGGTGTTAGCGGGCCCATGGGCGACCGATGTGTGAGAGGAAGATTGTTGGATTTAGTCCCACATCGATTGTGGGGGGGGGGGGGGGGACATAAAAATGACTTATAAGGGCGGGGATGTCTCCTCCTAACATGTTAGTCTTTTGGGGATGAGAGCCCAAGGCCTCTCATAAGTTGGTGTTGCTCTTCGATTGGACCTAATGACCCAGATGAGTCAGAAACACTGGTGTTAGCGGACCCAGGATTGCGTAACAATTGACGAAAGACACTGACCCCTCATCAAGATCATTCATGATTGCTCTCTCACACACACAGATAGACCATGTCAAAGCCAATCAGTTGAGTAAGATTGAACGGTATCACGGAATCTTAACAACATGGGTCTTTTCTAATTCGTTGGTTCCCATGTCGCCACCCAAACGAATTCTACTAGAAACCATCCATTGTTAATTTTGTTCCATAGCTATCTATGCTAGTGGTATAATTGGAATACATAGAGTGGGAGGCGTTTCGGCTCCCAGGCTCAGATGAGCCCGGGAGTGAACAAAAAAAACGTTCAAAATACTATATAAATTTAAAAAATTCATTTTTTTTGTGGAGAAAGATGCCTGAGTGTGTGATGTACGTGCCAAATTTCAGAACATTTTGATGTCTAAGTAGCTCTCGGCAAAAAAGACAAATTTCGCGTCTGTGAAAAAGTTTACTGTTTGGACCCGATTTATTTATTTATTTATTTTGCTGAGAGCTACTCAGATGTCCAAATGCTTTGAAATTCGGCATGCACCTCAAGCGTTCAAATATCTTGCATGCAAAAAATTATAATTTTCTATTTTATCTATTTTTTTTTAATTCACTGTTCACCGGGTGCAGGTGAATCCGGGCTCAGAATTGTATATTCGCAATATATAGGCATAGCATCGATTTGACAACGGTTTTGCTATTTTGCGATCGATATAGCTCAGTTTATGCTAGAGCCGTTGAATTATGCGCGGAGATTCGTGCTGTTTTTGTTTTTCAGTTTTTGGTTGTTGTTTTCTCCTCTCACGTGAGAAATAATCTCAATCGACTAAGCTCTAGGCGCTCGCGTTGAACAAACGAATATATATTACCCTGAAGATAAAAACTTAACAAACCTTGATACGCATACACAAACTGACACACATATACTATGTAGGTAGAATTTGTGGGGGTTGATATTAATGCATGTGTACGTAACAGCAGTGTAAATGTGTAACATGCTAGGTGATGAAATAATTAATTACATAGCGTTCTGATCGACAGGGGCATAACCAAAAAGGTAAAGCACTCTTGGTACGTGTGGAGAACAAATGTACGGCGGGAGAGTTAAGGGACAAAGACTTGTGTAGGCACGTACGTGTTATGTACTTTGCAGTAACATTTACGTACTTGAGTACCATATGTACGTACGTAGCGTACGCCTTAATGATGATTAGCATAATACGTATATTGCTACTGGTCTACTACTACTACAGGCATGCATGCATGCATGAATATGACGCAATGTATATGTATGCGTGCATGTGCACCAAAGTCTTTTTTCGCTGCATCTCTAAGTTTCACGTCATGTCTCAGATCGATCGATGAGATCACCAGCTAGCAAGCTGGCCATGAGTTATGGTATGTATGTGTCTAACCATCACATCTTATATACAGTAGCTAGTACTTACTGTAGTTGCATCTCTCTTTCGTCTCGTCTGATCTGGTCTGCTCTGGCTGTTGTCTCATTTGCACCGTACGTACGTGCGTGCGTGCCACAGGTCAGGCTGTCACGTACGTGCCTGCGCCAAATTGGAGTATAAATAATGTACTACTAGTACGGTGCAAACTGCATGCAGAAAAGGCAGCGTTACGGTCGATACACCCTTTGCAGACTTGCAGCTACATTTTTTTTTGGAGGGGTGTTGCAGCTACAGTTACTGGTACTAGTAGATTCCGAATAAGGTAAATGTAAGTTGCGTTTTCGAATTCGGGCCAGTCGAATTCGTGAAGGAATCAAGCGTGGCATCGAGGCGGGATGCCTGCAAGGCCTCGGCCACGAACGAGCCATAGTCGGCGGAGGCGAGTTTGAAAGCTGGTGGTTCAGTGTGCCCGAGGAGGGGTGCAGGCTCGTCGAGGAAATATCTTTTAGGGCATGTACAATGGTGTTATCTTAGGAGTGACACGTAGGATAAATGATGAGGTGGAGGAGAGAGAACTCGTAAAAAAAAGTTTGTCTTCTCTTATTTAAGAGAAGACAAGAGATGATCTTTTAACACAATATGTCTCATCACATTTTCAGGAATAATAAGTTATTGAAGATAAGGCTAAAAAATGACCCATTGTAGACATCTTTTTTTGTCATCTCTAAATTACATGCAAGACTGAAGATAAGACTATTTTATCAACCATTATACATGCCTTTAGTGCGCTGGTTTAAAGGGTTGGTCAGAGGTGGCTCCCGCATGGCGGTGGGCGACAGTGAGGGGAGGGTGGGGCAGCCAGGCTGACGTGGGAGCGCAGGCAGCATAGATAGGCGGTTCAGACGACAATGGTCGTGGGCGGTTTGAGGAAGAATATTAAGAAGGAAGTGTGGGAGGTGGAAGAAGACCATCTGCGACTTTACATCAAACGCCTCGGAATAATCGATTGACCCAAAATAATCGGCCGACTAACTCCTAGACAGGCCTGTAGATTCAACATTTAACAATTTGAAGTACAACTGCTAAGCTAGTTAAGCGATTTCTGAAGAAAGAAAATTGTGTGAGTGAAACAGGGGTACGAGAGGTACGGCAGTTACTGTATACCAAACACTATGTATACGGAAGAAAGAATTGTGCAAGTACTGGCTAAGCTAGATGCACTATGATACGAATGATTTTCTTTCTTTGGCGTTGCATTGGTACTGCATGTCAATTCCATCCAATAACACCCAGCCTGAATGCCTGATGTACATAATTTGTACAATCTATACATATCCGTACATGGCATGTACATACATACGTAGTTATCATACATACTGTTACAGATGCATGCAGATGCTCCAACGGAAAGTAGCTACGCAGGATGACGTATTAATCACGTACGTGCACCCATAAATCAGTGGTGTCCATCGTTTGCATCTGAATGATTTATTTTCTTCACCGTGTGTGCGCTTTTGGAGCATCTACACCCGCATACGACAAATATGACCCATCAAATGTCCGCGGACGCGCCCTCCTTAAATTAACATAATTGCATCGGGACATCTCATACTAGATTCTCAATTCCATACAAAAAACCCATGTACTACGTAGATGATCTAGTTACTCCACGTCGGAGATGTCCACAACCTCCGTGCCCCGCTCCGGCAGCATGGGCGGGAGCTGTAACTCCGGCTGCTCCACTCCAGCCCCCTCCTCCTCTATCTCTGCGTCGAGTTCGGCGAAGAGCGCGTCAGACGCCGTCTGCTCCTGCCAGAGGAACTGTCGGTTGGCCTCCACATAAGCCTCATCCTTCCTTGATGGACTCCAGGATGGCTTGCTGCTCTGTCATCTCCACGGCTTGGGCGAAGACGAACTCCGCCTTCGCCTCCGTCATGTTGAACCCCGGAGCAGGCTGCTCCGCATCCTCCTCCTTCGAATCCGTCACCTTCATCATCTCCGGTAGCTGCTCTCCCTCCTCCTTCTCCGGTCGCTGCTCCTCCTCCTCCTCTGGCTCCGGCGAGTCCGGAGGCAGCCCGACAACGATGCGGGCAACGCGTCTCGCCTGGATCTCCTCTGGGATCTGCCTCCGACGCTCCGGAGTCAGCATAGCGTACGTCATGATCTTGCGACGGACCATGGTGATGTCGAAGAGCGTGGGAAAGGGGGGAGAGGAGGCGGACGGGCTTGGGTGGCGGCGCAGAGAGGGAGGAGGTGGATGGGCTAGGGTTAGGGGATGCCGGCCGGCTTAAATAGTCAGATTTGGCCTCGGGCAACGAGCTGCAGTGCAACGCGGTGTTCACACCGTGGCGGCAGAGGAGGCGTCCGTCGGACCGCCGGGTTTCCGGACAATTCTGCGTGGGACCCCATCGTCAGTCCTACGTGGCGGGTGCGCCCGGGCGCCCCATATCTGCCCCCATATTTGGGATGGATATGAGCGGTGCCGGTCAACCCGGGCGTTTGAGGCCCATTTGAGGCGCCCGTCTGGGTCAGATTTTTGTGACCGGGCGGGCCGCCCGGGCGTTTGAGGCCGGTTTGGGGAGTCCAACTGTAGATGCTCTTATGGAAGCTCTCCATCGTTGTTCTTATGCGAGACAGGCCAGAAAGCGCAGGCTTGGTCGTCGATGGTAAGGGGGCCATCGGATACCGCGCTTGCGGATCATTTTAGATGTAGGTTCTAGGGTCCTAGTGGCTTAGGTTTTTGGATCCTTTGATGTCTTGGCTTTGGCGGCGGCGACAGTGATGCTAAATAAAGAAGCTCTGAATTCTTCCTCGGCGAGGCAATCGTCTATTTGGTCGGTGATGAATTTGGGATCAATCTGTTCAAGCGGGGATGTCGTGGCGGCGACAGTATCCTTGTGGTGGACTTCTGTCCTCGGGCTCCGCCGTTGCGACGGCGTCTGCTCCAACGTCGGCGCGCAGCTTGGAATGTAGTTCAGGAGCGGATGCAGATTGTGGTCTGCATCGAGACATTTGGAAGAAGGAACATGTGCTGGATTCGTGGTTGATGGCTGGCAGGTATGGCTTCTTGCTTCGGCGTCTTAGTCGTGGTGGAGTGCCAGATCTGGAGTTCAATGGCGTGTCCGGGGTGTTGCCCCGGTCTGGTTGGTTTAACGGCAATGGCTTCATCTTTGGTGAGCCACCTTGAAGGTCTGTAAAGCTGTATATCAGCGATGGAGTCGCATCGAGCTCGGGTGAGAAGGTGATCCGTCCTTTTTTTTTCCTTTCATGACTGTTGTGGTGATGCCGGGTAGGTGACGGGTGTTGGTGTCAAGCTCAGAGATGTTCCGTTGTCCTTTCAATTTCATCATGTCGGTCTTTACGTGACATGTATTTTGATTTTTACAATATGAATGAGACATGTATTATCATGAAAAAAAAGTCAGAAAGCTAGTGCAGGCTTGGGTTAATTAACTTACGGGGAAATAATGCAAATCAACCAGCCGATCGCTCCGTCGGTTCCACCGCATCATACATGAAACACGTGTTCACAGGTCCAATACGCCAACTTTATCATGTTTGCTTTCCGAAAGGGCTCCTGGATTTTAAAATATGTTTTAAACATATTTTGAAATGCCATAAAATTCTGACAAAATGATTCTCGCGTGCATCTCGACATTGTACATGCATGCAAACTCGTTTCGTGGAATACCGACAACTTTTGTGTCATATGAAAGAAAAAGACAAAACTTAGTGGTAAAAAAGGCTTTTCATGAGATTTTTTTGTCTCTTTTACACAAAGCGTATAAAATGTCGGTTTTTCATGAAACTTGGCCTGCGCACATACAATGTTGAGATGCGCGCGTCAAATTTGCGTTCGGAAAGACATTTTGAAATATATTTTTCGAGGGCGGGAGCATATGCTCCCATCTACTAAAGTGAATTTCCGAAAGAAGAAAGCAAGCCAGCCGATATACAGGCTTGTGCGCCGCCATCGCTACGTAGCGCTACAACCACCAAACGCCATGCTGCTCCGACGCTACAAGCTGAAGGTGAGCGCCGCGATCCTGACTAATGCCCTGCTGAATACCCTCTCTACAACAGTGCAGTTGCTACATGTCTCGTATGTGATGCCGGTCGCCATTGCTGCGGCGATGGTGCTGATGCATTCGTTGTTGTCGGTGCTACAGAGGAGTGCGTTGTTCGACAGTTGGTCATCGCCGCCATCGTATTTTTTTGCAGACGAGCATCGATGTTGCATCATCGGCCGTTGTCGCCTCGCGCCGGTATTGTAGGGGTTGACTACCTTGCAGCCGCATGCTACAAGGCCGCATATGTCCTTGTGTTTTTTGAAACATGGGGAATGTTTCAATGGAAACGCAATCGTGCGGCAATGCAGGCGCGGTGACATTTTCTGCAACAAATCCTTGGTTGCCTGCAACAAGTCCTCTGTTGCAAAAAAGAAATATACAACAAGACATTTGTTGCAAAAAATTCTACAATAAGACCTCTGTTGAAAAAAGAATCTGCAAAAAGTCATCTGCTGCAAAAAAGAAATATGTAACAAAAGCTCTATTGCAAAAATATTCTGTATCAAGACATCTGTTGCAATGGTGAAGGCGTCGCTCGGCTGCTAGATGCGCCAGATCTGACAGCTCGCGACCCGGTTGATCTTTTAAAAAGATCAGCCGGTGGACGCGTAGCACGCCCCTAACTTATGGGAGCAACTAAACTAAAGTAAAGATTACCTTTTGAGGTGCTTCGGTAAGGATTTATTTATTTTTGTGTGGAAGCGCGCCAAGTGATATGTCAACCGTCACCACATGTCACGTGTTGAGCGCTTCTTTTGAAAAAAAAATCCTATGATCTTTTTGGGTATTAGATGGCTTTATTTTTGTTTGGTTTTTCAGTTTTGTCTGGTCTTCCTTAGGTTTTAGAGGGTTTTTTTCCGGGAAGTAGTGCTTTTTCGCAAGATGCATAATATGTGCTTTTGCGGGAAGCACAATTGTGCTTCCCGAAAAAGAGAAATCACATATTTGCTTCCGCAAAAAGTATAACATGTGCTTCCATGAGAAGTATAGTTGTTTTTTGGAAAAGAAAATAAGCGCAGTTGTGCTTCTACGAGAAACACAGTTGTGCTTCCGTGAGAAGCACAACACGAAAACACAGCCTTGCTTCCGCAGAAGCACAGACCGCGCTTCCCCCAAAAAGGGAAAAGCAGAGCCCATGCTTCCCAAGAAAAAGTGAAACCCGCACCGTGCTTCCGAGCTCTGGTTTTTTCGTTCCCTTTTTTGTATTTGTTTTTTTATTGCTCGTTTATTTAGTTTTTGTTTTTTGTATTTTCTTTTCTTGTTTTTAGTTTTTCTGGAAAAAAATTGTCAAAACAAATTAACATGGATCTAGTTTCGAAGTTCTTGACGTGAGAAATACAATTGTGAAAACTGTTTGGTATTTAGACGGACAGTTCAATAGATACAATATTTTGAATAAATAAATCGACAAAAAAGAAAAAAAAACTCTCATATTGCGACAAGTGGCACACTTTCATTGCGCCACTTGTCAGCACCTAGCAGGTACATAGTGACCATTGCAAGGATAACTCTTAACTAATGATTTCGTTAACTCATAACTATGCATGGCCTCCCACCTATAATTTGGGCTGGCCAATTATCAGAATCGAAGGTCGAACTGATCTCTCCCGAACGTATATGGCTGCACAAGGCGCGACTATGTCTCGCTTATACCGGCCCAATAAGAAAATGAATATAGCTTCTCATTTGTTTCTTTCAATTCATTGTATGTTTTCTCTTTTTTCCTTCCATTTGTTTATATTTTCTATAAAATAATATTCCAAATAAATATATTTTGAAACTAAAATTAATTTTCAAATCATTAATTTTAAAATGTTAGCATGGTGCAAAACTTTTGTTAGTGTAATTAAAAAAATTGATGATAGCATTGAAGAAGGTTATTATTTTTAAAAAGAGAAACCAGTTTTAAAATATTTTGATGTATAACAAAAATATATGGTTGGTAAGAAAAAAGTAGACATCAAAACATATATTTCAAAAAATGTTAACCATGTATATGAAAAATAATAAACCTGTATAACAAAAGGTTTCAGATCTACACCAAAAAATTTCAATGTGTATGAAAAAAATTGACATCAACACATATATTTGGATAAAGTGTTTATCATGTATATGAAAATTGTTAAACATGTATAAAAATATGTTTGTAATGTACACAAAAAATGTACAACGTGTATGGGAACAATAGACATCAAAACATATATTTGATGATGATGATGATGATAATAATAATAATAATAATAATAATAATAATAATAATAATAATAATAATAATAATAATAATAATAATAATAATAATATATGATAAACATGTAGCAGAAAATGTTTTAGATATATACTAAAAATGTCATGTGTATCAAAAAACTAGACAAAAGAATATGAATTTTCAAAAATATTAACCATCTATTTTGAAAATGGTAAATTTATTTATAAAAAATGGTCATGATGTATACAAAAAATGTTGAATGTGTACTGAAAGAAAAGTTCACATGTGTTGAATGAAAAAAATACAATAAAAATCGACAAAGAAACAAAGAAAATGAAAAAAATGAGAAAACTAGTAAAAACCGAAAAACCAATGCAAAGGAATGTAAATAGTGAAACCAGAGAAGCAAACAAAGAAAAGCGAAGAAAATAGATAAAAGAAACAAAGTAAGAAAGGAAAGGAAAAAGCCAGTGAAACTGAGAAAAACTAAGAAAAATGAAGAAAAGAAACAAAACCGCGCGTGTGCTAGTAATTAGATTCGGATGCATAGGTGCCTTTAGCTAGCTAGCATTGTACTTATATGTACGATGACTAATGGCATAGTCGAGCTTGATATTCTATATACCTAATAAAATCATTCCTACTAATTTATTTATTTCAACATGCAATCATGCCACCTCATCATATTATAAATGATATAAGACCCACCACAACAAACAAACATGTATGAAAAATGACCCACTATACCATTTAATCATGCATGAAAAATCTTTCCCATTCAATTATTCTACTTATATTCAATAAATATTGTCACAACCATACATAATGTTATAACTTGTATGTATTTTAAATTTTTTCTCATGTTGTCAACCTAAATTTTCGTCAACCAATTCCTGTAGCAATGCGTGGGGTATCCTCTAGTATATTTGAATTCAACTAGCCAAGAATTCAACTTTTATCTCAAACTTCATGTATAGCTAACTAGCATAGTATAATACTTATACTACAATTGATGGTACGTACGTTTTGGCACCATTAGACATGATCCCCAACTTCATTTTTTACTTATATATGAGCGCCACACTAGTTGCCAAACACGCTAAAATATGCTAGCCAATTTTAAAGGACACTTCCATCCCCATGCATAAAGCATCAAAAGAAGCAAAGATATCTTGTGCAAATGACACTTGGTGAAGAGCTTGAGCACTTGCCAAAAGCCACGGCCTTCTATTACTCTAGAGGGTAACGGGCGCTTTGCCGTGCCGTTCTTCGGTTTTGAAATTAATTCTATTATCTTCAAGAGTTAGTATAGCAATTCACATTTTGTGCATACCGCGGAAGCTGTCGAGCAAACGTGGACCTCAACAGACATTATTGGGTTGGCGATGTAGGCAGATCCTTCTAGTTTTGGGACGGTCAATTTTTTTTTCTTTTTTTCTCCGCCAGTTTTCTTTTTCATGTTCTATTTTTCTGTTTATTTTTTGTTTTTTTCTATTAATTTTTTATTTCATGAATATCTTTCATATTGTTTTTTAAAATCAGTAACAAAATTAAAATTCTTCAACTTTTTCAAATCCATAAATGTTTTCAACAAATTGGGAATATCTTTAATAGTCCATGATTTTTTAATCGGTAACACGTTTTATATCCAACAAAATTATTTAAAATTTGTGAACATTTTTAAAAGATAATGAAGAATTCATAAATATGTGGAAAACAATTAAACCATTGACATTGTTTAAATTCATGAAAAGTTTTTCTGAAAATTCAAATAAAAATACTAAAGTTTTCTTAAATTTCTTAAAAAGTGTTCTAATAGAATTTCGGTCCTGATACTATCATGTGGAACCCATGACCTGACTAGACCCTTACAGCTGGAGTCCACTTTGATTGTATAAGTTTGGAGCTCTCCTAGGCTTTTATTCCTAGGGAGCTCGTTTCATTTTCTCTTTTTTAATTCATGATTATTTTTTCAGGTTTATGAATATATATTGAAATTCAGGAACATAACTAAATATTTCAATATATTTTATTCATAAATAGTTACTTCAAAATTGTGAACATTTTTCACTTTCGGGAATATTTTTAAAATTTACAAATATTTTTTAAATCCGTGAACATTACTAAAAAATCATGACCATTTTAAAAAGATCATGAATAGTTATAAAACTCGTGAACATTCTTTAGAACCATGAATATATTTTTCATGTCCCTGAAGAACTTATGAATTTACAAACTTTGTTCAAATTCACAAATGTTTTCAAAAAGTTGTAAACACTTTTGGAAATTTACTAAAGTGTTCTAATAAATTATCGGTTAGGGTTTTGTCATGTGGGACGCACGGTCGAACTAGACCCTTAAAGGTGGGGTTCACTTTGAGGAAAAAACTTTGGAGCTCGGCTAGGCCTCTATTCCTAGCGAGCTTAGTAATTGTTCGCAATAAATGAAATACCTGAATGCTTTTTTAGTAAAGCATTTTAATAGAATATTAATTCTGATACTGTAATGTGGGGCCCACGATCCAATCAAACCATTACAGGAGGGGTTCACTTCAAGCAAAAAAACAACAGCAAATAAACAAAACATCAAACAAAAAGGCTAAATATAAGTTGCCTGGTTTTTGAATTTGAGCCAGTTGAATTCGTGGGAGAAGGAACCAGGCGAGGCATCAAGGCCCGGGGAGGTGGGGATGCCCGCAAGGCCTCGACCATGATTGAGCCATAGCTAGCAGAGGCGAGTTTGAAGGTTGGTGGTTCGGCGTACCCGGGGAGGGGGTGCAGGCTCGTCGTTGGTTTAGAGGGTTGGTCAGAGGTGGCGTCAACATGGCGGTGGGCGATAGTGAGGGGAGGGTGCGGCAACAAGGCTGACGCGGGAGTGCAGCTGGCCGCGTGCGTTGGAGACAGGCGGTTCGGGGTGGTCGTGGGCGGTTTCGGAAAGAAGATTAATAAGGGCATTAGGTAGAAGAATACCATCTGCGACATTACATCGATTCGAAATAATCGATTGACCCACAAAATTGACTGGCTCCTAGACAGGCAATAGATTCAACATTTAACAATTTGAAGTACAACTGCTAAGCTAGTTAAGCGATTTCTGAGGGGAAAATGGAAGTAATGAGTGTGAGTGAAACAGAGGCACGAGAGATACGGCAGTTACTGTATACCAAACACTATGTATACGGAAGAAAGCAAGTACTGTCTATTCTAGGGGTGCCGGTTTACGCATCACTTGCCAATTCCATCCAAAAACACCCAGGCTGATGTACATAATTTGTACGATCCGTACATATTCGTACATGGCATGTACATACGTACGTAGTTATCATACATACTGTTGGAGATGCATGCAGATGCTCCAGCGGAAAATAGCGACGGAAAATCACGTATTAATCACGTACGTGCACCCATAAATCAGTGGTGTCCATCGCTTGCATCTGCATGATTTATCTTCATCGTCTGTGCGCTTTTAGGGAAGCTCTTCTTCGTTGTTTTTTTGGGCAGAAATCACTGTTTTGACCTAAGGACGAAATCAATTCACAAACTGAACTGTTCTGGAAAAAAATTCACCCAACTGACCTTTTTGTGTGGCGCCCGACAGCTAGGCGCCACACTACACTATGCAGCGCCTAACACACAAGCGCTACACATCTGGACAGCGTGGCACCCCGGAGCCAGGCCTGGCCCCACCCCTGATGGTGCAGCGCCTAGGCGAAAGGCGCTACACTATCATGTGCAACGTCTAGACGAAAGGCGCTACACATGCACTTACTAACCGCCTCGGAGGCAACAGAGAGCAAGACTAAAAATTGCTAAGTCAATGTGCAGCGCCTAAGAGCTAGGCGCTACACTTGTAGCGCCTGACTTCTGGGCGCTGCACGATTGATCCACCACTCGTGGCCTGACCGGCGAGCTTAAACGCATAGGGCGCGGCGTGATCTGACATGCCATGACATGCACCGTCAGAATTTGAGTTACTACCTGCTGTGGTCGATCTGCAGGTTGGCTGGCTCACGGGCAGGGGCTGGCTGCTGGTCACGTATTTGTACACCCATGCTCCCGCGGTTAAAAGCAAGCAAGCACGGACCCTTGGACGGTCACCGCGGATCTTCTCCATCCCTGTTGTGTGTCGGCCACTATGCAATCAGATCAAATGATCTTTTTAGAAAGAAGAAAAAAAGAGCCCGGGGTATGATCAGAACGAGCATATGTGCATGGATCGATTAAATAAAAGGAATATGTAGCCAAATATCAACAAGAGTGAGCGCGCGCGGGAGAGAGTAGTATATTTCCGTTTAGTTTCGCCAGATTTTGTCTTTCCTTCAGTAATGACCAGGCGTTGAGCAGTGGAGTACAACTAGCATCTAGCCAGTGTAGTTAATCAAGAATAGTGTCGGCCGGCCCGTGGTGGTAACAGTAAAACGGAAGCGTACGTACGTAAACAGTAAATGCGCAATAGAACTTACCAGTAGTAGGGATAGATTCATCGCATGGCATATCTACCTACTGCGAGCAAGGCAGGGCAAGTGCAGGTAGTAACTCAAATTTTGACCGTGCATGTCATGTCACGCCACGCCCTATGCGTTTACAACTCAGTCGGTCAGGCCACACGCGGTGGATCAATCTTGCAGCGCCTAGACGTTAGGCGCTACACTGTATCGTGTAGCGCCTAGCTCTCAGGCGCTGCACACTGACTTAGCAATTTTCAGCTTTGCTCTCTGTTGCCCCGAGGCGGTTAGTAAGTGCATGTGTAGCGCCTTTCGTCTAGGCGCTGCACATGATAGTGTAGCGCCTTTTGCCTAGGCGCTGCACCATCAGGGGTGGGCCCAGGCCTGGCTCCGGGGTGCCACGCTGTCCAGATGTGTAGCGCCTGTAGGCGCTGCACAGTGTAGTGTGGCGCCTAGCTGTCGGGTGCCACACAAAAAGGTCAGTTGGGTGATTTTTTTCCAGAACAGTTCAGTTTGTGAATTGATTTCATCCTTAGGTCAAAACAGTGATTTCTGCCCTTTTTTTGTGCAAGGCGGGCCAGAAAGCTAGTGCAGGCTTGGGTTAACTTATGGAGCAACTAAACTAAAGGTTACCTTTTGAGACGCTTCGGTAAGGATCATTTTTTTTTTGCCTGGGGACGTGTCAAGTGATGTGTAAACCGTCACCATGTGTTGCGTGTTGGGTGCTTCCTTTGATTTTTTTTATTTTCTATGCATGGTGTTGGGTTTTAGATTTTTTTTTTGTTTTCAATGCTTTTCTTCAAGAGACACAATATGTGCTTCTGTGCACATTTATGCTTCTCGAAAAAGGGAAAAACACATATTTACTTTCGCGAGAATCACAGACTTACTTTCACAAGAAGTATAGTTGTGTTTTTCACAAAGAAAAAAACACAGTTGTGTTTCTACGAGAAACACAACTATGCTTCCGCGAGAAGCATAGCTCAAAAACACAGCCTTGCTTCCCAGAAGCACATACCGTGCTTCCCCGAAAAAAGAGAAAAGCACAACATATGCTCCCCCCCCCCCAAAAAAAAGTGAAAATCGCACTGTGCTTCTGGGCTCAGGTTTTTTCCTTCCATTTTTTATTCATTTTTATTGCCCTTTTTAGTTTTTTTTCTTTTTTATGGATTTTTATTTTGCATTTCTGATTTTTTCTGAGAAATGTTTAACGAAACCTAATAACACGGATCTAGTTTTTGAATATCCCAACGCAAGAAATCCAACAGTGAAAGCGATTTGGTATTTAGATGCACGGTTTAATAGATACAATTATTAAATAAATAAATAAATAAACAAAAAGAGAAAAAATACTCTCAGGTTGTGACAAGTGGCAAACATACATTGCTCCACTTGTCAACACCTGGAAGGCGGATAGTGGCCTTTGCAAGGGGTAACCATTAACTAGTGATTTCGTTAACTTATAAATATTCATGGCCTCCCGCCTATAATTTGGGCTTGCCCATTATGAGAATCAAAGGTCGAATCAATCCCTCCGGAACGTATATGGCTGCACAGGGCGCGACTTTGTCTTGCTTATACCGGCCCAGTAAGAAAATAAGTGTAGCTTCCCATTCGTTTCTTTCAACTCATTGTACGTTTTCCCATTTTTTTCATTTGTTTATATTTTCAAAACATATTCTAAATACATATATTTCAAACCATAAATTTATTTATTTTATTCATGAACTTGAAAATGTTAACGGGGTGCAAGTTTTTTTGTTAGTATAATTTAAATAATGATGATACATTATGTATTTTATTTAAAAAAAGAGAGACCATTTATTATAAATATTTGGACATATAAGAAAAATGTATGGTTGGTAGGAAAGGAAGTAGACATCAAAACATATATTTGAAAAGAATGTTAATCATGATATGAAAAATGATAAACCTGCATAACAAAATGTATGAGATATATACCAACAATGTACAATTGTATGGAAACAATTGACATCAACACATATATTTGGAAAAAATGACTATCATGTATATGAAAATTGTTAACGTGTATAAAAAATGTTTCCAATGTATATAAAAATGTAAAACGTGCATGGAAAAAATAGACATCAAAACATATAGTATTTAAAAAATTAAACATGTATTAGAAACTTTTGTAGACATATACAAAACATGTACATTATGTATCAAAAAAATAGACCAAAAAAAGTATTAAAAATGTTAATCATGTATTTTGAAAATGGTAAATGTGTATATGAAATGGTCATGATGTATATTAAAAATGTTGAACGTTTACCGAAGAAAAGTTCACATGTGTTGAAAAAAGGAATCAGTTGAAAATTGACAAAGAAACAAAGAAAAACAAAAACACCAGCAAAAACCAAAAAATAAAAGCAAAAAACATAAAATAAAAACAAAAAACTAATGCAAAAGAAAGGAAATAGAGAAACCTGAGAAGGAAACAAAGAAAAGTGAAGAAAACTTAGAGAAGAAACAAAGAAAACAGACAAAGAAAGAAATGAAAGCAAAAAACCTGTGAAAACTGAGAAAGAAACAAAAGAAACAAGAAAGAAAAGAAACAAATCAGTATTTAGATTGAGATGCGTAGGTGCGTTTAGCTAGCTAGTAAAGTACTTATAATACTATGATTAATGGCACAGTCAAGCTTTATATTCTATATACCTAAGAGAATCATCTCTATTAATTTATTTATCTCAGTATGGAAGCATGCCACCTCATCATATAATTATGAATGAGATAAGACCCACCACAACAGGCAATCATGCATGCAAAAGGACCCACTACACCATTCAACCATGCATAAAAAAATCCATTTAATTTTTCTACTTATATTCAATAAATATTGTTACATCTATACATAGTCTAATAAGGCATATGTATTTTAAATTTTGATTCTCATGTTATCAACCCAAAATTTTGATCAACAAATTTCCATAGCAACACACTTGGTATATCCTCTAGTATAGCTGAATTCCACTAGCCAAGAATTCAACTTTTAGCTCAAACTTCATATGTAGCTAGCTAGCATAGTATATAGTACTGATATACTACAGTTAATGGTACTTACGTTTTCCCACCATTGGACATGATACCAACTTCTATTCAATATGATATCTGAGCCAGGAGGTTTTGAGTTCAAGACTCTGTCAATGCAATATTAAAAAAAGATCATGCAGCTACATAAATCTCTCGTCTAAGTACTAAAATAGACTACACGTGAGGGGGTTGTTGAAATATATTGTCTGCCTCTCTTCGTCAGTTCGGACCTTTGGATGAGTTGACTAGATCATGAATTCAATAACTTCTTTTTTTACTTATATATGAGCGCCACACTAGTTGTCAAACACGCTAAACTACTGTAGCCGATTCTAGAGCACACTTCCATCCCATGCATAAAGCATCAAAAGAAGCAAAGATATCTTGTGCACTTGCAAAAAGCCAGGAGAATTCAATTACACTAAAGGGTAACACGCGCTTTACCATGTTGTTCTTTGGTCTTGAAAATAGTTCAATTTTCTTTCAAGAGTTATTATGACAATTTATATTTTATGCATACCGGCATACCGCGGAGGCGGTTGAGCAAACGTGGATCTCGGCAGACATTATTGGGTCGGTCATGGAGGCCTATCCTTCTAGTTTTGGGAAGGTTCCGGTCAATTTTTTTCTTTTCTTTTTTTCTCTGCCAGTTTTCTTTTTCATGTTCTATTTTTATTTAAGCCAGCCCACTTATTTTCTGCCCACGTAGTTTGGAAAACCTTATTTGTCGCGCAATGCGGCAAATAATTGGAGTTTTGCATGGGGCCCAAGAGAAGGACAGCCTGTTTTAATTTTTTCTGTGTTATGATTCTATTTTTATTTCTCTATTTCTTTCCTTACAAGTTTATTATTTCTTTTTTACTTTTTAAAATTCAATATCTAAAATACTGTTCACAAATTCAATTTTTTTAAAATTTTCAAAAATATTCAGAATACCAAAATTTTATTCCCATTTCGAAACAAATTCAAAACTATATTTTAAAAAAAATCCCATTTTCTCAAAAAAAATATTTTCCAAAATTATTCGATTTTAAAAAAATGTATCTAGTTTTTCCAAATTCAAAAAAATATTCTTGTTTAGTAAAATTTTAAAGAATCCAAAAATGTTCGAGTTTAAAATAGCACATTTTCTAAAATTGTTCAGAATGTTCAAAACATATTCCCGTTTTCAATTATTGTTAATAAATTAAAAAAATTGTGTTCATAAAAGTTTCATGCTTGTAGAAATGTTTGTGAATTTTCTAAAAAAGTTCCCATTTTGAATTTGTTTGCGATTTTGCAAAAAATGTATGAATTTTTCAAAAAACCTTTTCGCATTTTTAAGAAAATGTTCAGGATTTCAAAAGTTGTTCAAATTTCCAAGAATATCCAGAAATTCATAATTATTTTTTAAAAAAAGTTTAAAATGAATCAATCAAAAGAATCGAAAAGTGCTTCGAATCTTATGCTGCAGTATGTTATTAAACTAGATGATAGCCCGCACGTTGTGGCGGGAACACGTTGGAATTGTTTGCAGTATATTATTTTGATGAGATTTGATTGTCTTGAATTTGAATATTGAACTAAAGATTAAAATTACATATGATTTGTTGTATTCAGTTACTAGAAGTGGGGATCAACTAGTTAAGTATATATGATATTTGCGCTGGCCTTGGGTTAGCAGGATGCGTTTGTTCGAGTGACTAGCAGCACATGGTCGGGTCTTTGAGGTCGTGAGTTTGATCCTTCAACACGTTTTTTTTATCACGCCTTACAAACATAGGTCATTTTGGTGCCTGACAGTGGGTTGGCCCAGACGCGTACTGTTGTGCGTTCCATGCACTATTTGGCGCAAGTAGTGTCTTATAGTAGCTCCCACGCAGCTAGCTCAAGAAAAAGCAAAAATAATTGCTCTGTCCCCCAGGCTGGATTGTGCCTCAGCCGCACTCCCCTACTGGGTCTGCTCCGTATCTGGACCATCGATCCTCGCCGAGGGATGCAAAAATATGTTGCGGCCGCAAGGAACCAAACTTGCGACCCATCCAGTTCCTCAGCCAGATGCCAACTGAGCTAGGTCAGTTTTGTTACATAAAAATTGTTGGTCCTCCTACTAAAATATATATGGATTTTGTTCCATCCGTTCCGCACGTGGTTCTCATTTTTTTTGTTTGTCCCCCTGGCGGGCCAGACTGGGCCTAAGCACACATTTCTTTTCTATCAAAAGGATGAGCAGCAAAAAAAATTAGGCCACGCGGGCATTGAACTATGGACCTCCCCATTATGCTGATGGACAAAACCAACTCAACTAGCTTGCAATTATGATAGGATTATCCAAAGTTGGAGCTTTATAAGCTACCTTGCAATTATGATAGGATTAATCTCACCTTGGAGCTTTATCCTATATCCCATCTGTTTTTATATGTCCCTAGGTTGTCTAAAAATATGGAAGTTGTCTCGAGAATCATGACTAGAACAAGGGACTCCATAAATTGTTGCCGGTGGTAGCTTGCAAGTGACAATAAAAGAGAATATGCTGGTTGTCCATAATTAAAAAAAATTATGGGCACGTGTCAACAAAAGAGGAAATGTTGGCTAATGAGGCCGCCCATGTAATAGCTAAGTTTTGTTTTGATAATAGGGTGGATGGGATTCTTGTTAATGATGTACCGCCCTGTGTGGTGAATTCTGTAATGAACGATTGTAACACGTCTTTGGTTAATTAATATATGAGGCGGTGTTCAATTTTTTTTTAAAAAATGTGGGCACGTGAGCACTAAAATAATCAAAGAGAATATACCCTAATAAATAAGGGACACTCATGTCCGGTTATCCATTGATTATGCTAATGAAACAGGATTTATGTGATGCAATTAATAATCCATCCGATTACGCTGTTATATGAGAGAATGGTCGAAGCAACCATGTTCCGAAGGTCGCCGGGCTGCCATCAAATGAGGAGGCAGCCGCAACCCCGAGATGGAGGCAGACCCGAAGGGACAAAAAGCCACGAGTTGGGTGATCGCAGCCATACCAAGCAACCCTATCACTATCAAGATCTCGTGGGCCAAACAAGACCTTGGAGAAGACGGCTGCTCCTCGCCGCGGAGACCATTTTTGATGAACACACCAATTATCTCTCCCGTCGCTTCTCACAAAAGCAAATTCCCTTCCGTTATAACGTATGAACATATGTGCTAGTAATACTTATAAACTAGGATTGATGGTACGTACCTTATGCCACCATTGGACATGATACCAACCTCTTCTTTTTTACTTATATATGAGCGCCACACTGGTTGTCAAACATGCTAAAGTACTCTAGTCGATTTTAGAGCACACTTTCATCCCATGCATAAAGCATCAAAAGAAGCAAAGATATCTTGTGCAAACGACACTTGGTGAAGAGCTTGAGCACTTACCAAAAGCCACGGGCCTTCTATTACACTAAAGAGTAACACGCGCTTTGTAGTGCTGTTCTGTTCTTCAGTTTCAAAATTAATTATATTGTCTTCCAAGAGTTATTATGGCAATTCGTATTTTATGCATACCGTGGAGGTGTTCGAGCAAACATGGACCTCGACTGATATTATTGGGTTGGCCATGTAGGCCAATCCTTCTAGTTTTGCGAAGGATCCGTCCATTTTTTTTTCCACTGCCAGTTTTCCTTTTCATGTTCTATTTTTCTATTTAAGTCAACCCACTTATTTTCCGGCCCACATAGCTGGGAAAACCCTATTTGTCGCACACTGCAGCAAATAGTCGGAGCTTTGCATGGGACACCTTAGACAATGCCGACTTGTTTTCATTTTTTCTATGTTCTGCTTCTATTTTTTTCTTTCTCTTTTTCTTTCCTTGCAATTTTATTTACCCTTTTTCCTTTTTTGTAAATTCAACATTTTAAAAATAATATTCTGATTTTTAATTTTTGTTCAAATTTTCAAAAAAATCAGACTTCCAAAATTTTGTTCCCATTTCGGAAAATATTCAGAACTTTAAATATTTGTTGTCATTTTAAGAAAATTCGAAATTAAAAAATAGCTATCATTTTCTGAAAAAATGTTTGTATTTTCCCAAATGCTTTGAGATTTTTATAAAAAATTGCACCTGATTTTCCCAATTTGTAATAATATTCTTGTTTTAGTAAAATGTTCAAAAAAATGTTGGCGTTTAAAAAATAAATTTTCTAAAATTATTCTGAATGTTCAAAACATGTCCCCGTTTTTAATAATTGCTCCTAAATTCAAAAATTGATTGTGTTTTTTTAAGTTTTATTATTCAAAAGTGTTTGTTAAGTCAAAAAATGTTTTTTTTTCGTTTTTTTAAATGTATGATTTTTTCAAAAAATTGTTTGCTTTTTTAGAAAATAGTCAGGATTTTAAAAATTGTTCACATTTCCAAGAATATTCGACAATTCATAATTCTTTTGTGTAAAAAGTTCAGAAAGCATCAATAAGAAAACAAAAGGTGTTTCGAATCTTACACTGTAGTATGTTATCAAATACTCGCGCTAGCCATGGGTTAGCCGGATGCGTTTGTTCGAGTGGCTAGCAACACGTGGTCAGGTCTTTGATGTCGTGAGTTTGTGAAGGAAATATACCCTAGAGGCAATAATAAAATTGTTATTTTATATTTCCTTATTCATGATAAATGTTTATTATTCATGCTAGAATTGTATTGATCGGAAACTTAAATACATGTGTGAATATATAAACAAACATCGTGTCTCTAGTAAGTCTCTACTAGACTAGCTTGTTAATCAAAGATGATTAAGTTTTCTAACCCTAGACATGTGTTGTCATTTGATGAACGAGATCACATCATTAGGAGAATGATGTGATGGACAAGACCCATCTGTTAGCTTAGCATATTGATCGTTCAGTTTTATTTGCTATTGCTTTCTTCATGTCATATACATATTTCTTTGACTATGAGATTATGCAACTCCCGGACATCGGAGGAATACCTTGTGTGCTATCAAACGTCACAACGTAACTGGGTGATTATAAAGATGCTCCACAGGTATCTCCGAAGGTGTTTGTTGGGTTGGCATAGATCAAGATTAGGATTTCTCTCTCCGAGCATCGGAGAGGTATCTCTGGACCCTCTCAGTAATACAGATCATAAGAAACCTTGCAAGCAAAGTGACTACTGAGTTAGTTGCGGGATGATGTATTACGGAACGAGTAAAGTGACTTGCCGATAACGAGATTGAACTATGTATGAAGATATCGACGATCGAATCTCGGGAAAGTAACATACTAATGACAAAGGGAATAACATATGTTGTCATTCCAGTTCGACCGGTAAAGATCTTCGTAGAATATGTAGGAAATAATATGAGCATCCAGATTCCGTTATTGGTCATTGACTGGAGAGGTGTCTCGGTCATGTCTACACAGCTCTCGAACCCGTAGGGTCCACACGCTTAACGTTCGATGACGATTTTATATTATATGAGTTATGTGATTTGGTGACCGTATCTTGTTCGGAGTACCGGATGAGACGAGGACGAGGTCGACTTCAGCAGGGGGGACGCGGAGTCCACCAACGGCGGCATGTTGCCAGGACAAGTCATCAACGTCTCATCTCACATCGGCGATGCATAGGCCGGCGTGGCGGCGGATTTGTTAAAATTATGCATACTTAGGCTTTGTTTTTAATGCTGGTCTTTTGTTAGAGCAATGTTTAGGTCAACTTGCTATGTTTAATTACTAAAATTGCTCGATTCAGTAAGTGTAGTCTGTGTGCTATACGCTCTTTTGTATGCCCAAATTAGCAACCGATGTTAAATTATGCAATGACGTGGATGAGGACAGTACTCGGGGAAATTTCCACCAAAATTTGAATGATCAAACTCATCCCATGGGCGTAAAGCAGAAGAATCGTTTGCGATGCACACAAACATTCAAAGTGAATGGTGTCCAGCGGCACCGCGTGCAAAGTTTCCCTTCACATTTCGAAATTTCCCTTCATTTCAAAATTTTTGGCCTACTGCCGAAATATCTACCCCGCCCCCCTTCCCCACCCCCTTTTCTCCCCGACCACAAGTCACATTTCCCTTGTTTCCTCCTTTCTTCCTTCCTTCCTAAGCTATAGCCGCTTCCTTGCTTGCTTCCTCGCTCTCGCCGTCTCGCATCCTACCATTGGGAAGTATCGCTGCCATATACATATGCAGCTACGATTATGAAAAGTAACCATTCGTAACTGAAATGGTCATAAGCAAAGTGAGAAATAGTGGCGCAAATCACTGCAGCTACCAAGAAAAAGTGCAGTTCCAATCTAGCTGTGATACGTGGATGTGTTTTGCTAAGGGCGCCAAAAACATCAGTTTTGGCCATTTAGGTGTCCAAGCCACTCAGATCAATAAGACCATACAAACGACAATGGGAGAAACAGTCACAGAACTCTGGCAACTCCATTGTCTAAATTGGGAGAGCATAGACGCAATACTGCACGAAAACTATAGAAAAATAAAAACACGGAATATGCATGTGATGTAGCAACCTACAGATTTTTTTTGGAACTATGATGATTTTTATAGCAAATTCGGAAACTATACATCTTAATGGAGAAAAATCAAAAGTATCACCCCGTCGGCCTCCCGTTGGCCGAAAAGGGACTTTTCGGCCTCCCATTGGCCGAAGAGGGACTTTTCGGCCAACCCTTGACCAAAGAGGGACTTTTCGGCCAACCCTTGACCAAAGAGGGACTTTTCGGCCAACCGTTGGCCAAAAAGTACTTTTCGGCCAACAGTTGCTCTATTTTTTAAAAAATCATATCAAATAGGATTTTTAGTATTTTAATTTGATTCTTTTTGCATTAGATTAGAAATTTTATGAAGTTTCTGTAGATATCAAGTTTGACTAGATTTGAAAGTTTGAATTTGAATTTTCATGAATTTTCTCAAATCACTAAATTGCCTATAATTTGAGCTATGAGTATTCTTTTTAGATGATTCTTTTTGCTACTGGTTCTTTGTGACTTTGTTTATCAGTAGTAATTAATTGGTGAATTTTAGGATTATTTAAAATTAGGCTTTTACGCCATTCTCTCCCTCCATTTTCTCCCGCCATTTTATTTCCTGCCATTCTCTCCCTCCATTTTCTTTCCGGCCATTCTCTTCCGCGATCTTCTTTCCCGCCATCTTCTTTCTTGCCATCTTCACTTCTCAACTTATAAAATGAGCCTCATGGTGTCCACGATCATAGATAACATCGTCTGACACAGTCTGTGTCTCCTGCGTCGGTGCTGGTGGTGGAGTGTGAAACACTGTCTGGGAGAAATCATAAGTGTTTGCAGCTTCGTCATCATCATCGTAGAGTGTTTCACACTTATGACTTCTCTCACACAGTGTTTCACACTCCACATGAAGGCATCATCGTCATCCTCCGTCGATGCAGCACTCCTTAGTGTGGCGGGAGAGAATGGCGGGAAAGAAAATGGCGGCAAAGAAAATGAAGGGAAAAAGATTGCAGGAAAGTACTTTTTTTCAGGTATAAAACGGCAATGGTTATACAGGATTTACAAGGCACTTTTAAATATAAACTCCAATGAAGCTCAAAACAAGTTTTCTAGTAGGATAAAAGAAATAAAATACAAAAAAATACTATAAATAAAATAGCTACTGATAACTAAACATAAACAAAATGAATATGTCAAAAAAACTAAAGAAAAAAAATTTAAAGCAATTAAAATTGAAAGAAATAGCATAAAACCTATAAAACACTAAAACAGAATTGTTTTCATAAAAACCTAATTTTAAATAATTATAAAATTCGCCAATTAATTACTACTGATAAACAAATTCACAAAGAACCAATGGCAAAAAGAATCATCTAAAAAGAATACACCTAGCTCAAATTATAGGCAATCTAGTGGTTTGAGAAAATTCATGAAAATTCAAATTCAAATTTTCAAATCTAGTCAAACTTGATATCTACAGAAACTTCATAAAATTTCTAATCTAATGCAAAAAGAATCAAATTAAAATACTAAAAATCCTATTTGATATGAATTTTTTAAAAAGTAGAGCAACTGTTGGCTGAAGAGGGACTCTTTGGCCAACTATTGGCCGAAAAGTACTTTTTGGCCAACGGTTGGCCGAAAAGTACTTTTTGGCCAACGGTTGGCCGAAAAGTCCTTTTTGGCCAACGGTTGGCCGAAAAGTCCCTCTTCGGCCATCGAGAGGCCGACGGGGTGACACTTTTGATTTTTCTCCATTAGGATGTATAGTTTTCAAATTTGTTATAAAAATCATCATAGTTTCAAAAAAAAATCGCAACCTACATGGGCAATGAAATACAGATGGTCCAACAAAAGCAAACATCAAATATTACAAATATTATCTAAGGATTTCCCAAACCGTGAAATGAGAATGCGAGAGCCAAGAGTATCTCAAAGGAAATCAACGTCATGGCATCGACACAATGATCTATCAAAGGGGTCGCTAACAGTCAGATCATGTATGTGCCCAATATGTATCTCGTCTCCGTAGTAAGAGTCACAGCTAAAATTAAACTGAGCACCTTGAGAAACCCTGTTATCCAGCTGTAGTTTTCTGTGCTGACCAGCTCTCCATTCAGAAATGTATTTCTTTCGATTTATTGCAGTGCGTGATGCAAACTCCATATGTTCTAGTACTTTTGCATTCAAAAGAAAGAACCTTGCAAAATCAACATCTCTCGGTGTTCCTTGATAGTTTATCAGCACTACTTTTTTGAGATGGAGCTCCAAACATTCAATATAGCCAAGTGGAAAATTGTGTCGTGCTCTTTTTGATGCCCCAGTCCGATATAACTGAAATATGATTTGTAGTTAGTTTCGGATATGGTCCGACATAGGGATGATTGGCTGATGGCACAAGAAGAAAATGAAGCAACTAGCCATGATGTAAAGAGGACGATAAAGTAGATCGATGGTTAAAAAAATCTCACCAAGACATATAACTTCTCCAAGCAAGGAAAGAATGTCACAAAGTCAATGGCATCATCGACACTTGGAGGGGAAATGCGCAGAACCAACACTTTAACGGCCCGCACCACATTCATCAAATTGACAGCGAGAATTCCCTAAATTAAGCAATACACACAAATGGTTAGCACGAGAATCTGCAAGGCATAACACAAAAATTAAAGGCCATGGCTACCTGAAGAACATTTGTTTCAAGCTTGCCTTTGGTGAACCCTTCTGGCAAAGAACCCAGGAAGTCCAGTTTGGGTGCGCAAAGCACACGGACTGATAGGTCACCATCTAGTCCAGACAGGAACAACTTTTCTAGGAGAGGGGCATCTTCAACAATGACTTCTTGCAACAATTCATCTGGTTCATTTGGCCAACCAGACCACACACCTAGCCTCCTAAGGGTGGACGAGTTGATCCGAACACCACGGACACCGTCCAATTCACTAAGCACCAAGCTCTCCAGTGCAGTGCATCCAGCAAGAACGCGGTGGAGGACGACCTCCGAGACGACGACACCTTTAAGTGTGAGCTGCTTGAGTTTGGGGAAATGTAGATCTCCGGCCAATGTAGTCGCGGAGGGGAAATGGATCATGTAGCCGGTGCACTTGATGCTGAGGATGTGGAGGGCGGGTAAAAACCGGAGCACGGACGGCGGCAGCGCATACGGAACCTCCTCCCTTGGCACTAGCCAAAGTTCCTTGCCGATTTCCTTGCGGTTTTGCCACAGATCGAACTCGGTGAGGCCTTTGAAGGCTGGTGACTGGAGCCAGCCGTTCAGTAATGGGGAGACATAGTCAGATTTGTAGCCGTACCAGGTAAGGGAGAGCCGGCGGCAGGGCGCCTGGTGGTCGGCGAGAATGCGGGAGACGAGGCTGGAGGGGGCGGGCTCGTCTTCGCGGCGGAGAACGACGCCGAGGTTGAGCGGGGCGGAGCGGAAGAGGGGTCGCCACCGGGTGGAGAGGATCTGGGTGCGGGCGCCGTCCTTGGTGGGGAGGAGCGAGATTATGCGCCGGAGAACGTCGACGTGGAGGTCGCTGATCAGGTCGGGACCTTCCCCGACTTCGCGCTTATCGTTCGCCGGTGGTGAGACGCCGGCGACCAACTCGGCCTCCTGCCATTTTCGCTTTTTGGTTCTGCGGGTAGCCATCGCCGCCGCCGCCCGGGGAAAGAGGAGGCTGCGTGTTGTTTTTGTTGGCAAAATGGTGTGTGGAATTTCTTCAGAAGAGAAAACGTACTCTAGAAGACTGAAGGACAGAAAAAGATCCATTTAGCCTCTCAGCAGTGGTAGGAGCCTCCCCTACTGTGATTTGTCACAAAAAAAAGGTTTTCAGGCTCTTATATTTTCTAATTGATTTTTGCAAATTTGTTTTATATTTTAGGTTTTTTTGCGAGGAAATTCACTTTTTAGTTGATCAGATAAGATGTTGAGCAGCATGTTACTTGTGAGACAATTGGACACGATTCCAACTTTTTTATACTTACATATGAGCACAACAATAGCTCTCTCACATTCTAAAAGAACCTCCATCCAGTTTTTAAAATCACAAGCAGGAATCATCAAATGGTAGAGCCACCACTTTACATTTCATAACATTTTATGTATATTTATATTCTGCAAGCTTCTGCAACATATCTTCGCAAACCTACCGACCGAAAGAGTACACACATTTCATGTGGGGCTTGAGAACTCGTACTTGCAAAAAGGCACCAAAATCCTCTTTCTCTTAGTTCAAAACATGCTCGTGCATTTACATAAACGTTCAAAGTTTACAATGTTACGAAGAACTCACATGATCTAGCCGAGCCTCGTTAGCACACTGGCTTAAATAAACAAACATACATGACGAAAATTCGCACGGGCACACACCTGCGCAAACTCCTGTCGCTGTCGATCTACGTCGTGGTTCGTGCACATGTTTGGACAGAAAATGATTGAAAAATTAATGGAGATTCTTTAACTGTCTAAATACGAGACACTATACATGTTTATTTTACATGATTAAGTCGGTGGACCCTTGTTATACGTCTCTCTACATGTGCGTATCCTACAGCTCCTGTTATGTTACATACTCTGTTTCATGACTTCCGTTCACTGTTCATCATCTTCCTCCTTTGTCTTTGTCATGTTCTTCTCTTATGTTCGACTGTTGTTTCCTCCTCTTCTTTATATTTTCCCCTTCTTTTATCACATCTCCGCTCATGCGCCCGTACTGTCTTATCCACTCGCTGATTCATGCATCATTCTTCACATGAAAAATTGCTACTTTCATTTTTCCAAGCTTTTATGTTCTCTTGCCTGAAATATGCATCCTTTTATTCTTGAATATCTTCATCAATGTACTGTCAAATATTCATTTCTAAAAAGACTTTGATGCCATCGTTATGAATTTTAGGGTTTTAACCATATACCATTTGAATTTCCTTCTTGAAAGTGCACTGTGTTTCCTATCGTTTTCTTTTATTTTCAGTGCTAACATGTTTTTTGTCGTTCTACGAGCTTGCAGCCTATGAAACTGACATGTTTTGTCATGAAACTTACAATGTGTATTCAGTTTTCGTTGGTCGAACTTGTGCCTATTTTGGTCGATCATTTGCTAATCATCTATTACTGCCCCGCACTGAACAAGTCATGCATGCAACTTAGCTAACATTAATAGTTGCGGGGAGCAGAGGCAGACGACTCATCTTCTTTCTCGCTCCTCTTTCCATATTCTTCTTCCTTTTCTACTCACATCCTCTAAGATCTGCTTTGTTCACACTTCTACTGGATGTTGGTGCCGGCGTTTCTGGGATGTTGCCGGTGAAAATCTTCCAAGATGACGACGCCGTCTGGCATTGGTTGTGGAGGTTTCTCATCCTATGAGAACCATAGAAAAAACCGCAGTTGACCCCAATGTAGTTCATGTCTGAGGTAAATCATGATGTATGCTTTAATCTCGTCCAAATCATATCCGACTACTTTTTGGTACTAAATTGGTTGTTGCTACTTTTGTACTGCCCAGTATGCAATGGCTGCAGAGGCTTGTGCAACAAAGACAATGTTCTGAAGAACCACTACTCCCCTCTTCTTTTCGACATGATTGCATAGAAAGAACGACAAGTTTCAAATAGTTATTTGAATCTTGTTCCTGAGATGTTGATTTAATTGTTTATTCATTATAGATTTTCTATTATGTGTTTGCGTATTCACTGATGAAAATGTAGATCCAACATGGTTTCAATTGCCTTATGAATTCATACAGATTCAAAACTAGAAACTCGTATCAACATTTTACCTAATGCTGGACCACTACCTAAGCATACATAACTTTTGTTTGGATACCAAATTTTACATTTATGTCTACGTATCTGTAATTTTCATGGTGTGTCACATGACACTTATTACATAACAATTGTAAGACTGCACATCATTCTCTGAAATGTACTCTTTAGAAAAATATCAGCAACATGCACTCTTCTTTTCATAACATTATTCTGTTCATAATTGCTTTTAACAATATTTCTTTATTTACTTCCATTTTCATATATTATCCCCTGTTTTCCAATCAATGATTTGTTAAAACATATAAGCATTACAAGATATGTTACAAGTAAACTTACAGTTTTGCTTTAAGCAAAACAAGGATTTGCTTTTTTTTTCATGTCACCAATAGTGAAGGAAAA
Source organism: Triticum timopheevii (assembly GCA_963921465.1). Lineage (NCBI taxonomy): Eukaryota > Viridiplantae > Streptophyta > Magnoliopsida > Poales > Poaceae > Triticum > Triticum timopheevii. The sequence goes on from OY997274.1 coordinate 543,593,864, forward strand.
ACTTATTTCACTCTAACAAGTGGAAACAGTTCTTATATTTGTACCCCATCCAGTTCTGTCACAAATCCTCTACCATGACACTGTTGTCACATTGAAACTACTGCTTGACCACCACCTAAGTATATATAAATTTTGTTTGGATACCAATTTTGATATTCATGTCTACGTATATGTAATTTTCATGTTCTGTCACATGACACTTCTTACATTTCAATATTAATCCAATACATTATTCTTTGTAATATACTCCCTCTGATCTAAAATAACGGTCGCAGATGTAAACTAAGGTTATTAGTTCAACTTTAGTTCAAACTTGCAACACTTATTTTGGATCGTAAGAATATACAATTCATAATTGATACCTCCTTTTCATTAATCCGGTATTGGAACAAGAAAGGTTATCCCACACCTATTTCCCTAGAGGTGACCCTGGGTATTGAACCCACGAGAGGAAGATTCCCTTGAAGTGATGGTCTCTAGCAAGCTTTTCCCAAAGTGTCAAATCCAGCTTTTGACTGGATCAGCAATCAAATTGTGATTCAAACACTTATAATAAAAAGAAGGTATGGGGATGAAGTCTTAATGCTTACAACCATGTATTTGTGTTGGGATAAAAAAGATATTAGTTTGTGCTCGGGAAGTCACCCATCAAGAGGTGCTTGCTTCGTATCGGAGTGGGGGATGTGTCCAAATAACATCTTGACCGGCATGAGTCATGCATCAAGAATCAGTTGTCCTACCAAAGGCCCTATCCGTTTTGCGGGGTCGCCTCGATAATTAAGATAGCAATATTAGACAAAAGCATTGGGCACTACACCTCATGAATCCCCAAGGATATGATCCATGTTACCATACTAAACCTTACTGTCACCGGTGTTCGATATAACACTTCACGGTTGATAACCTACAAGTATAGGGGATTGCAATAGTTTTCGAGGGTAGAGTATTCAACCCAAATTTATAGATTCGACACAAGGGGAGCCAAAGAATATTTGCAAGTATTAGCAGCTGAGTTGTCAATTCAACCACACCTGGAGATTAATTATCTGTAGCAATATGATTAATAGCACAGTAGTATGATAGTTTTGATAGTAGTAGCAATAGTACCAGTAACGGTAACAATGATAGCAATAGTTTTGTAGCAAGCGTAACAGTAACAATAGCAGTAGTAACTTAGGAAGGACAATATAATAGAAATTCGTAGGCATTGGATTGGTGAATTTGTTGGATGATATTCATCATATAACAGTCATAACCTAGGACGATACGGCACTAGCTCCAGTTCATAAATATAATGTAGGCATGTATTCCATAAATAGTCACACGTGCTTATGGAAAGAACTTGCATGACATCTTTTGTCCTATCCTCCCGTGGCAGCGGGGTCCATATGGAAAGTAAGGGATATTGAGGCCTCCTTCTAATAGAGAACCGGAACAAAGCATTAACACATAGTGAATACATGAACTCCTCAAACTACAGTCATCACCGGAAAGTATCCCGACTTCTGTCACTCCGGGGTTTGCGGATCATAACACGTAGTAGGTGACTATAACTTCCAAGATTAGATCTAGACCATAGATATAATGGTGATAACATAAACGGTTCAGATCTGAAATCATGGCACCCGGGCCCAAAGTGCCAAGCATTAAGCATGGCAAAGTCATAGCAACATCAATCTCAGAACATAATGAATACTAAGGATCAAGCCCTAACAAAACTAACTCGATTACATGATTAATCTCATCCAACTCCTCATCGACCAGCTAGCCTATGAAGGAATTACTCACTCCCGGTGGGGAGCATCATGCAATTGGCGATGGAGAAGGGTTGGTGACGACGAAGATCGAAGATCCCCCTCTCCGGAGCCCCAAACAGACTCCAGATCTGGCCTCCCGATGAAGAACAGGAGGCGGCGACGGCTCTGTCTCGTGAAACATGATAATTCTTTCTCCCTGCTTTTTTTTCTTCGAAAATGTGAATTTATAGCGTCGGAGATAGGGTCAGCGGGGCCAGGGGGTGGGGACAACCCACCTGGGCGCACCAGGAGGGGGGCGCGCCCTAGTGGGTAGTGCCCACCCAGGTGCCCCCCTCCGGTGGTTCTTGGCTCCAGTAATTCTCTTTTATTATATAAAAAATCCTCGCAAAGTTTCGTTCCAATCCGAGAAATTTTATTTCTGCACAAAAAACAACACCATGGTAGTTTTCCTGAAAACAGTGTCAGTTCGGGTTAGTTTCATTCAAATGCAAATTAGAGTCCAAAATAAGAGGAAAAGCGTTAGGAAAAGTAGATACGACGGAGACGTATCAACTCCCCCAAGCTTAAACCTTTGCTTGTCCTCAAGCAATTCAGTTGATAAACTAAAAGTGAAAAAGAAAAACTTTTATGAACTCTTTTGCTCTTGTTTACATAAATAAGCTTAAGTAGCACCCAGATTTTTAGCAAAGATTATAACTAACTGAAAGCACAAGTGCTCCCTAGGTGGTTTTGGTAATTAATGTCAACATATCTCTTGTTGGACTAACACTTTTATCCAGTATATTTCAGATAAGTTCAACAATGGAGTGGCATGGACTAAAGGATGTGGGAACTCCTTCAAGATGCTAAGGACAAAGGATTGGCTCAAGCTTCAAGCTCAAGACTCTCCATTTTACATTTTAGTGGTCCAAGATCACATTGAGTCTATAGGAAAAGCCAATACTATCAAGGAGGGATGAGGTGTTGCTTAATGAGCCTCTTGCTTCATGTGCTTTGTGATATGCTCCAAAACCCTCAGCTACTTTCCCACTTCCACAAATGACCTAAAACCTAAATCCAAAATCGGTCACACCGATTCTTCCTATCCGGCGCCACAGATTCCAAAAGTCATAGCCACTGCCACAAACCCTAAGCAAATCGGTCTTACCAATAGGGATCTCGGTCTCACCGAGATGGGATTGTAATCTCTCTGTGTATGTCCATTATCAAAATCGGTCTCACTGAGTTTGAGCAATCGGCACTACCGAGATTACAATGCAAACTCTCTGGATAACTTATTACCAAAATCGGTCCCACCGAGTTTGAGTAATCGGTCCCACCGAGTTTGCCTGACCAACTCTCTGGAAAGCTTATTACCAAAATTGGTCATACCAAGTTTGTGTAATCGGTCTTACTGAGATTACGTTATGCCCTAACCCTAACCAAATCGGTCTCACCGAGTTGCATTTCGGTCCCACCGAAAACCCTAACGGTCACATTATTTGCTAAATCGGTACGACCGAGTTTAATGATTCGGTCCCACCGAGTTTGGTAAATTGTGTGTAACGGTTAGATTTTGTGTGGAGGCTATATATACCCCTCCACCTCCTCTTCACTCATGGAGAGAGCCATCAGAACGAACTTACACTTCCAACTTACCATTTCTGAGAGAGAACTACCTACTCATGTGTTGAGGCCAAGATATTCCATTCCTACCATATGAATCTTGATCTCTAGCCTTTCCAAGTTGCTTTCCACTCAAATCTTCTTTCCACCAGATCCAAAACCTATCAGAGAGAGTTGAGTGTTGGGGAGACTATCATTTGAAGCACAAGAGCAAGGAGTTCATCATCAATGCACCATTTGTTACTTCTTGGAGAGTGGTGTCTCCTAGATTGGCTAGGTGTCACTTGGGAGCCTCCGACGAGATTGTGGAGTTGAACCAAGGAGTTTGTAAGGGCAAGGAGATCACCTACTTCGTGAAGATCTACCGCTAGTGAGGTAAGTCCTTCGTGGGCGACGGCCATGGTGGGATAGACAAGGTTGCTTCTTCGTGGACCCTTCATGGGTGGAGCCCTCCGTGGACTCGCGCAACCGTTACCCTTCGTGGGTTGAAGTCTCCATCAACGTGGATGTACGATAGCACCACCTATCGGAACCACGCCAAAAACATCCGTGACTCCAATTGCGTTTGAATCCTCCAAACCCTTCCCTTTACTTTCTTGCAAGTTGCATGCTTTACTTTCCGCTGCTCATATACTCTTTGCATGCTTGCTTGATATTATTGTGAATGTTGAAATTGTGCCTAAACTCCACTTAAACTTAAAGAACTTAAAAACTGCAACTTTGGTACTTAGTGTCTAATCACCCCCCCTCTAGACACCTCTTCTCAAGGTCCTACAAGTGGTATCAGAGCTTTGGTCTCCATTGCTTTGGTTTTATCACCATTGGAGGAAGATGGATGAGTCTACTATTGGGAGTCTTAAATATAGAGTGCCTATTCTTGATGGAGAGTATTTTCATGAGTGGAAAAATGAGATGCTTGATATTTTCAATCAATATCATTTTAACAAGTACATTGCTAGCCCTTGTGCACCTTATGTTGATCCTATGCATCCTACCCATGATGAGTCAATTGACATGATTAGGAATCTTAGAACTGCCGAACTTATCATTAGAGGATTGCCTAGAAACTTGATTGGATGTTTGCCTACTTTTAAGTGTGCCTACACCATATGGAAATTTCTTGAGGAACGATTTCCAGATTATTCCTTGAAAATCTTGATGAAATTCTCCATAAGTCTATTGCCTTGAGTAAGATGAATACTAGTGATCCTATGTTTGGTGATCGTCTATTTGAGCTTACAAACCTTATGCGTGCCAAAGGAAATGTTGGTATTATTAGTGATATTATTTCCGAAGCTATAAAAATTCATAAGCAAGATCATTGTCAAACTCATTCTAATGAATCACCCTCTCTAGGACTTGATCCACCACATGACGATGTTGAACATGGATAATATGATGAGGATGATGATAGTGACTTCGATCTTGATGATGCAATGAGACATTTTGGTCTTATGACAAATCTTCGGGGATATATGTCAGGAGGAAAGGAATGGGTTCTTGATAGTGGATGTACCGATCACATGACCGGAGATAAAGACATGTTTCGTGAGCTTGCTGATAATGATAGTCCTCGAACGTATGTCACTTTCGGTGACAACTCAAAGGGTAAGGTGGTTGGCCTCGGTAAGGTGGCCATATCACATGATAGCTCCATACAAAATGTCATGCTCGTTGAATCTCTTGGTTACAACTTACTTTTAGTATCTAGACTTGCTGATTTTGGTTTCAATGTCCTATTTACTGAAGTAGACTGCCAAGTGTTTCATCGAGATAATCATAAAATGGTCTTCACCGGTATGCGTAGAGGTGATCTATACATTGTTGATTTCACTAAAAAGGCTCAACCTAAAACTTGCTTCATTGCTAAATCCTCAAAAGGTTGGTTATGGCATAGACGATTAGGTCATGTTGGTATGCGAAACCTTGACAAGCTTATTAAAGGAAATCATATCCTTGGAGTTAACGATGTCATATTTGATACGGATAGACTTTGCAGCGCTTGTCAAGCAGGTAAACAGGTTGGAGGAAGGCATCCCGTGAAGAACATCATGACTACAAGGAGGCCACTCGAGCTACTTCACATGGATCTCTTTGGTCCCAACTCTTACAAGAGTCCCGGTGGAAATTCTTTTGGCCTAGTTATAGTTGATGATTTTTCAAGATTTACGTGGGTGTTCTTTCTCGATGATAAATCGCAGGTCCAAAAGATCTTCAAAAACTTCGCAAGGAAGGCTCAAAATCAATTTGAAGTGAAGATCAAGAAGGTTCACAACGACAACGGAACGGAGTTCAAGAACGCAAATGTGGACACCTTTCTTGACGAAGAAGGGATTTCACACGAGTTCTCGGCTACGTACACACCTCAACAAAACGGAGTTGTTGAGAGGAAGAACCGGACGCTCATCGAAATGGCGAGAATGATGCTTGATGAGTACAAGACGCCGAAGCACTTTTGTGCAGAAGCGGTTGAGACTTGTCATGCAACAAATCGCTTGTATCTTCACAAGCTACTCGGCAAGACGGCATACGAGCTCCTCACCGGTAACAAACCCCAAGTTGGATACTTTCGAGTATTCGGCTCAAAGTGCTACATTCTTGATAAGCATCGTCGCTCTAAATTTTCTCCTAAGTCTCATGAAGGTTTCCTACTAGGTTATGGCTCAAACTCTCACACTTACCGTGTCTACAAAAATTTCACCCGGAAGGTTGAAGAGACGGTAGATGTGAAGTTTGATGAATCTAACGGCTCGCAAGTAGAGCAATTGCCAATTGATGTAGGTGACAAAGATCCTTCGGAAGCAATTCAAGACTTGGCTATTGGCAAGGTTCGTCCAACGGAGGTGAAGGAGAGTACCTCGTCCATCCAAGTGGAAGCTTCAACTTCACAACAAGGTGAACCAAGAGTTGATACGGAAGCATCCACAAGCGGGACACACCAAGATGAAGAAAACAAGGAAGTGCATCAAGATGAACGTCAACAACCTCCCTCTCCACCACGACAAGAGAATGACAATGCCAACAATGAAGAAGGCCAAGAATAAGAAGAACAAGATGAAGAAGATGTTCAACGAAGACCCAAGAAAAAGCTTTCACGAGTTCGAGCAAGAATTGCTAAAGATCACCCCGTCGAGCAAATCTACAATGACATTCAAACCGGGAGAATCACTCGCTCTAAAACTCGTTTAGCCAACTTTTGTGAAAACTATTCTTTCATCTCTAGCATTGAACCTATGAAGGTTGAAGAAGCATTGGAAGATCTGGATTGGATAAATGCTATGCATGAAGAGCTACATAACTTTGAGAGGAATCAAGTTTGGACATTGGTTGAGAAGCCCGACAACAACCACAACGTCATCGGTACCAAATGGGTGTTTCGCAACAAGCAAGATGAAGATGGACAAGTAGTTCGCAACAAAGCACGTCTCGTCGCCCAAGGCTACACAAAAGTTGAAGGTATGGACTATGGTGAGACTTACGCCCCCGTTGCTAGACTTGAGTCCATTCGCATCTTACTTGCCTATGCTAATCATCATGATATCACCTTGTACCAAATGGACATTAAAAGTGCTTTTCTAAATGGTGAAATAGAGGAGAAAGTTTATGTTAAGCAACCTCTCGGCTTTGTTAATCCTAAGAAACCTAATCATGTTTACAAACTTCACAAAGCTCTTTATGGTCTTAAACAAGCTCCTAGAGCTTGGTATAAATGCTTGACCAAGTTCCTTATTGAAAAAGGCTTTGAAATTGGGAAAACTGATTCTACTCTTTTTACTAAAAGGGTTAATGGAGAACTATTTGTGTGCCAAATCTATGTTGATGATATTATATTTGGTTCGACTAACCCTCATTTTAGTGAAAAGTTTGGGAAGCTAATGTCGGAGAAGTTTGAGATGTCTATGATGAGTGAACTCAAATTCTTTCTTGGGTTGCAAATCAAGCAAACTAAGGAAGGTACCTTTGTTTCTCAAACAAAGTACACCAAGGACTTATTCAAGAAGTTCAATATGCAAGAATTCAAAGGTATGTCTACACCCATGCCTACTAGTGGACATAATGACTTGACCAAATACGGTGAACCGGTTGATCAAAAGGTTTACCGCGCTATGATGGTTCATTGTTATATCTATGTGCTTCACGTCCCGATATCATGCTAAGTGTGTGCATGTGTGCACGATATCAAGCTGCTCCTAAGGAATGTCATCTTAAGGCCGTGAAAAGGATAGTGAGATACTTAATCCATACACCAAACTTTGGCATTTGGTATCCTAAGAGGGCTTCTTTCGATCTTGTTGGCTATTCTGACTCGGACTATGTCGGAGACAAGGTTGATAGAAAGTCCACCTCGGGTACTTGTCAATTTATTGGTAGATCTCTTGTGTCTTGGTCCTCCAAGAAACAAAACTCGGAATCCTTATCCACTGCCGAAGCTGAATATATTGCCGCTGGTTCATGTTGTGCTCAGTTACTTTGGATGACCCAAACTCTTAAAGATTATGGGATATATGTGAGACACGTTTCATTGCTTTGTCACAATGAAATTTCTATCAAAATTGGTCATAATCCTGTGCAACATTCTCGAACTAAGCATATTGAAGTTCGTCATCATTTCATTCGAGATCATGTTGCTAAGGGTGACATTGATCTTAAGCATGTTCGCACCGAAAAGCAATTAGCGGATATATTCACTAAACCTCTTGATGAGAAAGTGTTTTGCAGGTTAAGAGGAGAATTGAACATCATTGATGCTTCAAACTTGGAGTAGAAACTCCATTGTATACATGCAAGACATGAGCTTATGACTAATCCTTGATATTTCTATTATGATGAAAATCTTATGTCTTGGATATATGTGTATCTTGCATGTTATCTAACCCATGTAGGTACTTGGTGGAATCAAATTCCATGAGATTGTGATCTACTCACATCTTGAGCAATCTCTACATCACCAAGTCTCTACACTATGGTGGTTGAAGACAAGGAAGCACGAAACCACTCAAACATATCCTTTGACAAATTCTATGTTGAGCTTCACGATTGTCATTTTTGGATACACAAGTGCTCTTCCTTGCAAGAACTAACCCATGTAGGTAGATGGACTAAAATTCCAAGTGATGCTCCAAATTCTTGATGAGCTACATCAACCTTGAGCAACCCACACAAGTTCAACTACATGGACAACACCACCAACCAAGGTATGTTATTCCATCTTAGAGAAGCTTTACTCCAAGTCATGAGCTAAAGCAACTCGACAAGATGTGAATACATCAAGATGCTTAAACGAAAAATGGCAACCCCATTTTGAGCTTAAACGATGAGTATGACCTATGATCAAGTGATCTCACTTGACTCCTAAGTCAATATACTCTAACATAGGTGACTTTGTCGCCGACCATCTCTAGATGAAGTTCTCTTGTGTTCTTTTCTGTGTTTTTGCATTTGTCTCATGCATATTTGTTTTCCCTTTCAAAAAAAACCTTCATCTAGATTTCTTTCTTTCTGTTTGTTCTGCATTTTCTGCATTCCAATTCATTGCACATCTTTCAGTAAATTCCTTGCAAATCTTTGTGAGATCTTACTAGTCTAGTGAGCTGAGGTGACAAGTTTTTTCTTTGCAATGAACTCGGTTTCACCGATTTGTTATTTTCGGCCCAACCGAATGTTTTCGGTTGACCGAAGCATACCACTCGGTGCCACCGATTTCATAACAGGAAAAACAGTTTGCCACATAATTCTGTGTTTCTTCTGATCCAGCTCCACTCAATGAATCTTGTCCTCTACAAGCATCACATTTTTATTGCTTTGTCCTGTGTCTCAAGGACCAAACCCATTCGACAGATTCCAGAAGACCCTTCTTGGAAATTGATGTCAAAGGGGGAGAGAGAGAACATCAAAGCTTATCATTTAAAGAGAGAGAGAGAGAGCATCAAAGCTTATCACCTTCTTAAGGGGGAGAGAGATATCCTCTCCTAAAGGGGGAGAGAGACCTTCTAGGGGGAGAGACCCTCAAAGGGAAGAGAGAGATCTCCAGGGGGAGAGAATACTTAAGTAGAAAGTATTTCTCAAGGATCCTAGATGCTTGGTGTTCAAGAGGAGAGATGTCCACATGTCTTCTTGAGGGGAGAGACATGTTCATATGTTCTGTTGTGCCTATTTGCATTAGCATGCATCAGCTCTGATCATCATTCATATCTTTCAGCTCTATTTTCTTTCAGCTCTGGTTTTCTATTCCCTATCTTCTCCCAGTATCCCATGTTAGATTCAGGGGGAGCAAGACATCTAAGGGAAAGAAATCATTTAATTTCATTGCATATCTTTACTCTTGGGGACATGTCTAATTCAATGTGGTACTTAGTACTCACTCTCTACATGTCATCCCAGTCTTGGTATTCTTGTGGTTTCTTCTGTTTGCTCTGGCTAGTAGATGTATCTGTGTTATCTAACCTTGTTTACACAGGTTCATTTCATCCTAAGACAACTCAAGACTACAAGGTAAGTATATGCATCACAATCATGTGTATGAGGAATTCTTGCTGATGTACATATTGTTTGCAAGAAGGACTCATGAGCATGAAGGTATTTTCTTCAACATTCTTTGCTCTGATGCATATGGCCAAGATACATGTAACACATTGCTTGCTCTATCATGTATATGCTCTCACATGCCTCTACATTCCATATTCACATGATTGCATACATGGAGGGGGAGCCTATGTTTGTTACATGTCTTTCCAAAGCTTTTCTTGCTATTCTTTATATCCTTATCTAAAAGCTTTGATGTGTGTTGCCATCAATTACCAAAAAGGGGGAGATTGAAAGCACAAGTGCTCCCTAGGTGGTTTTGGTAATTAATGTCAACATATCTCTTGTTGGACTAACACTTTTATCTAGTATATTTCAGATAAGTTCAACAATGGAGTGGCATGGAGGCATGGACTAAAGGATGTGGGAACTCCTTCAAGATGCTAAGGACAAAGGATTGGCTCATGCTTCAAGCTCAAGACTCTTCATTTTACATTTTAGTGGTCCAAGATCACATTGAGTCTATAGGAAAAGCCAATACTATCAAGGAGGGATGAGGTGTTGCTTAATGAGCCTCTTGCTTCATGTGCTTTGTGATATGCTCCAAAACCCTCAGCTACTTTCCCACTTCCACAAATGACCTAAAACCTAAAGCCAAAATCGGTCACACCAGATTCCTATCCGGCACCACCGATTCCAATAGTCATAGCCACTACCACAAACCCTAAGCAAATCGGTCTTATGGATAGGGATCTCGGTCTCACCGAGATGGGATTGTAATCTCTCTGTGTATGTCCATTATCAAAATCGGTCTCACCGAGTTTGAGCAATCGGTACTACCGAGATTACAATGCAAACTCTCTGGATAACTTATTACCAAAATCGGTCCCACCGAGTTTGAGTAATCGGTCCCACCGAGTTTGCCTGACCAACTCTCTGGAAAGCTTATTACCAAAATCAGTCATACCTAGTTTGTGTAATCGGTCTTACCGAGATTACGTTATGCCCTAACCCTAACCGAATCGGTCTCACCGAGTTGCATTTTGGTCCCACCGAAAACCCTAACGGTCACATTATTTGCTAAATCGGTCCGACCGAGTTTAATGATTCAGTCCCACCGAGTTTGGTAAATTGTGTGTAACGGTTAGATTTTGTGTGGAGGCTATATATACCCCTCCACCTCCTCTTCATTCATGGAGAGAGCCATCAGAACGAACCTACAGTTCCAACTTACCATTTTTGAGAGAGAACTACCTACTCATTTGTTGAGGCCAAGATATTCCATTCCTACCATATGAATCTTGATATCTAGCCTTCCCAAGTTGCTTTCCACTCAAATCTTCTTTCCACCAGATCCAAAACCTATGAGAGAGAGTTGAGTGTTGGGGAGACTATCATTTGAAGCACAAGAGCAAGGAGTTCATCATCAACGAACCATTTGTTACTTCTTGGAGAGTGGTGTCTCCTAGATTGGCTAGGTGTCACTTGGGAGCCTCCGACAAGATTGTGGAGTTGAACCAAGGAGTTTGTAAGGGCAAGGAGATCGCCTACTTCGTGAAGATCTACCGCTAGTGAGGCAAGTCCTTCGTGGGCGACGACCATGGTGGGATAGAAAAGGTTGCTTCTTCGTGGACCCTTCGTGGGTGGAGCCCTCCGTGGACTCGCGCAACTGTTACCCTTCGTGGGTTGAAGTCTCCATCAACGTGGATGTACGATAGCACCACCTATCGGAACCACGCCAAAAACATCCGTGACTCCAATTGCATTTGAATCCTCCAATCCCTTCCCTTTACTTTCTTGCAAGTTGCATGCTTTACTTTCCGCTGCTCATATACTCTTTGCATGCTTGCTTGATATGTATTGTGAATGTTGAAATTGTGCCTAAACTCCACTTAAACTTAAAGAACTTAAAAACTGCAACTTTGGTACTTAGTGTCTAATCACCCCCCTCTAGACACCTCTTCTCAAGGTCCTACACTAACCATGCCAACAATAACTCTTAGTAATTATATTAACTCGTATCAATGGCATAATCAACTAGCGATCAATAATAAGATATCTCAAATAACAACACTTTGTCAAAACAACCATGATATAATATGACAATAGTGGTATCTCGCTAGCCCTTTCTGAGATCGCAAAACATAAATGCAGAGCACCTCCAAAGTTCAAGCAGTGACTAAACATTGTAATTCATGGTATAAAAGATCCAGTCATGATGCACCCAACATTAGCTATACACAAGGCATGAGGATGACAATAGTGCTCTCAGGTCTGGCGCTTATTTGAGAAGGTGATGACTCAACATAAAAGTAAATAGATAGTCCCTTCGCAGAGGGAAGTAGTGATTTGCAGCGGTGCCAGAGCTCAATTTTTAAAATAGAGGTAATAAAATTTTGAGAAATGCACCCTTCTTGTTTACTTCGCAACCATCAGTCATCGATATCTTCCATGCTAAACACATTAGTGGCAGTTCCAAGCGGTAAAAGTAAAGGTTTACTCCCCCTCCACCAACAAACACACTCCACGGCTAACCGAATCCACGAGTGCCTGATACGTCTCCAATGTATCTACTTTTCCAAACACTTTTGCCCTTGTTTTGGACTCTAACTTGCATGATTTGAATGGAACTAACCCGGACTGACGCTGTTTTCAGCAGAACTGCCATGGTGTTATTTTTGTGCAGAAATAAAAGTTCTCGGAATGACCTGAAAATCCATGAAGCAACTTTTTGGAATTAATAAAAAATACTGGCAAAAGAATCAGCATCAGGGGGCCCACACCCTGTCCATGAGGGTGCGGGGCACGCCCCCCCCCCCTAGCGCGCGCCCCCTGCCTCGTGGGCCCCCTGGGACTCCACCGACCTCAACCCCAACTCCATATATTCACTTTCAGGGAGAAAAAATCGAAGAGAAGGATTCATTGCATTTTACAATATGGAGCCGCCGCCAAGCCCTATTCTTCCTCGGGAGGGCTGATCTGGAGTCCGTCCGGGGCTCCGGAGAGGGGAATCCGTCGCCATCGTCATCATCAATCATCCTCCATAACCAATTTCATGATGCTCACCGCCGTGCGTGAGTAATACCATCGTAGGCTTGCTGGACAGTGATGGGTTGGATGAGATTTACCATGTAATCGAGTTAGTTTTGTTAGGGTTTGATCCCTAGTATCAATTATGTTCTAAGATTGATGTTGCTATGACTTTGGCATGCTTAATTCTTGTCACTAGGGCCAGAGTGCCGTGATTTCAGTTCTGAACCTATTATGTTTTCATGAATATATGTGAGTTTTTGATCCTATCTTGCAAGTCAATAGTCACCTACTATGTGTTATGATCCAGCAACCCTGAAGTGACAATAATCGGGACACTCCCGGTGATGACCGTAGTTTGAGGAGTTCATGTATTCACTAAGTGTTAATGCTTTGGTCCGGTACTCTATTAAAAGGAGGCCTTAATATCCCTTAGTTTCCAATAGGACCCCGCTGCCACGGGAGGGTAGGACAAAAGATGTCATGCAAGTTCTTTTCCATAAGCACATATGACTATATTCAGAATACATGCCTACATTACATTGATGAACTGGAGCTAGTTCTGTGTCACCCTATGTTATAACTGTTACATGAGAAATCGCATCCGACATAATTATCCATCACTGATCCATTGCCTACGAGCTTTTCACATATTGATCTTTGCTTAGTTACTTCTCCGTTGCCACTATTACAATTACTACAAAACTGCTACTGTTACTTTTGCCACCGATACCGTTACTTCCATACTACTTTGCTACTAAATACTTTGATGCAGATATTAAGTCTTTGAGGTGTGGTTGAATTGAAAACTCAGCTGCTAATACTTAAGAATATTCTTTGGCTCCCCTTGTGTCGAATCAATAAATTTGGGTTGAATACTCTACCCTCAAAAACTGTTGCGATCCCCTATACTTGTGGGTTATCAAGACTATTTTCTGGCGCTGTTGCCGGGGAGCATAGCTCAATTCTTTGAGTCACTTGGGATTTATATCTGCTGATCACTATGAGGAACTTGAAAGATGAAAGAACCAAGATTTTTCCCTCAACTACGAGGGGAGGTAAGGAACTGCCATCTAGCTCTGCACTGTATTCACCTTCTGTTTTGAGTAAACTTGCGACACCTGCACCTGCTATTGATTTTGATATGTCGCATGTTATTGATGATGCCACTTCTGCTATGCATGATGCTTATGATGAAACTACTTCTATGCTTGATAATATTGTGCCATTACGTGAATTTCTTGATGAACAACTTGCTAGGGTTAGAGAGAATGAAATTATTGAAACTGATAATATTGATGAAAGTGATGATGAAGATTCTCCCCCTAGATATGAATTGCCTCATGTACCTGAGGGTTATGTTATGGATGAAGAAACTGCTAGAGACCTTTTTGCTTGCAAAGATAGATATGATCTTAAGAATCTGTTAGCTAAGCTTAAAGAGAAGTCTCTGGATGCTAGAATGAAATGTGACCCTGCTTTTGCTACTTCACCTATCTGTATTTCTGATAAGGATTATGATTTCTCTATCGATCCTGAGTTAATTACTTTGGTTGAATCTAATCCTTTTTATGGCTATGAATCTGAAACTGTTGTGGCACATCTTACTAAATTGAATGATATATCCACCCTATTTACTCACGAGGAAAAAAATTCATTATTACTATATCCTTAAGTTATTTTCGTTCTCATTAAAGGGTGATGCTAAGATATGGTTTAATTCTCTTGCTCCTGGTTGTGTGCGTAGTCCCCAGGATATGATTTATTACTTCTCTACTAAATATTTCCCTGCTCATAAGAAGCAAGCTACCTTAAGGGAAATATATAATTTTGTGCAAATTGAAGAAGAGAGTCTCCCACAAGCTTGGGGAGGCTTCTCCAATTACTTAATGCTTTGCCTGATCATCCTCTCAAGAAAAATGAAATACTTGATATCTTTTATAATGGACTAACCGATGCTTCCAGAGACCACCTGGATAGTTGTGCTGGTTGTGTTTTCAGGTAAAGAACTATTGAGCAAGCTTAATTGCTATTGAATAATATTTTGAGTAATGATAATGATTGGAAACTTCCTGAACCAACTCCTAAGACAATTCCGAAGAAAAGGGGTATTCTATTTCTCAGTCCTGAAGATATGCAAGAGGCAAAGAAATCTATGAAAGAAAAAGGTATTAAAGCTGAAGATGTTAAGAATTTACCACCTATTGAACAAATACATGGTCTTGATAACCCAACACAGGTAGTAAAGGTAAATTCTCTCTATAGATTTGATGAAGGTGATATCCCTCGTTATAAGTCTGCTAGCCAATGCTTGGGTGAGTTTGATAATTTTATCATTTAACAATAAAACTTCAATGCTTATGTTGGTAGACAATTGAAACGTAATGCTTATATGGTCAAACACTTGAGTGATTATATGTCTAGAGTTAAAGGTGACCTTAAGCTTATTAGTAAACATGCATCTATGGTTACTACTCAAGTAGAACAAGTGCTTAAAGCACAAGATGATTTGCTCAATGAATTAAACAATAAGAAAAATGATAGTGCTGTTAGAGTCATGACTAGAGGTGGTAGAATGACTCACGAACCTTTGTATCCTGAGGGCCATCCTAAGAGAGTTGAGCAAGATTCTCAGAGAACTAAAATTGATGCACCTAGTCCTTCTAAGAAAAAGAAAAAGAGAAATGATAGGACTTTGCATGCTTCTAGTGAAATTGTTATAGACACACCCGAGAATCCCAATGATATTCTATTTCTGATGCTAAAACACAATCTCGTAATGAACATGAACCTAGTGATAATGTTAATGATGATGTTCATGTCGATGCTCAACCTAGTAATAACAATGATGTAGAAATTGAACCTGCTATTGATCTTGGTAACCCACAATCAAAGAATCAACATTATGATAAGAGAGACTTCATTGCTAGGAAGCACGGTAAAGAAAGAGAACCGTCGGTTTGATCAAAATCCTCATTAGGATAAGAGAGACTTCATTGCTAGGAAGCACGGAAGAAGTTTGTTAACAAGACTTGATCAACCTTGTTAGTGGATTCCTTTTGATGAGCATCAGATGGATGAAGTTAGAAAGCACAACTCTCTATACCCTCCTTTTACTTTCTGTTATTTAGGTTAAATAAAGAAAAAAAAATACTATTTTCTGTCTGTTTTCCGAGTTATCCATGCAATAAAAAATACCCCGAAAATAAAAGTTCTCCAAATGTCCTGAAAATGAAGTATGATTTTTTGTAGAATATGTAAGAATTTCTGGCACTGAGAACACACCAGGGGGACCCACCATATGGCCATGAGGGCACAGGGTGCGCCCACCCCCTGGGGCACGCCCCCTGCCTCGTATGCCCCACGTGGACCCCCTCCACTTATTCCAGCACCCACACACTTCGTCTTCCTCCAGAAAAAATCCTCCCACAGCTCAAACCCGTGTTCTAGCTCATCTTGCTGCCATTTTTGATCTCCTCGCTCAAATCTCCATTCAGAAAACTGTTTTGGGGGATTGTTCTTCGGTATGTGACTCCAATGGTCCAATTAGTTTTTGTTCTAGTGCTTTATTTATTGCAAATTTTTGCTGCTGAGGTGACCCTGTTCTTGAGCTTGCATGTCAAATTTATATGGTCCAAAGTAGTTTTAATGCATGATATAGCCTCTAATCACTTGTTGGAGTAGTTGCTATCAATCTTGTTGAGTTTGGTGCACTTTTATTTTGAGTCACTAAAAATTTCAGAAATTTTTCAGAGAAAATGATGAAGAGATTGTTGAGGGGCTCTTCGAGCCGAAGCTCAAAGGATAAGCAGAATGAGGAGAACAAAAAGCCCAAGTACAATCTTCCTCACACCACGGAAGTCCGGCCGTGCGAATGGCCTTGTGATGCGTTCTTGAGGGTCACCGGAATTCATGATGACTTTTATTACTTGGCTGAGAATGCAGGCCTCACGGACTTCCTCCACGACTAGCGCGAACAGTATCTCCTACTCACTAATACTTTCGTGCAAAATTTTTATTTCCATCCTAAGAAATCACCACCTTCAGTGGAGTTTCACTTATATGATGAGGTTAGGGAGATGTCACTCCGTGATTTTTATCGAGTCTGCAAGATACCCTTTGTGGGCAGTGTCGAGGAACCAGATCGTAGTGATGTGGAGGAGTTTATTCATAGAATTGCTGTAGGGGAATGAGGAAAGTTTCCGATGCACGAATTACTAGTGTACATTTTCCTGTTCTATGTTACTTTGCGATATTTGCTAGTAGATGCTTAATTGGTCGCGGGAACAGTGGAAATCTTAGTGCTCCTGATCTTATTATTTTGCGCCATGCTTTGTTTCGTGATACAACTTTCAGCTTAGGCGATATTGTTGCTAAACGGTTAAGTCTGAACGGTACAAAGGGCCCCATCTTTGGTGGTATATTTGCTTCTCGCCTTGCTGAACACTTTGAGATACCTATTAGGCATTATGAGAAGGAGGAAAAGTTGCTGCCCACTTTTTTTCTGGATTATAATAGTATGGTAGCACATGAGTTTATTGTTAAAAATAAGAGAAGGTGCTTAAGTATAATTTGATATTCGGTAAAACTCACTATGATACTATTATCTTGCCTACACCCTCTTTGTTTAACATACTTTCAAGCACGTACCTCATCTTGCCTGAGGCCATTTATGCATACTGGAGGATGACACCAGCCCCAGAACCCGAGCCTGAGCCACCACTTGACCCATATAGACAGTCTGTTTATCAGTGGGATCCGGAGGAGATCGCTAACCAGTAGCACCCGAAGGATCCTCCTCAGTACACCGGAGAGAGTAGCTTCGAGCAGTGGCCATAAACCAACTTAGGCCAAAATCCTAAGCTTGGGGGAGTACGTATTTCTCATCGACATTACATTCATGCTCACACACTCATGCTAGTTGTCAGTGCTCATACTTTTTCATTGTATTATCCATGCTAGTTTATTTTCCTTTTCTTGCTTTCTTCTTGTGTGTTTGAAAAACCTTAAGAAAAACCAAAAAAATAATTGTAGCCTTTAGCTAGTTTACTTTCCATGCCTATAGTAGCAGTAATTAAAAGAAAACCCAAAAAAGATTTCTCGTTCTTCTTTTGCTTGTTGGGAGCTTTCCCGTGTAAATAGTTTTATTTCTTTTCTGTCCTTTGGGGGGTCGAGAGGAGAAGACCACGATGAAAATGTTGAGTGGCTCTCATATGCATTACTGTTGATCTAACCAAGAGCCCATATTACATTGTCTTCTCCTTTGTATTAAATGCTTGCAGGTTCCAGCTTAGTCCAATGCATGTGCACTATTATTATTATCCACACCGTTCGGTCATGCGAGTGAAAGGCAATAATGACGATATATGATGGACTGATTGAGATGAGAGAAGCTGGTATGAACTCGACCTATCTTGTTTTTGTAAATATGATTAGTCCACCATTCATAATTCAGCTTATTATGAATGAAACATGTTTGCAATGACAATTAGAGATTATAGTTGCTCATGCCATGCTTAATTAGATAGGAGTTTATAATGGTTTACCTTGCATGCCAACATGCTATTAAAATGGTTATGATGTGGTATGATAGGGTGGTATCCTCCTTTGAATGATTCGAGTGGCTTGACTTGGCACATGTTCAGGCATGTAGTTGAAACAAAATCAACATAGCCTCCACGATATTTATGTTCATGGTGATTTATATCCTACTCATGCTTGCACTCATTGTTGATTAATCTTAATGCATGTTCATGACTATTGTCGCTCTCTAATTGGTCGCTTCCTAGTCTCTTTCTAGCCTTCACTTGTACTAAGCGGGAATACTGCTTGTGCATCCAATTCCATAAGCCCCAAAGTTATGCCATATGAGTCCACCATACCTTCCTATATGCGGTATTTACCTGCCGTTCCAAGTAAATTTGTATGTGCCAACCTCTAAACCTTCAAATGAAATTCTGTTTTGTATGCTCGAATAGCTCATGTATCAACTAGGGTTGTCTATATCTTCCATGCTAGGTGGGTTATTCTCATGATGAGTGGACTCCGCTCATCACTCATGAGAAAATGGCTGGTAACTGGGATGCCCAGTCCCATGCTTAAATCAAATCAAAATAATTGCAAACAAAACTCACCCAGGATTGTTGTTAGTTGGACGGCACACATTGTTTCGGAAAAGCCATGGATTGATGTTTGTTGGTGGTGGGGGAGTATAAACTTTACCATTCTATTTGGGAACCGCCTATAATGTGTGTAGAAAGGAAGATATCGAGATATCTCGGTTGTTATGTTGATAATGAAAGTATGCCACTCAAAAATATTATTTATCTTTGTTTCAAAACTCGAGCTCTGGCACCTCTACAAATCCCTGATTTCCCTCTGCGAAGGGCCTATCTATTTACTTTTATGTTGAGTCATCACCCTCTTATTAAAAAGCACCAGTTGGAGAGCACTGTTGTCATTTGCATGCATTGCTATTAATTTACATTGAGTATGACTGTGACTAAATCTCTTTTTCCATGAATTACAATGTGTAGTCAGTCCCTAATCTTCAGGGGTGCTCAGCATTTATGTTTTGCAGTCTCAGAAAGGGCTAGCGAGATACCATCTTGTTATATCATATTATGATTGTTTTGAGAAAGTGTTGTCATCCGAGATTTATTATTATTGCTCGCTAGTTGATTATGCCATTGATATGAGTAAACATGAGACCTAAATGCTATTGTGAATATGGTTAGTTCATAATCTTTGCTGAAAACTTGAATACTGGCTTTACAAATTTGCAACAACAAGATCAAGCAGAGTTTGTAAAAGTTTTTCTTTATCACTTTCATTTTGTCAACTGAATTGCTTGAGGACAAGCAAAGGTTTAAGCTTGGGGGAGTTGATATGTCTCCATCGTATCTACTTTTCCAAACACTTTTGCCCTTGCTTTGTACTCTAACTTGCATGATTTGAATGGAACTAACCGGGACTGACGCTGTTTTCAGCAGAACTGTCATGGTGTTATTTTTGTGCACAAATAAAATTTCTCGGAATGACCTGAAAATCCATAGAGCAACCTTTTGGAATTAATAAAAATACTGGCGAAAAAATCAGCATCAGGGGGCCCACACCATGTCCACGAGGGTGCAAGGCGCGCCCCCTGCCTCGTGGGCCCCCTGGGACTCCACCGACCTCAACCCCAACTCCATATATTCACTTTCCGGGAGAAAAAAATCAAAGAAAAGGATTCATCGCGTTTTACGATACGGAGCCGCCGCCAAGCCCTATTCTTCCTCGGGAGGGCTGATCTGTAGTCCGTTCGGGGCTCCGAAGAGGGGAATCCGTCGCCATCATCATCATCAACCATCCTCCATCACCAAGTTCATGATGCTCACCGCTGTGTGTGAGTAATCCCATCATAGGCTTGCTGGACGGTGATGGGTTGGATGAGATTTACCATGTAATCAAGTTAGTTTTGTTAAGGTTTAATCCCTAGTATCCATTATGTTCTAAGATTGATCTTGCTATGACTTTGCCGTGCTTAATGCTTGTCACTAGGGCCCGAGTGCCATGATTTCAGATCTGAACCTATTATGTTTTCATGAATATATGTGAGTTCTTGATCCTATCTTGCAAGTCAATAGTCACCTACTATGTGTTATGATCCGACAACCCCGAAGTGACAATAATCGGGACCACTCTCGGTGATGACCGTAGTTTGAGGAGTTCATGTATTCACTAAGTGTTAATGCTTTGGTCCGGTACTCTATTAAAAGGAGGCCTTAATATCCCTTAGTTTCCAATAGGATCCCACTGCCACGGGAGGGCAGGACAAAAGATGCCATGCAAGTTCTTTTCCATAAGCACGTATGACTATATTCGGAATACATGCCTACATTACATTGATGAACTGGAGCTAGTTATGTGTCACCCTATGTTATAACTGTTACATGAGGAATCGCATCTGACATAATTATCCATCACTGATCCATTGCCTACGAGTTTTTCACATATTGATCTTTGCTTAGTTACTTCTCCGTTGCCACTGTTACGATTACTACAAAACTGCTGCTGTTACTTTTGCCACCATTACCGTTACTTCCATACTACTTTGCTATTAAATACTTTGCTGCAGATATTAAGTCTTTCAGGTGTGGTTGAATTGACACGGGTTCCCCTTGTGTCGAATGAATAAATTTGGGTTGAATACTCTACCCTCAAAAACTGTTGCGATCCCCTATACTTGTGGCTTATCAGTGCCGTCCATACCAACATCAGTCATGGGGGAGTTTATTTAATTATTTGCAATTTTGAATTCAGGACTGCGAATCCCTATTACCGCCCCTCTCGTGCATGGATGAGCGAATAAAAACTCATCATGAGAATAACCCGCTTAGCATGGAAGATACTGAATACCTCATGTCACTCTATGAACAATCCAGGCACACAAAAAGGATATTTATTTGAAGTTTTTAGAGGTGGCACTTGCAAATTTACTTAGAACTGCAGGGTAATACCGCATATAGGTAGGTATGGTGGACTCATCCGGAATAACTTGGTTTCAGGATTTTGACGCACAAGCAGTATTCCCGCTTAGTACAGGCAAAACTAGCAAATAGATTCAGAAGCGGCCAGCTAGAGAGCTAAAACGGTCATGAACATGTATTATGCATAAGTAACATTGGATACTAGCATGAGTAGGATATAAACACCATGAACATAAATATAATAGAGGCTATGTTGGTTTTGATTCAACTACATGCATGAACATGTGCCAAGTCAAGCCACTCGAACATTCAGATAAGGATACCATATCATCATACTATATCACAATCATTTTAATGCAATGTTGACATCCAAGATAAAACATTATCCACTCCTAGCTACTTAAGGATGGCATGAGAAACTATAATCTCTAATTGTTGCAAACATGTTTGACCATAATAGGTTGAATCATGGATACTAGGTTAAACATATTTACAAAAACAGAACAAGTTGAGTTCATACCCGTTTCTCTCTGCCACAACCATTTCATCAAATATCGCCATTATTGCCTTTCACTTGCATAACCGAATGATATGAAAATAATAATAGTGCAAGAGTGTCGTGGACTAAGCTGGAATCTGCAAACATTTTATTCGAAGAGAAGACGACAAGGCAATTTGAGCTCTTTGTTAGATCAACAATAATGCATATGAGAGCCACTCAACATTTTCATCATGGTCTTCTCCTCGGTAAGACTCAATAAGAAGAAAAGAAATTCAGAGTAACACATTGAAATATTTTTGGACTATTTGGTTTTTCTAAAAGAAAGCTGATTAAAGAAAGGAGAAAAACAAAAACGAGAAAATCTATTTACACGGAAAAGCTCCCAACAAGCAAAAGAAGAACAAGGAAATCTTTTTGGGTTTTATTTTAAACACTAGAACTAAGAAAAACCAAAAAAGAAGCAAGCAACCATTTTTTGATTTTCTCAAAGTTTTTCAAACACACAAGAAAAAAGTGAGAAAATAAATCTAACATGGATAATACAATGAAAAAGTGTGGACACCGACAACTGGAATAAAATATGTAAACATGAATGTAATGTCGGTGGAAATACGTACTCCCCCAAGCTTAGGCTTTTGGCCTAGCTTGGTAATCATCACCCACGGCCTGCAAAATAGTCGAAGTGGTAGCTCATGGAGGCTCTAGGTGCAGCCTCCTCAGCCTGCAAGCAGCTACAACCTCCGTGTTATGCGCGCGGGCCTCACTCTCAAGAACAAAATACCTTCCCTTGCTGTGAACATCAAAGAGAGCAGGCACAGGCAAAAAGGTGTCCACGATGGACTTTTTATTAAACAATAAGTTATATGTATAATTATGGGTTTCACCTGTAAGGAACTTATGGCGTTTCATGGTGTCAAAGTCTAAGTACTGCGTGGGTAGGATAGGGTCATAAGGCCAAGGTGAAACACCCAGCTCCCTTGTTAAGCGTGTGGCATAAATCCCACCATAAAAATATCCACTACTAGGGTTGTTTTGCAACCTGCGTACAACAATCGCTCCAAGGTTATAACATTTAATAACGGTAAGGGCAGTGTGAATGAGGCTCAAGTCAGGAGCACAAAGTGTACTACAGTCTTGTTTGTCTATGTTGCGTTTCCCATTAAACAGTGCAAAGTATTAAATCGATGGGAAATGAATACTTTTTATTGTATCTTGTGTCACTCCTCTAGTCTCACCATAGTGAAGGCTAGTCAAGAATATCTCATACTCAGATCTTGGTGGTTCGTCCAGCGAACCCCAAAATGGAATTTTACAGTAGTTAGAAAAAGTCTCTAGAGGTAAAGTAAATGGATTGTCATACACTTTAAATGACACTCTAGACTCACGAGACTGGAATTTAAATTCTTTGGTAAATAATTCAGTGAGGCTGAGATGTTGGTTGCACTTATCTTCAATGTAGGGATCGAGCTCAGCATTGTGAAAATATTTCTCAAATTCTTCTTTATTACCTGCACTCAACATGAAATTGTTGCACAGGCATAAGCATGATTTGGTGACAGCATCCCGTATAGAATTTGCACTTGGTTCAACATAAGACCGACGAACGGAGCTGCTACTAGAAGATGCCTCCGAGGACCTCTGCCTCGAAGAACTCCTCCCAAAGAGATTCATCATATTCGCGTACAATTTCCTGAAAATTCTTGAGTTACAAACTTTTTGTTAACAAAACTTCACAAGATTGATAGTAACTACTCATAGGGATGCATAGAGGCCATATTAAGCATTCAAACTACTTAGAACTCTAAGAATTCAACATGAAAGCTCATCTACAGCAGCACCAAGAGTAGATAATTATTCAACATATAAACCGCTAAAGCAAAAACTAATTCGACAAATAGAGGAGTCACAAACCAAGTAGCAATCCCCCAAAATAGTTTCAGAAATGGAGCTTCGAGCTAAGAGATCGAAATCCGCGGGTTTGAGAGCAAGAACACGAGAGAGAGAGAGAGAGAGAGAGAGAGAGAGAGAGAGAGAGATCAATGGTGAATTTTTTTTGGAGGTAGGTGATGACATGGGCTAAGGAGGTAAGTGAGGGGGCCCACGTGGGGACCACAACCCACCAGGGCGCACCTGGGGGTGCTGGAGCGCCCACGTGGGTTGTGCCCACCTGGAGCACCCCCTCTGATGTTATTTGCACTAAAAATTCTTAAATATTCAGAAAAAATCATATTAAAATTTCAAGGCATTATGAGAACTTTTATTTTTGGGTCATTTTTTATTGCACGGGAAATTCAAAAAACTGGCATGACATGGCATTTTATTTTATTTAACTAATAAAAAGAAACAGAAAGTTGTGTTTACTAAATTCACCAACTTCATACCTCTCAAAAATGATTCATTAACAAGGTTGACCAAGTCTTATTAACAACCACTTTCGATTGGCATGAAACCAAAGAACTTTCGTAAAACACTAAGTTACCTCAATGGGGATATGCACGTCCCCAACAATAAGCATTTCATATTTCTTTTTGGCAGTAGGTAGAGGTATTTGAAAACTTCCAATAGTGAGTGTTGGTGATTTTTCAATAACATTAATACCATTCACTTGGAATTGTTTTTTTCAGAAAATGCACCGTATGCTCATTACCATTGATATGAAAAGTGACCTTGCTTTTATTGCAATCAATAACAATCTCTGCAGTATTCAAGAAGGGTCTACCAAGGATAATCGACATGTTGTCGTCCTCGGGCATCTCAAGTATAACAAAGTCAGTCAAGATAGTAACATTAGCAATAACAACGGGCACATCCTCACAAAAACCGATAGGTATGACAGTTGATTTGTCAGCCATTTGCAAAGGTATTTCAGTAGGTGTGAATTTATTCAAATCAAGTCTTTTATATAAGTAGAAAGGCAAAACACTAACACCAGCTCCTAAATCACACAAAGAAGTTTTAACATAATTTCTTTTGATGGAGCAAGGTATAGTTGGTATTCCCGGATCTCCAAGTTTTTTAGGTACTCCACACTTAAAAGAATAATTAGCAAGCATAGTGGAGATTTCAGCTTCAGGTATTTTCCTTTTATTTGTGATGATGTATTTCATATACTTTGCATAAGGGGCCATCTTTAGTAAATCAGTTAAGCGAGTACGCAAAAAGACTGGCCTAAGCATTTCAGCAAAGCATTCAAATTCTTCAACATCCTTTTTCTTAGTGGATTTAGGTGGAAAGGGCATAGGTTTCTGAACCCATGATTCTCTTTCATTACCATGTTTTCTAGCAACAAAGTCTCTTTTATCATATCTTTTACTTTTAGATTGTGGGTTATCAAGATCAACAGCTGGTTCTATTTCAACATCATCATCTGGTTCTTTTTCATTGTCAGATCGAGTATCTTCATGAACAATATCATTATCTTTTTCATTATCACTAGGTGAATGTTCATTACCAGATCCAGTTCAGCATCAGAGATAGAAACATCATTATCATTATTAGGAGGTTTTTCTATTTCAGGTTCACTAGAAGCATGCAAAGTCCTACCATTTTTATTCTTCTTCTTCTTCTTCTTCTTCTTCTTTTTAGATGGACTAGGTGCATCAGTGTTAATTATTTGAGAGTCTTGTTCAATTATTTTAGGGTGTCTCTTAGGATAAAGTGGTTCCCGAGTCATTTTACCTCCTCTAGTTGCTACTCTAACAGCAAAGTCACGTATGTTATTGTTCATTTCATCAAGCAATTCTCTTAGAGATTTAGCAACTTGTTCTAGTTGAGTTTGAATCATAGAGGCATGTTTTCCTACACATCTAACATCATTTGAGATTCTAAATAGCAAGTCACTCAAGCGAGCAATCATATTAGAGTTCTATTTCAATTGTTTCATAACATTTGCATTGAAGTGATCTTATTTTCTAATATAGTTGTCAAACTCATAAAGGCATTGACTAGGATGGTTATTACCAGGGATATCATCAAACTTCAATAAATAATTTACCTCAACCACCTTGGGTGGTGGTGTGTTGAGGCCATGTATTTCTTCAATAGGAAGTAAATTTTTGACATCCTCAGCTTAAATACCTTTTTCCTTCATAGATTTCTTTGCCTCTTGCATATCTTCTGGATCGAGATATAAGATACCCCTCTTATTCGGAGTGGGTTTATGTGGTGGTTCAGGAAGAGTCCGATCATCATAATTTTTCAAGATATAATTCAATAATTCCTCAGCTTGTCCAACAGTTTGTTCCCTAAAAACACAACCAGCACAACTATCTAGGAAGTCCCCAGAAGCATCGGTTAGTCCATTATGAAAGATATCAAGTACTTCATTTTTCTTAAGAGGATGACCAGGCAAAGCATTAAGAAATTGGAGAAGCCTCCCCCAAGCTTGTGGGAGACTCTCTCTTCAATTTGCACAAAGTTAAATATTTCCTGTAAGGCAGCTTATTTCTTATAAGCAGGAAAATATTTTTCAGAGAAGTAATAAATCATATCCTGGGGACTACACACACAACTAGGAGCAAGAGTATTGTACCAAGTCTTAGCATCACCCTTTAATGAGAACGGAAATAATTTGAGAATATAATAATAGCGAATCTTCTCATCATGAGCAAATAGGGTGGCTATATGATTCAACTTGGTAAGGTGTGCCACAACAATTTCAGTTCCATAACCAAGGAAAGGATCAGATTCAACCAAAGTAATTAATGTTGGGTCGACAGAGAATTCATAATCCTTATCATCAACAAAGATAGGTGAAGTAGCAAACTTAGGATCACATTTCATTCTAGCATTCAAAGATTTCTCTTTCAGTTTTCATAATAATTTCTTAAGATCATCTCTATCATTGCAAGCAAGAAAGTCTCTAGCTATCTCCTCATCCAACATAACCTTCAGGCACTTTAGGCAATTCATATCTAGGAGAGCTAGGTCTAATAGGTGTTTCAAGATTTCCAGTTTTAAGTACTTCTCAGTTTCAGTAATTTTATCAGTTTCAACAATTTCATTCTCTCTAACTCTAGCAATTTGTTCATCAAGAAAATCACCTAGTGGCACACCATCATCAAGCAAGGTACTAGCATCATCATGATTTGCATTCATAGAATTAGCATCATCCATAACTTGCGACATAGCATGTGGTGGTGTTGCATGTCTACTCATAACAGAAGGTGAATCCAGTGCAGAGCTAGATGGCAGTTCCTTACCTTTCCTCGTCTAAGGGAAAAATCTTAGTCTTGGTATCCTTCAGATTCATCATAGTAATAATTTGATAATAATCCCAAGTGACTCAACAAAATATAGCTATGCTCCCCAACAACGGCGCCAGAAAAATGTCTTGATAACCTACAAGTATAGGGGATCACAACAGTTTTTGAGGGTTGTCGGGGCGTCTCTCTATGGCCACGAGCACCTATGGGGCAGGGGGCCCCTTCTAGTCCGGCAAGGGAGCGGAGGGCGTGCGCAGAGCAGATCGAGGTCGAGCGCGCGGGGGAGACGGGCGATTTTTACCCAGCTTCGGAGCTCTCCGGAGAGATAATACTCCTACTGCTGCCTTGTGTTTTTATTTGTTCTTGCTCGAGAGCGCGAGCGTATGGTGGTGTTGGATCTACGGGCTGCGGAACCCCTAGCGTGGAAAAGTTCCGAACCGCCGAACCCCTTCTACGTGCGCATGGGCCTCCCTTTTATAGTCTGAAGGGGGCACCCACAGGTGGCAGCGTAGGAAGAGGGGGTAAAAGAGTAAAAATGTAGGTTGGTACAACAGTGACCAACAGTGTCCCCTACCTAACTCTCACGGCAGGGGACAAGGGCATTTAATGCCCGTCCGGTCGCCCCAACAGTGCAAAGAAACGACCGTTAGGTGCGCCACCGATCGCCACGATGGCCTCCTTGTCAGCTCCGCTTGCCACCTCGCTCCGCATGGCTGTGCAGCACCTCGCCACGTGCTCCTGGGGCGGCCCTGGGGTGACACGTTGCTGGATGCGCTGGATTTTGGGTGCAGGGTGGCAGCCTTGCCGCGGCAAGCGCCTTGCTGCGGCCCTTCGCTTGTTGCGCCGGCAAGCTTGCCGGCCGCCGGGCCTTGCCGGGACGTACGGGGCGTCGCGGCAAGTTCCTCTGGAGCGCCTTGGTTGGCCTTCCTGGCAAGCTCCTCTTGCCGGGGTCTTTGTCTTCTTAGTTGATGCTTTGTTCTTGAATGGCAGTAATAGGAAATGACGGAGGGTCTTGGCGGGCGCCCGACAAGCCTTGCCGCGGGGCGCTGCGACTGTCCGTGCACAAGTTCGGGGTACTAAGGTACCCCCTACTTTAGTACACCGACAGGAGCCCCCGGGCCTGGGCCATACACGGTGCCGAGCGCTGTTGGGCCACGCCGTGCACGGGCACACGCGGCCTGGGTCCATACAAAAATCGGATTCCGTGTCCACTGCGTCCTCTCGCAATGGCACGCATCGATTGCGGCGTCGTGGGAGAGAACGTGTTCAATACTTAACTCCAGGAAATGCGTAACGTTTGCATCCCCTGTTTATAAGCAGAGGAACGGGGCCGTTCCCCCACTTCCGCCACTTGCAGTTCCTTCCTCCGAAAGCTCCGCTGCTCCTCTCCACTTCCCAAGTCGAAAGAGAGCCGTGCTCCGCCGCCCTTCGCCGCCCCCGCCGCCGTCGCCTCCGCCTTCCCCCGCTGCTTCCGCCATGGCTCCGAGGACCGGGAAGGTTGCGAAGGCTTCGAAGGCTGCGAAGTCGGCCGAGGCGCTGGAGCTCGAGGCGCTGCGCAAGAAACAGGTGCTTTTCCCCCCTGAGCTCACCCCGGAGGCGTTGCGGGCGGAGTTCTACCTCTTCTGGTCGACGGAAACGCGGGCGCATCCGCGCACGCCGGTGCTTTCCGCTGAAGCCTCCAAATCGAAGAAGTGCCCCAGGGGGTACTACTTCTTCCCTGTGTTCTTCTATTGCGGGCTCTGCCCACCTTTTTCCGATTTCTTTTGCGACATCATGAACACCTGCGGGTTTCATCTGCTTGATTTCACCCCCAACGCCGTTCTGACAATGGCGGTTTTTGCACACCTCTGCGAGAACTTCATTGGTATCCTCCCCAATGTTGCTCTTTTTCGTCATTATTTCTCCCCTCGGGCCGAGGAAGGGGAGCCACTAGCTGGCGGAATCGCCTGGACCTCCCGGATGGGCATGAAGGAGGTGTACTTGATGGGCGAGCTCCGCAGCAAGTGGGACGAGTGGAGGGCGGAGTGGTGCTGGATCTGTGATGCCAACCCGCCGCCATTCACTAAGCTGCGCCGGACCCGGGTTGTGCGCGGCAGCGACTGGAGTGTTCTGTCGCTAGATGATGCCAAGCTGACGATCGCCACCACCCGAATCCTCCGGCTCAGGCATGCCGGACTCACAACAGGGGCAGTTGGCGCGGATTTCCTTCGCCGTTGCATCGCCCCTCTGCAGGAGAGGGGGAGGCCCGCCTGGCTGTTTAGCGGCCCGACGGATTTCATGAGGCTGCGCCCAGGCCTCAACTTCAACTTCACGGTTATGGAGCTTAACGCGATGCTGAGGGAGATGTTCAAGCACGACGCCAATCACCCAGAGTGGTTCCAGTTGCCGCAGGGCGTCGTCCCCTTGTGCAATAACTCCCAGCGCGATCGCATCTGCGCAATGATGCCAGAGTGTGACTCGCATGGGATAAGTGCAAACTGGATAGAGCCCGCTGCCGAGGTCGTGCAGCAATTCTTCGATGACTTGTTGGAGGTGGCAGTCAACTCCGACGAGCAGAAGCTCCTCACCCGCGCCACAACTGCCAATGAGCTGGCGTACATTGCTAGCAGGGCCGAAGAGGCGGCGGCAGCCGCTGCCGCGGGCGAGTTTGGCTTCACGCTGGCGGAGGCGGATGCAGCTGAGGCGGCAACTCTTGCCGCCCGGGAAGATCTTGCCGGAGAAGGCGATGGCGAAGGGGAGGCCGAGGTCAAAGCGAGCGAGCCCGCGGAGGGCGCGAACGGCCAGCCGTCCTCGAGCAACTTGCCGCAGGTGGAGCCCCCAGCGCAGCCCCAATTCCGACCGAGAAGGCGCCTCCGTCGAGTTGGAGAACTGGTAGAGGAGCAGGCCGTCCAGCAGCCGCGGCGCCGTGGGACACGCTCTACCGCGGCAAGCAACGTTGCCGCGGGAGGATCCCAGGCTGTGCCGGCAGCTGAGGCGGGGTCTTCCCGGGCCGCCACGCCTGATCCTGCCGCAGCCCTCGGCAAGCGCCGGAGGGAGCCTACTCCTCTGCCACGTTGCGCCGAGAGGGTACCGGAGTTCGACCTCTCCGCGCTGAGCTCCGATGATGATGAAGAGGAGGAGGAGGAGGAGGAGTAAGGCTTTCTTCTTACTGTACTTGTCTTTCTTTGATCCTTGTTGTTGTTTGCCTTGTATCTAATCTGCTTCTCTCCGAACCCCTGTTCCGTCTCAGGACTTTGGCGGAGAGGGCGGCGAAGAGGGCCAAGGTCCCCATGGTTAACATCGAGGACGATCCTGCTGTGGCGGCAGAAGATACGTCCGAGACCACCTTGACGGACCCGGTCCCTTCCCCTCGCAGCAGCTCCCAGCATAGCCCCCAGCGTAAGTGCATTGGTTTGCTTCTTGTTGCGGGGCGCGCATGGGTGCTTCTTTTTCTGCTAACATCTTGATTGTTGACTCTTTTGTGTATAGGAGCAGAACAGGCCCACTAGGAGCAGTCGGAGGCCGACCCGGAGGTGTCGTCGGCTTCGACTACGCCACCAAGGGCCGATTCCCCGATATGGGAGCCCTCTCCGGCAAGGAAGGGATCTCCGGCAAGAGGCGGAACCAGTGAGCCCCCGGTGGTGGAGCCCATGATCACAGAGCCCAGCACAGGTGACCCTCCTCGTCGGGGACTCTCCCTTGGGTTCTGCTGATCTTCTTTTTCTTCCTTTTGGGTATTTGCTTGACTTTTCTTTCTTCTTCCTGTCTTCAGATCCCCCTCTTGGGGACCCGATGGAAACAGAGGCCGCCGGCGAGGAGGGCGCACGCGGCAACACTGAGGACATCGTCGCAGACGAGGAAGAAGCCGGCGCTGACGAGCCCGCCGGCGAAGAGGCCGCCAAGGCTGCTGGCGCAGGAGCCGGTGAGGGGTCCGGCGGTCGCACTGGCGACCTGGAGGACGCAGGAGCGCAAGGCGCTACACCGACCGCCGACCCCTCCGCCGCTGACGCGGCGTCGGGCTCCGAGGGGCCCCAGCCAGGCGCTTACTTGAAGGCCGGCGAGGGCGTATATATCAAGCTCCCCTGGGCGTCGAGCTCCAGGGCGCCGGTTGAAGAAGAGGAGTTTTGACGGGGAAGTACTTGCCTCCGCCGGGCTGGCAGTGGTCGACAGGCCAAGCAGTAGCAGTGGCGAGTCCGAGGAGGAGCAGCTGCTCCGAAAGCTGGTGTCACTCTACCGCGCCCGGCGAGCGAAGCTTGAGTCCCGGGAAGCGCTTGTCGCGCAGGCGGGAGTTGACATAGAGAAACATGCACAAGAGCTCCGGAACCACAACCAGGAGGCCCTCCGATCCATTGCAGAGGAGAGGGAGCAGCTTGGCGAAGCAAAGGAGGCGTTTATCTTGGAGAAGGCTGAAGCCGAGGAGCAGCAGAGGCTCGCCGCCGAGGAGATGTCCAGGCGGGAAGGTGAGCTGACACAGAAGAAAGCCAGTCTAGACAGTCACGAGGAGGAGCTCGAGGCACGAGAGCAGTCGCTTGGCGGGACACTCAAGGAGGCAAAGGACGCAGCCGCGGCCGCCGAGGCCGCCAAGAAGGATTTAGAAGAGAGGGTGGCGCAGCTGGAGGCGGATATGGGGAAGAAGAATGAAGAGCTTGCCGCACTCCAGCGCGAGCGCGAGAAGGACGCACGCGCCCATGGCGAGCTGCAAGTCCAGCTTGCCGAGAAGACCAAGGAGCTGAACGCCGCCAAAGACTCGAATGCCGATCTAGAGCTGAAACTGGCTACCTTGGCAGAGACGCTGGACACCGCCAAGAAGCGAGAGGACGACTTGAGGAAGGAGCTCAAAGGCAACGTGGAGCTGCTGACGAGGGCTGCCGAGGCCCAGAACACCTTCAAGACCACGGTGGAGCTCTGGACGGAGGGCCTCGTCAGCATCGCCGCGCTCATCGACGAGGAGTTGGCCGAGCTGAACTTGACGGGCTTCGGGTACTCTACTGAGGAGAATCTCCAGCCCAGCGCCAAGCTCACGCTTTTCTTCAAGGATGTGGTGACGGCTCTCCGGCAGCTCCGGGAAAGGATCCCGAAGCAGCTGGCCGACGAGTCGCGCGTGATCTGCGCCGGGGTCTTGGAGAAGGTGTTGGTGAAGGTCCTCTTCCGCAACCCGGGCATTGACCTCTCCCGCGTCACCAAGAAGCTGCCGGAGGGCGCTGATCTTGAGGAGCTCAGGGCCATCATCGCACCCATCGTGGACAAGGTGAACGAGGTCAGGAGGGTCGACGGCCGGCGCGTGGATTAGGCCGCCCTTCTTCTCCCTTTTTCTTGCTGCTGCCGTTTCGGTTATGAGAACAATTTAGTCAGTGCCACAATAAGTCATTCTTGTAATATAACTCTATTCTGTGTACGGCTTGCTATGTTATTTCCTTTAGTCTGTTGCATCCCTTGTATGCTTTTACCCTACGCTTTGAGGGACCTTGCCGGCGCAAGCATGCTTGCTGAGTGCGGAACATCAGCAGCCCGCTGGCGGTGCTGTTTCTGGCAAGAAACCTTGTCGGGTCAGTTGCAGCACACTTGTATTGTTGAGCGGACTCGAAAACAAATCAAGGGCGCAACTGAACCGCGAGTCGATTCCTCTGCGCACAGGTTTTCCATACAAGGCACGCTCGTTCAAGGACGCAGCCTCGCATTCCCCAGTCCATAAGAGGATGCATGATGAGGGATGGAAAACTTATCTGATATCACAGTCCCCGGCGACTCTGGCTTGCCGGGGGTGAATCTTGGTGTCTGCAGCCCCTGGCAACACTAGTTCGCTGAGACCCAGGGGCCGGTGCTCCTTTCTTTGTTCTTGTCGCTGGCATCGCAGCCCCCGGGGACCCTGGCTTGCCGCGAAGGAATCTTGGTACTCGCAGCCCCCAGCAACGCTGGTTTGCCGGGGCCCAGGTGCCGGTGCGCCCTTCTGCTCTTTCCTTGTCGCTGTTATTTCAGTCATGAGAATAACTTAAACAGTGCCGTAATAAGTTACTTTTTGTAATGTAACTTCATGTTGGGCAATGCAATGCTATGTTTTGCCCTTTGTATGTTTATACTCTATGCTTTTAGGGGACTTGCCGGTGCAGACACGCTTGCTGAGTGCGGAACATTAGCAGCCCGCTGGCGGTGTTGCCTCCGGCAAGAAACCTCATCGGGCTAGTTGCAGCTGAAAGTGCAACTAATCCCCGGGTGGTTTTGGTAATTAATAACAACATATATATCATTGAACTAATAGTTACTTGAGAATCATTTCAGAAAGTTCAGTGATATGGGTATGGCAAGGACTGAAGAA
The DNA here is from genome assembly GCA_963921465.1 of Triticum timopheevii. Taxonomy (NCBI): domain Eukaryota; kingdom Viridiplantae; phylum Streptophyta; class Magnoliopsida; order Poales; family Poaceae; genus Triticum; species Triticum timopheevii. The sequence goes on from OY997274.1 coordinate 543,627,247, forward strand.
GTGGACCCCTCAAAATGCTAAGGCAAGCATTGGCAAAAGCTCATGACTCCATTTTTGGTTTAGTGATCCAAGATCACATTGAGTCCATAGGAAAAGCCAATACTATTAAAAGGGGATGAGATTATGATGATGATCTGGTTGCTCAAGTGCTTAGTGATACATCTCCTAAACTATCAGCAACTTTCACTGCCAGATACACTCATAAGTAGTCTCGGTCCCACCGATATTCCAAACTCAGTCACACTGAAATGAACCACCTCAGCCATAAGCCAAACCCTAGCAAACTCGGATTTTCCGATTCTGAACTCGGTCTCACCGAAACATGAGTTGCCAAGCTTCTGTAACCTTCTGTCATCAAATCGGTGTCACCGAGATGATGAAGTCGGTCCCACCGAAACTGGCATGCTCTTGTCATTGCACGAATCGGTCTAACCGAGATTGTATTTTCGGTCCCACCGAAAATCCCAACGTTCACATTATTTGAACTTTCGGTCTCACCGAGTTGTCAACTTCGGTCCCACCGAGATTGCTCAAATGTGTGTAACGGTTGGATTTTGTGTGGAGGCTATAAATACCCCTCCACCCCCTCTTCATTCGTGGAGAGAGCCATCAGAAAGAACTACCACTCCTACCTTACATTTCTGAGAAGAGAACTACCTACCCTTGTGTTGAGATCAAGTTGCTCCACTCCCACCATATGAAGCTTGATCTCTAGCCTTCCCAAGTTGCTTTCCACTCAATCCTTTCTTCCACCACAGCCAAATCAGTGAGGAGAGTTGAGTGTTGGGGAGATTATCATTTGAAGCACAAGAGCAAGGAGTTCATCATCATCAACAACATCTATTACCTTTTGGAGGGTGGTGCCTCCTAGATTGGTTAGGTGTCGCTTGGGAGCCTCCGTCATCGAGATGTGGAGTTGAACCAAGAAGTTTGTAAGGGCAAGGAGATCGCCTACTTCGTGAAGATCTACCCCGAGTAAGGCTAGCCCTCCGTGGGCGTAGGCCATGATAGAATAGACAAGGTTGCTTCTTCGTGGACCCTTCGTGGGTGGAGCCCTCCGTGGACTCTCGCAGCGGTTACCCTCCGTGGGTTGAAGTCTCCATCAACGTGGAAGTACGATAGCACCACCTATCGGAACCACGAGAAAAATCACCGCGTCTCCAAAATTGCGTTTGCTCTTCTCCACCTCTCTTTACTACATGTGCAATTTACTTTCCGCTGCCTATACTCTAGAATTGCATGTGTAGGGTGATGCTTGACTTGATCATAATTGTGAATCTGCCAAAAACTGTTCTTTGTCAAAAGGCAGAATTTTTATATTGTCAAGTAGTCTAATCACCCCCCTCTAGACATACTTTCGATCCTACAAGTGGTATCAGAGCTTTGGTCTCCATTGTATTGGTTTCCATTGCATTGGACTCCATAAGCTTGGTTTCACAACCTAGGAGAGTATGGCGTCTAGTGAGGGTAATTTTCGTAGAGGTCCTTACTTTGATGGTACAAATTTTGCTAGTTGGAAGCATAAAATGAAAATGCATATTCTTGGCCATAACCCATCCGCATGGGGCATTATTTGTGTTGGTATGCAAGGTGAATTCTTCGAGGAAGGAAAAGTTCCGGATCGTGAAGCTACAACGGAAGAATTGCGGATGTTGCAAAACAATGCTCAAGCTTGTGACATTCTCTTCAATGCCTTGTGTCCCGAGGAGTTCAACAAAATCAGCCGTCTTGAGAATGCAAAAGAGAGTTGGGATACTTTGGTTGAAATGCACGAAGGTACCGAGTCCATGAAGGAATCAAAGCTAGACATTCTTCAAGGTCAACTTGACAAGTTCAAGATGAAGGATGGTGAAGGAGTCGCTGAAATGTACTCTAGGCTTGCTCTCATCACAAATGAGATTGCCGGCTTAGGAAGCGAAGAAATGACCGACCAATTCATCATCAAGAAGATTCTCAGAGCTTCTGATGGAAAGTATGACACCGTGTGCACTTTGATCCAAATGATGCCAAACTACAAGAATCTCAAGCCAACCGAAGTCATTGGAAGAATTGTTGCTCATGAGATGACACTTAAGGATAAGGAAGAACTTCACAACAAGTCAAGTGGTGCTTACAAAGCTACAAGTGATGCTCCCACAACCTCAAGTGACAAGTTAGTTTCCAATGAAGAGATAAGCCTAATGGTCGAGAACTTCAACAAATTCTACAAGAATAGAGGCAAAGAGAGAAGCTCAAAGTCTAGATCATATGATGAAAAGAGATCTTCTAGTCATGATCGAAACTGCTACAATTGTGGAAGACCCGGACACTACTCAAATGAGTGTACGGCTCCCCACAAGAGAAGAGAAGAATCTCCAAGAAGAAGAAGCTCAAGAGATGAGTCACCTCGGAAAGAGAGAAGGAGCAGAGATGATCGTTATGAACGAAGACCCTCTCGGAGAAGCAAGGATTCGGAGAGGAAAGACAAGTCATCAAGGAGCTACACAAGAAGAAAACATCAAGCTCATGTAGTTGAATGGGTCTCCGGCTCCGACTCTGACAATCAATCCGAAGGAAGCTATCACTCCAACTCCGACTACAGTCAAGATGAAGGTGTTGCCGGTCTTGCTCTCGTATCCTCCAACTCCAACTCCTACGACTTATTTGATTCACCAAATGAGGGAATTGGAAGATGCTTCATGGATAAAGGCCCCAAGGTATCACACCCTGAATTCATTGACTTCAATAGTGATGAGGATGACTTGCTTGGTGAAGATGAGCTCTTGCTTGATAAATCTAGTGAGCCTAGTAACGATGAACATGCTAGTAGTCTTTATAGTCGAGAAGAGTCGAATGACAATGCTATGAAGGAGATTGAGCGTCTAACTAAAGAACTAAACACTCTTAAGTTAGCTCATGAAACAACTCAAGAAGATCATAGAGAGCTCCTAAGATCTCATGAGAAGCTACGCTTCGAGAAGCTCACTCTAGAGCAAGAACATGAGTTTCTAAAAGCAATCAATGACGATCTTCGAAAGAAGAGTTCTTCATATCTTGCCAAACGACTTCTCTTGTCTAATTTCTTGCCACCCATTAAGACTAAGCATGACAAGCATAAGAAAAATTCTTCCTCTAGTAGTAACAATAACCATGCTAAATCCAATGTTGTTGCTTCTAGTAGTTCTCTTGATTCCACTAACAATGTTTCAAGCCAAGTTACACTTGAGCAAGAAAATAGTTTATTGAAAGGTATCATAGAGAAAGGTGTCTACAAGAGCCTTGCCGGAAGCAAGAACTTTGAGGAAATTGTTCGCAAGCAAGGAAGGCACCGGAAGAATCAAGGAATTGGTTTTGAGCGAAAGTTCAACGCCGAAGGTGTTGAATGGGAAGAAGGTCAATATCCTACTCCACAGTTTATTCCTCAAAAGGAGAAGTATGATCCTACTTCTTCCAATGTGGAACAAGCTCAAGATGACCTTCCACCACAAGACCACAAGCTAAAAGGCAAGGACAAGCTTCAAGAGGAGATTGATGCATTTGTTGAAGCACCTCAAGCCATGGTCAAGTGGGTTCCCAAGGAAACGTCAAGTTCTACTTCGTCAAGCTCAACTACAACCCCAAGGATTCCCATCAAGATGATGTGGATCCCGAAGAAGAAGAACTAGAAAGTTCTTGAGGGTGACTCCGCCAACATACTTCACTCACATTCATTTTGGCAAAAACTTGTGCAATCAACTTCCACATTATGCACTAGTTCATGGAGTCACAAACCCTCTTGTTGGTAAGTCAAGGGACAAGGTAATCATTGCTTTCATGGACATCATCTATTGTGAACTTCAATCTATGTCCATGGATATCCTTGTTTGTTCCTTGTGGGACTAACCCATGTAGGTATTGAAAGTGCCCGAATCCAAAGGATTGCTCCCAACTCTTGATGATCTCCATCAACATTGAGCATCCACATCTTCAACATCTACATGAAGTCTTCTATGACAACCCAAGGTTAGTTTGACCCTTTAAAAGGGGTTCTCACATCTAGGGGGAGCTTTGCTCTAAAAAATTGAGCTAAAGCATCTTCAAATGATGTGAACACATCAATGCTTTATGTAAAAGTGGTAACCCCACTTGTGCTTAAACGATGAGTATGACCTATGATCAAATGTTCTCATTTGGCTCCTAAGTCAATATACTCATATAAAGATGACCTAGTCATCGACAAATTGTGTGTTAGTTGCTAGAATTTTGATTGTGCATGTTTGACACATATTTCATTTGCTATCTTATTGTGTGAGCATGTTGGATGCATGATTTTATCCATTCGAGGACATCCATTTGTTGCTTTGGTCATTTTGATTTTTCTGACCAAATGGATGGACAAGAATGCCTAAGTACCTCCCCTAGCTATCTATGCTTTCTTGTCTCAAATTCTATTCATGCTTACATCGCAAATTTTGAACAAGTCATTTTCGGACCCTCCGGGTGAGGAGCACTCGGAGCCACCGATCCGTCAAGGGCTAATTTCCAAAACCTTCTAATTGATTTCGGTCAGACCAACTCACTCAAACTCGGTCGAACCGAAAGCATTTAGACTGATCTAGGTTTTCATCTCGGTGAAACCGAGTTGTGATTTTCGGCGTGACCGAAGTGCATAACTGCCTAGCAGTTATCCATCTCGGTGCCACCGAGTTTTACAACTCGGTCCCACCGACAGCGAAGGGGTATATATATATTCTGAGGGCCGCGCGCGTTGATTCCTCCTTCAAATGTTTCGCCCCCACACCCCTTGCTGCCGTCGCCTTGGTCTTCGGATCGTCGCCGTCGTCGCCTGTGCGCCCTCGCCGCAGGTCTCCGTCGCTGTCAACGGACATCTCCTCCGCGCCGTTGCCGCCGTAGAAAAACTCCACCAAGTTAGGGTGAGTTTTGATCCCACTCGTGCTCCCATCTCCGATTCAATGCACGTTTGGATTGCCTAGTATCTTGCCACGATTGAAATCCTCCTGTACAACAGATTAGTTCGTTTGAACTAGATTCGAGTAAAAGTTTTAGGGTTAGGTTTCCGCCGAACACATCTCGGTGAGACCGATTTTATAGTTTCGGTATGACCGATTTGGCCTTTGGCCATTGCACTGCACCTTTCGGTCCAACCGAGTTGTGCAAAATCGGTGTGACCGAAATGAAAATTCTGTGAAACCCTAGTGTTTTCGGCAGGACCGAAACCCACTTCGGTCCAACCGAAAGTGGTGTGCCAAGCTCCTGTTTAACACTTCAGATTCACCGAATCTTAAACTCGGTCTGACCGAAATGTCTTCTGTGAAAACCTAATACTAGAATTTGAACTCATTTTTTTTGCAAAAACTTCTGCATTTGTGATGACTCTTCTTCTCTGCCTACACCTTATCTATTCACAGGTTGTCAGCCATGTCAGATGCCAGTGACAGTCAGAACAGGTCAGAGACACCCATTGCAGACATTCCAGAGGCAGGCACTAGTCCTGATCCTAGCAGCTCATCTGATGATGGTGAGAGGAGTACACCAAGTGGCTTGCCTCCTGCAGCCACCAGAGCTAGAAAGAAGAGGAATTCAGATGATGAGGATTCAGATTTTGTTGTTGAGGAAGAGGTGACCTCAAAGCCCAAAAGGAAGGTTGTTGCCAAAGAGCAACAAGGTCAACAATCTAAGAAGGGCACCAGCAAAGTCAAGCAGTCAACTGTTGCTAAGAAGCTGAATTTGGGAGAGGCAGCTGCAAGCAAAGTGAAGAAAACCTCCAAGAGAAAGAGGATAGTGCATGATGCAGCAGAAGAGGATGAGGATGAGGAAGCACCCCAGCCTACTCCTCAGAAGCAGAAGCTCATGGGTGATGCCATTAAGGCTGGAGCCACATCAAAGCCCAAGAAATCTGCTCCAGCTAAGGCAGCTCCAGCAAAGCCTGCTGCCAAGCCCAAGAAGACCGTCAGGAACATTCCAGCGTCTGAGAAGAACAAGGATGATGTGCCACCAGCTGAGTCAGATGATGAAGGACCAGTTTTGCTGAAACTTCGTCCAAAACTGCCACTCCATGATGATGCTCATCCTCAAGCTGAGGATATGAAGGCAAGGAAAGATAGAGGTCTCAGGCTATGGAGACAAACTGACCCATATGCCGTGAGGAGAAGAACTGCTGTAGATCCCAGATTTCACACCAGAGAGTAGCAGGACTTCTATGAGACCGTGCTGATGGACAAGAAGCCCATAGTCACAGACACACGATATGTTGACTGGAAGTACATTGACAGCGAAGAGCACAGAGATTTCTTTCCACATGTGCATGAAAGTTTCACTGCATGTGGTATTGCAGATTTTGTAGGTCAGAAATTGACCAGTTGGAACGATGAGATGATTATGCAATTCTATGCCACAGCTCACTTCTACCCTGATGGAAAGATTACGTGGATGACTGAAGGTCAAAGATTTTCTTCTTCTGTTGAAGAATGGGCAGAAATTCTGAATGCTCCAGTGCAACGAGAAGATGATATTGATGTATATGGGATTCCAAAGAAGAATCATGAATCCATGAAGAACATGTACAAAGAGATTCCAGCAGAGGATTTGGGAATCTGGAAGCTCGGCTCAGTTTACTATCTCCAGGCAGGCTTACCTACCACTAATACCATTCTGAGGCATACCTTGATGCCCAAATCTGGAGATGATCGCATGATCAGAGGATACTCTATCAACATGCTGCACATACTTGATGAGAAAGCACCTTTCAAGGTGATGGACTTGATGGTAGAGACCATTAAGAGGACTGCAGCTGACCAGAAAAGGTCATGTGGATTTGCCCCGCAGATTCAGATGCTTATCAATGCCAAGTTTGGCACGGGCACATTCTTGTTGGATAGAGAACATTTACCGCTGCAGCCAGAGCATGAAGACAATGTTGTTGTGATGGATGAGGAGGATCCGACATCTGTTGAAGGTCAAGCCAAGATCGAAGCTTCTAAGAAAGCCAAAGCTGACAAGGAAGCAGCAGCAGCAGCAGCTAAACCAAAGAGCTTCGGAGAGCAAATTCTTGAAGCTACTCAAAGGATTGAACAACGCCTGACCAGCATTGAACAGTTTCAGGAGATCTTAGAGAGGATTGTTGAGGACAAGATCCACGCTCTGGACGTGAAGCTGACTGAAGTGCAAGTGACCGTCAACAAGCTCGAGGCAGACATTGAGGAAGCAAAGAAGGAGAAGGAAGAGCTTATGCGTGAGATGCAGGATGACTTAGTCCAGGATTCTCAGCAACAGACTGCTCCGGTTCCCACAGGACCCCGATCAGCTGCTATTCCAGTGACTGACACCAGGACTACAGCTTCAGCACCTCCCACAGTTCCAGCAGTTACTCCAACTCCAGCTCCAGTGACCACTCCTCCAGCACAGACATCAGCTGAAGTCTTCGCCGATGCTGTCATATCCACTCCGACATCAACCCAGACGGGAGCCGCCAGCAGAGTCCACAGTGACGCTTAGCTCTATGCTTTTTCGAACTTTTTGGTAACTTGTTGCCAAAGGGGGAGAAATTGTATAGATCATAGGACTTCGAGAGAGAGAGTGCTGTTGTCGCTTTTGCTCTTTCGTTCTTTTGCGGTTTCTTTGAGATACTTTTGGTTTTCGAGACATTCAGTGTGTTTGATACTCCGTTTGATTCTACCTTAATGAGTGCTTGGTCGTACTATGCTTTAATGTGTGATTAATGCTTATCATATGCCATTCCTATCTCATATGACCATTTACTCATGTCTTGGTGATTGGGTGCATGCTGTTCATTCTTATCATTTTGTGCGCTCCACCAAGATGTATGTGACATGGAAGAGTGACCCATGATCCTAATCGATTGTGCATTTGCATTCAAACGCAAATCTTAAATAATGCACAAATTTAGGGGGAGCTCTTGCTTATCACATACTTCTCAAAGCGGCGATATTATTCATTGATTATATCCTTTGTCGAAGCTTTGATCTATATGTTGTCATCAATTACCAAAAAGGGGGAGATTGAAAGTGCAACTAATCCCCGGGTGGTTTTGGTAATTAATAACAACATATATATCATTGAACTAATAGTTACTTGAGAATCATTTCAGAAAGTTCAGTGATATGGGTATGGCAAGGACTGAAGAAGTGGACCCCTCAAAATGCTAAGGCAAGCATTGGCAAAAGCTCAAGACTCCATTTTTGGTTTAGTGATCCAAGATCACATTGAGTCCATAGGAAAAGCCAATACTATTAAAAGGGGATGAGGTTATGATGATGATCTGGTTGCTCAAGTGCTTAGTGATACATCTCCTAAACTATCAGCAACTTTCACTGCCAGATACACTCATAAGTAGTCTCGGTCCCACCGATATTCCAAACTCAGTCACACCGAAATGAACCACCTCAGCCATAAGCCAAACCCTAGCAAACTCGGATTTTCCGATTCTGAACTCGGTCTCACCGAAACATGAGTTGCCAAGCTTCTGTAACCTTCTGTCATCAAATCGGTGTCACCGAGATGATGAAGTCGGTCCCACCGAAACTGGCATGCTCTTGTCATTGCACGAATCGGTCTAACCGAGATTGTATTTTCGGTCCCACCGAAAATCCCAACGTTCACATTATTTGAACTTTTGGTCTCACCGAGTTGTCAACTTCGGTCCCACCGAGATTGCTCAAATGTGTGTAACGGTTGGATTTTGTGTGGAGGCTATAAATACCCCTCCACCCCCTCTTCATTCGTGGAGAGAGCCATCAGAAAGAACTACCACTCCTACCTTACATTTCTGAGAAGAGAACTACCTACCCTTGTGTTGAGATCAAGTTGCTCCACTCCCACCATATGAAGCTTGATCTCTAGCCTTCCCAAGTTGCTTTCCACTCAATCCTTTCTTCCACCATAGCCAAATCAGTGAGGAGAGTTGAGTGTTGGGGAGATTATCATTTGAAGCACAAGAGCAAGGAGTTCATCATCATCAACAACATCTATTACCTTTTGGAGGGTGGTGCCTCCTAGATTGGTTAGGTGTCGCTTGGGAGCCTCCGTCATCGAGATGTGGAGTTGAACCAAGAAGTTTGTAAGGGCAAGGAGATCGCCTACTTCGTGAAGATCTACCCCGAGTAAGGCTAGCCCTCCGTGGGCGTAGGCCATGATGGAATAGACAAGGTTGCTTCTTCGTGGACCCTTCGTGGGTGGAGCCCTCCGTGGACTCTCACAGCCGTTACCCTCCGTGGGTTGAAGTCTCCATCAACGTGGAAGTACGATAGCACCACCTATCGGAACCACGAGAAAAATCACCGCGTCTCCAAAATTGCGTTTGCTCTTCTCCACCTCTCTTTACTACATGTGCAATTTACTTTCCGCTGCCTATACTCTAGAATTGCATGTGTAGGGTGATGCTTGACTTGATCATAATTGTGAATCTGCCAAAAACTGTTCTTTGTCAAAAGGCAGAATTTTTATATTGTCAAGTAGTCTAATCACCCCCCTCTAGACATACTTTCGATCCTACAGCAGCGCGCTTTCATTTGTTGAGCGGACTCGAAAACCAATCAAGGGTGTAACTTAGCCACGAGTCGGCTCCTCCGCGCACAAGTTTCCCATACAAAGGACGTCCCACGGCAAGGCTTGCTACGTTACATCCTCTACCCCATTACATCCCTTGTATGTTTTTACACTACGCTTTTTAGGAAACTTGCCGGCGCTAACACACTTGCTGAGTGCGGAACATCAGCAGCCCGCTGGCGGTGCTGTCTCCGGCAAGAAACCTTGTCGGGCCAGTTGCAGCGCACTTTCATTGTTGAGCGGACTCGAAAACAAATCAAGGGCGCAACTTAACCACGAGTGGGTTCCTCCGCGCACAGGTTTTCCATACAAGGCATGAACGTTCAAGGAATATAACATAGAAATTTAAAACTGAAAGCGTTCTGTACTCAAACTTGGGCAACTTAGCTTTTCCGTCTTCTGCGCTCCGGTAAGGCCGCACTTCTCCCTTGATTCCCTCCCTTGTACGTTTTCACCCTCACGCTTTTGGGGAACCCGCCGGTGCAAACATGCTTGCTGAGTGCGGAACATCAGCAGCCCACTGGCGGTGTTGCCTCCGGCAGGAAAAACTCGTCGGGCTAGTTGCAGCGCGCTTTCATCGTTGAGCGGACTCGAAACAGATCAAGGGCGCAACTTAGCCACGATTCGACCCCCTTTGCGCACAGGTTTTTCACACAAGGCACGGTCCTTCAAGGAATGTGACTCAAAAGTTTGGAGCTGAGTGCTTTCTTTGCTTTACTTGCCGGTAGAGCTCGATGGCACGTCCTCGACGGCAGCGCTGCACTCCGGAGAGGTGTGCTTGCCGGAGTAGGCGCCAGAGCTATTGCTGCCGGACTTAGTCTTTGGTGAAACTGCTTTTGCCTTTTTGCACTTGCCGGTGGAGCTCGATGGTGCGTCCTCGACGGCAGCGCAGCACTCCGGAGAGGTGCGCTTGCCGGAGTGGGCATCAGAGCTGCTCTTGCCGGACTTGGCATTCTTCTTCCCCCGGGGAGCTTCGGCGGCAAGTGGTTTGCGCTCAACTGCGGCTGCTGCTTCCCGGTAGATCTTGTCGGTACAGATAAGTGCGTCCTTCTTGTCGCCTTGGACAGAAATGACACTTATCAGACCAGGCATCTTGAGCACATTGTAGGCGTAATGAGAGGCTGCCATGAACTTGGCAAGCGCTGGTCGGCCGAGTCCCATTGTAGGGCAATGGGATATCAGCAACATCGAATGTGACTTTCTCTGTCCTGAAATTCAGCTCGCTGCCAAACGTCACTGGCAGTGTGATCTTCCCCTTCGGCTTGCTCCTTCCCGGATTTATCCCTTGAAAGGTACCAGTTTCTTCGAGCTCGCTGTCGGGGATCTGGAGCTTCTTGAGTACTGCGGAGGAGATCAGATTCAGGCCGGCCCCGCCGTCAACCAACATCTTCGTGACTTTGAGGTTGCAGATTGTTTGGGAAACCAACATCAGCAAGCACCCGACCGCAGTAATGCGGTCAGGGTGATCCTCAACATCGAAGACGATGGGCGTGCTGGACCACTTCAGAGGCTTGCGCGACTTGACGGACGGCTCTGCTGCGTTTACCTCTCGCACCCACTGCTTGAGTTGGCGGTGAGAGGTGTGCAGAGAGGCATCGCCGTCGATGCACAACACCTCTGTTGCCTTCTGAAACTCTTGGTCATCAGTCTCATCTTCCTCCATCTCATCGTCCTCATCCTCATCTTCGTCCTTGTCGCGGCCACGGGGAGGCCTGTCTCCTTGCCGCGGTGCCCTCCCCGGGCGGGAAGCTTCTTGCCGGATCCTCCGCCACCCCCCTGGGCTCTCTCCTTGTCGCGGCGCTCGTACTCAGCTTTCTGTAGCTCCGCCATCTGCTCGACTTTCTTGCAGGTTTGGAGATCATGGCCCTTGGTGCGGTGGATCTTGCAATACCGCTTGCCGGAGCCATCCTGCTTGTCGGCGGCTACCACAGCCCCGCCGGAGTCATCAGCTCTGGCCTTGTCGGAACCGCCTCCATTGCCGGAATGCTCGACAGCTAGCACATCCTTAGCCTTTCTCTTCCTGTTGTTCCGCCTCCGGTTCTTCCTTGCCGGGGCGGCATCCTCACTGTCAGATCCTTCTGCTCCTGCAGTCTCTCCGGGGATTTTCCTCCCCTCCTCAGCCCGTGCACACTTGTCGGCCAGAGCGTACAGCTCGCTGACATCTCTGATCTTGCACATCGCCATCTCCTCCCTCATCCTGCGGTTACGCATGTTCTGGTGGAACGCGCTGATAACCGCGGCAGGGTGGACGTCTGGGATGTTGCGCTACACCTGGCTGAATCTATGTATGTACTTGCGCAGGGGCTCTCCCTCCTTCTGGACGAGCAGATGCAGATCGCTCTCCTGGCCATGGGGTTTGTGGCCGCCCGTGAAGGCGCCGACAAACTGATGACACAGGTCCGCCCATGAAGAGATGGAGCCGTCCGGCAAGTGCATGAGCCAAGATCTGACGTTGGGCTTGAGCACCAGCGGGAAGTAGTTGGCGAGGATCTTCTCGTCGCGTCCTCCGGCAGCCTGCACCGCGATGGTGTAGATGCTGAGGAACTCCGACGGATGTATCCTGCCATCATACTTCTCGGGCACGTCGGGCTTGAAGTTCTTGGTACTGGGCCACTAGACTTGCCGCAGCTCACGGGTGAACGCAGGGCAACCTGCTGCATACGGCAAGTCGCCTGGTTCCCCTGGCGTATGCATATCGACAGTGGGCCCAGCGTGCTGGTCAGATTGACGCCGCGCTTCCCTTCTGCGCTCGATGCGAGTGCGAGCGTCTTCGTGCCATCGTTCTTGGAGAACGTGGCGTTGATCGCGGCGGGTTCGCGGGTCCGACGACGCGGTGGAGTCGGCGTCAAAGTTGGCCCGACGGGCCGGCGACCTCGGCCTTCGGGGCTGGGAGTGCACGGAAGTGGCACCCCCAGCGGTCTTGCCAGTATCGGCTTGCGCCTGGGTGCCTTGCCGGGGCTTCGATGCGCTCGGTTGCCGGGGCTTGTCGCCGTTGGCGAAGCCGATGAGGCTGTAAATGGTCATCCTCCAGTCGTCAATCTTGTGTGGCGCCGGAGGGTAATCTAGAAGCAGCTGGGCTCGGGCCAGCGCTTCCCCTGCAATCTTGGGTGGCGGCGGCGACGAGCTGCGCGAGGAACGGGATGTGCTCGGACTCCCAACCGGATTGGAAGGAGCAACACCCCGTCCGGGCGACCGCACCTCACTCACGCCAGCATGCTGGCGTGCATGCTGGTCTCGAACGTCCCGCGACCCACTAGCTTGGCCTTGCTCCAACGCGAGCACGGTGCTAGGAGCACCGGGGCGTTGTCGACCTTGCACCTCCTGGGAAGGGTGTGGCGTCTGCACGGTCGCCGACGCTTGCGGGGCCTTGTTTTTGGACCTGGTGACGACGTGAGTCCCACCGTCTGCGCTCGCTCCGCCGCCGGCGTCCACTCCACCGCCGTTTGCTCCGGCGGTGGTGGTAGAATCGATGTAGACGGAGCGGCCACTTCCGAAGGCTTCTTCTTTGGTGGCATGTTGATGAAGGTGTTGATGTAGCGCGCGCGGAGACCGGATCAGATGCTCACGACCTCGAAGCACCCCTACCTTGCGCGCCAAAGATGTCGGGGCGTCTCTCTGTGGCCACGAGCACCTATGGGGAAGGGGGCCCCTTCTAGTCCGGCAAGGGAGCGGAGGGCGTGCGCAGAGCAGATCGAGGTCGAGCGCGCGGGGGAGACGGGCGATTTTTACCCAGCTTCGGAGCTCTCCGGAGAGATAATACTCCTACTGCCGCCTTGTGTTTTTATTTGTTCTTGCTCGAGAGCGCGAGCGTATGGTGGTGTTGGATCTACGGGCTGCGGAACCCCTAGCGTGGAAAAGTTCCGAACCGCCGAACCCCTTCTACGTGCGCATGGGCGTCCCTTTTATAGTCTGAAGGGGGCACCCACAGGTGGCAGCGTAGGAAGAGGGGGTAAAAGAGTAAAAACGTAGGTTGGTACAACAGTGACCAACAGTGTCCCCTACCTAACTCTCACGGCAGGGGACAAGGGCATTTAATGCCCGTCCGGTCGCCCCAATAGTGCAAAGAAACGACCTTTAGGTGCGCCACCGATCGCCACGATGGCCTCCTTGTCAGCTCCGCTTGCCACCTCGCTCCGCATGGCTGTGCAGCGCCTCGCCACGTGCTCCTGGGGCGGCCCTGGGGTGACACGTTGCTGGATGCGCTGGATTTTGGGTGCAGGGTGGCAGCCTTGCCGCGGCCCTTCGCTTGTTGCGCCGGCAAGCTTGCCGGCCGCCGGGCCTTGCCGGGACGTACGGGGCGTCGCGGCAAGTTCCTCTGGAGCGCCTTGGTTGGCCTTCCCGGCAAGCTCCTCTTGCCGGGGTCTTTGTCTTCTTAGTTGATGCTTTGTTCTTGAATGGCAGTAATAGGAAATGACGGAGGGTCTTGGCGGGCGCCCGGCAAGCCTTGCCGCGGGGCCCTGCGACTGTCCGTGCACAAGTTCGGGGTATTAAGGTACCCCCCTACTTTAGTACACCGACAAGGGTAGAGTATTCAACCCAAATTTATAGATTCGACACAAGGGGAGCCAAAGAATATTTGCAAGTATTAGCAGCTGAGTTGTCAATTCAACCACACCTGGAGATTAATTATCGACAACAATATGATTAGTAACACAATAGTATGATAGTTTTGATAGTAGTAGCAATAGTAACAATAACGGTAACAATGATAGCAATAGTTTTGTAGCAAGTGTAACAGTAACAATAGCAGCACTTACTTAGCAAGGACAATATAAGAAAAATTCATAGGCATTGGATCGGTGAATTTGTTGGATGATATTCATCATATAACAGTCAAACAAGAATAGTAGTTGACAAATGTCGTCAAGATATGAATGGTTTTGAAACCAGACTATCAGACATTTTCTTCATTGTTCAAGAGCAATGGCGGAAAAAGGGGGATGATCATGCTGCCAATCAGATTCTACAGCCTGAAACATTAACAGTCAGGTCAAATGATCTGTGCTTCTATACATCTGATGGTGCTTTTATCTGCAAGGACTGTAAACTTTATGCCAACAGGCCTTTTGTTGTATGGTTGGAATTTATTTTGTTGTGATACAACATTTGTCATGCTGCTAAAGGATGTAGAAATTACGATGCTATTTTTGTATAGTGTAGGTTTGTCTTAGTAATGTATTTGACCGAAAGCTTCATAGGAGCCCGACGTGCCAACATCCGTTAGGCCCATTCCAATTGGGCTAAAAATGATTATGGGCCGTAATTTGCATGTAGCCCACTAAAAATATCTGGGCCTAAATCAGCATTAGCTTTCATATTTTTGGTTGGCCTATAAATCTAGTGGGCCTTTAACAGGCCTAAACATAATTTGAGCCCTCAGAACAATAGGCTGTTAACATGTGTAAATGTCTCGAGCCCATAAGTAACATGGGCCTTTAATAGGCCGAAAGTGAGATTGGGCCCTGATTGGGCCAAATAACTCACTGGTCATTAGTAGCCGAAATGTATCTCAACTCGTGTTCCGCCATTTAAAATGCGGATCGTTCACAAGACGAAATTCAGACGGGACGTAAATGTGCCAACCTACTACATGGGCCTTTAACCGGCCGAAAGTTCGGTCGGGCTTGATTAGTATCAGTTTTATATGGGTCATTAATAGGCCCGATGTGACATTGGGCCATATATGGCCCTTGGATTTCGTCCGACGTTAATAGGCCAAAAGTCACAACAGGCTGGAAGTGGCCCAAATCTACAGTGGGCCTCTAACAGGCCGAATGTCACAACAAGCTGGAAGTGGCCCAGATCTATAGTGGGCCTCTAACAGGCCGAATGTCACAAACAGGCTGGAAGTGGCCCAAATCTACAATGGGCCTCTAACAAGCCAAATATGACCCAAATCCTTGGCAGTCGTTTATGGGCCGAAAGTTTCAAGGGCCAAAAAATGGGCCCAAATGAAGTAGGACCTTTAACAGGCCAATAACACACCGGGCCGTAATTCGGCCCAAATACTTAGCGGACTGTGATACGTCCATTTTGCATCATGTTTTCGTACTGTTATTTATGTTGTTTTATTGTATAATAATGCCTTTTGGAGTAATTCTAATGCCTTTTCCCTCATAAAATGCAAGGTATGCACCAAGGGGGAGAATTCTGGCAGCTAAAGATCTGGACCTGAAAAAGCTACGTCAAGCTACCTATTCTGCACAACTCCAAATGAGCTGAAACTCCCCGAGGATTTTTTATGGAATATTTAATAAATATTAGAGAAAATAAGTACCAGAGGAGGGCCACCAGGTGGGCACAACCCACCTGGGCGCGCCAGGAGGCCTAGACGCGCCCTGGTGGGTGCTGCCCTCCTCGGCTCACCTCTGGTGCCCAACTTCTGGTATATAAGCCATTTTGACCTAAAATAATTAAGGAGAGGACATTCGGGACGAAGCGCTGCCGCCTCGAGGTGGAACTTGGGCGGGAGCACTTTTGCCCTTCGGTGGAGCGATTCCGCCAGGGGAACTTCCCTCCCGGAGGCAAAAATCATCGTCATCATCATCACCAACAAATCTTCCATCTTGGGGAGGGCTATCTTCATCAACATCTTCACAGCACCAAGTCCTCTCAAACCCTAGTTCACCTCTTGTGTTCAATCTTTGTATCAAAACTATAGATTGGTGCTTGTGGGTGACTAGTAGTGTTGATTACATTTAGTAGTTGATTACTATATGGTTTATTTGGTGGAAGATTATATGTTCAGATACATTATGCTATTTGATACGTCTCCAACGTATCTATAATTTTTGATTGTTCCATGTTATTATATTATCATTCTTGGATGCTTTACAGTAGTTTTATAGCCATTTTATATCATTTTTGGGTACTAACCTATTGACATAGTGCCCAGTGCTAGTTGCTATTTTCTGCATGTTTTTTACATTGCAGGAAATCGATATCAAACGGAGTCCAAACGCAACGAAACTCCTAGAGGATTTTTTGGGCCAGAAGAAAGCCAGTGGGCCAAGGAAGCACCTAGAGGGGGGTGCTCGAGGGGAGCAGCACCCACCAGGGCGCGCCAAGAGGCCCAAGCGCGCCCAGGTGGGGTGCTACCTACCCCGGGTGCCCCCCGAACCACCTCTTTGCTCTATAAATACCACAATATTCTAGAAACCCAAGGGGAGTCGACGAAATATGGATCCAGCCGCCGCAGAGTCCAGAACCACCAGATCCAATCTAGACACCATCATGGAGGGGTTCACCACTTCCATTGGTTCCTCTCCTATGATGCGTGAGTAGTTCTTTGTATACCTACGGGTCCGTAGTTAGTAGCTAGATGGCTTCCTCTTTCTGTTTTGATTGTTAATACAATGGTCTCTTGGAGATCCATATGATGTAAGTCTTTTGGCGGTGTGTTTGTTGGGATCCGATGAACTTTGAGTTTATGACCAGATCTATGTTTTTATCCATGATAGGCCCGTCCATGTGTCAGCATATCATAGGCCCATCTTGACCGTTGGATGAGTGACACCTGTGCCAACGCGGAGCTGACGCGTGGTTCCGTCGGCCAATGAGAATTTTACACATGGAAAATCGGCATTGGTCGTGGTTGTTAGCGGGTTATCGGATCCAAAACCAGACCCGATAGCTTAACGGCGCTTAACGGCGTCCCATTACGATGGATGCCAAGTGTCGGTCACCCTTGACGAAAGCACTTCTATGACGCGTGATTTATCGTCACGGAAGTGGACACTTCCATGATGATAATTTGGTAATGTCATGGAACACTTCTACGACAGCATAGGTATGACTATGTTGATTCTGTCATAAAATCGTCATGGACGTACATGCATGACAGAAATCGTCATGAAGTGTATTTTTTTGTAGTGCATGGCCTCGCACTCCCATTCGTGTGGACCAACGGCGTTCCGACAAAACCGATCTATTGCCCATGACACTCTCCTGGCCACTCCAACCAACTCCCCTCTGGGCTAGGTCCTGGGTGGCCCCGATGTCAACCAATGACATCCAACGGCCAACGGCATGGCAAAACATAAACGGTCCCAAACGGGGACATGAGCTCAAAATCAAACAAACACGGGCACACAAGGCTTATGTCCGCCTACCTTATCAGGGTAGCGCGCGCCCATAACATTCCCTCTTTGGATGCACCGGCGAGAGGCATGTCAATAGATCGCATTAAGGCCCTCCCATAAAGGCAAGTGTGGCTACACCGGAGAAGCTCGATTTGGTGGCACTATGACTCGATCCCATCGATGACGGAGAAGGTTTGTTATTAAGTCATATTATTATCTTCTCCATCATCATCGACATTATGAGCATGATTAGCATGAATGCAACAATGAGCACGTAGCATACAAATGCATTAACCAAAATACCAAGCTTCTCAAGTGAACAGTTATATCATATGAAACATGGCAATACCAGGTACTAGCATATTAATGGCGCAACAACATCATCGTAGCATTAATACTACGGGCATGAAACTAAATCAAAACAGAGGCATGATATTCTCTACAATATCCTAGCTAGCATGGGAAAAGATATCATGAAGAGCAAGCATGACAAGGCAAGCAATACAACATATACCACAACTGAAATAACTGCAGACGAAACAGATAAGAAACTACCGGAACTACACACACAGGGTGCAAGCAAAGTTAATGTGCAAGTTCGGGGCTCATGATAAGAGGTTGTCTTGCCTAGGGGTTGAGGAATACTCCAGGAAGAAATGCGATCACCTCGCGAAAAAATTTGTCGGAGAAGGGTTCTCTCTTAGAGGGGCTGGATTAGGGCAAGGGAAAAATGGGCATTTTTAGAATGTGCAAACATCGAGAAAATAGTCCCATCAGAAAGAGCTCGACGAGCAGAGGACGTGAGCGCTGGAATCACCTCAATCAGAGTCACTAGCGCAAAGTTGTGGCCATTCACTTTTTAGGCAGAAAAGGCACTAAACAGTGAACGTTCACAAAAAAATCACTTTGGTGGGCGGGGTTGAAAATAGAAAGCGCAAACTTCAGAATACGTTTTCGGAGCACAAAAAGTGTATTTCAGACAATACGGCTTCAGTAACAAAAAATGTATTACCCAGAACACGTTCCCAGAGAATAAAAAGTGTATTCCTGCCTGGCCGTATCCACTTACACTGACGTGGACTCGTCTGAGTCCTTGACAGGTGGGGCCACTTGGGGAGGGGCCCGCCTGGCCGGTCCTTCTTCTTCCTCCCGCGAGGGGACGATCCTTGCCGAGGTAGGTGGCCACCTCGACGGCGACTGTCGGTGTCAAAACCCGCGGATCTCGGGTAGGGGGTCCCGAACTGTGCGTCTAGGCGGATGGTAACAGGAGACGAGGGACAGGATGTTTTACCCAGGTTCGGGCACTCTCGATGGAGGTAAAACCCTACGTCCTGCTTGATTAATATTGATGATATGGGTAGTACAAGAGTGGATCTACCACGAGATCAAGGAGGCTAAACCCTAAAGCTAGCCTATGGTATGATTGTTGTAATGTATGTTGTGTCCTACGGACTAAAGCCCTCCGGTTTATATAGACACCGGAGGAGGCTAGGGTTACACAGAGTCGGTTACAATGGTAGGAGATCTACATATCCGTATCGCCAAGCTTGCCTTCCACGCCAAGGAAAGTCCCATCCGGACACGGGACGGAGTCTTCAGTCTTGTATCTTCGTAGTCTTGGAGTCTGGCGGACGATGATAGTCCGGCTGTCCGGATACCCCCTAGTCCAGGACTCCCTCAGTAGCCCCTGAACCAGGCTTCAATGACGATAAGTCCGGCGCGCATAATGTTCGGCATTGCAAGGCGGGTTCCTCCCTTGAATAATCCAGAGAAGATCATGAACACCAGGATAGTGTCCGGCTCTGCAAAATAAATTCCACATTCCACCGTAGAGAGAATAAAATGCACACAAGTCCAATCTGCTGACGTATTATGCGGCGTGACATCACACCACTACCAAGCCTTTGTTTGAATCGTTTTTTACTATACCACCTCAGCAAGTTTAGCGAAGCGGTTTCCTTGGCACGTCTTGTCGAAGCAGAGATCGTGTTCCCCTTATTCCGGGATTCTCATCAATACGTGCGTGGGTAACCCAACCGTGCCCGTCGCCACGCCTCCTCCATCGAAGGTGAATCCCGAACGGTCACGGAGACGACCCTTGGTATTTTCCCCCTTTATAAGAGGACCAAGGTTCGTTCTTTTTCTTCAATCTCGCATCGAATCTCCTCCTCGCCCCTAGTTCCAACACTCAGAGCCTCAGATTCGAGCGCTTCGGATTCTCAACCATGTCCGGCTCCGACCTCCAGGGCCGGTGGATGGATGTGTTTAAGCTGCGCGAGGCCAAGTACCTGTCCTACGATATTTCGCACAGGCTGCCTGCCCAAGGGCAGGCCGTGCCTGCCCCCGAGCCCGGTGAGTACGTTGTCTTCGTATCCCACCTCCGTCGGGGTTTAGGCTTCCCAACGGACCCCTTCGTGAGAGGGCTCAGGTTCTACTACGGGCTGGATTTTCATGACTTGGCTCCGGAGTCCATCCTCCATATCTCCGCATTCATTATCGTCTGCGAAGCCTTCCTCCGCGTCACTCCCCACTTCGGCCTGTGGCTGAAGCCCTTTAATGTGGAGCCGAAGATGATCGGGGGGCGTCAAGCGGAGTGTGGCGGAGCGGCCATAAGCAGAAAGGCCAATGCCCCGTGGCCCGAGGGTTCCTTCCAAGAGGAACTCGGACTGTGGCAGCAGGAGTGGTTCTATATCACCGCTCCGAAGGGCAACAAGCAAAAGCCGCCGCCTTCATTCCGCCCGGGACCTCCATGCCGACTGATGTCGTGGGTCAACCAAGGGCTCAATTGGGGGCCGTCCGAAGACGTGCCCTCATCGCAGGGCCAGATTCGAGACCTCCAGGCAAGGGAGATCAATCTGGTCGTGGTGATGCAGGTTACGCTAATCAGGCGTCTTCTGCTCTACAAACGCCGTCCTCTCCGTCTATGGGAATTCAACCCGGAGGGACCTCGAATTCTCCAACACTTCATGGGTGCGACACCCGTGGAGATGTACAAGTTGTTCTTCGGACCGCAGGTAGCGTGTCCGGAATTGACCGAGGACGCAGGCCTAAGATGCAATCGCCCGGATACTCAGGTAAATAGCTCAGAGTCCGGACGTTCTGTTTATCTGCTTTTCTAGAGTTCGCCTCCTGACCCATTACCCTTTACAGGAGTGGGTAGCGCGATCGAAGCTGATAAGGTGTCCGGCTCCCCTCCCAGAGACCGCACTAGAGCCCGTGCTGGTCAGAATGTTGGAGGTCGCGCCCGTAGAAGGGAGCGATGGGGAAAATAGAGGAGCTGTTATTTCGCCCATAGGGGCGTCTGAGGAGGGGGGAATCAAAAACCCCTCCTTCCAGGGGGAGAAGAGGACCGCCTCCGAAGATCCGGAGGCCAAAGCCCCTAAACGGGGGAAGAGATCTTCACCGGGGGGTCCGGCATCCGGGGAGAATCCGGACGTACAATCATCGCCAAAGGATCAGCCCTCTAGCGAGCCGTGAGTATGAAAAGGGGAGTTCATTAGTAGGAAAATACCTCCATTTGTGCTTCTGTGGGTAACCGAAATTTTTATCTTGCAGTTCGGATTTGCAGCCTTCTCAGATGAGTTCGTCTTCGGGGGACCTTCTTCCGGAGATGATGGAGAGCGAAACGCCCCCGTCTGCTGCGCCGTCAGATAGGGCAGACGAGCCTGAAGTATCGTCACGGAGGGTATCCCCGAGTCCGGAGGGGTCGGAGAGTTCGGCACCCGCTAGTATCCGGCCGGGAGAACTGAAGAATCTGCTTGAGAGGGCGTCCATCTCAGAAGATCACCATGCGTTGATGCGTATGGTGATTGGAAGGATTTCGTCCGCCGAGAGCGGATTGCGTAATGCCGCTACGAGTTTGCTGGCGGGATTTGAGGTATGCAAAAATGACGCACCTTTGTTTTTTGACAGTTTTGCACATAAAAGTGCGCCCTGTATAGATAGTAGCCCCTGAGACTCGGTAGGTTGTCGAAACGACAGCGTGCTGAGGATCAAAATCGCAAATAATGAATGTCACTGTTTCTATGCAGGTGGCGGATAGTCCGAGGGCTAGCCGGACTAGTGGATTTGCCGAGTTAATGCGGCAACTTGACGTGGCGGATGCGGACATCGCACTTGTCAACCGGCGACTTGACGAGTCGCAAGGTAAATGAGTTCTCCACAGCCGCTTTATATAAGGGGGTCAAAGCCCTCCTCTGATAAATTATATGCTGTGATACAGACGGCACTGCTGCTGTGGAGAGTCTTCGGGCCGAATTTGCTCAAGCTAAGGAGCAAGCCCGAAGGAGTGACGCGGCTGCCTCGAGGGCGGCCGAGGAGTTGAAAGCCGAAAGGGCTGCGCACTGCCTAAGCAGGGAAGAGATGGCCGAATTGGCCGTGAAATTAAAAGATGCTGCCGACCGCAATGAGGCTCTTGAAAAGGAGCGCTTATCGGAGCGGGAAGACCTTGGGAAGGCCACCGCCGAGGCCAAGGATGCCCGCTCTGCAATGCGGGCCATGAAGGAGGAGCTGCGCCAGGCCGGAGATATCGTGGCTGGCAAGCCTTTTCTGCTGCGTCGCCGGTTTATGGATCAAAGGTATGCTCAATTTGGCCAGCTGTGGAGTCCGGAGGATCCGTATATGGACTTAGCGGCAAGTGCGGCTGATGTCGTTGAGCACTTCCGGGGCCAGAAGGATCACAAGATGGAAGAGCTATTTTGGTCTCAATTCCATAGTCCGGATCGCTCACTTCCGTTGACCGACCGGTTGGCCGAGTGGGCCGAGCTAAATAAATTGTCCGGACTTGCCATGACTGACACCGTGGCTCATGTCTGGCCAGAGAGGCCCATGGCGACGAGCTACTTCGGTTTACTGCAGCAATTCCTTGGAGCGGTGCCGCATATCAAGGAGATGAAGCGGTCGGCCTGCATCGAAGGCGCGCGGATGGCTCTTGCCCGTGTGAAGGCGCATTGGACAGAGATGGATGCCACCGCTGTTGCCGCCCAGGGTTCGGACGAAAGCCGGCTCCCCGCCGAGCACTACTTCGGGGAAGTTATGCATGGCGCTCGTATAATAGAGTCGCAGTGCTCGAAAAATGTCACGTTCAAATGAACGTTTTAGCTTGTAAAATGATGATTATGCTATAACTGCTTTTTATACTTGTGCATCCCAAGTAGTAAAACTTCTCCTATGCGGCCGTTTACGTATACATTTGTATAACCTGAAAGATTGCAGTCTTCGGCTTCAACCCCCACGCACAAGGTGCGGGGGTGTTCGCAAAAATAGCGCGTTTTCACACTTAATCCGACGTCTCGGTCCTGTTAAGGAGGTGGTAGTGTAGCAAACGAGGCAATCCGGACTATAATGCTTTATCACTTTCACTTAGCCAGTGGAGTTCGAGGGTGGGGCTACGATATAGCCCCTGGGGGCACCGCACTTCTCCGAGTTCGGGGCGTGTGTGTGCCTGACCGGGAAACAGTCCTTCGTCAAAGCGGGGAATTCTAAACATTCCGGTAGTCGATCGAGTGGTTGACCAGTCTCTCGCTATATCATGACAGTCAGTTTTCGGCTTTCTCTACTGAGGTGCTCGCCTAGCCGAACTGGGGCACAATCGCAGTAGTTCTCCTGGTGCCGCGTTAGCCGATGATACGGAACGTAAGGCAGCAAAACACAGGAGCCGGGCAAACCCAACATTTGACCAAAGACATGATTCAGAGCTGATGCATATAATGCCTAACTCGAGACACTGAACACTCCCTAAGGTGTTCGGTCTTTATAATAATGGTCAGAACAATGCCCTAAGCCCCTAGTGTCCAGGTACGGGCATGGTCCTCTGACGCAGCCGATGCCAAAACGTCAGGCTCCGCTTTGGTTATAGGAAGAAACCAAGGGAGAATAACAACAAAAGACAGTAAAAAAGGTTTACGCAGGGTCTTAATCTGAAAAGAATCCTCGCAACGGGTCCCTACTGCACGTCTGCGCCTATGTCTCCGTTGTGCCGTTATCCTGGATGGGTACGCACGTTGTTTATCTGTAAAAAGAGAGGAACGTTTAGTTTGAAAACAATTCGTGCGAACAAGGTATGTGTGAAAGAAGAAATATAAATAAGCAAAGCGGGGTTTGAATGAACCCGCAGTTGTTTGTGCGCGCAGCCCCTTGTGAAGGGGTGTGCGGCTAGGGAGCCCCTAGCCTACTGAAGCCGGACTCGTCTATCCGAGTCTGGGGTCTTTAAGTGACCCTCGCACTGAAATGATGCCACGTGGACCGGGCATCTTGAGTGTAAGAGACGCGTAATGCGGTATGGCGTTGAAACGGACAAAAGCCGTTCGTCCCAAGAGTGCCTGATATCCACTTTTAAATGGGACGATATGAAAAATTAGTTTTTCGCGCCGAAAGTTGTTCGGTGATCCGAACACAACTTCTAGTAATAGGGAGCCTGTGCACTTGGCGTAAGGGCCTGGTGTCACTCCTTTGAAGGAAGTGCGGCTGTGTCGAATTTTGGTAGGGTCTATCCCCATCTTGCGGATTGGGTTTGAATATAGCAGGTTTAAGTCGCTGCCTCCGTCCATTAGGACTTTAGTAAATTGTAGTCCGTCGATTATGGGATTCAATATCAGGGCAGTCCGTCCCGCGTTTCGAACGCTTCTGGAATAGTCTAGGTGGTCGAAAGTGATTGATTTTGATATCCAATCTCTATGGTCTGCAGGGTTGGACCGCGCGAGGCTCTTTTTTGAAAGTGCCGCACTATTTTTCCGTATTATCACATGAAGTGAATTTACTGCTTTGACCTCTTGTGGGAAAGTCTTTTGTTTTCCGGTGCTCTGCTGGTGGGGTTTATCGTCTTCGCTTGACGCGTCGAGCCCCTTGTGTTCGGCGTTTAGTCGGCCAAACTGTTTAAAAACCCAAAAATCTCTATGGGTGTGGTTTGCAGGCCTTCCGGGGGTACTGTGGATTTAACATATCCGACCCAAAATCTTGTTTAAGTTGGACAGCTCATCGCCGTCATCCTTAAGAGGCGGTGTTTTGTTGTTTGGCCGCGAGCTTTTGAATCCGGCGTTGACTGCCGTGCTCTTTGGGCTTTTCTCTTTATTCCGACGCTACTCTTTTCTGCGCCGTGATTTTCCGTTTCCATCTCTTATCTCAGATGTACTTGGGTCGCTGGTGCTGCATCTTGCTAGCCAGCTATCCTCTCCCGCACAGAAGCGGGTCATGAGGCTTGTTAGCGCGGACATTGTCCTCGGTTTCTCTTGGCCGAGGTGTCTGGCAAGCCATTCGTCTCAGACATTGTGTTTAAAAGCTGCTAAGGCTTCGGCGTCCGGACAGTCGACTATTTGTTTCTTTTTGGTGAGAAACCTGTTCCAGAATTTGCGCGCTGACTCTCCGGGCTGTTGAGTTATATGACTTAGATCATCTGCATCCGGAGGGCGGACATAAGTCCCTTGAAAATTTGCTCTAAACGCGTCCTCGAGCTCTTCCCAACTTCCCACAGTGTTTTATGGGAGGCTTTTAAGCCAATGACGGGCTGGCCCTTTGAGCTTGAGGGGTAGGTATTTTATGGCGTGGAGATCATCTCCTCTGGCCATGTGTATATGTAGTATGTAATCTTCTATCCAGACTCCAGGGTCTGTTGTTCCATCGTAGGCCTCTATGTTTATGGGTTTAAATCCTGCCGGGAATTCATGGTCCAGCACCTCATCGGTGAAACATAGTGGGTGTGCGGCGCCCCTGTATTTGGGTGTGCCATTATCTTCGGACACTTGACGTGCTGCCTTGTTTCCTGGGGCCTTCTTCTTTGGCCCGTGAATGGACCTGGCTGGGCCATCTGTCTTTCCAGGTTTATGTGCGGCGCCGCTTTCAGAATTTGGCCTATCATCTGGCCGTCTATCCGACCAGGCAGCCTCTTTATTTTTTGACTGTGGGGGCTCTATGGCCTCCTCGTCGAATTCTGGTAGCAGCTTGCGCTTCGGGTAGCTCTTTGATTGGTGGCCATTGCCGTATTTATCCGCGGTTTTGAGTACTTTGCTCCACCTCATTCTGAGTGTGTCTTCCGCTGTTTTGAGCTTCCGCTTTTCCTTCTTCAAGCTTCTTGCAGTGTTGACGAGTCTTTTCCGAAGGTTTTTGCTCTCCGGCGGCGTGTCCGGCATGAGATTGTCCGGACTGTCGTCTTCGCCGGGCCTGGACTGATTATCTGACTCGTCATGTTCGGACGGTTGCTTATCTGCGTGTTCGTCGTCCACTTGCATGCCCTGCTGTATTGCGGGGTCCTTAGGAGCGTTGTTGTTGTCGAGGCGGGACTTAGGGCGGCGTATGTGCCGCCGTTTTGGTTGTTTATCGGCGGGGTTATCTTCTGTCGCGGCCCGTTGGTCCTCGTTATCGCTCTCTTTTGGGGTATCCACCATGTATATGTCATATGGCGAGGTGGTCCTCCCGTTCCCTATAGGCTCTGTTTCTTGTTCGTCTCTGGCATCGTCGTCTATTCCGTCGATGTCTTCGGAGTCATAGTGTAGCATGTCGGTTAGATCGTCGACAGTGGCTACAAAGTGGGTGGTGGGTGGGCTCTGAATTTCTTCGTTGTCCGTACCCCAACCGTCTTGGCAATAATCCGGCCAGGACTCTCCCGATAACGAGAGATGCTTTAGCGAATTTAGGATGTCGCCAAAGGGCGAGTGTTGGAAGATGTCCGCAGCGGTGAATTCCATAACCGGCGCCCAATCCGAATTGATTGGTAGGGGCGTGGGAGGTTCGGACTCCGGCGAGGAGTCCGGCACCTCGGAATCACGAGTTTCACGAGGGACAAGATTAGCGTTCGGCTCCATCACCGTGGAAGTTGAAGCCCCCGAGGTGGTGTCCATCCACCGATCCTCGATCTGGGTGATCGGCTCCGGACTAACGACCGGAGCAGATTCACGTGCGGCCATCAAGGCACTGTTCGGCGGCAGAGCTAGATCATGCCCATCGTAACAGTGCGGCGCGCTTGGCTGTGGCTCGAGCCCGTCGAAGATTAAGTCTCCGCGGACGTCGGCCGTGAAGTTTAGGCCTCCGAATCTGACCTGACAGCCAGGGGCGTAGCTTTCGATCTGCTCCAGATGGCCAAGCGAATTGGCCCGCAGTGTGAAGTCGCCGAATACGAAGATCTGTCCGGGGAGAAAAGTCTCATCCTGGACAGCGTTGTTGGTTGAAGATGCCATCGGGCCTATCGGTGATGACACAGAGGAACTCTCAATGAAAGCACCAATGTCGGTGTCAAAACCGGCGGATCTCGGGTAGGGGATCCCGAACTGTGCGTCTAGGCGGATGGTAACAGGAGACGAGGGACACGATGTTTTACCCAGGTTCGGGCCCTCTCGATGGAGGTAAAACCCTACGTCCTGCTTGATTAATATTGATGATATGGGTAGTACAAGAGTGGATCTACCACGAGATCAAGGAGGCTAAACCCTAAAGCTAGCCTATGGTATGATTGTTGTAATGTATGTTGTGTCCTACGGACTAAAGCCCTCCGGTTTATATAGACACTGGAGGAGGCTAGGGTTACACAGAGTCGGTTACAATGGTAGGAGATCTACATATCCGTATCGCCAAGCTTGCCTTCCACGCCAAGGAAAGTCCCACCGGACACGGGACGGAGTCTTCAGTCTTGTATCTTCGTAGTCTTGGAGTCCGACGGACGATGATAGTCCGGCTGTCCGTACACCCCCTAGTCCAGGACTCCCTCAGCGACTATCGGCGATTCCGACCACGGCAGGGGGCGTGTGACCTACCCAGGAGCTCAGGAGAGAGAGAGGTGCATCCAGGGGAGGTGAGCTCTTTCACCGAGGAGCTCTGCGGAGGAAGCAGTAGGGCCCATGGCGGAGAGGGGCTCCGGTCGCTGGTGAAGTGGAGCTACGGTGGGGGAAAGGAGGGGCTTAGGCCACGAGGAGGTTCGCCGGATCTAGGGGAATGCAGTGGTGGTGGAGGAATGGGGCCGGAGGAGCGCTCAAGATCACCGGAATCAAGCAGGTCCCGAGGCGGCGGCCATGGCGATGGTGGGGGTCGGGGAGAGACTCCAGGGAGGGATGGGCTGCTCGGGGAGGTGTAGAGAGGAGAGGAGAGGTTGCTAGTCAGCTCGGACGGGTCGCGGGGGTTATTTATAGCCGGGGCAGGGGAGGTCCAAGCCGAGCTCCGCCGAGCAAGTCCGGCCAATGCTCTGTCGGCCACAGTGGTCACGGGGGGGCACGGGAAGGCGACGAGGGGGAAGCGGATGTGCTGCAGACGGTCACGGAGACGAGCAATGCTCGGGGACACGACGAGGAAGAGGACACTAAGGTGGAAGGCGATGACACTCACGGGAGCGTACTGTGTGGCGATGACGACGGCACACCGAGGAAGAAAACAAAGGGGGAGAGAAGTCCAGGGGTAAGAGGACGTCGAGGGGAAGCGGTTGGACACACTCGGATGAACCAGGTCCG
The DNA here is from genome assembly GCA_963921465.1 of Triticum timopheevii. Taxonomy (NCBI): domain Eukaryota; kingdom Viridiplantae; phylum Streptophyta; class Magnoliopsida; order Poales; family Poaceae; genus Triticum; species Triticum timopheevii. Next base: position 543,655,298 of record OY997274.1, read on the forward strand.
GCCAGAGCAGGGTTGCCGACGCCAACAGTGGCTAGACCACCAATTTGGTCGGCTACACCCATGGTCACCACTACCAAAGCTTGTCCTGGCCACTTCCTTCATGCCAAAACATGTCAACAGTGTGGCTACGGGCTCAAATAGGAGAGATATGAGGCTGGAATAAGCAGGAAGGCTCTGGATTGTGAACAATTTGCAAAAACAATTTCCAATAGCCAACTGTTTGATAGAAATATTGGGCAGTGCATAGCTCCATTAGACATGGGATTTGGGTGAGGTTGGTCACTTACTAAGGTGACCATTGTGCCAAAATATCATGCCAAAGATGTGAGGCTAGCTGGTACTGGCTGTGCAATGTGCCCAGCTGGACAGAAATGCAAATGAGGGAGTTGGGGGAAAATGGCTGGATCGAATGAGCTGAATTTTGGTGGAGGGTGATGATATAATCATTAGAGACTGCTGGAAAAGTTTCAGCTCATTTTGATTATCCATGAAGGTACTTCCTTCACAGACAAGCAATCTGAACAGAAACTTGAGAAAATTCCACAGGGAGATAGGATGAAGGGATTGAGCTGAATTTTGGTTTGCAGTAGTGATTTATCAACATTAACTGCCCTGCAAAATTTCAGCTATAAAGGATTTAGAAATCAAGCACTTCATTTGCAAAATTTCAAACAAGGCAGAAACTTGCATTGGATCATGTGCCCAATTTTTAAACTGTGGATCATGACATTTGGATGGAACTAGTGAAGATATAGAAAGGACAAGCTCCAGAAATTATTTGGGAATTTTCCCTGCTATAAAAATGGTAGTTCCTTTAGAAATTGGCAGAAATGGAATGTTGGCTTAAAATAGGAAAAGGCAATTTCCTTATTTAATTATGGCCAATATTTTTGCCAGAGCTGGGATTAGACACAAATGTCATATCCACAAATTTTCATGAATTTTGGAGATGGCAAGCTATGCCTTTGGATATTATTCCTTAGAAAGGCAAAAGAAGGAATAAATCCCAAATGGAAAATATTTCATAGGACTTAGCAATATTTTTGCATATCCAAGGTTTATAGAGGTAGGAGGATCTCTGGGAACAATTTGGAAGATCAACAAATCAAGGGAGATGATGGCTCCTTTGTAATCACAAAGGACATATCCAAATTCCAAATTTTGGAATTAGGGTTTTTAGAGGGTTGGAGATGATGCAAATGAGGTCTTGCCTACTAACAAAGACATGAACAAGGTTTTGAAATGTTGGAAATGAAAAGAATTCTTAGAGTCATCCAGCAAACTCATGAGAAAGATTAGAAAAATGATTGACAAGAAGGAATAACAGCACAAAAATTGATAACCCAATTTTGGGCCTGTTACAAACCTTCCCCACTTAAAAAAATCTCGTCCTCGAGATTCCTAGGGTGATAGCAAAGATGAAATGATAGCCACTCCGGGGAAAAACCTCTGAGTTATTTTTTAACCCTTTGGTTAGAAAAAACAAGTTGGGGTACCGATAATCGGTACACCCATGGATGGATATGGGCAAACAAGGTTATCTCCACGGCTAGGGGCACTCGAGATCAAACTCTCAAAAAATGCTGGATGCACCCCAATGAACAATGGTTTCACCTGCTGACATGTGGGTCCAAGGCCCACTGGCTGTCTCCTTCTTCTACCTCCAGCATGCTGCTTCTCCTTCACTACTGCTCCGCGTGCAGCTTGGCGCTGCGTGCATCTAGCTCCTAGGGCGATGAGGACCCTAGTGCCATAGTATGCGGCGTGCACGGTGCTGGTGCAGAGAGCACTCACATCACTGGCCAGCACTTTGTCGGCACTGCTCGCGGATTCGCCTCCTGGACGCCAGTGATCGGGTGACGGGCGGTTCTCCTAGACTTCGCTCATCGTACACCGGGATTGTGCTATAGAAGACGGCAGCACGGCTCTCCTCCAACACACAAACACAATGCCGCTCTACTACCTCTTCGGTTTGGACGAGATCAAGCCTAGTTCCTTCGGCGAGGCCGTGTTCCTGGTGGCGCTGGGGTGGATCCTAGCTGCGCTGCTGGGCATGCTGATCGGCTCATCGATCATCCTGGTGGTTATCATCAAGTACGAGCGGGCTCGAGGCAACGTGCGACCAGGTGTGGTGGCTCGATATGCGGGAAATGGTGGTGCACTGGGTGGTCCTCCGCCATGCTTGATTCTCCATCGCTTTGCACCAGTGGAGTAATCGCGTGCTGTGGTGGAGCAAAGCGACTTGCCTGCGCCATGCAAGGCAGTGATGGTGGTGGTGATGGGGTCCGGATGCAGATGAGGTGGCTGCGCCAGCTCGGGAGTCACACTTGGGGTACGGGAGAAAATTTTGTGGATAGCTCCACGAAATGTAGGTGTCGCGGTAGAATCAGAGTTGAAATCTGTATTGGGGTAGTTGTACTGGATTGAGTGAAATAAAGTTGACAGGGTTCCTTTGGAAATGCAATTGGGGCTATCAAAAAAGAATTAGGGACAAGGAATGTCCAGATGGAAATGCCTCTTCGAGGCTCTGGGTCTAGATATCTGGCACACGGGGTATGCAAAGATAGAGATAGGGATGTGACTTTGCATTCCCCTGAGTACTGCCCAAAGGTACTCATGGGTGAACCTAGTAGACGTGTAGGATGCAGTACAGTCTAAACTAGCAAACAGACAGACGCAACAAACATGCAAAGGAAAAGCACACCAGACAAATCATACTAACGTGTTTTAAAGCTAGTTGGTATATGTACTCCTGGTATACATATACCTACGCCAGCGCGCATTTCATTATAGACTCGGGATGAGTCAATGTTGTTTAGTGTATGAGCTCTATTGATTAAAATCTTGTTAGAAACACATTGCCAACCCTGTCAAACATTTCTACTTGATAGAGGGACAAACAAAACAAAATCCAAAAAGCGAGAAAGCATACATAAAACACAATATACGGGTTACAAACAATACAAGCATACAACAAAGCATGAAGGTGCTACGCACTAAAGGAAACGACTCACTCCGGGATACATAGTTCTATCCTCATACCGAGGATGAACTGACGGACCGACCTACTTGCAGAATCACCTGACTGTGTGGCTGAGGTCACCCAGAGGGCTGGTCTTGCTGGGGCTCTCCTGGAAGATGAAGACTGAGCTAATCTCCACCTTCATCATCCGACACTTCTATGGGTTGGGGCTCAGCTCCTTGGGACGTGGCTAGGGCTTGCCCAAGCATACCTTGGTAGCGAAGGCGGTAAATGGCCTTGTTGATGAAATCGCGGTTGGTGATACCTGGCCTCAGACAAGGCATCGGATGAGAGAGTAGCACTAGGTTGGATGGCATGGGATCAGTGGCTGGAGATGCAATCTGGCGGCCCTCACAAGATGGTTTTGTGACGACCTGAGAAGCTTCGCGGTCCAAAGTCTTGGACTTCTTGACCAGGTTACCACCAATCCCTAGGGAGTAATGAATTGCACCAAGCGAGCGATGGCTGGATCACCTTCCCGGACAGTTATGGGATGCTCAGAAACTAGGCTGGTCACAACGGGGAAGAAACAGAACTCCCGTTGTCCTGCTACTTGCGAAAACTGGGATCAAAGATAGACGACAGCTTCCACAGCAGCTGTCTGAATAGACAACTCTGGAGTGGCCATGGGTTTGCCTTGGATGATCAAGGATTGACCATCCTCAGCTGGACCTGGGCAGATTTGCACTTTGGATGATCAAGGATTGACCATCCTCACGCATGGTGTGGCCCCTTTCCCTTAATGGCGAAGGGTACGCTATGCGGCCACCCGAAAGGGTAGGGTTGCTATACAATCCACGGAAAACTAGGCAGGGACATCAGGGTAGGGACGTGTCAATCCCGGCTGCGCCACCTGTTGCTCAACAGTGGCCATGCCGGATGACAGGGATGGGTCAAATCCCTTAGGGTAATTATGGGTTGATGGTAATTGGGGTCTAAGGCTAGGGTAATCCTATGCCAGCCTGGTTGCTCTGATACCATCTCTTGTGGCACCCTGATCCGCATGGAACAGGGGGCCTTCGCACGTCAGCCCAGGATAACACCCGACACACGACAGGTCCATGATACAACATTCCGGGTACAAGAATATTCATCAAACACATGTATAGAGGATTACATCATTGAGGAATACAATCATCTGGCATAGCTCTAAGGCTATCTAAATGGCAGTGGAAGTCTTGGTTTGGCAGCATATCGACTCTAGCTGGGCTCCACAACTCATAGGACTAGCAAGGTTATGGCCTAGCGCGACCAAACAAGCAAGCAATCCAGGCACGACCTACAAACTAGCATGACACGCCAGGTCTGTATATTGAATGTACTTGCAAGACAACCAAATATATAGCATCCAAACAAGCAGATGACAAAGCAAGTACCAAGCGCATGCAACAACCTACCTCATAACAATTACTAAGCATGGCATGATATCAACTAGAGACATAGATCAAACTAAGCATGGACAACAACATAACATCTACTAGCATGGTAATAACATGGCGTATCAAAACATACTTTTAACATGGCAATGACATAACATGGGCATAGCATTTCAATCACAACATGGCATGGCATAGATGCATCTACGGGACATGGATTCATGCAAGAACTATGCTGAAAATAAACTACCAGTTACCTCCAGTGAAGACATACTGTATTAAGTTTATGCAACAATCTCTTACTCTGCCACGGCTCCTCGGAGCAAACTCATGACTCACCGAGATCTCATATCATGATCATATCCGAAACAACTCAACTCATGACTCACCGAGACCTCGTCTCGTGATCATATCTGAAACAACTCAACTCATCACTCACCGAGACCTCGTCTCGTGATCATATCCGAAACAACTCAACTCATGACTCACTGATACCTCGTCTCGTGATGATATTAGAACATCACCGTGACTTCTCACTACTATCTCATAGTCCAACTCACCACATTCTTTATCGCAGATTAGTTATCACATTAGTTATTTTAGGTTTATCCTCCATTTCGACCAAGACCCGGTAGTGTGACCTACTGCGAACTGTACCCATGACCGAGGACGCGCCTATCGATAGATTTAACACACACTCTGCAGAGGTTAGCACACTGTACCCACACCATGGAACCCATGGCCTCACACTCCCATTCGTGTGGACCAACGGTGTTCCGACAAAACTGATCAATTGCCCATGACACTCTCCCGCCACTCCAACCAACTCCCCTCTGGGCTAGGTTCTAGGTGGCCCCGGTGTCAACCAATGACATCCAACGAACACCGTCGTGGCAAAACACAAACGGTCCCAAAAGGGGACACGAGCTCAAAAGCAAACAAACACGGGCACACAAGGCTTATGTCCACCTACCTGATTAGGGTAGCGCGCGCCCATAACCTTCCCTCTTTGGATGCACCGGCAAGAGGCATGTCAATAGATTGCATTAAGGCCCTCCCATAAAGGCAAGTGTGGTTGCGCTGGAGAAGCTCGGTTTGGTGGCACTATGACTCGATCCCATCGATGATGGAGAAGGTTTGTTATTAAGTCATATTACTATCTTCTCCACCATCATCAACATTATGAGCATGATTAACATGAATGCAACAATGATCATGCAGCATACACATGCATTAACCAAAATACCAAGCTTCTCAAGTGAACAGTTATATCATATGAAACATGGCAATACCAGGTACTAGCATGTTAACGGTGTAACAACATCATCATAGCATTGATACTATTGGTATGAAACTAAACCAAAACAAAGGCATGATATTCTCAACAATATCCTAGCTAGCATGGCAAAAGATATCATGAAGGGCAAGCATGACAAGGCAAGTAATACAACATATACCACAACTGAAATAACTACAGATGAAACAGATAAGAAACTACTACAACTACAAACACATAGGGTGCAAGCAAAGTCAACGTGCATGTTCGGGGATTATGATAAGAGGTTGCCTAGCCCGGCGGTCGAGGAATACTCCGGGAAGAAATGCGATCACCTCGCGGAAAAATTTGCCGGAGAAGGGTTCTCTCTTAGAGGGGCTGGATTAGGGCAGGGGCAAAATGGTCATTTTTAGAATGTGCAAACATCAAGAAAATAGTCCCATCAGAAAGAGCTCGACGAACATAGAACGTGAGCGCTGTAATCACCTCAATCGGAGTCACAAGCGCAAAGTTGTGGCCGTTCACTTTTCAGGCAGAAAAGGCACTAAACAGTGAACGTTCACAAAATAATCACTTCGGCGGGCGGGGTTGAAAACAGAAGCGCAAACTTCAGAATATGTTTTAGGAGCACAAAAAGCGTATTTCAGACAATACAGTTATAGTAATAGAAAACATATTACCCTGAATACGTTTCTAGAGAATAGTGTTGGAGTAATGGGCCATGGGTAGCCACACCCGAGTCCCTGAACTTGTCAAAACCTTGGTCCGGCTTCGCCCCGCAGTGTCCCAAGCTGGAGCTCCGCCCTCCGAAGGCCGGCTGGCTCAACGGCCGGCCGGCGGAGGACGGCCAACCACCGGGAGACGGCGCCAGAGCGGCCAGCTCAGTCAGCCGGCCTCTAGAGAGGACGGCGTCATGCATGCGGCTACCTGGCGCCCTCAGAGTCTATGCCCCCATCAAGAGGATGAGATGGGGCATGGCTACAGTGAAGCCCCTCGTCCCCGAATCTTGGGCTTGGCGTGGCCACAGTGCCCCGTACAGGCGGAGATCTCCGCACGACGTGGCACTGTTGCCACTCCCCCCTGATGTCACCCCGGACAGGCGGAGCCCTGTTCCCCACGACGACCTGTTGGTACGGCCCGCAGGCTGCAGGCCCTATTGGGAAGTGGCACCTCAGAAGATGGTGGATGTTGAACCAGTCGGACCTGGGGAAGGCCGGCCTCCAGCAGGCGGCCGTCCCTTCCCTCGAAGCAAGTGCGCCATTAACCTAATGAGACCAGGTATGGCTACAGTGATCTCCCGCCAGGCGGCGGGGCTGTAGCCACACTGAGCTGACCAAGCCCGCGTCATTAGCAGCACGGCTACAGTGAGCAGCCACCAACCAGACCCGCCAGCGGTGGGAGCAGCCTGTCGGCTCCGTACCAGACCAGCCGGCAGGGCCCACCAGGCGGCAGGCCCCAGTGGTCGGCGGAGAAGCCGGAGGCCGGAGACGCTGATAGCCGGGCCCAGCACCCGGCCAGATTACCATTGTACCCCTGGGGGGTAGGCCTATATAAACCCCCCAGGGCACCCATGCAAACGGTTCCCACTCCATTAGAGCTAGCTACCTCCCTAGAGCAGGAAGAGAGCTAGCCTTGCCTTCTTCTACCTCTAGCATACAGCTCAAGGAGCACCTCTGTATCACTTGTGCCTTAGTGATCATGCGGAGACCCTGCAGAGCAGGACTAGGGGAGTTATCTCCTAGGAGAGCCCCGAACCTGGGTAAAGTATGCCGGCGTTCGTGTCTATGCCTCATCCCGCTTCTAGGCACTGGCGATGTTCTACTCGCTCCCACCATGATAAGCCATCCATTGGCATAGGTCACACCCAATCCCCGACATTTGGCGCCCACCATGGGGCGAAGTGCACCGTCTCCCGGAGACCTGCTCTGGATGGGAACCTTGTTCCTACCTGGCGAGCAAAGCCAGCCCAGCACGCCCGATGGCGTCAGCCTCGACGCGCTGCACGGCACGGAGATAGCCTGTGCGGCAAGCTGCCTCGCCGACCTTGTTGGCGAGATTCACTTCTCCGACGAGCCGGCCTCCAACGCGGGCACCGGTTGCCCCAAGAGCCATCTCGTCAGCCTCCTCGACCAGCTTGACGTCACCAGCGAGCCCGCTGTGGACCTGGAGTCTGTTGGCTCCACCGACCCGATGATCGTCGACTCCGACACGGTGTCGCTTGACGCATTCCTCACCAACGTGGTGGTCTACGACAAGCCGCCTCCTTACGAGCACAGCGGCAGGAGTACCGTCACGAAGGTGCTCGTCATCAATAGTGGCGAGCGCTCGGGCGGAGGCGCTCGAGACCCACTCGATGCGGCGCTGCGAGACCTGACGACGCCCATCCCAGAAGACGCAGATGCTGAGACGCTGGAAGCACGTCGCGTCCAGCTCCTCGAGAGCGTTGGCCGACTGGCTAGCGTGCGACGCCCATCGGCGTGAGATGGTCCGGGCCATTGACGGCACGCTGGCTCCTAAGGGGCCTAGCCGCATTGGCTCGATCCGGGAGCATGGCGCGACCATCGCCAGCATGTTCAGGGCAGAACGCCCCGTCTACTCCACGCCTGCAGAGAACATCCGGGCCGCCCAGGCGGTGACGGATGAGCTAGACAAGTACGAGGGCGACGAGCATCGCCACATGACAGAGCGAGTCCAGCAGCTCCTAGATGCGACCGCCGCGCAGCATGAAGCCGTCTGCCGCGCTGAAGTGCCCACCCCGCGGAACGATGAACCGCCCCTTCGCCAGGACCACGGCGCGACATCCCGGACGCCGACTGGCGGCACTTGCGGAAGATGAGGCAACGAGCTGGCTAATGACCCACAAGTGTAGGGGATCTATCGTAGTCCTTTCAATAATTAAGAGTGTCGAACCCAACGAGGAGCAGAAGGAAATGATAAGCGGTTTTCAGTAAGGTTTTCTCTGCAAGCACTGCAATTGTAGGTGATAGATAGTTTTGTGATAAGATGAATAGTAATGAGCAACAAGTAAATAAAGTAAATAAAGTGCAGCAAGGTGGCCCAATCCTTTATGTAGCAAAGGATAAGCCTGGACAATTTGTAATAATGATAAAGGAGCTCCTGAAGACACATTGGGAATTATCGTCAAGCTAGTTTTCATCACGCTCATATGATTCGCGTTCGGTACTTTGATAATTTGATATGTGGATGGACCGGTACTTGGGTACTGCCCTAACTTGGACAAGCATCCCACTTATGATTAACCCCTATTGCAAGCATCCGAAACTACAAAAAGAAGTATTAAGGTAAACCTAACCACAGCATTAAGCGTATGGATCCATATCAGCCCCTAACGAAGCAGTGCATAAACTAGGGTTTAAGCTTCTGTCACTCTAGCAACCCATCATCTACTTATTACTTCCCCATGCCTTCCTCTAGGCCCAAATAATGGTGAAGTGTCATGTAGTCGATGTTCACATAACACCACTAGAGGAAAAGACAACATACATCTCATCAAAATATCGAACGAATACCAAATTCACATGACTACTAATAGCAAGACTTCACCCATGTCCTCAGGAACAAACGTAACTACTCACAAAGCATATTCATGTTCATAATAAGAGGAGTAATAATATGCATAAAGGATCTGAACATATGATCTTCCACCAAGTAAACCAATTAGCATCAACTACAAGGAGTAATCAACACTACTAGCAACCCATAGGTACCAATTTGTGGTTTTGATACAAGATTGGATACAGGAGATGAACTAGGGTTTTGAGAGGAGATGGTTCTGGTGAAGATGTTGATGGAGATTGACCCCCTCCCGATAAGAGGATCGTTGGTGATGACGTTGGTGATGATTTCCCCCTCTCGGAGGGAAGTGTCCCCAGTAGAACAGCTCTGCCAGAGCCCTAGATTGATTCCCCCAAGGTTCCGCCTCGTGGCGGCGGAGTTTCGTCTCATAAGCTTGCGCACGATTTTTTCCAGGGTAAAAGTGATGATATAGCAGAAGATGGACGCCGGAGGCCCACCAGGGGGCCCAGGAGATAGGGGGCGTGCCCTATAGGGGGGCGCGCCCCTGTCTCCTGGACAGGGTGTGGGCCCCCTGGCCTATTTCTTTCGCTCATAAATTCTTATTAAATCCAAAAAGTTGTTTCGTTGAGTCTCATGACTTTTGGAGCTGTGCAGAATAGGTTTCCAACGTTTGCTCCTTTTCTAGCCAGAATTCCAACTGCCGGCATTCCCCCTCTTCATGGTAAACCTTGTAAAATAAGAGAGAATAGCCATAAGTATTGAGATATAATGTGTAATAACAGCCCATAATGCAATAAATATTGATATAAAAGCATGATACAAAATGGACGTATCAACTCCCCCAAGCTTAGACCTCGCTTGTCCTCAAGCGGAAGCCAAAATCGAAAAATATGTCCACATGTTTAGAGATAGAGGTGTCGATAAAAATAAAATACGGCATGAGGGCATCATGATCATTCTAACAAAAACACATATATAGATTTTTGTCATATGATTTCCCATGCTCAAGTAATAAGCAATTCACAATGTCAAGTATGGTTCAAAAACTTCATTGGGAACTAACAAACTATAATCTCAGTCATTGAAGCAACTGCAATTTATCGTAACATCAGAAAGAGTCAATAATAGAGCTTTTCAGCAAGCTCACATACTCAACTATCTCGTAGTCTCCTATAATTGTTAACACTCACGCAATACTTGTGGTTATAGAGTTTCAGCCGGACACTGAGAAAGATAGGGGCTTATTGTGTTGCCTCCCAACGTATTCACCTTTAGGTGATGTCAACAATAATGGCCCATGCTAACTTACATCCAATTAGATATATGCATCATGATGTTTCAAACACGAGGAGCTTGCCAAAGGATAAAATGAAAAAGGGAGAGGTGAGGATCACTTTGACTCAAGAACAAAGTAAAAACATAAAGTAAAAGATAGGCCCTTCGCAGAGGGAAGGAGAGGTTGTCATGCGCGTTTAGGGTTGATGCACAAAATCTTAATGCAAAAGAACGTCACTTTATATTGCCCCTTGTATGTGGACCTTTATTATGCAGTCCGTCGCTTTTATTACTTACACAGCAAGTTTGTACAAAGCTTATTTCTCTGCACTAATAAGTCATGCATATTTAGAGAGCAGTTTTTATTGCTTGCACCGATGACAACTTACTTGAAGGATCTTACTCAATCCATAGGTAGGTAAGGTGGACTCTCATGGCAAAACTAGGTTTAAGGATATTTGGAAGCACAAGTAGTATCTCTACTTGGTGCAAGGAATTTGGCTAGCATGAGGGGGAAAGGCAAGCTCTACTTGGTCAATGACAATGTACTTTAACTGAGATGTCAGAAAAACATAAACCATTACGTTGTCTTCCTTGTCCAACATCAACTCCTTTAGCACGTCATACCTAATGAGTGCTTCACAATCATAAAAGATGTCCAAGATAATATATTTATATGTGAACCCCTCTTTCCTTATCACTTCCTATTAATTGCAACGATGACCAAGGCTACGTTCATCAACTCTCAACAATTTTTATGCCTCATACTTTCTATATGTGAAGTTATCACTATCCATAAGATCAATATGAACTCTTTTATTCTTTCTACTTTCTCAAGATCATAGCAACATAGCAAAGCCCTTGACTCAACACTAATCTTTATTATAGATAGCACACAGACTCGATTACAAAAAGAGATCACAAAGCAAAACTCAAAACTACTTGATATCAAAACTTCAAACTACTAGATCAAGATACTACTAAAAGGATCGAACTAAATAAAGCGGTAAAGATAGGAGTGTGATGGTGATACAACACCGGGGCACCTCCCCCAAGCTTGGTAGTTGCCAAGGGGAGTGCCCATACCCATGTGATTATTTCTCCTTCTTCACGGTTGGTGTTATGATCTTCTTGGAAATGATGCCCTTCAGGATACGGTTCTCCTCCTCGAGCTTATTGACTTGTTGTTTAAGATCCATAATTTCTTTACGGAGCTTGCCCGTAACGGCCAAAGCTCCTTTTACCCAAAGATGTTGCATAGCTTCTGGAGAACAAGTGAAACTCTATTTCATATTTTCATAAGAAAGAAATCTAGAGTTGGAAGGGATGACCGAAGTTGGAATAGCCACGCTCGGTAGTTCCCCCATCATGAATTCTGCTCGGAGACAAGAGGTCACTTCTTGATCTTCCTCCATGTCATCTATCCTTTTCAAATCAGCCTCCATCTCATCCTCCGTTTATGGTCCAAAGTAATAGGCATCGCTATTTTCTCCTAGACCTGGCGTTGGGTGAGACACCCGGCTCTCCCCAACTGACTCCTGAGAAGACATCTTGCTTAATTCTGCAACAGGAACATCTCGAAACGAAAACAGAGGATATTTGCATGATACGGTGGTCAAAACCTTCGGGAGTATATATAATGAATTTTTACCGACCAAAATACGTAACATACAAGAAAACAAAGTCTGGGAGGCACACGAGGTGCCCACGAGACAGGGGGCGCGCCCTACAGGTGGGGCGCGCCCTCCACTCTCGTGGGGTCCTTGTGTCCCTTTTGGACTACTTCTTTCTTACTAAATTCTTAAATAATCTAAAACTGATAAAAATTGCCTTTAGAGTTGTTTTGGAGTTGGTTTACTTACAGTACCACATACCTATACCTTTTCGGAGTCCGGAACGTTCTGGAAAGTGTCCCTTATGTATTCCTCAGGGGTTATGGTTTCAATAATATTAGTTTCAACATTGATAGGATTACCTGAAATATAATGTTTAATTCTTTGACCGTTTACCACCCTCGGATTTGTGCCTTCGAAGTTGTTGATTTTTATGGCACCGGAGTGATAGACCTCCTCGATAACGTAAGGACCTTCCCATTTAGAGAGAAGTTTTCCTGCAAAAATCTTGAACGAGAGTTGAATAGCAACACATAATCACATACGTTAAACTCACGCTTTTGTATTCTTTTGTCATGCCATCTTTTAACTTTTTCTTTAAACGGCTTGGCATTCTCATAGGCTTGGGTTCTCCATTCATCAAGAGAGCTAATATCAGACAACCTCTTCTCACCGGCAAGTTTGAAGTCATAATTGAGCTCTTTAATAGCCCAATATGCCTTATGTTCAAGTTCAAGAGGTAAATGACACGCGTTTCCATAAACCATCTTATATGGAGACATACCCATAGGATTTTTGTATGCAGTTCTATAGGCCCATCATGCATCATCGAGTTTTTTGGACCAATTCTTTCTAGATCTATTCATAGTCTTTTGCAAAATTAATTTGAGCTCTCTATTGCTCAACTCTACTTGACCACTAGACTGCGGATGATAAGGAGATGCTATTCTATGATTGACATCATACTTAGCAAGCATCTTACGGAAAGCACCATGAATAAAATGTGAACCACCATCAGTCATAAGATATCTAGGGACTCAACACCTCGGAAAAATAACTTCTTTAAGCATTTTAATAAAAGTGCTATGATCAGCACTACTAGTTGGAATAGCTTCTACCCACTTAGTAACGTAATCAACAGCAACTAAAATATGTGTATAACCATTAGAGGCAGGAAAAGGTCCCATATAATCAAAGCCCCAAACATCAAACGGTTCAATAACAAGAGAATAATTCATAGGCATTTCTTGACGTCTACTAATGTTACCTATTCTTTGACATTCATCGCAAGATAAGACAAACTTACGAGCATCTTTGAAGAGAGTAGGCCAATAAAAACCAGATTGTAGTACCTTGTGTGCACTTCTATCTCCAGCGTGGTGTCCTCCATAGGATTCAGAGTGACACTTGTGTAGGATCTGTTCCTGTTCATGCTCAGGCACACAACGTCTAATAACACCATCTACTCCTTCTTTATAAAGGCGTGGATCATCCCAGAAGTAATGTCCTTAATCATAAAAGAACTTTTTCTTTTGCTGGTATGTGAAACTAGGCGGTATATATTTAGCAACAATGTAATTAGCATAATCAACAACCAAGGAGCAGTACGAGAAGCATTGACAATCGCTAATTGTTCATCAGGAAAGCTATCATTAATAGGTAGTGGGTCATCAAGAACATTCTCTAACCTAGACAAGTTATCTGCAACGGGGTTCTCAGCTCCCTTTCTATCAATAATATGCAAGTCAAATTCTTGGAGCAAGAGAACCCATCTAATGAGTCTAGGCTTAGCATCTTTCTTTTCCATAAGATATTTAATAGCAGCATGATTAGTGTGAATAGTAACTTTGGAATCAACAATATAAGGTCTAAACTTATCACATGCAAACACAACTGCTAAGAACTCTTTTTCTGAGTAGCATAATTTCTTTGGGCAGTATCAAGAGTCTTACAAGCATACTGGATAACATTCAATTTCTTATCGACTCTTTGCCCTAAAACAGCAGCTACAGCATAATCACTAGCATCGCACATAATTTCAAAAGGTAAATTCCAATCAGGCGGCTGAACAATAGGTGCAGTGATCAAAGCTTTCTTAAGTGTTTCAAATGCTACTACACAATCATCATCAAAGACAAAAGGAATATCTTTTTGCAATAAATTAGTGAGAGGCCTAGATATTTTAGAAAAGTCCTTAATGAACCTCCTTTAAAAACTGGCGTGAGCAAGGAAACTTCTTATACCTTTTATGTCCTTGGGACATGGCATCTTTTCAATAGCATCAACCTTGGCTTTATCAACCTCAATACCTCTCTCGGAGATCTTGTGCCCCAAGACAATGCCTTCATTAACCATAAAGTGACACTTTTCCCAATTCAGGACGAGACTAGTGTCTTCGCATCTCTGCAAAACTCCATCAAGGTTGCTCGAACAATCATCAAAAGAGGATCCATAGACGGAGAAGTCATCCATGAATACCTCACAAATCTTTTCGCAAAAATCAAAGAATATAGCCATCATGCATCTTTGAAAGGTAGCAGGTGCATTACATCAACCAAAAGGCATACGTCTATAAGCAAAAGTACCAAAAGGGCAAGTAAAAATAGTTTTATATTTATCCTTCGCTGATACAGGTATCTGAGAGAAACCAGAATAACCATCTAGAAAGCAAAAATGTGTGTGTTTGGATAGCCTTTCTAGCATTTGATAAATAAAAGGTAAAGGGTAATGATCTTTCTTAGTAGCTTTATTTAACTTACGGAAATCAATTACCATCCTATAACATGTAATAATTCTTTGCGGGATCAATTCATCTTTTTCATTAGGAACAACAGTAATACCTCCCTTTTTAGGGACACAATGGGCAGGGCTTACCCATTCACTATCAGCAACAGGATAAATAATACCTGCCTCAAGGAGCTTTAGTATCTCCTTTCTTACCACTTCCTTCATCTTGGGATTTAATCGTCTTTGAGGATCTCTAACTGGTTTGGCATCTTTCTCCACTGAAATTTTGTGTTTACATAATGTGGGGCTAATGCCCTTAAGATCATCCAGAGTATATCCAATAGCAGCTCGGTGCTTCTTCAGAGTTTTCAATAATATTTCTTCTTCTTTCTCTGACAAGTTAGCACTAATAATAACATGATATATTTCTTTTTCATCAAAATAAGCATACTTAAGATTATCAGGTAAAGGTTTGAGTTCAAACACGGGATCACCCTTGGGTGGAGGGGGATCCCCAAGAATTTCAACGGGAAGGTTATGTTTTAGCATAGGTTCCTGTTTAAGGAACACTTCATCTATTTCTTCCCTTTCCTTCATAAACATATCGTTTTCATGGTCTAGCAAATATTGTTCTAATGGATCAGTTGGAGGAACATCAATGGAAGCAAGACCAATAATCTCATCCTTACTAGGTGGTTCCCTTTCACGAGGTTGTCTACTAAACTTAGCAAAATTAAAATCATGAGACATACCATCTATGCCAACAGTGACAATATTATTTTCACAATTAATCTTAGCACTAGCAGTATTCAAGAAGGGTCTACCAAAAATAATGGGACAAAAATCATCTTGCGGGGAACCAAGAACAAGAAAATCAGCAGGGTATTTAACCTTCCCACACAAAACTTCAACATCTCTAACAATCCCAATAGGTTTAATGGTATCCCTATTAGCAAGCTTAATAGTAACATCAATGTCTTCTAATTCAACGGGTGCGATGTCGTGCATAATTTCTTTATATAGATCATAAGGTATCACACTAGCACTAGCACCCATATCACATAAGCCATGATAACAATGATCTCCTATTTTAACAGAAATAACAGGCATGCCTACGACAGGTCTACGAGTCTTAGTATCAGGTCTAGCAATATTAGCAGTTTCACCCAAGAAAGAAATAACATGCCCATCTAAGTCCTCATCCAAGAGATCTTTAATCATAGCAATACTAGGTTCAACATTAATTTGCTCAGGAGGTATAAGTCCTAGTATTACTCTTACGAACAACAGCCGGAGCTTTAGCATGATCTTTTATCCTAACAGGAAAAGGAGGTTTTTCAACATAAGCAGTAGGAACAATAGGATTACTATAGGTAATAGTCTTTTCTTCGACTGTAATAGGTGCAACTACTTTCACTTCAACAGGAGGATTATATTTAAACCACTTCTCTTAAGGGATATCAATGTGAGTAGCAAAAGATTTACGGAAAGTAGCTACTATCTTAGAGTCAAGTCCATACTTAGAGCTAAATCCACGGAAAGCATCGGTATCCATGAAAGAGTTAACACAATCGAACTTAGGTGTCATACCTGACTCCTTACCATCGTCGGAACCCCAATCTTCAGAGTTGCGTTTAATTCTTTCCAATAAGTCCCATTTGAAATCAATAGTCTTCAACATATAAGAACCAACACAGGAAGTATCGAGCAGGTTGCGATTATCAAGAGAAAGTTGAGCATAAAAATTCTGAATAATCATTTCCCGAGAGAGCTCGTGATTGGGGCATGAATATAACATTGACTTAAGACCCCCCAAGCTTGAGCGATGCTTTCTCCTTCGCGAGGCCAGAAATTACATATGTAATTATGATCACGATGAACAAGATGCATAGGATAGAACTTCTGGTGAAATTCCAACTTCAATCGCTTATAATTCCAAGATCCCGTATCATCACATAGCCTATACCATGTCAATGCATCTCCCTTCAAAGATAAAGGGAAGACCTTCCTTTTGACAACATCATTGGGAATACCTGCAGGCTTAAATAATCCACAAACTTCATCCACAAAGATAAGGTGTAAATCGGGATGCAATTTTCCGTCTCCTGCAAATGGATTAGCTAGCAGTTTTTCTATCATACCCGAAGGAATTTCAAAGTGAATATTTTCATAAGGTTCAGTAGGTTGAGGAGCAACTCTTTGCTCTTCTGGTTGGGGTGAAGATATCCCAAACAAGCCCCTCAAAGGATTAGTTTCCATAGTGACAAGTAACAGAAAATTTCAGCACACTATATAAATGTTTCCTTACCAAGTTCCACTCACCAAAAGCGCTACACTCCCCGGCAACGGTGCCAGAAAAGAGTCTTGATGACCCACAAGTGTAGGGAATCTATCGTAGTCCTTTCGATAAGTAAGAGTGTTGAACCCAACGAGGAGCAGAAGGAAATGATAAGCGGTTTTCAGTAAGGTTTTCTCTGCAAGCACTGCAATTGTAGGTGATAGATAGTTTTGTGATAAGATAAATAGTAACGAGCAACTAGTAAATAAAGTAAATAAAGTACAGAAAGGTGGCCAATCCTTTTATGTAGCAAAGGATAAGCCTGGACAATTTCTAATAATGATAAAGGAGCTCCCGGGGACACAGTGGGAATTATCGTCAAGCTAGTTTTCATCACGCTCATATGATTCGGGTTCGGTACTTTGATAATTTGATATGTGGATGGACCGGTACTTGGGTACTGCCCTAACTTGGACAAGCATCCCACTTAAGATTAACTCCTATTGCAAGCATCCGCAACTACAAAAAGAAGTATTAAGGTAAACCTAACCACATCATTAAGCGTATGGATCCATATCAGCACCTAACGAAGCAATGCATAAACTAGGGTTTAAGCTTCTATCACTCTAGCAACCCATCATCTACTTATTACTTCCCCATGCGTTCCTCTAGGCCCAAATAATGGTCAAGTGTCATGTAGTCGACGTTCACATAACACCACTAGAGGAAAAGACAACATACATCTCATCAAAATATCGAACGAATACCAAATTCACATGACTACTAATAACAAGACTTCACCCATGTCCTCAGGAACAAACGTAACTACTCACAAAGCATATTCATTTTCATAATCAGAGGAGTAATAATATGCATAAAGGATCCGAACATATGATCTTCCACCAAGTAAACCAATTAGCATCAACTACAAGGAGTAATCAACACTACTAGCAACCCACAGGTACCAATTTGTGGTTTTGATACAAGATTGGATACAAGAGATGAACTAGGGTTTTGAGAGGAGATGGTGCTGGTGAAGATGTTGATGGATATTTATCCCCTCCCGATGAGAGGATCATTGGTGATGATTTCCCCCTCCCGGAGGGAAGTGTCCCCAGCAGAACAGCTCTGCCAGAGCCCTAGATTGATTCCCCCAAGGTTCCGCCTCGGGGCGGCGGAGTTTCGTCCTGTAAGCTTGCCCACGATTTTTTCTAGGGTAAAAGTGATGACATAGCAGAAGATGGATGCCGGAGGCCCACCAGGGGGCCTAGGAGATAGGGGGCGCGCCCTATAGGGGGGGCGCCCCTGTCTCCTGGATAGGGTGTGGGCCCCCTGGCCTATTTCTTTCGCTCATAAATTCTTATTAAATCCAAAAAGTTGTTTCGTGGAGTCTCAGGACTTTTGGAGCTATGCAGAATAGGTTTCCAACGTTTGCTCCTTTTCCAGCCAGAATTCCAGCTGCCGGCATTCCCCCTCTTCATGGTAAACCTTGTAAAATAAGAGAGAATAGCCATAAGTATTGAGATATAATGTGTAATAACAGCCCATAATGCAATAAATATTGATATAAAAGCACTATGCAGAATGGACGTATCACCGGCTGCCAGCCGCAGCCGGACTCGCCTTTCCATCGAGCGTGACGAGGATGGCCGCCCTCGAGCGGTAGAGCGGCAAGGCGACCCTCCTCCTCCTCTACCTCGAGGAGCAAGGCATCCCACTTTTCCGCCTGTCACGCACCCGACACTCGGCGACCACCTTGGCCGCCGAGAGGGAGTCGGAGAGAATGATGCCCGCCATCGGATCGACCACCTCAACCGATCCCTGGCGCTAGAAGAAGAAGACGCATTGGGCCTGCCTTGCTTCAGCCCACGAATCCGAGATGAGCCCTTCCCCAAAGGGTTCACGCTCCCGAGAGATACGCCCAAGTACACCGGCTCCATGAAGCTCGAGGACTGGCTGGTCGACTACTCCACCGCCGTCAGCATAGCAAATGGCAACAAGCGCGTTCTCGTGAAGTACATCCCGCTCATGCTTCAAGGCACTGCCCGGACGTGGCTTAACAGCCTGAAGCCCCGCAGCATCAATAGTTGGGTTGATTTCACCGAGGCCTTCATCCGCAACTTCACCAGCACGTACAAGCGGCCTCCCAAGCCCCGACAACTCTCCTTGTGTGTCCAAGGGCCCAGCAAATCGACTCGCGACTATCTCACGCGCTGGGCCGAGTTGCACAACTCCTGCGAGGGCGTGCACGAGGTGCAGGCAATCAAGTACTTCACCGCCGGGTGCCGAGAGGGCACCCTCCTCAAGCACCGACTTCTTTGCGATGAGCCTGCGACTCTCGACGAACTGTTGATCATTGCCGACAAGCACGACACGGCCGACTCCTCCAGGAAGGCGGAAATCCTAGTTGATGCGTTCGGCAAGGTGGCACATCAGGCTCCTCGGACTCCGGCTGGTGACACCAGTCGGCGACAGCATCCAAGCGACAACAAGCGGAAGGGCACCCAGCCGGCTTCCACCAGCCGGCAGGTAGCGACAGTCGAGGACCAGTAGCCGGAGGGGCAGCCGGCACCCAAGCGTCAGAAGGGTGGCAAGCCCAATTGGTTGCCCGCCTTCTCCTACGAGCAGACCTTAGATGCACCCTGCAAGTTTCATAGCGGCGCGAAGCCGTCCAACCACACCACTCGAAGGTGTCACTGGCTCGCCAGAATCGCCAAGGGAGATGGACTCCTGCCTCCTCCGCCTGCCGGACCGCCGCCTCCTCAGCCCCAGCAGCCGGCGGCCCGACCAGTCGGCGCCATACAAGACGAGTATCCAGAAGAGCATGGAGCTTATGTTGTGTTCACCAGCGTGGCCGATGACAAACGCAGCAGACGCCAGCAACAGCAAGAAGTACAAGCAGTGGCCTCCAATACTCCAGAATTCATGCATTGGTCTGAGAAGCCCATCAGTTGGAGCAGGGCGGACCACCCGGAAGTGATGCCTTCCCCTGGTTCATACGCCCTGGTCCTAGATGCTACCTTTGCAACGGAGTGGCGGGCAATGCGTTTCTCCAGAGTCTTGATAGATGGCGGCAGCAGCATCAATATCCTGTACCGTGACACAATGGAGAAGTTGGGAATCAAGCAGAAGCAACTCCTTCCAAGTCGGACTGTATTCCATGGCATAGTCCCTGGCCTTTCCTGCTCACCAATCGGCAAGACCCAAATTGATGTTCTCTTCGGAGACAAGAATTATTTCCGCCATGAGCCAGTTTGATTTGAAGTGGTGGACCTTGAAAGCCCCTACCATGCACTGCTCGGCCGACCTGATCTGGCCAAGTTCATGGCAGTCCCCCACTATGCTTACCTCAAGATGAAGATGCCGAGTACCAAGGGGATCCTGACTGTAGTCGGAGACTACAATGTCGGCATTCTGGGAACAGGAGTACCCAGACTTGCCTGCCTGCGGCCTGCGGTGTGGCTCAAGGAGTGGCCCAGTACGACCCATCTTCATCAACACATGCTCAAGACCCTCGCGAGGGGCCAAGCCTCGCGGGGCGGACGACAGGAGGCTTCCTCAGGCACGGCCTCGTCGGGCTAGCTCACGAGGAGGCGGAGAGATCAAGGCAGGGTACCTCACGAGGTGCCCGTGACGCAAGCCATGACGACCAAGGCCAGGCGGGCGCCAGGCGGGCGCCGGCCTGCGCAGAGTCCTTGTTTCCCCTTTGGTGCAAAGGGGGCAAGCGCAGGCAAGGGTATCAAGCAAAGGCAACCATTTCGGTGCAACAAGACCAAGACCAGCAGGACGGTAGAACAGAGGTCATCGTGGAGCCCAAGCCGGCGTCATCGTGAGGGTCTTTGGCAGGCGAGGACCAACTTTAGTCAGGATAAGTGTACTAGATGTTCCCCTTCAAAATGGCCAATTGTTGGCGCCCTTCCCGCTCAATATTTGGGAAGAGGCCCGGGGCCTTCGCCTATAAATAGGACTAGCCACCCACAGGGTAGAGAGATCGGATCCGCATCTGAGACACAGAGAGAGAGGCGATTGAACTCCCCTAGCAGTTCATCGTACCAACCAAGAACAGACCCTCGCGAGGCTGTTCTCCCCTTGTACTGTTCCTCATCAGCCCCAGAGGCAATCCACCACACCACAAACTGGAGTAGGGTATTACACCACAATGGTGGCCTGAACCAGTATAAATCTCGTGTCCCTTGAGTTGTTCTTCGTGTGGTTTTAGATCCTGGCGAGGCGGTGAGACATGGGTAGGCTGGGGGTGTGATCTCCGCGTGCACCCCAGTGTTCGAACCTCAAGGGTCTGCCGGAACCCGAAATCCGACATTTGACGCGCCAGGTAGGGGTGCGCCAGAGCTTTCCCTTCCCCAACCCGCTCTCCGTCAACACCGCGGTTTGCCCTCATGATGGGCAGCGCGCCACCCGCTCCGGTCGCCGGCGCCAGCATGGGGGCCAGGGGGCTCCGAGCCTTGGCCCCCGCCTTGCGACAGGTACAATGGCCGAACAAGTTCAAGACAAAGATGCCACCGTGCTACAACGGCGCGGCTGATCCGTTGGCTTTCCTTCTGGCCTACGAGGAGGCCATCCTCGAGGCCGGGGGCGACGACAGGGTCATGGCCAACTGGTTTCCCATGGCCCTCACTAATGTCCCGCGCATGTGGCTGCTCCACCTGCCAACGGCTTCCATGGCCTCCTGGGGGAGCTGCGCGGCCTCTTCCTCGCCCAGTACGCTGCACCAGCGCACCCAGTCATCGCAGGTCTCCTAGGCGGCTCGCAGGCACCACCTTCAGGCCACCACATCAAGTAATTCGTCCGCCAGATCGGCGCCGCTTCAGTGCCGCGCGGGGCGCCTCCGGGTTGGGCAGCACCTAAAGCCGATCTGGCCTTCAGCCTAGATGATCACCCCTCCAACTTGGCCTGCTCGGATGCGCTCCCAATGCTATGCACCCCCACCATCTGCAACGTGGCGGTCACCAAGACCCTCATCGACGGCGGCGCTGGCCTCAGCGTGCTCTCAGTGGAGGCCTTCATCCTTCTCCACGTACCGCTGGAGCGGCTGCAGCCCAGCAGGCCCTTCTTGGGCGTCGGAGGTGGCTCCACCGGCTCCCTGGGGCAGATCCGCCTTCCGGCGACCTTCGGCACCTACGACAACTTCCGCATGAAGCTAATCGACTCCGACATCGCCCCCATCGGCCTCCCATGCAACGCCATCCTTGGCTACCCGGCAATAGCCCGGTTCATGGCCGCAACTCACCCAGCATACAACCTCATGAAGATGCCCGGGAGTAGCGGCGTCCTCACCGTGTCTGGAGACATCGGGGATGCGTTGCAAGCGCTCAAGCTCGCTTTCAAGGCCGCGGCGGTGGCACAGCCCGCCGACTCAAGCGCCTCCGAACCCAAGGGGGCTGCACCGGCCAAGAAGAAGCATCTATTCACTGAGGACAAGGCGGAAACCAAGCAGGTACTGGTCGACGAGGACGGATCTACCAGTGCCACCTTCACCATAGGCGCCAACCTCGAGCCCGAACAGGAGGAAGCTTTGGTAAAATTCCTGCGCGCGAATAAGAAGGTATTCGCGTGGGAACCTAATCATCTAGCTGGGGTCCCGAGGGGTGTAATCGAGCATCACCTCAATGTGTGCCCCAGCGTGCACCCAGTGAAGTAGAAGGCGAGGCGGCAGTCCACTGAGAAGCAAGCTTTCATCGTCCATGAGACCCGCAAGTTGGAGGCGGCGGGGGTCATCCGCGAGGTCCGCTACCCAGACTGGCTGGCTAACCCTGTTGTCGTGCCGAAGAAGGGGGGAAAGGAATGCATGTGTGTCGACTTCACCAACCTCAACAAGGCCTGCCCGCAGGATCCGTTCCCGCTCCCTCGCATCGACCAGATCCTCGACTCCACCGCTGAGTGCGACTTGTTGTGTTTCCTGGATGCCTTCTCCGGCTACCACCAGATCAAGATGGCAGTAGAAGATGTGGAAAAGACGGCCTTCCTGACCCCATGAGGAGTGTACTGCTATACGTGCATGCCGTTCGAGTTGCGCAATGCTGGTGCGACCTTTCAGCGGCTGATGCACATCGCCTTGGGTCGGCAGCTCGGGAGGAATGCTGAGGCTTATGTTGACGACATTGTGGTGAAGTCTCGGGAGGAAAAAACCCTGATACAGGACTTGGAGGAAACCTTCGTGAGCCTTAACGAAGTGGACCTACGGCTCAACCCGGAGAAGTGTGTGTTTGGAGTCCCCTCGGGCAAGCTCTTGGGTTTCCCAGTATCCCACCGGGGCATCGAGGCCAACCCAGAAAAGGTAAAAGCAGTCGAGGACATGAGCCCGCCGAAGACCCTCAGAGAGATGTAGAAGCTCACCGGGCGCGTGACCGCACTAGGGCGTTTCGTCTCCAAGCTGGGGGAACGAGCGCTGCCCTTCTTCAAGTTGATGAAGAAGAAGGGCCCCTTTGAATGGACTAAAGAGGCCGACAAGGCGTTTCAGGATCTCAAGAGGTACTTGACCAGCCCCCCGGTGATGTTGGCTCCGTGCCCTCAGGAGCCCCTGGTGCTCTACCTTGCGGCCACCCCCTACTCTGCCAGCGCAGCCCTGGTGGCTGTTAGGGAGGAGCGTAGGACCAAGGCCGCAGCAACCGTCTGGGTTAAAGCAGAGCAAGGCCGAGAGGGCCTCACGGAGACCGCGGCTGCAGCCGAGAAGGACCAGCCATGGAAGGGAAGCACACCCAAAACACAGGAGGCCCCTACTCCAGGCGACCAGTCGCCGGGGGCTCCATTGTCTCAGGAGGCACCCCGGCCTCCGGAGGACACTAGCGGCGCCAGCACTCCCAACCTAGTCGAGCACCCTGTGTACTTCGTCAGCACGGTATTGCGGGACGCAAGGGCGTGGTACCCCATGCCCCAGAAACTCCTCCTCGCGCTATTGGTGGCCTCGCACAAGCTGCGGCACTATTTCCAAGGCCATCCCATCAAGTTTGTCTCAGCGTACCCCTTGGAAAGGGTGCTCAGGAGCCCCAACTCTGCTGGAAGAGTTGCTGAGTGGAACATCGAGCTGCAGGCGTTTCAGATAGAATTCAGCACAACCAGGGTCATCAAGGGGGCCGCACTTGCGGACTTTGAGCCGGAATGGGCAGAGGCGCGAGGCCTCGAGGCTGGCGAGCATCGATCGCTCTCCCCAGGGAGCAACGCACCGGACGGATGGGTCATCTACTTCGACAGGGCGTTCTTCCGACACGGCGCGGGGGCTGGTGCGGTACTCGTATCCCCCACTCAAGACAAGCTCTACTACACCGTGCAACTCTGTTTTCAGCATGGGGAAAAGGTCTCCAACAACATAGTAGAATACGAAGGCCTGATAGCAAGCCTGAAGGCCGCAATCGCCCTGGGGGTGAAGCGCCTCACCATCAAGGGTGATTCGCAGCTCCTTGTCAACTTCTCCAACAAAGTATACGAACCAAAGGACGAGCACATGGAAGCCTACCTCGCGGAGGTCCGCAGGATGGAGAAGCAGTTTTGGGGGCTGGAGTTGCAGCATGTGCCTCGCGGCCCCAATCAAGAGGCTGATGACATCACAAAAAGGGCATCCAGGCGGCTACCTCAGGAGCCTGGTGTCTTCGAGGAGCGGCTCTTCAAGCCCTCAGCAACGCCACCACTATCAAGCACGGCGCAGCCTCAGGGGGAGCTCCCCCAGCCGCCTGCCTCGGGAGCCCCGGTCTGCGGCCCGACATCAGGAGCGCGCCTGCTCCTGGCAATGGAGCCTCAGGAGGGGTGCTGGATCACGGAGCTCAGGAGTTACCTAATGCGAGGCACATTGTCGGAAAAGGAGGAGGAAGCGGAGCGTGTGGCACGGAAGGCCACAGCATACTGCCTTAAGGATGGGGAGCTCTACCGAAGACGACCGAATGATGTGTCCCTACGTTGCATTTCCAGGGAGCAAGGGAAGGAGCTACTGGCAGACATACACAATGGCGACTGTGGGCATCACTCGTCGTCACGAACTCTCGTTGGCAAGGCGTTTCGCAGCGGGTTCTATTGGCCCACGACACTCAATGACGCTGTGGAACTGGTGAAAGCTTGCGAGGCCTGTCAGTTCCATGCCAAGCAGATCCATCGGCCGGCGGGAGGTCTGCAGACTATACCCTCTCATGGCCCTTTGCAGTCTGGGGACTGGATATCCTAGGCCCGTTCCCTCGGGCGCCAGGGGGCTACCGCTACCTCTACATTGCCGTGGACAAATTGACCAATTGGGCTCAGGTGGAAGATGTCCGCACCATCCCCGCAGGCTCCACGGTCAAGTTCATCAAGGGCCTCGTGAGCCGATTCGGTGTGCCGAATTGTATCATCACCGACAACGGTTCGCAGTTCACCAGTAACCTCTTCAAAACATACTGTGCTAACCTTGGAACGCAGATATGCTACGCTTCAGTGGCGCACCCGCGAAGCAACGGTCAGGCCGAGCGAGCCAACGCAGAGGTCCTGAGGGGCCTCAAGACCAGGACCTTTAAGAAGAAGCTGGAGGCCTGCGGCAGGGGCTGGTACGACGAGCTCCAGTCCGTGCTGTGGTCAATCCGCACGACCGCAACCAAGCCGACTGGCGAGACCCCGTTCTTTCTGGTTTATGGAGCTGAAGCCGTTCTCCCTCACGAGGTCAGACATCATTCTGCGCGGGTCCTGGCGTTCGACGAAGCGCAGCAGGACGCCATGCGGGGGACAGATCTCTTGCTAAGGGAGGAGCATCGCCGAGAAGCCGCGTTGCGGGCAGCAAGGTACCAACAAGCACTACGGCGATACCACTGCCGCAACATCCGCCCCAGGACTCTCGAGGTAGGGGACCTCGTGCTCAGACGGGTTCTCTCCAGGGAGGGGCTGCATAAGCTCTCTCCCATGTGGGAGGGCCCGTTTAAGGTTGTTCATGTTTCCAGGCCCGGCCCCGCATGCTTGGAGACCCAGGAGGGGGTGCCCATCCGGAACGCGTGGAACATCCAACACCTCCGAAGGTTTTACCCCTGAAAAAGAGCCAGTGCCTGTGAAGAAGGCGAATGCCTATGAAGAAGCTGTGTTTTGGGAAAAGGCCCGGTGCCTGTGAAGAAGGCGAATGCCTGTGAAGAATTTGTGTTTTGGGAAAAGGCCTGGTGCCTGTGAAGAAGGCGAATGCCTGTGAAGAAGCTGTTTTTTGGGAAAAGGCCTGGTGCCTGTGAAGAAGGCGAATGCCTGTGAAGTGGCTGAGTTTTGGAAAAGGCCCGGTGCCTGTGAAGAAGGCAAACGCCTGTGAAGCTCACCGCCCGTGACACTCTCACGTAATAATGAGTGGGGCTGTACACGCCCCGGGGTCTCCGGAGTGCCGCCCTCGGGCCTCGGGGGCTCCCGCCCACTCCCAGTGGTAGCACTTAGCTCCGCGTTGGTGAGAAGACGTCAAAGACTAGACTAGGTGCCGGACGCGGCTTATTTCATTTGCTTTCCGCAGTTGGCTTGTTTGTTCCTATTTGAAGTTTTTTTGAAGCTGTTACCATTTCGAACTCGCGACCCCTCGTCCATTTCACTTGCTGGTTTTCGTTTTCTCTCGCGTGAAGTCTCACGAGGGGGGAACACGGGCACCCTCGCGAGTGTTTTTTGCCCCGGTGGTTTGAAACTCCCTTATCCGAGTCCGCTGCGGGAGCACCCCTCCCATTCCGTGCCCCACGGGCATCGCGACGCAATCACGGGACTTGGGTTAGTTGTCCTCGCTACCAAGGTTGGAGATTATCCCCGCTGACTAAAACCCTGCAGGACACAAGGCGCACGACAAGGCCCTAGCCTGAAGAGCCGAGGATCGCAACAAGCTTCCCCCCGAGATAAGTAATTTTCACGCATAAGCACACGGAACAAAATATAGCGCAGAAACGGTAGAAACAGCGTACCAATTAAACAACGACAGTTCAACACACCCCCGTAGGGGACCAGGCTACATTCTTTTGCGCAGGAAAGAAAGGAAAGCAAAAGGGGGCACGACCTGCCCGGCGCCAACCCTCAGCGAAGGCTCGAACTGCCTCCGGAGCTCAGCTGGATTCCGCCTCCCACTTCACGGAGGCGTGGCGTCGGACCGACCCGCTGCCCTCTCCCAGGTGAGCGCGACGACGAGGGGGCTGGTCGTGACCTCCACTGGAGGAGCTGCCATCAGAAGGGGAGTCACCAGAGCTTGGCGGGCCTTGGGCCCTGCTGCCCGCGCGCCCTCTGCCACCTTCACCCCGGTCAACGCCAGGGCTGGGCACGCGGCCGCGGTCATCATCTTCGGGGCAACATCCGGCGCGGCGGCCGTCTTCCCTAAACACCCTCACGTAGAGGGTGGCGTCGCCGTCGAACTTAAAGTGCAGAGTGCATCGTCGGCACAGGCCGCGCGCGCGGGCAAATGTTTGCCAACCGTGGGTCAAGGCCGCCTCCCCGGCGGTGGAGACCTCCAAGGTAGCCCAAGAAGCCCTGCTGCAGCAACCGTCTGCCTGAAGCCAAAGGCCACCTGGGGCACCAGCCGGAAGCTCACCTATGAAGAAGCGGGGGAGCTGGAGCCAGGTGCCGATCGGGTCCGCCGACCACAGGACGAACTCCAACAGCACCTCCGCCGAGTGGAAGCGCGGCCTAGGGGGACGCGCAGCCCCAGCGTACCTCTCGATGGCAGCCGGACGCCCACCGCTGCGCAGAGGGCTATTTCCACGGCCACGGGAGGCCGCGGCAGGGGCTGTAGGGTGCTTGCGAGGGCGGCCCCGGCCACGCTTGGCCGGAGGAGAGCCGGGCCCTTCCTGGCGAGCCTTCCCTTTCTCCGTGGCCGAGAACCTCTTCGGTGGGGCCATGGGGATGGCGAGCGGCCGAGAGGAAGACGAAGAGTAGCAAGAAGAGATGGATTGGAAGGGCTCGCGCCGTTCCGTACATATAGCCGAGGGAGGCCAACCGACGGCCTCCACGATCATAGGTAATCCTGACCCGTTTTGCATGCAGGGACTTGTCAATTCGTGCAGTTACCGAGGCGTCGTGGGGGAGCCAAGACGCCCACGTCCAATCAACCGCCACGCGGCGTCCAAGGCCGCAGGCTATTGGGGCCCATGGCGCTTCACACTTGCCTCTTCGCTTCTCTGCTAAGCCTAGTCCAAGCGCACCTTGGGCCCGGGGGCTACTGTCGGCATTCTGGGAACGGGGGTACCCAGACTTGCCTACCTGCGGCCTGCGGCGTGGCTCAAGGAGTGGCCCAGTACGGCCCATCTTCATCAACACATGATCAAGACCCTCGCGAGGGTCCAAGCCTCGCAGGGCGGACGATAGGAGGCTTCCTCAGGAACGGCCTCGTCAGGCTGGCTCATGAGGAGGCAGAGAGATTAAGGCAGGGTACCTCACGAGGTGCCCGTGATGCAAGCCATGACGACCAAGGCCAAGCGGGCGCCGGCCTGCGCAGAGTCCTTGTTTCCCCTTTGGTGCAAAGGGGGCAAGCGCAGGCAAGGGTATCAAGCAAAGGCAACCATTTCGGTGCAACAAGCCCAAGACTAGCAGGACAGTAGAACGGAGGTCATCGTGGAGCCCAAGCCGACGTCATCGTCAGGGTCTTTGGCAGGCGAGGACCAACTTTAGTCAGGATAAGTGTACTAGATGTTCCCCTTCAAAATGGCCAATTGTTGGCGCCCTTCCCGCTCAATATTTGGGAAGAGGCCCGGGGCCTTCGCCTATAAATAGGACTAGCCACCCACAGAGTAGAGGGATTGGATCCGCATCTAAGACACACAGAGAGAGGCGATTGAACTCCCCCTAGCAGTTCATCGTACCAACCAAGAACAGACCCTCGCGAGGCTGTTCTCCCCTTGTACTGTTCCTCATCAGCCCCAGAGGCAATCCACCACACCATAAACTGGAGTAGGGTATTACACCACAATGGTGGCCTGAACCAGTATAAATCTCGTGTCCCTTGAGTTGTTCTTCGTGTGGTTTTAGATCCTGGCGAGGCGGTCAGACATGGGTAGGCTGGGGGTGTGATCTCCGCGTGCACCCCAGTGTTCGAACCTCAAGGGTCTGCCGGAACCCGAAATCCGACATACAAGAAGTCGACCGCATGCGCCGCGGATAACAGCCGGCTGGCTGAGTCCCTCGTGATTGCAACTGATAAGCGGCTGCTTGACCGGGTGGTAGCGATGGCAGGCAAGAAGCCGGAAATGTCACCCATCCCCAAGGAGTCGGAGGTTGAGGGCTCGTTCAAACCAGCAAAGGAAACAAAGAAGATACCCCGGACCCGGAGCACCCCGAGAGGCATGCTGTCTTAGGTGCAAACCTTGACAGCAAATAGGAAAGCGAGCTCGTCGACTTCCTCCGTGAGAATCGGGACATCTTCACATGGTCTCCCAAAGACATGCCGGGTGTTCCGACGGATTTCGCCGAGCACAAGTTACATGTCCGACCTGACGCCAAGACGGTCAGGCAGCCCTTGCGCCGCTTGTCAGAAGAGAAGAGAAGAGTTGTCGGAGAAGAGATAGCCCGGCTTCTAGCTGCCGGATTCATCATGGAAGTGTTCTTTCCGGAATGGCTGGCCAACCCAGTCCTTGTGTTGAAGAAGAATAAGCAGTGGTGCATGTGTATTGACTATACCAACCTCAACAAAGCCTGCCCCAAAGATCCCTTTGCCCTACCGAGAATAGACCAAGTGATAGACTCCACAACCGGATGCGAGCTGTTGAGTTTTTTGGATGCATACTCAGGGTACCATCAAATAAAGTTGAACCCGGCCGACAGGCTGAAGACCGCCCTTCATCACGCCGTTTGGAGCCTTCTGCTACCTGACTATGACGTTCGGTTTGCGAAATGCCGGCGCCGCGTTTCAGCGTTGCATGCAGAAGTGTCTCCTCAAGCAACTCGGTAGAAATGCCCATGTCTATGTGGATGATGTGGTGGTGAAGACAGTGTGTCGCCCGGGGCAGAACCAACGCTGCTTCTCGGCATGGATGGGACGGTGCTATCCAATGCTGGACGATCATCCGCTTGCTGCTGCCGCTGCTGAGACCGCCTTTCCTGGCTAAGTGAGTCGATTTGTTGCTGTTGCTGCTGGAATTTGAGTGCCAAGTCCGTGTGCCTTGCTTCTAGGCCTTCAAGGCGTTCTGCGTCCTGCTTCCTCTGCTCCTCCTCCAGCTTCCTCTTCTTCTCCTCCTCCATCTTCTTTCTTGCACGAGTCCTGTAGTCCTCGTTCCATTCTGAAAAGCCCTCATACTAGGGAATAATGCCCTTGGCTCGTGTTCTTCCCGGTGTTCAGGATTTCCTAGGGTGCGCGTAAGCTCGTCGTTCTCTTTGTTGGGCATGAACACCCCCCTTCGAGCTTCTTCTGTTGCGTCAAGTATCTTTGAGAAGCATGGCATGCTACTAGAAGACCTCAAGGAAACCTTTGAGAACCTGTGCCGATTCCAGATCAAACTCAACCCGGAGAAATATGTCTTTGGAGTACCAGCTGGCTAGCTTCCCGGCTTTCTGGTCTCAGAGCGCGGCATAGAGTGCAACCCTGTTAAGATCAAGGCCATCGAGAAGATGGAGGTGCCCACCCAACTGCTGGACGTGCAGAAGTTCACCGGCTGCCTGGCATCAATCAGCTGTTTCATCAGTCGGCTGGGCGAGAAGGCTCTCCCCCTGTACCAGCTCATGAAGAAGACCACTTTTTTCGAGTGGAACGACAAGGCGGACGAAGCTTTTCTCCAACTCAAGAAGATGTTGACAACCCCGGCTATCTTGGCGGCTTCGACTGAGAAAGAGCCCATGCTCCTCTACATTGCTGCCACCAGTCGGGTTGTCAGCACAGTCATAGTGGTAGAATGCAAGGAGGAGGGCAGAGCACTGCCGGTCCAGAGACCGGTATATTACTTGAGTGAAGTATTGTCCGCCTCCAAGCAAAACTACCCGCATTATCAGAAGATGTGCTATGGTGTGCACTTTGCCGCCAAGAAGCTGAAGCCTTACTTTCAAGAGCACCCAATAACTGTTGTCTATACCGCTCCGCTTGCTGAGATCATTGGAAGCCGAGATGCTTCAGGCCGAGTAGCCAAATGGGCTATTGATCTGACTCCTTATACCATTTACTACCAGCCTCGCACTGCCATCAAGTCACAAGCACTGGCCGACTTCCTCGTCGACTGGGCTGAGACCTAGTACTTGCCGCCAGCGCTAGACTCCACCCATTGGCGGATGCATTTTGATGGTTCAAAAATGCGCACCGGTCTGGGAGCCAACTTCGTCCTCACCTCTCCCAAAGGCGACAAGCTCAGATATGTGCTGCAAATCCATTTTGCCGCCTCCAACAATGTAGCCGAGTACAAGGCACTCATACACGGGCTCTGGCTTGCCAAGGAACTCGGCATTCGCCGGATCCTGTGCTATGGTGACTCCGACTTGGTGGTCCAGCAGTCGTCAGGAGACTGGGATGCCAAGGACGCAAATATGGCAAGCTACGGCTTCCTCGTACAAGAACTCAGCGGATACTTTGACGGGTGCGTGTTCCTCCATGTGCCAAGAAATGACAACGATCAAGCAGATGCCTTGGCATGGATTGGCTCCACCCGGCACGCGATACCAGCAGGCGTCGCCTTGCAGCGCCTCCTCAAGCCATCTGTCAAGCCATCACCAGAGTCCGACTCCATCTTCGTACCGGCTCCTCCTGAAGCAGTCAGATCTGACTTGAGGATACTAGAAGCCGGCGCGGGGACTTCAGCAGGCGGCCCGGGGACTGCGGCCGTCATACCCAGCCCAGGGACTTCAGAACCCGGCCCGGGGACTACAGCAGTCGGCCCGGGGACTTCTTCAGCTCAGCAGGCGGAACCCAACTCCAACCCGCTGCCTCCTGACCCAACCGCCCTCGTACAAATTGCGGTTGTGGAAGTTGGAGAAATAGTGGCACCTTCATGGGCTCAGCCCATCCGCAACTTCCTGGTGAACAAAGAACTACCGACCGATGAGATCTTAGCCCGATAAGTGCAACAGCGGGCCGCAGCATACACCGTAATCAACAAAGAGCTGGTTTGGCATAGTGTCACTGGTGTGTACCAGCACTGCGTGGAGCCGGACCAGGGCCAAGCAATCCTCAAAGATATTCACCAAGGTGAATGTGGACACCACGCGACTTCAAGATCACTTGTTGCCAAAGCTTTCCGCCATGGTTTCTTCTGGCCGACTGCTCTAGAAGACGCCAAAGAGTTGGTCCAGAAGTGCCAAGGGTGTCAGAAGTTCCGCTCCAAGCCACACTTGCCCACTTCTGCACTCAAGACCATTCCCATTGCCTGGCCCTTTGCTGTTTGGGGTTTGGATATGGTGGGGCCGTTCAAGACAGCCCATGGTGGCATGACTCATCTGCTTGTCGTTGTGGACAAATTCACCAAGTGGATAGAGGCAAAGCCAATTAAGAAGCTGAATGGGCCGACTAACATGACTTTCATCACCGACATCACCACTCGGTACGACATACCACACAGCACCATCACCGACAATGGCACATACTTTGCCAAAGAGCCTTGGCTCGTTTCTGCGCGACTTAGGCATCCGATTGGACTTAGCGTCCGTTGCCCATCCGCAGTCAAACACCCAGGTTGAGCGAGCAAACGGCCTCATTCTGTCCGGCATCAAGCCCCGACTGGTCGAGCCTCTAGAGCGTTCGGCCGGATGCTGGCTCGATGAGCTGCCGGTCGTCCTCTAGAGCCTGCACACAACCCCGAACAAGTCGACCGGCTTCATGCCCTTCTTCCTCGTCTATGGTGCTGAAGCCGTCATCCCGACGGACATAGAGTTCGACTCCCCACGAGTCACCATGTACACCGAGGCGGATGCCAAGGAGGCACGAGAAGACGGCGTCGACCTGCTGGAGGAGGGCCGGCTGTTGGCACTCAGCCGGTCCGCCATCTACCAGCAGAGTCTGCGCCGATACTACAACCGCAAGGTGAAGCCAAGATCCTTCCAAGAGGGAGACCTTGTGCTCCGGCTGATTGTAACGCCCCGGATGTAGCTTTCCATATTCGTAACTCCAACTCCTGCCTTTTCCGGAGATGCGATATATTATTTTTCTCTGTGGTTGGGTTTTTGTCTTTCGTTTTGCATTTTGTTCTTGTTTTGCATTTCATCATCGCATCATTCGCATTGCATCGGCACTCCGTTGCCGTCATATTTTAAAACTTGCATTCGTTCGTCGTTGCCGTTTCTCCCTTTGCCTTCATTACCTTCCCTCGGATCGCCTTGCCCGCGCTGACCGTTCCAGACCAACCGGGTTTTGCTTCCCTCTTGACCGTGACCACCTAACCTCTCTTGCCAGCACGCAGCCCCCACGCGCGCGCGTCCGAAACTCCCCTGAACCCGACCCGGGCAGTCATTACCGTTGGGTCCGGATCATCCCCTAACGTCTACAAAACATCTCCGTTTTGTTATTTGGGCTCCCTAACTATTTTATTCGCGACTGTCCGATTTTAATCGGAGGGACCAAATAGCCCCTAAGCCTAGTCCACCTAATATATATACATCAGTCCAAACCCTAGTTTTTAGGCCTCTTGTCCCATCCACCAAATCCCCTCAGCCGCCGCCAGTTCTCTTCGACCTCGGGAACTTCCCCGATCCACTGGCAGCCACCACTTCCTCCTTCGTTTTTCAGCACCACCCCAACCGGCAGCCTCCACCTCGCCCCGATCCAAATCCACCTCCCCGCGCCTCCACTCGATCCCTGGCCATCTCCTGCCCGAGCGATTCCTCCTCCTTGCCTCGCCCCAACCCAAGAGAGGAGCTCCTCTTCGACCTCCAGCCCGCATCCGCGTGGAGCTCATCTGCGCCCGAGCTGCACCAGGCCCCGAGCGCCGCCCTCGATGTGGCTATATCTCCCACGTGTCGAAGCATGACTTAGAGGCATAACCACATTGAAAGCAATGTCGCAAGTGAGGTAATCTTCACACAACCCATGTAATACATAAGGGAAAGAGATACATAGTTGGCTTACAATCGCCACTTCACACAATTACATGAATAAAGCATTACATCAAACAGATACAATCAGGGTCCGACTACGGAACCAAAATAAAAGAAGAACCCCAAATGCGACAAAGGTCCCCGATCGACCCCAACTGGGCTCCACTACTGATCAACTAGAACGAAACAACACAAAGGGCAAGATCTTCATCGAGCTCCTCCTTGAGCTTGTTTTGCGTCACCTGCTCGGTAACATAGGCACCTGCAAACTGGTTTTGGAAGTATCTGGTGAGCCACGAGGACTCAGCAATCCCATTACCATGGGTATAAAGACTAGCAAAGCTTAATGGGAAAGGAAGGGGTAAAGTGGTGAGGTTGCAGCAGCGACTAAGCAAGTATGGTGGCTAACATACGCATTAAAGAGTGAGAAGAGAACAAGAGGAACGGTCGTGAAGCTAGCAATGATCAAGAGGTGATCCTGAACACCTACTTACGTCAAACATAACCCAGAAACCGTGTTCACTTCCCGAACTCTGCCGAGAAGAGACCATCACGGCTACACACACGGTTGATGCGTTTTAATTCGGATCTGGTGTCAAGTTATCTACAACCGGACATTAACAAATTCCCATCTGCCACATAACCGCGGGCACGGCTCTCGAAAGTTTATACCCTGCAGGGGTGTCCCAACTTAGCCCATGACAAGCTCTCGCGATCAACGAAGGAATAGACCTTCTCCCAGGAAGACCCGATCAGTCTCGGAATCCCGGTTTACAAGACATTTCGACAATGGTAAAACAAGACCAGCAAAGCCTCCCGCTGTGCCGACAAATCCCGATAGGAGCTGCACATATCTCGTTCTCAGGGCACACCGGATGAGCAAGACGTCGGGTTGGCATAGACCCTGGTTGCCCAGGGGGCGCCGGACATCGCTCGGTTTGGACCAGCACTTAGACAAGCACTGGCCCGGGGGGGCTAAAATAAAGATGACCCTCGGGTTGGCCGACCCAAGGGAAAGGGATAGGTGGTGGTGAGGCAAATGGTAAAACCAATGTTGGGCCTTGCTGGACAAGTTTTATTCAAAGCGAACTGTCAGGGGGGTCCCATAAATCACCCGACCGCGTTAGGAACGCAAAATCCGGGAACATAACACCGGTATGACGGAAACTAGGGCGGCAAGAGTGGAACAAAACACCAGGCATAAGGCCGAGCCTTCCACCCTTTACCAAATATATAGATGCATTAATTAAATAAGAGATATTGTGATATCCCAACCAAGATCCTGTCCACCATGGAGAAATCTTCAACTTCACCTGCAACTAGCAACGCTATAAGAGGGCTGAGCAAAGCGGTAACATAGCCAAACAACGATTTGCATAGGAATGGTGTCAAAGGTTAGAGGTTCATGGCAATATGGGATGGCTTGACAAACAGGTAATAGGTAGCGCAGCAAAGCGATAGAACGAAGCAACTAGCATAGCAATGATAGTAGTGAGATCCAGGGTAGCGGTCATCTTGCCTGAAATCCCGCAAGGAAGAAGAACGAGTCCACGAAGAAGACGAACGGGAGTAGTCGAACGAATCCTCACAACTCCGGAACGAAACAGAAGGCAACCCGGAAAGAAGCAAACAACATAGTAAACCAACAAGCATAAGCATGGCATGATGCACAAACAAGTATGATGCATGTCCGGTTTAATGAGGCATGGCATGGCAAAGTGCAACAAACAACACTACAAGTTAAGTGGAGCTCAATATGCAACGAGTTGCATATTGACGAAACACCACGACAAGTTATTTAGTTCGATCTCGTTTATGTACCCAACAATATTAAATGTTGATTAACATGGCAAGGGGTGAAGCATAACAAAACTACCTACCTAGGCAAGTTTAAATGAGGCCGGAAACAACGAACAACAAGTCCGGAAAATCCCCATGTGCATATTTATGGATTAGGTACTGTTCTGCCCTAAACACCATTTTAATGTTGTTAAACAGCAAAATAAAGTGCACCATGTTAAACTAGGCATTTTTCCACCCCATTTACATATAAAGTTTATTTAAAACGGAGCAACGATTATTTAGTTATGAAATAAATCATTTTAGCATGGCATATTAACAAATTTAAACAAACATCATTTTAAACATTTTAAACATGGATGAAAGTGGCATATTATTAAACTACACAAAATTCTAAGCAACTTTCATATATTAAGTTTTTACATGAGATATACGGTTGATGAGTTATTAAATGCATGAAGTCTAGGGACTTTTCTTTAAAACAGTAAATCACTGGAAAAAGGCTAAAATCACAGATCTGTAAAATTAACAGATCGGGCCGAAATCTGCTGGGGAGCTGGGCTTGGGGTGGCTCACCATGGGCTAAGCCCAGCCTGTGGAGGGGAAGGCCGGCCTTGGTGGAGCTGGGCTTGGAGCTGTGGCGTAGCGGACAGACGCAGAGGAAGCCCACGCGCGTTGAAAGAGCGGTCAACGCGAGCGCGTGCGCCTGTGGACGAAGAAGGTAGCAGTGGCTGGAGCGGGGAAACAGCGGCGCGACTCCGGCGAGGGGCTGGCCGCGCGGATCCGGCGGGCGACGAGATGGGGAGGTGGCCGGAGGAGCGGGATGGCAAGGGCGGCCGGATCCAAGGCGGGAGTGGCGCGATGCAGGCGGGGCGCGGTCAACAGGAGCGGAACTTGGCGGGGCGGCGAGACGAGCGCGGGGTCGAGCGCTGCTGCGGGGTGCTCTTCTCCCGTGCTGCTCGAGCGTGGGGGTTCAGGAGGTCGAGGAAGCAGGGGCGCGTCCGGGCGAGGACGCCGTTCTCCGGCGAGGTGGCCATCTTTTCTTGGAGTTATATTGGGTTATATATCACCTACAGCCTTCCCTAAGGAATGTAGCTATTTGTGGTGCTTATCAATGATCCAATTTACTCCTTCCCATCTCGGTGAAGAAGTTTTTCATCTCTTTGGTGCTCTCAATCAAATCAACGGCTTCCATTAGTGGCCGGTTGTCACCTCATAGTCTTGAGATGTTTTACATAAGCCCACAACAAGCTTGTGCTTCTCGTTGTTGATTTTCCAACAACTCCGTTCGATTCTTCTTTGCAAGGATGCTTTCCAAGTTCACTTGTGGCAAAAGTTGTCATTTTCTTCTCCGTCCCTTTATCCCAACGGTCTAACTTCTATTCTTTCATTACGGAGGCATTGTGATGTTGTGCTCTTCACCCATCACCTCGTTTTGTGAGGATCGTGTTTTTTTTCTTGCTTATCCATTTAGCCGGAGTGTCGTGTTCTCTTCAAGTTCTTTCATCTTATCAAGTTTTGCCTCCCTTCTCAACCGGAGTGCGGTTTGTAATGTTTCTTACCCCCTGTGCCATTCTTTCAATTCCGGAGGCAGTGTGTTACTGATTTCATCATGTATCCTCTCATCTTGTCAAGTTCATGTTCAATTCCTTCCATTTTCAGTCGGAGTGCTGCCCAAATTATATCAATTTTTTTCCTCTCTCATCTTGTTTTAACTGGAGTGGTTACGAATTCTATCTTGTCCATTAAACTCTTGATTCATGTCTTTGCAACCTTTAAGTTCTCATAATGTTCCTTGTTCCTCTTTTCTAACGGATTGTTTGCAATCTCGTTCATCTCTGTTGTTACTCTTTCTTTTAAATTGTTCAACCTCTCAAGGTTCGTGGTTTCACTCGTTCGTCAAAGAAGCAACTTAGTTTTACCTCTTCTCTTCCTCTTCCGTTTTCCCTCCGGTGCCATCCTAGATCTCGGGACGAGATCCTCTCGTAGTGGTGGAGTGTTGTAACGCCCCGGATGTAGCTTTCCATATTCGTAACTCCAACTCCTGCCTTTTCCGGAGATGCGATATATTATTTTTCTCCGTGGTTGGGTTTTTGTCTTTCGTTTTGCATTTTGTTCTTGTTTTGCATTTCATCATCGCATCATTCGCATTGCATCGGCACTCCGTTGCCGTCATATTTTAAAACTTGCATTCGTTCGTCGTTGCCGTTTCTCCCTTTGCCTTCATCACCTTCCCTCGGATCGCCTTGCCCGCGCTGACCGTTCCAGACCAACCGGGTTTTGCTTCCCTCTTGACCGTGACCACCTAACCTCTCTTGCCAGCTCGCAGCCCCCACGCGCGCGCGTCCGAAACTCCCCTGAACCCGACCCGGGCAGTCATTACCGTTGGGTCCGGATCATCCCCTAATGTCTACAAAACATCTCCGTTTTGTTATTTGGGCTCCCTAACTATTTTATTCGCGACCGTCCAATTTTAATCGGAGGGACCAAATAGCCCCTAAGCCTAGTCCACCTAATATATATACATCAGTCCAAACCCTAGTTTTTAGGCCTCTTGTCCCATCCACCAAATCCCCTCAGCCGCCGCCGCCAGTTCTCTTCCACCTCGGGAACTTCCCCGATCCACTGGCAGCCACCACTTCCTCCTTCGTTTTTCAGCACCACCCCAACCGGCAGCCTCCACCTCGCCCCGATCCAAATCCACCTCCCCGCGCCTCCACTCGATCCCTGGCCATCTCCTGCCCGAGCGATTCCTCCTCCTTGCCTCGCCCCAACCCAAGAGAGGAGCTCCTCTTCGACCTCCAGCCCGCATCCGCGTGGAGCTCATCTGCGCCCGAGCTGCACCAGGCCCCGAGCGCCGCCCTCACCCCGGCGTTCCCGACTGCCTCCTCGCCACCTGGCCCTCAAGTTCGCCGCGCCGTCGGTCGCGTCCGCGCTGTCCTTGCCCATCTCTGGCCTCGTTCCCGTCGGAGTTGACACCGTGCCCGAGCCCCGCTGCCTCCTCTGCTTCCCGAGCGCCAACCGCCTCCTCCCGCGTCACCGGAGCCCCGGCGAGCCCCTCCTTCTTCTGCGCCAAGTCCGCCCGCTAGGCCCCATTTCGCCTCGGCCTCGACCGAGGAGAACAAGCAGCGCGGTTGCCTCCTTCAGCTCCGCCCAGACGGCCACCTCGCCGGAGAACGGCGTCCTCGCCCGGACGCGCCCCTGCTTCCTCGACCTCTTGAACCCCCACGCCCGAGCAGCACGGGAGAAGAGCACCCCGCAGCAGCGCTCGACCCCGCGCTCGTCTCGTCGCCCCGCCAAGTTCCGCTCCTGTTGACTGCGCCCCGCCTGCATCGCGCCACTCCCGCCTTGGATCCGGCCGCCCTTGCCATCCCGCTCCTCCGGCCACCTCCCCGTCTCGTCGCCCGCCGGATCCGCGCGGCCAGCCCCTCGCCGGAGTCGCGCCGTTGTTTCCCCGCTCCAGCCGCTGCTGCCTTCTTCGTCCACAGGCGCATGCGCTCGCGTTGACCGCTCTTTCAACGCGCGTGGGCTTCCTCTGCGTCTGTCCGCTACGCCACAGCTCCAAGCCCAGCTCCACCAAGGCCGGCCTTCCCCTCCACAGGCTGGGCTTAGCCCATGGTGAGCCACCCCAAGCCCAGCTCCCCAGCAGATTTTGACCCGATCTGTTTTTTATAGATCTGTGATTTTAGCCTTTTTCTAGTGATTTACTGTTTTACAGAAAAGTCCCTAGACTTCATGCATTTAATAACTCATCAACCGTGCATCTCATGTAAAAACTTAATATATGAAAGTTGCTTAGAATTTTGTGTAGTTTAATAATATGCCACTTTCATCCATGTTTAAAATGTTTAAAATGATGTTTGTTTAAATTTGTTAATATGCCATGCTAAAATGATTTATTTCATAACTAAATAATCGTTGCTCCGTTTTAAATAAACTTTATATGTAAATGGGGTGGAAAAATGCCTAGTTTAACATGGTGCACTTTATTTTGTTGTTTAACAACATTAAAATGGTGTTTAGGGCAGAACAGTACCTAATCCATAAATATGCACATGGGGATTTTCCGGACTTGTTGTTCGTTGTTTCCGGCCTCATTTAAACTTGCCTAGGTAGGTAGTTTTGTTATGCTTCACCCCTTGCCATGTTAATCAACATTTAATATTGTTGGGTACATAAACGAGATCGAACTAAATAACTTGTCGTGGTGTTTCGTCAATATGCAACTCGTTGCATATTGAGCTCCACTTAACTTGTAGTGTTGTTTGTTGCACTTTGCCATGCCATGCCTCATTAAACCGGACATGCATCATAATTGTTTGTGCATCATGCCATGCTTATGCTTGTTGGTTTACTATGTTGTTTGCTTCTTTCCGGGTTGCCTTCTGTTTCGTTCCGGAGTTGTGAGGATTCGTTCGACTACTCCCGTTCGTCTTCTTCGTGGACTCGTTCTTCTTCCTTGCGGGATTTCAGGCAAGATGACCGCTACCCTGGATCTCACTACTATCATTGCTATGCTAGTTGCTTCGTTCTATCGCTTTGCTGCGCTACCTATTACCTGTTTGTCAAGCCATCCCATATTGCCATGAACCTCTAACCTTTGACACCATTCCTATGCAAATCGTTGTTTGGCTATGTTACCGCTTTGCTCAGCCCTCTTATAGCGTTGCTAGTTGCAGGTGAAGTTGAAGATTTCTCCATGGTGGACAGGATCTTGGTTGGGATATCACAATATCTCTTATTTAATTAATGCATCTATATATTTGGTAAAGGGTGGAAGGCTCGGC
This sequence comes from Triticum timopheevii, assembly GCA_963921465.1. Classification (NCBI taxonomy): domain Eukaryota; kingdom Viridiplantae; phylum Streptophyta; class Magnoliopsida; order Poales; family Poaceae; genus Triticum; species Triticum timopheevii. Next base: position 543,695,903 of record OY997274.1, read on the forward strand.
CTTATGCCTGGTGTTTTGTTCCACTCTTGCCGCCCTAGTTTCCGTCATACCGGTGTTATGTTCCCGGATTTTGCGTTCCTAACGCGGTCGGGTGATTTATGGGACCCCCCTGACAGTTCGCTTTGAATAAAACTTGTCCAGCAAGGCCCAACATTGGTTTTACCATTTGCCTCACCACCACCTATCCCTTTCCCTTGGGTCGGCCAACCCGAGGGTCATCTTTATTTTAGCCCCCCGGGCCAGTGCTTGTCTAAGTGCTGGTCCAAACCGAGCGATGTCCGGCGCCCTCTGGGCAACCAGGGTCTATGCCAACCCGACGTCTTGCTCATCCGGTGTGCCCTGAGAACGAGATATGTGCAGCTCCTATCGGGATTTGTCGGCACAGCGGGAGGCTTTGCTGGTCTTGTTTTACCATTGTCGAAATGTCTTGTAAACCGGGATTCCGAGACTGATCGGGTCTTCCTGGGAGAAGGTCTATTCCTTCGTTGATCGCGAGAGCTTGTCATGGGCTAAGTTGGGACACCCCTGCAGGGTATAAACTTTCGAGAGCCGTGCCCGCGGTTATGTGGCAGATGGGAATTTGTTAATGTCCGGTTGTAGATAACTTGACACCAGATCCGAATTAAAACGCATCAACCGTGTGTGTAGCCGTGATGGTCTCTTCTCGACGGAGTTCGGTAAGTGAACACGGTTTCTGGGTTATGTTTGACGTAAGTAGGTGTTCAGGATCACCTCTTGATCATTGCTAGCTTCACGACCGTTCCGCTTGTTCTCTTCTCGCTCTTCTTTGCGTATGTTAGCCACCATACTTGCTTAGTCGCTGCTGCAACCTCACCACTTTACCCCTTCCTTTCCCATTAAGCTTTGCTAGTCTTGATACCCATGGTAATGGGATTCCTGAGTCCTCATGGCTCACCAGATACTTCCAAAACCAGTTTGCAGGTGCCTATGTTACCGAGCAGGTGACGCAAAACAAGCTCAAGGAGGAGCTCGATGAAGATCTTGCCCTTTGTGTTGTTTCATTCTAGTTGATCAGTAGTGGAGCCCAGTTGGGGTCGATCGGGGACCTTTGTCGCATTTGGGGTTCTTCTTTTATTTTGGTTCCGTAGTCGGACCCTGATTGTATCTGTTTGATGTAATGCTTTATTCATGTAATTGTGTGAAGTGGCGATTGTAAGCCAACTATGTATCTCTTTCCCTTATGTATTACATGGGTTGTGTGAAGATTACCTCACTTGCGACATTGCTTTCAATGCGGTTATGCCTCTAAGTCGTGCTTTGACACGTGGGAGATATAGCCACATCGAGGGCGTTACACTGATCCAGCGAACATCCGGCTAGCACAAGCTCTCGGCACCTTGGGAAGGCCCTTTCTTCATCAGCAAGGTGCTGGGCAACGACTCCTACTATCTGATCGATGCTCAGAAGCCCAGAGCACACAAAAGAGATGATTCAGGCAAGGAGACGGAGAGGCCGTGGAAGGCAAACCTCCTTCGGAGATTTTACAGTTGAAAGCAGTATGTATCACGCTACCTTTTGTATTATGTACGAAAACTCCGGGTCCCCCGAGAAGAACTCGGGGACTACCCTCCTTTTATCTATATGATAATGTTATGCCTATGAGTATGTATTGTTTTATTATTTCCGCCTGGCACCGGGTTCGACCAGTCGGCCCGGAGGTTTGCCGCCTTCTACTATATGCCGCCTCCTGCAGCCGGACAAGTAGTGTGTTGGCACCTAAAACTTCCCCTGTCAGAAGCCGCAGCTCACAGAGCGACTGAATGGCGGGCAGGGGTTGCAAAACAGTGCCCACATGAAAAATGGCTAAGAAAAAATGCATATAGTTGACACCGGCACCGCACCTGTTCGGCCGGCTGCCGAGCAGCCGGTCGGCCAGCTTCTGCTTCCCTTGCCAACACTCCAAACGGCTAAGTACTTGCCCTCCCGCAAAAAGCTAAGTACTCCAACTAGCCGCAGTCCGCAGAGTGGCTGCTTGGCTGGCAAGAGGATAGCCAAGGGAGGGCGGCAAAGGAAAAAAAGCAAGGAGTAAGCAAGAAAAGTTAGAAGCCGGCACAGCAAAGCATAAATTGCGATAAGATATTTACATAGATAAAGGCCTATCGGTCGGCATTCAACAAAGTTTGATATACACCCCATGGGTGGAATTGCGCAAATTTAATCAAGTTGTCCAGACTAGCAAGCAGGACAAGAAAAAGATAAAACATCCTAAGGAGCAGCAGAAGACTCCGGCTGGACGTTGGGGTCGGCGGTGTCAGTTGGTGCAGCAAAGGGCCCTGGCTGGACGTTGGGGTCGGCGGTGCCGGTTGGTGCAGCAGAGGGCTCCAGCTGAACGATGGAGTCGGCAATGCCGGTTGGTGCAGCAGGCGGCTCTGGCTGGGCGGTGGAGTCGGCAGCACCAGTCGGGACGGCGGAGGGCTGGATGGCAGAGTCGGTGGCGTCCGTCGGAGGAACGGGCGGCTGGTCGATCTCCGCCTGGCCGCCTCCAGCTGCAGTCGGCACTTTGGAGCGCGGATCGTTGCTTGAGGCCCGGTCAGGTTGGGGCTGACCATCCGCTCCAACCTCCGGCATGTCGTCTTTGCTCTCCTCCTCCCCTTCATCGCTGGAGTTGATGACTTCAGTCGAATCCTTGTTATCCTCCGGGTTCAGCCCGAGCCACTCTAGCGGCGCTTCGGCGCCTTCCTCGACTACCTTCGGGATGAAGACGCTGGTGTCGGTGAAGTCGGCGATCGCCGCCGCCCTGTTGATAAACTCGGCTTCCACCGCCACCAGCTCCTCCTGCGCCTCCAGCCGAAACGTGGTCAACTGGGCTAGATCTAGCCCAGGGTACCATGCCTTGAGGAACTCCAGGGCCTGGTGCGCTCCTGCCCGGGCTGCAGAGCCCTTCCAGGCTTCCAGGCGGCCGGCCGCCACCTCCATCCAGTCGGCAGTCCAGCCTGGCCAAAGGGCGGAGATCGCCTGGGCGCCGAGATGCTGAATACGGCGCAACATTTGATGAGCGGGCCGAAGACGGGCCTGGATGCTGAGGATTTGCTTGTTGAGGGTCCGGGGGGCGTCAGCGGCAATTTGCACGCCTTCCGCCCTCCGCTCCTCGCACTGAGCCTCGATGATATGGTTCGCGGCGACGGAGTTGCCCGAGAAGAAGTCTGCTTGGACAGAAAGCAAGGAAATCCAAAGTCAGAAACTAGCAGTCGGCCTAGACAAGGGCCGACAGCTCAAAACAAGAAGGAAAAGAAAATGAGGCTCACCATCGACCAAGTCTTCGATGCTGCCGAAGAATGCCATCATCTGCGCCTCCTTGTCGGCCCAGGCGGAGCGCTCGATCTTGAACTCAGCGAGGAGGTCGGTCTCCTTCGCCTTCGCCTCCCGCTGAGCCGTCTTGAGGGCCTCTGCTTGCTCCGCGAGCTGAGTGACCAGCCAGTCTCGCTCCACAGCCAGCTTGCTGCACTCCGCCTCCTTGCCGCGTAGGGCGGTGTTGGCTTCGCCGAGCTGCTGCTGCAAGGCAGCGTTGGCCTCTGTAAAAGGAAAGAAGAAAGAACATCAGTCAAATAAAAAAGAGGGATGCAGTTTCTGGGGAGATCCGGCCCGACTGCTTAGCAGTCGGCCCGAATCTCAGGGACTACAACCCACGGGTGCGCTATCGCGCCCCCGCAGAGAAGAAGTAGCTAGCAAAGATAAAGTCACTGGAAAGATTCGGCCCGACTGCTCAGTAGCCGGCCCGAACCTCGGGGACTACAGCCCGCGGGTGCGCCAGCGCGCCCCCACGAAGAAAGGAAATCGAAGCTTACTCCGGCTCTCAGACAGATGGGCGGTCTGCGTCTTCAGCTCTCGGACCCTGGAGTTGAAGGTGACCGCACAAAGATTGTGGTAGTCCTACAAAAGAGATATCAGATAAAGTCAGCATTTGGCGCCTGCAAGTTAATGTTCCGGACTGCCTGCTCAGCAGCCGGCCCGAAACTTGGGGACTACACCCAGTGGGTGTGCTTGTGCGCCCCCACGAATAAAGCAAGAAGATTAAAATAAAGAGAAGCAAAGGAAACTTACGCGGATGGCTGCCCGCGACTCCAGGAATGCCACGTTGCATCGCTTGAGGGCTTCGGCTTCGGCCCGGTGTTTGGCCTGGAAGTCAAGGGACGCCTGGGCCAGGGCGCCCGTCCCGCCTCCGCGTACCCAGCCAGTGAGCACAGCGCTGGTCGCTTGGAGTCGGGGACCGACGAGCTCGCGGCACCGGCCTCGAGCGGTCGTGGTGCTGAGGCCGCCTTCGCAAGACGGCGGCATGCGGGCGTGCGGACCTCAGAAGTCAAGTCCATCGCCACTACGTCCCCGGCTGGTGGCACCGGCGGAGCGGCCAGCTGCTCGTCCTACGTTCCGATAGTCGGTGGTGGCGGCGGCACGATGACGTCCGGCATGGCCACGTCGCCGCCCTCCCTCTCCATGACCGGCTGCTCATCGCCGGCTCCCCCAGTCGTCGCCTCAAACTCTGGCGGAGGCGGTGCAGTGTTCAGAGGTGGCACAAGCAGCGGCTCCTGGCGGCGTGCGGCCTCTGCGAGCCACTCCTTCTCCGCGGCTTCGGCTTCCGCCTGCGCCAGCTTCCTCGCCGCGGATGCTGCGGCCTTGTCCGCCTCCGCCTTCGCCAGACGGTCGACCTCTTCTACACGCGCCTCCCGCGCGTTCCGCTCCCTCGCCTCCCGGAGCTCGGCGGTCGGGTCGATTCGCCGGCTAGTGGAGGACGTCTCCGCCGACCTGATGACCGAGGCGGCGCCCGACTTCTCGAGGGTGAGCGGGGCCCTGAGATAGGAAGACAAGACAAAGAAGTTTTTTAGGCAGATCGGCGAAGAGGTGGAAGCATGAGAAGGGTGCTTACGCTGACACCATGATTGGCACCTTCGGCTTGTTGGAAATATGCCCTAGAGGCAATAATAAAATGGTTATTATTATATTTCCTTGTTCATGATAATTGTCTATTGTTCATGCTATAATTATGTTATCCGAAAATCGTAATACATGTGTGAATACATAGACCACAACATGTCCCTAGTGAGCCTCTAGTTGACTAGCTCGTTGAACAATGGATGGTTGCGTTTTCCTGACCATGGACATTGGATGTCGTTGATAACGGGATCACATCATTGGGAGAATGATGTGATGGACAAGACCCAATCCTAAGCATAGCACAAGATCGTGTAGTTTGTTTGCTAGAGCTTTTCTAATGTCAAGTATCATTTCCTTAGACCGTGAGATCGTGTAACTCCCGGATATCGTAGGAGTGCTTTGGGTGTACCAAACGTCACAATGTAACTGGGTGGCTATAAAGGTATACTACAGGTATCTCCGAAAGTATCTGTTGGGTTGGCACGGATCGAGACTGGGATTTGTCACTCCGTATGACGGAGAGGTATCTCTGGGCCCACTTAGTAATGCATCATCATAATGAGCTCAATGTGACCAAGTGGTTGGTCACGGGATCATGCATTATGGTACGAGTAAAGTGACTTGCCGGTAACGAGATTGAACGAGGTATTGGGATACCGATGATCGAATCTCGGGCAAGTAACGTACCAATTGACAAAGGGAATTGAATACGGGATTACTTGAATCCTTAACATCGTGGTTCATTCGATGAGATCATCGTGGAACATGTGGGAGCCAACATGGGTATCCAGATCTCGATGTTGGTTATTGGCCGGAGAGCTGTCTCGGTCATGTCTGCGTGATTCCCGAACCCGTAGGGTCTACACACTTAAGGTTCGATGACGCTAGGTTTATTAGGAAGACTTGTATGTGATTATCGAATATTGTTCAGAGTCCCGGATGAGATCCCGGACGTCATGAGGAGTTCCGGAATGGTCCGGAGGTAAAGATTTATATATGGGAAGTTGTTATACGGTCACCGGAAAAGTTCGGGGGCATATCGGTATTGTACCGAGACCACCGGAGGGGTTCCGGGGGTCCACCGGGAGGGGCCACCTCTCTCGGAGGGCCTCATGGGCCGTGGAAGAAAGGGAACCAGACATTGGAGGGCTGGGCGCATCCCCCTGGGCCCATGCGCTAGGGTTGGGGGGAAACCCTAGTGGGGGCGCCCCTCTTGCTTGGGGGGCAAGCCCCCTCCCCTTTGCCGCCCTCCCTCTAGATCTCATCTAGAGGGGGCCGGCCCCCTTCCCCCTTCCCCTATAAATAGAGGGGCGAGGGGAGGGCTGCAGAACACATCCAAGGCGCAGCCCCTCCCCTCCCCAACACCTCTCCTCCTCCGATTAAGAGCTTGGCGAAGCCCTGTCGGAGTACTGCCACTCCATCACCACCACGCCGTCGTGCTGCTGTTGGAGCTCTCTTCCTCAACCTCTCCTTCCCCATGCTAGATCAAGAAGGAGTAGACGTCACCGCTCCGTACGTGTGTTGAACACGGAGGTGCCGTCCGTTCGACGCTAGGATCATCGGTGATTTGGATCACGACGAGTACGACTCCATCAACCCCATTCTCTTGAACGCTTCCACTTGCGATCTACAAGGGTATGTAGATGCACTCCTCTCTCTCGTTGCTAGATGACTCCATTGATTGATCTTGGTGATGCGTAGAAAAATTTTATTTTCTGCAACGATCCCAACATTGGCATCATGAGCTAGGTCTATGCGTAGTTTCTATGCACGAGTAGAACACAAGATTGTTGTGGGCATCGATTTTGTCAATTTACTTGCCACTACTAGTCTTATCTTGTTTCGGCGGCATCATGGGATGAAGCGGCCCGGACCGACCTTACACGTACGCTTACGTGAGACAGGTTCCACCGACTGACATGCACTAGTTGCATAAGGTGGCTAGCGGGTGTCTGTCTCTCCCACTTTAGTCGGATTGGATTCGATGAAAATGGTCCTTATGAAGGGTAAATAGAAATTGGCATATCAAGTTGTGGTTTTGGCGTAGGTAAGAAACGTTCTTGCTAGAACCCTATTGCAGCCACGTAAAAACATGCAACAACAATTAGAGGACGTCTAACTTGTTTTTGCAGCATATGCCTTGTGATGTGATATGGCCAAAAGGATGTGATGAATGAAATATATGTGATGTATGAGATTGATCATGTTCTTGTAATAGGAATCACGACTTGCATGTCGATTACTATGAAAACCGGCAGGAGCCATAGGAGTTGTCTTTATTTTTTGTATGACCTGCGTGTCATTGAATAACGCCATGTAATTACTTTACTTTATTGCTAAACCGTTAGCCATAGTAGTAGAAGTAATCGTTGGCGTGACAACTTCATGAAGACAGGATGATGGAGATCATGGTGTCATGCCGGTGATGATGATGATCATGGCGCCCCGAAGATGGAGATCAAAAGGAGCAAAATGATATTGGCCATATCATGTCACTATTTGATTGCATGTGATGTTTATCATGTTTTACATCTTATTTGCTTATAACGACGGTAGCATAAATAAGATGATCCCTCATAATAATTTCAAGAAAGTATTCCCCCTAACTGTGTGCCGTTGCGAAAGTTCGTTGTCTCAAAGCACCACGTGATGATCGAGTGTGATAGATTCTAACGTTCACATACAACGGGTGTAAGCCAGATTTACACATGCAAAACACTTAGGTTGACTTGACGAGCCTAGCATGTACAGACATGGCCTCGGAACACAAGAGACCGAAAGGTCGAACATGAGTCGTATAGAAGATACGATCAACATGAAGATGTTCACCGATGATGACTAGTCCGTCTCACGTGATGATCGGACACGGCCTAGTTGACTCGGATCATGTATCACTTAGATGACTAGAGGGATGTCTATCTGAGTGGGAGTTCATTATAAAATTTGATTAGATGAACTTAATTATCATCAACTTAGTCTAAAATCTTTGCAATATGTCTTGTAGATCAAATGGCCCATGCTAATGTTGCCCTCAACTTGAACGCGTTCCTAGAGAAAACCAAGCTGAAAGACGATGGCAGCAACTATACGGACTGGGTCCGGAACTTGTGGATCATCCTCATAGCTGCCAAGAAAGCGTATGTCCTAGATGCACCGCTAGGTGAAGCACCAGTTTTCCCAGCAACTCAAGACGTTATGAACGCCTGCAGTCGTGTAGTGATGATTACTCCCTGGTTCAGTGCGGCATGCTTTACAGCTTAGAACCGGGGCACCAAAAGCGTTTTGAGCAGCACAGAGCATATGAGATGTTCCAAGAGCTGAAAATGGTTTTCCAAGCTCATGCCCGGGTCAAGAGATATGAAGTCTCCGACAAGTTCTACAGTTGTAAGATGGAGGAGAATGGTTCTGTCAGCGAGCACATACTCAAAATGTCTGGGTTGCACAACCGCTTGTCTCAGCTGGGAGCTAATCTCCCGGATGACGCGGTCATTGACAGAATCCTCCAGTCGCTCCCACCTAACTACAAAAGCTTTGTGATGAACTACAATATGCAGGGGATGGTGAAAACCATTCCTGAGATATTTTCAATGCTGAAATTAGCAGAGGTGGAGATCAAAAAGGAACATCAAGTGTTGATGGTCAATAAAACCACTAGTTTCAAGAAAGGCAAGGGTAAGAAGAACTTCAAGAAGGACGGCAAGGGAGTTTCCGCGCTCGGTAAGCCAGTTGTCGGGAATAAGCCAAAGCATGGACCCAAACCTGAGACTGAGTGCTTTTATTGCAAGGGAAGCGGACACTGCAAGCGGAACTGCCCCAAGTACTTAGCGGACAAGAAGGCCGGCAACACCAAAGGTATATCTGATATACATGTAATTGATGTGTACCTTACCAATACTCATAGTAGCTCCTGGGTATTTGATACAGGTGACTCAAAACAGGAGCTGCAGAATAAGCGGAGACTGGCGAAGAACGAGGTGACGATGCGCGTCGGGAATGGTTCCAAGGTCGATGTGATCGCCGTCGGCACGCTACCTCTACATTTACCTACGGGATTAGTTTTAAACCTCAATAATTGTTATTTAGTGCCAGCTTTGAGCATGAACATTGTATCTGGATCTCGTTTAATACAAGATGCCTACTCATTTAAATATGAGAATAATGGTTGTTCTATTTATATGAGATATATGTTTTATGGTCATGCCCCGCTGGTCAATGGTTTATTCTTAATGAATCTCGAACGTGATGTTACACATATTCATAGTGTGACTACAAAAAGATGTAAGGTTGATAACGATAGTCTCACATACTTGTGGCACTACCGCCTTGGTCACACTGGTGTCAAACGCATGAAGAAGCTCCATGCCGATGGACTTTTGGAGTCTCTTGATTACAAATCATTTGACACATGCGAACCATGCCTCATGGGCAAAATTACCAAGACTCCGTTCTCCGGAACAATGGATCGAGCAACCAACTTATTGGAAATCATACATACTGATGTGTGCGGTCCAATGAGCGTTGAGGCTCGCCGAGGCTATCGTTATGTTCTCACTCTCACTGATGACTTAAGTAGATATGGGTATGTCTACTTGATGAAATACAAGTCTGAGACCTTTGAAAAGTTCAAGGAATTTCAGAATGAGGTAGAGAATCAACGTGACCGAAAAATAAAGTTCTTACGATCAGATCGTGGGGGAGAATATTTAAGTCATGAATTTGGTACCCACTTAAGTAAATGTGGAATCGTTTCACAACTCACGCCGCCTGGAACACCTCAGCGTAACGGTGTGTCCGAACGTCGTAATCGCACTCTATTAGATATGGTGCGATCTATGATGTCACTCACTGATTTACCGCTATCATGTTGGGGATACGCTCTAGAGACAGCTACATTCACTTTAAATAGGGCACCGTCTAAATCCGTTGAGATGACACCGTATGAAATATGGTTTGGGAAGAAACCTAAGCTGTCGTTTCTAAAAGTTTGGGGATGTGATGCTTATGTCAAGAAACTTCAACATGAAAATCTCGAACCCAAGTCGGAAAAATGCGTCTTCATAGGATACCCTAAGGAAACCATTGGGTATACCTTCTACCTTAGATCCGAAGGCAAGATCTTTGTTGCCAAGAACGGGTCCTTTCTGGAGAAAGAGTTTCTCTCGAAAGAAATAAGTGGGAGGAAAGTAGAACTCGATGAAGTACTGCATCTTGAATCGGAAAGTAGCGCAGCTCAGGAAGATGTTCCTGTGGTGCCTGCACCGACTAGAGAGGAAGTTAATTGTCACGCCCAATATGCTACCCTATCCAAAAGGAACTCGAAGGTCCCACCAAGGATAGACCCGCATATTGGAACGCTTTTGCAAGGTGGATATCATTACATCAACGTTACATAATAGATGGGGATACATCCAATACATACAATGTCACATGAATACAACAATGCAACATACAAGAACAACATCTGACTACGGATGAATCATAAACAGAAACTCAAACAATATCCACCCTGCTAGCCCAGGCTGCCGACCTGGAACCTATCCCCTGATCGAAGAAGCAGAAGAAGAAACTCCAAAACAAGCAACATCGCTCTCGCGTCAAGATCATCGCAACCTGTACCTTCAACTGTTGTTGTAGTAATCTGTGAGCCACGAGGACTCAGCAATCCCATTACCATGGGTATCAAGACTAGCAAAGCTTAATGGGAAAGGAAGGGGTAAAGTGGTGAGGTTGCAGCAGCGACTAAGCATGATATGGTGGCTAACGTACGCAAATGAGAGCGAGAAGAGAAACAAAGGAACGGGCGTGAAGCTAGCAATGATCAAGAAGTGATCCTGAACTCCTACTTACGTCAAACATAACCCAAAGCCGTGTTCACTTCCCGGACTCCGCCGAGAAGAGACCATCACGGCTACACACACGGTTGATGCGTTTTAATTCGGATATGGTGTCAAGTTATCTACAACCAGACATTAACAAATTCCCATCTGCCACATAACCGCGGGCACGGCTCTCGAAAGTTTATACCCTGCAGGGGTGTCCCAACTTAGCCCATGACAAGCTCTCGCGATCAACGAAGGAATAGACCTTCTCCCAGGAAGACCCGATCAGTCTCGGAATCCCGATTTACAAGACATTTCGACAATGGTAAAACAAGACCAGCAAAGCCGCCCGATGCGCCGACAATCCCGATAGGAGCTGCACATATCTCGTTCTCAGGGCAACACCGGAGAGGTCAGCCTACGAGTAAAACCAGACCTCGAGTTGCCCCGAGGGGGCCCCGCAGTCTGCCCGGTTCAGGCCAGCACTTAGACAAGCACTGGCCCGGGGGGGCTAAAATAAAGATGACCCTCGAGAGAGCGACTCCCAAGGGAAAAAGTAGGTGGTGGTGAGGCAAATGGTAAAACCAAGGTTGGGCCTTGCTGGACAAGTTTTATTCAAAGCGAACTGTCAGGGGGGTCCCATAAATCACCCGACCGCGTTAGGAATGCAAAATCCGGGAACATAACACCGGTATGATGGAAACTAGGGCGGCAAGAGTGGAACAAAACACCAGGCATAAGGCCGAGCCTTCCACCCTTTACCAAATATATAGATGCATTAATAATATAAGAGATATTGTGATATCCCAACATAAACCCTGTCCACCACGGAGAAATCTTCAACTTCACCTGCAGCTAGCAACGCTATAAGAGGGGCTGAGCAAAAGCGGTAACATAGCCAAACAACGGTTTGCATAGGAAAGGTGTCAAAGGTTAGAGGTTCATGGCAATATGGGATGGCTTGAAGAGCAAATGATAGGTAACGCAGCATAGCGATAGAACGAAGCAACTAGCATAGCCATGATAGTAGTGAGATCCAGGGTAGCGGTCATCTTGCCTGAAATCCCGCTAGGAAGAAGAACGAGTCCATGAAGAAGATGAAGCCACGAAGACGAACCAAGCGTAGACGAACGAATCCTCACGATCGCAACAAAACGGGAACTATCGAGAAGAAGCACACAACATGGTAAACACACCACACATGAACAAGACATGATGCACAACAAGTATGATGCATGACAAAGCTACATGAAGCTACTCATGGCAAGAGATGATGCAAACAAGAACAACACATCAAGGCAAGTTTAAATGAGGCCGGAAACAACATATAACAATTCCGGTAAGTCCTCATATGCATATTTCGAAATTGGTCCAGAACTGAATAAACCTTATGTTCAAGTTGTTAAACAGCAAGTTAGGTTGCACCAAGATTATCTACACGAAATTCTAGTCAAGTTACATATAAAGTTCATTAGATTCGGAGCTACGGCCTAGAAGATATGAGCAAAACAAGTTAAACATGGCAGTGATGCAAAATGCACCCAAACATCAAGCAAACACACCAAAACAAGGATGCAACATGGTAATATGAAACAACATGCAAAATCAAGCAAGTTTCATATAGAGCACACTCAAAACGGAGCAACGGTGCAACACACACACACTATACAAGTCATAACAACAATCTGTCCATAACAGCAACTAGGCATCTTACAAGCATCAAAACAATAAGCTACAGCATCCCAACATAATAACAAAAGGCATGGGCATGAAGTACTGGTAAAGCATAACAAAACATGAACACTGAGCTATCTCCAGAAAACACTAGATCATGCTCCAAAACACATGGAAAGATTGCAAATAATAACAGTTTCAGGCTTTAGCAGAAATAACATCAGGTTGCAATGTTTAGAACTATCAAACAACATGTTACAGGAACTTATTATGGCAAACAAAGGCATGGCATGAATCTACTAATTGCATAGATCAAAAGTCCCTTACTGACCATGAGCCAAAAAGGATCAGAAGATATGATGGCACCCATGTAAACATGGCAAGTTATATTACAGATTCATACATGGCAGGAACAACAATAAGTAGGCATGTTGGTGAGCTTCTTACACTCACCACAGAGCAATACATGACATGGAAAGGCAACCAACAGCAAGAAGGCATGTTTGTGAAGTTAAGCATGGCAAGAGCAAGGTCATAGGATGCATGGATCACTAGCAAAACACATGGGAACTAGTGAACTTAATGTTAACAGGCTGATAGCAACATTATCAAGCAACTTTGGAGCAAGATATGAACAATCTACAGCAAGCTATAAATGCTACCGGGGCATGGATGGATAGAGCATGACATGTAGATCAAAACATGTTTATAGAGCATCTCCAGATTATGCATAGAATGATTAGTAGAAGCATGTTTACATAGCAACAAAATATAACAGAATCTGTCAGGAAAACAGCAACAGCAAGTGCCCTACTTAACAAGCTCGATTCACTCACCACAAGTCATTGCATGACAATATAAGCATAGCATCATCAAGAAGGCATGTTTGTGTAACAAACCAAGTCAAGAACAAGTCCATAGCATGCAAGGATCAACTATAGCAAGCTTGGCCATATTGAATAACATGTAAACAATCTGCCAGGAAACATTTTGAAGCAAAAGTAGAGCACTCAAATGACATGCTAGACTACTCCATAATTGCAAACAAGGGCATGAATGGATAGGTAATAACCATATGTTCAAAACACCCTTACTGAAGTATCTCAAAATATGCATGGATCTCTCTGTAGCATCAAGTTTACATGGCATCAAAATAACAGCAGAACAGGGACTAAAATCAGCAATATCACGAAGCCCAGTTTGCATGCTTGTGCTAGTCACCACATTGATCACAAAAATACATGGCATACACCCCTGGAAAGATGGCATGGCATATATCAAAACACATGAAGACATCAACCTCATAGGATGCACACATCAATCATGGCAAAAATGACAAATGAGCAAGTTATAACAGTTTCAGCAGATTAACATCAACATGCACTCTTCCAACAGCATTTCGGGCATCAAGATGAGCTCAAATGAAAATGATGCAATGGAATGAAATGAATTACTCGTCGAGGCGAACAACTCGACATATTACACGCACGAAACGGAGCTACGGATGCAGAGATACAATGGCATGAACATGGCATGATTATGTTAGAAAACAGGGACTTAGGCAATTCGGGGTCGACCTCTGGATCTGCACGGTTTACGAGGATCGCCGGATTACTCGCCGGAGATGGAGAGGAGGCGGCAGGAGGACGAGGGAGAGGCCGGGAGGAGGGGGACGACGAGGGGGGCGCCGGATCCGGCCTTCCCGCGGCAGGATCTGGCCGGGGTGGCGCGGAGGCGACGCGGGCGGCCGGCGGGAGGAGCTCGCCGGCGTGGGGCGGAGCGGGGCCGACGAGGGGCCGGAGGCGGGCCCGGTGGGCCGGCGGCGCGGGGACGGCCGGGCGAGCCACGTGGCAGATCCCGATTCGTCGGGGGCGCGGCGGGGGACGCGTCCGGCTCCGTCCGGACGTGTCCGGCGGCGCGGAGAGGAGCGGGGCTAGGGTTAGATCTGCGCGGAAATTCCGGGAGGGACATATATTTATAGGTAGAGGGAGCTAGGAGAGTCCAAATGAGGAGCGGTTTTCGGCCACGCGATCGTGATCGAACGACTGAGAGCATGGAGGGGAGTTTGCTGGGCTTTGGGCCACTTTGGAAGGGGTGTTGGGCTGCAACAAAAGAGGGCTTTACGGTTACCCGGTTTACCATTGGAGTATCAAACGACCTCCAAATGGCACGAAACTTGACAGGCGGTCTACCGGTGCTATACCAAGGCCGCTTGTCAAACCTCGGGCCATTCCGAGAACGTTTAACACCCGCTCACAGCAGAAGACAAAAGGGGACGCCGGGGAGCATAGGAGTGCCGGATTGCAAAACAGACAACGGGGAAAATGCTCGGATGCATGAGACGAACACGTATGCAAAATGAAATGCACATGATGACATGATATGAAATGCATATGATGACATGGCAAAGTGCAACACGCAAGCAAATGACATGGCAACGGCGGCGAATAACTGGCGGACACCTGGCGCATCGAATCCGGGGCGTTACATTAATGATGATGATCAAGGTACTTCGAATCAAGTTGCTACTGAACTTCGTAGGTCCACCTGGACACGTTCCACACAAGAATGGTATGGCAACCTTGTCCTGGAAATCATGTTGTTAGACAACGGTGAACCTTCGAACTATGAAGAAGCGATGGCGGACCCAGATTCCAACAAATGGCTTGAAGCCATGCAATCCGAGATAGGATCCATGTATGAAAACAAAGTATGGACTTTGACAGACTTGCCCGATGATCGGCGAGCGATAGAAAATAAATGGATCTTTAAGAAGAAGACGGACGCGGATGGTAATGTTACCATCTATAAAGCTCGACTTGTCGCTAAGGGTTATCGACAAGTTCAAGGGGTTGACTACGATGAGACCTTCTCACTCGTAGCGAAGCTGAAGTCCGTCCGAATCATGTTAGCAATTGCCGCATTCTACGATTATGAGATATGGCAAATGGACGTCAAAACGGCATTCCTTAACGGCTTCCTTAAGGAAGAATTGTATATGATGCAGCCGGAAGGTTTTGTCGATCCTAAGAATGCTAACAAGGTATGCAAGCTCCAGCACTCCATCTATGGGCTGGTGCAAGCATCTCGGAGTTGGAACATTCGCTTTGATTAAATGATCAAAGCGTTTGGGTTTATGCAGACTTATGGAGAAGCCTGCGTTTACAAGAAAGTGAGTGGGAGCTCTGTAGCATTTCTCATATTATATGTAGATGACATACTTTTGATGGTAAATGATGTAGAACTTTTGAACAGCATTAAGGCCTACTTGAATAAGTGTTTTTCAATGAAGGACCTAGGAGAAGCTGCTTACATATTAGGCATCAAGATCTATAGAGATAGATCGAGACGCCTCATAGGTCTTTCACAAAGCACATCCTTGATAAGATATTGAAGAAGTTCAATATGGATCAGTCCAAGAAGGGGTTCTTGCCTGTGTTGCAAGGTGTGAAATTGAGCTCGGTTCAATGCCCGACCATGGCAGAAGATAGAGAAAAGATGAGTGTCATCCCCTATGCCTTGGCCATAGGGTCTATTATGTATGCCATGATGTGTACCAGACCTGATGTAAATCTTGCTGTAAGTTTGGTAGGAAGATACCAAAGTAATCCCGGCATGGAACACTGGACAGCGGTCAAGAATATCCTGAAGTACCTGAAAAGGACTAAGGATATGTTTCTCGTTTATGGAGGTGACAACGAGCTCGTCGTAAAGGGTTACGTCGACGCTAGCTTCGACACAGATCTGGATGACTCTAAGTCACAAACCGGATACGTGTATATTTTGCACGGTGGGGCAGTAAGCTGGTGCAGTTGCAAGCAAAGCGTCGTGGCGGGATCTACATGTGAAGTGGAATACATGGCAGCCTCGGAGGCAACACATGAAGCAATCTGGATGAAGGAGTTCATTACTGACCTAGGAGTTATTCCCAATGCGTTGGGGCCGATGACTCTCTTCTGTGACAACACTGGAACCAGGGCGCCCGTCCCGCCTCCGCGTACGCAGCCAGTGAGCACAGCGCTGGTCGCTTCGGAGTCGGGGACCGACGAGCTCGCGGCACCGGCCTCGAGCGGTCGCGATGCTGAGGCCGCCTTCGCAAGACAGCGGCGTGCGGGTGTGCGGACCTCAGAAGTCAGGTCCATCGCCACTACGTCCCCGGCTGGTGGCACCGGCGGAGCGGCCAGCTGCTCGTCCTACATTCCGCTAGTCGGTGGTGGCGGCGACATGATGACGTCCGGCATGGCCACGTCGCCGCCCTCCCTCTCCATGACCGGGTGCTCATCGTCGGCTCCCCCAGTCGTTGCCTCAAACTCTGGCGGAGGCGGTGCGGTGTTCAGAGGTGGCACAAGCAGTGGCTCCTGGTGGCGTGCGGCCTCTACGAGCCACTCCTTCCCCACGGCTTCGGCTTCCGCCTGCGCCAGCTTCCTCGCCGCGGATGTTGCTGAAGGAAATATGCCCTAGAGGCAATAATAAAGTTATTATATATTTCCTCATATCGTGATAAATGTTTATTATTCATGCTAGAATTGTATTAACCGGAAACATGATACATGTGTGAATACATAGACAAACATAGTGTCACTAGTATGCCTCTACTTGAACTAGCTCATTGATCAAAGATGGTTATGTTTCCTAACCATAGGCATGTGTTGTCATTTAATTAATGGGATCACATCATTAGGAGAATGATGTGATTGACTTGACCCATTCCGTTAGCTTAGCACTTGATCGTTTAGTATGTTGCTATTGCTTTCTTCATGACTTATACAAAGTTCCTTCAACTATGAGATTATGCAACTCCCGTTTACCGGAGGAACACTTTGTGTGCTACCAAACGTCACAACGTAACTGGGTGATTATAAAGGTGCTCTACAGGTGTCTCCAAAGGTACATGTTGAGTTGGCATAATTCGAGATTAGGTTTTGTCACTCCGATTGTCGGAGAGGTATCTCTGGGCCCTCTCGGTAATACTCATCACCTAAGCCTTGCAAGCATTATAACTAATGAGTTAGTTATGAAATGATGTATTACGGAACGAGTAAAGAGACTTGCCGGTAACGAGAATGAACTAGGTATTGGATACCGACGATCGAATCTCGGGCAAGTAACATACCGATGACAAAGGGAACAACGTATGTTGTTATGCGGTTTGACCGATAAAGATCTTCATAGAATATGTGGGAACCAATATGAACATCCAGGTTCCGCTATTGGTTATTGACCGAGAATACTTCTAGGTCATGTCTACATAGTTCTCGAACCCGTAGGGTCTGCCCGCTTAACGTTACGATGACAGTTTTATTATGAGTTTATAAGTTTTGATGTACCGAAGGTTGTTCGGAGTCTCGGATGTGATCACGGACATGACGAGGAGACTCGAAATGGTCGAGACATAAAGATTGATATATTGGATGACTATATTTGGACACCGGAAGTGTTCCGGGTGTTTTCGGAGAAAAACCGGAGTACCGGAGGGTTACCGGAACCCCCCCCCCTCCCCGGGAAGTAATGGGCCTTGATGGGCCCTAGTGGAGAGAGAGAGGGGCCGGCCAGGGCAAGAGGCGCGCCCCCTCCCCTTGAGTCCGAATAGGACAACGAAGGGGGGCGGCGCCCCCCTTGCCTTCCCCCTCTCCCACTCCTTCCTTCCCCTCCTTCTTGGAATAGGAAAGGGAGGGGGCAAACCTACTTGGAGTAGGTTTCCCCCTCCTAGGGCGCGCCTCCCCCTTGGCCGGCCCCCTTCTCCTCTCCTCCTTTATATACGGGGGCGGGGGGCACCCCATAGACACACAAGTTGATCTACTGATCGTTCCTTAGCCGTGTGCGGTGCCCCCCTCCACCATATTCCACCTCGGTCATATCGTCGCGGAGTTTAGGCGAAGCCCTGCGCCGGTAGAACATCATCATCGTCACCACGCCATCGTGCTGACGAAACTCATCCCCGACGCTTCGCTGGATTGGAGTCCGGGGGACGTCATCGTGCTGGACGTGTGCTGAACACGGAGGTGCCGTACGTTCAGTGCTTGGATCGGTCGATTCGTGAAGACGTACGACTACATCAACCGCGTTGTCATAACGCTTCCGCTTAACGGTCTACGAGGGTACGTAGACAACACTCTCCCCTCTCGTTGCTATGCCATCACCATGATCTTGCGTGTGCGTAGGAAATTTTTTGAAATTACTACGTTCCCCAACAGTGGCATCCGAGCCTAGGTTTTATGCGTTGATGTTATATGCACGAGTAGAACACAAGTGGGTTGTGGGCGATACAAGTCATACTGCTTACCAGCATGTCATACTTTGGTTCGGCGGTATTGTTGGATGAAGCGGCCCGGACCGACATTACGTGTACGCTTACGCGAGACTGGTTTTACCGCCGTGCTTTGCACACAGGTGACTAGCGGGTGTCAGTTTCTCCAACTTTAGTTGAACCGAGTGTGGCTATGCCCGGTCCTTGCGAAGGTTAAAACAGCACCAACTTGATGAATTATCGTTGTGGTTTTGATGCGTAGGTAAGAACGGTTCTTGCTCAGCCCGTAGCAGCCACGTAAAACTTGCAACAACAAAGTAGAGGACGTCTAACTTGTTTTTGCAGGGCATGTTGTGATGTGATATGGTCAAGACGTGATGCTATATTTTATTGTATGAGATGATCATGTTTTGTAACCGAAGTTATCGGCAACTGGCAGGAGCCATATGGTTGTCGCTTTATTGTATGAAATGCAAACGCCCTGTAATTGCTTTACTTTATCACTAAGCGGTAGCGATAGTTGTAGAAGCAATAGATGGCATAAACGACAACGATGCTACGATGGAGATCAAGGTGTCGCGCTAGTGATGATGGTGATCACGACGGTGCTTCGGAGATGGAGATCACAAGCACAAGATGATGATGGCCATATCATATCACTTATATTGATTGCATGTGATGTTTATCCTTTATGCATCTTATCTTGCTTTGATTGACGGTAGCATTTTAAGATGATCTCTCACTAAAATTATCAAGAAGTGTTCTCCCTGAGTATGCACCGTTGCCAAAGTTCGTCGTGCCCAGACACCACGTGATGATTGGGTGTGATAAGCTCTACGTCCATCTACAACAGGTGCAAGCCAGTTTTGCACACGCAGAATACTCAGGTTAAACTTGACGATCCTAGCATATGCAGATATGGCCTCGAAACACGGAGACTGAAAGGTCGAGCGTGAATCATATAGTAGATATGATCAACATAATGATGTTCACCATTGAAAACTACTCCATCTCACGTGATGATCGGTTATGGTTTAGTTGATTTGGATCACGTGATCACTTAGATGACTAGAGAGATGTCTGTCTAAGTGGGAGTTCTTAAGTAATATGATTAATTGAACTTAAATTTATCATGAACTTAGTACCTGATAGTATTTTGCTTGTCTATGTTTGTTGTAGATAGATGGCTCGTGCTGTTGTTCCATTGAATTTTAATGCGTTCCTTGAGAAAGCAAAGTTGAAAGATGATGGTAGCAATTACACGGACTGGGTCCATAACTTGAGGATTATCCTCATTGCTGCACAGAAGAATTACGTCCTGGAAGCACCGCTGGGTGCCAGGCCTGCTGCTGATGCAACTGACGACGTTAAGAACATCTGGCAGGGCAAAGCTGATGACTACTCGATAGTTCAATGTGCCATGCTTTACGGCTTAGAACCAGGTCTTCAACGACGTTTTGAACGTCATGGAGCATATGAGATGTTCCAGGAGTTGAAGTTAATATTTCAAGCAAATGCCCGGATTGAGAGATATGAAGTCTCCAATAAGTTCTACAGCTGCAAGATGGAGGAGAATAGTTCTGTCAATGAGCATATACTCAAAATGTCTGGGTATAATAATCACTTGATTCAACTGGGAGTTAATCTTCCGGATGATAGCGTCATTGACAGAATTCTCCAATCACTGTCACCAAGCTACAAGAGCTTTGTGATGAACTATAATATGCAAGGGATGAACAAGACTATTCCCAAGCTCTTCGCAATGCTAAAGCCTGCGGAGGTAGAAATCAAGAAGGAGCATCAAGTGTTGATGGTCAACAAGACCACTAGTTTCAAGAAAAAGGCAAAGGGAAGAAGAAGGGGAACTTCAAGAAGAACAGCAAGCAAGTTGCTGCTCAAGAGAAGAAACCCAAGTCTGGACCTAAGCCTGAAACTGAGTGCTTCTACTGCAAGCAGACTGGTCACTGGAAGCGGAACTGCCCCAAGTATTTGGCGGATAAGAAGGATGGCAAAGTGAACAAAGGTATATGTGATATACATGTTATTGATGTGTACCTAACTAGAGCTCGTAGTAGCACCTGGGTATTTGATACTGGTTCTGTTGCTAATATTTGCAACTCGAAACAGGGACTACGGAATAAGCGAGCACTGGCCAAGGACGAGGTGACGATGCGCGTGGGAAACGGTTCCAAAGTCGATGTGATCGCAGTCGGCACGCTACCTCTAATCTACCTTTGGGATTAGTTTTAGACCTGAATAATTGTTATTTGGTGCTAGCGTTGAGCATGAACATTATATCTGGATCTTGTTTGATGCGAGATGGTTATTCATTTAAATCAGAGAATAATGGTTGTTCTATTTATATGAGTAATATCTTTTATGGTCATGCACCCTTGAAGAGTGGTCTATTTTTATTGAATCTCGATAGTAGTGATACACATATTCATAATGTTGAAGCCAAAAGATGTAGAGTTGATAATGATAGTGCAACTTATTTGTGGCACTGCCGTTTAGGTCATATCAGTGTAAAGCGCATGAAGAAACTCCATACTGATGGACTTTTGGAATCACTTGATTATGAATAACTTGGTACTTGCGAACCGTGTGTCATGGGCAAGATGACTAAAACACCGTTCTCCGGTACTATGGAGAGAGCAACAGATTTGTTGGAAATCATACATACAGATGTATGTGGTCTGATGAATGTTGAAGCTCGTGGTGGATATCGTTATTTTCTCACCTTCACAGATGATTTGAGCAAATATGGGTATATCTACTTAATGAAGCACAAGTCTGAAACATTTGAAAAGTTCAAAGAATTTCAGAGTGAAGTGGAAAATCACGTAACAAGAAAATAAAGTTTCTACGATCTGATCGTGGAGGAGAATATTTGAGTTACGAGTTTGGTTTACATTTGAAACAATGCAGAATAGTTTCGCAACTCACGCCACCTGGAACACCACAAAGAAATGTTGTGTCCGAACGTCGTAATCGTACTTTACTAGACATGGTGCGATCTATGATGTCTCTTACTGATTTACCGCTATCGTTTTGGGGTTATGCTTTAGAGACGGCTGCATTCACATTAAATAGGGCACCATCTAAATCCGTTGAGACGACGCCTTATGAACTGTGGTTTGGCAAGAAACCAAAGTTGTCGTTTCTTAAAGTTTGGGGCTGCGATGCTTATGTAAAGAAACTTCAACCAGATAAGCTCGAACCCAAATCGGAGAAATGTGTCTTCATAGGATACCCAAAAGAGACTGTTGGGTACACCTTCTATCACAGATCTGAAGGAAAGACATTTGTTGCTAAGAATGGATCCTTTCTAGAGAAGGAGTTTCTCTCGAAAGAAGTGAGTGGGAGGAAAGTAGAACTTGATGAGGTAATGGTACCTGCTCCCTTATTGGAAAGTAGTTCGTCACAGAAATCAGTTCCTGTGACAAATACACCAATTAGTGAGGAAGCTAATGATATTGATCATGAAACTTCAGATCAAGTGTCTACTAAACCTTGTAGGTCTACCAGAATAAGATCCGCACCAGAGTGGTACGGTAATCCTATTCTGGAAGTCATGTTACTTGACCATGATGAACCTACGAACTATGAGGAAGCGATGATGAGCCCAGATTCCGCAAAATGGCTAGAGGCCATGAAATCTGAGATGGGATCCATGTATGAGAACAAAGTATGGACTTTGGTTGACTTGCCCGATGATCGGCAAGCCGTTGAGAATAAATGGATCTTTAAGAAGAAGACTGACGCTGACGGTAATGTAGCTGTTTATAAAGCTCGACTTGTTGTGAAAGGTTTTCAACAAGTTCAAGGGGTTGACTACGATGAGACTTTCTCACCCGTAGCGATGCTTACTGTCCGAATCATGTTAGCGATTGCCGCATTTTATGATTATGAAATTTGGCAGATGGATGTCAAAACTGCATTCCTGAATGGATTTCTGGAAGAACAGTTGTATATGATGCAACCAGAAGGTTTTGTTGATCCTAAAGGAGCTAACAAAGTGTGCAAGCTCCAGCGATCAATCTATGGTCTGGTGCAAGCCTCTCTGAGTTGGAATAAGCGCTTTGATAGTGTGATCAAAGCATATGGTTTTATACAGACTTTTGGAGAAGTCTGTATTTACAAGAAAGTGAGTGGGAGCTCTGTAGCATTTCTAATATTATATGTGGATGACATATTGTTGATTGGAAATGATATAGAATTTCTGGATAGCATAAAAGGATACTTGAATAAAAGTTTTTCAATGAAAGACCTCGGTGAAGCTGCTTACATATTGGGCATTAAGATCTATAGAGATAGATCAAGACGCTTGATTGGACTTTCACAAAGCACATACCTTGATAAAGTATTGAAAAGGTTCAATATGGATCAGGCGAAGAAAGGGTTCTTGCCTGTATTACAAGGTATAAAGTTGAGTCAGACTCAATGCCCGACCACTGCAGAAGATAGAGAGAAAATAAAAGGAGTTCCCTATGCTTCAGCCATAGGCTCTATCATGTATGCAATGCTGTGTACCAGACCTGATGTGTGCCTTGCTATTAGTTTGGCAGGGAAGTACCAAAGTAATCCAGGAGTGGGTCACTAGACAGCGGTCAAGAACATCCTGAAATACCTGAAAAGGACTAAGGATATGTATCTCGTATATGGAGGTGACAAAGAGCTAGTCGTAAATGGTTACGTCGATGCAAGCTTTGACACTGATCCGGACGATTCTAAATCGCAAACCGGATACGTATTTTTATTAAACGGTGGAGCTGTAAGTTGGTGCAGTTTTAAACAAAGCGTCGTGGCGGGATCTGCATGTGAAGCGGAGTACATAGCTGCTTCGGAAGCAGCAAATGAAGGAGTCTGGATGAAGGAGTTCATTTCTGATCTAGGTGTTATACCTAGTGCATCGGGACCAATGAAGATCTTCTGTGACAATACTGGTGCAATTGCCTTGGCAAAGAAATCCAGATTTCACAAGAGGACCAAGCACATCAAGAGACGCTTCAATTCCATTCGGGACCAAGTCCAAGTGGGAGACATAGAGATTTGCAAGATACATACGGATCTAAATGTTGCAGACCCATTGACTAAGCCTCTCTCACGAGCAAAACATGATCAGCACCAAGACTCCATGGGTAGTAGAATCATTACTATGTAATCTAGATTATTGACACTAGTGTAAGTGGGAGACTGAAGGAAATATGCCCTAGACGCAATAATAAAGTTATTATTTATTTCCTCATATCATGATAAATGTTTATTATTCATGCTAGAATTGTATTAACCGGAAACATGATACATGTGTGAATACATAGACAAACATAGTGTCACTAGTATGCCTCTACTTGAACTAGCTCATTGATCAAAGATGGTTATGTTTCCTAACCATAGGCATGTGTTGTCATTTAATTAATGGGATCACATCATTAGGAGAATGATGTGATTGACTTGACCCATTCCGTTAGCTTAGCACTTGATCGTTTAGTATGTTGCTATTGCTTTCTTCATGACTTATACAAAGTTCCTTCAACTATGAGATTATGCAACTCCCGTTTACCGGAGGAACACTTTGTGTGCTACCAAACGTCACAACGTAACTGGGTGATTATAAAGGTGCTCTACAGGTGTCTCCAAAGGTACATGTTGAGTTGGCATAATTCGAGATTAGGTTTTGTCACTCCGATTGTCGGAGAGGTATCTCTGGGCCCTCTCGGTAATACTCATCACCTAAGCCTTGCAAGCATTATAACTAATGAGTTAGTTATGCAATGATGTATTACGGAATGAGTAAAGAGACTTGCCGGTAACGAGAATGAACTAGGTATTGGATACCGACGATCAAATCTCGGGCAAGTAACATACTGATGACAAAGGGAACAACGTATGTTGTTATGCGGTTTGACCGATAAAGATCTTCATAGAATATGTGGGAACCAATACGAACATCCAGGTTCCGCTATTGGTTATTGACCAAGAATAGTTCTAGGTCATGTCTACATAGTTCTCGAACCCGTAGGGTCCTCACGCTTAACGTTATGATGACAGTTTTATTATGAGTTTATAAGTTTTGATGTACTGAAGGTTGTTCAGAGTCCCGGATGTGATCACGGACATGATGAGGAGTCTCGAAATGGTTGAGACATAAAGATTGATATATTGGATGACTATATTCGGACACCGGAAGTGTTCCGGGTGTTTTCGGAGAAAAACCGGAGTACCGGAGGGTTACCGGAAGCCCCCCCCCCCCCCCCTCGGGAAGTAATGGGCCTTGATGGGCCCTAGTGGAGAGAGAGAGAGGGGCCGGCCAGGGCAAGAGGCGTGCCCCCTCCCCTTGAGTCCGAATAGGACAAGGAAGGGGGGGGGCGCCCCCCTTGCCTTCCCCCTCTCCCACTCCTTCCTTCCCCTCCTTCTTGGAATAGGAAAGGGAGGGGGCAAACCTACTTGGAGTAGGTTTCCCCCTCCTAGGGCGCGCCTCCCCCTTGGCCGGCCCCCTCCTCCTCTCCTCCTTTATATACGGGGGCGGGGGGCACCCCATAGACACACAAGTTGATCTACGGATCGTTCCTTAGCCGTGTGTGGTGCCCCCCTCCACCATATTCCACCTCGGTCATATCGTCGTGGAGTTTAGGCGGAGCCCTGCGCCGGTAGAACATCATCATCGTCACCACATCGTCATGTTGACGGAACTCATCCCCGATGCTTCGCTGGAATGGAGTCCGGGGGACGTCATCGAGCTGGACGTGTGCTGAACACGGAGGTGCCGTACGTTCGGTGCTTGGATCGGTCGATTCGTGAAGACGTACGACTACATCAACCGCTTTGTCATAACGCTTCCGCTTAACAGTCTACGACGGTACGTAGACAACACTCTCCCCTCTCGTTGCTATGCCATCACCATGATCTTGCGTGTGCGTAGGAAATTTTTTGAAATTACTACGTTCCCCAACAGCTGCAGCCTTGTCCGCCTCCGCCTTTGCCAGGCGGTCGACCTCTTCTACACGCGCCTCCCGCGCGTTCCGCTCCCTCGCCGCCCGGAGCTCGGCGGTCGGGTCGATTCGCCGGCTGGTGGAGGACGTCTCCGCCGACCTGATGACCGAGGCGGCGCCCGACTTCTCGAGGGTGAGCGGGGCTCTAAGATAGGAAGACAAGACAAAGAAGTTTTTTAGGCCGGATCGGCGAAGAGGTGGAAGCGTGAGAAGGGTGCTTACGCTGACACCATGATTGGCACCTTCGGCTTGTTGGAAATATGCCCTAGAGGCAATAATAAAATGGTTATTATTATATTTCCTTGTTCATGATAATTGTCTATTGTTCATGCTATAATTGTGTTATCCGGAAATCGTAATACATGTGTGAATGCATAGACCACAACATGTCCCTAGTGAGCCTCTAGTTGACTAGCTCACTGATCAATGGATGGTTACGGTTTCCTGTCCATGGACATTGGATGTCGTTGATAATGGGATCACATCATTGGGAGAATGATGTGATGGACAACACCCAATCCTAAGCATAGCACAAGATCGTGTAGTTCGTTTGCTAGAGCTTTTCTAATGTGAAGTATCATTTCCTTAGACCATGAGATTGTGTAACTCTCAGATATCATAGGAGTGCTTTGGGTGTACCAAACGTCACAATGTAACTGGGTGGCTATAAAGGTATACTACAGGTATCTCCGAAAGTGTCTGTTGGGTTGGCATGGATCGAGACTGGGATTTGTCACTCCATACGACGGAGAGGTATCTCTGGGCCCACGCGGTAATGCATCATCATAATGAGCTCAATGTGACCAAGTGGTTGGTCACGGGATCATGCATTACAGTACGAGTAAAGTAACTTGCCGGTAACGAGATTGAATGAGGTATTGGGATACCGACGATCAAATCTCGGGCAAGTAACGTACCGATTGACAAAGGGAATTGAATACGGGATTACTTGAATCCTCGACATCGTGGTTCATTCGATGAGATCAGCGTGGAACATGTGGGAGCCAACATGGGTATCCAAATCCCGCTGTTGGTTATTGGCCAGAGAGCTGTCTCGGTCATGTCTGCGTGATTCCTGAACCCGTAGGGTCTACACACTTAAGGTTCGATGACTTTAGGGTTATTAGGAAGACTTGTATGTGATTACCGAATGTTGTTCGGAGTCCCGGATGAATCCTGGACGTCACGAGGAGTTCCAAAATGGTCCGGAGGTAAAGATTTATATATGGGAAGTTGTCATACGATCACCGGAAAAGTTCGGGGGCATATCGGTATTGTACCGGGGCCACCGGAGGGGTTCCGGGGGTCCACCGGGAGGGGCCACCTCTCTCGGAGGGCCTCATGGGCCGTGGAAGAAAGGGAACTAGCCCTTAGAGGGCTGGGCGCATCCCCCTTGGGCACATGCGCCTAGGGTTGGGGGGACCCTAGTGGGGGCGCCCCCCTTGCTTGGGAGGCAAGCCCCCTCCCCTTGGCCGCCGCCCCCCTCTAGATCTCATCTAGAGGGGACCAGCCCCCTTCCCCCTTACCCTATAAATAGAGGGGCGAGGGGAGGGCTGCAGAACACATCCAAGGCGCAGCCCCTCCCCTCCCAAACACCTCTCCTCCTCCGATTAAGAGCTTGGCGAAGCCCTGTCGGAGTACTGCCACTCCATCACCACCACGTCGTTGTGCTGCTGTTGGAGCTCTCTTCCTCAACCTCTCCTTCCCCTTGCTGGATCAAGAAGGAGGAGACGTCACCGCTCCGTACGTGTGTTGAACACGGAGGTGCCGTCCCTTCGGCGCTAGGATCATCGGTGATTTGTTTCACGACGAGTATGAATCCATCAACCCCGTTCTCTTGAACGCTTCCGCTCGCGATCTACAAGGGTATGTAGATGCACTCCTCTCTCTCGTTTCTAGATGACTCCATAGATTGATCTTGGTGATGCGTAGAAATTTTTTATTTTCTGCAACGATCCCCAACACGGCTGCCTCTGGTACTTGGCCACCTTGGCCGCGGCTTCTCTCCGCCTGGTCGCCGCAGCCGGGTTTTTGGGCTTCTTCGGCACGCTGCCAAATAGGGCAGCGCCTTGCTTCTGCTTGCGCTTGCCACCTCGGGCGGGCGGCCTAGTAGAGGGGCCTGCGCTGGTGTTGGTGGTGCTCCAGGCGGGGCGCGGCTCATCTTCGTCGTCATCATCATCGGGCCAGGTCTCCATGCCACCGCCCTCCTTGGAGCCGCCTGCTCTGTCACCGCCGCCTGCTGCATCGTCTGCCAAGGCGGTCGCGCCCAAGTCAGGGTCGTCCACGTCGCTTGCTGCCCTGTCCGGCAGGTAGTCACCACCCGGCCCCACGATGGCGGCCGTCGCCTCGGACATATAAATCTGCGCTCCAGAAGGGAGTCGCGTCACGACAAGAACAAGACTGAAAGACATAACTGAAAGAAGAAATCGAGGTACTTACAGTAGGCGGCAGGTTGTCACGGGAATACGGCCGCTTCCCGAACCGCCAGTCTCCCTCCGACACCTTGAGGTCAGAGATCTCGTTCACCATCCTCGCGACCTCAGCAGTCGGCATCTCCCTCATGCACAACCTGCTCGGGTCGAGGTGCCCGCTCATCCGACAGATCAGATGAGGGCGGCCCTGGAGCGGGAGGACCCGACGCTCGACAAAGGCGATGAGGAGGTCGGAGGCCACGAGGCCCTCCGACTCCTGGAGCACCCGGAGTCAGCCGATGGCAGCTGCCACGTCCGCCGACACCGGCTTCGGCTTGTAGGCCCAGTTGGGCCGAAGCCCGGTAGGAGGGCCGGCCTCGTAGGCCGGCAAGTTGATGAAGTCGACAGCCGGATCGACATTCTCAACGTAGAAATAAGACTGCTGCCGCAGTTTTACCGACTATGACAGCTTGATGACGAGGAAAGCATTCCTTTTCGCCGGTCGGCGCATAGCGACAAATCCGCCGCACTCGGCCGTTGTGTCCTTGGCAAAGGTGCCCAGCTTCCCGTAGAAGAATGCTCCCCACACTCGAGTGTGGGGAGGATGTCGATGTAGCCCTCGCATGCCGTGACGAAGGCGGAGAGCAGGGTCACGGTGTTGGGCGTCAGATGATGCAGTTGGAGATGGTTGAAGTCGAGGAACGAGCGGAGGATGCCGCTCACCGGAAGGCCGAAGCCGCAGAGAAAGTGCGAGCGGAAGACGACCCGCTCGTTCCCCTTCGGTGCCGGCGAAATCTCCTCCGTCGGCGGCACCTGTGCCTTGACGAACGCCGCGTTGGGCATTCAGCGCGTGTCCCGGAGGAAGGAGATATGGTCCTCAATCACCGTTGAGCCATCCCAGTCGCCGCCCTTCTCGCGCGCCATGGCTTTAGGCGGGGCTGCGAAGGAAGGAGGGGCACAACGGCAGCGAACGGCGGCAGCACCACTGTGACGCCCCCGATTCAATCGTACACTAATCATGCACGCAAATGTGTACGATCAAGATCAGGGACTCACGGGAAGATATCACAACAGAACTCTAAAACATAAATAAGTCATACAAGCATCATAATACAAGCCAGGGGCCTCGAGGGCTCGAATACAAGTGCTCGATCATAGACGAGTCAGCGGAAGCAACAATATCTGAGTACAGACATAAGTTAAACAAGTTTGCCTTAAGAAGGCTGGCACAAACTGGGATACATATCGAAAGAGGCGCAGGCCTCCTGCCTGGGATCCTCCTA
This sequence comes from Triticum timopheevii, assembly GCA_963921465.1. NCBI lineage: Eukaryota > Viridiplantae > Streptophyta > Magnoliopsida > Poales > Poaceae > Triticum > Triticum timopheevii. Next base: position 543,725,219 of record OY997274.1, read on the forward strand.
ACTACTCCTGGTCGTCGTCAGCAGCCTGCACGTAGTAGTAGGCACCTCCAGTGTAGTAGTCGTCATCGACGGTGGCGTCTGGCTCCTGGACTCCAGCATCTGGTTGCGACAACCAGAAAGAAAGGAAAGGGGGAAAAGGGGGGGAGAAAGCAACCGTGAGTACTCATCCAAAGTACTCGCAAGCAAGGAGCTACACTACATATGCATGGGTATATGTGTAAAGGGCCATATTGGTGGACTGAACTGCAGAATGCCAGAATAAGAGGGGGATAGCTAATCCTGTCGAAGACTACGCTTCTGGCAGCCTCCGTCTTGCAGCATGTAGAAGAGAGTAGACTGAAGTCCTTCAAGTAGCATCGCCATGTAGCATCTCCAAGTAGCATCTCCTGTAGCATCACATAGCATAATCCTACCCGGCAATCCTCTCCTCGTCGCCCTGTTAGAGAGCGATCACCGGGTTATATCTGGCACTTGGAAGGGTGTGTTTTATTAAGTATCCGGTTCTAGTTGTCATAAGGTCAAGGTACAACTCCAAGTCATCCTGTTACCGAAGATCACGGCTATTCGAATAGATTAACTTCCCTGCAGGGGTGCACCACATAACCCAACACGCTTGATCCCATTTGGCCGTACACACTTTTCGGGGTCATGCCCGGCCGTGGAAGATCAACACGTCGCAGCCCCACCTAGGCACAATAGAGAGGTCAGCACGCCGGTCTAAACCTAAGCGCACAGGGGTCTGGGCCCATCGCCCAATGCACACCTACACGTTGCGTGGGCGGCCGGAATCAGAACTAGCCCCCTTAATACAAGAGCAGGCTTACGTTCCAATCCGGCGCGCGCCGCTCAGTCGCTGACGTCACGAAGGCTTCGGCTGATACCACGACGCCGGGATACCCATAACTACTCCCACGTAGATGGTTAGTGTGTATAGACCAAATGGCCAGACTCAGATCAAATACCAAGATCTCGTTAAGCGTGTTAAGTATCCGCGAACGCCGAACAGGGCCAGGCCCACCTGTCTCCTAGGTGGTCTCAACCTGCCCTGTCGCTCCGCCACAAAGTAACAGTCAGGGGCCGTCGGGAACCCAGGCCCACCTCTACCGGGATGGAGTCACCTGTCCTTTCAGCCCCCACATCGGAATCACTTGCGGGTACTCAATGAGCTGACCCGACTTTAGTCACCATCTGTATAGTATGTATGTATGTAGTATATACCCGTGATCACCTCCCAAGTGATCACGGCCCGATAGTATAGCAAGGCAGACTGACAAGAGTGTAGGGCCAATGATGATAAACTAGCATCCTATACTAAGCATTTAGGATTGCGGGTAAGGTATCAATGACTGTAGCAACAATGACAGGCTATGCAACAGAATAGGAGTAACCAAACAGTAACATGCTACACTACTCTAATGCAAGCAGTATAGAGAAGAATAGGCGATATCTGGTGATCAAGGGGGGGCTTGCCTGGTTGCTCTGGCAAGAAGGGGTCGTCGTCGACGTAGTCGATCACAAGGGCGGCATCGGTCTCGGGGTCTACCGGAGAGAAGAGGGGGAAGAAACAGTAAATATAAAGCAGGCATAGCATCTCAAAGCATAACATGGCAATAAGTTGTGCTGGGAGTGACCTAACGTATGGCTACACGATACAGGCGAAGGGGGGATTCAACCGGGAATGTTTTCCCGGTTCCGGACCTGTGTCAGACAGATGACCGCAGGGGGGAAGTTCCATGTTCAGATAGTTAGAGGCATCTGACAGGTAAACAGACTGCGTGCTCGGATTCGCCTCGTCGTTCTGAGAAACTTTCATGTAGAAAACATTTTCATCCGAGTTACGGATTAAAAGTTACGGATTTTCGAAGTTTAAACCAATTTCTGAATTATTTTAAAAGCAGAAAAGGTTTATTGCATCAGCAGTGACGTCAGCACTGCGTCAGCTCTGCTGACTAGTCAAACTGACAGGTGGGACCCACCTGTCAGCCTCTCTGTCTAACAAACGCTTAACTAAACTAACAGGGTTAGTTAGGGCGCGTGGGCCCCAGCAGTCAGTGACTAGTTAGTACTAACTAACTAACTAATTTAACTAACGTTTTAATTAATCGTTTTTATTTAGAAAAACATTTATTTAACAAAATATGCGATGGGGCCCGCGTGTCAGAGACACTGTGTGCCCAGTCAGCACAGTTGACCACGGTCAACGTGGTCAACTGGAGCCAGGGGGCCCACGGGCAGTGACCGAGAGGCGGGCCCCAGGTGTGCCACGTCGGCGGCGTCGGGGTCTCGCCGCCGGCGACCAAAACAGTGGCGGGGCTCGCCGGACTTCCCCGGGAACCGCGCACAGGGGGTCATTTGGCCCGGGACTTGGCGCGTTCGAACGAGGAGACGAAGTCGCGCCGCATGGTGTGGTCGGTTGGACGCGGGGGTGACCGGAACTGCGTCGGCGACGAGTGGAGGCGGCGGTGGGGTTCGGGACCTCGTCGGATCGGCGTTGCAGTGCGTGTTGTTGGCGACGAAGGAGCTGGGCGAGCCCTACGACGGCAATGGCGGACGGCGGAGCTCGGCTTGCGGGCGAGCTAGCTATGGTGCACGGGGAGGAGAAGGGAGAGGGGGTCGAAGCGGCTGCTCACCGGGCCCTGCAGGTGTGCACAAGTGGGCTCGGGGAAGAACCGGTGGAGCAGATCGATGGCATGGTCGTGCGGTGGCCGTAGATGAGGAAGATGAAGAAGGCGACGACGGCGGCGCTCTCGGTCCCGATCCAGTGTAGAGGAAGAAGAGGCGGACCACGACGGAGCTCCCGGACTTGTCGGAGCAGCGGACGGGCGACGGTGGCCGCGGGCTTCATGGTGGCGCGGCCATGGCGGAGAGGAGAAGCAGCAGCCCGTGGGGGAAGGGGATCTGAGTGGGGAGGCGGAGAAGGAGCGCAAGGGTGAGTGGGCGAGTGGCGGTAGGTGAGGGGGAGGATCCGAGGCGTCGAGGGGGCGTTCTTATCCCCACCCTCGTCGACGGCGAGGTGGTTCGGCGGCGACGCACGGGCGCGCGCCCTCGGTCGGACGAACAGGGGGAGGGGAGAGCGATGCGGGGAGCTGGGTGGCCTGGGTCAGCCAGGTGGGCTGAGGCCCAGGGGGCGCGGTGGCCAGCTGGGCCGGAGCCCCGGGGGGTTCTTTCCTTTTTTTTGTGTGTGTGTTAGTTCTGTTCCTATTTTGATTCCTTTTCTTATTTTCTTTTCTGTTTCATTTCTAGTTTCTTTTAATTTTTAGTTTTTACAAAAATCACCACTAGTACCTAAAGTAGTATTTATAAACAAACTGCTGTCACATCAATTCTTAACCCATAATAAAATATTTTTAATATTTTATAAAATCCAATAGGTATTTGTTTAATTGTTTTCACTACTGTTTTAATTAGTTTAGAGCCCTTGAACATTTTATCAAGGTTTGGTTTCTCCATCGTATTTACACATGATTTATCTGACCCACCTTGAACATTTTGGTTTCATTGTTTAAAAACTTTTATCATTTGCCTTTAATTGAATTTGAATTTGAATCGGTTTCGAACTAACACGAGATTAGCGATAGTAATCAAGGTGACGTGGCATCATTAACAGGGGATTACTGTAGCCTAAATACCCGGGTGTCACAATTCTCCTCCACTACAAGAAATCTCGTCCCGAGATTTAAGTTGGGTTGTAAGGGGAAAATTTTGGTTACGAAATTCTAACGGGTCTTCTCGTCTTTGGTTGCTCTTCTCGAAGAGGTTGATCCGTTACATTGACGTCTTCATTTCTCTGCTTCAGGTTATCATGGTGATGTCGCCCTTTTCTCAGGAACTCCAACGTACTTACGAATAGGTAAGGGGCAACTCGGCTACGACAGAATGCTTATGAGGGAAACAATCTGGGGGTTAACCCATGAAGGAGCATAAGATTATCTCTCGAGTTGAACATATAGAATACATCAAGAGTAAGGTACGAAGGTACAATAAGAGGTTCCAAGCGGATAGATAGTTGCTCGAAGTCTGAACCAGAGTGAGAAAGTGGTTCAGGGCAGCGAGAGTAAGTATTGTGTCTAATACCAGAATAGAGCACTAGGAAGGTGGCTCATGAATTACATACGAAGCCAAGCGTGAGGAATAACTTTGGAAACAGGGGGTGTACAGGAGAGTCAGGTTTTGATCCTGTGGAACTGTGGGTTATGGGCCCACCATGTGGTTAGAAGTAGGAAAAGCGTTGATATCTTGCACGGTCATGATAGCAAGACATGTCAGAGGGTAGCCTATCAGTTATGTTGGCAACAATGTCGATACCAAGGGCGAGGGACGAAGAGAACCGTTTTCCTGCTCGTTGAACGAGGCAGACCAATAGGCAAAGTTCTCGTCCATCGGTGGTGACCGGAATGCTATCGACAATTTCAACAGGGTCTTACTGACAGAGTTGTACACCGAGGTGTTTGCACAAGCAGAGAATTATTACTGCCTATATCATATAGATCATAGAAATGGTCTAAACAAACCAATGGAAAGGGAAAAGTGTCTATCAGATTTAATCAGAACGATGGAAAGAAAAATGTGTTTAAACACATAATTCAGGGGTATATCCTTCCCATGGACAAGCAGAGAGCATGATATCCATGACAGGATATAACGTAGGAAACCATTTAGGTTATGGGAGAGGAATTTTCATGGCATTATCCATACAACGGTGTTTGAATAATTGATAATGAAAATTTAGCATTGTGCTTCAAATGTTTTTATTGAAGATCGGAGTACCACAAACAAGCTTCGAGATAGCATGGACATGGTCTTCAAGCAAAAGTCGGACTTTGGATACACAAAGGATTCATCAGGAACAACTTGTAGAATAAGTCTTACAATTTCCTCATGGAAGAATGGATAGCCTTGCTAATAAGGAAACTATAACAGCAGGTCATCCGGCCAGGTGTGCTGAGCATGCCATCACCTTACCGGGTCATAAAAGACCAGTGTTATAACTCTTGGAAAATGTTCCAACCATCATATCTGACCGAGATTCAGATCTGATCAGTGTTAGGATACCTCAAACTCACGATGCTTGAGGAGAAAAGGTGCGATACAAATTGACGAGATGACATCGAAGATTCTCGGGAGATGAACCATGGAAGCCAGTTCCGAAACAAGAGTCCATCGGTAAACCAACGAGAGGATGAGGAGGTGGCTGATGGAATCAGCGACAATTCATCGAGATTAACAAAAGATGAATTTCCGCAATTATGTGAACAAGGAGATAACATTTGTCAGATCAAATGGTATCATGATGTATGCTCTAGGAAAACATACACAATTAAACATTGGTTGAAAGGTGCACCCGAAATATGGGCTGGGTTGCACAACCAACGTCGGAATGGTGATTCAATAATCAAATGTTTAAAAAATGAACAGCCAACCATTAACTTCAAAGTAATTGGGTTGCTAGAAGGGCAGAATCCAAATTGCACCGTTCATCTGTTGGTATCCTGGTTAGAACCAACACGGGGACCAAGAAAGAATGGTGATGGCGAGAAGTATCGCTGCAACAAGAATTTCTTAAAAGGTGGTGAAATTCTCACGACATTCTTGACATAAAAGGTGGTAATATTCCAAGGTAAAGAAGAACAATGCTGGGTAGCAAGGATCTCAAGGTACAACACAAAACACGAACAAGTTTGTGTTGGAGGGGAGGCATTAAAGTGGTCGATGACAACACAAATCATCGAAGGCAAGGATGGTATTTCTCATCATGAATTCAATAGATATCCAGGAAGGAGTCAAGATGTTGATGATGATCACGACAAATTTTGTCGAGAGGCTCCACGAAGATGTAATCCATCGGCGATGACATCAAGTTAAAGGAATTATGAAGAAAAAGGTTATTGGAACCATGGGTACGACACAAACTTGAAATCAAGCTTGTTGTTCAGGGTGAAATGATATGATGAGGAAAATCGACATAAGCTTAGCTCATCGTCGAAAGTTGTGCTCTGGGAAGAAAGGACCAAGTAGCATAGTTAAAATTTAGCACAAAATGATATAGCCGATCAGGCTAGGAATGACGTGATGGAGTATTAAACTTCTCATCCACAATGTACTAGGAGTACTGAATCACAGGGGCGATTCGATTCGCTAATCGGTGTTCTCGGTTGACGACAACCCAGAACCCGTGGAGTGACTAAGACGGGGAAAGGCACTACTTCATCAGAAATGCATAAGATGTAGTGCAATCGGTTGATATCCTCGAGATACTAGGGGGTTAGTACTCGAAGGTAGATCAAGATAGAGGTTGGATGGGTGTATTGATCTGTAGAGGACAAGTGGTTTAAGTTGTCCGAGAAATGGAATCAAGTAGAAAATATGGTCGGATCCATGATTGCAAAGGATCAATTCACAGATTCCAAATGATATTATAACAAGGAAATAGTTATTATTACAAGAAGCTTCCATGATAGGATCTACATCGTGTCCATGGGCATGAACACAAAGTTCAAGGTCGACTCCCACTTCTTCAATGTATAACCTTCCATTCACTTCTTGCTTTGATAAAGGCATTAGTGTTGAAAGTTTTACCTGGTGAAATACCAGATGAGTATGACTCGTGAAAACTTCCGAGTTCACACATATAAAGGAAGGCATAGGTTCCACCCGTCAGGGTATCGTGGAAACATATACCACAAGCTTCAATAGTAAGTACCACCAGCTCGAAAGCAGAGCATGGTTGGCCAAGAAGATGATACAATTTACCAAAGGCATTATGTATCATGGGAGAGAACTCACAAGGTGATTAATTATGAAGGACACTGTCGGATAATAATCCAACAGTGGATATAGCGACCCACAATGGAGCTGATGTGAGTATCGATACCCAATCAGAGGAAGAAAGAATGCAAATGCATCGGTTTATAGAACATCTGAATAATTCAATGTTTAAATAACAAAGGGATTATGATTTTCAAATCAAGGGATCAGAAGCAAACGCTCTGTTTTAAGGATGGATAAGTTGAGTATGCTTAGGGATACCATCGATGGTAATTTGATTGGTCGAGATCCAGCTCATGTTCAAAATGACATCTGAGCCAGAAAGATAATTTAAAAGGATCAACCAATGATTGTGAACATTCATAACGTATTGAATCAACAGACTCAAAAATGATGGTGACAAAGGATGCCAATATGGTTACTATACTTATGGGATTAATCATAATGAAAGCAAACAAGAAATTCCAGAGCAACAGGTTGCTGAGGATTTTCGGAATATCAAATGGTATTTCGAAGACTTTTGTGTAACACATGATCAACTGGGGGATGAGCGGATACTCGATAAGTGCTAGAATCAACCGTAGGGGTACTCAGGTGACAAAGAACAGCAAGGCAGTAAGCTCAAAGGATTATCGAAACAACGACGAGTTTTTTGGGGTATCTTGTAATAACAAGACCAACTGGGGATGAAGGTAAGAATAACAACTGCAAGTAGTTATCCATAAGGGTTTACGGTGGAAGGGGAATTGCAAACGCGATGAACACAAGTTCTCGAGTTAACAGCGAAGAGTATCTTCAGGGTCTTCTTGTGCAGCCGATGATCATCAGTAGTAAGGGGCTCTCCGGGTGAAAGTGATAACGAGATCCTAATGTTAGATTTAGCAAAATTCATTTAACCCGAATAGAAGAGAGCTCAGAGTCCCAAAGTAAAGGTCGAGGAGTAAAAGATCCTAGTACCACCCAATGGCGACGTGGGCCCGTAAGGCACACAGCCATGTTAGTAAAAGTTTTTGCAATGACTAGAATCAACTTCGGCCAAGGAGTTGGAAAGGGGGATTCCTACAGGCAGTCGGCTCTGATACCAACTTGTGACGCCCCCGATTCAATCGTACACTAATCATGCACGCAAATGTGTACGATCAAGATCAGGGACTCACGGGAAGATATCACAACACAACTCTAAAACATAAATAAGTCATACAAGCATCATAATACAAGCCAGGGGCCTCGAGGGCTCGAATACAAGTGCTCGATCATAGACGAGTCAGCGGAAGCAACAATATCTGAGTACAGACATAAGTTAAACAAGTTTGCCTTAAGAAGGCTGGCACAAACTGGGATACAGATCGAAAGAGGCGCAGGCCTCCTGCCTGGGATCCTCCTAACTACTCCTGGTCGTCGTCAGCAGCGTGCACGTAGTAGTAGGCACCTCCAGTGTAGTAGTCGTCATCGACGGTGGCGTCTGGCTCCTGGACTCCAGCATCTGGTTGCGACAACCAAAAAGAAAGGAAAGGGGGAAAAGGGGCGAGAAAGCAACCGTGAGTACTCATCCAAAGTACTCGCAAGCAAGGAGCTACACTACATATGCATGGGTATATGTGTAAAGGGCCATATCGGTGGACTGAACTGTAGAATGCGAGAATAAGAGGGGGTTAGCTAATCCTGTCGAAGACTACGCTTCTGGCAGCCTCCGTCTTGCAGCATGTAGAAGAGAGTAGACTGAAGTCCTTCAAGTAGCATCGCCATGTAGCATCTCCAAGTAGCATCTCCAGTAGCATCGCATAGCATAATCCTACCCGGCAATCCTCTCCTCGTCGCCCTGTTAGAGAGCGATCACCAGGTTGTATCTGGCACTTGGAAGGGTGTGTTTTATTAAGTATCCGGTTCTAGTTGTCATAAGGTCAAGGTACAACTCCAAGTCGTCCTGTTACCGAAGATCACGGCTATTCGAATAGATTAACTTCCCTGCAGGGGTGCACCACATAACCCAACACACTTGATCCCATTTGGCCGGACACACTTTTCGGGGTCATGCCCGGCCGTGGAAGATCAACACGTCGCAGCCCCACCTAGGCACAACAGAGAGGTCAGCACGCCGGTCTAAACCTAAGCGCACAGGGGTCTGGGCCCATCGCCCAATGCACACCTGCACGTTGCGTGGGCGGCCGGAATCAGAACTAGCCCCCTTAATACAAGAGCAGGCTTACGTTCCAATCCGGCGCGCGCCGCTCAGTCGCTGACGTCACGAAGGCTTCGGCTGATACCACGACGCCGGGATACCCATAACTACTCCCGCGTAGATGGTTAGTGCGTATAGACCAAATGGCCATACTCAGATCAAATACCAAGATCTCGTTAAGCGTGTTAAGTATCCGCGAACGCCGAACAGGGCCAGGGCCACCTGTCTCCTAGGTGGTCTCAACCTACCCTGTCGCTCCGCCACAAAGTAACAGTCAGGGGCCGTCGGGAACCCAGGCCTACCTCTACCGGGATGGAGCCACCTGTCCTTTCAGCCCCCACATCGGAATCACTTGCGGGTACTCAACGAGCTGACCCGACTTTAGTCACCATCTGTATAGTATGTATGTATGTAGTATATACCCGTGATCACCTCCCAAGTGATCACGGCCCGATAGTATAGCAAGGCAGACTGACAAGAGTGTAGGGCCAATGATGATAAACTAGCATCCTATACTAAGCATTTAGGATTGCGGGTAAGGTATCAATGACTGTAGCAACAATGACAGGCTATGCAACAGAATAGGAGTAACCGAACAGTAACATGCTACACTACTCTACTGCAAGCAGTATAGAGAAGAATAGGCGATATCTGGTGATCAAGGGGGGGCTTGCCTGGTTGCTCTGGCAAGAAGGGGTCGTCGTCGACGTAGTCGATCACAGGGGCGGCATCGGTCTCGGGGTCTACCGGAGAGAAGAGGGGGAAGAAACAGTAAATATAAAGTAGGCATAGCATATCAAAGCATAACATGGCAATAAGTTGTGCCGGGAGTGACCTAACGTATGGCTACACGATACAGGCGAAGGGGGGATTCAACCGGGAATGTTTTCCCAGTTCCGGACCTGTGTCAGACAGATGACCGCAGGGGGAAAGTTCCATGTTCAGATAGTTAGAGGCATCTGACAGGTAAACAGACTGCGTGCTCGGATTCGCCTCGTCGTTCTGAGCAACTTTCATGTAGAAAACATTTTCATCCGAGTTACGGATTAAAAGTTACGGATTTTCGAAGTTTAAACCAATTTCTGAATTATTTTAAAAGCAGAAAAGGTTTATTGCGTCAGCAGTGACGTCAGCACTGCGTCAGCTCTGCTAACTAGTCAAACTGACAGGTGGGACCCACCTGTCAGCCTCTCTGTCTAACAGAGGCTTAACTAAACTAACAGGGTTAGTTAGGGCGCGTGGGCCCCAGCAGTCAGTGACTAGTTAGTACTAACTAACCAACTAATTTAACTAACGTTTTAATTAATCGTTTTTATTTAGAAAAACATTTATTTAACAAAATATGCGATGGGGCCCGCGTGTCAGAGACACTGTGTGCCAGTTGACCACGGTCAACGTGGTCAACTGGGGCCAGGGGCCCACGGGCAGTGACCCAGAGGCGGGCCCCAGGTGTGCCACGTCGGCGGCGTCGGGGTCTCGCCGCCGGCGACCAAAACAGTGGCGGGGCTCGCCGGACTTCCCCGGGAACCGTGCACAGGGGGTCATTTGGCCCGGGACTTGGCGCGTTCGAACGAGGAGACGAAGCCGCGCCGCATGGTGTGGTCGGTTGGACGCGGGGGTGACCGGAACTGCGTCGGCGACGAGTGGAGGCGGCGGTGGGGTTCGGGACCTCGTCGGATCGGCGTTGCAGTGCGTGTTGTTGGCGACGAAGGAGCTGGGCGAGCCCTACGACGGCAATGGCGGACGGCGGAGCTCGGCTTGCGGGCGAGCTAGCTATGGTGCACGGGGAGGAGAAGGGAGAGGGGGGTCGAAGCGGCTGCTCACCGGGCCCTGCAGGTGTGCACAAGTGGGCTCGGGGAAGAACCGGTGGGGCAGATCGACGGCATGGTCGTGCGGTGGCCGTAGATGAGGAAGATGAAGAAGGCGACGACGGCGGCGCTCCCGGTCCCGATCCAGTGTAGAGGAAGAAGAGGCGGACCACGACGGAGCTCCCGGACTTGTCGGAGTAGCGGACGGGCGACGGTGGCCGCGGGCTTCATGGTGGCGCGGCCATGGCGGAGAGGAGAAGCAGCAGCCCGTGGGGGAAGGGGATCTGAGTGGGGAGGCGGAGAAGGAGCGCAAGGGTGAGTGGGCGAGTGGCGGTAGGTGAGGGGGAGGATCCGAGGCGTCGAGGGGGCGTTCTTATCCCCACCCTCGTCGACGGCGAGGTGGTTCGGCGGTGACGCACGGGCGCGCGCCCTTGGTCGGACGAACAGGGGGAGGGGAGAGCGATGCGGGGAGCTGGGTGGCCTGGGTCAGCCAGGTGGGCTGAGGCCCAGGGGGCGCGGTGGCCAGCTGGGCCGGAGCCCCGGGGGGTTCTTTCCTTTTTTTGTGTGTGTGTTAGTTCTGTTCCTATTTTGATTCCTTTTCTTATTTTCTTTTCTGTTTCATTTCTAGTTTCTTTTAATTTTTAGTTTTTACAAAAATCACCACTAGTACCTAAAGTAGTATTTATAAACAAACTGCTGTCACATCAATTCTTAACCCATAATAAAATATTTTTAATATTTTATAAAATCCAATAGGTATTTGTTTAATTGTTTTCACTACTGTTTTAATTAGTTTAGAGCCCTTGAACATTTTATCAAGGTTTGGTTTCTCCATCGTATTTACACATGATTTATCTGACCCACCTTGAACATTTTGGTTTCATTGTTTAAAAACTTTTATTATTTGCCTTTAATTGAATTTGAATTTGAATCGGTTTCGAACTAACACGAGATTAGCGATAGTAATCAAGGTGACGTGGCATCATTAACAGGGGATTACTGTAGCCTAAATACCCGGGTGTCACAACCACGGCAAGCGCGGAGCGGCGACAGCAGCAATGGCGGAGAGAGCAAGAGGAGGAAGAGAGTGTGGGAGGGGCACGCGTGCTCCGCCGCACCCCTCCCTCCTCGTACTTATATCCCTCGGGCTACAAAGCCGAGGGGGCGGGGCGTGGGATCGTGGTATTAACTGCGCCCACGACCCCACGACCCCCCGATTACCGCGCAAACTTACTACGCCTTGAACGCTCGTGGGAATCACAACCGCCCACCTCGGCACACCGGATCCGCCCGCGCACCGATGCGCGGTAGTGGCAGGCCTGGCCCACTATCACGTCCCATCGGGAGCATGGGGTGGCAGGCTGGCCAGGCTGGCGCGCGCCGCGTGGCATGCTTGTGGCGGGCTGCGGCCTAGGAAGCTTAGCAGGCACGCCACCTGTTTTCCCGCCTTGGAGTTCAAAATCGGCCGATGATCCCGCCTTGTCAAAGCCAACTCCAGCAGCCGGCGCACCGCAAGGCGGATTGAACATACTCCCGGAGCTCGGTGAGGGGGGAAGCCGCTGAGACATCATGGCCCCTCGACCACAACACCTCACCGGCTTCGGGGACTACTGTCGGAGTAATGGGCCATGGGTAGCCTCACCCGAGTCCCTAAACTTGTCAAAACCTTGGGCTGGCTTCGCCCCGCAGTGTCCCAAGCCGGAGCTCCGCCCTCCGAAGGCCGATTGGCTCAACGCCGGCCGGCGGAGGACGGCCAACCACCGGCAGACGGTGCCAGAGCGGCCGGCTCTAGTCAGCCGGCCTCTAGAGAGGACGGCGTCGTGCAGGCGGCTACCTGGCGTCCTTAGAGTCTGTGGCCCCATCAAGAGGACGAGATGGGGCGTGGCTACAGTGAAGCCCCTCGTCCCCGAATCTTGGGCTTGGCGTGGCCACAGTGCCCTGTACAGGCAGAGATCTCCGCACGACGTGGCACTGTTGCCACTCCCCCCGGATAATACCAAATTGTGTGATTTCTCGAATACCAATAATAATGATTTCCTTAGTACTCTGATTGCTCCTCTTAATGATGTTGAGTCTTGTGAAATCAATACTGCTTTGTTGAATCTTGTTATGAAAGATCAATTCGCCGGCCTTCCTAGCAAAGATGTCGCTACTCATCTAAACAACTTTGTTGATTTGTGTGATATGCAAAAGAAGAAAGATACGGATAACAATATTGTCAAATTGAAGTTATTTCCGTTTTCACTTAGAGATCGTGCTAAAGTTTGGTTTTCGTCTTTGCCTAAAAATAGTATTGATTCTTGGAACAAGTACAAAGATGCTTTTATCTCTAAGTATTTTCCTCCCGCTAAGATTATTACTCTTAGGAACGATATTATGAATTTTAAGCAACTTGATCATGAGCATGTTGCCCAATCTTGGGAAAGAATGAAATTGATGCTTCGCAATTGCCCTACTCATGGTTTGAATTTATGGATGATCATACAAAATTTTTATGCCGATTTGAACTTTGCTTCTAGAAACCTTTTAGATTCGGCGGCAGGAGGCACGTTTACGGAAATCACGTTAGGAGATGCTACAAAACTTCTTGATAATATTATGGCTAATTATTCTCAATGGCACACCGAAAGATCTTCTAGTAAAAAGGTGCATGCTATAGAAGAAATCAATGTTTTGAGTGGAAAGATGGATGAACTTATGAAGATGTTTGCTACTAAAAATACTCATCTTGATCCCAATGATATGCCTTTGTCTTCTTTGATTGAGAATAATAATGACTCTATGGATGTGAATTTTGTTGGTAGGAATAGTTTTGGAAACAATGCTTATAGAGGAAACTTTAATGCTAGACCGTTCCCTAGTAATTCCTCTAATAATTATGGAAATTCCTACAATAATTCTTATGGTAATTTTAATAAGATGCCCTCTGATTTTGAGAATAGTGTGAAAGAATTTATGATTTCTCAAAAGAATTTTAATGCTTTGCTTGAAGAAAAATTGCTCAAAGTTGATGATTTGGCTAGGAACATTGATAGACTTTCGCTTGATGTTGATTCTCTTAAACTTAGATCTTCTCCTCCTAAGCATGATATCAATGAGTCTCTCAAAGTAATGAGAATTTCCATTGAGAGATTGAGTGCTAAGAAAGATAGCTTTATAAAAGTGTGGTCTTCTAGTTTCCATGAAAATAATGATGAGGATCTTAAAGTTATTGATGCGTCTCCTATTAGATCTATGTTTTGCAATATGAATTTTGATGATTATGGGACTGATGACGAATGAACTTTGCCTAGAAGGCGTCCCAAAAATTCGGACTCTTTAGATCTTGATGCTAAATTTGGTAAAAGTGAGATTGGAGAGTCCTCAACTTCTAATAACATTGAACCTACTATCTCGGATTTCAAGGAATTTGATTATGATAATTGCTCTTTAAAAGGTTGTATTTCCTTGTTGCAATCCGTTGTTAATTCTCCTCATGCTTATAGTCAAAACAAAGCTTTTACCAAACATATCGTTGATGCCTTGATGCAATCTTACGATGAAAAACTTAATTTGGAAGTTTATATACCTAGAAAACTTAATGATGAGCGGGAACCTACTATAAAGATTAGAATTAAAGATTATGAGCGTTTTTCTTGTGTGATTTGGGTGCTAGTGTTTCCACGATTCCGAAAACTTTATGTGATATTCTAGGTTTCCATGATCTTGATTATTGCTCTTTAAATTTGCACCTTGCGGATTCCACCATTAAAAAGCCAATGGGAAGGATCAATGATGTTGTCAATGTTGCAAATAGAAATTTTGTGCCCGTAGATTTTATCGTTCTTGATATAGATTGCAATCTTTCTTGCCCTATTATTCTTGGTAGACCTTTCCTTAGAACGATTGGTGCGATTATTGATATGAAGGAAGGGAATATTAGATTCCAATTTCCATTAAAGAAAGGCATGGAGCACTTTCCAAGAAAGAAAGTCAAATTACCTTATGAATCTATCATGCGGGATACTTCTGAATTTAGTGCCAAAGATGGCACAAGTTAGATCTATCTTTGCTTTTATGCCTAGCTAGGGGCGTTAAACGATAGCGCTAGTTGGGAGGCAACCCAATTTTCTTTATGTTTTTTTATGTTTTTGCTCCTGTTTAGTAATAAATATTGCATCTACCTTCTGTTTATATGTGTTTTTATCGTTTAATTAGTGTTTGTGTCAAGTAGAACCTATAGGATAACCTACGATGATAGTTGATTTGATTCTGCTGAAAAACAGAAACTTTGCGCGCATGAATATAATTTTTTTTAAATCACAGGAACGCGATTTTGCATTGATTCTTTTTTATTCTGTTCAATAAACAAATTTTCCAGGACTTCCTATTTTGGTAGGATTTTTAGAGTTCCAGAAGTTTGCGTTAGTTACATATTGCTACAGACTGTTCTGTTTTTGACAGATTCTGTTTGCTTATTTTGATGCATCTATGGCTAGTAAAATAGTTTATAAACCATAGAGAAGTTGGAATACAGTAGGTTTAACACCAAAATAAATAAATAATGAGTTCATTGCAGTACCTTATGTGGTGGTTTTGTTTTCTTTCACTAACGGAGCTTATAAGATTTCCTGTTGAGTTTTGTGTTGTGAAGTTTTCAATTTTTGGGTAAAGCTTTTATGGACTATGGAATAAAGGCTGGCAAGAATAGCCAAAAGCCTAAGCTTGGGGATGCCGCGGGAAGGCATCCCCTCTTTCGTCTTCGTTCATTGGTAACTTTACTTGGAGCTATATTTTTATTCGCCACATGATATGTGTTTTGCTTGGAGCGTCGTGTATTATATTAGTCTTTGCTTTTTAGTTTATCACAATCATCCTTGGTGTACACACCTTTTGGGAGAAGCCTATTTGATTAGAATTTTCTAAAATTATAAGTGCATCTAGTGCCCCTTAGTGATTTTGGTGTATTGAAGACTTATAGGTTAAGGGACTGATGCGTTTGTGAGTGTACACAGGTCTATAAGTCTATGAGGAGTTTGATATTTATAGAGAAAGTCGACCCCTAAAAATGAAGTTCTTCGACTGAAGACTTTGATATTCTGAAGACTTTCTGAAGACTTTGAAAGTGAAGAAATTGGTGTGACCATTGAAGACTTGGTATTCATTTGAGGAACATGAAGCGTGAAGACTTTTGTTTTCGTAGTTTCATTTTCTCTTTCTTGAGTCATAGGAAACACCGTACTGTTAAAGGGGGTCGAGGAAGTACTAAGGAAAATTTTCCATGTGATGCTCAACTCAAAATCCTACACCTACCAATCCCTTCGAGTGAAGCCATTGGAAATCTCATACAGTTCAGTCATTTTCTTCAGTGACAGAGACGCAGTTCTTCTGGTCACTGAGGACTTTGCTTTGACTGAGGAGTTAGGAATTCGCCAGTGTGAATTGCCTACACAGTGAGGAACATGATTGCCCTGAGGAATTTGAGAGTCAAATTTCCGACTGTTGCTGTGCTGCGCGCCAGCTGTCCCAAAATATCCTATCCACCTAACGGTCATATCATTGAAGGGCATTTATGTCTTATCATGTCGGGCTGCTCCCTAGGCTATAAATAGCCGCCCCCTACAACCACTAGTTGGTTGGCTGCTCCGAGAGAACTTGAAACTTGTCATTTGAGAGCAACCCATCCTCCGAGGACTTTGAGTGAAAATCATCAAGTGAGGAAAATCCCAAAACCAAACCCCCACAAACCCAAAGTGATTGAGCATCACTGAAGAAATTGATCCCGCGTGGATCCGACGCTTGTTACCTTTGAAGACTGTTCTTCTTCCAGACGGTTAGGCGTCAAGGTCTAGAGCATCCAAGAGGAATTGTGGATCGCCGAGTGACCAAGTCTGTGAAGGTTTGGAAGTCACCTGAAGACTTATCACGAGTGATTGGACGAGGCCTGCGTGGTCTTAGTTCAAGGAGAATACGGTGAGGACTGGGTGTCCTGAGTTGCAGCTCAGTGACTGGGTGTCCGGGACTGCGTGTCCTCGAGTTTAAATACTCAGCCGCTCCAACCAGACGTACAACTGAGACAGCAGTTGGAACTGGTTTACCAAATCATTGTCTTCACCAACTAACTGGTTCTATCTCCTCAACCCTTTCATTTCCTCATTACTGTGTTGAATGTTTGTTTGTATTTGTGCTTGAAGACTTTGACTGAAGACTTTCTCAAATTCCTCAGTTCAATTTCTTCAGTCTGTTTGTCTTCATCTTGTGTTATCCTGTGATTACGCTTTCTGTACTCTGTGCTAGTCTTCATTTCATAATGATGACCATGCTTGTATCCTGTTATGTTTACTTCTGAGTACTTATTCCGCTGCAAGTAGTTCTTCGCTAAGGAATTTCCTCACCAGCAAATTCCTCAGTGAAGAATTCATAAAAATCGCCTATTCACCCCCCCTCTAGTCGATATAACGCACTTTCAATTGGTATCAGATCAAGGTACTCCCTTGTTCTGTGTGATTTTGGTTTAACCGCCTGGAGTTTTAGTTATGTCGACCGCAGGTATGAAGAAAGTGACATGCCCTATCTTTGACGGTCATGACTATCCCAAGTGGAAGGCCATGATGAGGAAGCGCCTCATGGCAAGGAACAACAAGCTGTGGACCGTCACTGAGATTGGTCTTACTGATCTATGCAAGATGGCGAACGCTGATGATATTCGCAAGTACACTCGACTTGACATCATAGCGAAGGATATCATCTGCTCCTGCCTATCCAGAGATCAATTCGGGCGAATTATGCATCTTGGCAATTCGAAGCTCATCTGGGACCGAATCTCTGATGTCTATGAAGGTCATCGAACTCGTCATGATCCCTGGTTTGAGAACTTCAAGGAATCTCTCAAAACGATGACTTTCGAGCCAGAATCATCATCTTCTGCATCATGTCTCATGGCGAACGGTGCTGAGGTAACCGAATGCTCCTCATCCGAGTCTTGTGATGATGAATCTGATAATGATGAATCTGATAATGATGAATCTGACAATGATATTGAATCTTTTTATACCAAACTTGTTTGCATTGCCACTAAACAACAAACAGCTTTAGAACAAGTTCAAGATATGCTAGACAAAAGTGATGATATGTTGCGTAACGAAATGGATCAGTCAAAAGCATTGGGCGAATGTCTTCAGAGAATTCACTCCAAGTTTGACGTCCTTCAAGATCAACATAATACCCTCTTGATTGATCATGAGAAGCTTTCCTCTGAATCTCTTCAAAGAAAGGAAGATCTTGAAAAGCTAAGAGTGTGTTATGAAGATCTTCAGAAGGAGCGCGATTCATTACTAGCTCAACAAATCAGCGCTTCTCAGGAAGAATTTGTTCCTCCATGCTTAAAGTGCATTGAACGTGAATCTGCTAATTCTTCACCTAAATGTTCAAATGCTTCAACTGTTACAAATTCTTCATCTGCCTCTGCTATCACTAATTCCTCATCTGAGGACATTGCTAGTATCACTGACAATGCAGGGCTGAAGGAATTGTACATGACAGGCATGTACAAAAGCCTCAAAGGGCATCAGACTCTTTGTGATGTGCTTAAAAAGCAGATCCTCAACAGAAACCCTAGGAAAGAGGGTATTGCCTTTGAGAGGAAACTCAATGCTGATGGAACATATTGGAAGCCTGAGCAGTACCCCAAAACTTCATGGGTTGCTGCAAAGGGACCTCCAGTTGATCCATCTAACTTATCTGGCTTTACATGTGAATCTCCTCATTCTTTTGATGAGTCATTTGACTCCAATTATAAACTGTTCAAAAATCAGAATGGTGAAGTATTTGCTAGATATGTTGGCACTAACTGCAGGAACGGTTCACCTATGAAGAAAATCTGGGTTCCCAAAAGTTATGTTGAAAGTCTTCAGGTGAATGTCCTCATGACACCACCTGCGAAGAACAGGAACCCCAGATCAAATTCTTCATATGGACCAAACTCTTCATATGGATCCAAGTCCTCATACGGACCAAATTCCTCACATGGATCAAATTCCTCAAAAGGATCAAAGTCCTCATATGATTATCATCGTGCTAACAACTCTGTCTCGCAGGGTAGAGCTAAGGGCTATGAATATGTGCATTATACTTCAAACCATTATGTTCATAAGTACTCGAAGAATTACTCTGCTTATTCATATTCTTACCCTAACCCCTCTTATGTGAAACGAAACGGTTTGGCATCTTTGCCACCTTTCTCATATGGTGCTCGTAGAGTGATGAATTCTTTGCCACCCCTCCAGATGTGGGTGGTGAAGAAAAAGAACTAATCTCTTCTGCAGGGTCAGGTCTCCAGACGTGCTTTAACGTCTGAAGAATTTGCTGGGGACCTGACAAAATGCCTGAAAGGACGCAGGCGAATCATGATGAAATGAACTTTCATTTCACACGTCCTCCTACTGCTATATCTGTTTACTGCTTGATGAAATTCATCTGATGAACTTGATATCATATTCTTCACTAATGAAGCATATGAGATTGTAAGCTACACTAAT
The DNA here is from genome assembly GCA_963921465.1 of Triticum timopheevii. Taxonomy (NCBI): domain Eukaryota; kingdom Viridiplantae; phylum Streptophyta; class Magnoliopsida; order Poales; family Poaceae; genus Triticum; species Triticum timopheevii. The sequence continues at coordinate 543,744,487 of OY997274.1, forward strand.
TCATCTACAGGATGATCAACCCAAAACTACTGAATGGGTCCTCGATAGTGGATGTACGAATCACATGACTGGTGACAAGAATCTATTGATGGATGCTCCTTTATCACCGTCACCTCTGAAGCATATCATCTTTGCTGACAAAGGCAAAAGTCAGGTATTGGGTCTTGGTAAGGTTGCAATCTCTAAGGATAAACACATGGACAAAGTCATGCTTGTTGAGTCCTTAGGATACAATCTAATGTCAGTCTCAATGCTTTGTGATCTTGATATGGTTGTTGTCTTTGGCAAGTATCGCCGTGTTATGATTATGGAAGCTGACAATTCCAAAGTCTTCGAAGGCTTTAGGAGAGGAGATTTGTATATTGTTGATTTCTCTACAGGACCACAACCAGCCGTGTGTCTACTTGCAAAAGCTTCAGAAGGCTGGCTATGGCATCGACGACTTGGTCATGCAGGCATGAGGAATTTGCACACGCTTGCGAAGAAGAAGCATGTCATTGGCATTGAGAATGTCAAATTCCTCAAGGATCACTTATGCGGAGCCTGTGAAGCTGGAAAAATGACCAAGGCCAAGCATCCAGCGAAGACTATCATGACCACTACCCGTCCATTCGAATTGCTTCACATGGACCTCTTCAGACCTAATCATTACTCAGCAGTCACTAATGATGCATCTCTATATGGTTTTGTCATTGTTGATGATTATTCTCGATATACATGGGTACACATTGTTACTTACAAACATGAAGTGCAGGAAGTCTTCAAACGATTTTCCTCGAGGGCTTCAACCAACTTTGGTGTGAAGATCAAGCACATCAGAAGTGACAATGGAACTGAATTCAAGAATTCCGGTCTTGATGCCTATCTTGATGAACTTGGTATTACTCATGAGCTATCTTCTCCTTATACTCCTCAGCAAAATGGCGTCATGGAGCGCAAGAACAGAACTCTTGTTGAGATGGCTCGCACTATGCTTGATGAATACAAAACGCCTCAGCGTTTCTGGATTGATGCAATTGATACTGCGTGCCACATCATCAATAGAGTATATCTTCACAAATTCTTCAAGAAGACGGCCTATGAACTCCTCACTGACAAGAAACCCAATGTGAGTTATTTCAAAGTCTTCGGTGCTAAATTTTGGATTAGAGATCCTCACCACAACTCTAAATTTGCACCGAAAGCACATGAAGGTTTTATGCTTGGTTACGGAAAGGACTCGCACACCTACAGAGTCTTCAACATTGTTCTTCACAAGATTGTTGACACTGTAGATGTGCGGTTCGATGAAACTAATGGCTCGCAAAGAGAGCACCTACCTTCTGTGTTAGATGAACCAGCACCTGAGGATTCTATCAAGTTCAAGGCAACTGAGGATGTCATTCCTACTGAAGAACCTGCTGAAGAATTCATTCCTGTTCATGAAGAACGTCGAGCTGATGCACCTGAAGAACATGATGAGGAAAATGGTGCTGAAGAAAATGCTGATCAAATTCCTCAGCGACAACCAGCTCATCCTCGCGTTGCAAAAGAAGTGCAAGTGGAGAAGATCATCAATGACATTAGCGCACCAGGTCCTCTCACACGCTCAAAAGCTTCACATTTATCTAACTTTTGTGGGCACTATGCTTTTGTCTCTATCACAGAGCCCACTAAGGTAGATGAAGCATTTCTGGAGCCGGAGTGGATTCAGGCTATGCAAGAAGAATTACATCAGTTCGAGCTTAACAATGTCTGGGAATTAGTCAATCGCCCAGATCCTCGCAAGGATAATATCATTGGCACAAAGTGGATCTACCGCAACAAGCAAGATGAAAATGGCCTTGTGGTGAGGAATAAGGCACGACTAGTAGCTCAAGGCTACACACAGGTTGAAGGAATTGATTTCGATGAAACTTTTGCGCCTGTTGCTAGACTTGAGGCTATTCGCATATTACTTGCTTACGCTAACCATCATGATATCACCTTATATCAAATGGATGTGAAAAGTGCATTCCTCAATGGTAAGCTTGAGGAAGAAGTATATGTTGCTCAACCCCCAGGTTTTGAAGATCCAAAGAATCCTGACAAAGTCTTCAGACTTAATAAGGCTCTCTATGGCCTCAAGCAAGCCCCTCGGGCGTGGTATGATACATTGAAGGAATTCTTCGTGAAGAATGGCTTCTCACCCGGTTCACTAGACCCTACTCTCTTTACTAAATCTTATGATGGTGAACTGTTTGTGTGCCAAATATATGTTGATGATATTATCTTTGGTTGTACTGACCAACGTTATAGTGATGAATTTTCCTATATGATGAGTGAAGAATATCAAATGTCTATGATGGGAGAGTTGAAATTCTTCTTAGGTCTTCAAATTCGTCAGCAGCGCAATGGCATATTCATATCTCAGGAGAAATACCTCAAAGATGTACTGAGGAAATTCGGCATGCAAGATTGCAAAGGCGTCAAAATTCCTATGCCCACAAATGGCCATCTATGCACTGATGAAAATGGTATTGACTTCGATCACAAGGTATACCGCTCCATGATTGGTTCTTTACTGTACTTATGTGCATCTAGGCCAGATATAATGCTTAGTGTTTGCATGTGTGCCCGATTTCAAGCTGCACCGAAGGAATCACACCATAAGTCTGTGAAGCATATTCTTCGATATCTAGCTCACACACCAACACTAGGATTATGGTACCCCAAGGGCTCTGCTTTTGATCTCATTGGATATTCTGACTCTGACTATGCTGGTGATCGTGTGGACCGCAAGTCAACATCTGGTACTTGTCATTTCCTCGGACGATCTTTGGTCTGTTGGTCCTCGAAGAAACAGAACTGCGTATCACTGTCTACTGCTGAAGCTGAATACATTGCTGCTGGCTCTTGCTGTGCTCAACTGCTTTGGATGAAGCAAACCCTCAAGGACTATGGCGTCAACGTGAAGAATGTGCCTCTCCTCTGCGACAATGAGAGTGCCATCAAGATTGCTCACAACCCAGTTCAGCACTCGAAGACAAAGCACATTCAGATTCGTCATCATTTTCTTCGTGATCATGTGTTGAAGGGCGACATCTCCATCGAGCATGTGAAGACTGAAGAATAGCTAGCTGATATCTTCACTAAGCCCTTGGATGAGAAGATATTTAGCAAGTTGCAGTGTGAGCTAAATATCTTAGAATCTTCGAATGTTCTTTGAAAAGGACACACATCCTAACACTTATGCAAAATTGATGACTTAGATGTGCAACACATGAAGAAACGTTTTTCTTCAATCAATGAAGAATAACACTCTAAGTGTGAAGAAATTAATGAAGAATTTGATTCTCAGAACCCTACGACAATTGTACGCGGTGTCTGAAATCATCATTCTTATACGGTGGGTCACGCCACCACAAAAGGTTGAAAATCTTCAATTTGAGTTTTTCCTCATTTTTGAAATTCTTCAGTCTTTCAAATTCTTCAACTTTGCAAAATCTTCACTGTTTCCGTCGTTTTTCTTCATTGGCTATATATATATATATATATATATATATATATATATATATATATATATATATATATATATATATATATATATATATATATATATATGAGTTTATGTCCTCTACAGCATTCACTTATGGCTAATTCTTCAAGTTGCTTTTTCTGCTAAGTGAATGTGATCGGACCCTTCCCCCTCTGTGCTATACTCAACCCAATCTATTCACAAATTCTTCATGTGCGTTCTATTTGAAACTCGTTCAAAATCTTCACTGTGTCCTTGTCAGCTGAAGAAATTGCGAACGAAACTTTAAAACAAATCTTATCCAGACTTTCGGTTTTGCCGCTCAAACTGTTCCACATCCCACGATGCATTATTATAATCACCCACGATCTTACACGATCTCATCTGCACAGTACGTGGGTGACACATGTCGTGTGAAGGAGAAAGGGCAGGGGCATGTTCGTCCCAAAATCTTCGGGCGAACAGTTTTTCACCGTGGCTATAAATACCCCTCTCCCCTTCCTCACTTCATTTACTCCGCTCGGTCGCTGTCTCTCGTTCGAGCTCCTCAAACCCTAGCGCCGCCGCTACTCCATCGCCGCCGGTGAGGAAGAGCTTCGCTGCCGACCTCGTTGTCGTCGTACTCGCGCCGGCTGCGGAAATCTTCACTCCGCCGCCGCCGTAGCTGTCTCCCTCTGCCAAGTGAGGGCGTGGGAGATATAACTTGATGAACTTCACCGCTGTTCATCTCAGTTCGTCGTGTTCTTCAGTTCGGGTAATTAAAAGTTACTTTTATTACTCACTTTGATTCTCAAGTTTTCCTGAAAATCTTCAAAGGTGTTTTATTCTTCAAATCTTCAAACATCTGAACACCTCACACACTATATGCTCCTGATCCATTTCTCTAAGCACTCATTTTCTTCAAGATTCCTCAATTGTGTGGATTTTCGATCTGTACAACTCTGGAACCTAAGACAAAGAACGCTTAGTGAAATTCCTCAAGGCTCAACCGGTCAAATTCCTCAAAACTTGTCTTTTTGAAAAATCTTCTGAGAACGCATATGACCTCTCCAAATTCCTCGCACCTACACTCTGTTCACAGGTACTCATGTCCACTGCTGAATCACTAGGTTCTCATCAACTTAACTCATTTGCAGCGTTCCTCGAAGAAAAACTGCATACTTCTTCAGAGTGTTCAATTGTTCAAATTCCTCATCTGAAGAAAATGGCTGAAGGAAAGAGACCGCAGAAAGGAGGAAAGAAACCGGAGGTCATGACAGCTTTCGAGATCCCTGATGACATATACAAAGACTATTGCACACCTAATGAAGCCAAATTTGGCAAAGAGAACAAAAATCAGCGCAAAGTGCGCATTCAGAGGATTGAACGAAGATGGGCACGAGAATGGAGGGAATATTGATATGTTACTCCAAAGTACATGAAGAAATTCGCCTTAAATCCTCCATGCCCAACAGCTCCATTGGCACCTGGCCAAGTAGCTAATCCCACCAGCATCAAGCGTGGTGAGGACTTTCCTGAAGAATGGGCTAGGCGCCAAGCAAAATTGGCACGACAAGCCAAGGAGGCAGTGAGGAAATTCAATGAGGATTCTGCTGCTGCTGCTGCTACTGAGGCCTCGGTCAAGCCGAGGAAATCAATGCCAAAGAAGCCTGCTCGCAAGCCAAGTGCTTCACCAACAGCGCCCTCACGGCCAAGTTCCTCAGCTATGCCCTCACGGCAAATTCCTCAGACCACTACTGCCCCACCAAAGTCCTCAACTCCTGTGCATCTGGCTACATGTCAAAGGACTATGGGTTTCTCAATTGCTTCTGGTGTCTCAGCAAGTTCCTCAGCTGCACCAATGTCCTCATCAGGCCCCACTCTGTTGAAGACTAAAGCAACAGCAGGACGCGGTCCTCGGCCAAGTCCAAGGAAGAAACAGGTTGCATTCCAAGTGCCCTCTGATGATGAAGCTTCTGATGAAGAACTTGCAGAAATCATCAGAGACAGACAAGTGAAGGCCGCTAGAGCCAAAGGCACATCCGTGCCACTGCTTTTGGATCCGAGGAAAATCCTCGACTACATTGACCTCTGGCACAAGGATCCAAACACCCCCATGCCTGAATTTCAACTGACTCCTGGTCAAAGTCACATGCTGACCCATTTCATCTCTCAAGAGAAATGGAAGTTTGAAAAGGCTCGTGAAATCAAGAAGGCTCAATACAGGAAGGAGAAGCTCCTGAAGAAGAATGTTGTCAGAATGACACCTGAGGAACTTCTCCAGGCTCAGTCTGAGATTCAAGCCCTCAGCAAGGACTTCGATGCATACTATGCTAATTGGCAAGGAGCCAAAGTGAGATTCGTCAACCTGACGAAGAAAATGTCAACTGTTGCAGCCCCATCGCAACAAGAAAATCCTCAGGCTGCAGACTCTGCTCAGCCTGCTGAAGAACATGCCAGCACCGCTGATGACTTTCAGGCTGCTGAAGAAAATGTAAGTTCCAGGGCTGATGACTCCATTCCAGCCGCTGAAGAAATTGCCAGGGCATCCACTAGTGGTGCGCCTGAAGAGATCAGGGCAACTGCATCAGTTGCGCCTAAAGAAAATCAACCACAGTCCTCAGCTCCTCCCGCGCCTACACCAACTCCAATTCTTCCTTCTGCCTATGAAGTGAAGAAGACAAAGGCTGCAGAGCGAGCTGCAGTGAAGAAAAGGAAGGCATCAGCTGCATCAAATTCTTCAGCTGTGAAGAAAATGAAGCCAATGACCAGCTCACTTGAACATCCAATTGATGACGTTCCAATTTCCTCCATGTCATCAAAGGAAATTGTTCCTTTTGGGAAGACTACAAGATCCCAAGCGGATCTAATGAAGAAAATCATTCTGCTGCTTCGTCAGAGCCGATTGATGAAGAAATTGAAGTGGATACAATCCCTTCAGCGACAGTCACTTCCTCACCTATGCCTCAGTTCACAGCTGAAGAGGGCTGGTGTAGAAGAAATTGAAGATGAAGATGTGGATATTGGATGCACTACACCAGTGATGAATGATGACTTTTGGGAAAGTCAGCATCCCAATACTCCTCTATTCACTCCTATTCAACAGATTCCTCTGTCCCCGGCAACAACTGTTCAAATGGGCTCTGAAGAAACTCATCCCACTTCCTCTGTTCATGAAGAAATTCCAGCCACTAGTGCCGAAGAACCTACTGCTGCTGATCCATAGATTGCACAAAAGGAACCAGAAATTCCTCAGCCTGAAGCACCTGAGATCGTGATTCCTGAGGTAGTACTGCAAATCACTGACATTCCTCTGCCGAAGCCAAAGAATCCGTTCTCAAGCAAACAGAAGTTCAAGGCTGAAGACTTCTTTTCCGAGCATGTGTTCTTCACTGACTACAACCCATATGACTCTGCTCGCATAAGGAAGAGGCGTTTCTGGACTGCTAGTCAAGACAACTTCTATTCCTCAGTGCTATTTGACAAGGAGAAAATCTTCGATCATGAACATATTCCTCATGTGGATATGGAATCTCTGCCATGCTTCGAGCCAGTCCTCAGTGTTCTTCACGATGCAGGATTGCTCAATTTCTGCAATGACATCTGTCATTGGAATGAAGAACTCATTCTTCAGTTCTACGCCACTCTGCATATCACTGGAGACGCTGAAGATGTTAATTCATGGGTGTTGGATTGGATGACCGAAAACACTCACTACAAGGCACCGGCAACCAAATTGCTTCATGTCCTTCCTCTTGATCCTCCCCATGATAGTGCACGCTGCATCTACAATGACCCTGAATTGTCAAATCATTATATGCAAGTGCTCATGAAGCCTTTGAAGCCTGGGCAGGCCCCACGAACCAAATTCCTCGTCAAGGAATTGCTCTATGTGCCCCGGACTGTCTATCGAATCCTGACGAAGACAATGAGTCCTATCAAAGGCCACGACTCAAATGATGAAGATGTCATTGGCATCATGAAGAACATGCTTTTCAACATAATTCATGGCGTTCCCGTCAACTTCCATGATTTCTTCATGAGGACTCTGGCTAATGTTGCTATGTCACCTTTTGAGTTGAAGCCCTATGCACCTTGGATTATGAGATTCATAAGGGCAAGATCTTCACTGAATTACAAAGCTGACACTCTGAACCATGGTAGCTACTTGCCTCCCATTGAAGTCCTCAAGAGGCCAGTTTCATCATCTGATGATAAAGGCAAGGCAGCTGTTGTGATCCATGAAGGCATTCGTCCATTGGATGGTCAATTTCGCCTGGCTACATCTTACTCAACCAATGATGATTCTGCCACACATGACACTGCCGCAAATACCTCAGCCAAGCACAGGCCTCAAGCCACAACACCCAGGGTGATGACTGACCGTGAGTTGCTCCTCAGTCTTCATCAGAAGGTTGATCGCAATCACAAATGGGTAAAGCGTCAGTTTGCTGCAATTCTTCACAACATGACCTCAACACATAATGCAGTGAAGAAAAACCATTATCACCTTCATGAAACCCTCAATCGCACCTGGGCTGTTCTCACTCATGTATATAGCGCGGAAGAACTGAAGACTATGGGTCTCCAGGAAGCATTTGACTGGTCTGCACCACCTCCGAAGAAATTCAAGAGGGTCAAAGTTCCTGATCTGGTGGCCAGCTCTTATTCTTCATCGCGTGAAACTGATGAGCATGAAGATTTGGACGACACTGCGGCAGGCCCTACTTCAACAAACAACCCCGACAACGCTGGCGCTCCTCCATCAACTTGAAATTCTTCAGGGGCGTTAGTCATCAGTTTCAATCCTTTTGGTCATTTGATGACAAAAGGGGGAGAAATATGAGTTAGTCTTCAAGCGGGTTTATATTATGGGCGTTTTTTTAAGTTACAACTCTCGTTCTTCCGAAACTTTTATTGGATCGAGTTGTAATCTTAAACCCGATGGTGCCCTGATACTTTTGGATGGTGCTCTGATACTTTTGTTGCACTATGCTCCGATACTTTTGATGCTTTCGGCATGCTTATTCCTCGTAAATATTATTGCATGCATGCTGAATTTCATCAGGCACCATATTTCATCATGCATTTCAAATTCTTCATATTATATATCAAATGCGTGTATGAATTACAAGATATAGGGGGAGTTCTCCATGATTCAACTCTTCAAATGTGCATTGCCTCAAAAGCAAATTCCTCACTATGCACATCTTCGGGGGGAGTTCTTCTATATCTTGCAATCAAATTCCTCAACATCAGTATTTACACTTCATATGTTTATCCCCGTTGAAAACTTAACCTATGTTGTCATCAATCACCAAAAAGGGGGAGATTGTAAGTGCATCTAGTGCCCCTTAGTGATTTTGGTGTATTGAAGACTTATAGGTTAAGGGACTGATGCGTTTGTGAGTGTACACAGGTCTGTAAGTCTATGAGGAGTTTGATATTTACAGAGAAAGTCGACCCCTAAAAATGAAGTTCTTCGACTGAAGACTTTGATATTCTGAAGACTTTCCGAAGACTTTGAAAGTGAAGAAATTGGTGTGACCATTGAAGACTTGGTATTCATTTGAGGAACATGAAGCGTGAAGACTTTTGTTTTCGTAGTTTCATTTTCTCTTTCTTGAGTCATAGGAAACACCGTACTGTTAAAGGGGGTCGAGGAAATACTAAGGAAAAATTTCCATGTGATGCTCAACTCAAAATCCTACACCTACCAATCCCTTCGAGTGAAGCCATTGGAAATCTCATATAGTTCAGTCATTTTCTTCAGTGACAGAGACGCAGTTCTTCTGGTCACTGAGGACTTTGCTCTGACTGAGGAGTTAGGAATTCGCCAGTGCGAATTGCCTACACAGTGAGGAACATGATAGCCCTGAGGAATTTGAGAGTCAAATTTCCGACCGTTGCTGTGTTGCGCGCCAGCTGTCCCAAAATATCCTATCCACCTAACGGTCATATCATTGAAGGGCATTTATGTCTTATCATGTCGGGCTGCTCCCTAGGCTATAAATAGCCGCCCCCTACAACCACTAGTTGGTTGGCTGCTCCGAGAGAACTTGACACTTGTCATTTGAGAGCAACCCATCCTCCGAGGACTTTGAGCGAAAATCATCAAGTGAGGAAAATCCCAAAACCAAACCCCCACAAACCCAAAGTGATTGAGCATCACTAAAGAAATTGATCCCGCGTGGATCCGACGCTTGTTACCTTTGAAGACTGTGCTTCTTCCAGACGGTTAGGCGTCAAGGTCTAGAGCATCCAAGAGGAATTGTGGATCGCCGAGTGACCAAGTCTGTGAAGGTTTGGAAGTCACCTGAAGACTTACCACGAGTGATTGGACGAGGCCTGCGTGGTCTTAGTTCAAGGAGAATACAGTGAGGACTGGGTGTCCTGAGTTGCGGCTCAGTGACTGGGTGTCTGGGACTGCGTGTCCTCGAGTTTAAATACTCAGCCGCTCCAACCAGACGTACAACTGAGACAGCAGTTGGAACTGGTTTACCAAATCATTGTCTTCACCAACTAACTGGTTCTATCTCCTCAACCCTTTCATTTCCTCATTACTGTGTTGAATGTTTGTTCGTATCTGTGCTTGAAGACTTTGACTGAAGACTTTCTCAAATTTCTCAGTTCAATTTCTTCAGTCTGTTTGTCTTCATCTTGTGTTATCCTGTGATTACACTTTCTGTACTCTGTGCTAGTCTTCATTTCATCTTGATGACCATGCTTGTATCCTGTTATGTTTACTTCTGAGTACTTATTCCGCTGCAAGTAGTTCTTCGCTAAGGAATTTCCTCACCAGCAAATTCCTCAGTGAAGAATTCATAAAAATCGCCTATTCAACCCCCCCCCCCTCTAGTCGATATAACGCACTTTCAAGAATACTCTATGTGCTTCACTTATATCTTTTGAGCTTGATAGTTTTTTGCTCTAGTGCTTCACTTATATCTTTTAGAGCACGGTGGTGATTTATTTTTGTAGAAATTACTAGTCTCTCATGCTTCACTTATATTATTTTGAGAGTCTTTTAGAATAGCATGGTATTTGCTATGGTTATAAAATTGGTCCTAGAATGGTAGGCATCCAACTTGGGTATAATAAAAACTATCATAGGAAGTGAATTGGATGCTATGATCAATTTGATACTTGATAATTGTTTTGAGATATGGAGGTAGTGATATTAAAGTCATGCTAGTTAGGTTATTATGAATTTAAAGAATGCTTTTGTTGAAGTTAGCAAGTCTCGTAGCTTGCACGTATGGTTAAAGTTGTGTAACAAATTTGAAACATGAAGTGTACCTGGCTTGTGCATCCTTATGAGTGGCGGTCGGGGACGAGCGATGGTCTTTTCCTACAAATCTATCCCCCTAGGAGCATGCGCGTAATACTTGATTTTTGATGACTTCTAAATTTTTGCAATAAGTATATGAGTTCTTTTGACGAATGTTGAGTCCATGGATTATACGCACTTTTACCTTTCTGCCATTGCTAGCCTCTTCGGTACCGTGCATTGCCCTTTCTCACCTTGAGAGTTGGTGCAAAATTCACCGGTGCATCCAAACCCCGTGATACAATACGCTCTATCACACATAACCTCCTTATATCTTCCTCAAAACAGCCACAATGCCTACCTATTATGGCATTTCCATACCCATTCCGAGATATATTGCCATGCAACTTTCCACCGTTCCATGCTTCAACATCATGGCATACTTTACTTTTGTCATATTGCCATTGCATGATCATGTAGTTGACATCGTATTTGTGGCAAAGCCACCATGCATTATTTTTCATACATGTCACTCTTGATTCATTGCACCATTCCGGTACACCGCCGGAGGCATTCATATAGAGTCATATCTTGTTCTAGTTTTGAGTTGTAATTCTTATGTTGTAATCAATAGAAGTGTGATGATCATCATTATTAGAACATTGCCCAAAGAAAAAAAGAAGAAAGGCCAAAGAAAAAAAGGCCCAAAAAAAGAAAAAAAGAAAAAAAAGGAAAATAAATAAAAAGGGCAATGTTACTATCTCTTTTTCCACACTTGTGCTTCAAAGTACCACCTTGTTCTTCATGTAGTGAGTCTCATATATTGTGCTTCAAAGTAGCACCATGTTTTTCATATAGTGAGTCTCATAAGTTGTCTTTTTCATGCTAGTGGGAATTTTTCATTATAGAACTTGGCTTGTATATTCCTACGATGGGCTTCCTCAAATGCCCTAGGTCTTCGTGAGCAAGCAAGTTGGATGCACACCAACTAGTTTTCTTTTGTTGAGCATTCATTTATAGCTCTAGTGCATCTGTTGCATGGCAATCCCTACTCCTCATGTTGACATCAATTAATGGGCATCTCCATAGCCCGTTGATTATCCTCGTCAATGTGAGACTTTCTCCTTTTTTGTCTTCTCCACACAATCCCCATCATCATATTCTATTCCACCCATAGTGCTATATCCATGGCTCACGCTCATGTATTGCGTGAAGGTTGAAAAAGTTTGAGATTATTTAAGTATGAAACAATTGCTTGGCTTGTCATCAGGGGTATAGAAGTTGGGAACATCTTTGTGTGACGAAAATGAAGCATAGCCTAACTATATGATTTTGCAGGGATGAACTTTCTTTTGCCATGTTATTTTGAGAAGACATGATTACTTTGATTAGTATGCTTGAAGTGTTACTATTTCTGTTATCAATATGAACTTTTATTTTGAATCATTTGGATCTGAACATTCATGCCACAATAAAGAAAATATATGCTAGGTAGCATTCCACATCAAAAATTCTCTTTTTATCATTTACCTACTCGAGGACGAGCAGGAATTAAGCTTGGGGATGCTTGATATGTCTCCAACTTATCTATAATTTTTGATTGTTCCATGCTATTATATTACCCCTTTTGGATGTTTATGGGCTTTATTTTACACATTTATATCATTTTTAGGACTAACCTACTAACCGAAGGCCCAGCCCATATTGCTATTTTTTTGCCTATTTCAGTATTTCGAAGAAAAGGAATATCAAATGGAGTCCAAACGGAATGAAAACTTCGGGAGCGTGATTTTTGGAACGAACATGATCCAGAGGACTTGGAGTGCAAGCGAAGAAGCTTCCTGATGACCCACAAGTATAGGGGATCTATCGTAGTCCTTTCGATAAGTAAGAGTGTTGAACCCAACGAGGAGCAGAAGGAAATGTTAAGCGGTTTTCAGCAAGGTATTCTCTGCAAGTACTGAAATAAGTGGTAACAGATAGTTCTGTGATAAGATAAATGGTAACGAGCAACAAGTAACAAAAGTAAATAAAGTGCAGCAAGGTGGCCCAATCCTTTTTGTAGCAAAGGACAAGCATGGACAAACTCTTATAATAGGAAAAGCGCTCCCGAGGACACATGGGAATATCGTCAAGCTAGTTTTCATCATGCTCATATGATTTGCGTTCGGTACTTTGATAATTTGATATGTGGGTGGACTGGTGCTTGGGTACTGCCCTTACTTGGACAAGCATCCCACTTATGATTAACCTCTATTGCAAGCATCTGCAACTACAACAAAATTATTAAGGTAAACCTAACCATAGCATGAAACATATGGATCCAAATCAGCCCCTTACGAAGCAACGCATAAACTTGGGTTTAAGCTTCTGTCACTCTAGCAACCCATCATCTACTTATTACTTCCCAATGCCATCCTCTAGGCCCAAATAATGGTGAAGTGTTATGTAGTCAACGTTCACATAACACCACTAGAGGTTAGACAACATACATCTTATCAAAATATCGAACGAATACCAAATTCACATGACAACTAATAGCAAGACTTCTCCCTTGTCCTGAGGAACAAACGTAATTACTCACAAAGCATATTCATGTTCATAATCAGAGGGGTAATAATGTGCATAAAGGATCTGAACGTATGATCTTCCACCAAATAAACCAACTAGCATCAACTACAAGGAGTAATCAACATTACTAGCAACCTACTAGCACTAATCCCGGACTTGGAGACAAGAATTGGATACAAGAGATGAACTAGGGTTTGGAGATGATATGGTGCTGGTGAAGATGTTGATGGAGATTGCACTCTTCCGATGAGAGGAGCGTTGGTGATGACGATGGTGATGATTTCCCCCTCCCGGAGGGAAGTGTCCCCGGCAGAACAGCTCTGCCGGAGCCCTAGATTGGTTCCGCCAAGGTTCCGCCTCGTGGCGGCGGAGTCTCGTCCCGAAAGGTTCTCTTCTATTTTTTTCTCATCGAAAGACTTCATATGGGAGAAGTTGGACGTCGGAGAGCCACCAGGGGGCCCACGAGGTAGGGGGCGCGCCAGGGGGGCGCCCCCCACCCTCGTGAGCAGGGTGTGGGCCCCCTGGCCTTCATCTTTGGCGATGATTTTTCTTTATTTATTTTAAGGTATTCCGTGGAGTTTCAGGGCTTTTGGAGTTACGCAGAATAGTCCTTCAATATTTGCTCCTTTTCCAGCCCAGAATTCCAGCTGTCGGCATTCTCCCTCTTCATGTAAACCTTGTAAATTCAGAGAGAATAGCCATAAGTATTGTGACATAACGTGAAATAATAGCCCATAATGCAATAAATATTGACATAAAAGTATGATACAAAATGGACGTATCAACTCCCCCAAGCTTAGACCTCGCTTGTCCTCAAGCGAAAAGCCGATAACAATAAATATGTCCTCATGTTTAGAGGTAGAGGCGTCGATAAAAATAAAATACAGACATGAAGGCATCATGATTATTTCATAACAGCAACATATATAGATTTTGTCAGATGATTACTTATGCCCAAGTGATGACCTTTTCACAAAGCCAAAATATGAATCAGAAAACTTATTGAGCACCAACAAATTTATACCCTCAGTCACTGAAGCAATTGCAATTTATCAAAACATCGGAAAGAGTCTATGTCAGATCTTAAAAGCAAGTACACATACTCAACTATCACTTAGTCCTTCATGATTGCTAACACTCACGCGATACTTGTGGTTATGGAGTTTCAATCGGACACAGAGAAAGATAGGGGCTTATAGTTTTTGCCCCACAACCTTTTACCTCAAGGGTAATGTTAACAATAATAATTCACACTCCCCCACATCCAATTAGATATATATATATATATATCATGTTCTTTCCAACATGTTGAGCTTGCCAAAGGATAAAATGAAAAAGGAAAGGTGAAGATCACCGTGACTCTTGCATAAGGTAGAAGATAATAATAAAAGATAGGCCCTTCGCAGAGGGAAGCAGAGGTTGTCATGCGCGTTTAGGGTTGATGCACAAAATCTTAATGCAAAAGAACGTCACTTTATATTGCCCCTTGTATGTGAACCTTTATTATGCAGTCCGTCGGTTTTATTGCGTCCACAACAAGTTCGTACAAAGTTTATTTTCTCTGCACTAATAAGTCAAGCATATTTAGAGAGCAATTTTTATGCTTGCACCGATGACAACTTACTTGAATGATCTTACTCAATCCATAGGTAGATATGGTGGACTCTCATGGCAAAACTGGTTTTAAGGGTATTTGGAAGCACAAGTAGTATTTCTACTTGGTGCTGAGAATTTGGCTAGCATGAGGGGCAAAGGCAAGCTCAACACGGTAGAGGAACCATGACAACATACTTTATCTCAGATGTAAGAAAACATAACTCATTATGTTGTCTTCCTTGTCCAACATCAACTCTTTAGCATGTCATATTTTAATGAGTGCTCCCAATCATAAAATATGTCAATGATAATATATCTATATGTGAAACCTCTCTTTCCTTATTACTTCCTATTAATTGCAACGATGACCAAAGCTATATTTGCCAACTCCCAACAACTTTAAACCATCATACTTTTTCTATGTGGAGTCATTACTTTCACTAAGATCAATACGAACTCTTTGATTCTTTTTATTCTTTTTATTCTAATCACCCAAGATCATGGCAAAATACTCAAGCCCTTGACTCAACACTAATCTTTATTATATAGCTCACGGACTCGATTACAAAGAAAGATCATAAAGCAAAACTCAAAACTAGATCATGCCATGACTTTATTTTACTAAATCAAGATACTACTAATAGGATCGAACTAAGAAAAATAGTAAAGATAGGGGTTGTGATGGTGATACGATACCAGGGCACCTCCCACAAGCTTGGCAGTTGCCAAGGGGAGTGCCCATACCCAGGTGATTATTTCTCCTTCCTTGTTGTTGGCGGTGGAGGTGTTGAATTTTTCTTCTCCAGCTTGTGTCTGAGGCTAAAATTTTCCTCCCATAGATCCTCATTCTCGAGCTCAAGTTTCATTATCTTTTTGCATAGTGCTGCCTTGCTGTCCTGCGAAAAACGAGGTGGGATAGATTGGACCTTAGGGAGGCTTGACTTCTTGAACTCCACATGCATATCACCAGGTTGAGGTAGGGGATAGTCCTCTTCGTCGGAACTCATTTCCTCCTTCCTCTTTGGATCATAGTCTTCTTCTTCCTCCGTGGTCCAGCCATAATGCTCTGCATCCCCATATACTTTTGGATTTGCAATATAATCAGCCATGTAGCTCTCTCCCTCTGAATCTTGGGAAGACATCTTGCCCTAATCTGCAACAGCAACAGCTAGAAACGAAAACAGAGGATATTTGCGTGATACATGGGTCAAAACCTTCGGGAGTATATATAATGAATTTTTACCGACCAAAATACGTATCGTGCAAGGAAACGGAGTCCGGAGGGCACACGAGGTGCTCACGAGGTAGGGGCGCGCCCAGGGGGTAGGGCACGCCCTCCACCCTCGTGGAGGCCTCGTGTCCTCCCCGGACTGCTACTTATTTTTCTATTTTTCTAAATATTCCAAAACGGAGAAATATTGCCTTAAAAATTGTTTTGGAGTCGGTTTACTTACCGTATCACATACCTATTCCTTTTCGGAGTCTGGAACGTTCTGGAAAGTGTCCCTTATGTATTCCTCCGGGGTTACGATTTCAATAGTATTAGTTTCAACATTTATAGGATTACTTGAGATATAGTGTTTGATCCTTTGACCGTTTACCACCTTCGGATTTGTGCCTGCGAAGTTGTTGATTTTTATGGCACCGGAACGATAGACCCCCTTGATAACGTAGGGACCTTCCCATTTGGAGAGAAGTTTTCTTGCAAAAAATCTTAAACAAGAGTTGTATAGTAATACATAATCACCTACATTAAACTCACGCTTTTGTATCCTTTTGTCATGCCACCTTTTAACTTTTTCTTTAAACAACTTGGCATTTTCATAAGCTTGGGTTCTCCATTCATCAAGTGAGCTAATATCAAATAACCTCTTCTCACTGGCAAGTTTGAAGTCATAGTTGAGCTCTTTAATAGCCCAATAAGCCTTATGTTCTAATTCGAGAGGTAAGTGACAAGCTTTTCCATAAACCATTTTATACGGAGACATACCCATAGGATTTTTGTATGCAGTTCTATAGGCCCATAATGCATCATTCAGTTTCTTGGACCAATTCTTTCTAGACCTATTGACAGTCTTTTGCAAAATTAATTTGAGCTCTCTATTGCTCAATTCTACCTGACCACTAGACTGCGGGTGATATGGAGATGCAATTCTATGATTAACGTCGTATTTAGCAAGCATCTTACGGAAAGCACCATGAATAAAGTGTGAACCACCATCAGTCATTAAGTATCTAGGGACTCCAAACCTCGGAAAAATAACTTCCTTAAGCATTTTAATAGAAGTGTTATGATCAGCACTACCAGTTGGAATAGCTTCTACCCACTTAGTAACGTAATCAACAGCAACTAAAATATGAGTGTAACCATTAGAGGCAGGAAAAGGTCCCATATAATCAAAGCCCCAAACATCAAATGGCTCAATAACAAGTGATAATTCATAGGCATTTCTTGACGTCTACTGATATTACCAATTCTTTGACATTCATCGCAAGATAAAACAAACTTACGGGAATCCTTGAAGAGAGTAGGCCAATAAAAGCCGGATTGCAATACCTTATGTGCAGTTCTATCTCCAGCGTGGTGTCCTCCATAAGCCTCGGAGTGACACTTGCGTAGGATCTGTTCCTGTTCATGCTCAAGTACACAACGTCTAATAACACCATCTACTCCTTCCTTATAAAGATGTGGGTCATCCCAAAAGTAGTGTCTCAAGTCATAGAAAAACTTTTTCTTTTGTTGGTATGTGAAGCTAGGTGGTATAAATTTAGCAACAATATAATTAGCATAATCAGCATACCAAGGAGTGCTACAAGAAGTACTTATGACATTTAGTTGCTCATCAGGAAAGCTATCATCGATAGGTAGTGGGTCATCAAGAACATTCTCTAGTCTAGACAAATTGTCTGCAACGGGGTTCTCACCTCCTTTTCTATCAACAATATGTAAATCAAATTCTTGAAGCAAGAGAACCCATCTAATGACTCTAGGTTTTGCATCTTTCTTTTCCATAAGATATTTAATAGTAGCATGATCTGTGTGAATAGTTACTCTAGAATCAACAATATAGGGTCTGAATTTATCACAAGCAAATACAACCGCTAAAAGTTCCTTTTCGGTAGTAGCATAATTTCTTTGAGCATTGTCCAGAGTCTTACTAGCATAATGGATAACATTCAATTTCTTATCAACTCTTTGCCCTAGAACAGCACCTACAGCTCACTAGCATCACACATAATTTCAAAGGGTAAATTCCAATCAGGTGGCTGAACAACAGGTGCAGAGATTAATGCTTTCTTAAGTATTTCAAATGCTTCTACACAATCATCATCAAAGACAAATGGTACATCTTTTTGTAATAAATTAGTCAGAGGCCGAGAGATTTTTGAGAAGTCCTTAATGAACCTCCTATAAAATCCGGCGTGACCAAGGAAACTTCTTATACCTTTGATGTCCTTGGGACATGGCATATTTTCAATAGCATCAACCTTGGCTTTATCAACTTCAATACCTCTTTCAGAAACTTTGTGCCCCAAGACAATACTTTCATTAACCATAAAGTGGCACTTTTCCCAATTCAAGACAAGATTAGTTTATTCACATCTCTGCAAAACTCGAGCAAGATTGCTCAAGCAATCATCAAAAGAGGAACCATAGACGGAAAAGTCGTCCATGAAAACCTCACAAATTTTCTCACAAAAGTCAGAGAATATAGCCATCATGCATCTTTGAAAGGTAGCAGGTGCATTACATAAACCAAAAGGCATACGTCTATAAGCAAAAGTACCAAAAGGGCATGTAAAAGTAGTCTTTGATTGATCTTTAGCCGACACAGGTATTTGAGAAAAACCAGAATAACCATCTAGAAAGCAATAATGTGTATGTTTGCATAATCTTTCTAGCATTTGATCAATAAAAGGTAAGGGGTAATGATCTTTCTTAGTAGCCTTATTTAATTTGCGGAAATCAATTACCATCCTATAACCTGTGATAATCCTTTGCGGAATCAGTTCATCTTTATCATTAGGGACAACAGTAATACCTCCCTTCTTAGGGACACAATGGATAGGACTTACCCACTAACTATCAGCAACGGGATAAATTATACCTGCCTCCAGAAGCTTGAGTATTTCCTTTCTTACCACTTCTTTCATTTTAGGATTCAAATGTCGTTGAGGATCACGAACTGGTTTAGCATCTGCTTCCAAATTTATTTTATGTTGGCATAGAGTGGGACTGATGCCCTTAACATCATCCAGAGTATATCCAATAGCGGCACAATGCTTCTTCAGAGTTTTCAATAATCTTTCTTCTTCATGCTCTGAAAGGTTAGCGCTAATAATGATAGGATATATTTTCTTTTCATCAAGATAAGCATATTTAAGATTATCAGGCAACGGTTTAAGCTCAAACACGGGATCATCCTTGGGTGGAGGAGGATCCCCTAGGATTTCAACAGGCAAATTGAGTTGCAGAATAGGTTCCTGTTTAAAGAATACTTCATCTATTTCCCTTCTTTCATGCATGAACATATCATTTTCATGGTCTAGCAAATAGTGTTCTAAAGGATCACTAGGAGGTACAACAATAGAAGCAAGACCAATAATTTCATCCTTACTAGGAAATTCTTCCTCACGATGTTGTTTACTAAATTTAGAGAAATTAAACTCATGAACCATATCATCCAAGCCAACTGAGGGAGTCCTGGACTAGGGGGTGTCCGGACAGCCGGACTATCATCATCCGCCGGACTCCAAGACTACGAAGGTACAAGATTGAAGACTCTGTCCCGTGTCCGGATGGGACTTTCCTTGGCGTGGAAGGCAAGCTTGGCAATACGGATATGTAGATTTCCTACCATTGTAACCGACTCTGTGTAACCCTAGCCTCCTCCGGTGTCTATATAAACCGGAGGGCTTTAGTCCGTAGGACAACATACATTACAACAATCATACCATAGGCTAGCTTCTAGGGTTTAGCCTCCTTGATCTCGTGGTAGATCCACTCTTGTACTACCCATATCATCAATATTAATCAAGCAGGACGTAGGGTTTTACCTCCATCGAGAGGGCTCGAACCTGGGTAAAAACATCGTGTCCCTCGTCTCCTGTTACCATCCGCCTAGACGCACAGTTCGGGACCCCCTACCCGAGATCCGCCGGTTTTGACACCGACATTGGTGCTTTCATTGAGAGTTCCTCTGTGTCATCACCGATAGAGCGGATGCCTCCACCCGTCTTCAAAGACGGTGTTTTCGCCGAAGGGGCCTTAGCCGCCGGCCAAACTATCCGGCTTGGTGGTTTTCTAATGACCGCCTGTCCGGCCGCCGCTTTGACAATGACTTCGCAAGTTGTTAGAAGCAATCTTCACGTCAGCCCTAAAGCTGCCGAACAGTTGGACCCAATAGAGCTCTCATCTGTTAATGAGCTCTTGGATCGCATCGCTGCCCTGGGAGTCGCTACGGACTACAACCAGATTGGGCTTAAAACCGATCTGAGAGAGATTAACTCTCCCCAGGCCACCCACCACATCGCAGTGGTGGAGGAGCAATACGGCAACTCTTTGCCTGTGTTGAAAACAATTCATGTCCGGATTCCCGAACCCTCCATGCCGGATCCCCGCGGAGGGACGGACTTCGATCGAGCATTGAACTTAAAATCATGCATCGCCTCGGACTCGCTGGATTGTGTCCAGCAAACCAAGCTTCCGAATTCGGAAACCCCTCGGCCTTTGAACCCCAAGATGGGCAGGGAGCCGGATTTTATCCCACCCACCCGCCCAGACATATGCGATCTATCTCTAATACGGCAAGAGCCTGCTGAAACAGTACATCACTACTGGGCCAGATTCCTCCTGGTTATGGACAGGATAAAGGACTGCCGAGAGGAAAACGCAATATCAATCTTCTGCAATAACTGTACGGACAAGGGAATACTAAACGCCATTGATCGTCGCAAAATTACGCGCTTCACTGATCTGGCATCCATTGTACGAAAGTACTATGCGATGGAGAGCTTCCGGAAAACCGAAAATCAATTTTGGGATAATCCGGCCCCAAACCCAGTCCGCAGCAAAAGGGCACCTTACACTCAGGCCCCAGATGCAAAAACGAAAAAACAAAAACCCAATAAGGGAAACGGAACCGTACTCGAGGGATGGCTCAATGGACCCTGTAAGCTTCATAGTACAGAGGGAGCCGTCCCAACACATAGCCTTCAAGCATGTTGGATATTACGGCAGGTGGCCAAAAGTGGCGAAGAGCTTCTAGCTCCGGGAAACCACTCCAACAATACCAGCACGGTATCAACAGTCTTCGAGACCTTCGCATCAAATAATATGCGAAAGCGAACAATCCGCGGACTCGCCGAAGTCTACCAAGTAGCAACAGCAAATCCATGGAGCGACACAGCTATTACCTTCAACGCCAGCGACGAGCCTAAATTCCGAACAACCAGAGCCCCAGCCGCACTGGTACTTAGTCCCATAGTGGACGGCTTTCGACTGACAAAAGTCCTCATGGATGGCGGCAGCGGACTAAACCTCATTTACGAGGAAACTCTACGAAAAATGGAGATCGATTGGAGCCGTATTGAGCGAAGCAGCACAACCTTTAGAGGAATAATCCCTAGCCGGGAAGCGCGCTGCACCGGAAAAATCACACTCGATGTGGTGTTCGGCTCTTCGGACAATTACAGATCCGAAGAAGTCACGTTCCAGGTGGCCCCGTTCAGCAGCGGGTATCACGCCATATTAGGACGAGAGGCATTCACAATTTTTCAAGTAGTACCTCATTACGGGTACATGAAGCTCAAAATGCCTGGGCCCAGCGGAATAATCACTCTCGCTAGTGATCCGGACATAGCACTCCGCGCCAAAAACAAGACAGCCGCACTAGCCCTCGAGGCACTATCCGAAGCCTTAGCGGCAGAAGAACTCACCGTGCTGCGCTCTACGGTGAACAGGGACGAGGTGATACTCGATAAAAGATCCAAGTCCACCTCCTTCAAACCAGCAGATGAGATAATAAAATTCCAGGTCCATCCAACGGACCCAACAAAAACGGCCTCCATTGGAGCACAATTGAACCCCGAAGTAGACGCCGCACTACGCGAATTCCTTCGGGAAAATTGGGATATCTTCGCCTGGCATCCTTCGGACATGCCCGGAATCCCACGCAGGTTGGCAGAACACAGCCTAAACATCCTAAAAGGATTCAAGCCAGTCAAACAGGCTCTTTGATGATTTTCCGAACCCAAAAGACAAGCAATGGGAGAAGAGCTAGCCAAACTATTGGAAGCCGGATTCATTAGAGATATCAAACAGCCGGACTGGCTAGCAAATCTGGTGATGGTACCAAAGAAGGATAAATCCTGGCGCCTCTGTGTCGATTTTAAAGACCTTAATAAGGCTTGCCCAAAGGATCCCTTCCCTCTCCCCCGCATCGATCAAATTATCGATGCTACAGCAGGGCACGATTCGTTGTGCTTCCTGGACGCATACTCTGGCTATCATCAAATCAAGATGGCGGAAGCAGACCAAGCCGCAACGGCATTCATCACTCCATATGGACCATTCTGCTTCAACACGATGCCCTTCGGACTTAAAAATGCCGGTGCAACATATCAGCGCATGATTCAAACATGTCTGGCCACCCAGATCGGCAAAACAGTCGAGGCATACGTAGACGACGTAGTCGTCAAAACAAAACACGTCGAAACTCTAGTAGATGATTTTAGGCTCACATTCGACAACCTCAGAGCATATGACATCAAGCTGAATCCGGAAAAATGCATTTTCGGCGTACCAGCCGGAAAGCTGCTGGGCTTCATTGTATCCGGTAGAGGAATCGAAGCAAATCCGGCTAAAATCCAAGCTCTGTCACAGTTGGATATTCCAAAAGACCTCAAACAAATAAAAAAATTAACAGGATGCGTGGCAGCCTTAAGCCGCTTTATCTCCCGTCTAGGAGAAAAGGCGTTGCCCCTCTATCGCCTCCTCAGGTGCACCGAACACTTTGAGTGGATGGATGCTGCCACTGCCGGACTCGAAGAAATAAAGGCCATATTGGCAACAAACCCGGTCCTGGCTGCGCCCACTCTGGGTGAACCAATGTTGTTATACATCGCAGCAACGCATCAAGTTGTAAGCGCAGTCCTTGTCGTCGAACGAGCGACAGAAGGGCATAAATTCCCTCTTTAAAAACCAGTGTATTATGTGTCCACTATGTTAACCCCCTGCAAATCCCGTTACCCGCACTATCAGAAGATAGCATATGCGGTGTTCATGGCGTCCCGAAAGCTCCGGCACTACTAACAGTGGCCTCTGAAGTACCACTCAATGACATTATAAATAACCGCGATGCAACGGGCAGGATTGCAAAATGGGCCATTGAGCTCTTACCATTCGACATAACTTACAAACCTCGACGAGCCATAAAGTCACAAGTTCTGGCTGACTTCGTCGCCGAATGGACAGAAACCGAACTCCCTAAAGAGTACGGCGCATACTCCAACTGGACTATGCATTTCGACGGCTCCAAAATGTTGGCCGGACTGGGGGCTGGCGTCGTACTGACGTCCCCAACCGGAGATACAGTCCAGTATGTACTTCAAATAATGTACACGGACTCCAACAACGCAGCCGAATACGAGGCCCTGTTACATGGTCTCCGGATGGCAGTCTCCATGGGCATTCAACGCCTGGAGGTGCGCGGGGATTCGAACCTTGCAATATCCCAAATAAACGGAGACTTTGACGCCAAGGATCCGAAAATGGCAGCATATCGCAACGCTGTCCTAAAAATGTCAGCTCGGTTTGAAGGACTGGAATTCCATCACATAGCTCGAGATAATAACCAAGCTTACTGGCACGCATCGGTGCGAAACGTGATGCCGTCCCTCCTAATATCTTCCTGGAACGGCTCTTCAAGCCATCCGTACTATGGGAAGAGGAGCCCGATAGTGACAAACCGGAGAAAACCGCACCAACCGGTGATTCGGCAGATGACATAACACCCTCAGCCCACGTCATAATGGCAGTAATCGCCCGTGGACAGAACCTTTCCTAGCCTACTTAATTAGGCAGGAACTTCCTGAAGACCAAAATGAGGCCCGCTGCATAGTCCGGCGATCGAAGGCCTACAAGGTCCACGAGGAAGAACTTTATAAGAAAAGTACCACCGGAGTCCTTCAGAGGTGTATCTCCGAAGAAGAAGAGCGAAACCTCCTGGCTGAAATTCATGCCGGACTAGGCGGACACCACGCAGCAGCTCGGGCCCTTGTAGGAAAGGCATTCCGTACAGGATTTTATTGGCCGACGGCCCGGGCAGACGCGCAGGACTTGGTCCAGCGATGCGTTGGTTGTCAGCTCTTTGCTAATCAGAGCCATATGCCACCCACCGCCCTCAAAACCATACCCATTACCTGGCCGTTTGCGGTCTGGGGGCTTGACATGGTTGGACCACTTAAAGGGGGAACCCACAAGCAAAGGTACCTATTGGTCATGGTGGATAAATTCACCAAATGGATAGAGGCCAAACCGGCCAAAATGGCAGAGTCCGACCAGTGATAGAGTTTATATCAGGGGTGGTACACCGTTATGGAGTCCCCCACAGCATCATCACCGACAACGGCACGAACTTCACAGCCGACGAGGTTAAGTCATGGTGCAAAAATATGGGCATCAAGCTCGACTACGCTTCAGTTTATCACCCTCAAACCAACGGTCAAGTGGAAAGAGCAAATGGTCTAATAATGAGCGGCATTAAACCCAGATTAGTGAGGTCACTTACTAAATCCGACACACAATGGGTCGAGGAGCTCGACTCCGTACTCTGGGGGCTGCGGACAACGCCTAACCATACTACCGGATTCACACCATTTTTTATGGTATACGGCGCAGAGGCAGTCTTGCCCTGTGACATTATTCATGACTCACCTCGAGTGCGCATGTATGAGGAAAGAGAGGCCAAACTTGATCGGCAGGACGGCTTGGACACATTGGAGGAAGAACGTGACGTCGCGAAGGCTCGTTCCACATTTTATCAGCAGCAGGCCCAAAGATATCAAAGCAGAGAAGTACGGGCCAAGACTTACAACGTTGGCGAACTAGTTCTACGCCTGCCGGACAAGAAAAAGGACAAGCTCAAGCCCAAATGGGAGGGTCCCTTCATTATCGATCAAGTCCTGACCGGCGGAGCATACCGTCTACAAAATGCGTCGGATAACCGACTCGAGCTGAACCCATGGAACGCAGCCCGCCTCCGACGATTCTATGCCTAGCGCCGGATTAAGAGTTCGTCCCCTTCCCCCGTCCAAAATTTTACACTTCGGATGTCTTTTGTTTCTCTTTTTATCCTTTTTATTTAAAAGCCCTTACGGGCCTTATTTCCGCATTTTTTGCATACGCGTGATGTGCCATCCGCACTCATTATTCCTGGGGGCTTCTTTTACAGAAGCTCAATTATACGGGTTTTATACCCAGCACATGTGTCAAGCTTCCGCATGTACCTTTTACTCGCCATTATATGCATCGATATGACTTAAGTTTTGGTCAAGCTGGGTTGCCTGGCTCCTGTGCTTACCCCTACGTTCCCGATTGTCCAGCTAGGAGGTAAAGGGAGCACCTCTGCGATTGTTACTGTCGGGTCAGCCGGATGTGTACCTCAGACTGGGTGAAGCCGAAAGCTAGCGTTCTTAAGGGAATATTCGGTCGGTGACTTAAAAGATGACTTTTTACCTATTTATCTATTTGCCCCCAGATGTTTTACTGCTTTCTTTGCAGTCCGGACATGCACTTTAGGGCATGCCTCCCAGGGAAAGGAACCCTTAACGGAACTATTCTCCCTGGAAGATGTTTCTTACTAACCATGTAATATAACATAACTAGTTGGGCACTTGTTTGATAAAGCACTAATGACCCCTACGCCTGGTCTCCATGCATACCACGGTTGTTTCTTAACCAAAGAGGTATTCGGACACACTCCGGACTCTAGGGTCCCGAGGTTGAAGCGAAAAGGTCGGCAAAGACAAACGATCTACAATCCGGCTAGAAGGCATTTCACATGTCACTTTAAAGGATAACATACATTGTCAAATTTACTGATTGTATTCCTCCTCAATCCCGTCTAACAGGCTGTCTAGTTTACAGTCCCGTTGGGAAAATTTGGCAGCCAACTCTACATGGCTGTATACTAAACTCACAGGGATCTCCTTCCCGTCGGGCCCCACCGGTCCAACTTCGGCCATGTGGTTGGGATCCGCCTTCTTGTACCGCGTCTTCACCATGGCCCAAGCCTCCCTGGCACCTTGACGGCAAGCCGAAATCTTCCACAAACGGAAGTGCTGCCGCACTCCCTGCAGCTTCTCCGCAACTCCCCGAGGCCCTCGGGTAGGGTGAGGTCTGGCCATAAAGCCTGAACGACGCCGCTCATTGCCTGCCGAACTCGTTCGAGTAGCTGCAACAGTTCGGGAAGTTGATCACCCGTTGATATGGGCATCTCCTCTGCAGGACGACCCGTGAGTATACCTACAAGACATATCATGTCAAAATACTTCCTCGCCGAACTCTTCTTTTCAAAAGAGCTCGCTCAAGCACTTACTATAAATGCCGTGACGAAGCCGCTGATTCTCCTTAACGGAGCCGGACAGCTCGGCCCGAACGCCTTTCAGCTCTTCTCCGAGCTTGGCGTGGGCATCCTGGAGCTTGTTCCTTTCCTGCTGAACCCTATTCAGCACACTCTCGCCGGCCTTTAGCTGGCGCAGCAATGCTTGCCTATCCGGATCTTGTCCGGCGGTATCTGCAATGTCATTATTAGACTCGCGCGCACGCCGCACAACGCTTATATTTATTAATAAAAATGTGTTACCAGGAGGGGTCTTTCCGTCTCCTCCTGCGGTAGCAAGTGCGGCCTCAAGTTGGGCCTTGCAATCTTGCAGCTCCCGAGACAGCTGGGCGTTCTTCTCGGTAAGTGCCTGCACTTTCAAATGATCCTTAAATCAGTTAGCATAACTACTTTAAGTCTCGGGGGCTACTGGTATATACAACCATTGAAATTCCCTTACCCGTGTGTCTTTCACATACTGCTCCGTGGCTCTGGTAAAACCATTTTGAGCGAGACGGAGATGCGCGTCCCCTGCGTTAAAGGCATCCAATGCCTCAGGGGAAAAGCACGCTTCACGAAATACTGTCCGGCGGCGCCTATGGTTCATGGCGCTCTCCACCTCAGACTTGGTGGCAGACAGTCTGTCGGTATCCTCCGTTGGAGAAGGATTCGGCTCGCGTCTTGCGCTTGCCTCCTCCTCCAGGCCGGGCGCTGGAGCCTGGCCGGCGTTGGTCGGATCGGCAATTCCTGTGCTCGCAGTCCGGCGAGCGCTTTTTCTCCTACACAGATCATGAGCACTCAGACGTTTCCTCGGAACGTTGCTCTGAAAATTCGAATACGAGCTATACCTTTGCGGCGACGTTTCCGCCTGCACCGTGCTCCTTTTCCGCCTACTGGTCCGGACTGGCCTCTGTTGGCCAGCCGCCGCGGGCTCGGCTTCCTTCCGTAAAGGCACTTCCTGCAAAATACCGTCGTTCGCGAGGGTTAGAAATGGGCAGAGAAGAGACGATGGTGTCCGGACTTCGGTCACGGTCACCTGGGAAGCCGGGCTTAGTCCGGGGTAGTCCGCCGTAATGGCAACCAAGGCATTGTCTATGCTAAGCTGGTGAAACACCCCGTCGATCAGCTCCACCTCGATGTCCGGGTCCTCTTCGGAGGCCGGATCCAGGGATCCTTCTGGATCCTCGGGTTGCGGAGCAGGACTCACCATGTCCTCCACATTCCGGCGTAGATCCTGCGCCGAAGACATAATGTAAGAAGCTTAAACTTCGAAAGCATGGGTTGAGCCCTTCAAGGTTTTCACTTACCCATCCTCTAGGGTTGATCATGGAAAACCCATTCAAAGGGTTCGTTCGAAGGAAGTCCTCCTTCTCCCCCTTGTAGAGGCTGGACAGGATCTTCACCAGATCCTCGGTCGAATCCGGCCCTTTGCGGCCGTGCCGGGTAGCATCGTCTTCCCCGTTGAAATCCCACATGGGGTGGCCTCTGTATTGCAACGGTTGTACCCCTCGCTGATGCATGTCGCCATGACTCCGATCATGGTCAAGCCGGAATGGGCCATTAATCTTATCCGGCCCATCAAGTAATGGACGCTCTTGTCTTCCTCCAATCGGGGGCTCCGCGGGCGCCAGCTGAGGCGTTTCTTCAAGGGAGCAGCACTAAACTCCGGGAGGCCGATCCGGACTGGGTCTGGTAGCGGAGCGTCTCCTATATAAAACCACTCCGAGGGCCAGTCTTCGGACGCCTTCTTGGGAGTACCGGATAGGTATCCGGTCCCGGCGATGCGCCATATTTCGGCACCGCCCACTTGATATATGGATCCCTCGTGAGAACGAGGTACGAGGCAAAACAGCCTCTTCCACAATGCGAAATGGGGCTCGATGCCCAGGAATATCTCACAAAGAGCTACGTAGCCCGCGATATGCAGGACAGAGGCGGGCGTGAGATGGTGGAGCTGGAGTCCGTAGAACTTCAGGAGCCCGCGGAGGAACGGATGTATTGGAAATCCGAGTCCCCTTATCAGATAGGGGACAAAGCATACTCGCTCCCCCTTATTGGGGCTTGGAGTGTCCTCTGCCTGCCTCCCACCTTGATAAGTAACCAGTCCGGCCCGGACTGGGACCATGAAGGCCGGAGGGAGAAATCCCCCCGTTTGGAGCTTCACTAGCTCGTTGTGTGAAATAGAGCACCTCCTCCAATTCCCCGGCGGTGGGCTGGGAGCGCGTGAAGAAGAGCCGCGTCGACGATCCATGATGGAATGGATTTCTAGGTCAAAGGCACTTCGATGGAGTATTCGCGGGAGGAAGACGGTGTGGTTTGGATCTGGATTCTTGCCTCTTTTATAGGCGGACGACTCGCACGATTAGGGGGTGAAATGCAAAAGACACCCTGGCTTTTCGCATTCGTGCGACGCGTGGAAGAGGGCCATTATTTGGCGTAGAAGCCGAGGAACACAGTATTCAAGATGAAGTCGGACACTGTTTGGCAGGTACATGGAATTTGAAGGGAGAACCCGCCTTGCAACGCCGAAGACTATAAACACGCTGGACTTATCGTCATTGAAGCCTGGTTCGGGGACTACTGAGGGAGTCCTGGACTAGGGGGTGTCCGGACAGCCGGACTATCATCATCCGCCGGACTCCAAGACTACGAAGGTACAAGATTGAAGACTCCGTCCCGTGTCTGGATGGGACTTTCCTTGGCGTGGAAGGCAAGCTTGGCAATACGGATATGTAGATTTCCTACCATTGTAACCGACTCTGTGTAACCCTAGCCTCCTCCGGTGTCTATATAAACCGGAGGGCTTTAGTCCGTAGGACAACATACATTACAACAATCATACCATAGGCTAGCTTCTAGGGTTTAGCCTCCTTGATCTCGTGGTAGATCCACTCTTGTACTACCCATATCATCAATATTAATCAAGCAGGACGTAGGGTTTTACCTCCATCGAGAGGGCCCGAACCTGGGTAAAAACATCGTGTCCCTCGTCTCCTGTTACCATCCGCCTAGACGCACAGTTCGGGACCCCCTACCCGAGATCCGCCGGTTTTGACACCGACACCAACAGTAACAACATTCTTTTCGCAATCTATCGTAGCATTAACAGTACGCAAGAAGGGTCTACCAAATATAATGGGACAAAAGCTATCTTGTGGAGAACCAAGAACAAGAAAATCAGCGGGATATTTGGTTTTCCCACACAAGACTTCAACATCTCTAATAATTCCCATTGGAGATATAGTATCTCCATTGGCAAGTTTAATTGTAACATCAATTTCTTCTAACTCAGCAGGTGCAATCTCATGCATAATTTCTTTGTATAAGCCAATGGGTATAACACTAGCACTAGCACCCATATCACATAAGCCATGATAACAATGATCTCCTATTTTAACAGAATAACAGGCATGCCTACCACAGGTCTATGTTTATCTCTATCACAGGGTTTAGAATTCTAGCAGTTTCACCAGTGAATTGAATAACATGCCCATCAATATTATCAGACAAGAGATCTTTAACAATAGCAATATTGGGTTCTACTTTGACTTGCTCAGGAGGTGTATAAGTCCTAGTATTGCTTTTATGAACAACAGTTGAAGCTTTAGCATGATCCTTCATTCTAACAGGGAAAGGGGGTTTCTCAACATAAGAAGTAGGAACAATAGGATCATTATAAGTGACAGTCTTTTCTTCAACTTTAATAGGTGTAGCTACTTTTACTTCTATGGGAGGATGATATTTAAACCACTTCCCCTTGGGGAGATCAACATAAGTAGCAAAAGACTCACAAAAAGAAGCTACTATCTCAGAGTCAAGTCCATATTTAGTGCTAAACTTACGGAAAATATCGGTATCCATAAAAGATTTAACACAATCAAACTTAGGTGTCATACCTGACTCCTTACCTTCGTCGAGGTCCCAATCTTCAGAGTTGCGTTTAATTCTATCCAATAAATTCCATCCAAATTCAATAGACTTCATCATAAAAGAGCCAGCACAAGAAGTATCGAGCATGGTGCGATTATTATCAGAAAGTCGAGCATAAAAATTCTGGAGAATTGTCAATTTTGAGAGCTCATGATTGGGGCATGAATATAACATTGATTTAAGCCTCCCCCAAGCTTGAGTGATGCTTTCTCCTTCGCGAGGCCCAAAATTATATATATAATTGCGATCACGATGAACAAGATGCATAGGGTAATACTTTTGATGAAATTCCAATTTCACTCTTTTATAGTTCCATGATCTCGTATCATCACATAGCCTATACCATGTCAATGCGTCTCCCTCCAAAGATAAAGGGAAAGCCTTCTTATTAACAACATTATCGGGTATACCTGCAAGCTTAAATAGTCCACAAATATCATCCACAAAGCGTAGATGTTCGTCGGGATGCTTTGTTCCATCTCCTGCAAAAGTGTTAGCTAGCAGTTTTTCCATCATACCCGAAGGAATCTAAAAAGCAGTTTCATTTTCAATAGATTCAGTAGGTTCAGTAGGTTGAGGAGCAACTCTTGGCTCAACCGGACGGGGTGAAGATACCCCGAACAAGCCCCTCAAACAATTACTTTCCATAGTAACAAGTGACAGAAAATTTCAGCACACTAAATAAATTTTTCCTTACCAAATTCCACCTACCAAAGGCGCTTCACTCCCCAGCAACGGCGCCAGAAAAGAGTCTTGATGACCCACAATTATAGGGTATCTATCGTAGTCCTTTCGATAAGTAAGAGTGTCGAACCCAACGAGGAGCAGAAGGAAATGATAAGCGGTTTTCAGCAACGTATTCTCTGCAAGTACTGAAATAAGTGGTAACAGATAGTTTTGTGATAAGATAAATGGTAACAAGCAACAAGTAACAAAAGTAAATAAAGTGCAGCAAGGTGGCCCAATCCTTTTTGTAGCAAAGGACAAGCCTGGACAAACTCTTATAATAGGAAAAGCGCTCCCGAGGACACATGGGAATATCGTCAAGCTAGTTTTCATCACGCTCATATGATTTGCGTTCGGTACTTTGATAATTTGATATGTGGGTGGACCGGTGCTTGGGTACTGCCCTTACTTGGACAAGCATCCCACTTATGATTAACCTCTATTGCAAGCATCCGCAACTACAACAAAAGTATTAAGGTAAACCTAACCATAGCATGAAACATATGGATCCAAATCAGCCCCTTACGAAGCAACACATAAACTAGGGTTTAAGCTTCTGTCACTCTAGCAACCCATCATCTACTTATTACTTCCCAATGCCTTCCTCTAGGCCCAAAGAATGGTGAAGTGTTATGTAGTGGACGTTCACATAACACCGCTAGAGGTTAGACAACATACATCTTATCAAAATATCGAACGAATACCAAATTCACATGACTACTAATAGCAAGAATTCTCCCTTGTCCTCAGGAACAAACGTAATTACTCACAAAGCATATTCATGTTCATAATCAAAGGGGTAATAATGTGCATAAAGGATCCGAACATATGATCTTCCACCAAATAAACCAACTAGCATCAACTACAAGGAGTAATTAACACTACTAGCAACCTACTAGCACCAATCCCGGACTTGGAGACAAGAATTGGATACAAGAGATGAACTAGGGTTTTGAGATGAGATGGTGATGGTGAAGATGTTGATGGAGATTGCGCTCTCCCGATGAGAGGAGCATTGGTGATGACGATGATGATGATTTTCCCCTCCCGGAGGGAAGTGTCCCCGACAGAACAGCTCTGCCGGAGCCCTAGATTGGTTCCGCCAAGGTTCCGCCTCGTGGCGGCGGAGTCTCGTCCCGAAAGGTTCTCTTCTTTTTTTTGCTCATCATAAGACATCATATGGGAGAAGATGGACGTCGGAGAGCCACCAGGGGGCCCACGAGGTAGGGGGCGCGCCCCCCACCCTCGTGAGCAGGGTGTGGGCCCCCTGGCCTTCATCTTTGGCGACGATTTTTCTTTATTTATTTTAAGGTATTCCGTGGAGTTTCAGGACTTTTGGAGTTGCGAAGAATAGTCCTTCAATATTTGCTCCTCTTCCAGCCTAGAATTCCAGCTGCCGGCATTCTCCCTCTTCATGTAAACCTTGTAAATTAATATAGAATAGCCATAAGTATTGTGACATAACGTGAAATAATAGCCCATAATGCAATAAATATTGACATAAAAGCATGATGCAAAATGGACGTATCACTGCCAAGGCTCCCACGAGATAGGAGGGCGTGCTCCCCTGTCTCGTGGGCCCCTCGGGCGGCCACCGACGTACTTCTTCCTCCTATATATACCTACGTACCCCGAAAACATCCAGGGGGCGGACGAAACACAATTTCCACCACCGTAACCTTCTGTATCATTGAGATCTCATCTTGGAGTCTTCGTCGGCACTCTGCCGGAGGGGGAATCGACCACGGAGGGCTTCTACATCAACATCCTTGCCCCTCTGATGAGTTGTGAGTAGTTTACCATAGACCTACGGGTCCATAGTTATTAGCTAGATGGCCTCTTCTCTCTTTTTGGATCTCAATACAATGTTCTCCCCCTCTCTTGTGGAGATCTATTCGATGTAAACTCTTTTTGCGGTGTGTTTGTCGAGATCCGATGAATTGTGGGTTTATGATCAAGTTTATCTATGAATAATATTTGAATCTTCTCTGAATTCTTTTATGTATGATTGAGTTATCTTTGCAAGTCTCTTCTAATTATCAGTTTTGTTTGGTCTACTAGATTGATCTTTCTTTCCATGGGAGAAGTGCTTAGCTTTGGGTTCAATCTTGCGGTGTCCTTACCCAGTGACAGAAAGGGTTGCAATGCACGTATTGTATTGTTGCCATCAAGGATAACAAGATGGGGTTTATATCATATTGCTTGAGTTTATCCCTCTACATCATGTCATCTTGCTTAATGCGTTACTCTGTTCTTATGAACTTAATACTCTAGATGCAGGCAGGAGTCGGTCGATGTGTGGAGTAATAGTAGTAGATGCAGGCAGGAGTCGGTGTACTTGTTATGGACGTGATGCCTATATACATGATCGTGCCTAGATAATCTCATAACTATGCGCTTTTCTATCAATGCTCAACAGTAATTTGTTCACCCACCGTAATACTTATGCTATCTTGAGAGAAGCCACTAGTGAAACCTATGGCCCCCGGGTCTATCTCTTATCATATTTGCTTCCAATCTACTTTTATTTGCATCTTTACTTTTTGCATCTATATTATAAAATACCAAAAATATATTTATCTTATCATACTATCTTTATTAGATCTCACTTTCGCAAGTGGCGGCCGTGAAG
Source organism: Triticum timopheevii (assembly GCA_963921465.1). Classification (NCBI taxonomy): domain Eukaryota; kingdom Viridiplantae; phylum Streptophyta; class Magnoliopsida; order Poales; family Poaceae; genus Triticum; species Triticum timopheevii. Next base: position 543,778,290 of record OY997274.1, read on the forward strand.
GGATTGACAACCCCTTTATTGCGTTGGTTGCGAGTTCTCAGTTTGTTTGTGTAGGTGCGTGGGACTTTTGAGGAGCCTCCTACTGGATTGATACCTTGGTTCTCAAAAAACTGAGGGAAATACTTATGCTACTATCGCTGCATCACCCTCTCCTCTTCGAGGAAAACCAACGCAAGCTCAAGACGTAGCGGGGCTCACTCGGGTTCAATAATTGGAAGGGCTCGATCGCTCAAGGTTCAATAGTGTGAAGGGCTCGCTCCAGATTAGTAATATGAAGGGATTGATAGCTCGGGTTTAGTAGTGCGAAGGGATCACTCGGTTAAGTAATGCGAAGGGCTCGATCACTCGAGTTTAGTAGCAGAAGGACTCTCGCTCGCACACACGCAAACTCCACTACTAGGGAAAAGCTTATACACAGACGCTTACTAGTAGCGCGGGTTTATACCCCTCGCTATTGCTACTTACTAGTAGCACGGGTTTTTACCCCTCGCTACTACTAAGTTGATAGTAGTAGCGTGGGTTTTTAACCCTCGCTACTACTAAGCGGTCTCTACCGTGCCCCCCTGGACATGCCATAGTAGTAGCGAGGGTTATAAGCCCGCGCTACTACTAAGTTGACAGTAGTAGCGCGGGTTTTTACCCCTCGCTACTACTAAGCGGTCTCTACCATGCCCCCCCCCCCCCCGGAACATGACATAGTAGTAGCGAGGGGTAAAAACCCGCGCTACTACTAAGTACTAGGTTTTAAACAGCCCCGAAATCCCCATCTCCTCGTCCAAATCACTCCTCTCCCCCGTCCCTCTCCTCCTCTCTCTCTCCATAGGCTCTCACATAGCGCTCCTGCCCATGCGTGTCTCCTCCTCCATGGCGCCCAACGAGGCCGTCGCCTCGCGCCGTTGGCATCTAGGAGCTCGCCGGTCTTCCCCCTCGCCTCCCGCCACCACACAGAGCACCTCACCACCAACGACTAGCCCCGATGCTCCCTCCGTCTCCTTCTTCTCTCCCTTCTTTTTCTTTTTCTCTCTGCCCTCTGGTTTCAATCACCCTCCCATGTCCTTGCCCGTGTAGGTCATCGCCATGGACGACCAGGAGCTCATTGCCTTGGCTGTGAAGAGGAGCCCCACGCCGCCGCCTTGCTCAGCCATGGATCCGGGCCCTCTGCAGCAGCCGGTGTTGGATCTTATCTGCCTCTGCCCTTCCGCAGCTCCAACAACCCCTAGCGTCGCTGGATCGAAGCATTGTTGCCATTGACAACACGCACGGGATCGAGAAATTTTTTTGTTTTTGAAATTAATAGTTGTAGCACGGGTGGCACCCACGCTACAACTAATAGACGTAGTAGTAGCGCTGGCGCACCCGCGCTACTACTACAAGTTAGTTGTAGCGTCGTAGTAGTAGCGCGGGTGCCCGTGCTACTACTGCCTATTTAACCCGTGCTACTACTAGGCTTTTCCCTAGTAGTGTACCCCTGTGTCGCTCGGGCCAGATAACCCACCATACACAGTGCGAGGTAGAGAAATCACTGAAAAAGATCTCCCCCTCACTTCTATCATGATATTTTACACCATGGAAGGCCCAAAAAACATCATGCAAGTGCATCGTTGGCCCGCGTAGGACAAAATGTCATTTCTTCTCATAGAAGTAGGTGCCCACCGCATCCATGATGATACATGTTTTTCCACTATTATCGGCATGGAAGTGCCACTTTCATGACATAAAATATTTTCGTTTGGACCAAAATGTCATGAATGTGTCCTTTTCTTGCAATGAGGGGTATCCATATTTTATTAATCCAGTACCAATCATATCCGACATATGCCTTACGACCATCATATTCTAGATTTTGATAAGATTTAATTTGATTTGAGTATGGGTAGGGGAAGGCAAGGAAATTTTAATTTACTTGAGGTTTTGGTAAGATTTGATTTGATTTGGGTATGTGTAAGGGCAAGGAAAGTTTTAACTTAATTAAGATTTTGAAAAGATTTGATTTGATTGAGTTAATGCATGACGTAATTTTAGGAAAGTACCATTTGGTTTAGCGTTTTTAGGGAAGTACCATTTGGTAAGATTTGATTCGATTTGGGTGTGTGTAGGGGAAGGAAAGGAAAGTTTTAATTTATTTAAATTTTTAATTTTTTTGATTTAATGTGATTGAGTTAATGCATGACGTGATTTTAGGAAAGTTCGTATGGTTTAGGGTTTTAGGAAAGTACCATTTGGTAAGTTTTGATTTGATTTGGGTATGTGTAGGGGAAGGCAAGGAAAGTTTTAATTTAGTTAATATTTGATTTAATTTGATGGATTTAATGCATGACGTAATTTTAGGACGTAACTTTAGGAAAGTACCGTTTAATACCCTATTTACACTGGTTTTTATTTTATGTGTTTTAGGAAAATATCGATTTGGTTTAGAGTGTTCCAAATTACTCTATTTATGTTGTTTTTATTTTGTGTTGCGAGAACTCACCCCTGTGGGGTAGTCCGGTAAGGACAAACACATAACCGCATGCGGAGCAAGGCAACACCAAATTGTACGAACCGAGAACCGATTGCCCCAACGGCCACCTAACCGACCACCTAAATGACTCCTTGCGTCCAACCTATGTGAACTATTTGAAGGATGTTTATCATTAGCTGTCTATAAGTAATTATGTTTGTACTGCGTTTGTATTTGCCTGGTATTTTACTAATGACAAACAATGATGATCGTTTCTCATGTGCTTCTTGGGCCGACCAGGGCAACCGAACAGTTGGGTCAATAGAAAGCCCGACTGCATCCCCCACAGCAGATGACATGCGTAGGGCATGCCATTGACTATGATCATGTTGTGTTATTTCACTCCCATACTTTGTCATGTAACCTGTTAAAGAACAGCACATGTCAACCAAGGTAACACCAAATCGGACCCCGAGCAACAAATTTTGATGTTGGTATTGCCTATAGTCCATGCAATGCAAATTTGATTGCCAACGCTTTTAGCTGCAAAGCCTATTGTAATAACCTCATGCTTCAACCAAGTCGGCCTTCTCTTTTGTGAAGCCTTGCGAAGTCTCAACCTTCAAACTGTTCCTCAAAGTTATCTTGCAAGTCGTGAAGTCATTCCAACTCTTGAAGATCAAATCCGTAAAGCTCAACCATGTCATGGTGTGATAAAAAAATGTGAAAGGAGGCCTTAAAGCAGGTGTTCCTAAGTACAAGTGATTTTCCATTGATGATCAAGATATCATGTTCTTCAAGGATTGCATTGTTGTGTCTAAGCACGATGATTTGTGGAAAGTCATAATGCAATAAGCTCATGATACACCTCGTTCTAACCCGGAACCGGAAAGCAACGACCCTCCACCGACCTGGCAACAAAGCAGGAGAGGTGCTCGGCATAATCCAACCCGACGCACACCAAGAGCCGAATAAACCGCAAAGATGGCCACTCGAGGATCCTTGATGTGTTTTTCATGAACTTCCCGGGGGTCCAAAACATGCAACCCGTCCAGATAATGCGATCGCACACAACTCGACATCAACCCAACATGACACATGCAAAGGGAAGTCGAGCGAAACAACCAAGCAAACCTAAGGGAAGAGCATGATCAGAGGGCACATGCAGAAACACGTACATTGAACACAATAGACGGGCAGACCGCGGCGTCCAAAAGTGGGGCAGACGTCTGAAAACACGCCATCCGGCTAGGGGCCGCGATGGCAGCAACCCCCGGTGGCCAAAGCACCACCATATGCCCATACAGAGACCAACCATGCAAGTCGGGCATGAGGGTCATCCATCCATAGGTCGCAATGGGAAAATCACAGGTCGGCAGAGACATACTCCACTAACCAGCTAGCTCTAGTAGCGTGCAACCTGCCTTATGCGTTTGGTATGCCTATGACATGACAACATACACTATGATGCTAGTTGAGCTTTACTCTGTTGCTCTTGCTTGTCTTGGGAATAAAGCATAGTGAAATGCAACATGGAGGCAAAACAGGATGCATGGAACGTGTTTCATTGATTTATGAAATTACAACCTACAATGGCGCACTTCTCATGGGACCTTTAAATTCATTCACTTTGGAATTGTGAGGACAACCATGAAGTTAAAGGGGACTGTTACCAATGTTAAATTATGATGAGATATCAGGCAACGACAACACATTAACCTCAGAGGCTAACTACTGCACCAAGGGCACCCCGAGAAGCCCGACACACCATTTATCATTTTTTGAAGAAAGTGCGCTGAGAACACTCGACCATGCTCCATAGGTACGCCATGACTAGCTGGCCGCCTTCCATGCACTGAACCCATTGGCCCTGTTTGGATACTCTAACTCAGTTAGAGGTTAGAGTTAGATTCTAACCCTATACTAACCCTGAACTAATTCTAGCCAATGAGGTGTTTGGATGACAGGGTTAGATGGAGCGTAGATACGGCGAGGCGCCTTCACAGGCGGTGCGAGAGGGAGGGGAGAGGATGAGAAGCTTCGAGGAAGTGGGGAAGGATCTGTTGCGGGGAGAGCGAGAGAAAAATGTGTTTTTTAGTGGTCCCGAGAAGAACTAACCCAAATAAGCACCTCTTGGGTGGATTAGATTTTTTGAATGGGTTAGATGCATCTAACCCAAACTAACCCATCTGTTTGGATATTTTTGGGTTAGTTGAGTGCAAACTAACCCAAACTAACTCTAACCCATGGATCCAAATAGGGCCATTGCCCAATGACCCCTTCATGTGCTTTTCTCAGGCCGATGCTGCTACAGGTGCACCATTGGGCTCCTATCTAGCTTCTTATCCATAGTTTATTTCAAGGACCGGCGTGTCTGCCGGCATTGCAGTTTTGGAGAACCTGCAGAGAATTTTACATGTTTTTGAGCTGGTGGAGCCGAGCCCGGGGCACTAGACGCTGTCTATGGTTTCATTTTCGATGAAATGGAACCAGGGGACGATTCAACGCAAACATGGCAGTTGAGCATGCATTTTTTCATTCTATTGGCAGTCCTCGATTACTCCTCGCTCGTTGTGAATCCCTAATTCCGTCATTGTGACGAATATAGAGCTCCTCTATTGGTCTCCTATGGCTCCAATGCAAGAGCATATCTTCGTACTTAGACGCTTGAGGTACCTTACTCAGGCAGGTCCATAAGCGAACACCATTTGTCTAGAAAGCAAACGAACGCGATCAGGAGGCACTAACATACGAGGAAAAATAAATAAGGACATTAAATCACATCGATGCTCTCAGAATATATTTTGGCTATGAAGGGCCCTAAAAATGTTCAATTGACTAAAATTAAGTGTCGCCCTCCTCGCCGTCGGTGCCGTTGAATGGACGAGCTGCACAACCGCTCCCATGTGATGTCCCACCCTCGATGAGCGGCAATGCCATCTCAAACAAGGCAAGATATTTACCACCTGTCATGCTGCAGCGGGGCCCGTCGGCGGACACATGTGCAGAAGGCTGACCGATTCCTCTGCATGAAGCTCTGGCGGGGTCTACACGTTGATCCTCTGTAGCCTATGGGTGGGCCCCCGCTTGGGAAGCTTCGGCAGAACCCTCATCAGGGGAGACAGTGAGGATGGCGCGGTGACGCGTGATGATTTGTACACAACCAAGTTGACATTGACTATCGTTGGGTCCGCCTCCACCATCTCTGTGACGATGAAATCGGACATGTGCTCCGCCTCCAACTGATCCTCCACTTGACGATGATCCTCTAGGATCTGGATGTTATAGTGCTACTCCTCCAACAACTTCCGAAACGTGGACACTGGATGCTCCTCGACCGGTTAGGTCATCGGTTTGGTTTTTTAAACTGTGCATCATGTAGTGGATGCTTATGAGATTGCGATGACCCTGGGCTTTTATGCTCATGAAATGACCGCGTTTGCCCCGCCCCACCCCCAAGAAAGATAACTTGCAGCGCCATCTTATCCTTGGTGTGCCATAATTGGCCCATAAGGCCCACCAAGGAAACCCTAATTTTTGAGAATATTTAAACCGTCCATCAACGTTTTCCCTTTCCCTATTTCCTCTCTCCTCTCGTCCATTCTCTTCCCCTCTCTTCCACGCAACCACAATGGCGGCGCAACAACTCCTTCTTCTCATTCGTCTTTTCTTCCCCATGCTCTCACCTCTGCTCTCCTATCGCTACCGTCGCCGGGGGAATACGCCGTACATCTAAACCATCGCTGATGGCCAAGAAATTGTGTTTTGCCAACATCGAGTGCTTAGGCATACTTAAGAGTATGCCTGTTAGCATTTTCTCTTACTCTTGGGAGCAGGTAACAAATCTATGATGAGCCATTGAGTAGTTTTCATGTTTTCTTTCATGTTTGTTATGTTCATTTTTTCCAATCTATTGCAAATCTATAAACTATTTTTTACGGGGACCTACAAGCTATCTTTAATCCTAAGTGTTCATTCGCATGTTCGTCTATATGAAATAATTCTTCTTAGCATCGACAAAACTATGGGAACGGTGAAAGTTGGGTTTTTCTTTCCTCTCTCCCAAGGTGACTTGGGAAAGCTTTTTTCCCCTCAATCTCCGCCGACGAGCCCGTGGATTCGCCTCCCCTCCGCATGTCGCTCCAGCGCCCAGTGGCGTGGAGGATAATCCTGGTATCTCAACTCCCGCTAGTAGATAGGTAGGGTTTTAGTCCTCACTGGGGCGACATTTGGACCGATGGCGGCGCTCCTTCTTCGAGTCAGTCTCTCGGGCTCCGATCCTCCTCAAGTTCGTCGATTGGGACAGATTAGATGGAGCTCTGGCGTAGATTCCTGCCAGCTCCTTGGGGCAGCGAGGTTAGGGTTTCTCGTCCTGCATACGCAACGGCGATATTTGGTGTCAGACTCTTCAGATCGATTCAAGGATTCAACGGCGATGACTGTGGTTCCAGGGCGCTAGTCCTTAGGGGCACATGCACGCTGACTTTCCGGCTGTCATCAACAAAGGTCAGGCCGGCTCCGACATGGGAGCAGCGACATCAGCGTGTTGGCGGCTCGTTTTGCTAGGGGCGATGGTGGTTCGGTGGTCCATGGACATGTTTGAGGTGCTTTGTACTTCCAGTGAATCTTTATAATAGATCTGATCTTTTTCGCAAAAAGAGAGACAAAACTATGGGAATGAGAAGTTTGGGCCACCCTCTGTTCCCACATACAAAACAAACTATGATGTTTAAGCAACCCCCTCTCCAGTGATGTTTTCTCCACAACAAGACTCTGCCACCCCTTCTTCTCAAAGTAATAACTTGTCCGCCACAACTTGCAAGAGTAACAAGCAAGTAATAACTTATCCGCCATGGCTTCTCAGAGCAACAAGCTGGGCTTATTTGGTTCAAAGGATAAGAATAGAAAAGTCATACGAAATGAGATAACACATATCTCAATTCCTATAGAAAAAAGAGATGTCACGTCGTCCATAAGATACAATTTTTTTCATCAAGTCTGTGGTACAATTTTTCCCCTATGAATTGTGAAGGATAGGAACCAATCCTACATAGAAACAGGAACCCATTCTTGCTAACCAAAGCCTATAAAGAACAAAAATCTACAAGGATCCTATCATATAAAATGCCTACAACATTCATATGCACGTAAGAAGGCCTAAGTAACAACCAGGAAACACATATTTCACATCACAAAAGAAAAAGAAGAAGGAGATCCATGATGAGTATGCTTGTTAGCATCTTGTTTACCCTTGGGAGAAGGTAACGAAGCTATGATGAGCAATTGTGTATTTTCCATGTTCACTTTCATATTTATCTCGTTTATTTCTTCAAGTCATTGCCAATCAATTTTTTTGATGGGACCGACAAGATATCCTTATTCCATAAGTAGACATCTGTAGTCCGCCTATATGAGATAATTCTTCTCAACATGGGTGAAGCAAGGGAAATGAGCATGGCCAACTCACCCTGTTCTCACATACAAACAAAACAATAATGTTGGCTCTAGGTAGCGGTATTTACACTCTAATAAGGAACCTCCTCGGCAATGCCGTTTGCTCTACAATCCGGCTGCGCCACCGTTTCTTCTCAAAGCGACAAACCAAGTGACAGCTAGAAAGAAAAGGCTAAGCAATAACTTGTTCGCTACCGCTTTCGAGAGTAACAAGCTAAGTAAGAACTTATCCACCACGGCTTCTCAGATCAACAAGCTAAGTAACAACTAGAAAATGAAGAATCCGCAAAAGAAAAAGAAAAACCGAGCAACAACTTGTCAGCAACAACAATAAAGGCGACAAGCGGTAATGATGAGATGAAACATTACCATAACAAGAAAAGGTGGTCCAAACAAGACATGAACGAGGAAAGAAACAAGCCAGCAGGAAGCCTGCGTCTCCATTTGGGAGGAAACATGAGGAGAGAACTTTGGGGGAGAGATGTTCATCCGTTGGGGGCTCGGTGGCCCCACGGTTCCGAATTTGGGAGGAAACGGGAGAAGATACTGCATAGATTTCCCTTTGGCCCACCTACAAAGCGCGGCTCCAGTCCTCCTCTTCCCGTTCCCGTTCGCCTCACGCGTTCCCGTTCCCGTCCCCGACTCATAGCCCCCCTCCCGTTCGCCCCTCGTCTCAAGTTCTCGCGCTCCCTCGCCCGCACGGGCCCCGAACCCCTCCCGCCGCCCGCCCAAAGCCCCGGCCGCCGCCCGCCCAAAGCCCCCGCTCGACCGCGCCGGAGCGGAAGCGGGGATCCCATTCGGGCCCCGGCTCGAATTCGTCTTCCTTCGACGGTAAGCAAGCCCTAGCTCCTCCGTCGATTTTCGCCGTTCCGACAGGGAATGAGCTCTGCTCCGCGCGGATCCTGCTCCCCGATCGGCGGAACCGAGGTTTTCTCGATCGAATCCTTCCGCCGCGTAGCTCGATTAGTTGGTCGCTGGTTCGCGTGCTGCGTGGTGGCTCGATTCGGCCCCCTCTCATTTCGCTTCCCCCGGGCGATCGCGCGCGGGATCCGTATCCATCTCGGTTGACCCCGCGTGGCAATGTTCTTGTGTCTGGTGCTATGGGCCTATGAGCTTGCGCTGCTTATGCCAGTTTAATTCTCCCCGTTTCTTGCCTTTGCCGCTTGCATCGACAGAGGCTGTGGTGTTGCTGCGAATCAAATGGGCTGTGTCATGCTTTCTTAGTTGGACGGGGCTTGCTCTTCTTGTTTATGTACTTCTGTATTGGTGTTGTGCATTGCGCTGCTGATAAGGTTTGCTAACTTGCTGTTATTTTGGCTGCTGTGTCCAGCCGCATCTGTTCATCAGCGGTCGATGACGACGACACATTGAGGCCAATTTGGTGGACGAGATGAATTTGGGGCAGGTCTCGAACCTGTCCGGGAAGACCACGCAGATGAATCCAGGCAGCAGTCACGGGATGCCACAGCAACAGCAGCAGCGGCAGGTTGCTTTGGGGCACCCCGGTGTGGATCCTGAGTTTGTAAACTTGCGCAAAGCTATGCTTCAGAGGATGTAAGCTTTTACTTATCACCAAAATCCACTTCTCGATTGGTTCTGGTGCAATAACTCATGCTTAGTCGTTGATAGTCGAACCAAATAACTATTTTGCAGAGGATTTGTATTTAAACCACAAGCTTGAATTATGATGTTAACTAACACTAATTTAACATTGCCAGATTAGAGCTTATTATTGCAAAGAGGAATGCACCTCCTGGAATGATCCCAAACATGACGAACCTTGCAAAGCGGCTTGAAGTGGCTCTGTTCATGGCGCATCCGACCAAGGTAATCCAAATCATTCTTTTTTTTTTCAAGGCACACACACACACAGGAAAAAAACATTGCAGGGCTGAGAAAGAATGAAATGATACTTTATTTCTGAGGACACTCAAAATGTGTGGCATGCTTGCCATTCAGTTGGCCGTGGTCACTCTAGAGCAGTCTACCATTCACTAGCGTTGTGGTTATTTGTATTTTCCGCACAGTACAGAATAGCCAGGACTATCCCAAAAGCTAATGTTCCCATGCTATCTACAGCCCACACCTTTGTTCACTAAATACTAGTCCCTATGTAAGTCAACAAAAGACCCAGGAAGCTTTCGGTCTGCTGGTGCCAGAGATGCACCCTCATGCTTCTCTTTGCTCAATTGCAGTACACTTGAGCTTCTCTCAGCCATCAGGCTCATCATACACGCACCTCCCATCAGTCACTACTTTATGGGTTTAATTCAATATGAAGTAATGAAAGCAATAAAGAAATCTTGTGCCACTCGGCTAGAGAAGTGGACTTGAGATGTGGCACAGGTGTCCAACATGCCACGGCATTGTGATTTATGCAACTTGCCAATTCAGTTGAAAGATGGGGGATTTCAGCGCCCCACCAGAAATCTTGTGAATGCAGAAAAAACATTCCAGTTAAACGTTGTTGGTCACTATGAAACAATGTTGTCCTGCTTATTTTTTCCTTTAAATATGAAGTTTTTGCACTGCGAAGAGCTGTCCTCGAGGACATGCCACTGCATCACCGATACTTGGACCTATGATCCACATATTGGTGAGGAGTTATAAAGACTGAGAAATTACCCCCCCCCCCCCCCCTTTCTTAATTTGTTTTCTTGTATGTGCTAAGAAAAGGCAATTTAGTACTTCCACTTTCATTTCCTTTATTAGCAATTCTCGCTTTACTGTGCCAATGTTTTCATTGTTGGTCATTTCTCTACCCCACCCCTCTCTCTCAATCTCTTTCTCTCTTTCATTAATATTTTATTTTTTGTGAGCAGGCTGATTACTATAAGATGTTTAAGGAACCAATTAAAGAACATTTGGCGCATGCATTTCGGACCATTTCAGCCCAAGGTCAACAACGTCAGCAAATGTTGGGCCAGGTAGCACCTTCCTCCAACCATGTCACAATGATTCCAACACCTGGTATGCCTCAGTGTGCAAATGGGAATTCTGCAATGCCCTATGTGATGGACACCACAACCACAACTGATAACTCAAGTGCAGGTATGAATAACTTTTGTTGGCTTATGTTTATAGAGATACCATATGCTCATTCTTTCTCTCACATGTAGTTCATATGCTGCTACTGATTACTTTCTATCTCTGGTCTTAGGTTCCATGTATAATGGGTATCAGAACCCATCCACCAATACCCCACTAAATTCTACCACCAGTAGCCTCTCAATGGCGACGACTTCAGAGAGCATGCAACGACACGTAAATCATATGATCCCCACTCCAGGATTTAGCAACCAACAGACTGTGCTTGCTAATTCTTCTGAGTACTCAAGTCAAGTTGGATGCTTTAATGTGGAATCGAATGTTGTGCCGCAAATGCAGCAGCAACAGAAGCCATTTGGTAACAATCAAGGTCGCTATCCTGTTCACCACCTTGAGGGCCATGCTGGTTCTGGAGTATATCCAAGCACGCTGAATGGTGGAGTGGACACACAGAGGCCGAGAATGCAGCTAATAAACAGAAATATGTCATCAGAAGCATTTGCTAACCTATCTTCTTATGGCAGTTCGTGCAATAGTCTGTCTCAACAACAGTTTAATGCTCACGCTCCACAGAGAACACCAAGTATGCCTGTTGTCTTTCTTATAGAACTTCCTCCTCTATATCATTTTGTTTGACAATTTATGCCTCTATACAGAAGGAAACTAATTTGTAATGACCACACTGAAACTTCATTCATTAAGATTCTGCTAAAGGCATATATTGCGCTGGAATCTGATTTCCATCTCAATAATGCATTTTCAGAAAAGAAAGAACAAAATTATTTAAACTTTCTTCATTTAGTATGAAACAAAAATAAATGTAAGTTTACTTTTGTTCAGTTTTGTATAAACACATGCAAGCTGTTATACAAGAATGATATTCCTTCCTTGTCAAGATAATTTTGGTGGCATTAAATCTAAGTGTGCAAGTGCAGCTGTATTATAGCATACCTTTTTCTTACATGGTACCGTAGGACATGCTGTTCAGGCGTCATCAAGTCAGTGGCCACAATAATCGGTATTGCTAAGGTCTTATTTGGTCAATCAAGCTATCTAGTTTCTAAGAAAATGGCTTCCTAGGATAAAGAATATTTATCTCGAGTATCAATTAAATTTTGAAAGATAATTTTAGCTTTCTATTAGTCCATCCTCTGTGTAAGGGTAAGCATTGTACGCATGCAAAGTAATAATGAGTGAACAATCTTTTCTTAAGTTGATTCCGTCCTCCCTTTGCTCTGCAGAGATTTATCTCCCCCAAAGTCTCTTCTTCTACCATTGATTTAGCTATCATAGTTAAACAGTACATGTGAGAATATATGTAGTTCTTTTTAACAAAATCCCTATATATACTGTCACACTAGAAATCTACAATACATTCAATTACATGTCCTTGTATACTACTTTCGTCCCATAATATAAGATATTGTTACAACCGGTATACTCACATATTGCTTGTAATAACATCTTATATTGTGGGAGGTAGGAAGTAGAAAGCAACGAATCGTTATGATCTTACTATGATATGCTGCTACTCATAATACTTGATTGTAAATTTAGCCTTATCTATTTCTATTATGTGTAACATATAAGAGACATTTAACTTCTACCGAGTATCAGCTTAAATATTTTCTGCACTAGGCTTGTGGCTCATCTTTGGAGGCACTAGTGCTTATTTTAACTATCATAGTTAGATCATTACTATCATTAGTTGGTTTTGCTTGTATTGGTTTTGATTTGTTTGGTTAGCAAAGTACTGCAAAACATTAAACTTGTGTTTCTTTTTGCAGCATCAGTTGATACGGCTGTTTCTAGAGGTCTCTATGACACTAATTCGTCCATCTTGACAGCTAGAAGTAATCAAGATATTAGTGATGCGAATATTATGTCCAATTCAAGAATGAATTCTGAGTTTCTTGCAAGTCAGTCAACCACAAAATCAGTTCAACAACCACCCCGATATCACAATAACGCTGAGGGCTTTAGTACATCACAGTTATCACATGAACAACCACTCCGCCAACCACATCAGTTGCAGCCTAATCATCCTGACTCCCAATTAGTGCAAAATCATTACGTTTTCAGTCCTCGGCAGCAAAATTCACAACAAAATCAGGTTAGTTGGAGGGACAACTCAACATGTTTCAGTCTCCAAAATATGTCCATTTGGCTAATATTTTATTTATTGAAAAGCAGGGTCAAGAATTTTTTGGTCAAGAGAAAAGGGCACAAGATAAAGGACACCAGCTTGGTTGTACCGTGACTTCATTTGATTCTAAATTGTCGAAGCCCTCAGTAATACAAAATGAACAGGACTCTAAAATCATGAAAAATCAACTTAATCAACTGCGGTGGTTGTTAATGTTGAAGCATGCAGAAGGTTGTCAAGCTCCTAAAGGAAGTTGTAAATCTCAATACTGTGTTCCTGTACAGGAGATTGTGAAGCATTTTAGGAATTGTCAAATGAAAATCTGTTCATATCGGTACTGCAGTTCGTCAAAGATCCTGTCTTCTCACTATAAGAATTGCATTGAGAAGGACTGTTCTCTTTGCAGCAAGGTGAAGGAAAGATTGCGCCGCTCTTCCGAACAGGCACACAAGCACAATCGTGACGAGACAATAGTAATTACTAAGCAGAATATGGTTCAGAAAATCACCAATGGAGCATTTGATGAAAAAATGGACATTGACTTGGTGGTAGTTGAAACCATTGATGAGCAACAATCGGTACCAAAGCGTGCAAAATTGCAACATATGTCTCCCAGTGCATCAAAGAATGGAATTCTTCATGTCCCTGTTCCTGGAACAAGCCCACTAGTTTTGCACAAGCCAAAAAACAAGACAGTGCCAAAACAGGAGGTCAGTGCTAGGGTTGATGAAAAAATAGGCGTTATGCGAACTAATGTGATTCTTGGTGCTTTGAATGTGATAGACTCTAATGTCAAGCAAGAAAACTTATTGCTCGACAATGATATGAAGGAGAATGTTATTGATCTTAAAAACGTAACAAATGGTCGTAAAGATGTCATGGTGTCCAAATCGGGGAAGCCAAAGATAAAAGGTGTTTCACTCATGGAGCTGTTCACTCCAGAACAAATTAAAGACCACACTGACAGTCTAAAGCATTGGGTTGGTCAGGTATGTTTCTTCATCTTGAAAGGATCTCTAATATGCTTGCATAGCTTTTTGCACAGTTTCTATGTACATTTAGGCGATTTAAGGGGTGGAAAATGAGTTAAGGAAACCCAAATGCTGTCTTGTGGTTAAATTGCACATCTAGCAAATAATTCTATATATTGGATGGGGTGGGAATGTGGACGGTTGGTTTTAGATCTAAAGGCTAAGAAATGTGGCTGAGACTTAAGCAATTATTGCCAATCAACTTTTTTTTTTCCAGAACAGGCTCGGAAGTGCTCAAACGTGCACTTTGGTGGACGTCATTTGTATTCGAAAAACACGCAGAGAGTGGTAGAACTTACAGACTACCAGAATGGCCATGGCCAAATGATAGAAACAAAGCTAAAAGCAGCAGAAACACCTGCTGCAAGACCCAACACCAGAAATAAATAAATTATCATCAGGAAAATTGGGAACAAATTATCCCCTTTTCTATTGATCTTGTATAGTTTCATATTATTGCCAGGTCCATGTATTAGATACCGGAGTTTAAGTAGAACTCGTTTCAGAAAATTGACCCAGTCATAAATGCTATATATTTTGGACCAGACAGTTTATTTAATGCATAAAACTAATATATGAATATGAAAACAGTAACCTGTTGATTTTGAGCGGGATTTCCTACTGCACAGAGATTTTTTTTTTGGTACATGATGCATAAATATTTTGGGAAGGATGCTGTACTTGTAATAGCACAAATGAAACTTTTTAGATGCACTATATGTGAACTATTGAAAACAGGGGAAAGACAAGGTACCAAATGTCCACTAAATCTATGCAAGAGGATCCCTGTTTGTCAACAGTAAAGTTAGTAATGCACATGCATTTACTGTTGACAGATCACAAATTTACAAAATTTGCTTGCAATTTATAAACACGATCTGGTTCATATTTCAATCCACTTAAATTATAGGAATCAATAGTTTCAGTGGTTTTAATAGCCATGGAATGTTTTTTTTTGTTACTGCAGCAACCAGCTAATTTCTGTTTCTTTCTTTTTGCCTTGACTAATGTTCAATCACTGTCGGTATTTTAACTCCTGACATTTTCTTATCCTTTTCCTTTTTAAATAAGTAGATTGATTAAAACCATGTTCACCGGTATTACCATTGTTCAGAGTGTAATAAGCATATTAAACAGTTATATGCTTGTTGCACTACAAAGTATAAATTATTTATTCTATTCCATCATTTGGCAGAGCAAAGCTAAAGCTGGAAAGCATCAAGTGATTGAACACTCCGAAAATGATAACATATGCCAGCTTTGCAAAGTAGAGAAGCTGTATTTTGAGCCTCCACCAATTTATTGTTCTCCTTGTGGTGCTCGGATAAAACGAAATGCATCATACTATACTGCTGCTGCTACTGAGACTTGCCACAATTTCTGTATCCTGTGTTACAATGAGGCTCGCAGTTCCACAATTCAGGTGGAAGGTAATCAATTTCCTAAGGCTAAACTTCATAAATTGAGGAACGATGATGAAACGGAAGAAGGGGTAAGCATTTAAATTCATTAAATTCCCTTCTGGTAGGCTTGAATTCTCTAAGCTCTTTTTTGCATGCTAATTTGTTCTATTTGATTGACTCTACAGTGGGTTATGTGTGACAAATGTGAACGCTGGCAGCATCAGATTTGTGCCCTTTTTAATTTCAAAAGGGATGATTCTAAAGATGCAGAATATACTTGCCCTAAGTGCTATGTTCAGGAGATAGAACATGGTTTACGTATACCTTTGCCACAAAGTGCTGTTCTTGGGGCTAAAGATCTGCCAAGGACCGTGCTTAGCGATCATATAGAAGAACGACTCTTTAAACGGCTCAGAGAAGAGAGACATGAACGGGCCATTCGCGATGGGAAAAACTTTGATGAGGTTAGTGCTGCTTGTTCAATTTACAGAATCTTACGTTTATGGATCCTATGTTTCCTTTTTTTTGGTTATGTCTTGGTTCCTGTTTCCTGAATATGAAATCCGTGGCTTGTGTACTTCTTAGTAATAGAGATGTGCAGCTCCTTCTGCATTTTTCTTCTTCTGCTTTTAAGAATTTGACTGTTTAAATGTTTGTTTTGCTAGATCCTTATTTCATGTATGTGCATCCCCCCCCCCCCCCCCCCCCCCCCCCCCCGAATCAGTAGTTTTTCTTTACTGAATAAGTGCAGAGTTCTAGTCATGCTGAAGGCTGAAAAGTAAGCCCGGATTCATATTTATCTCTGGGGCAGCGACTCGGAAAAAGTCGAGCCTGCAGTCGCGACTCGAGTCGACACTAAGTTGAGTCGACATTTTTTTGCGACTCATCGACTAGTCGAGCGACTTGAAATCCATGATCCAAGCACACCTTTGCCGCTCAGCCGAAGCATATGGACTAAAATTTGACAAGAACTTGAGAGTCGCTCTTGACGATGACCTTCTGTTTCCTCATCTCAACAGCCATCCAGACCAACTCTTAGAGCAAATGCCTCCATAGAAAGAGCGCTGGCAACCGCATGGTACCACTTAGCTCTTGCCTGTAGCAATCTACCATCAGCATCATGAATAAGGCAGCCAGTCGACCCTTTGCATGGAATTGATTTGAAACCCACCGTCCACATTGATCTTGATTCCTTGTTTTGTACTGCTGCAAGTGCACCTTTTGAAACCTAGCCAGCCGCACGCGCACTTTCTTAGCACTGCTGCTATGCCATTATCTACTGCAAGTGCGTCTTTTGAGGTATCGGTTGCTATTGTGGCAAGAGTTAATGCACCACATTGATGTTTTTAGTGAGTTTCTCAACTTGAGCACAATTCATCATGCATTTTTCGCCACTCGTGCCTCTCAGCATTCCCTGTATAATCTCATTATGCATATTCTATCCATACGCAATGATGACATAGTTCACAGATATGGTCCTGCCTGTCTTTATTATGTACTCACTCCTCATAGTACTAAGTTTGCTTCATGAAATTGATTTTAACACATTTTAAACCACAAACATCTGACATTTTTACGCTGTTGCTTAGCTGTATCTTTAGTTATTTACCATGTTAGAATTGGACAATAGGCAATCTGCATTATACTGATTGAAGTATAGTTAATTTATCATATATAATGAAGCAATACAAAACATTAGGAAAATTGAATATGCATCACTTTAGAATTTCAATTTTGAGTGCATAATGATCTTATTGCATGCTTTTTAAATAGCTGTAGCATCGTGTGAAACAAATATTTGATTCTCCGCAATCATGCTTGAGTTGTGTGCTTTTGTGCACACTTGTTTATTTAGCTGATCTGGGATTCCGTAAGGAAGATCATCACTATTATAGATTGTAGTTGACTTAACATTGAGATACAATGAGGCAACTGTAGAAAAATCTTATTCCAGGGTGGTAGTTCTTTTGGAAAGCACCTTCATTGCCAAATGCTAGCTATGTTAGTTATCTGTCCTTATGAGGTTAGCATCGATATCCCTATGGCCAAGTTAAGAGACTTGGGCGCGTAGGAAGCCTAATCATATTAGCTTGGTTAAAAACCTGTAAAAAAAATGCAGCACCGTTTTATTACCACAGTGCAGAACCACATATATAAAGGGGTCAGGAAAGTAAGTTTGCGTAGCAAGCAGACTGAGAGCTTAGCCAACTGGTTTCTATCTTGTGCTCTTATACTTAGCCTAAGAGTGGAGAGGTCATCGTGACAGTCTCCCTTTCCCTATGTGATGCGTGCTACTGATGCTTGATTGTCTTTTTTAATCTGATGATAAGATGACTGCCCTCATGCCAAAGCTAACACAGCAGACATGCCCTCGTGATACAATCTTAACTCAGTGTGCTAGGTTATGCATTATCAGCACTGCTTCAAGTATACTTCTGGGCAATTTTGTCCTGTAATAGAATATATGCCACTATTATATCACCAATCTATTTTTTTTCAGCCTCTAATCTCTAAGTGAGTTTTCTTTTTTCCCGGTTTTCTCCTAATTTTTTTCTCACTTATCAGGTTTCTGGAGCCGATGGACTTGTGGTCAGAGTTGTTTCATCAGTGGACAAGAAATTAGAAGTTAAACCACGTTTTTTTGAGATTTTTCAAGAAGACAAGTACCCAGCAGAATTCCCTTACAAATCCAAGGTAAGAAAACAGTGCGGTCATTTGAAGTATAAAATCAGTTGATGTTGGTATTTGGTAATCCTGGGTTTTCTTTCTGTCAGGATTTTTTTAAACTCATCCTCTCATCCTCTCTAGTACTGCCAAATATTTGCAGGCTATTGTCTTATTTCAGAAAATAGAAGGTGTCGAAGTGTGCCTCTTTAGCATGTATGTTCAAGAATTTGGTGCAGAATGTGCAGACCCAAATCAACGTCGGGTTTATCTGTCATATCTTGATTCTGTCAAATTCTTTAGACCTGACGTAAAAACAGTGTCTGGGGAGGCCTTGCGGACATATGTCTATCATGAAATTCTGGTAATTCACTATTCTAGTTAGTTTCTTTTTCCTAATTTTTAGAAAGCTTATGTCAAGCCGAGTGTGAACGGTTTCCTAAATCCACCATTTAAAACTTGAGTTTCGTTATGTTGGGAATATGTTTTGCTCTCAGTATAACATTACTTTTATACTCATACAGATCGGTTATCTTGAGTATTGTAAGCAGCGCGGATTCACTAGCTGTTACATATGGGCTTGCCCACCTTTGAAGGGTGAAGATTACATTCTATATTGCCATCCAGAGATTCAGAAGACACCAAAATCTGATAAGCTGCGCGAATGGTAAGACACTAGATGGGCATTTATGTTATTATATGCTCATAAATAATGTTTTGCATTACAAAATAATGAATACCTTATGTGGCATCTGTGATTCCTGTCCTATATGACTAATAATTCCTTCACAGGTACTTATCTATGCTTCGAAAAGCTGTCAAGGAGCGTATTGTTGTCGAGTTGACAAATCTCTATGATCACTTTTTTATCACTACAAAAGAATGCAAGGCCAAAGTAACTGCAGCTCGCTTGCCATATTTTGATGGAGATTATTGGCCAGGAGCTGCAGAAGATATGATCAACCAACTTTTCCTAGAAGAAGATGATAGAAAGTTGCAGAAGAAGGGGAAACTAAAGAAGACTATCACGAAAAGAGCTTTGAGAGCTGCTGGCCAGACTGATCTAAGTGGGAATGCTTCAAAGGATGCTATCCTGATGCAAAAGGTATAGTTTTATATAATGCACTATTTCTTGATGCACCAAAAATGCATCAGTTCAGTCGTGTCACATGTTATTCTTAGCCATCTAGTTGATGCTGTGCAGCTTGGAGAAACCATTTACCCAATGAAGGAAGATTTCATCATGGTCCATTTGCAGCATTCTTGCAGTCACTGCTCTACTCTTATGGTAGCTGGAAAACGCTGGGTCTGCCACCAGTGTAAAAGTTTTTATATTTGTGACAGGTAAAGTTACTTTCATGTGATGGACCCAATAAATGGCACATCTGTTTGATATGCACATGATTGTTGGGGTATATATATATATGCTGCAACTTGAAAGCACAACCAGTTATGCTTGACAAGTGTGTGTGTGTGCGGCGTGTGTGTGTGTGTGTAGTAGTAGTAGTAGTAGTAGTAGTAGTAGTAGTATCTTTGTAATTATATGTGATCCTCGTGATATGTGACTATGGTTCCCTAATCTCTACACAACTTCATAAATGGATAAATTGCTCTAAGATCTGCTTGCAGCTAGTCTAATATTGGCTGTTACCCTTGTTTCTGTTACTGATGAGTTTGTTATTGCAGTTGTTATGATTCAGAGCAACGGCTTGAAGAAAAGGAGAGGCACCCGAGTAATAGTAGAGATTTGCATGTGCTGCACCCAGTAAGTTCTGGAAAACTTATTTTTTATTCTAGTTTTTAACTCATCAAATATAAGTGAAGCAACAATGCAAATTGCTACAATTTTTTTTACATAATATTCTTTCTTAGGTTGACATTGTTGGGGTGCCTGAAGATACAAAGGACAGAGATGATGTCTTGGAGTGTGAGTTTTTCGATACCAGACAGGCATTCCTGAGTCTTTGTCAAGGAAATCACTATCAATATGACACACTTCGCCGTGCAAAACACTCCTCAATGATGGTGTTATACCACCTTCATAATCCAACTGCACCAGCCTTTGTTACCACATGCAATATCTGCAATAACGATATTGAAGCTGGTCAAGGGTGGCGATGTGAAGAATGCCCAGACTTTGATGTGTGCGCAGGATGTTACAATAAAGACGGAGGTGCCAACCATCGTCACAAGTTAACAAATCACCCATGTGTAGACCGTAATGCTCAAAATAAAGAAGCTCGCCAGATGCGCATTCAGCAGGTAATTTATATTATGTGAAAGTTAAATGCTGAAAATTTTATCGCAACACATACATTTTTTGTATGCTGCCTTTTAATTTGGTAACACTCCATACCTTTTTCTTGTTTTTGCATTGTTAAGTCTAATGCCAATACTAGTCCATTTATTCCCTTGAAAACCATATATTTGTCCACTTAGTGTGCTGTCAGTTTTGTATACCATATGTTATCCTTTCTGCCTTGAGCAACTTGTGTATTGCTGGTGCTGTGGTTGTGATTTATGGTTTACTATATGGACTAGGTTATCTATGAACTAGTATGTGCTAAGGAATCGATCTTTAAAACTAATCTATGATGATTCTTGTGTGGCTGTGCAGGCACGGCGAATGCTTGACCTTTTGGTCCATGCGCATAAATGTCGCACCGCTGGTTGCCAGTATCCTGATTGCCGAAGACTCAAGGGACTCTTTGGTCATGCAACGAGGTGCCAGAAACGGGCAGCCGGAGGCTGTTCACTTTGCCAAAGGACGTGGTCTCTGCTTCAACTCCACGCCCGAACTTGCAAAGAATCAAAGTGTACCATACCAAGATGCAGGTAATTAACACCCCTCCCGCTCGCACCACCCCTTGTATGTTACCTACATACGTAGTGTTTGAGGCATTGCCTCTCGGAATAGACGAGTAATATCGGGTTGCTTGAACAACACAGGGATCTCAAAGCCCATCTAAGGTGGACGCAGCAGCAGTCCGAATCCAGGAGGAGGGCCGCCGTGAACGAGATGATGAGGCAGAGAGCCGCGGAAGTTGCCAGGAGTTAGTGAAGTCAGGTATACACACAGGTATACTGTTATAGAAAGAAAGACAGCAAAACAGTACATATGACGTCTCAAGCCCGAAGGACAAGCTCTGTACGGGCGAACTTGAGCGAAAGATGAGTTATACTGGAGATGGAACATCTCGGTCCCAGAACCCTTGCTGACAATTGTCTCAGCATACCGATGGATGGTCCTGCCGTCCGTAACTTATACTGTAATCGTTGTGCCGGCCTTGTTCTGTAGCCTGCTCATGTACAATAGGATTTTGGACGGCTCCTCATTATACATGTGCAAAATAGGCCATACTTGGCGTCAAAGGGTGCAAAACACCAGTCATAGTTGTTCTTTCTTTGTTGTCTCAGCTCAGAGAGCACCTGTAGAAAACAAACAGAAACGGAACATGGTTGATATCGGTTATTTCATTTATTTATTATTAGTTCCAGCCCCTACATTTTGCAGCCTGTGTAGGATGGATCTTTATATATACATACTCCGCCCGTCCGGAAATACTTGTCATCAAAATGGATAAAAGGGAATGTATCTAGATGTATTTTAGTTCTAGATACATCTCCTTTTATCCATTTTGATGACAAGTATTTTCGGACGGAGGAAGTACAAAGAATGAATTGTGGCAGCGCATGTCCCTGGTCTCTGGTTCCTGCCTGGTTGTGGCGTAGTACTAGTGTACTTTGCATCTCTATTTGTGATGGAATTTCGCGAGCTCGGCCAGGATTATCCAGATTCCTGGAGGCTTTGGGCGTGTCCACGCCATCCTGTTGGACTTGGATGGCTGACTGGTCGGGCCTCATCTGGCCGAGAAATACAGTAGTCCCGCACGGAACGGAAGAGGCGGCATGGGAGGCAACTGCCAAGTGAACTCGGCATAGCCACGTCGCCGCGGCATGCCACCCGCTACCACGCGGCCACGCCTCCCCCTATCCAGTAGTATGAATTACTAGCAGAGCGTGGGCGCCAGTCACCCACCCGCGACGGCGACACTCGCCGTGAACCCATGCGCGGGCCTCTGTGCCGTGAGCCCCACCAGCGCGCGGCCGAACTCGCCAGCTCGCCCGCAACCGCAGCCACAAATGGCGCCCGGGGCGGGAGCGCCACTCAGGCCGCTGCCTCCCCTGCCCCGCTTTATCTGCCTGCGCGGCCCGGGAGTGGTCGCGGAATATACCGAGAACGAATTTTTTTTACAGGAAAGAGAGCAGAGCTTCTGCTGCCTCTCCTCGTCCAAGGCTCGAGCTAACCGTCGCCGGCGGCCATGGTCGCTGCCGTGTCGCCTCCGGGCGCGGCGGGGGCGGCGACGATCATCGCCTCGTTCCACGGCACCCACTGCGCGTCCCCGTCCCGCGCCGCCGCGCCCAGGCCGCGGTACCACGGCAGCGCGTGCTGCTTCGCCGCCAAGCCCACGCCGGCGGCCGCGGTGGCGTCCGAGCCGGGCCAGGACCAGGACGTGGACGACGAGGGGGGCGTCCTCGGCGCCGCCAACGGCGCGGACGCGACGCCGTCCACGCGGAAGAAGCGCCGGGCCCGGAAGGGCAAGAGGTCGGCGGCCGCGCTGCAGCAGGAGGCGGCGGAGGAGGAGGCCAGGAGGAAGGCCGAGGAGGAGGAGGCGGCGGCCAAGAAGAAGAAGGCGGAGGAGGAGAGCCGGGCGGCCTCGCTGGACCTGGACGAGGTCATGGCCGTGAGCCCCGTGGGGCTGGGCCGGCGCTCGCGGCAGCTGTTCGACGAGGTGTGGCGCAAGTTCTCGCGCCTGGGCCAGATGTCCAGCGCCTCCGCCACCGAGGCGCTCGCCGAGGCGGAGCAGGCCGTGCTCAGCCGCGGCGGGCCCATGTGCGAGTTCACCGTCCCCGGCGCCCAGGACACCACCGTCCTCGTCGTCGGCGCCACCAGCCGCATCGGCCGCATCGTCGTCCGCAAGCTCATGCTCCGAGGCTACAATGTCAAGGTCCTCTTTCCCCCGGCACACACACTTCACTCTCTCGTCTCTCCTCTTCCACTCTATTTCCTGTTCAATGTCAAGGTCCTCATACTGATTAGATACAACAAGTGGCAAACTGGCAACAGTGCTCATTGAGCTCATAACGTACTGATTTGTGGTAAACTAGGGAAATTCAGACATAAATTTACCATTGTGTAACAGGCTTTAGTTAGAAGGGACGATGCCGAGGTGATCGACATGCTTCCGAGATCGGTGGACATCGCTGTTGGCGATGTTGGTGACCCTTTGGCTGTGCAATCAGCCGTGTCAGGTTGCAGTAAGATTATCTATTGCGCAACCGCGCGCTCAACCATTACCGGGGACCTCAACAGAGTTGATAACCAAGGAGTCAGGAATGTCAGCAAGGCTTTCCAGGTACTCCTTCTAACCTTAATTTTCTAATCTTAGAAACCACTCCATCTGTTCTTAAGTAGACGCCGTTTTAGGATAAATGCGGTCATAGTTCTGAAACTTCGATCGCTAGTACACATAATACCGTTATGATTTGTTATATGAAAATGATATTAGTAGTAATTTTAGCATCAAAACTAATATCATTATTTACCTCTTCTAATTTCACTAACTTATAATTAGAAAATGCTTTGTTCTGCAGGATTACTACAATGAGATGGCTCAGCTCAGGGCTGGTAAAAGCAGCAAGAGCAAACTTTTGATAGCAAAATTCAAATCTGCCAAGTCTCTGAAGGGCTGGGAGGTGAACCAGGGATCTTACTTCCCGAATGCCTATGCTTCTGGTTCTATGTTCGATGAAGGTATCGATGCATCATTTGACTTCTCAGAAGGTGGCCAGGCCGTTTTTGCTGGTAAGGCGCTATGCTGTGTAGGACACTTCTTAGCAAATGTACTAATTTACCTAGATATATTGATTTTTCTTCCTAGGTCTTAGTTTTCTAATGAACATCCACTTATGTCAGGATTTGTTTTTACAAGAGGTGGATATGTCGAGATATCAAAGAGGCTATCTCTCCCTTTAGGTTCCACCCTAGACAGGTATTAAGATCTCTTGCATTTTGCTTAACAGCTTCGGATTTTGAAAAATCTTGATGCATCACAATGAACTTGGTGTCATGTCGATTCTGTCATTCTTGGATAGGTACGATGGCTTACTTCTTTCAGTGGGAGGAAATGGAAGATCATATGTTGTTATTCTTGAGACTGGTCCATTGGCTGACACCTCCCAGAGTAAGAAGTATTTTGCTCGGATGACTACAAAAGTAGGCTTTTGTAGGGTAAGTAGTGTGCAATAATTTAGCAGTAATAGGTGATTTTACTG
Organism: Triticum timopheevii; assembly: GCA_963921465.1. Taxonomy (NCBI): domain Eukaryota; kingdom Viridiplantae; phylum Streptophyta; class Magnoliopsida; order Poales; family Poaceae; genus Triticum; species Triticum timopheevii. The sequence goes on from OY997274.1 coordinate 543,802,812, forward strand.
CATGTTAGCAAGCGATGAACGTATAATTTGATCTCCATTTTTTAAATGTTTGTTTTCTGCAGGTAAGAGTACCTTTCTCGGCTTTCCGTCCAGTAAAACCAGAAGATCCTCCCCTAGACCCTTTTCTTGTGCATACCTTCACCATTAGGTTTGAACCAAAAAGGCAGGTCAGTACAACATGATGAATTATTTTCCATCATGAGCAAATATTAACTGGCTGTTTATAGCATTAAATTGGCGTCTTAGCTACTAATGCATTGCGCAGAGACCTGGTGATGGAACCCAAGGTGCCACTGACCCCAGAAATTTTGAGCTGATACTGGAGTACATCAAAGCTTTACCTGTAAGTTGTTCCTATATTATTGAACTGCCATACTACGCGCATGTTTTTCCTCCTATGGATGAAAAGTCTCTTCGTGGCCAAAATTCTTGTATATTTGTTTCGCTTTTCTGCCTAATTGAAGTACAAACCCATTTGCAGTTTCACTAAAAAGATGATTATTTAACTAGTATCTGCTTTGGCAATCGTACTAGCTACTTCCCCTTTTCTTTAAAATTCTTGTTTTACCGAAGTTTTCCTCCCCATGACTTCATGTGTTGTCATAACTGAACTGTCTTCTCTATCAGTTTATTGATAACCATATATCTTCTAATTTATTGCAGACCGGTCAAGAAACAGACTTCATACTGGTCTCATGTACAGGTTCCGGAATTGAACCTAATAGAAGAGAACAAGTTCTCAAAGCAAAGAAGGTTCTATTTTTTTGTAAACATTACGTATCTGTGACTGTCTATTTCAAATGCTCATTAAATCATCAATGCCCTCCACGTTCTTCTAGGCTGGAGAGGATGCGCTGAGAAGGTCAGGCCTTGGATACACAATTGTACGGCCTGGTCCACTGCAGGTACGGCATACTAATACAACAGCTGAAATTCCACCCTATTTTCAACAACATAATAGACAGTTTGTTAGATTGTATCATTGCAAGTAGGATTGCCAAAGCAGATACTAGTTACTTTTGAAGTGTTAGGTGTGTTAAAATGGTCGCATCATGATCATTCGACCTTCTCTTTGCAGGAAGAACCTGGCGGTCAGCGTGCACTGATCTTTGATCAAGGAAACAGAATCTCTCAGGTGAAATATCATGGACCATAATTGCTTTCTTGAATTCCATAATATTGATTCTTGAAGTTGTAATGTAGGCTATCAGCTGTGCGGATGTAGCAGATATCTGTGTCAAAGCATTGCATGATTCCACGGCGAGAAACAAAAGTTTTGATGTAAGACTTGTTCGTCCATATATTCTTCTATATGTTGATGCTTTTCAAACTGATGATTACAATCTAAATTAACTGTTTACCATGAACCACATAGGTATGCTATGAGTATGTTTCTGAGCAAGGGAATGAACTGTATGAACTTGTAAGTCATAGCTGAAGCTGCAATCTAATGGATGGATCTCCTTTTTCCAGTCAGAAATTACCTTCTTTCTGATCTTCATGTGTGTGTAAAACTGTTTTTTGTTTTCTTTTGCAGGTGGCTCATTTGCCAGATAAGGCTAACAACTATCTTACACCGGCACTATCGGTTCTAGAGAAAAACACCTAATTCAGATTTGTGTCTTATACGGGTCGTAATGTGTATACTCTTCCTCTTGTAAAGTTACATGTTCTCCTCATAGAAGCCTTGTGGGATTCACACGACAAGCCCTTTTTTCTTGTAAAGATCATCGATGGTATCACTTCACAGAACAAATTCGGCCACTGTAATGGTATATTCTCTCGTTTCTACTCTTTCTCCTCATGAGTATGAGAATGTAAGCTTGCAGAGTTTCAGCAAAACGAAGAAGAAACAAGACTCAAGTAGAAATGAAAGAATAGCCTTTGAAGCTTAGAAATAAGTGTTTGATGATGTGATTTGTGAAAGATCAGCTTGATTTATTGGGAAAAATATGTTGAGCTATTTTTATCATTCACTTGGTAAAATCTTACCAATTACCATGGCATAAGTGTTAAGTACTCCCTCCGTCCCACAATATAAGATCGTTTTTCAAGCTATATGTTAGATTGAAAAACGATTTTATATTGTGGGTCGGAGGGAGTACTTCCAGTGGCAACCAAAGCATCAATGCAAAATTTGTGAGTTACAAGTATCTAGTGGTCTATATCATTATTATTACTCTATTCGTTTTTGTTGAAGAAATGTTGTACATAACTGGATATGCAATTGCGACTTGTGCAAGCTCAGTGGTGAATTTGATTTGATATAATGAAGTGTAACAATCTAAATTTCTTATCTTCTCTAGAATGATAATGCTGTTGGGGAACATTGCATGGAAAACAAAAAATTTCTACGCACACACAATGATCTATCCGTGGAGATGCATAGCAACGAGAGGGGAGAGTGTGTCTACATACCCTCGTAGACCATAAGCGGAAGCGTTTAACCACGCGATTGATGTAGTCGAACTTCTTCGTTCTCCAACCGATCAAGTACCGAACGTACGGCACCTCCGCGTTCTGCACACGTTCAGCTCGGTGACGTCCTCCGCCTTCTTGATCCAGCAAGACGCGAGGTAGTAGATGAGTTCCGACAGCACGACTGCGTGATGACGGTGATGGTGAAGTGATCTCCGTAGGGCTTCGCCTAAGCACTACGAAAATATGACCGGGGGAGTAAACGGTGGAGGGGGGCGCCGCACACGGCTAGGCAATTGTCTGTTGTGTGCTAGGCGGCCCCCTCCCACATATATATAGGTGGGAGGGATGGTGGAGCAACCAAAGGAGGCGCCCAAGTAGGAGAAATCCTACTTGGGGTCCCTCCCAAGTCACGCCCCCCTCTTTCCTTATTTGGAGTGCGGGGAAAGGCAGGAAGGGTGGCGCCCCCCCTCCCCCCCTTTCCTTTATCCCATGAGAGGGAAAGGCAGGAGGGGCTAGCCCTCCCCCTTTTCCTTCCCTAGGGTGGCCAAACAAGGGAGGGGGCGTAGCAGCCCCCTTGTGGGCTGGTATGTCCCCTCCTTTGGCCCATAAGGCCCATATCTTACCCGGGGATGCCCGGAACCCCTTCCGGTGACCCGTTCCTTCCCCGTACGTCCCGAAACACTTCCGGTGTCCAAATATCATCATCCTATATATCAATCTTTACCTCTCGACCATTTTGAGACTCCTCGTCATGTCCGTGATCTCATCCGGAACTCCGAACAACATTTGGCCAAAACATATAACTCATATAACACTATATCGTCAACGAACGTTAAGCGTGCGGACCCTACGGGTTCGAGAACTATGTAGACATGACCGAGACACCTCTCTGGTCAATAACCAATATCGGAACCTGGATTCTCATATTGGCTCCTACATATTCTACGAAGACCTCTATCGGTCGAACCGTTATGACAACATATGTAATTCCCTTTGTCCATCGATATGTTACTTGCCCGAGATTCAATCGTCGATATCTTCATACCTAGCTCAATCTCGTTACTGGCAAGTCTCTTTACTCGTTCCGTAATACATCACCTCGTGACTAACTCCTTAGTCATTTGCTTGCAAGCTTATGATGTGTATTACCGAGAGGGCCCAGAGATACCTCTCCGATACTCAGAGTGAAAAATACTAATCTCGATCTATGCCAACTCAACAAACACCTTCGGAGATACCTGTAGAGCATCTTTATGATCACCCAGTTATGTTATGACGTTTGATAGCACACAAGGTATTCCTCCGGTATTCGGGAGTTGCATAATCTCATAGTCGAAGAAACAAGTATTTGACATGAAGAAAGCAATAACAATAAACTGAACAATCATTATGCTAAGCTAACGGATGGGTCTTGTCCATCACATCATTCTCCTAATGATGTGATCCCATTATCAAATGACAACACATGTCTATGGTTAGGAAACCTTAGCCATCTTTGATCAACGAGCTAGTCCAGTAGAGGCTTACTAGGGACACAATATTTGTTTATGTATTCACACATGTATTTAAGTTTTCGATCAATACAATTATAGCATGAATAAGAAAACTTTTATCATGATTTAGGAAATATAATAATAACCATTTTATTATTGCCTCTAGGGTATATTTTCATCAGTCTCCCACTTGCACTAGAGTCAGTAATCTAGTTCACATCACCATGTGATTTAACACCCATAGTTCACATCGCCATGTGACCAACACCCAAAGAGTTTACTAGAGTCAATAATCTAGTCCACATCGCCATGTGATTAACGCCCAATGAGTAATAAGGTGTGAGCATGTTTTGCTTGTGAGAGAGGTTTAGTCAACTGGTCTGCCACATTTGGATCCGTATGTATTTTGCAAATTTCTATGTCTACAATGCTCTGCATGGAGCTACTCTAGCTAATTGCTCCCACTTTCAATATGTATCCAGATCGAGACTAAGAGTCATCCGGATTGGTGTGAAAGCTTGCAAGCATGTAACTCTTTACGACGAACTCGTTATCACCTCCATAACCGAGAAACATTTCTTTAGTCCTCTTTAGGTACCTAAGGATAATTTTGACCGTTGTCCAGTGATCTACTCCTGGATCACTATTGTACCCCCTTGCCAAACTCATGGCAAGGGACACAACAGGTCTGGTACACAGCATGACATACTTTATAGATCCTATGACTGAGGCATAGGGAATGACTTTCATTCTCTCTATATATTATGTCGTGGTCGGGTTTTGAGTCTTACTCAACTTCACACCTTGTAACACAGGCAAGATCCCTTTCTTTGACTGATCCATTTTGAACTTGTTCAAAACTTTATCAAGGTATGTGCTTTGTGAAAGTCCTATCAAGCGCCTTGATCTATCTCTATAGATCTTGATGCCCAATATATAAGCAGCCTCACCGAGGTCTTTCATTGAAAAATTCTTATTCAAGTATCCTTTTATGCTATCCAGAAATTCTATATCATTCCCGATCAACAATATGTCATCCACATATAATATCAGAAATGCTACAGAGCTCCCACTCACCTTCTTGTAAATACAGGCTTCATCATAAGTCTGTATAAAACCATAAGCTTTGATCACCTCATCAAAGCATATATTCCAACTCCGAGATGCTTGCACCAGTCCATAGATGGATCACTGGAGTTTGCACACTTTGTTAGCACCTTTAGGATCGACAAAACCTTTTGGTTGCATCATATACAAATCTTCTTTAAGAAATCCATTAAGGAATGCAGTTTTGACATCCATTTGCCAGATTTCATAATAATAAAATGCAGCAATTGCTAACATGATTTGGACTGACTTAAGCATCGCTACAGGTGAGAAGGTCTCATCGTAGTCAATCCTTGAACTTGTCAAAAACCTTTCACAACAAGTCGAGCTTTGTAGATGGTGACATTACCATCAACGTTTGTCTTCTTCTAGAAGGTCCATTTATTCTCAATGGCTTGCCGATCATCGGGCAAGTCGACCAAAGTCCATACTTTGTTCTCATACATGGATCCTATCTCAGATTTCATGGCCTCAAGCCATTTATTGGAATCTGGGCTCATCATAGCTTCTTCATAGTTCATAGGTTCGCCTTGGTCTCTTCCAGAACAGGATTACCGTACCACTCTGGTGCGGATAGTGCTCTGGTTGACCTACGAGGTTCAGTAGTAACTTGTCTAAAGTTTCATGATCATCATCATTAGCTTCCTTTCTAGTTGGTGTAGGCATCATGGGAATGGATTTCTCGGCCGTTCTACTTTCCAAATTGAGAGAAGGTACAATTACTCATCAAGTTCTACTTTCCTCCCATTCACTTCTTTCGAGAGAAACTCCTTCTCTAGAAAGGTTCTATTCTAGGCAACAAAGATCTTGCCTTCGAATCTATGGTAGAAGGTGTACCCAAATTGTTTCCTTCGGGTATTCTATTAAGATGCACTTCTCCGATTTGGGTTCGGGCTTATCAGGCTGAAGCCTTTTGACATAAGTGTCACTGATGTCTACTAGAAGTACGTCGGTATTTCCCCAAAGAGGAAGGCATGATGCAGCACATCGACGGCAGGTATTTCCCTTAGTGATGAGACCAAGGTTATCGAACCAGTAGGAGAACCAAGCAACAGTACGTAAACAACACCTGCACACAAATAACAAATACTCGCAACCCGATGTGTAAAAGGGGTTGTCAATCCCTTTCGGGCAACGGTGATACGTCTCCAACATATCTATAATTTTTGATTGTTCCATGCTATTATATTACCTGTTCTGGATGTTTATGGGCTTTGTTATACACTTTTATATTATTTTTGGGACTAACCTATTAACCGGAGGCCCAACCCATATTGCTGTTTTTTTTGCCTATTTTAGTGTTTCGAAGAAAAGGAATATCAAATGGAGTCCAAACGGAATGAAACCTTTGGGAGAGTTACTTTTGGAACGGAAGCAATCCAGGAGACTTAGAGTAGACGCCAGGGAAGCTTCGAGGTGGCCACGAGGGTCAGGGGCGCGCCCTACCCCCTGGGCGCGCTCCCACCCTCGTGGGCCCCTCGTGGCTCCCCTGACCGACTTCTTTCGCCTATATATGTCCATATACCCTAAAAACATCCGAAAGCACAATAGATCGGGAGTTCCGCCGCCGCAAGCCTCTGTAGCCACCAAAAACCTCTCGGGACCCTGTTCCGGCACCTTGCCGGAGGGGGGATCCCTCACCGGTGGCCATCTTCATCATCCTGGCGCTCTCCATGATGAAGAGGGAGTAGTTCACCCTCGGGGCTGAGGGTATGTACCAGTAGCTATGTGTTTGATCTCTCTCTCTCTATCTCTCTCTCTCTCTCTCTCTCTCTTGTGTTCTTGAGGTGATACGATCTTGATGTATCGCGAGCTTTGCTATTATAGTTGGCTCTTATGATGTTTCTCCCCCTCTACTCTCTTGTAATGGATTGAGTTATCCCTTTGAAGTTATCTTATCTGATTGAGTCTTTAAGGATTTGAGAACACTTGATGTATGTCTTGCATGTGCTTATCTGTGGTGACAATGGGATATCACGTGATCTACTTGATGTATGTTTTGGTGATCAACTTGTGGGTTCAGTGACCTTGTGAACTTATGCATAGGGGTTGGCACATGTTTTCGTCTTGACTCTCCGGTAGAAACTTTGGGGCACTCTTTGAAGTACTTTGTGTTGGTTGAATAGATGAATCTGAGGTTGTGTAATGCATATCGTATAATCATGCCCACGGATACTTGAGGTGACATTGGAGTATCTAGGTGACATTAGGGTTTTGGTTGATTTGTGTCTTAAGGTGTTATTCTAGCACGAACTCTATGATAGATCGAACGGAAAGAATAGCTTCATGTTATTTTACTACGGACTCTTGAATAGATCGATCAGAAAGGATAAGTTTGAGGTGGTTTCGTACCCTACAATAATCTCTTCGTTTGTTCTCCGCTATTGGTGACTTTGGAGTGACTCTTTGTTGCATGTTGAGGGATAGTTATATGATCCAATTATGTTATTATTGTTGAGAGAACTTGCACTAGTGAAAGTATGAACCTTAGGCCTTGTTTCCTAGCATTGCAATACCGTTTGTGCTCACTTTTATCATTAGTTACCTTGCTGTTTTTATATTTTCAGATTACAAAAACCTATATCTACCATCCATATTGCACTTGTATCACCATCTCTTCACCGAACTAGTGCACCTATACAATTTACCATTGTATTGGGTGTGTTGGGGACACAAGAGACTCTTTGTTATTTGGTTGCAGGGTTGTTTGAGGGAGACCATCTTCATCCTATGCCTCCCACGGATTGATAAACTTTAGGCCATCCACTTGAGGGAAATTTGCTACTGGCCTACAAACCTCTGCACTTGGAGGCCCAACAGCTTCTACAAGGAGAAGGTTGCGTAGTAGACATCAAGCTCTTTTCTGGCGCCATTGTCGGGGAGGTGAGTGCTTGAAGGTATATCTTTAGATCTTGCAATCGAATATTTTTGTTTCTTGTTTTATCGCTAGTTAGTCTATAAAAGAAACTACAAAAAATGGAATTGAGTTTGCCTCATACGCTTCATCTTTTTAATATCTTTCGTAAGAATGATGGTAGGGAAAATTGTGCTCAAGTGCTAGAAGAAGAAGTCTATAAAATGTTTGGCACTAAATCTTTGAATGGGGAGCATGATTGCAATGTTGTTAGTATGAACTCCTTGAATATCCATAGTACTAATGATGATTGCACTAGTCATGATGAAAATGTCTCTTATAAGAATGTCAATTTTTGTGGAGTGCATAGAGTTTTCAAGTACACACCAAATAGGGAAGATAGATTTTGCAAGAGGCATAAGTATTTAGAAACTAAATGGTTGCAAGAAAGGCTAGATGTGAGTGCTGAAAATTTAAAATTTCCTTACCGTACTTGTGAACTTTGCAATGAACGTGGTCATTTAAATCTCTGATGCAAATTGTTTCATGATCGAATCGTGTCCAAAAATTGTGATGACTTGATTTCCCTTGCACATCATAATGAACTTAGTTTGCTTTTGGGTTATGAAGAATTGAAACGTTTAACTAAGCATATTCCAGAATATAACCTTAAGAAATTCCTTGATATTGATCTAGAGGAAATTTATATGTATTGTACGGTGAATTGCATTGAAAGTCCTTATATTGCAAATTACATATAGAAAAGAAAGCAAATAGAAGATGAAGAGAATACTAATGAAGGGGAGGGGAATTCTCAATATCCTCTTATTATTTCTTATGATGAATCAGGTAACGAGGAGGAGCCTTCTGTTCAACCAATCTCATTAATAAGGAGCTCAAAAAAGAGGGTTAAACCCACACATGATGTAAAGAAGAAAAAGAAAAGACGGAGAAGCAAAGGTAAAAAAGGTACCCCTCTCAAATGATGTTGCTCCTATTACTCATTGTGATGATCATAATTGCTATACTATTGGTGCTATCCACACTACTAATGATGAGAGTGATTATGCTTATGATATGAAAAGGCCCAAGCTTGGGGAAGCTATGTTTGATGAGGATGACATATTCGAAAATATATTTGCTGCAATTAATGTTTGTCCCAAGCTTGGGGATGCTATGTTTAATGAATATGATATTTTTAGCCTCCCAAGTTTTGATGAGCAAATTTATTATGATGACAGCATGCTTCCTATTTATGATGATTATTGTGATGACACTTATGCTATAAAAAGTAGTGATGATTATATTTATAAATCTTGTCATGATTATGATTACCCTTTTTCTGAACATTACTCTTTTAATGTGGAAACAATTTATAGTATTCGAGTCTCTTATGATACTCCCACTATTCCGAATGAGAAGAATTTTGCTTATGTGGAGAGTAGTAAAATTTCTATGCAAGTAGATCATGAAAAGAATGCTTTATGTGCTGGTTATATTGTTGAATTCACTCATGATGCTACTGAAAATTATTATGAGGGAGGAACCTATGCTTGTAGGAATTGCAATAATATCAAGTTTCCTCTCTATGTGCTTAAAGTTTTGAAGTTATGCTTGTTTTGCCTTCCTATGCTAGTTGATTATTGTTCCCATAAGTTGTTTGCTCACAAAATCCCTATGCATAGGAAGTGGGTTAGACTTAAATGTGTTAGTAATATTCTTTGATGCTCTATTTATGTTTCAATTCTTATCTTTTATGTGAGCATCATTGAAATCATCATGCCTAGCTAAAAGGCATTAAAGAAAAGTGCTTGTTGGGAAACAACCCAATATTTACCTTTACTAATTTTGTGTGTTCATATGATTATGATACTGTAGTAATCATGTTTTATAGCTTTTGTTTCAATAAAGTGCCAAGTAAGACCTTTAGGATGGCTTACGGTGTTGTGTTGATCCTGCTGAAAATCAGAAACTTTTGCACCCAGTAAATTAGTTTTTATCATTCACAGAAACATGATTTTGATCTGATTCTTTTTGCTATGGATTGGTACACATATTGCTCAGATTTTCCTAATTTGGTAGGAGTTTTTTAGTTCCAGAAGTATACGTTTGATACAGATTACTACAGACTGATCTGTTTTTGACAGATTCTGTTTTCTATGTGTTGTTTGCTTATTTTGATGAATCTATGAGTAGTATTGGAGGGTATGAACCATAGAGAAGTTGGAATACAGTAGATATTACACCAGTATGAACTAGAATCAGTTCACAACAGTACCTAAGTGGTGATTTATTTTCTTATACTAACAGAGCTTACAAGTTTTCTGTTGAGTTTTGTGTTGTGAAGTTTTCAAGTTTTGGGTAAAGATTCGATGGACTATGGAATAAGGAGTGGCAAGAGCCTAAGCTTGGGGATGCCCTAGGAACCCCAAGATAATCCAAGGGCAACCAAAGCCTAAGCTTGGGGATGCCCCGGAAGGCATCCCCTCTTTCGTCTTTGTCTATCGGTAACTTTACTTGGAGCTATATTTTTATTCACCACATGATATGTGTTTTGCTTGGAGCGTCTTGTATGATATGAGTCTTTGTTTTTAGTTTACCACAATCATCCTTGCTGTACACACCTTTTTGTAGAGACACACATGAATCGGAATTTATTAGAATACTCTATGTGCTTCACTTATATCTTTTGAGCTAGATAATTTTGCTCTAGTGCTTCACTTATATCTTTTAGAGCATGGCGGTGGTATTATTTTGTAGAAATTATTGATCTCTCATGCTTCACTTATATTATTTTGAGAGTATTTTTAGAACAACATGGTATTTGCTATGGTTATAAAATTGGTCCTAGAATGATGGGCATCCAAGTTGGTATAATAAAAACTATCATAGAAAGTGAATTGGATGCTATGATCAATTTGATGCTTGATAATTGTTTTGAGATATGAGGATGGTGATATTAGAGTCATGCTAGTTGAGTAGTTGTGAATTTGAGGAATACTTGTGTTGAAGTTTGTGACTCCCATAGAGAACCATTATGTGATGAAGTTGGAGCATGATTTATTTATTAATTGTCTTCCTTATGAGTGGCGGTCGGGGACGAGCGATGGTATTTTCCTACCAATCTATCCCCCTAGGAGCATGCGCGTAGTACTTTGTTTCAATAACTTGTAGATTTTTGCAATAAGTATATGAGTTCTTTATGACTAATGTTGAGTCCATGCATTATACACACTCTCACCCTTCCACCATTGCTAGCCTCTCTTGTGCCGCGCAACTTTCGCCGGTACCATACACCCACCATATACCTTCCTCAAAACAGCCACCATACCTACCTATTATGGCATTTCCATAGCCATTTCGAGATATATTGCCATGCAACTTTCCACCGTTCCGTTTATTATGACACGCTCCATCATTATCATATTGCTTTTGCATGATCATGCAGTTGACATTGTATTTGTGGCAAGGCCACCTTCATAATTCTTTCATACATGTCACTCTTGATTCATTGCATATCCCAGTACACCGCCGGAGGCATCCACGTAGAGTCATATGTTGTTCTAAGTATCAAGTTGTAATTCTTGAGTTGTAAGTAAATAAAAGTGTGATGATCTTCATTATTAGAGCATTGTCCCAAGTGAGGAAAGGATGATGGAGACTATGGTTCCCCTACAAGTTGGGATGAGACTTCGGACTTTATAAAAATAAAAGAGGCTAAAGAAGCCCAAATAATAAAAGGGAGGCCAAAGAAGCCCAAATAAAAAAATGAGAGAAAAAGAGAGAAGGGACAATGTTACTATCCTTTTACCACACTTGTGCTTCAAAGTAGCACCATGATCTTCATGATAGAGAGTCGGCTATGTTGTCACTTTCATATACTAGTGGGAATTTTTCATTATAGAACTTGGCTTGTATACTCCAATGATGGGCTTCCTCAAAATGCCCTAGGTCTTCGTGAGCAAGCAAGTTGGATGCACACCCACTTAGTTTCTTTTGTTGAGCTTTCATACACTTATAGCTCTAGTGCATCCATTGCATGGCAATCCCTACTCACTCACATTGATATCTATTAATGGGCATCTCCATAGCCCGTTGATACGCCTAGTTGATGTGAGACTATCTTCTCCTTTTTGTCTTCTCCACAACCACCATTCTATTCCACATATAGTGCTATGTCCATGGCTCACGCTCATATATTGCGTGAAAGTTGAAAAAGTTTGAGAACATAAAAGTATGAAACAATTGCTTGGCTTGTCATCGGGGTTGTGCATGATTAAATACTTTGTGTGATGAAGATAGAGCATAGCCAGACCATATGATTTTGTAGGGATAGCTTTCTTTAGCCATGTTATTTTGAGAAGACATGATTGCTTTGTTAGTATGCTTGAAGTATTACTATTTTTATGTCAATATGAACTTTTATATTGAATCATTTGGATGTGAACATTCATGCCACAATAAAGAAAATTACATTAAGAAATATGCTAGGTAGCATTCCACATCAAAAATTCTGTTTTTATCATTTACCTACTCGAGGACGAGCAGGAATTAAGCTTGGGGATGCTTGATACGTCTCCAACGTATCTATAATTTCTTATTGTTCCATGCTATTATATTACCTGTTTTGGATGTTTATGGGATTTGTTATACACTTTTATATTATTTTTGGGACTAACCTATTAACCGGAGGCCCAACCCATATTGCTGTTTTTTTGCCTATTTCAGTGTTTCGAAGAAAAGGAATATCAAACGGAGTCCAAACGGAATGAAACCTTCAGGAGAGTTATTTTTGGAACAGAAGCAATCAAGGAGGCTTGGAGTAGACGTCAGGGAAGCTTCAAGGTGTCCACGAGGGTTAGGGGCGCGCCCCCACCCTCGTGGGCCCCTCGTGGCTCCCCTAACCGACTTCTTTCGCCTATATATGTCCATATACCCTAAAAACATCCGAGAGCACAATAGATTGGGAGTTCCGCCGCCGCAAGCCTCTGTAGCCACCAAAAACCTCTCGGGACCCTGTTCCGGTACCCTGCCAAAGGGGGGATCCCTCACCGGTGGCCATCTTCATCATCCCGGCACTCTCCATGATGAGGAGGGAGTAGTTCACCCTCGGGGCTGAGGGTATATACCAGTAGCTATGTGTTTGATCTCTCTCTCTCTCTCTCTCTCTCTCCCTCTCTCTCGTGTTCTTGAGGTGATACAGTCTTGATGTATCGCGAGCTTTGCTATTATAGTTGGATCTTATGATGTTTCTGCCCTCTACTTTCTTGTAATGGATTGAGTTTTCCCTTTGAAGTTATCTTATCGGATTGAGTCTTTAAGGATTTGAGAACACTTGATGTATGTCTTGCATGTGCTTATCTGTGGTGACAATGGGATATCACGTGATCTACTTTATGTATGTTTTGGTGATCAACTTGCGGGTTCAGTGACCTTGTGAACTTATGCATAGGGTTGGCACACGTTTTCGTCTTGACTCTCCGGTAGAAACTTTGGGGCACTCTTTGAAGTACTCTATGTTGGTTGAATAGATGAGTCTGAGATTGTGTGATGCATATCGTATAATCATGCCCACGGATACTTGAGGTGACATTGGAGTATCTAGGTGACATTAGGGTTTTGGTTGATTTGTGTCTTAAGGTGTTATTCTAGTACGAACTCTATGATAGATCGAACGGAAAGAATAGCTTCATGTTATTTTACTACGGACTCTTGAATAGATCGATCAGAAAGGATAACTTTGAGGTGGTTTCATACCCTACAATAATCTCTTCGTTTGTTCTCTGCTATTAGTGACTTTGGAGTGACTCTTTGTTGCATGTTGAGGGATAGTTATATGATCCAATTATGTTATTATTGTTGAGAGAACTTGCACTAGTGAAAGTATGAACCATATGCCTTGTTTCCTAGAATTGCAATACCGTTTGTGCTCACTTTTATCATTAGTTACCTTGCTGTTTTTATATTTTCAGATTACAAAATCCTATATCTACCATCAATATTGCACTTGTATCACCATCTCTTCGCCGAACTAGTGCACCTATACAATTTACCATTGTATTGGGTGTGTTGGGGACACAAGAGACTCTTTGTTATTTGGTTGCAGGGTTGTTTGAGAGAGACCATCTTCATCCTACGCCTCCCACGGATTGATAAACCTTAGGTCATCCACTTGAGGGAAATTCGCTACTGTCCTACAAACCTCTGCCCATGGAGGCCCAACAACGCCTACAAGGAGAAGGTTGCATAGTAGACATCAAACGGTGCCAGGAATTTGCCAACGAACGTGGGAGAGTTGTAAATATTGATAGATCAAACACCAAATAAATATAAATTGCAGCAAGGTATTTTTGTATTGTTGGTTTAATAGTTCTAAAAACAAAAGGCAAATAAAATAGATCGCAAAGGCAAATAATGTGAGAAAGATGCCCGAGGGCCGTAGGTTTCACTAGTGGCTTCTCTCAAGAAAAATAGCAAACGGTGGATGAACAAATTACCGTTGGGCAATTGATAGAACTTCAAATAATCATAACGATATCCAGGCAATGATCATTATATAGGCATCACGTCCAAGATTAATAGACCGACTCCTGCCTGCATCTACTACTATTACTCCACACATCGACCACTATCCGGCATGCATCTAGTGTATTATGTTCATGGAGAAACGGAGTGATGCAATAAGAAAGATGGCATGATGTAGACAAGATCTATTTATGTAGAAATAGACCCCATCATTTTATCCTTAGTAGCAAGATACATACGTGTCGGCTCCCCTTCTGTCACTGGGATCAAGCACCGTAAGATCGAACCCTCTACAAAGCACCACTTCCCATTTCAAGATAAATAGATCAAGTTGGCGAAACAAAACCCAAATATCGGAGAAGAAATACGAGGCTATAAGCAATCATGCATATAAGGGATCAAAGAAACTCAAATAACTTTCATGGATATAAAGATAGATCTGATCATAAACTCAAAGTTCATCGGATCCCAACAAACACACCGCAAAAAGAGTTACATCATATGGATCTCCAAGAGACCATTGTATTGAGAATCAAACGGGAGAGAGGAAGCCATCTAGCTACTAAATACGGACCCGAAGGTCTACAAAGAACTACTCACGCATCATTGGAGAGGCACCAATGGAAGTGCTGAACCCCTCCGTGATGGTGTCTAGATTGGATCTGGTGGTTTT
The DNA here is from genome assembly GCA_963921465.1 of Triticum timopheevii. Taxonomy (NCBI): domain Eukaryota; kingdom Viridiplantae; phylum Streptophyta; class Magnoliopsida; order Poales; family Poaceae; genus Triticum; species Triticum timopheevii. Next base: position 543,817,885 of record OY997274.1, read on the forward strand.
AGACTCTGCGGCAGCTGGAATTGATTTTGCCAACTCCCCTAGGGTTTCTGGAATATTGGGGTATTTATAGAGCAAAGAGTCTATTCAGGTGTCACCCGAGGTGGGCACAACCCACCAGGGCGTGCCCTGGTGGGTTGTGCTCCCCTCGGAGCACCCCCCAGGTGCTTCTCCGACCCATTGGATGTCTTCTGGTCCAAAAGAATCCACAAAAAGTTTCGCTGCTTTTGGACTCCGTTTGGTATTGATTTCCTGCGATGTAAAAAACATACAGAAAACAACAACTGACACCTGGCACTATGTCAATAGGTTAGTACCAAAAAATGATATAAAATGACTTTAAAATGATTATGAAACATCCAAGAATGATAATATAATAGCATGGAACAATAAAAAAATTATAGATATGTTGGAGACGTATCAGCATCCCCAAGCTTAATTCCTGCTCGTCCTCGAGTAGGTAAATGATAAAAACAGAATTTTTGATGTGGAATGTTGCCTAACATATCATCTCATATTCTTTTCTTTATAGCATGGACATTTGGACTTTTATATGATTCAAAGCAATAGTCTAGTTTTGACAGGAGACTTAAATACTCGAGCATACCAACAAGCAACCATGTCTTTGAAACTATCAACGCTAAAATAAGTTATCCCTAGCCCATCATGCTCAATCATTGATCCATTCATGAAACACAGTCGAATATTAGCTACACCCAATGCTCAAGTACGATCATAGTGCCTCGTAGTTGGTGCTTTATAAGAGAAGATGGAGACTCAAAAATAAAATAAAAATAGCATAAAGTAAAAGAAAGGCCCTTCGCAGAGGGAAGTAGGGATTTGTAGAGGTGCCAGAGCTCAAAGCAAAAATTGAGAGATAAAAACATTTTGAGAGGCATACTTTTCCCACCAACAAAAATGACATAGAGTTCCCAACACTTTTCATGATAGATATATCATAGGTGGTTCCCAAACAGAAAATAAAGTTTATTCCTTTGTCAACCATACTTTCACTTTCCATGGCTAGCCGTATCCACGGTTGCTCTCCATACCAACACTTTTCAAGGAATTTATTATTTGACAACATAAAGTAAATTCATTTTTCATTTCGGGACTGGGCATCCCTAATACCTTTGCCTTACTCTCGTGCAATGACAAGTGAATAAACACTCATCGTGAGAATAGCACATCTAGCATGGAAAATATTAGCCACCCCTCACCGCCTCGCGAGTGGTACTAGCACACAGAAGAGAAATTTATTTTGAATATTAGAGATGGAACATACAAATTTTCTTAGAACGGCAAAGGAATACCGCATATAGGTAGATATAGTGGACTCATGTGGCAAAATGGTTTAAAGGATTTTGGATACACAAGTAGTGATCATACTTAGAAAATGAAGGCTAGCAAAAGATTGAGAAGCGACCAACCAAGAAACGAATAATCTTAGAAGCGAGCATTAAGCATAATTAACATCAAATAATGCACCACAAGTAGGATGTAATTTCATTGCATGACTATTGACTTTCGTGCTTGCATAGGGAATCACAAACCTTAACACCAATATTCTTACTAAGACATAATTACTCATCAACGGGACTCACATATCACCTCATGATATCTCAAAACTATTACAAGGAATCAAGTTTATTTTGTCCAATGATCTTCATGAAAGTTTTTATTATATCCTTCTTGGATATCTATCACTTTGGGACTAATTTTCATGTGTTGCTTTTGATAAGCTCAAACAAATATAAGTGAAGATCATGAGTATAATATTTCTTTCTCTCAAATTAATTTAAGTGAAGCAAAAGAGAATTTCTTAAAATAATTACTAACTCTCAAATAAATCTAAGTGAAGCAAGAGAGCATTTCTTCAAAAATACTAAAGCACGCCGTGCTCAAAAATATATAAGTGAAGCACTAGAGCAAATCCATAGCTCGTAAAAATTTAAGTGAAGCATAGAGAGCAATTCTAACAAGTCATGGCATAATTTTGGCTCTCTCAAACAAGTGTGTCCAGAAAGGATTCATGACTTAGAACACAAAGCAAAACAAGCAAAGACTCAAATCATACAAGACGCTCCAAGCAAAACACATAGTATGTGATGAATAAAAATATAGCTTCGAGTAAGATACTGATGGTTGTTAGAAGAAAGAGGGGATGCCACTCGGGGCATCCCCAAGCTTAGTTGCTTGCTTCTCTTTGGATAATAACTTGGGGTGCCATTGGCATCCCCAAGCTTAGGCTCTTCTTACTCCTTATTCCTTCATCCATCGTAACATAACCATAAACTTGAAAACTTCAATCACACAAAACTCAACAAAACCTTCGTGAGATCCGTTAGTATAAGAAAGCAAATCACTACTATAAGTACTATATCAAACCAATTCATATTTTATTCTTGCATTATATCTACTGTATTCCAACTTTTATATGGCAAAAACTCATCAAATAAAAAAATAGAATCATCAAAATAAGCACACAACGCAAAAATAAAAAACAGAATATGTCAAAAACAGAATAGTCTGTAGCAATCTGGATATTTCGAATACTTCTGTAACTCCAAAAATATTGAGAAATTAGAAATCCTGAGAAATTTCTATATTAATCTTCTTCAAAAATCATAAGAGCGAAATCACGTTTTTGTGATTTATGAAAATTATTTTCATGAGTGCATAAGTTTCTGTTTTTCAGCAAGATCAAACAACTATCACCCAAGAAGTTCCTAAAGGCTTTACTTGGCATAGACACTAGTTAAAACACAAAAAAGACAATCATAACAGTAGCATAATTGTGCAAACACTCAAGAACAGAAAGCAAAAATAAAAAATAAATTGTATTCATTGGGTTGCCTCCAACAAGCGCTATCGTTTTGGTTTTACGCCCTTAGCTAGGCATAAAGCAAGGATCTAAGTTTTGTCATCTTTCTCCAACTCTTAAATCAAGCACTTAAAATTCTTCAAGATTTAGCATAAAGATCTTCAATGACAATAATTCTAGGAACAAATTCAAAGAATTCGTTCTTGCCAAAGGGATCTCTTATAACTTTAACAAAATCCGGGTGAATACTAATCATCTTAAGATCCTCTTTACTGTTATTACTAGAAGTTGCACCCTTGTTCTTAGTAACTTGAGTAGTCTTGCCAATCTTTACGGGAGTTTTTCAATTGTTTTAGCGGAAGCAAAAGCCGTGCTTAAATTACTAAAGATTCCTTCCAGTTTATCAATCCGAGACGGGCTTTCTTTAATTCTTTCATGAATTACGACCCCCTTCTCTTTTAACAACTTAAAAACTTCTCCCACTTTTGACCCAATCTTAGTGGAAAAATTGTGCATCTTTTTATCCAAGTTTTCAATATGCTCTTCAGTAAGCATTTTCTTTTCAATAGCATATAATCTTTCCATGACATGCTCACGAGTCAAAGTTGTTTTACTAATCATAAGAGGTGGTGAGCCTACTAAATTTCACATAGCATTAAAAGCATCAAGGGAGGGACACATCAAGAATTTCCACCGGTAATTGTATCAAGGATGAATCTATACCAAGTGGTGATGCCCACATAAAAACAACAAAGAAGAACAACGGTAGATTGCTTAGGGATAGATCTATTATGAGCATTGCAAATTATATACCAAGCATCTTTTAAATTTTCTCCTCCCCTTTGTTTAAAGTTGAGAACCTCGTTCTCGGGAGTGCACACAATAGATGAAGAACTATCCATGATGATAATAACGGAAAATAAGATTGCACGCAAAAACAGATCTGGCAAGAAAACGACAAACGAAAAAAAGGGCGAGTAAAACGGCAAATTGTTGTGAAGTGGGGGAGAGGAAAACGAGAGGCAAATGGCAAATAATGTAAATTGTGAGGAGATGAGATTTGTGATTAGGAACCTGGTAGATGTTGAAGGTCCTCCCCGGCAACGGCGCCAGAAATTCCTTTTGATGTCTGCTAGAACTACATCGGTATTTCCCCAAAGAGGAATGGATGATGCAGCACAGCGATGGTAGGTATTTCCCTTAGAAATGAGACCAAGGTTATCGAACCAGTAGGAGAACCAAGCAACATTACATAAACAACACCTACACACAAATAACAAATACTCGCAACCCGACGTGTAAAAGGGGTTGTCAATCCCTTTCAGGCAATGGCGCCACCAATTGGCAAACGGACGCGAGAGAGTTGTAAATATTGATAGATCGAACACCAAATAAAATAAATTGCAGCAAGGTATTTTTGTATTTTTGGATTAATAGATCTAAAAATAAAAGGCAAATAAATAGATCGCAAAGGCAAATAATATGAGAAAGAGACCCGGGGGTCGTAGGTTTCACTGGTGGCTTCTCTCGAGAAAAATAGCAAACAGTGGGTGAAAAAATTACTGTTGGGCAATTTATAGAACATCAAATAATCATGACGATATCCAGGCAATGGTCATTATATAGGCATCACGTCCAAGATTAGTAGACCGACTCCTGCCTGCATCTACTACTATTACTCCACACATTGACCGCAATCCAGCATGCATCTAGTGTATTAAGTTCATGGAGAAATGGAGTAATGCAATAAGAACAATGACATGATGTAGACAAAATCTGTTTATGTAGAAATAGACCCCATCGTTTTATCCTTAGTAGCAACGATACATACGTGTCGGTTCCCCTTCTGTCACTGGGATCAAGCACCGTAAGATCGAACCCACTACAAAGAACCTCTTCCCATTCAAAGATAAATAGATCAAGTTGGCGAAACAAAACCCTAATATCGGACAAGAAATACGAGGCTATAAGCAATCATGCATATAAGAGATCAAAGAAACTCAAATAACTTTCATGGATATAAATATAGATCTGATCATAAACTCAAAGTTCATCGGATCCCAACAAACACACCGCAAAAAGAGTTACATCATATGGATCTCCAAGAGACCATTGTATTGAGAATCAAACGAGAGAGAGGAAGCCATCTAGCTACTAACTACGGACCCAAAGGTCTACAAAGAAATACTCACGCATCATCGGAGAGGCACCAATGGAAGTGGTGAACCCCTCCGTGATGGTGTCTAGATTAGATCTGGTGGTTCTGGACTCTGCGGCGGCTGGAATTGATTTTCATCTACTCCACTAGGGTTTCTGAAATATTGGGGTATTTATAGAGCAAAGAGTCAGTTTAGGGGGCACCCGAGGTGGGAACAACCCACCAGGGCCCGCCTGGGCCTCCTAGCGTGCCCTGGTGGGTTGTGCTCCCCTCGGAGCACCCCCAGGTGCTTCTCCGGCCCATTGGATGTCTTCTGGTCCAAAAAAATCCACAAAAAGTTTCGCTGCGTTTGGACTCAGTTTGGTATTGATTTCGTGCGATGTAAAAAACATGCAGAAAACAACAATTGGCACTTGGCACTATGTCAATAGGTTAGTACCAAAAAATGATATAAAATGACTTTAAAATGATTATAAAACATCCAAGAATGATAATATAACAGCATGGAACAATCAAAAATTATAGATACATTGGAGACATATCAGTCGCAACCCCGGACTTTAAGAAACGACAACTTAGGTTTCTTGCCAAACCACAGTTCATACTGTAACATCCCAAATTTTAAATTTGGAATGTTATACAATAGATCATATTTGCATATCATATTTTATTTCATTTTGTCTTGATCCTAGAAATTTCATGCAACTCAAGGACCCACGGAGGAGTTGGGAATTTTGTTATTTTCATATTTGAGTTTTCTCAAATTTTGAAAATAGGATCATTTGATTTTAGTTATTCTATCTTCGAATATTTCTTATACAAAAATAAAAGAGAGGGAATAAAATGACTTTCCCAAAACAAAGAAATATTGAGGATTTAATAATAAAATCAAACAAGATTTTATTTCGGAGTTTATCGCTATTTTATTTGAATTTAGAAAATGCGCGTTTTTCAAAATTGCATTTAGGCCCCAAATAAATGTTTATCTTGTCCGGCTTATTTTTAGAGGACGGGGATAATTTATTCCGGGATTTTCGGAGTCCGTTTAGTTTTTCTTTTATTTGTTTTTCTGCGCGTCCGAATTATTTAAAAAAGAAAAAACGAACCGACTCGAGCCGCTGTGGGCGACCCGGACTCCTCTCCGCCCGGCCTTTAAAAGCCGCCCCACCCCCGCCGGCCCACCCTAGCCCGCGCCCCGCCCCAAACCCTAACCCTAGCCGCCAGCCGCCGCCGCCCCGCCGCCGCCTCCGCCGCCCGCCTCACAGCTGACCGTCGCCGACCCCGCCGGATCCTGCCGCCTCGCCGGAGCCTGCCCCCGCCGAAGGTAGCCGCTGCCGTCGCGAAAACCGATCAGTTTTTTTCGAAACCTAGATCCATTTTTTATTAGACCCGGTTCGGTTTATTTTCGGTTTAGTCTATTTTGCGGACGTTCGTTTTAACGAATGGTTTTCGTCCTTTAGCCGCAGACAGCGAACGTTCGTTCGTTAGCCTGTTCGTCCTTTTTTCTTTTTCTCGGATTTTCCGCGATTATTTTCGATCGCGATTTCTGATCCGATTTTCGTTTTAGTATAACTTTTTGCTGGTTTATCGGAATCAGGCGATTCAAGCACCTAGAGTTTTGTCTTGAAACCCTCTCTCCGTTTAACCAACTCAAACAAGGGTTTGCTACTGTAAAATTTGACTTAGGTCCAGATAAGTGAACGAAGCTTGTTTCTTTCGCCGTTTGAGTTTTGTTGCTTCATTTGATTTGATTCTTTTTGCAAACCGAAGTTATTAAATTGAACTTTCTGGTTAGATCTCTTATTTGATTTTTACCCGTGCATTAGATGAGTTCTTATTGTATGCTTGTTTGTTTGCGATAGAGTACCCGGAGTGCGCCGCTTGCTACTATGAGTCTCTAGGTTTCACAGATCATCAGCAAGGCAAGTAACACTTTGATCATACCTCTTTACTACCCAGTTTTATTGCATTAGATCAATCCTCAAACAATTGCATGATTAGGATCTGATTAACATGTGGGTGTTGGGAAGTAGATGAGGTAGAACCTATTACCTGTTTTATTATCAAACCTTTGGGAGTTAGTTCTACGTTTGCTTATATCGCTATGCTATGCGAGTAGACGTGGATTGGGTGAGTGTATCCATGATAGACGTGAGATTATTAAATTAATGGTTTACTTCAGGTGGCAACTTTAATACACATCTGGGTGGATTGAGGCACCTGGGGAACCCAGTGTTGACTGTATTTTTGGAAATCCCGGGGTACCGTGTGATTCTCCTATGGACCGCCACCCAGGCTCAAAGGGATCATGAGATTATTCATGCTAGAAACTTCCGTGTGCAGCCGCAAGCTACTATGGGCTCTAGCATAGTTGATTAAGTCGTGTGAACTCTTACAGTGGTAGACTAGCAGATGTAGGGGAAAGTAGGTGTAATAGTCTACCCATCGTAAGGTGCAAACGCTTCTGAAAGACTATGTCTCGGTCATCCATTTCTCAAACACCATGTAGTGCGAGAATTCCAACGGAGGAGATCGAGTCTTGCGGGGAAAAGTGCGCAAACCTCTGTAGAGTGTATAAACTAATCATGGTTAGCCGTGTCCCCGGTTATGGACGTTTTGAGTATCTAGTACTTGGATTATCATGTGAATCTCATCATGTTACTTTAATTATAAATTGTTGGGTTTTAAGGATGATGCTTAATTGGGTTTGAGTTGGGTGAACCTTCTCAATGTTTCACAACCACCATGATAGTTAAATAAAATTTATTCCTTTATTGTAGGGAAAAATTGGCTTTATGCAAAAACTGTAACCATAGAGCTTTCCACCAGCCATATATGCATGTAGAGTAGCATTATTCTGTTCATTACTCTCTATGTGTTACATTGCCAGCATATTCCATGTGCTGACCCGTTTTCGGGCTGCAACGTTCATGTTGCAGACTATTTAGACGACGAGTAAGATGCCTTAGGTCATGGTCTTATACTCAGTGATGCCGTTGGAGTTGATGGACTTGCTTATCTTCCAAGCCTTCCGCTGTTACCATTGTTAGATGGCCTTAAGCCATATTTATTGTAATAAGTTCTCTTTTGGAGACATTCGATGTAATAAGTGTGTGATTGCTACTCTGTTATAAATCCTTCAAGTACTGTGCGTGTCAGCATTACTGATCCAGGGATGACACTGATGCACAGAGATCAGACTGTTTGAGGTCTGGTCACTACAAGATGGTATCAGAGCACACGCTGACTGCCACTAAGCTAAAGCCCTAGATCACTACTCTCTTCTCATTTCTGACTCCTCATCTTTTCTATTATTTTAGGATGGCGGATGCAAGGAACAAGTTCACGCAACCGGATGAAGATACACCCTTTGGACGCCACTTGAAGGAAGTCACTAGATACCTGAACATCAGAGTGCCAAGCTTCACCGGGACCTACATCGCCACTTTACCATAATAGGAGCATTGGATGATTCAAGTTCAAGTTCCAGGAAGGACGTTCATGCCCGTCACCGAGCCCATAGAGTTTTCCTTTGATGCACCAACCTGGAGTCTAGGAAAGAGCATGGCAGCCCACATCACCATGGGACGCATTGGAGAAATTTACCACAAAGATCTCAAGGATACTATTTACCAGATTTGTGGGCGCCGAGATGAGCAATGGGAGATGATCAGCACCAGGAAGGATAGATCTATTGCAGCTTTCATCCAGGAGTTAAACCAGCACATTCGTCGCCAGGGGAACCAGATGTGCGTCAGCATGATAGATCTGAAGAAGGCTATGACCAAGATCACGGAACTGGAAGAACTCAAGTCTACATGCGATGGGTATGAGGAAGAAATAACAACACTCATGGAGAAGAATGATGATCTGAAGAAGAAGCTAAAAGTATTCATGGGATTCCCCGCGACTGGAGGAGAAGACGATGATTGCACTTGCCCGGAGAACTACATCATCATCGATGACACCGACTCGGACCCAGACGATGGTGATGATGACTTTGTTGATGAAGCTGGAGCAGATATCATGGAGTCTTCGACCGATCAATTTTTCTAGTCGACCACCATAACAGTAGTAGTATTCCCCCATGTATATAGTATAGTCAGAGCACTTTTGTAATGATAGTTAGACCGTTGTATGCCCTTGTTTGAATTAATTGAAGTGATATTGATTGCATTTGTCTCATGAGCATAATGGGTAGTATTTTGGTCTATAGACCTCATTCTATTCTGTATTCTCATCTTTTCTAAACCTTCAGATGCCTCCGAGATGTGACAATGGATTTGCTTTCCCATCGGAGCTCACTCAGTTGATCCAGCAGAAGAATGCATTGATGCAGATGTTAGTCCAGAATCAGAATCAGGGGAACAACAACAATAACAACCCACCACCACCACTTGTTGATCACTTAGCCCGTTTCTTGAGGCTGAATCCGCCGGTGTTCTCGAGTAGCACCGAGCTGATAGTTGCAGATGATTGGCTCCGTAAGATGGGAAGGGAGTTGACCACTGCAGGATGCACATATGCGGAGAAGGTGCGTTTTTGCCGCACATCAGCTTGATGGACCCGCATCATCATGGTGGGAGAATTTCATCCCATCGACGCTGTCACATGGGACCAGTTTCAGCAGGCTTTCCGTATTGCTCACGTTTCAGCAGGAGCTATGGCCATGAAGAAGCGTGAGTTTTGCAACTTGCGCCAAGGAGGACGTACAGTTGGCCCGTATGTGGATGACTTTAGTAAGCTAGCATGTTATGCCCCAGATGACGTTGCTACGGATGCTGCTAAGCGGGAGAAGTTTCTGGAAGGATTGAACGATGAGCTGAGCATGCAGTTGATGGTGGCAACCTTCAACAATTACCAGGAGTTGGTAGATAGCGCGCTCATGATTGAAGGGAAGTAGCAGCAGATTGACAACCGTAAGAGGAAGTATGGACAAGGGAAGTACAATTCTGGAGCTCAGCAGAAGCCTCGTTTTACGCCAAACTCGGGAGGACCTTTTCAGCATACCCATGGAGGAGGGAGCTCGCACAACCATAGTGGCCCCAAGAATGGTAATGGGAATGGAGGAAGCAACGGCCATAACTGTACCAACCCATCAACCCCAGCCAAGAAGGATCTGAGCCACGTCACTTGCTACAAGTGTCAGAAGACTGGACATTATGCCAATGAATGTCCTGAAGCTAAGAATGCAAATGGCAATGGAAGCTCTGGGAAGAAGCCAAACCCTTTCAACAGGGGACAGGTGAACCACGTTAACGTGGAGGAGGTTGAAGCCCACCCAGATGCAGTAATAGGTAAGTTTTTGGTTAAGTCATTTACTGCAATCGTTCTTTTTTATACCGGTGCATTGCATTCATACATATCAAGGCGATTTGTGGATAAGTATAAACTGCCCACCAAAGTTCTTAGAACACCTATGTTAGTAAGCTCACCAGGAGCGGAGTATATGGCCAGTCAAGGATGTTTTCAGGTGCCATTAACCATAGGTAGGCATGTTTTCCCCTCGGATTTAATCATTTTGGAGTCACAAGGTTTGGATGTGATTCTGGGTATGGATTGGCTATCGATGTATGGAGGGAACATCGATTGTGCCAGCAAGTCAATTTTGCTTACCACCCCAGAAGGAAGAAGGATCAAGTATGTATCCCGGCATGTGCCGAAGAGGACTCAAGTGAATTCCTTATCAAGAGTTGTACAAGAGGAAGTACCAGTGGTGAAGGATTTTCCTGACGTATTTCCAGAAGAGTTGCCAGGCATGCCACCGGACAGAGACATTGAGTTTTTGATTGAGCTTTTGCCAGGCACAGGGCCAATATCTAAGAGACCGTACAGGATACCTGCAAAAGATTTGGAGGAAATTAAGAAGCAGATTAAGGAGCTACTGGATAAAGTCTATATTCACCCAAGTTCTTCACCTTGGGGATCGCCGGTGCTTCTAGTGGAGAAGAAGGATGGATCATTGAGGATGGTTGTTGATTATCGAGGACTGAATGAAGTGACAATCAAGAACAAGTATCCAGTGCCGATAATCAATGACTTGTTTGACCAATTGCAAGGAGCTAAGGTATTTTCCAAGATCAATCTGCGATCAGGATACCACCAGCTGAAGATTCGAGAGCATGATATACCTAAGACAGTTTTTACCACCAGGTACGGGCTGTATGAGTATACCGTTATGTCATTTGGTGTGAATAACGCACCCGCCTATTTCATGAACATGATGAACAAGGTGTTTATGGAGTTTCCGGATAAGTTCGTCGTGGTGTTCATAGATGATATTTTGTTCTACTCGAAGAATGAAGAGGAGCATAAGGAGCATTTGCCTTTAGTACTTGGGAAGCTCAGAGAACATCAGTTGTATACCAAGTTCAGCAAGTGTGAATTCTGGTTGAAGGAAGTTGGATTTCTCGGACATGTTATATTCGGAGAAGGATAGCAGTAGACCCCACCAAAGTTGTCACTGTGACAAATTAGGAAGCCCCAACGACCGTTGGAGAGATCCAGAGTTTTCTTGGACTCGCAGGATACTACCGGATGTTCATTGAGAATTTCTCGAAGATTGCAAAGCCCATGACAGAGTTGTTGAAGAAGGACACCAAGTTCAATTGGACTGGGGAATGTGAGGCCAGTTTCCAGGAGTTGAAGAAACATTTGGTTACATCACCGGTGTTGATTTTGCCAGATCAGCACAAGGATTATGAAGTATATTGCGATGCTTCTTGTCGAGGACTTGGAGCAGTGCTTATGCAGGAGGGAAGAGTTGTTTCGTATGTTGGAAATATGCCCTAGAGGCAATAATAAAAGTATTATTATATTTCCTTGTTCATGATAATTGTCTTTTATTCATGCTATAACTGTATTATTCGGAAATCGTAATACACGTGTGAATACATAGACCACAATATGTCCCTAGTGAGCCTCTAGTTGACTAGCTCGTTGTGATTAACAGATAGTCATGGTTTCCTGGCTATGGACATTGGATGTCGTTGATAACGGGATCACATCATTAGGAGAATGATGTGATGGACAAGACCCAATCCTAAGCATAGCACAAAGATCGTGTAGTTCGTTTGCTAGAGCTTTTCCAATGTCAAGTATCTCTTCCTTAGACCATGAGATCGTGTAACTCCCGGATACCGTAGGAGTGCTTTGGGTGTATCAAACGTCACAACGTAACTGGGTGACTATAAAGGTGCATTACAGGTATCTCTGAAAGTGTCTTTTGGGTTGACACGGATCGAGACTGGGATTTGTCACTCCGTGTAAACGGAGAGGTATCTCTGGGCCCACTCGGTAGGACATCATCATAATGTGCACAATGTGACCAAGGGGTTGATCACGGGATGATGTGTTGCGGAACGAGTAAAGAGACTTGCCGGTAACGAGATTGAACAAGGTATCGGTATACCGACGATCGAATCTCGGGCAAGTAAAATACCGCTAGACAAAGGGAATTGTATACGGGATCGACTGAGTCCTTGACATCGTGGTTCATCCGATGAGATCATCATGGAACATTTGGGAGCCAACATGGGTATCCAGATCCCGCTGTTGGTTATTGACCGGAGAATGTCTCGGTCATGTCTACATGTCTCCCGAACCCGTACGGTCTACACACTTAAGGTTCGATGACGCTAGGGTTATAAAGGAAGCTTGTATGTGGTTACCGAATGTTGTTCGGAGTCCCGGATGAGATCCCGGACGTCACGAGGAGTTCCGGAATGGTCCGGAGGTAAATATTTATATATGGGAAGTCCTGTTTTGGTCACCGGAAAAGTTCCGGGTTTTATCGGTAACGTACCGGGACCACCGGGAGGGTCCCGGGGGTCCACCAAGTGGGGCCACCGGCCCCAGAGGGCTGCATGGGCCAAGTGTGAGAGGGGACCAGCCCCAGGTGGGCTGGTACGCCCTCCCACCAAGGCCCAAGGCGCCTAGGGTTTGGGGAGGGGGCGCCCCACCTTGCTTGGGGGGCAAGTTTCCCCCTCTCCACCCCTTGGCCGCCCCCCTAGATGGGATCTAGGGCTGGCCGCCGCCCCCTAGGGTGGAAACCTAGGTGGGGGCGCAGCCCCCTCTCCCCCTATATATATTGGAGGCATAGGAGCAGCCCAAGACATGAGTTTCTTCTCCTGTTGGCGCAGCCATACCTCTCTCCCTTCTCCTCATATCTCGCGGTGCTTGGCGAAGCCCTGCTGGACTACCACGCTCCTCCATCACCACCACGCCGTTGTGCTGCTGCTGGATGGAGTCTTCCTCAACCTCTCCCTCTCTCCTTGCTGGATCAAGGCGTGGGAGACGTCACCGGGCTGTACGTGTGTTGAACGCGGAGGTGCCGTCCGTTCGGCACTAGGATCTCCGGTGATTTGGATCATGACGAGTACGACTCCTTCAACCCCGTTCTCTTGAACGCTTCCGCTTAGCGATCTACAAGGGTATGTAGATGCTCTCTCCTTCCCCTCGTTGCTGGTTTCTCCATAGGTAGATCTTGGTGACACGTAGGAAAATTTTGAATTTCTGCTACGTTCCCCAACAGTGGCATCATGAGCTAGGTCTATTGCGTAGATTCTTTGCACGAGTAGAACACAAAGTAGTTGTGGGCGTTGATTTTGTTCAATATGCTTACCGTTACTAGTCCAATCTTGTTTCGACGGTATTGTGGGATGAAGCGGCCCGGACCGACCTTACACGTACTCTTACGTGAGACAGGTTCCACCGATTGACATGCACTTGGTGCATAAGGTGGCTAGCGGGTGCCAGTCTCTCCCACTTTAGTCGGAACGGATTCGATGAAAAGGGTCCTTATGAAGGGTAAATAGCAATTGGCATATCACGTTGTGGTTTTGCGTAGGTAAGAAACGTTCTTGCTAGAAACCCATAGCAGCCATGTAAAACATGCAACAACAATTAGAGGACGTCTAACTTGTTTTTGCAGGGTATGCTATGTGATGTGATATGGCCAAGAAGAATGTGATGAATGATATGTGATGTATGAGATTGATCATGTTCTTGTAATAGGAATCACGACTTGCATGTCGATGAGTATGACAACCGGCAGGAGCCATAGGAGTTGTCTTAATTTATTGTATGACCTGCGTGTCATTGAACAACGCCATGTAATTACTTTACTTTATTGCTAACCGGTAGCCATAGTAGTAGAAGTAATAAGTTGGCGAGACGACTTCATGGAGACACGATGATGGAGATCATGATGATGGAGATCATGGTGTCATGCCGGTGACGATGATGATCATGGAGCCCCGAAGATGGAGATCAAAAGGAGCAAAATGATATTGGCCATATCATGTCACTATTCGATTGCATGTGATGTTTATCATGTTTATGCATCTTGTTTACTTAGGACGACGGTAGTAAATAAGATGATCCCTTACAAAATTTCAAGAAGTGTTCCCCCCTAACTGTGCACCGTTGCTACAGTTCGTCGCTTCTAAGCACCACGTGATGATCGGGTGTGATGGATTCTTACGTTCACAGACAACGGGTGTAAGACAGTTTTACACAGCGAAAACACTTAGGGTTAACTTGACGAGCCTAGCATGTACATACATGGCCTCGGAACACGGAGATGAAAGTGCAACTAATCCCCGGGTGGTTTTGGTAATTAATAACAACATATATATCATTGAACTAATTGTTTCTTGAGAATATTTCAGAAAGTTCAGTGATATGGGTATGGCAATGACTGATGATGTGGACCCCTCAAAATGCTAAGGAAAACATTGGCAAATGCTCAAGACTGCATTTTTGGTTTAGTGATCCAAGATCACATTGAGTCCATAGGAAAGCCAATACTATTAAAAGGGGATGAGGTTATGATGATGATCTGGTTGCTCAAAGTGCTTAGTGATCTATCTCCCAAACTATCAGCAATCTTTCATTCCAACATATACTCATAAGTAATCTCGGTCCCACCGATTCCATAAACTCAGTCACACCGAGATGAACCACCTCAGCCATATAGCCAAACCCTAGAAATTTCGGATTTTCCGATTCCAAACTCGGTCTTACCGAAACTAGTGTTGCCAACCTTCTGTAACCTTCTGTACTCAAATCGGTGTCACCGAGATGATGAAGTCGGTCCCACCGAGAATGGCAAACCCTAGTCTTTGGAAGAATCGGACTAACCGAGATTGTATTTTCGGTCCCACCGAAAATCCCAACGTTCACAAGATTTGAACTTTCGGTCTCACCGAGTTGTCAACTTCGGTCTGACCGAGATTGGTCAAATGTGTGTAACGGTTGGATTTTGTGTGGAGGCTATAAATACCCCTCCACCTCCTCTTCACTCGTGGAGAGAGCCATTAGAAAGAACTACCACTCCTACCTTACATTTCTGAGAAGAAAACTACCTACCCTTGTGTTGAGATCAAGTTGCTCCACTCCCACCATATGAAACTTGATTTCTAGCCTTCCCAAGTTGCTTTCCACTCAATCCTTTCTTCCACCACAGCCAAATCAGTGAGGAGAGTTGAGTGTTGGGGAGATTATCATTTGAAGCACAAGAGCAAGGAGTTCATCATCACCAACACCATCTATTACCTTTTGGAGGGTGGTGCCTCCTAGATTGGTTAGGTGTCGCTTGGGAGCCTCCGTCAAGATGCGGAGTTGAACCAAGAAGTTTGTAAGGGCAAGGAGATCGCCTACTTCGTGAAGATCTACCCCGAGTAAGGCTAGTCCTCCGTGGACGTAGGCCATGATGGCATAGACAAGGTTGCTTCTTCGTGGACCCTTCGTGGGTGGAGCCCTCCGTGGACTCTCGCAGCCGTTACCCTCCGTGGGTTGAAGTCTCCATCAACGTGGATTGACGATAGCACCACCTATCGGAACCACGAGAAAAATCTCCGTGTCTCCAAATTGCGTTTGCTCTTCTCCACCTCTATTTACTACATGTGCAATTTACTTTCCGCTGCCATTACTCTAGAATTGCATGTGTAGGGTGATACTTGACTTGGTCATCATTGTGAACTTGCTAAAAACTTGTCCTAATCAAAAGGCTAAACTTTTAAATTGTCAAGTAGTCTAATCACCCCCCCTCTAGACATACTTCCGATCCTACAAGTGGTATCAGAGCTTTGGTCTCCATTGGATTGGTTTCCATTGCATTGGACTCCATAAGCTTGGTTTCACAACCTAGGAGAGTATGGCGTCTAGTGAGGGTAATTTTCGTAGAGGTCCTTACTTTGATGGTTCAAATTTTGCTAGTTGGAAGCATAAAATGAAAATGCATATTCTTGGACATAACCCTGCCGCATGGGGCATTATTTGTGTTGGCTTGCAAGGTGAGTTCTTCGAGGAAGGAAAAGTTCCGGATCGTGAAGCTACAGCGGATGAGTTGCGGATGTTACAGAACAATGCTCAAGCTTGTGACATTCTCTTCAATGCTTTGTGTCCCGAGGAGTTCAACAAGATCAGCCGTCTTGAGAATGCAAAAGAGATTTGGGATACTTTGGTCGAAATGCACGAAGGTACCGAGTCCGTGAAGGAATCAAAGCTAGATGTTCTTCAAGGTCAACTTGACAAGTTCAAGATGAAGGAAGGTGAAGGAGTCGCTGAAATGTACTCTAGGCTTGCTCTCATCACCAATGAGATTGCCGGCTTAGGAAGCGAAGAAATGACCGACCGATTCATCATCAAGAAGATTCTCAGAGCTTTGGATGGAAAGTATGACACCGTGTGCACTTTGATCCAAATGATGCCAAACTACAAGAATCTCAAGCCTACCGAAGTCATTGGAAGAATTGTTGCTCATGAGATGACACTTAAAGATAAGGAAGAGCTTCACAACAAGTCAAGTGGTGCTTACAAAGCTACAGTTGAAGCTCCCACAACCTCAAGTGACAAGCTGGTTTCAAATGAAGAGATAAGCCTAATGGTGAAGAACTTCAACAAATTCTACAAGAGTAGAAGCAAAGAAAGAAGCTCAAAGTCTAGATCATATGATGAAAAGAGATCTTCTAGTCGTGATCAAAACTGCTACAATTGTGGAAGACCCGGACACTACTCAAATGAGTGTTCGACTCCCCACAAGAGAAGGGAAGAATCTCCAAGAAGAAGAAGCTCAAGAGAAGAGTCGCCTCGGAAAGAGAGAAGGAGTAGAGATGATCGTTATGAACGAAGATCCTCTCGGAGAAGCAAGGATTCGGAAAGGAAAGACAAGTCATCAAGGAGCTACACAAGAAGAAACCATCAAGCTCATGTTGGTGAATGGGTCTCCGGCTCCGACTCCGACAATCACTCCGAAAGAAGCTATCACTCCAACTCCGAATACAGTCAAGATGAAGGTGTTGCCGGTCTTGCTCTCGTGTCCTCCAACTCCAACTCCTATGACTTGTTTGATTCACCAAATGAGGGAATTGGAAGATGCTTCATGGCTAAAGGCCCCAAGGTATCACACCCTGAATTTATTGACTTTGATAGTGATGAGGATGACTTGCTTGGTGAAGATGAGCTTTTACATGACAAATCTAGTGAGCCTAGTAATGATGAACATGCTAGTAGTCTTTATAGTCGAGAAGAGTCGAATGACAATGCTATGAAGGAGATTGAGCGTCTAACTAAAGAACTAAACACTCTTAAGTTAGCTCATGAAACAACTCAAGAAGATCATAGAGAGCTCCTAAGATCTCATGAGAAGCTACGCTTCGAGAAGCTCAATCTAGAGCAAGAACATGAGTTTCTAAAAGCTATCAATGACGATCTTCGAAAGAAGAGTTCTTCATATCTTGCCAAACGACTTCTCTTGTCTAATTTCTTGCCACCTATTAAAACTAAGCATGACAAGCATAAGAAAAATTCTTCATCTAGTAGTAACAATAACCATGCTAAATCCAATGTTGTTACTCCTAGTAGTTCTCTTGATTCCACTAACAATGTTTCAAGCCAAGTTTCACTTGAGCAAGAAAATAGTTTATTGAAAGGGATCATAGAGAAAGGTGTCTACAAGAGCCTTGCCGGAAGCAAGAACTTTGAGGAAATTGTTCGCAAGCAAGGAAGGCACCGGAAGAATCAAGGAATTGGTTTTGAGCGAAAGTTCAACGCCGAGGGTGTTGAATGGGAAGAAGGTCAATATCCCACTCCAAAGTTTGTTTCTCAAAAGGAGAAGTATGATCCTACTTCTTCCAATGAGGAACAAGCTCAAGATGACCTTCCACCACAAGACCACAAGCTAAAAGGCAAGGACAAGCTTCAAGAGGAGATTGATGCATTCATTGAAGCACCCAAAGCCATGGTCAAGTGGGTTCCCAAGGAAACTTCAAGTTCTACTTCGTCAAGCTCAACTACTACCCCAAGGATTCCCATCAAGATGATGTGGATCCCGAAGAAGAAGAACTAGAGAGTTCTTGAGGGTGACTCCGCCAACAAACTTCACTCACATTCATTTTGGCAAAGAACTTGTGCAATCAACTTCCACATCTTGCACTAGTTCATGGAGTCACAAACCCTCTTGTTGGTAAGTCAAGGGACAAGGTAATCATTGCTTTCATGGACATCATCTATTGTGTACTTCAATCTATGTCCATGGATATCCTTGTTTGTTCCTTGTGGGACTAACCCATGTAGGTATTGAAAGTGCCCGAATCCAAAGGATTGCTCCCAACTCTTGATGATCTTCATCAACATTGAGCATCCACATCTTCAACATCTACATGAAGTCTTCAACGACAACCCAAGGTTAGTTTGACCCTTTAAAAGGGGTTCTCACATCAAGGGGGAGCTTTGCTCTTAAGAATTGAGCTAAAGCATCTTCAAATGATGTGAACACATTAATGCTTTATGTAAAAGTGGTAACCCCACTTGTGCTTAAACGATGAGTATGACCTATGATCAAACGTTCTCATTTGACTCCTAAGTCAATATACTCATATATAGATGACCTAGTCATCGCCAAATTGTGTGCTAGTTGCTAGAGTTTTGTTTGTGCATGTTTGACACATGTTTCATTTGCTATCTTATTGTGTGAGCATGTTGGATGCATGATTTTATCCATTCGAGGACATCCATTTGTTGCTTGGTCTTTTGGATTTTTCTTTTTGACCAAATGGATGGACAAAGAATGCCTAAGTTCCTCCCCTAGCTATCTATGCTTTCTTGTCTCAAATTCTATTCATGCTTATATCACAAACTTTGATCAAGTCTTTTTCGGACAGACCGAGTGAGGAGCACTCGGAGCCACCGATCCGTCAAAAGCTTAACTTCCAAAACCTTCTAAGTATTTTCGGTCAAACCAATCTACTCAAATCGGACAGACCGAAATCACTTGGATTGATCTAGGTTTTCACCTCGGTGAAACCGAGTTGCAAATTTCGGCGTGACCGAAGTGAGTAACTGCTTGCAGTTAACCATCTCGGTGCCACCGAGTTTTCCAACTCGGTCCCACCGACAGCCGAAGGGTATATATACCTGAGGGCAGCGCGCGTTGATTATTCCTTCAAAACGCCTCGCCCCCAAACCCTTAGCTGCCGTCGCCGTGGTCTCCGGATCGTCTCCGTCGTCGCCTATGCGCCCTCGCCGCGGGTCTCCGTCGCCGTCAACGGTCTATCTCATCGCGCCGTTGCCGCCGTAGAGAAACTCCACCAAGTTAGGGTGAGTTTCGATCCCTCTCGTGCTTCAACCTCTGATTCTATGCACGATAGGTTTGCCTAGCTTCTTGCCAAGTTTGAAATCTTCCTATCCAGCAGATTAGTTCTTAGAACGAAATTCGAGTAAAAATTTTAGGGTTAGGTTTCCGCCGAACACATCTCGGTGTGACCGATTCTACATTCTCGGACTGACCGATTTGGCCTCTGGCCATTGCACTGCATCTTTCGGTCCAACCGAGTTGTGCAAATCGGTAAGACCGAAATGAGGATTCAGTGAAACCCTAGTGCTCTCGGCTAGACCGAAACCCATTTCGGTCCAACCGAAAGTGGTGTGAATGGTTCTGTTTAGACACTTCGGATTCACCGAATTTTAGACTCGGTCAGACCGAAATGCATTCTGTGAAAACCTAAAACTGAAGTTTGAACTCATTCATTTTGCAAAATCTTCTGCAGTTTGTGATAACTCTTCTATTCTGCCTATACCTATTCTATTCACAGGTTGTCAGTCATGTCTGATGCAAGTGACAGCTAGAACAGGTCTGAATCACCAGTTGAGATTCCAGAGGCAGGCACTAGTCCTGAAGCCAGCAGTTTTTCTGATGATGGTGAGAGGAGCACCCCAAGTGGATTGCCTCCTGCTGCCACCAGGGCCAGGAAGAAGAGAAATTCTGATGAAGAGGATTCTGACTTTGTTGCTGAGGAGGAGATTACCTCTAAGCCTAAGAGGAAAGTGGTTGCCAAAGAGCATCAAGGGCAACAAACAAAGAAAGGCACCAGCAAAGAGAAGAAGTCCACAGTTGCAAAGAAGCTGAGCATGGAAGAAGAAACCTCAAGCAAGGTAAAGAAAACTTCCAAGAGGAAGAGGATAGTACATGATGAAGCTGATGATGATTCTGATGAGGAAGCACCCCAGCCTCCTCAGAAGCCTAAGTTGATGGGAGATGCCATCAGGGCAGGAGCACCTACCAAATCTAAGCCATCAGCTCCAGCAAAGGCAGCTCAAGCCAAGCCTGCTGCCAAGCCCAAGAAAACAGTGAGAAACATTCCAGCCTCAGAGAAGAAGAAGGACAATGTGCCACCAGCTGAATCAGATGAAGAGGCACATGTGTTGCTGAAACTCAGACAGAAACTGCCAGTCCACAATGATGCTCATCCTCGAGCTGAAAATATGAAGGAAAGGAAGGACAAAGGTCTCAGGCTATGGAGGCAAGTTGATCCATATGCCACCAGGAGAAGGACAGCTGTTGACTCAAGGTTCCACACCAGAGAGCAACAAGATTTCTATGAGACAGTGCTCATGGACAAGAAGCCCATTGTTGCAGACACTAGATATGTTGACTGGGCATACATCGACAGTGAAGAGCACAGAGACTACTTCCCACATGTGCATGAGAGCTTCACTGCATGTGGAGTTGCAGAATTCGTTGGTCAGAAACTGACGGCATGGAATGATGAGATGATCATGCAGTTCTATGCCACAGCACACTTCTATCCAGATGGCAGAATTGTGTGGATGACTGAAGGCCAGAGATTCTCTTCAATAGTTGAAGAGTGGGCTGCACTGCTGAATGCTCCAGTATCAAGAGATGATGATGTTGATGTTTATGGAATCCCCAAGAAGAATCATGAGTCAATGAAGAACATGTACAATGAGGTACCAGCCAAGGATGTAGAGATATGGAAGCTCGGTTCAGTGTATCATCTTCAGGCAGGTCTCCCAACCACTAACACTATTCTGAGGCATACATTGATGCCCAAGTCAGGAGACCATCGCATGATAAGAGGCTATTCTATCAACATGCTGCATATTCTAGATCAGAAGACACCTTTCAAGGTGATGGACCTGATAGTTGAGACTATCAAGAGGACAGCAGCAGACCAGAAGAGGTCATGTGGGTTTGCCCCGCACATTCAGATGCTCATCAATGCCAAGTTTGGCACGGGCACCTACTTGTTGGATAGACCCCACTTGCCACTGCAGCCTGAACATGAAGACAATGAAGTTGTGATGACAGAGGATGATCCCACATCTGTTGAAGGTCAAGCTAAGTCTGAAGCTGCCAAACAAGCCAAAGCTGAGAAGGAAGCAGCAGCAGCAGCAGCAGCTAAACCCAAGAGCGTTGGAGAACAGCTTCTTGAAGCTACTCAGAGGATTGAACTACGCCTGGCCAGCATAGTGCAGTCTCAGGAGAGTCTTGAGAGGATAGTTGAAGACAAGTTCCATGCTCTGGATGTCAAGCTGACTGAAGTACAGGTCACCGTCAACAAGCTTGAGGCAGATATCGAGGAAGCCAAGAGGGAGAAGGCAGAGCTCATGAAGGAGATGCAGGATGACCTTGTCGAGGATGACTATGAGCAGCCTGCTCCGGTCCCCACAAAGCCCAGATCAGCTGCTATTCCAGTGACAGACCCCAGGGCTACAGCATCAGCACCTCCCACAGCTCCATCAGTTCCACCTCCAGCTCCAGTGTCCACTCCTCCAGCTCCACAGACTTCAGCAGAAGCCTTTGCAGATGCAGCTATCTCCACTCCATCAACGCAGACAGGAGCCGCCAGCAGAGTCCCTAGTGACGTTTAGCTCTATACCTTTCGAACTTTTTGGTAACTTGTTGCCAAAGGGGGAGAAATTGTATAGATCATAGGACTTCGAGAGAGAGAGTGCTCGTTTTTTTTGCTCTTTCGTTTGCGGTTTTCTTTGAGATACTTTTGAGTTCTTCGAGACATTTTGTGTGTTTGATACTACGTTTGCTCTACTTTGATGAGTGCTTGATCATACTATGCCTTAATGTGTGCTTAATGCTTATCATATTCTATTCATATCTTGTATGATCATTTACTCATGTCTTGGTGATTGGGTGCATGCTATTCATTCTTATCATTTTGTGCGCTCCACCAAGATGTATGTGACATGGAAGAGTGACCCATGATCCTAATCGATTGTGCATTTGCATTCAAACGCAAATCTTAAATAATGCACAAATTTAGGGGGAGCTCTTGCTTATCACATACTTCTCAAAGCGACGATATCATTCATTGATTATATCATTTGTCGAAGCTTTGATCTATATATTGTCATCAATTACCAAAAAGGGGGAGATTGAAAGTGCAACTAATCCCCGGGTGGTTTTGGTAATTAATAACAACATATATATCATTGAACTAATTGTTTCTTGAGAATATTTCAGAAAGTTCAGTGATATGGGTATGGCAATGACTGATGATGTGGACCCCTCAAAATGCTAAGGAAAACATTGGCAAATGCTCAAGACTCCATTTTTGGTTTAGTGATCCAAGATCACATTGAGTCCATAGGAAAGCCAATACTATTAAAAGGGGATGAGGTTATGATGATGATCTGGTTGCTCAAAGTGCTTAGTGATCTATCTCCCAAACTATCAGCAATCTTTCATTCCAACATATACTCATAAGTAATCTCGGTCCCACCGATTCCATAAACTCAGTCACACCGAGATGAACCACCTCAGCCATATAGCCAAACCCTAGAAATTTCGGATTTTCCGATTCCAAACTCGGTCTTACCGAAACTAGTGTTGCCAACCTTCTGTAACCTTCTGTACTCAAACCGGTGTCACCGAGATGATGAAGTCGGTCCCACCGAGAATGGCAAACCCTAGTCTTTGGAAGAATCGGACTAACCGAGATTGTATTTTCGGTCCCACCGAAAATCCCAACGTTCACAAGATTTGAACTTTCGGTCTCACCGAGTTGTCAACTTCGGTCTGACCGAGATTGGTCAAATGTGTGTAACGGTTGGATTTTGTGTGGAGGCTATAAATACCCCTCCACCTCCTCTTCACTCGTGGAGAGAGCCATCAGAAAGAACTACCACTCCTACCTTACATTTCTGAGAAGAAAACTACCTACCCTTGTGTTGAGATCAAGTTGCTCCACTCCCACCATATGAAACTTGATTTCCAGCCTTCCCAAGTTGCTTTCCACTCAATCCTTTCTTCCACCACAGCCAAATCAGTGAGGAGAGTTGAGTGTTGGGGAGATTATCATTTGAAGCACAAGAGCAAGGAGTTCATCATCACCAACACCATCTATTACCTTTTGGAGGGTGGTGCCTCCTAGATTGGTTAGGTGTCGCTTGGGAGCCTCCGTCAAGATGTGGAGTTGAATCAAGAAGTTTGTAAGGGCAAGGAGATCGCCTACTTCGTGAAGATCTACCCCGAGTAAGGCTAGTCCTCCGTGGACGTAGGCCATGATGGCATAGACAAGGTTGCTTCTTCGTGGACCCTTCGTGGGTGGAGCCCTCCGTGGACTCTCGCAGCCGTTACCCTCCGTGGGTTGAAGTCTCCATCAACGTGGATTGACGATAGCACCACCTATCGGAACCACGAGAAAAATCTCCGTGTCTCCAAATTGCGTTTGCTCTTCTCCACCTCTATTTACTACATGTGCAATTTACTTTCCGCTGCCATTACTCTAGAATTGCATGTGTAGGGTGATACTTGACTTGGTCATCATTGTGAACTTGCTAAAAACTTGTCCTAATCAAAAGGCTAAACTTTTAAATTGTCAAGTAGTCTAATCACCCCCCCTCTAGACATACTTCCGATCCTACAGGAGACCGAAAGGTCGAGCATGAATCGTATGGAGGATACGATCAACATGAAGATGTTCATCGATGATGACTAGTCCGTCTCACGTGATGATCGGACACGGCCTAGTTGACTCGGATCATGTAATCACTTAGATGACCAGAGGGATGTCTATCTGAGTGGGAGTTCATAAGATGAACTTAATTATCCTGAACATAGTCAAAAGATCTTTGCAAATTATGTCGTAAGCTCGCGCTTTAGTTCCACTGTTTAGATATGTTCCTAGAGAAAATATAGTTGAAAGTTGACAGTAGCGATTATGCAGACAGTAGAAAGCTTATGTCCTTAATGCACCACTCAGTGTGCTGAACCCCAAACGTCATTTGTGGATGTTGCGAACATCGGACATACACGTTTTGATAACTACGTGATAGTTCAGTTAAACTGTTTAGAGTTGAGGCACCAAAGACGTTTTTCGAAATGTCGCGGAACATATGAGATGTTTCGAGGGCTGAAATTGGGATTTGAGGATCGTGCCCACGTCAAGAGGTATGAGACCTCCGACGATTTTCTTAGCCGGCAAACTAAGGGAGAAAAGCTCAATCGTTGAGCTCGTGCTCAGATTGTCTGAGTGCAACAATCACTTGAATCGAGTGGGAGTTGATCTTCCAGATGAGATAGTGATGTTTCTCCAAAGTCATTACCACCAAGCTGCTAGAGCTTCGTGATGAGCTATAACATATCAGGGATAGATATGATGATCCTTGAGGTATTCGCGATGTTTGACACCGCGAAAGTAGAAATCAAGAAGGAGCATCAATTGTTGATGGTTGGTGAAACCACTAGTTTCAAGAAGGGCAAGGGCAAGAAGGGATACTTCATGAAACGGCAAATCAGCTGCTGCTCTACTGAAGAAACCCAAGGTTGAACCCAAACCCGAGACTAAGTGCTTCTGTAATAAGGGGAACAACCACTGGAGCGGAATTACCCTAGATACTTGGTAGATGAGAAGGCTGGCAAGGTCGATAGAAGTATATTGGATATACATTATGTTAATGTGTACTTTACTAGTACTCCTAGTAGCACCAGGGTATTAGATACCGGTTCGATTGCTAAGTGTTAGTAACTCGAAATAAAAGCTACGGAATAAACGGAGACTAGCTAAAGGTGATCTGACGATATGTGTTGGAAGTGTTTCCAAGGTTGATGTGATCAAGCATCACACGCTCCCTCTACCATCGAGATTTGGTGTTTGCGTTGAGCATAGACATGATTGGATTATGTCTATCGCAATACGGTTATTCATTTAAGGAGAATAATGGTTACTCTATTTATTTGAATAATACCTTCAATGGTCTTGCACCTAAAGGAATGGTTTATTGAATCTCGATCGTAGTGATACACATTTTCATGCCAAAAAGATATAAGATAGTAATGATAGTACCACTTACTTGTGGCACTGCCATGTAAGTCATATTGGTGTAAAACGCATGAAGAAGCTCCATGTTGATGGATCTTTGGACTCACTCATTTTGAGAAGTTTGAGACATGCGAACCATGTCTATTGGTGTATACGCATGAAGAAACTCCATGCAGATGGATCGTTTGGACTCACTTGATTTTGAATCACTTGAGATATGCAAATCATACCACATGGGCAAGATGACTAAAAAGCCTCGTTTTTCAGTAAAATGGAACAAGATAGCAACTTGTTGGAAGTAACACATTTTGATGTGTGCAGTCCAATGAGTGTTGAGGCATGCAGTGAATATCGTTATGTTCTTACTTCACAGATGATTCGAGTAGATGTTGAGTATATTTACTTGATGAAACACAAGTCTGAATTATTGAATGGTTCAAGTAATTTCAGAGTGAAGTTGAAGATCATCGTGACAAGAGGATAAAATGTCTATGATATGATCATAGAGATGAGTGTCTGAGTTACGAGCTTTGGCACGCAATTAGGACATTGTGGAAATTGTTTCACAATTAATACCGCCTGGAACACCATAGTGTGATGGTGTGTCCGAACATCATTGTTGCACCCTATTGGATATGGTGCGTACCATGATGTCTCTTATCGAATTACCACTATCGTTCATGGGTTAGGCATTAGAGACAACCACATTCACTTTAAATAGGGCACCACGTAATTCCGTTGAGATGACACCGTATGAACTATGGTTTAGAGAAACCTAAGCTGTCATTTCTTAAAGGTTTGGGGCTGCGACGCTTATGTGAAAAAGTTTCAGGTTGATAAGCTCGAACCCAAAGCGGATAAAATACATCTTCATAGGACACCCAAAACAGTTGGGTATACCTCCTAATTCAGATCCGAAAACAATAGGGATTGTTTCTTGAATCGGGTCCTTTCTCGAGGAAACGTTTGTCTCGGAAAGTTGAGTGGGAGGATGGTGGAGACTTGATATGGTTATTAAACCGTCACTACAACTAGTGTGTAGCAGGGCACAGGAAGTTGTTCCTGTGGCACCTACACCAATTGAAGTAGAAGCTTATGATAGTGATCATGAAACTTTGGATCAAGTCACTACCGTACCTCGTAGGATGACAAGGATGCGTACTACTTTAGAGTGGTACAGTAATCCTGTCTTGAAGGTCATGTTGCTTGACAACAATGAACCTACGAGCTATGAAGAAACGATACTGGGCCTATATTCTGACAAATGGTTAGAAGCCATGAAATCCGAGATAGGATCCATGTATCAGAACAAAACATGGACTTTGGTGGACTTGCTCGATGATCGGCAAGCCATTGAGATAAATGGATCTTTAAGAAGAAGACGGACATGGACGGAAATGTCACCGTCTATGAAGCTCGACTTGTGGCGAAGAGTTTTTTCACAAGTTCAAGGAGTTGACTGCGATGAGATTTTCTCATCCGTAGCGATGCTTAAGTCCGTCGGAATTATGTTAGCATTAGCTGCATTTATGAAATCTGGCAGATGGATGTCAAAACGAGTTTCCTTACCAGTTTTGTAAGGAAAGGTTGTATGTGATACAATCAGAAAGTTTTTGTCGATCCTAAGGATGCTAAAAGTATGCTGGCTCCAGCGATCCTTCTAAGGACTGGAGTAAGCATCTCAGAGTTGGAATATGTACTTTGATAAGATGATCAAAGATTTTGGGTTTATACAAAGTTTGTGAGAAACTTGTATTTCCAAAGAAGTGAGTGGGAGCACTATAGAATTTCTGATGAGTATATGTTATTGACATGTTGTTGATCAGAAATGATGTGGAATTTCTGGAAAGCATATAGGGTTATTTGAAAAGTGCTTTTTCAATGGAAAACCTGGATTAGGCTACTTGAACAATAAGCATCAAGATCTATAAGATAGATCAAAATGCTTAATAGTACTTTCAAATGAGCACGTACCTTGACATGATCTTGAAGGTGTTCAAGATGGATCAGTCAAGAAGGAGTTCTTGCTTGAGTTGAAAGGTATGAAGTTAAGACTTAAAGCTCGACCACAGCAGAAAAGAGAGAAAGGACGAAGGTCGTCCCCTATGTTTCAGACGTAGGCTCTATAGTATGCTATGTTGTGTACCGCACCGGAAGTGTGCCTTGCCATGAGTCAGTCAAGGGGTACAAGAATGATCCAGGAATGGATCATTGGACAGCGGTCAAAATTGTCCTTGAAGTAAATAAGGACATGTTTCTCGATTATGGAGGTGATAAAGAGTTCGGCGTAAAGGGTTACGTCGATGCAAGCTTTAACACCTATCCGAGTGACTCTGAGTAGCAAACCGGATACGTATAGTGGAGCAACCATTTGGAATAGCTCCAAGTGGAGCGTGGAAGCAGCATTTACAATATGACCTAAAAATTTGCAAAGCACACACGGATCTGAAAGATTCAGACCCGTTGACTAAAACCTCTCTCACAAGCCAAACATGATCAAACCCCAGAACTCATTTGATGATGTTGGTCACATGGCGATGTGACCTGTGAGTGTTAATCACATGGCGATGTGAACTAGATTATTGACTCTAGTGCAAGTGGGAGACTGTTGGAAATATGCCCTAGAGGCAATAATAAAAGTATTATTATATTTCCTTGTTCATGATAATTGTCTTTTATTCATGCTATAACTGTATTATTCGGAAATCGTAATACACGTGTGAATACATAGACCACAATATGTCCCTAGTGAGCCTCTAGTTGACTAGCTCGTTGTGATCAACAGATAGTCATGGTTTCCTGGCTATGGACATTGGATGTCGTTGATAACGGGATCACATCATTAGGAGAATGATGTGATGGACAAGACCCAATCCTAAGCATAGCACAAAGATCGTGTAGTTCGTTTACTAGAGCTTTTCCAATGTCAAGTATCTCTTCCTTAGACCATGAGATCGTGTAACTCCCTGATACCGTAGGAGTGCTTTGGGTGTATCAAACGTCACAACGTAACTGGGTGACTATAAAGGTGCATTACAGGTATCTCCGAAAGTGTCTTTTGGGTTGACACGGATCGAGACTGGGATTTGTCACTCCGTGTAAACGGAGAGGTATCTCTGGGCCCACTCGGTAGGACATCATCATAATGTGCACAATGTGACCAAGGGGTTGATCACGGGATGATGTGTTGCGGAACGAGTAAAGAGACTTGCCGGTAACGAGATTGAACAAGGTATCGGTATACCGACGATCGAATCTCGGGCAAGTAAAATACCGCTAGACAAAGGGAATTGTATACGGGATCGACTGAGTCCTTGACATCGTGGTTCATCCGATGAGATCATCGTGGAACATGTGGGAGCCAACATGGGTATCCAGATCCCGCTGTTGGTTATTGACCGGAGAACGTCTCGGTCATGTCTACATGTCTCCCGAACCCGTAGGGTCTACACACTTAAGGTTCGATGACGCTAGGGTTATAAAGGAAGCTTGTATGTGGTTACCGAATATTGTTCGGAGTCCCGGATGAGATCCCGGACGTCACGAGGAGTTCCGGAATGGTCCGGAGGTAAAGATTTATATATATGGGAAGTCCTGTTTTGGTCACCGGAAAAGTTTCGGGTTTTGTCGGTAACGTACCGGGACCACCGGGAGGGTCCCGGGGGTCCACCAAGTGGGGCCACCGGCCCCAGAGGGCTGCATGGGCCAAGTGTGAGAGGGGACCAGCCCCAGGTGGGCTGGTGCGCCCTCCCACCAAGGCCCAAGGCGCCTAGGGTTTGGGGAGGGGGCGCCCCACCTTGCTTGGGGGGCAAGTTTCCCCCTCTCCACCCCTTGGCCGCCCCCCTAGATGGGATCTAGGGCTGGCCGCTGCCCCCTAGGGTGGAAACCTAGGTGGGGGCGCAGCCCCCTCTCCCCCTATATATATTGGAGGCATAGGAGCAGCCCAAGACATGAGTTTCTTCTCCTGTTGGCGCAGCCATACCTCTCTCCCTTCTCCTCATATCTCGCGGTGCTTGGCGAAGCCCTGCTGGACTACCACGCTCCTCCATCACCACCACGCCGTTGTGCTGCTGCTGGACGGAGTCTTCCTCAACCTCTCCCTCTCTCCTTGCTGGATCAAGGCGTGGGAGACGTCACCGGGCTGTACGTGTGTTGAACGCGGAGGTGCCGTCCGTTCGGCACTAGGATCTCCGGTGATTTGGATCACGACGAGTACGACTCCTTCAACCCCGTTCTCTTGAACGCTTCCGCTTAGCGATCTACAAGGGTATGTAGATGCTCTCTCCTTCCCCTCGTTGCTGGTTTCTCCATAGATAGATCTTGGTGACACGTAGGAAAATTTTGAATTTCTGCTACGTTCCCCAACATCGTATGCCTCACGACAGCTTAAGCCCCATGAGTTGAATTATGATACACATGATTTGGAGTTAGCAGCCGTAGTGCACACATTGAAGACATGGAGACATTTTCTCATCGGAAACCATTGTCAGGTGTACACGGATCACAAGAGTTTGAAGTACATCTTCACACATAAGGATTTGAATCTCAGGCAAAGGAGATGGTTGGAGCCCATTAAGGATTATGATATGAGATTGCATTATCATCCTGGAAAGGCTAACATAGTAGCCGATGCGTTGAGCCGCAAGAGCCATGTCAACACTCTCATGACCGTAGAGTTACGTAAGGAGTTAGCCGAGGATCTTCGCGAGCTATGTTTGGAGATAGTTCCGAGAGGCTATGTTGCAGCATTGGAGATTCAGTATACTTTGATGGACAAGATCAGAGAAGCTCAGAAGACTGACAAGGAGATTGCCGAGATAAAGGAGAAGATGAGCAAAGGAAAGGCTAAAGGATTTCGTGAGGATGAGCATGATACCCTATGGTTTGAGGACCGCGTTTATGTGCCTAATGATCCGGAGATCAGGAAGTTGATTCTGCAAGAGGCCCATGATTCGCCGTATTTGATTCACCCAGTAAATACCAAGATGTATTTGGATTTGAAGGACATTTTCTGGTGGACCAGAGTGAAGAAAGATATTTCGGAGTATGTAGCAGTTTGTGTGTATGTCAGAGAGTGAAGGCTGAGCATCAGAAGCCCACAGGATTGCTACAGCCATTGCCGATACCCGAATGGAAGTGGGATAAGTTAGGCATGGATTTTATTACGGGATTGCCCAAGACTCGTTCAGGCTATGACTCAATATGGGTTGTAGTCGATCGTTTGACGAAGGTAGATCATTTCATCCCAGTGAAGACCACTTACACCAGTGCTAAGTTGGAGAAGATATACATGACCAGGATTGTATGTCTGCATGGAGTTCCAAGGACCATTGTATCAGACAGAGGAACCCAATTTACCTCAAAGTTCTGGAATCAGTTGCACGAAACTTTGGGTACCAGGCTAGAATTCAGTACAGCCTTTCATCCTCAGACAGATGGACAGACCGAGAGAGTCAATCAGATTCTGGAGGACATGCTGAGAGCTTGTGTGTTAGATTATGGATCTAGTTGGGACGACAATTTGCCATATGCAGAGTTCTCTTACAACAACAGTTATCAATCTAGTTTGAAGATGGCCCCTTTCAAAGCTTTGTACGGAAGGAGGTGTAGGACAGCATTGTTGTGGGATGAAGTTGGAGACCATCAGTTGTTTGGACCAGATTTGATTAAAGAGTCTGAAAGGAAGGTTAAGCTGATTTGCGATAGGCTCAAGGTAGCCCAGTCCAGGCAGAAGGGCTATGCAGATTCTAAATGCAAGGAGACAGTATACGAAGTCGGAGACAGAGTTTATCTTCATGTGTCCCCACTTCGAGGAGTTAAGCGTTTTGAAGTTAAGGGAAAGTTAGCGCCACGATTTTTGGGGCCATACAAAGTTTTGGAACGTATGGGAGAAGTTGCTTACAAGTTGGAGTTGCCCGAAGGATTGTCAGGAGTTCATGATGTGTTCCACGTTTCCCAGTTGAAAAAGTGCCACGCAGAGATGGATGATATACCTCTGAGAGATACAGTGCCACTGGAAGCGATTCAGTTGGATAGTGATTTAACCTATGAGGAGAAACCAGTCAAGATCCTTGAATATGCCAGCCGAGTCACCCGCAGCAAGGTTATCAAGTTTTGCAAAGTTTAGTGGAGCCACCATACCGAGGATGAAGCCACCTGGGAGCGAGAGGAAGATCTACTGAAGGACCACCCTCACCTATTTTCTAGCCAACCCGAATCTCGAGGGCAAGATTCATGTTAAGGGGGGTAGGTTTGTAACATCCCTTTTCAATTTGGAATATTATACAATAGATCATCTTTGCATATCATATTTTATTTCATTTTGGCTTGATCCTCGAAATTTCACGCAACTCAAGGACCCACGGAGAGAGTTGGAAATTTCGTTATTTTCATATTTGAGTTTTCTCAAATTTTGAAAATAGGATCATTTGATTTTAATTATTCTATCTTCAAATATTTCTTATACAAAAATAAAAGAGGGAATAAAATGACTTTACCAAAACAAAGAAATATTGAGGATTTAATAATAAAATCAAATAAGGTTTTATTTCGGAGTTTATCGCTATTTTATTTGAATTTAGGAAAAATGCGTGTTTTCAAAATTGCATTTAGGCCCCAAATAAATGTTCATCTTGTCCGGCTTATTTTTAGAGGACGGGAAAAATTTATTCCAGGATTTTTGGAGTCCGTTTAGTTTTTCTTTTATTTGTTTTTCTGCGTGCCCGAATTATTTTAAAAAAACGAACCGACTCGAACCGCTGTGGGCGACCCAGACTCCTCTCCGCCCGGCCTTTAAAAGCCATCCCACCCCGCCGGCCCACACCAGCCCGCACCCCGCCCCAAACCCTAACCCTAGCCGCCAGCCGCCGCCGCCGCTGCTGCCGCTGCCGCGCCGCCCCGCCCCCGCCTGCCTCGCCCCCGACCGCCGTCGACCCTGC
Organism: Triticum timopheevii; assembly: GCA_963921465.1. Classification (NCBI taxonomy): domain Eukaryota; kingdom Viridiplantae; phylum Streptophyta; class Magnoliopsida; order Poales; family Poaceae; genus Triticum; species Triticum timopheevii. Next base: position 543,850,384 of record OY997274.1, read on the forward strand.
CGGAGCCCGCCGCCTCGCCGAAGCCCGCCACCGCCGTCTCGGTTTTCGTGAGAAAACCGATTGTTTTTTTTTTCATTAGATCCTTTTTTTATTAGACCCGGTTCGGTTTATTTTCTGTTTAGTCTATTTTGCGGACGTTCGTCCGTATGTTCGTTTTAACGAACGGTTTTCGTTGTTTAGCTGCAGACAGCGAACGTTCGTTCGTTAGCCTGTTCGACCATTTTTCTTTTTCTCGGATTTTCCGCGATTATTTTCGATCGCAATTTCTGATCCGATTTTCGTTTTAGTATAACTTTTCGCTCATTTATCAGAATCAGGCGATTCAAGCGCCTAGAGTTTCGTCTTGAAACCCCCTTTCCGTTTAACTAACTCAAACAAGGTTTTGCTACTGTAAAATTTGACTTAGGTCCAGATTAGTAAATGAAGCTTGTTTCTTTCGCCGTTTGAGTTTCATTGCTTCGTTTGATTTGATTCTTTTTGCAAACCAGAGTTATCAAATTGAACTTTCTGGTTAGATCTCTTATTTGAGTTTTACCCGTGCATTAGATGAGTTCTTATTGTATGCTTGTTTGTTTGCGATAGAGTACCCGGAGTGCGCCTCTTGCTACTACGAGTCTCTAGGTTTCACGGATCATCAGCAAGGCAAGTAACACTTTGATCATACCTATTTACTACCCAGTTTTATTGCATTAGATCAATCCTCAAACAATTGCATGATTAGGATCTGATTAACATGTGGGTTTTGGGAAGTAGATGAGGTAGAACCTATTACCTGTTTTATTATCAAACCTTTGGGAGTTACTTCTACGTTTGCTTATATCGCTATGCTATGCTAGTAGACATGGATTGGGTGAGTGTATCCATGACAGATGTGAGATTGTTAAATTAATGGTTTACTTAAGGTGGCGACTCTAATACACATCTGGGTGGATTGAGGCACCTGGGGAACCTAGTGTTGCCTATATTTTTGGAAATCCCGGGGTACCATGTGATTCTCCTATGGACCGCCACCCAGGCTCAAAGGGATCATGAGATTATTCATGCTAGAAACTTCTGTGTGCAGCCGCAAGATACTATGGGCTCTAGCATAGTTGATTAAGTCGTGTGAACTCTTACAGTGGTAGACTAGCAGATGTAGGGGAAAGTAGGTGTAATAATCTACCCATCGTAAGGTGCAAACGCTTCTGAAAGACTATGTCTCGGTCATCCGTTTCTCAAACACCATGTAGTGCGAGAATTCCAACGGAGGAGATCGACTCTTGCGGGGAAAAGTGCGCAAACCTCTGCAGAGTGTATAAACTAATCATGGTTAGCCATGTCCCCGGTTATGGACGTTTTGAGTATCTAGTACTTGGATTATCATGTGAATCTCATCATGTTACTTTAATTATAAATTGTTGGGTTTTAAGGATGATGCTTAATTGGGATTGAGTTGGGTGAACCTTCTCAATGTTTCACAACCACCATGATAGTTAAATAAAATGTATTCCTTTGTTGTAGGGAAAAATTGGCTTTATGCAAAAACTGTAACCATAGAGCTTTCCACCAGCCATATATGCATGTAGAGTAGCATTATTCTGTTCATTACTCTCTATGTGTTACATTGCCAGCATATTCCATGTGCTGACCCGTTTTCGGGCTGCAACGTTCATGTTGCAGACTTTTTAGACGACGAGTAAGGTGCCTTAGGTCATGGTCTTATACTCAGTGATGCCATTGGAGTTGTTGGACTCGCTTATCTTCCAAGCCTTCCGCTGTTACCGTTGTTAGATGGCCTTAAGCCATATTTATTGTAATAAGTTCTATTTTGGAGACATTCCATGTAATAAGTGTGTGATTGCTACTCTGTTATAAATCCTTCAAGTACTGTGCGTGTCCGCATTACCGATCCAGGGATGACACTGATGCACAGAGATCAGACTGTTTGAGGTCTGGTCGCTACACATGCGGTGTTGTCTCAATTGATTTAGACGGTGCCCTATTTAACATTAATGTGGTTGTCTCTAAAGCATAACCCCAAAACGATAGTGGTAAATCGGTAAGAGACATCATAGATCGCACCATATATCTAGAAAGTGCGATTACGACGTTCGGACACACCATTACGCTGTGGTGTTCCAGGTGGCATGAGTTGTGAAACAATTCCAAATTGTTTTAAATGAAGGCCAAACTCGTAACTCAAATATTCACCTCTACGATCAAATCGTAGAAACTTTATTTTCTTGTTACGATGATTCTCCACTTCACTCTGAAATTCTTTGAACTTTTCAAATGTTTCAGACTAGTGTTTCATCAAGTAGATATACCCATAGCTACTCAAATCATCTGTGAAGGTAAGAAAATAACGATACCCACCGCATGCTTCAACACTCATCGAACCGCATACATCGGTATGTACTTTTTCCAATAAGTCATTAGCTCGCTCCATTGTTCCGGAGAACGAAGTTTTAGTCATCTTGCCCATGAGGCATGGTTTGCAAGTATCAAATGATTCATAATCAAGTGATTCCAAGAGTCCATCTGCATGGAGTTTCTTCATGCGCTTTACATCAATATGACCAAAACGGCAGAGCCACAAGTATGTTGCACTATCATTGTCAACTTTGCATCTTTTGGCATCAATATTATGAATATGTGTATCACTACGATTGAGATTCAATAAACCATTCACATTGGGTGTATGACCATAGAAGGTTTTATTCATGTAAACAGAACAAGAATTATTCTCTAACTTAAATGAATGAATGCATTGCAAAAAACATGATTTAATCATATTCATGCTCATTGCAAACACCAAATAACATTTATTTAGGTTCAACACTAATCCTGAAGGTAGAGGGAGTGTGCGATGGTGATCATATCAACCTTGGAATCATTTCCAACACACATCGTCACCTTGCTTTTAACTAGTCTCTGTTTATTCTGCAACTCATGTTTCAAGTTACTAATCTTAGCAACTGAACCGGTATCAAATACCCAGGGGCTACTATTAATACTAGTAAGGTACACATCAATAACATGTATATCAAATATACCTTTGTTCACTTTGCCATCCTTCTTATCCGCCAAGTATTTGGGGCAGTTCTGTTTCCAGTGACCATTTCTTTTGCAGTAGAGGCACTCAGTTTCAGGCTTGGGTCCAGCTTTGGGCTTCTTCATGGGAGCGGCAACTTGCTTGCCATTCTACTTGAAGTTCCCTCTCTTTCCCTTGCCCTTTTTCTTGAAACTAGTGGTCTTGTTAACCATAAGCACTTGATGCTCTTTCTTGATTTCTACCATCATCGATTTCAGCATAACGAAGAGCTCGGGAATCATTTTCTTCATCCCTTTCATATTATAGTTCATCAAGAAGTTCTAGTAGCTTGGTGATAGTGACTAGAGAACTTTGTAAATCAGTATCTTATCTGAAAGATTAACTCCCACTTGATTCAAGCGATTGTAGTACCCAGACAGTTCGAGCACATGCTCACTGGCTGCGCTATTCTCCTCCATCTTGTAGGCAAAGTACTTGTCAGAGGTATCATACCTCCCGACATGGGCATGACTTTGAAATACCAATTTCAGCTCTTGGAACATCTCATATGCTCTGTGGCATTCAAAATGTTTTTGAAGTCCCGGGTCTAAGCCGTAAAGCATGGCACACTAAACTATTAAGTAGTCATCATATCGAGCTTGCCAAACGTTCATAACGTCTGCATCTACTCTTGCAATAGGTTTGTTACCTAGCGGTGCATCAAGGACATAATTCTTCTGTGAAGCAATGAGGATAATCCTCAGATCACGGACCCAGTCCGCATCATTGCTACTATCATCTTTCAACTTAGTTTTCTCTAGGAACATATCAAAATTAGGGGAGCTATATCGCGAGCTATTGATCTACAACATAAATATGCAAATACTATCAGGACTAAGTTCATGATAAATTAAGTTCAAATTAATCAAATTACTAATGAACTCCCACTTAAATAAACATCCCTCAAGTTATCTAAGTGATACATGATCCAAATCAACTAACCCATGTCTGATTATCACGTGAGATGGGGTAGTCATCAATGGTGAACATCTCTATGTTGATCATATCTACTATACGACTCATGTTCCACCTTTCGGTCTCTAGTGTTCAGAGGCCATGTCTGTACATGCTAGGCTCGTCATGTTTAACCCAAGTATTCCGCGGGTGTAAAACTGTCTTACACTCATTGTATGTGAACATACAGTCTATCACACCCGATAATCACGTGGTGTCTCGAAACGACAAAATTTCGCAACAGTGCATACTAGGGGAGAACACTTATATCTTGAAATTTAGTGAAGGGGTCATCTTATAATGCTACCGTCGTTCTAAGAAAAATAAGATGCATAAAAGATAAACATCACATGCAATCAAAATATGTGACATGATATGGCCATTATCATCTCATTCTTTTGATCTCCATCTCCAAAGCATCTTCATGATCTCCATCGTCACCGTCTCGACACCTTGATCTCCATCGTTGCGTCGTGGTCGTCTCGCCAACTATTGCCTCTACAACTATTGCTAACTCATAGCAATAAAGTACAGCAATTACATGGCATTTGCATTTCATACAATAAAGAGACAACCATAAGGCTCCTGCCAGTTGCCTGATATCTTACAAAACATATCACATCATGTCTTAACCATATCACATTGCAACATAACCTGCAAAAACAAGTTAGACGTCCTCTACTTTGTTGTTGCAAGTTTTACATGGTTGCTATGGGTTTCTAGCAAGAACCCTTCTTACCTATGGCAAAAATCACAACAGTGATTTATCAAATTTGTTGTTTTAATCTTCTTGAAGGACCGGCCGTAGTCAAATTCGATTCAACTAAAGTAGGAGAAACACACACCCACCAGCCACCTTTATGCAAAACTAGTTGCATGTCAGTCGGTGGAACCGGTCTCATGTGTGTGGACATGTAAGGTTGGTCCGGGCCGCTTCATCCCACAAAACCGCCAAATCAAAATAAGACATTGGTGGTAAGCAGTATGACTATCACCGCACATAACTCTGTGTTCTACTCGTGCATATCATCTACGCATAGACCTGGCTCATGACACCACTATTGGGGAACATTGCATGGAAAACAAAAAATTTCTATGCACACGCAATGATCTATCCATGGAAATGCATAGCAACGAGAGGGGAGAGTGTGTCTACGTACCCTCGTAGACCGTAAGCGGAAGCGTTCAACAACGCGGTTGATGTAGTCGAACTTCTTCGTGCTCCAACCGATCAAGTACCCACGTACGGCACCTCCGCGTTGTGCACACGTTCAGCTCGGTGACACCCTCTGCCTTCTTGATCCAGCAAGACGGCGAGGTAGTAGATGAGTTCCGGCAGCACAACGGCATGGTGACGGTGATGGTGAAGTGATCTCCATAGGGCTTTGCCTAAGCACTACAAAAATATGACCGGGGTGTAAACGGTGGAGGGGGCACTGCACACAGCTAGGCAATTGTCTGTTGTGTGCTAGGCACCCCCCCCCCTCCCACATATATATAGGTGGGAGGGAGGGAGGAGCAGCCAAAGGAGGCACCCAAGTAGGAGGAATCCTACTTGGGGTCCCTCCCAACCCGCGCCCCCTCTTTCCTTATTTGGAGTGCGGGGAAAGGCAGGGAGGGTGGCGCCCCCTTCCTTTATCCCATGAGAGGGAAAGGCAGGAGGGGATAGCCCTCCCCTTTTCCTTCCCTAGGGCTAGCCAAACAAGGGAGGGGGAGCACCAGCCCCCTTATGGGTTGGTCTGTCCTCTCATTTGGCCCATAAGGCCCATATCTTGTCGGGGGTTTTCCGGAACCCCTTTCGGTGACCCGATTCCTTCTCGGTACGTCCCGAAACACTTCCAGTGTCCAAATATCATCGTCCTATATATCGATATTTACCTCTCGACCATTTCAAGACTCCTCATCATGTCCGTGATCTCATCCGGGACTCCGAACAACACTCGGTGACCAAAACATATAACTCAGATAACACTACATCGTCGACAAACGTTAAGCGTGCGGACCCTACGGGTTCGAGAACTATGTAGACATGAACGAGACACCTCTCCGGTCAATAACCAATAGCGGAACCTGGATTCTTATATTGGCTCCTACATATTCTACGAAGACCTTTATCGGTCGAATCGTTATGACAACATATGTAATTCCCTTTGTCCATCGATATGTTACTTGGCCGAGATTCGATCGTCGGTATCTTCATACCTAGTTCAATCTCGTTATCGGCAAGTCTCTTTACTTGTTCCGTAATACATCACCTCATGACTAACTCCTTAGTCATTTGCTTCCAAGCTTATGATGTATATTACCGAGAGGGCCCAGAGATACCTCTCTGATACTCGGAGTGAAAAATCCTAATCTCGATCTATGCCAACTAAACAAACACCTTCGGAGATACCTGTAGAGCATCTTTATGATCACTCAGTCACATTGTGACGTTTGATAGCACACAAGGTATTCCTATGGTATCCGGTAGTTGCATAATCTCATAGTCGAAGGAATAAGTATTTGACATGAAGAACACAATAGCAATAAACTGAAAGATCATTATGCTAAGCAAACAGATGGGTCTTGTCCATCACATCATTCTCCTAATGATGTGATCCCGTTATCAAATGATAACACATGTCTATGGTTAGGAAACCTTAACCATCTTTGATCAACGAGCTAGTCTAGTAGAGGCTTACTAGGGACACGATATTTGTTTATGTATTCACACATGTATTTAAGTTTCCGATCAATACATTTCTAGCATGAATAATAAACCTTTTATCATGATTTAGAAAATATAATAATAACATTTTATTATTTCCTCTAGGGCATATTTGCATCAAATGATAAGATCAAGACATCAAGCAAACATATTGATGTAAGCTATCCTCGGTTCTCAAAGAATTGGGCGACTGATGTTTGCTTGAACTACGTCGGTATTTCCCCAAAGAGGAAGGGATGATGCAGCACAACAATGGTAGGTATTTCCCTTAGTGATGAGACCAAGGTTATCGAACCAGTAGGAGAACCACGCAACACTACATGAACGGCACCTGCACACAAATAACAAATACTCGCAACCCGACGTATTAAAGGGGTTGTCAATCCCTTTCGGGTAACGGTGCCAGAAATTGGCAAATAGACGTGAGAAAGTTGTAATAAATTGATATATAGATCGCCAAATAAATAAAGTGCAGCAAGGTTTTTTTTATTTTTGGTTTAATACATATGAAAATAAAAGCAAATAAAATAGATCGCAAAGGCAAATATAATAAAGAAGAGACCCGGGGGCCGTAGGTTTCACTAGTGGCTTCTCTCGAGAAAAATAGCAAACGGTGGGTAAACAAATTAGTGTTGGGAAATTGATAGAACTTCAATAATCATGATGATATCCAGGCAATGATCATTATATAGGCATCACGTCCAAGAATAGTAGACCGACTCCTGCCTACATCTACTACTATTACTCCACACATTGACCACTATCCAACATGTATCTAGTGTATTAAGTTCATGGAGAAACGGAGTAATGCAATAAGAACGATGACATGATGTAGACAAGATCTATTTATGTAGAAATAGACCCCATCTTGTTATCCTTAATAGCAGTGATACATACGTGTCAGTTCCCCTTCTGTCACTGGGATCTAGCACCGTAAGATCGAACCCATCACAAAGCACCTCTTCCCATTGCAAGATAAATAGATCAAGTTGGCCAAACAAAACCCAAATATCAGAAAAGAAATACGAGGCTATAAGCAATCATGCATATAAGAGATCAAAGAAGACTCAAATAACTTTCATGGATAAAAAGATAGATTTGATCATAAACTCAAAGTTTATCGGATCCCAACACACACACCGCAAAAAGAGTTACATCATATGTATCTCCAAGAGACCATTGTATTGAGAATCAAGAGAGAGAGAGAGAGAGAGAGAGAGCAAGAGAGAGAGGAAGCTATCTAACTACTAACTACGGACACGTAGGTCTACAAAGAACTACTCACGCGTCATCGGAGAGGCACTAATGGACATGATGAACCCCTCCGTGATGGTGTCTATATTGGATCTGGTGGTTCTAGAACTTGCGGCGGCTAGAATTGACTTTCATAGACTCCCCTAGGGTTTCTGGATTATTGGTGTATTTATAGAGCAAAGAGGTGGTTCGGGAGGCCACCGAGGTGGGCACAACCCACCAGGGTGCGCCTGGGCCTCCAGGCGCGCCCTGGTGTCTTGTGCTCACATCAGGCTCCCTCTTCGGTACTTCTTTGGCCCACTGGATGCCTTCTGGTCCAAAAAAAATCCACAAAAAGTTGCGCTGTGTTTGGACTCCGTTTGGTATTGATTTCCTACGATGTAAAAAGCATGCAGAAAACAGCAACTAGCATTGGGCACTATGTCAATAGGTTAGTACCAAAAAATGATATAAATGACTATAAAATGATTGTAAAACATCCAAGAATGATAATATAACAGCATGGAACAATAAAAAAATTATAGATATGTTGGAGATGTATCAGTGACATGTTTGCGTAGAATTATGGGCTCACACTCATATAAATAATAATATCTAGTAAATCTAAAACAATCTAATCTAGCTAAGCTGAACTCAATGAAAAAGATTGTGATCCATGTCTACTATGTCATTTCTATCAGTGCTTATAACCATGACAAATTCTCATATCCCCCTGCTCTCTCCATTGAGAAACCCTAGATGAGTCCCAAGAACTTCTCCCCTACACTGTCATATAAGGGATTTCTAAAGTCCTAAAAATATGATTTCCCTAAATTTCTTTGAACTGTTGTGAGAACTCTAATGTGTGATCCCGAATATCCCCACTTTATTTAACACAAACTGTTCATATGTGTTGGTCCCATGAATCATACATATAATAAGAAATACAAGGGATATCAACGGAAACCAAGTATAAAAAGGGAAAGGAGCCCATGATTGGGATGCCGATAATCAAATATCACCTGGATCCCTATTGTGTGGGCCGAGGATGTTATCGGTTATCACTTGGAGATTCTCTTAGAAATGGAGAAGTGTCAAAACGACACCCATGCATGTAAGAACAACTAGAAGATATAAATATATAATGTGTAACTGTAATTACATTGCTCATAGCAGTACATATCTCGTAATTATACTTGATATCTAAGCATCAAAATGTATTTAAGCAACAAGTAAGCCATCCACGGCATAGAGGGAATCCTAAACTATTGCTAATGTGGTTGTCGGTGTCAAAACCGGTGGATCTCGGGTAGGGGGTCCCGAACTGTGCGTCTAGGCGGATGGTAACAGGAGACGAGGGACACAATGTTTTTACCCAGGTTCAGGCCCTCTCGATGGAGGTAATACCCTACGTCCTGCTTGATTAATATTGATGATATGGGTAGTACAAGAGTAGATCTACCACGAGATCAATGAGGCTAAACCCTAGAAGCTAGCCTATGGTATGATTGTTGAGATGTAATGTTGTGTCCTACGGACTAAAGCCCTCCGGTTTATATAGACACCGGAGAGGTTAGGGTTACACAGAGTCGGTTACAATGGTAGAAGATCTACATATCCGTATTGCCAAGCTTGCCTTCCACGCCAAGTAAAGTACCTTCCGGACACGAGCCGGAGTCTTCAATCTTCTATCTTCGTAGTATGGGAGTCCGGCGGATATTGATAGTCCGGCTATCCGGACACCCCCTAGTCCAGGACTCCCTCAGTAGCCCCTGAACCAGTCTTCAATGACGATAAGTCCGGCGTGCATAATGTTCGGCATTGCAAGGCGGGTTCCTCCCTTGAATAATCCGGAGAAGATAACGAACACCAGGATAGTGTCCGGCTCTGCAAAATAATTTCCACATTCTAACGTAGAGAGAATAAAATACACACTTAGTTCAATCTGCTGACGTATTACGCAGTGTGATGTCACACCGCAGCCAAGCCCTCGTTTGAATCGTTTTTATTGTTCCGCCTTAGCACGTTTAGCGAAGCGGCTTCCTTGGCACGTCCTGTCGAAGCAGAGATCGTGTTCCCTTTTATTTCGGGATCCTCATCAATACGTGCGTGGGTAACCCAACCGTTCCCGTCGCCACACCTCCTCTATCGAAGGGGAATCTCGAACGGTCACGGAGACGACCCTTGGTATTATTTCCCCTTTATAAGAGGACCAAGGCCTGTCCTTGTCTTTCAACCTCGCATCAAATCTTTCCTCTGCTCCTAGTTCCAACACCAAGAGCTTCAGACTCGAGCGCTTCGGACCCACAGCAATGTCCGGCTCCGACCTCCAGGGCCGGTGGGTGCCCTCCTCCGTCACGGAGGAGGACATATTGAAGTTGCGTGAGGCCAAGTACCTGGCCTATGAAGTTTCGCACAGGTTGCCTGCCCCTGGGCAGGCCGTGCCAGCCCCCGAGCCCGGTGAATATGTCATTTTCGCATCTCACTTCCGCCGGGGGTTAGGCTTCCTGACGGATCCCTTCGTGAGGGGGCTCCTGTTCTACTACGGGCTGGACTTCCACGACTTGGCTCCGGAGTCTATCCTCCATATCTCCGCATTCATTATCATCTGCGAAGCCTTCCTCCGTGTCATCCCCCACTTTGGCCTGTGGCTGAAAACATTCAAGGTGGAGCCGAAGATGATCGGGGGGCGTCAGGCGGAGTGTGGCGGGGCGACCATAAGCAAGAAGGTCGATGCCCCATGGCTCGAAGGTTCCTTCCAAGAGGAACAGGGATTGTGGCAGCAGGAGTGGTTCTACATCACCGCTCCAAGGGGCAGCAAGCAAAAGCCGCCGCCCTCCTTCCGCCCGGGACCTCCACGGCAACTAATGTCGTGGGTCAACCAAGGGCTCAACTGGGGGCCGTCCAAGGATGTGCCCGCTCTGCAGGGCCGGATTCGGGACCTCCAAACAAGGGAGATCGATCTGGTCAAGGTGATGCAGGTCATGCTAACTAGGCACCTCCTACCCTGCAAACGTCGTCCTCTCCGTTTATGGGAGTTCAATCCGGAGGGACCTCGTATCCTCCAGCATTTCATGGGTGCTACACCCTTGGAGATGTACGAGCTGTTCTTCGGACCGCAAGTGGCATGTCCGGATTCGGCCGAGGATGCGGGACTAAGCCGCGATCGTCCGGATACTCAGGTAAATAGCTCAAAGCCCGGACATTCTGTTTTGTATGCCTTTCAAGAGATCGTCTCCTGACCCTTTGTTCCTTTACAGGAATGGGTGGCGCAATCAAGGCTGATAAGGTGTCCGGCCCCCCTCCCAGAGACCGCACTAGAGCCCGTGCTGGTCAGAATGTTGGAGGCCGCACCCACAGAAGGGGGCGATGGGGGAGGTAAAGGAGCTAATACTTCGTCCAAAGAGGCGACTGAAGAGGGAAAAGAGGGCCGCCCCCGAAGATCCGGAGGTCAAAGCCCCCAAGCGTGGGAAGAAATCCTCACCGGGGGGTCCGGCGTCCGGAGAGAATCCGGACGCGCAGTCATCGCCCAAGGACCAGCCCTCCAACGAGCCGTGAGTATGAAAGAGGAAGTTTAATAAGAAAGTACCTTCGTTTTATGCTTCTGTAGATAACCGAAATATTTATATCGCAGTTCGGATCTGCAGCCGTCTCAGATGAGTTCGTCCTCGGGGGATCTTCTTCCGGAGATGATGGAGAGCGACACGCCTCCGTCCGACGCGCCGCCAGATGAGGCAGGCGAGCCCGAAGTGTCGTCACGGAGGGCGTCCCCGAGTCCGGAGGGGTCGAAGAGTTCAACACCCACCAGAGCCCGGCCAGGAGAACTGAAGAGTTTGCTTGAGAGGGCGTCCATTTCAGAAGATCACCGCGCGTTAATGCGTACGGTGGTTGGAAGGATTTCGTCCGCTGAAAGCGGATTGCGTGATGCTGCCATGAGCTTGCTGGCGGGATTTGAGGTATGCGAAAATAGCGTACCCCTTTGCTTTTTAACAGTTGTGCATATAAAAGATGCGCCCTGTATAGATAGTAGCCCCTGAGACTCGGTAGGTTGTCGAAGACGATAGCGTGCCGAGGATCGAAAATCTAAATATCTCAGGTAATAAATATCGCCGTTCTGATACAGGTGGCGGATAGTCCGGGGGCCAGCCGGACTGATCAGTTTGCCGAACTGAGTCGGCAACTGGACATGGCAGATGCTGACATAGCACTTGTCAATCAGCGACTTGACGAGTCGCAAGGTAAATAAATTCTCCATAGCCGCTTTATTGAGTGGGTTAAAGCCCTCCTCTGATAAGTTATATGTTGTTTATACAGACAGTGTTGCTGCTGTGGAGAGACTTCGGGCCGAGCTTGCACAAGCTAAAGAGCAAGCCCGAAGGAGTGATGCGGCTGCCGCGAGGGCGGCCGAGGAGTTGAAGGCCGAAAAGGCTGCGCACTGCCTAAGCAGGGCGGAGGTGGCCGGATTGGCCAAAAAATTAAAGGATGCTACCGACCTTAGCGAGGCTCTTGAAAAGGAGCGCCTATTGGAGCGGGAAGACCTGAAGAAGGCCACCGCCGAGACCAAGGATGCCCGCTCTGCAATGCGGGCTATGAAGGAGGAGCTGCGCCAAGCCGGAGAAATCACGGCTGGCAGGCCGTTTCTTATGCGTCGCCGGTTTATGGATGCCAAGTATGCCCAATTTGAAAAGCAGTGGAGTTCGGAGGATCCTTACATGGACTTGGCTGCGAGTGCGGCGGACGCCGTTAAGCACTTCCGGAGCCAGGGGGATCACGAGGTGGAAGAGTTATATTGGACTCAATTCCATAGTCCGGATCGCCCTCTTCCGCTGTCGGACAGGTTGGCCGAATGGGCCGAACTGAATAGACTATCCGGGCTGGCTATGACTGACATCGTGGCCCATGTGTGGCCAGAGAGGTCCAGGGCGACGAGCTATTTTGGCCTACTGCAGCAGTTCCTTGGGGCGGTTCCGCATATCAAGGAGATGAAGCGGTCGGCCTGCATAGAGGGCGCGCGGATGGCGTTGGCCTGTGTAAAGGCGCAGTGTCCGGAGATGGATGCCACCGCTGTTGCTGCCCGGGGTTCGGATGGGAACCGGCTTCCTGCCGAACATTATTTCGGGGAAGTTATGCGCGGCGCTCGTATAATAGAGTCGCAGTGCTCGAAGAATGTAACGTTCAATTGAACGCATTAACTTGTTTATGAATGATTATAGTATGAATGCTTTTTATACTTGTGCTTCCAAGTAGTAATACTTCTCCTTGCGGCCGTTTACGTATACTTGTGTATAACCTGAAAGATGCAGTCTTCGGCTTCAGCCCCATTGCACAAGGTGCTGGGGTGTTCGCAAAATAGTGCTTTTTCACACTTTAATCCGACGTCTCGGTCCTGTTATAAGGAGGTGGTAGCGTAGCGAACGAGGCAATCCGGACTATAATGCTTTATCTCTTTCACTTAGCCAATGGAGCTCGAGGGTGGGGCTACGATATAGCCCCTAATGGCACCGCACATCTCCAGATTCGGGGTGCGTGTGTGCCTGACCGGGAAGCGGCCCTTCGTCAAAGCGGGGAATTCTAAACATTCCGTAGTCGATCAAGTGGCTGACCAGACTCTCGCTATATCATGACAGTCAGTTTTCGGCTTTCTCTACTGAGGTGCTCACCCAGCCGAACTGGGGCACAATCGCAGTAGTTCTCCTGGTGCCGCGTCAGCCGGGTGATACAGAACGTAAGGCAGCAAAACACAGGAGCCGGGCAAACCCAACATTTGACCAAAGACATGATTCGGAGCTGATGCATATAGTGCCCAACTTGAGACGCCGAACACTCCCTGAGGTGTTTGGACTTTATGATAACGGGCAGAATTATACCCTAAGCCCCTTGTGTCCAGGTACGGGCATTGTCTTCTGACGCGGCCAATGCCAAATCGTCAGGCTCCGCCTCGGCTATAGGAAGGAGCCGAGGCTGATTTAGCAACAAGAGACAGTAATAAAAAGGTCTACGTAGGGTCTTAATCTGAAAGAATCCTTGCGACGGGTCCCTACTGCACGTCTGCGCCTGTGTCTCTGTTGTGCCGTTATCCTGGACGGGTACGCACGTTGTTCATCTGTAGAAAAGAGAGGAACATTTCAAAAACAGTTCGTGCGAAAATGATGCAAAATAATAAGCGTAAATAATTAAGGTTAGGTTTATATGAAACCGATGTTAGTCGTGCGCGCAGCCCCTTGTGAAAGGGTATGCGGCTAGGGAGCCCCTAGCCTGCTGAGTCCGGGTTCGTCTATCCGAATCCGGGGTCTTTAAGTGACCCTCGCACTAAAATGGTGCCATGTTGACCGGGCATCTGAAGTGTAAGAGACGCGTAATGCGGTATGGCGTTGAAGCGGACGAAAGCCTTTCGTCCTAATAGTGCTTGATGTTCACTTTTAAATGGGACGATATGGAAAATTAACTTTTCTCGTCGGAAATTGTTCGGTGATCCGAACACGATTTCGAGTAATATCGAGCCTGTGCACTTGGCGTAAGGGCCGGGCGTAACTCCTTTGAAGGAAGTGCGGCTGTGTCGAATTTTGGTAGGGTCTATCCCCATCCGACGGATTGTGCTTGAATATAGCAGGTTTAAGTCACTGCCTCCGTCCATTAGGACGTTTGTGAATTGTAGTCCGTCTATTATCGGATTCAATATCAGGGGAGTCCGTCCCGCGGTTCGAACACTTTTGGAATAATCCCGGTGGTCGAAAGTGATTGGTTTTGATATCCAATCTCTATGGTTTGCGGGGCCGGACTGTGTGAAGCTCTTTTTAGAAAGTGCCGCACTGTTTTTCCGTGTCCTCACATGAAGTGAGTTTACTGCTTTGATCCCTTGTGGGAAAGTCTTTTGTTTTCCGGTGTCCTGCTGGCGGGGTTTATCTTCTTCGCTTGACGCGTCGAGCCCCTTGCGTTCGGCGTTTAGTCAGCCGGACTGTTTGAAAACCCAACAATCCCTGTGGGTGTGATTTGCAGGCCTTCCGGGGGTACTGTGGATTTGACAGATCCAACCCAGGATTTTGTGTAGATTAGACAGCTCGTCGCTATCGTCCTTGATGGGTTGAGCTTTATTATTCGGCCGTGAGCTTTTAAATCCGGTGTTGATTGCCGTGCTCTTTGGGCTTTTCTCTTTATTCCGGCGCTGATCTTTTCTGCGCCGTGATTTTCCGTTTCCATCTCTTATCTCGGATGTACTTGGGTCGCTGGTGCTGCTTCTTGCCAACCAGCTGTCTTCTCCCGCGCAAAAGCGGGTCATGAGGCTTGTTAATGCGGTCATTGTTCTCGGTTTCTCTTGACCGAGGTGTCTGGCGAGCCATTCGTCTCGGACATTGTGCCTAAAAGCTGCTAAGGCTTCGGCGTCCGGACAGTCGACTATTTGGTTCTTTTTGGTAAGGAACCTGTTCCAGAATTTCCGCGCTGGCTCTCCGGGCTGTTGAGTTGTGTGACTTAGGTCATCTGCATCCGGAGGCCGGACGTAAGTCCCTTGAAAATTTGCTCTAAACGCTTCCTCGAGCTCTTCCCAACTTCCAACAGTGTTTTCTGGGAGGCTTTTGAGCCAATGACGGGCTGGCCCTTTGAGCTTGAGGGGTAAATATTTTATGGTGTGGAGATCGTCTCCTCTGGCCATATGTATATGCAGTATATAGTCTTCTATCCAGACTCCAGGGTCTGTTGTTCCATCGTAGGCTTCTATGTTGATGGGTTTAAACCCTGCTGGGAATTCATGTCCCAGCACCTCGTCTGTGAAGCATAGCGGGTGTGCGGCGCCCCTGTACTTGTACGTGCCGCTATCGTCGGACACTTGACGTGTTCCTTTGCTTATTGGGGCTTTCCTTTTGGGTCCGTAAATGGACCTGGCTGGGCCATTTGATGGTGGGGGCTTTATGGCCTCTTCATCGAAATCTGGGAGCAGCTTGCGCTTCGGGTAGCTCTTCGATTGGTGGCTGTTGCCGTATTTGTCTGCGGTTTTGAGTACTTTGCTCCATCTTATTCGGAGCGCGTCTTCCGCTGTGTTGAGCTTCCGTTTTTCTTTCTTCAGGCTTCTTGCTGTAGCGATGAGCCTGCGTTTGCAAAGATCTTGTTCGACGGGTCCTTCGAGTTCATCGTCATCGGGGCTTGATTCGCCCTTGGAGGGAGGTACATAGTTGTGATCCTCAACCTTTTCTTCTGCCGCCCTTTCGTGAGGGTTTGCTTCTACATCCTCCTTCGCTGAGTCTTGCTGGAGGGGTTTGTCTTCGGCACTCTCCGGAGTGTTATTATCCCCCGTGCCGGATTTTCCATTCTTGTTGTGGCGGGATTTAGAGCGGCGCCATCGGCGTTTGGGTTGCTTCTTTAGACAATCTTCCTCCGCTGCTTTCTCGCCATCCCCTTCTTTTGGGGTATCCACCATGTAGACGTCGTATGACGAGGTGGCCTTCCAGTGTCCTGTGGGCACTGGGTCCTGATCGTCTCCGGCATCATCGTCCATAGCGTCGATGTCCTCGGAGTCGTAGTCTAGCATGTCGGTTAGATCCTCGACAGTGGCTACAAAGTGGGTGGTGGGTGGGCTCCGAATTTCTTCGTCGTCCGAACTCCAATCGTCCTGGCCATAGTCCGGCCAGGATTCTCCTGATAGCGAGAGATGCTTCAGAGAATTCAAGATATCGCCAAAAGGCGAGTGTTGAAAGATGTCCACGGCGGTGAATTCCATAACCGGCGCCCAATCTGGCTTAATTAGCGGGGGCGCGGGAGGCTCGGAGTCCGACGAGGAGTCCGGCGCCTCGGGATCATGAGTTTCGCAAGGGACAAAATTGGCATTCGGCTCCATCGCCGTAGATGTTGAAGCCCCCGGGGCGGCGTCCATCCACCGACCCTCGTCATGGGCAATCGGCTCCGGGTAAGTAGCCGGGGCGGATTCAAGTGCGGCCACCAAAGCACTGTCCGGCGGCAGAGCTAGATCATGCCCGTCGTCACAGTGCGGCGCGCTTGGTTGTGGCTCGAGTCCGTCGAAGATCAAGTCTCCGCGGTCATCGGTCGTGAAGTTTAGGCTTCCGAATCTGACCTGATGGCCAGGGGCGTAGCTTTCGATCTGCTCCAGATGGCCAAGAGAATTGGCCCGCAGTACAAAGCCGCCGAATACGAAGATCTGTCCGGGGAGAAAAGTCTCGCCCTGGACAGCGTTGAAGTTTGAAGATGCCATCGGGCCTATCGGTGACGACACAGAGGAACTCTCAATGAAAGCACCAATGTCAGTGTCAAAACCGGCGGATCTCGGGTAGGGGGTCCCGAACTGTGCGTCTAGGCGGATGGTAACAGGAGACGAGGGACACAATGTTTTTACCCAGGTTCAGGCCCTCTCGATGGAGGTAATACCCTACGTCCTGCTTGATTAATATTGATGATATGGGTAGTACAAGAGTAGATCTACCACGAGATCATTGAGGCTAAACCCTAGAAGCTAGCCTATGGTATGATTGTTGAGATGTAATGTTGTGTCCTACGGACTAAAGCCCTCCGGTTTATATAGACACCGGAGAGGTTAGGGTTACACAGAGTCGGTTACAATGGTAGGAGATCTACATATCCGTATTGCCAAGCTTGCCTTCCACGCCAAGTAAAGTACCTTCCGGACACGAGCCGGAGTCTTCAATCTTCTATCTTTGTAGTATGGGAGTCCGGCAGATATTGATAGTCCGGCTATCCGGACACCCCCTAGTCCAGGACTCCCTCAGTGGTGAAGAGCTTCATATATTAGCAATTGAGATTCTCATGTAGCCGCTACCCATGGATGTATGTCTGAGTGTTCTTAACACGGATAATAGAGAATTATTTTATTAAGATTCTCACTAGCTTCTTACTTCTGCCACCAAACGCTCCATCAAAGAATTGACAGGAGAAATCTGAAATTATATGGTTGAATGAACTAAATATCACAAATCTGAATTTATATATGTTTCATATGCTTATCCCATTGGGAGTAATGACTTCACATATAAGAAGTAGAGGTGGTAAAATTTATTGAAAGTTAGTAAACACAGCATTGGTCACTTGAACAATTCATGAAAGGATATTGAAGGAAAAGAGATTTCACATATAAATATACTATCTTGGACATCTTCTATGAGTGTGAGCCGCATTAATTATTTTCAAACTTTAGCAAATTTGTTGAAGTTGGACAAGGAAGACAACGTAATGAGTTATGTTTGGTATATTTGTATAGAAGTTATATTATTATGGATCCTCCAACATGTGATGCTTGCTTAGGATCTTTTGCCAGCCCAAAATTCGTCCTAGTAGAGATACTACTTGTGCTTCCAAAAACCACCCAGTTTTTTGCCATAAGTGTCCACCATATCTACCTATGGATTGAATAAGATCCTTCAAGTAAGTTGTCATCGGTGTAAAAAGCAATAAAAATTGCTCCTAAATATGTATGATTTTTTATTGTAAGGGAAAATAAGCGTTGTATGAACTTGTGATGGTAAAGAAATAAGAGCGACGGACTGCATAATAAAGGTTGCTATCACAAAGGGCAATATAACGTGATGTTCCTTTGCATTAAG
Source organism: Triticum timopheevii (assembly GCA_963921465.1). Lineage (NCBI taxonomy): Eukaryota > Viridiplantae > Streptophyta > Magnoliopsida > Poales > Poaceae > Triticum > Triticum timopheevii. Next base: position 543,868,916 of record OY997274.1, read on the forward strand.
GGTTTCCACATCCAAAAATAAAAAGCACATGGCAACCTGTACTTCACTCTGCGAAGGGCCTATCTTTTACTTTTATGCAAGAGTCAATAGTATTCCTTCTCATTTCAACCTCAATTATTCTCTAGTTGGCAAATATCATGTGTGGGGAAAGATCCAAGCATATATGGCCATTCAAATATACTTGATCATGAATTATTATTGTTGACAATTACCTATATGATAAATAAGTTGGGAGGCGAAACATTAAGCCCCTATCTTTCTCTGTGTTTGATGTCTACTATGAAACTTTATTCTTATAGACTCGTCTTGGGCTTCCAAGCGCAGAGTTTTGTAGGACAATAGCAATTTTCCCTCAAGTGGATGACCCAAGGTTTATCAATCCGTGGGAGGCATAGGATGAAGATGGTCTCTCTCAAACAACCCTGCAACCAAATACAAGAAATCTCTTGTGTCCCCAACACACCCAATACAATGGAAAATTGTATAGGTGCACTACTTGAGTGAAGAGATGGTGATAAAAGTGTAATATGGATGGTAGAAACATATTTTGATAATCTGAATAAATAAAAACAGCAAGGTAGCAAATAGTAAACGGGCACAAAAACGGTATTGCAATGCTTGAAAATGAGGCCTAGGGTCCGTGCTTTCACTAGTGCAATCTCTCAACAGTGCTAATATAATTGGATCATATAACCATCCCTCAGTGTACAACGAAGAATCACTCCAAAGTTCCTATCTAGCGGAGAACATAAGAAGAAATCATTTGTAGGGTATGAAATCAGCTCGAAGCTATTCTTTTCGATCGATCTATCCAAGAGTTCGTACTAAAATAACACCAAATAATTTCAGATTCATAATACTCAATTCAACACAAAGAACCTCAAAGAGTGCCCCAAGATTTCTACCGGAGAAACAAAAGACGAGAACATGCATCAACCCCTATGCATAGATTACCCCAATGTCACCGCGGGAATCCGCGAGTTGAATGCCAAAACACATATCAAGTGAATCAATATGATACCCCATTGTCACCATGAGTATTCATATGCAAGACATATATCAAGTGCTCGAAATTCCATAAAAATATTCAATCCGATAACAACAAAATCTCAAAGGGAAAAAACTCAACTCATCATAACAAGATAGAGAGGGGAAAATACCATATGATCCGACTATATTAACAAAGCCCGCGATACATCAAGATTGTTACATCTCAAGAACACGAGAGAGAGAGAGAGAGAGAGAGAGATTAAACACATAGCTACTGGTACAAACCCTCAGCCCCGAGGGTGGACTACTCCCTCCTCATCATGGTCGCCGCCGGGATGATGAAGATGGCCACCGGTGATGACTCCCCCCCTCCGGCGGAGTGCTGGAACGGGGTCTAGATTGGTTTCTCGTGGCTATATAGCCTTGCGGCGGAGGAACTTTTGATCTAGGGTTACCCCCGAGGGTTTTTGGAATATTTGAGAATTAATAGGGCAAAGAGGGGGTGCGGAAGGCCACCAAGGTGGGCACAACCCACCTGGGCACCCCTAGGCCCCCAGGCGCGCCCTGTTGGGTTGTGCGCCCCCTCGGGGCACACCCAGGTGCTTCTCTGGCCCACTGGTGGTCTTATGGTCCATAAAATGTCCATAAAAGTTTCGTGGTCTTTGGACTCTGTTTGATATTGATTTCCTGCGATGTAAAAAACAAGCAAAAAACTGCAACTGGCGCTGGGCACTAGGTCAATAGGTTAGTCCCAAAAATGATATAAAGTTGCTATAAAATGATTGTAAAACATCCAAGAATTATAAGATATCAACATTAATACTTCATAAATTATAGATACGTTGGAGACTATCAGCATCCCCAAGCTTAATTCGTACTCGTCCTCGAGTAGGTAAATGATAAAAGAAATAATTTATGAAGTGTGAATGCTAGCAAAGTGCACAAGTTTGATCAATGATAATTTCAATCACTTTTCCTAGCATCATAACAGCAATTCTTTCTTATAAAACTTTTCATGTTAAACTAGCATCCAATTCACATGTTAAGGTTCAAACAACGAATTCTCTTGAAACTCAACAACCTATGTTCTGAGTCACCAAACAATTGCAATTCAACTTATTCAACGAAGTCTAAGTAAGAGCTCCACATACTTAACCATCATATAGTCTTCTATGATTGCTAACACTCACCGCATACACATGAGAAAAACATTTCAACCGGACACATAGAAAGATAGGGGCTTATAATTTCGCCTCCCAGCGTATTAACCTCAAGGGTGATGTCAACAATAATAACTCATGCTACCCATATCCAATTGGATATATGTGCCTAGATCTTTCCTCACCACATGATGCTTGCCAAAGGAGAAAAATAAAAAGGAATAGAGAGAAATTTTTTGACTCTTGCATGAAAGTAAATACATAAAAGTAAAAGATAGGGCCTTCGCAGAGGGAAGTAGATGTTGTGAAAGAGCTAGTTATTGACTAGAGGGGGGGTGAATAGGCGATTTTATGAAAGTCTTAAAAACATGGGAGTTTCAAACACGAACAATAGAAATGACACTATTCATATGCAGCGGAAGGTAGACTACACTAGGCAAGCCATAGTCAAGTATTCAATGAAGTGAAAGCACGAAGACTATTAGCAGCTAGGTAGTAAGGATCAGGATGGAAGATAGTATGAAGCCAATCAGAACAAGTAGTCACACTGTGAAGTCAAACAGATGATGCAAGCAGGCACTGACTTCATGAAGACAAACTTTAAGTAAAGAGAAGTGAGAGATAGAACCAGTAGCTTGGAGAGGACAGAGATTTGTTCGAACAGTTCCAGTTGTTGTGACAACTGTACGTCTGGTTAGGGAGGCTGAGATTCAACTCAGAATACCGCGTCTTCACCTTATTCCCCTTGAGCTAAGGACACTTAGTCCCCGCCCAATCACTCTGGTAAGTCTTCAAGGTAGACTTCCAAACCTTCACAGACTTCGTTCACCGCAATCCACAATGATTCTTGGATGCTCAGAACGCGACACCTAACCGGCTGGAGGATTCACAGTCCTCAAGTGTAACAAGTCTTCAGATCATGCGGACAGAAAGACTTCAGTGATGCCAAACACTCTTTGGGCTTTGGGTGGTTTGGGCTTTGTCCTCGCAATGATTCTCTCTCAAATGCTTCGGAGGTGGGTTGCTCTTAAACGACAAAAGTCGTGCACTAACTCTGAGCAGCCACCAATTTATGGTGTAGGGGGTGGGCTATTTATAGCCACTGGGCAACCCGACCTGATTTGTCCGAAATGACCCTGGGTCACTAAGGAACTGACATGTGTCTCAATGGTCAGATTTCAAACACACGCGGCAGCTTGACTTGGGCTACAAGTAAAGCTGACTCATCCGACTCTAGATAAGATTTGCTCTCATTGTCTTCGCTCGAAGACATAGGATTTGGTTGAGCATCACTTTAGTCACTCTGACTTTGTTCACTTGGACCCCACTTAACAGTGCGGTGGCTCCTATGAATCAACAAATAAGAAAAGGAAACAACAAAACAACTAAGTCTTCGCGCTCCATAGTCTTCATGCGATGTCTTCTCATGTCATAGTCTTCAACGTGAATAGCTTCACAGACCACCATTGTATTCAAGTCTTCACACATTTTTAGGGGTCATCTCCGGTAGGTAAACCGAATCAATAAGGGACTACTACTTGTGTTATCCTGCAATTCTCACAAACACATTACTCCCTCAACCAGGTTTGTCGTCAATACTCCAAAACCAACTAGGGGTGGCACTAGATGCACTTACAATCTCCCCCTTTTTGGTGATTGATGACAAACTGGTTGAAGTTTTCAACGGGGAGAAAATATGTGAAATTGTAAAGGATTAAGATATGGTCTTCATAGGTGGCAAAAAGGCTCCCTTGAAGATGTGCATATTAATGTTTTGCGTTGGAATGCAAATGCACATGGCAGGTTGTAATTGTGGAGATCTTGTTCACCTTATGAAGACAATACATCATGCATGAACAGATATAACAAGAATAATGACATGCATAATGAAAAATGGACGTATGCAGAATGACTTCATGCGGGATTTATCATCGCACATGCGGAATTTATTGTCGCATCCCAGAATAACAAAAAAGTAGCAGACGGCCATCAAGTTTAAGTGTTACAACTCAAAGAACCAAATGTATCAAAAGCGAGAGTTGTAAACACTTGGCAAAAGTATAGCAACCACCCATATGGACCCGCTTGAAGACTATCAACTCATATGCTTCTCCCCCTTTTATTAGTATGGACCAAAAATGATTGAAGACATAGAGGCTCTACTCGTTCCCATGAGGAGTAGGTGAGGCAGCAGGGTCGTCATTGAGGTTTGGTGGTGCAGAAGAACTTGGTGCAGTGTCGATACGCACCGAAGTTGGGGGTGGTGAAGTAGCATCATCGGCGTCATCAAGGACTCTGGCATTAACAGTTGCCGCGGAGGAGGAGTACTCAGAATCTTCGAGTGATGGAGTCCGACACAAGACAACGTTCCTGGGAGGAGTGGTATCAAACTTGATCTCTCTACGAAGCCATCATCTTGAAGATCAGCTTCAGCACTGAGCAATGTCAGACTCTTCCAAGACCTCCGACAGGTTTCATGAGTGACAAACGCATTCTTGGTGGCAAGATTTCGAATCCTATTAATATCCACCAAGAGGCTTTGCATCTGACGCTTTAGCCAGTAATGATGCTTATCGTGTTTCTGATGCAAGGCCACGAGAAGCCCTCGGTCATTAAGCACACGAGATCTCTTTCGAGGCCCTGGAGCAATAGTGCTTTCAGTGGCTTCAGTACGGGCACGAAGAGGTGCACGAGTATTTCCAGCCAAAGGATAAACACGAGTAGCAGCATGAACTCCTTCAACAAGCTGAGAGAAACTCTGACGATCGACATTGTGAAGATAAATTGCCTCCTTGGCAGGCTCTGGGTATATGGCTTCGACGGACATATCAACCTCTGGCAAGAATATGAGATGGTTGCCTGCAGAGGGCTGATAGTCAACAACAGAGTGAAGCTTGATCAGACGTATTACCCATGGAGCATAGAATTTCAGACTAAATATATCTGAGCCAGATGTAGCAAATTGGCGAATGAAGAAATCCTGAGCATTGAAGCTGGTGCCATTGAGAATATAGAAACCCAATGTCTTCATTGAGCCTTCAAGCTTTGTTGAGGAAGAATGTCCTTTGATGGGCCATAGAGTTCTCCTGATAATGTGAAGCTGACAACCAGGTTCATATAGATCACCTGGAGTGAACAGGCTAGTAAGCTCAATGAGATCAAGAGCTTTGGCTTAATGGTGTACATTGCATGTCATCCACTCAAGGACCCATGTCTTCGGATCCCTATTGTAGCCGCGAATGTGGAGAGTTGCATAGAATTGCAGCATAAGTTCTTCATCCCAATTTTCTTTATCAGTCACAAACTGGAGAAGGCCTGCATCTCTGAAACAGTCAAGGGCTTCTTCTAAGCAAGGCAGACTAGCAATGGCTTCGCAGTCCAGATGCATATTAGGGAATATGCGCCCTTGATTGTATAGGACACATGAGTAATAACTGCTCTGCTGATAACTCCAGAACCGATCTTATGATATTCTTGGCTTGGAATCTGGGTTCTTGGCTCTGTCAAAGAAGGTGTTGTGTGCAATGAAGCCATTTACGTTGAATGATCCTGGCGCAGATGCAGTACCTGGAAACCGTGGCAGCCGTGGTTTTGGCTTTTGAACCTGAGGCCGGTGCTCCACATGATAATCAAACTGAGGTCCGGGAGCAGGCGGAGGAACCAGAATGGGCTGATAGTGACAAGATCGCCTTGATAAAATGCTTGCTCAATGGTGTGTGGCCTTGGTGCCGGTACCGGAGCAGTGGCATTTGCAATGGCAGCAGGCTGCACATTGGTTGCAGGTGCATCATTGGCTTCAGACCCCGTCTTCACTGCAGGCGCCACATTAGCTTCAGCCATGACAATGTCATTGGCTTTAGTGGTGTTATTGGTGGTCGCCTCAGTATTTTCAGCCTCCACTTGAGTAGCTGGAGGGTGTGGCAACACGTTCTTCTTCTTGACGGGGTTCTTGATTTTCATCGGTTGATGCAACCGGTATGTCTTCAGCAGCTTTGGCTTCAGACGCAGAGACATTCACAGTAGGAGTGGTTTCAGGAAACACTTGTCGTGCTGCTAAGTTGTGTTGCACTTCTCCTTCTGGAACGCTCGATGGAGCGACTTGTGGCCTTGGTCCTTTGCGAAGCCTGCGAAATGCGGGAAACGCCTTTGGAGTGGGAGTTGGATGGACCACATAGTCATCATCATCATCAAGCACCGGATTGGTGACTTGAGGTGGGGGAGTACCCGGTGAGGTTTGACTTGGAGTTGCTGGTTGGGGGCGATCAGCCCATGAGGCATCCTGAGTTATTGGCGTCAAAGGACGACCAATATTGATGAGTTCCATGTTTGTGAGAACAGGCGATGATACCATTTGGCGCTCGATTTGAGGAAGGACTTCATCATCATCTACATTGTCTTGATGACCAATTTCTTCAGATGTGATGGGGTCAACGGCTGGAACTTCTTCAGCTTCAGGAGCCTCTGTGGAAGCAGGCTCGTGGACTATCAACTGACGCTCTTGGTGTTCGGATGCAGGACGAGCAAAAGAGATGGGCTCGACATAAAGGGGCTCTAAGAGATGGGCCCCTCGGGCACCCCCATGGAGTGAGACCGACGCCAAAAATTCCTAAGTACCCCAAACATCGAAAAGAACCCTAGATGAGAAGTTCCCCCGCCGCAAGCCTATGTAGCCACGAAAACTCAATCGGGACCCTATTTTGGCACCCTGCTGGAGGGGGAAATCATCACCGGAGCCATCTTCATCATTGCGGCGGACACCATGATAAGGAGGGAGTAATTCACCCTCAAGGCTGAGGGTATGTGCCAGTAGCTATCTGTTTGATCCCTCTCTCTCGTGTTCTTGATTTAGCACGATCTTGATGTACCGCAAGCTTTGTTAATATATTTGGATCTTATGGTGTTCTTCCCTCTCTACCTTCTTGTGATGAATTGAATCTTTTACTTTGAGGTTTTGTTATGTCGGATTAAATATTTTGGATGTGAGAGGACTTGATGTTTATCTTGCGATGGGATATCCGTGGTGACAATGGGACGTTCTATTGATTCACTTGATGTATGTTTCGGTTATCAACTTGCGGATTCCCGTGGTGACATTGGGGTAATCAATGCATAGGGGTTGATACGTGTTTTCATATTCCTTTCTCCGATAGAAATCTTGGGGGTACTCTTTGAAGTTCTTTGTGCTGGATTGAATATTATGAATCTGAAGTTGTTTGATGTGTATCGTATAATCAACTCACAAATACTTGTGGTGACATTGGAGTATCTAGGTGACATTAGAGTTGGTTGATGTCTATCATATGGTGTTGTTTTAGTATGAACTCTAGGGCTGTTTGTGACACTTATAGGAATAGCTCAATGGATTGGTCGGAAAGAATAACTTTGAGGTGGTTTCGTGCCCTTAAAACAATTTCATCTTATGTTCTGCACGATACAAACTTTGGAGTGATTCTTTGTTGCACGTTGAGGGAATTTTATATGATCCAATTATGTTATCATTGTTGAGAGATTTTGCACTAGTGAAAGTATGAACCCTAGACCTTGTTTTCAAGCATTGCAGTACCATTTTTGCTCACTTTTGTTACTAGTTACCTTGCTGTTTTTATATTTTCAGATTACAAAAAACCTATATCTACTATCCATATTACACTTGTATCACCATCTCTTCGCCAAACTAGTGCACCTATACAATTCACCATTGTATTGCGTGTGTTGGGGACACAAGAGACTCTTTGTTATTTGGTTGCAGGATTGTTTCAGAGAGACCATCTTCATCCTACGCCTCCCACAGATTGATAAATTTTAGGTCATCCACTTGAGGGAAATTTGCTACTGTCCCACAAAACTCTGCGCTTGGAGGCCCAACACGAGTCTACAAGAACAACTTGTGTAGTAGACATCACTCGCCGGATGCAGCTTGGCCAAACAACGTTTGTAGCTCCGCCACTGATGACTGCAGCTCCCATAGTAGTCGGTTCTAGCTCGCCTCGTCGGTGCTGCGCCACCGGATGCAACTCAACACACTGTCGGTTGTAGCTCCACCGACCCGGGGTTGCAGCTTCCCGTCGCCGCGGTTGCAACTCCACCGGCCCCAGCTTTGCAGGTTCTGCCGCCACCAATTTCAACTACACCATCACCAGCTTTGCAGATCCCATCACCACTGGTTGCAACAAAAGTCGTGTCTCCTGCCGCTGCTCAGCCACAGGTTCCATCCCTCTGTCACACTCATGTGGCTGCCTTGCTCGCATACCGATGGTCATCGTTATCGGCACCGGTGGTGGTCTCCCATGTGATGCCCGGATAATTAGGCTACAGTAATTCCATGCTACGTCACCTCGGTTACTATTGTTAATCTCACGATGGTTCAAAAACGATTCAAATTCAAATTTAAAATCAAGTCAAACAATTAAAGTTTTCAAAGGTCAAAACTAAAATGTTCTTAATGTGACAAATAAATCATGGATATTATTGGTGGAGTAACAACATCTTTATAAAATAATTAAATACCCTAAAGTTATTAAAACAACATCAAAACAATTAGTTATACTCCTAATATATTTTACCAAATAATAAACTATTTTTATTCTGAGGTAAAACTTCTTAGAACAGTGGATTATTTTGACACACTATTTTTGGAGCTATTGTCATATTTTACCAAAACCAAAAATAAAGTGTAACTAAAATAAAGCAGAAAAGAATAATAAAAAACAAAAGAAAATAAAAGCCCCCCCCCTCGCTGGGCCTCGGCCCAGCTGGCCACGGGGCTAGCCAGGCCGCCCTGGCGGCCCACTTGCCCCCCCCCCCCACTCATTCCCTTATCCCCTCGCAACCGCAAACCCTAGCGGTTCCCTCCCCACTCGTCCCCACTTCCCCTCCCCCACGATCCCCTCGCCCCGATCCCCTCCCCCTCTCCGCTCGTTCTGGATCGGGGCATGAACCTGCCGACGCCACGACGCCATCGCCATCCACGGTCGTCGGAGCCACCCCCTCGTCTACCTCCACCTCGTCGGGCGCCTCGTCACCCTCCTCCCCGAGATCCATTCGTCGGAGCTCCTCTGCCTCATCCCCATCGACGGATCTGCTCGTGCCCGAGGACGCCGCCCACATCGCCCATCGCCGGAACCTCCCTGCCGGCCTGCCTCCTCCTCATCGCCGGCCTGCTTCCCCTCCAACGCTGTCTTCCCCGTCGCCCTCCTCGCGCTTCGTTGCCCCGACCCCTGCTCTGCGCGGTGTGGCCCGGCCTCTCCCTCCTCTCTGTCTCCCTCGGTGCGCCACCGCGTGCACACGTGCCCGCGCTCGGCTACGCTCACCCGCGCCTGGCGCCGCGCCCCGGCTCCCCCGTTGCTGCTCCTCTGCCGCCCGGGCCCGCTCTTCGTCGGCCCCGCACTCCATCTCTCCCCATGCCGGCCGGCTACCGCTGCCGCCCTGGCCATTGGCCTCGCCCCGCTCCTGCACCCGCCTGCGCCGGAGACGCCGCCACGCCCGCGGCCAACTCCGGCGCTCCGACTCCCGCGCCCTGCTCCCCTCACCTTAGTCCTGCACCTCCGTCGCCTCCCCTGGCCGGCGTCGTGGGCGCCGGCGACCGCGCTGTTGGTCTTGCCGCAGGCCAGCACCCGGGCTGCCTATCGGGCGCTCGTGGCCATGCCCCTGCGCCCGCACCGCCCGGTGCCCGCTAAGGCCCCTAGGGCCAATGACAAGTGGGGCCCGCCCCAAAACAGTTTAAAAAAAGATTAAAAATAAATAATAATAATAATAATAATAATAATAATAATAATAGTAATAATAGAAATATGATTAATTAATTAATTAGTTAACTAAGTTAATTCACTTAATTAATCATGTTTAGTTAACCTAATTAATGATTGTTAATTAATTAAACAGTAATTAGATTAGTTAAATCCTAATTAGAATAAACAGAGTATGACCTGCGGGACCCACACGTCAGATTGACCCAGTCAACGCACTGTTGACTGTTGATGTCATGCTGCATCAGCATGCACTATTCTGGATAATGTTAGAATTAAATAGATAATAATTTAGAAAATGATTAAATTCTTTTTTAAATTAATATAAAATATACCGTAACTCGGATGGAAAAACTTTGTACAGGAAAGTTGCTCAGAACAGCGAGCCAAATTCAGATACGCAGCCCGTTCGTCCGCCACACATCCCTAACTTATCGAACACGCAACTTTCCCCCTTTGGATCACCTGTCCGAAAACGCGAAACACCGGGGATACTTTCCCGGATGTTTCCCCCTTTCGCCGGTATCACCTACTATCGCGTTAGGGCACACCTAACACCGCTCATTGTCATGTTGTGCATCGTCATGCTTATGTTTGCATTGTATTTACTGTTTCTTCCCCCTCTTCTCTCCGGTAGACTACGAGACCGACGTTGCTGCTGCCCAGTTCGACTACGGTGTTGACGACCACTCCTTCTTGCCTGAGAAACCAGGCAAGCCCCCCCCCCTTGATCACCAGATATCGCCTATTCTTCTCTCTACTGCTTGCATTAGAGTAGTGTAGCATGTTACTGCTCGGTTAATCCTATTCTGTTGCATAGCCTGTCATTGTTGCTACAGTTGTTGATACCTTACCCGCAATCCTAAATACTTAGTATAGGATGCTAGTTTATCATCATTGGCCCTACATTCTTATCAGTCTGCCTTGCTATACTATCTGGTCGTGATCACTCGGGAGGTGATCACGGGTATATACAATACATACCTACATACTATACAGATGGTGACTAAAGTCGGGTTGGCTCGTTGAGTATCCGCAAGTGATTCCCATGTGGGGGGCGAAAGGACAGGTGGCTCCATCCCGGTAGAGGTGGGCCTGGGTTCCCGACGGCCCCCGACTGTTACTATGTGGCGGAGCGACAGGGCAGGTCGAGACCACCTAGGCGAGAGGTGGGCCTGGCCCTGGTCGACGTCTGTGGTTACTTCAAAATAACACGCTTAACGAGATATTGGTATTTGATCTAAGTCTGGCCACTGGCCTATACGCACTAACCAACTACGCGGGAACAGTTATGGGCACTCGACATCGTGGTATCAGCCGAATCCTTCTTACATCAGCGACTGAGCGGCGCACACCGGGTTGGACTGTGTAACGCAACTTCCTTTGTAATGGAGGTTGCTAGGTTTGCTCACGGGCCGCGTACGCAACGTGCAGGTGTGCAATGGGCGATGGGCCCAGACCCCTGCGTGCATAGGATTTAGACCGGCGTGCTGACCTCTCTGTTGTGCCTAGGTGGGGCTGCGACGTGTTGATCTTCCGAGGCCGGGCATGACCCAGGAAAGTCTGTCCGGCCAAAAGGGATCGAGCGTGTTGGGTTATGTGGTGCCCCCCTGCAGGGAAGTTTATCTATTCGAATAGCCGTGTCCCTCGGTAAAAGGACGACCTGGAGTTGTACCTTGACCTTATGATAACTAGAACCAGATACTTAATAAAACACACCCAGACAAGTTCCACAGACAACCCGGTGATCGCTTTTCCACAGGGCGATGAGGGGAGGATCGCCGGGTAGGATTATGCTATGCGATGCTACTTGGAGGACTTCAATCTACTCTCTTCTACATGCTGCAAGACGGAGGCTGCCAGAAGCGTAGTCTTCGATAGGACTAGCTATCCCCCTCTTATTCTGGCATTCTGCAGTTCAGTCCACTGATATTGCCTCCTTACACATATACCCATGCATATGTAGTGTAGCTCCTTGCTTGCGAGTACTTTGGATGAGTACTCACGGTTGCTTTTCTACCTCTTTTCCCCCTTTCCCTTCTACCTGGTTGTCGCAACCAGATGCTGGAGCCCAGGAGCCATACGCCACCGTCGACGATGACTTCTACTGCACTGGAGGTGCCTACTACTACGTGCAGGCCGCTGACGATGACCAGGAGTAGTTAGGAGGATCCCAGGCAGGAGGCCTATGCCTCTTTCGATCTGTATCCCTGTTTGTGCTAGCCATCTCATGGCAACTTGTCTAACTTATGTCTGTACTCAGATATTGTTGCTTCCGCTGACTCGTTTATGATCGAGCACTTGTATTCGAGCCCTCGAGGCCCCTGGCTTGTAATATGATGCTTGTATGACTTATTTTACTTTTAGAGTTGTGTTGTGATATCTTCCTGTGAGTCCCTGATCTTGATCGTACACATTTGCGTGCATGATTAGTGTACGATTGAATCGGGGGCGTCATAAGTTGGTATCAGAGCCGACTTCCTGTAGGAATCCACCTTCCACACTCCTTGGCCGAAGTTAGAGTCTAGTCATTGCAAAACTTTTACTAACATGGTTGTGTGTCTTACGGACCCACGTCGCCATTGGGTGGTATTAGGATCTTTTATTCCTCAACCTATACTCTGGGACTCTAATCTCTCCTCTATTCGAGTTAAATGATTTTGCTAAAAAGACTAACTTTAGGTTCTTGAAAATACTTTCTCCCGGAGAGCCCCTCCCTCCAGATGATCGCTTGCTGCACCAGAAGATTCCGAAGATACTCTTCGAGGTTTTTCCGAGACCCTTGTGCCCATCGACTTTACAATCCCCTACCACCGATATACCCTTATGGATAACTACCTACAATTGTCGTTCATACCTTCATCCTCAGTTGCTCTTGTTATTACAAGATGCCTTAAAGTGCTCTCCGTTGTTCCGAAAATCCTTTAAGCTTACTGCGTTGCAGTTCTTTACCACATGAATACCCCTATTGAAAATTCCTCGCACTTATTGAGTATCCGTTCATCCCCAGTTGTTCGTATGCTTCATGAGATACTCTGAAATACTATCCGACCTTCTGAGCATCCTCTTCAAACTATTGCTCTGCAAATACTTGTATGCTTACATTATGGATGCTCCCATATCACTAGCAATATTCACTAGTATCTTTTGACACTGTCATTTTGATCCTATTGATTCAATATGTGTGCGAATGCACACAATCATCAATCGACCCTTCTAAATTATCTTTCCGGCTCAGATGTCATTCTGAACATGAGCTGGTTCTGGACCAAACTATTTGTCATCAATTGTGCCTCTGGTCTATCCAACTTATCCATCCTTGATCAGAGCGTCTGCTTATGATCCCTTGTTTTGGAAATCATAATTCCTTTGTTATCTAAGCATCGAACTATTTAGATGTTCTATAATCTGATGCCCGTGCATTCTTTCTTCCTCTGATTGAGTACCGATACTCACATCAGCTCCATTGTGGATCGCCCGATCCATTGTTGGATTTCATCCGACATCGTCCTTCATATTCAATAACCTTATGAGCCTTTCCATGGGTATATATTGCCTTTGGTAAATTGTATCCTCTGCTTGGCCAACCATGCTCTGCTTTCGAGCTTGTGTATTTACTTTTGAAACTTGTGGTATGTGTTACTAAGATGCTCAATGGGTTGAACCTATGCTTGTTGTTGTCATTTCCTTGCTTGTTGTTGTTGTTGTTTGATTGCATCCTCTTGAAACCTCCCGGCAAATGTGTAGGATCACCTTCAACACTTTGACTTATTCCGAGATGTCAACTGTGTTCATGATGAGAAATACCCTCCTTGCCCTCGATGATTTTTATTATCATCGACAACACCCTTGACTTCCTTTCATCGCGAACTTGTCCACATTATGAATACAACTTGCTCTCCAGCTAGTGTTGTGTTCTGCCTTGAAGTATTACTGTCTTTTATGTCGAGAATGTTGTGGGGATTGCTCCACCTCTTAGAAATCCTCGGTATGATGATACTTCTCACCATCACCATTCTTCCTTGGTCCCCGTGTTGTTTTTAACCGGGATACCAATATGCTAACGATGTTGCTTGAGTTATGTACTTCTAGCAACCCTATTGCTTTGAAGTTAACGATCGACAGTTCGTTCTTAGAGTGTTGGTTATTGAATCGTCACTTTAACATTGATCTTGCTGCCTAAGGTCATATTTCGGGCACACCTTTCAACTAATGATTGATGATGTATGTTTTCCTCGAGCATACAACATTATATCATTTGAATTGACAATTGTCATCTTCTTATTCACCTTATTGTGGAAATCCATCCGTTTGGAATTCTCGATGAATTGTCGCTGAGCCCATCAGCCACCTTCTCATCCCCTCCTTGGTTTAATGATGAACTATTGCTTCAGGAACCCGCTCCCATAGTTCATTTCCCGAGAATCTTGCAATGTCATTTCGTCAATTTGTGTTGCACCTTTTCCTCTTGGACACCCTGAGTCTGAGGTATCATGACGCCAATCAGATCTGAATCTCGGTCAGATATGATGGTTGGGACAACTTTCCAAGAGTTATGATGTTGGTCCTTTGATGACCCGGTAACATGATGTCATGCCTAGCACACCCCCTCCCGGCTGGAGGACCTGTCATTATAATTTCTTTTGCAAGATAACCGTTCTTCCTGGAGGAAATTGTAAGACCTATTTTGTAAGTTGCTCCTGATGGATCATTTGTGTATCCAAAGTCTGGCCCTTGATTGAAACCCCGTATCATTGCTACCTCGAAGCATGACTATGATAATCCGCTCTTCAACAAGAACATTCACTACAAAAAAAGACACATCCATGACATTTTGGGCCGAACAAAAAAAAATTCTGTCATACATATGACACTTCTATGACGATAATTGTGACAAAACCCGGTATCATCATAGATGTGGTGGGCTCCTACTTCTATGACAAAAAATCATGACAGAAAATGGGCTTTTCATCCTAGGCGGGCCGGAGACGCAGCTGCATGACATTCTTTGGGCCGTCCATGAAGCGAGGGGGAGGAAAATTTCGGGGAGTTGCCGGTTACGGTGGGAGAGCGATGCGTGTTTCTCTCGTATAGGTACGCGCGTGTGTGCGAGGTGTTGGCTCTAACTGAAGCCGAGCGAGGCGTTGGGCTCTAACTGAACACGAGCGATTGCACTGCAGGCTACGCGTTACTGAACCCGAGCGATCAATCGATGGCTGTTAACTGAACCTGATGGAGCGATTCCTTCGCTACTGCTGCTAACTGAAGCAGATCGATGCTGCCTTTGGGATGAACAGTGAGCGTTGCGGGGGGGGGGGGGGTGGATGAATAGTGAGCGGTGGCGTTGCCTCTGGATGAACAGGAACCTGTGGTGTGGAGGGCTGGATGAACAGTAGACGGTGGAGGGGTGGCCGTGGAGGGGTGGTTGAACAGGACCCCGTGGTGTGGAGGGCTGGATGAACAGTAGACGGTGGAGGGGTGGCCGTGGAGGGGTGGTTGAACAGGACCCCGTGGTGTGGAGGGCTGGATGAACAGTAGACGGTGGAGGGGTGCCCGTGGAGGGGTGGTTGAACAGTAGCCGGTGGAGTAGCGCGCGGTGGAGGCTGGATGAACAGGAGCCCGTGGAGGCTGGAGGAGGTCGACGGTAGCCCGTGGAGGCTGGAGGAGGTCGATGGTGGAGATGAACAGTATCCCATGGAGTCCCGTTTTGCGGTACGCCACACCCCTCCACCCCCCCTCCCCCCCGTTTCGACCGTAGCGCTCCAACACAAGTCCATTTTGTCCGTTTTGCGGTACGCCACACCCCTCCCGATCAACAGGACCCCCGTTTCAACCGTAGGAGGTCCGTTTCCTCCGTTTTGCGGTACGCCACACCCCTCCCGATCAACAGGACCCCCGTTTTGACCGTAGGAGGTCCGTTTCCTCCGTTCTGCGGTACGCCAGGCCCCTCCCGATCAACAGGACCCCGTTTCAAACGTGGCCGGTCGAACACAAGGCCGTTTCCTCCGTTGTGCGGTACGCCAGGCATCGTTTCCATCGCCTGTTCCGTCCAAGCCCTCCCTATGAACACGACCACGCATGCCGTTCCGACCCTGGCGGTTGGCTCCCCATGAACACGACGACGACGTTGTTTCTCCGTTCTGACCCAGCCATGTACGTATGCACGATAGGCGTTAGAGACCCTGCATGTATGTACGTACGTGGCCGTATTTTCTTTCTTGCACCCTCGCCGATGTACGTACGTGTACATGCTACGTGTGCGCCTCTACTACGACACGTGCGCGCCTCTACATCTACAACACATGCGCGCCTCTACATCGACCAGTATGTACGTACACGTTCGCGACCAGAATGACAACGCTACGTACGCTTCGACCAGGTGGGTCCCAACTGTCAGGCACTTCCTTGCGTGCGAAGATGTAGCTGGTGGGTCCCAGCAGTCAGGGGGTGAATTGTTTTTTTTTGCCCGGACGCACTTCCTTGCGTGCGAAGATGTAGCTGGTGGGTGCCAGCAGTCAGGGGGGCGAATCGTTTTTTTTTGCCCGGAGCACTTCCTTGCGTGCGAAGGTGTAGATGGTGGGTCCCAGCAGTCAGGGGGGAAACTTTTTTTCACGAAATATGGTGGCCCGTCCGGTGGGTCCCTGCTGTCAGGTGGAGGAATAATTATTTTGCGCGTAATAAGGAGGCACTTCCTTGATGCGGCCGTGGACCCAGCTGTCAGCCTCTCCACGTACAGTCCACGTCCGATGGAAGCCGTTCCTTGACCACGTTGACCACGCCGCGCCGAGAGCACCAGGGCGGTGGACGACGGCGAGGCCTAGGAAGGGGACGACGCGGAGCTGGGGAAGACGCGACAGTGGATGCCCACGCGTAGAGGAGTACGAGGGTTCACTGGTTCGCTGCGGTGTGAGGCTGCCGTCGCCGCAGAATAACAGGGGGTGTGGGTGAGTAGAGGGATGGCTTGGCCAGCGGTGGGAGTAGTAGGGGGCGGTGAGGCCTCCGCCGTATCGCAGCCGGCCACGGGAAGCAGGAGCACGAGGCACGACCGACGCTGGTTTGGGCGGCTGGAGCAAGAAGACCAGAGGTTGAAGAAGCACTACGGCCGTTGGATGGACATCGTACGGTCACTGGAGCTAGAATCGTGCATATTGACTAAGTTGACAAAGCCCTCCGTCCCCGTCAACTTAGTAGGCCCACAAGTCAGCCTGCCTCTATACTGGGTCCCAGCTAACAGGGGGGGTATTCATTTTTTTGTGCGTAATAAGGAGGCACTTCCTTGAGTGCGAAGATATAGCTGGTGGATCCGAGCTGTCAGCGGCGGTAACGTTTTTTTCACGAAATACTGAAGCCCTTTCGGTGGGTCCCCGATGTCAGGTGGAGGAATCATTATTTTGCGTGTAATAAGGAGGCATTTTGTGCAACCGTGGACCCAGCTGTCGGCCTCTCCGCGTACAGTCCACTTCAGATGCATGTCGGTCATTGACCATGTTGACCAGGCCACGCCGAGAGCACCAGGGCGGTGGACGACGGCGAGGCCTAGGAAGGGAACGACACGGAGGCAGGGAAGACTCCGCAGTTGTTTCCCACGCGGAGGGGAGTACGACTGAACGAGGGTTTACTGGTTCGTCTGCCGTCGCCGGAGAATAACAGTAGGTGTGGGTGAGTAGAGGGATGGCTAGGCCAGTGATGGGAGTACGGTGGGGCGGTGAGGCCTGCGCGGAAGCATAGCCGGCCGCAGGGAGGAGGGAGCAGGCAGTCCCGCCGGTGCTTGTTTGAGCGGCTGGAGCAGGAAGAGCAGAGATTGAAGAAGCACGACGGCCGTTGGATGGCCATCCAACAGTCACTGCCTGTGCGTCAACCTTTTTTTAGGAAAGCCTCAAATATGTGGAAAATAGCATACAACCCATCTGCCATTATTTCTAATAATTTACAGCCCATTTGCTAATTCTTAAGGTTTTGTTTGGAGCCCATATTCTTTTTGTTAGCATTACAGCCCATATTGTGGCCATGGTTAAAAAATTATACGAAATTTTGCATATTTCGGTGCGGTCCGAACTGTTTTTAATCCTGAAATTTTGACTCACATTCAAACTGATTTTAAAAATAAATGTATATCAATATAAAATCCAACAAATTCTCCACAAATAAAAATTAATGTAATTTAAAATCTCGAAATGATAAAAAGATATTTGAAACTAATTGCCGGTTTGATGTGTTTTAAAAATGTACAGCCCATTTCTCATTACTGATAGGCCATTTTCTCGGCCAGCCGAATGAAGCTCTCCTCGTCTTGAAAGATTTGCAGCCCAACAGGCCTGACAAAGCGACTTACTTGGCAAATCACAAAAAACTGGGATGTGGCCTTGGACCCAGCTGCCAGCCTCTCCACGTACAGTACTCTTCCGATGGAAGTCGGTCGTTGACCACATTGACCACGCCGCGCCGAGAGCACCAAGGCGGTGGACGACGGCGAGGCCTAGGAAGGGGATGACGAGGAGCCGGGGAAGACGGGACAGTGGATGGCCACACGGAGAGGAGTACGAGGGTTCACTGGTTCGGCTGTGGCGTGAGGCTGCTGTCGCCGCAGAATAACAAGGGGTGTGGGTGAGTAGAGGGATACCCTGGGCCAGTGGTGGGAGTAGTAGGGGGCGGTGAGGCCTCCGCGGCATCACAGCCGGCCACAAGAGGCAGGAGCACGCGGCACGACCGGCGCTGCTTTGGGTGGCTGGAGCAAGAAGACCAGAGGTTGAAGAAGCACTATGGCCGTTGGATGGACATCGTACGGTCACTGGAGCTAGAATCGTTCATATTGACTAAGTTGACAAAGCCCTCCATCCTCGTCAACTTAGTAGGCCCACAAGTCAGCCACCCACTATGGTGGGTCCCAGCTAGCAGGGGGTATTCATTTTTTGGTGCGTAATAAGGAGGCACTTCCTTGCGTGCGAAGATATAGCTGGTGGGTCCGACCTGTCAGCGGGGGAGGACGTTTTTTTCGCGAAATACAGAAGCCCTTCCCACGTACAGTGCACGTACAGTGTGTAATAAGGAGGAACTTTCCTTGCGTGCGACCATGGACCTCGTGGGTCCCAGCCGTCAGGCTCTCCACGTACATGATACGTCTCCAACGTACCTATAATTTTTGATTGCTCCATGCTACTTTATCTACTTTTTTAGGCAATATTGGGCTTTCTTATCCACTTTTATATTATTTTTGGGAATAACCTATTAACCGGAGGCCCAGCCTAGATTTGCTGTTTTATGCCTATTTCAGTGTTTCAAGGAAAAGGAATATCAGACGGAGTCAAAACGGAACGAAATCAACTGGAGAAGTTATTTTTGGAAGGAAAGCAACCTGATAGACTTGGAGTGCACGTCAGGGGAGTCCCGGGCTGCCCACGAGGGTGGGGGCGTGCCCACCCCCCCTGGGCGCGCCCCCTGCCTCGTGAGCATCCCGGAGGTCCACCGACGTATCCCCTGCACCCATATATACTCTTGTACCCTAAAACTTCCAGAACAGAAGATAGATCGGGAGTTCCGCCGCTGCAAGCCTCTGTAGCCACCAAAAACCAATCGGGAGCCTGTTCCAGCGCCCTGCCGGAGGGGGATCCCATCACTGGTGGCCATCTTCATCATCCCGGTGCTATCCATGACGAGGAGGGAGTAGTTCACCCTCGGGGCTGAGGGTATGTACCAGTAGCTATGTGTTTGATCTCTCTCTCTCTCTCTCTCTCGTGTTCTCTCTCATGTTCCTCTATGGCACGATCTTGATGTATCCCGAGCTTTGCTATTGTAGTTGGATCTTATGATGTTTCTCCCCCTCTACTCTCTTGTGATGAATTGAGTTTCCCCTTTGAAGTTATCTTATCGGATTGAGTCTTTATGAGAACACTTGATGTATGTCTTGTCGTGATTATCTGTGGTGACAATGGGATGTCATGTGCCACTTGATGTATGTTTTGGTGATCAACTTGCGGGTTTCGTGACATTGGTAACCTATGCATAGGGGTTGGCACACGTTCTTGACTCTCCGATAGAAACTTTGGGGCACTCCTTGAAGTACTTTTATGTTGGTTGGATGAATCTGAGATTGTGTGATGCATATCGTATAATCATGCCCACGGATACTTGAGGTGACAATGGAGTATCTAGGTGACATTAGGGTTTTGGTTGATTTGTATCTTAAGGTGTTATTCTAGTACGAACTCTTTTATAGATTGATCCGAAAGAATAACTTTGAGGTGGTTTCGTACCCTAACATAATCTCTACATTTGTTCTCCGCTATTAGTGGCTTCGGAGTGACTCTTTGTTGCATGTTGAGGGATTGTTATATGATCTATCTATGTTATTATTGTTGAGAGAACTTGTACTAGTGAAAGTATGAACCCTAGGCCTTGTTTCCTATCATTGCAATACCGTTTACGCTCATTTTTACCATTAGTTACCTTGCTGTTTTTATATTTTCATATTACAAAAACCTTTATCTGCCATCCATATTGCACTTGTATCACCATCTTTTCGTCGAATTAGTGCACCTATACAATTTACCATTGTATTGGGTGTGTTGGGGACACAAGAGACTTTTTGTTATTTGGTTGCAGGGTTGTTTGAGAGAGACCATCTTCATCCTACACCTCCTATGGATTGATAAACCTTAGGTCATCCACTTGAGGGAAATTTGCTACTGTCCTACAAACATGTGCACTTGCAGGCCCAACAACGTCTACAAGAAGAAGGTTGTGTAGTAGACATCAAGCTCTTTTCTGGCGCCGTTGCCGGGGAGGCTAGTTAAGTGAAGGTATATCTTTAGATCTTGCAATCGAATCTTTTTATTTCTTGTTTTAGCACTAGTTTAGTTTATAAAATAAAACTACAAAAAAATGGAATTAAGGATGCCTCATATGCTTCATCTTTTTAATGTCTTTCGTGAAAATGATGGGAAGGAAAATTGTGCTCAAGTACTAGAAGAAGAATTACATAGAATGCTTGGCATAAAATATGTGAATGACGAGCATGATTGCAATGTTGTTAGTATGAATTCCTTGAATATCCATGATGCTAATGATATGCAAAGCCACAAGCTTGGGGAGGCTATGTTTGATGAAGATGATATTTTTTGTCCCCCAAGCTTTGATGAGCAAATTTACTATGATGAAAGCATGCCTCCTATCTATGATGATTATTGTGATGACACTTATGCTCTAAAAAATAATGATAACCATGAAACTTGTCATCTTGATCTTAATTTTCAATCATATGATAGTTATTTTGTTGAGTTTGCTCCCACTACTATTCATGAGAAGAATTTTGCTTATGTGGAGAGTAGTAAATTTTCTATGCTAGTAGATCATGAAAAGAATGCTTTAGGTGCTGGTTATATTGTTGAATTCATTCATGATGCTACTGAAAATTATTATGAGGGAGGAATATATGCTTGTAGGAATTGCAATAATGTCAAGTTTCCTCCCTATGTGCTTCAAATCTTGAAGTTATGCTTGTTTTACCATCCTATGCAAGTTGATTATTGCTCCCATAAGTTGTTTGCTCACAAAATCCCTATGCACAGGAAGTGGGTTAGACTTGAATGTGCTAGTCATATGCTTCATGATGCTCCCGTTATGTTTCAATTCTTATCTTTTATGTGAGCATCATTGTCATCATCATGCCTAGCTAGAAAGGCATTAAAGAAAAGCACTTGTTTGGAGACAACCCAATATTTATCCTTACTGTTTTTGTGTGTCCACATGATTATGCTACTGTAGTAATCATGTTTATAGCTTTTGTTTCAATAAAGTGCCAAGTAAGACCTTTAGGATGGCTTACGGTGATAGTTGTGTTGATCCTGCTGAAAATCAGAAACTTTTGCACCCAGTAAATTATTTTTGTTAATTCACAGAAACGTGCTTCTGATCAGATTCTTTTTGATCTGGATTGGTACACTAATTGCTTAGGACTTCCTAATTTGGTAGGATTTTTGGAGTCAGGGAAGTATTGATACTCTTGCATTCTTTACAGACTGTACTGTTTTGGCAGATTGCTGTTATGGTTGCATTGTTTGCATATGTTTGCTTAATTAATGATTCTATTTGAGGATAGGAGTATTAAATATGCATAGGTATTTAGTATGAAATATTGAATAATAATTTAAGTGATTTGTTAAAGTAGAAAATGATAAGGTTTTGCATTGGTTTATACTAATCTATCTCACGAGTTCTTGCTGAGTTTGTTGTGAATGAAGCTTTCAATAAAAAGAGAAACCATGATATGAGAGGAATTAAGGAGACACAAAAGCTCAAGATTGGGGATGCCCAAGCCACCCCAAGATAATATTTCAAGAAGTCTCAGGCATCTAAGCTTGGGGATGCCCCGGTAGGCATCCCACCTTTCTTCTTCAACAACTATCGGTTAGTATCGGTTGAGCCTAAGTTTTTGCTTCTTCACATGAGTTGTGCTATCCTTGCAATGTAGTTTTCTTTAGCTTTGCTTGCTGTTTGAATAAATTATCAAGATCTTAAATTATTAAATGAGAGAGAGTCTTCGCATAGTTGCATAATTATTTAGCTACTCATTGACCTTCACTTATATCTTTCGGAGTAGTTTGTCATTTGCTCTAGTACTTCAATTATATCTTTTAGAGCATGGTGGTAGTTTTATTTTGAAGAAATAGATGAACTCTCATACTTCATTTAGATTATTTTTATAGTCATTAATAGCATGGTAATTTTCTTAATGTTAATATACTTGGTATGTGAAACTTTCTTTTGAGTGGATTGAATACTAAGATAAGTTTGATGCTTGATAATTGTTTTGAGATATGGAGGTGATAATATCAAAGTCGTGCAAGTTGGGTAATTGTGAATTTGAGAAATGCTTGTGTTGAAGTTAGAAAGTCCCGTAGCATGCACGTATGGTTAAAGTTGTGTAACAAATTTGAAACATGAAGTGTACCTGGCTTGTGCATCCTTATGAGTGGCGGTCGGGGACGAGCGATGGTCTTTTCCTACCAATCTATCCCCCTAGTAGCATGCACGTAGTACTTGGTTTTTGATGACTTCTAAATTTTTGCAATAAGTATATGAGTTCTTTTGACTAATGTTGAGTCCATGGATTATACGCACTTCTACCTTTCCGCCTTTGCTAGCCTCTTCGGTATCGTGCATTGCCCTTTCTCACCTTGAGAGTTGGTGCAAACTTCGCCGGTGCATCCAAACCCCGTGATACGATACACTCAATCACACATAAACCTCCTTATATCCTCCTCAAAACAGCCACCATACCTACCTATTATGGCATTTCCATAGCCATTCCGAAATATATTGCCATGCAACTTTCCACCGTTCCGTTCATCATGACATACATTACTTTTGTCATATTGCCATTGCATGACCATGTAGTTGACATCGTATTTGTGGCAAAGCCACCATGCATTATTTTTCATACATGTCACTCTTGATTCATTGCACCATCCCGGTACACCGCCGGAGGCATTCATATAGAGTCATATCTTGTTCTAGTTTCGAGTTGTAATTCATATGTTGTAATCAATGGAAGTGTGATGATCATCATTATTAGAGCATTGCCCAAAAAAAGAGAAAGGCCAAAAAAAGAAAGAAAGGCACAAAAAAAAATAAAGAGAAAGGCCAAAAAAAGAAAGAAAGGCCCAAAATAATAATAATAAGGGCAATGCTACTATCTCTTTTTCCACACTTGTGCTTCAAAGTAGCACCTTGTTCTTCATGTAGTGAGTCTCATATATTGTGATTCAAAGTAGCACCTTGTTCTTCATGTAGTGAGTCTCATAAGTTGTCTTTTTATACTAGTGGGAATTTTTCATTATAGAACTTGGCTTGTATATTCCTACGATGGGCTTCCCCAAATGCCCTAGGTCTTCGTGAGCAAGCGAGTTGGATGCACACCCACTAGTTTTCTTTTGTTGAGCATTTATAGCTCTAGTGCATCCGTTGCATGGCAATCCCTACTACTCATGTTGACATCAATTGATGGGCATCTCCATAGCCCGTTGATTATCCTCGTCAATGTGAGATTTTCTCTTTTCTTGTCTTCTCCACACAATCCCCATCATCATATTCTATTCCACCCATAATGCTATATCCATGGCTCACGCTCATGTATTGCATAAAGGTTCAAAAAGTTTGAGATTATTTAAGTATGAAACAATTGCTTGGCTTGTCATCAGGGGTATAGAAGTTGGGAACATCTTTGTGTGACGAAAATGAAGCATAGCCTAACTATATGATTTTGTAGGGATGAACTTTCTTTTGCTATGCTATTTTGAGAAGACATGATTGCTTTGATTAGTATGCTTGAAGTATTATTATTTTTGTGTCAATATGAACTTTTGTCTTGAATCTTTCGAATCTGAATATTGATATCACAATTAAGAAGAATTACATTGAAATTATGCCAAAGTATCACACCGCATCAAAAATTCTTTTTATCATTTACCTACTCGAGGACGAGCAGGAATTAAGCTTGGGGATGCTTGATACGTCTCCAACGTATCTATAGTTTTTTATTGCTCCATGCTACTTTATCTACTTTTTTAGGCAATATTGGGCTTTATTATCCACTTTTATATTATTTTTGGGACTAACCTATTAACCGGAGGCCCAGCCCAGATTTGCTGTTTTATGCCTATTTCAGTGTTTCGAGGAAAAGGAATATCAGACGGAGTCAAAACGGAACAAAATCAACTGGAGAAGTTATTTTTGGAAGGAAAGCAACATGATAGACTTGGAGTGCACGTCAGGGGAGTCCCGGGCTGCCCACGAGGGTGGGGGCGTGCCCACCCCCCCTGGGCGCGCCCCCTGCCTCGTGAGCACCCCGGAGGTCCACCGACGTATCCCCTGCACCCATATATACTCTTGTACCCTAAAACTTCCAGAACAGAAGATAGATCGGGAGTTCCGCCGCCGCAAGCCTCTGTAGCCACCAAAAACCAATCGGGAGCCCGTTCCGGCGCTCTGCCGGAGGGGGATCCCATCACCAGTGGCCATCTTCATCATCCCGGCGCTATCCATGACGAGGAGGGAGTAGTTCACCCTCGGGGCTGAGGGTATGTACTAGTAGCTATATGTTTGATCTCTCTCTCTTGTGTTCTCTCTCGTGTTCCTCTATGGCACGATCATGATGTATCCCGAGCTTTGCTATTGTAGTTGGATCTTATGATGTTTCTCCCCCTCACTCTCTTGTGATGAATTGAGTTTCCCCTTTGAAGTTATCATATCGGATTGAGTCTTTATGAGAACACTTGATGTATGTCTTGTCGTGACTATCTGTGGTGACAATGGGATATCATGTGCCACTTGATGTATGTTTTGGTGATCAACTTGCGGGTTTCGTGACATTGGGAACCTATGCATAGGGGTTGGCACACGTTCTTGACTCTCCGATAGAAACTTTGGGGCACTCTTTGAAGTACTTTTATGTTGGTTGGATGAATCTGAGATTGTGTGATGCATATCGTATAATCATGCCCACGAATACTTGAGGTGACAATGGAGTATCTAGGTGACATTAGGGTTTTGGTTGATTTGTATCTTAAGGTGTTATTCTAGTACGAACTCTTTTATAGATTGATCCGAAAGAATAACTTTGAGGTGGTTTCGTACCCTAACATAATCTCTACATTTGTTCTCCGCTATTAGTGGCTTTGGAGTGACTCTTTGTTGCATGTTGAGGGATTGTTATATGATCTATCTATGTTATTATTGTTGAGAGAACTTGTACTAGTGAAAGTATGAACCCTAGGCCTTGTTTCCTATCATTGCAATACCGTTTACGCTCATTTTTACCATTAGTTACCTTGCTGTTTTTATATTTTCAGATTACAAAAACCTTTATCTACCATCCATATTGCACTTGTATCACCATCTCTTCGTAGAACTAGTGCACCTATACAATTTACCATTGTATTGGGTGTGTCGGGAACACAAGAGACTTTTTGTTATTTGGTTGTAGGGTTGTTTGAGAGAGACCATCTTCATCCTACACCTCCTACGGATTGATAAACCTTAGGTCATCCACTTGAGGGAAATTTGCTACTGTCCTACAAACCTGTGCACTTGCAGGTCCAACAACGTCTACAAGAAGAAGGTTGTGTAGTAGACATCAGTACAGTCCTCTTCCGATGACTCTTGTATGTTGACCACGCCACGCTGAGCGCACCGAGGCGGTGGACGACGGCAAGGCCCCAGACTGGAACGACCCGGAGATGGGGAAGACGCGGCAGTGGAGTCGCTGACGGAGAGGAGTGGGAAACTTGACTGGTTTGGGTGCGGGGTGGGCCTACACTCGGCAGAGAATAACAGGAGGTGCGGAGTGGAGGGATGGCCTGGCCGTCGGCGAGGTAGCGTTTCGCTGAGGAGCACAAAACAACACCGCTGGACGCCGAAGGCTGGAGCAGGCGGTTCCGGCAGCGCTGGGGGAAGAAGACGGGAGATTGAAGAAGAATGTCGGCCGTTGGATGTAAATCCAATGCCTTCTTAGGCTTCGACCTACTGGCCCACATGTCAGCCAGTCCATTTGTTTTTTTAGTCCATTTGGTGGGCTGGGTGAAACAATGATGTAGCATCTATGTAGCCCATTTAAATCCCATTTGCATTTTTCTCGAAATCCGCGGACTTGCTGGGCTCGGTGAAAATATCATGTTGGGCTAGACGGAGAAATGTTATAAAAACATAAACACATGATTGCACGTCAGTAAAATCTTTGCAAGCTTATGTACGCAATCATTAGGAGTTAACTTGGCAAGTTATATATAAACAATTATTATTATTATTTTGTAAGAACTTTCAACTTACGAAATAAAATATCATTTTAATTTGATGAGTTAATAGTACGTGGGGTATTATTATTTTTTAGGCTAGACGTGGGACAGTTGAGTTGGTTCTAGGGGAAAGTACTGGGAGAAAACTTAGTTTACATCGAAAAAGAAAGTGGGAGAAAATTCAGAGACCTGCTGGGTCCACCTGAGGAGAGAAATATGTTGGGAGGAAGGAGATTCAAAGCACAGCAGCCGAGTGAACTAGTTTTTTTTTACGGACAAGTGAACTAGTTTACATACATTAGCAAATAGCCACTAAAAAAGCAATCGGGTTAATGGGTTCTTAAAAGAAATATTTCGGACAAAACAGATAATTACGACACATAGGCTAATGCATGAAACACTCAGATGATAAAGGTGCTTATAAACAGATAAAGTACAACATCTAGACCTTCCTGGCATGCTTGATCATGACGCTGCGGCTGTCCGTGTACTCGTCGGTTACGGGAAGCAGACACGCCCTCATGTCCAAGATCTGCCTATACATGTCGTAGCATGCGTATGCGTCCTTGGCTGCGTAGGTTATGTAGGCTAGATTAAGAGGTACCTCCCACGTGTTCAGGTCATCTTCTTTCATATTGGCGTATCAGGGGTCAATGATGGTCTCGACGAGGTCAACCACGGAGTCCTTCTCCTGCCCGTTGCTGATGATCTTGTATTACTTCTGGATGTCGACAAGCTTGTTGCACCAGATGGCCGAATCGTCGCGTTCTTCCTTCTCTCCACCGTAGCGAAGGTGCAGTCGGCGCTGCTGATGAAACAGGCGAATGCTCCAGAACCTGGTGCAGCCATAGGACTGAGGCGAGGCAGAGCTTCACCGAGTCCGTATCGTTGGTGTACATCACATTCAACTTGGTGCAGCCATAGGATTGAACGGCAAACTAACTCCTTGCTGAAGTCCATATCCAGCAGGCTCACCCCTCGGATCGCCATTGGAGTCTCTTCGAGTGAACGAGTGTGTAGGCGGCGGCAGCAGTTCGTTTTTCAGCTCTTGGGGAACTGGATTCAACAGTAAGCTGAGTGTGTACAGGTGACAACAGTTACTACCCCTCCCTCATCCGCTGCACGCCCGGCAGAAGATGCACCCTCGGCGCATTCAAACGCCTCCATTAAGAAACCTACTCCGACCACACGTCGGTTCACGAGCGGGTCTGTATTGGTACTGTAATAACAGGAGTTAGTGGTCACTTTACTTAAATTTAATTAGCTTTAGTAGAAATTTATATTTAAAACAAGCAATGCATTGGCTCGTTCTATCAGTGCCACGGGATCAACATGCACAACAATTAGAATTATTAATCTCAGGACGCACACGATCAGCACATTTGTCGCACTTTGACAAAGATAATACTACCAAGTTTGAATTGTTTGTTATGGTTGCTGTCCTCTGCATCATCATGTCGTGTTTCCCAGCTTACAAGATTCAGAACCAACAAATAAGATCCAAATAATAAGTACAACAAAGATGCCTACACATCTCATTGATTCCCAGCTTGCAAGATTCAGAACCAACAAATAATATCCAAATAATAAGTACAACAAAGATGCCTACACGTCTCATTGATTCCCAGCTTGCAAGATTCAGAACCAACAAATAAGATTCAAATAATAAGTACAACAAAGATGCCTACACATCTCACTGATTCCCAGCTTGCAAGATTCAGAACCAACCCATTAGAGCCTTTTGATAAAGTGAATATCGGGATTAAATCCATCTTGGCTAGCCATGTCATACAATTGAAGAACTTGGTGAATGCTCTTGACCGTCACAACATCTGTAGTAGAGTATTCCTGTTTGCACAGCATGTTTGCATAGCACAAACAAGGAGACAGGAGAGCATGATTTCGCTTTAGTTGAACCATTTTGTGCAGTTCCACCAAAATTGAGAGATGTTGCTCTTGACCGTCACAACATCTGTAGTAGAGTATTCCTGTTTGCAACAACATGTTTGCATAGCACAAACAAGGAAACAGGAGGGCATGGTTTCACTTTAGTTTAACCATTTTGTGCAGTTCCACCAAAATTGAGAGATGTTGCCCACGTGACATTTTAGTTGAACTGCACAAGACACTCATTCCAAAAAAAAGTGTTTTCTGCAGTTCACCAAAAGGTCACAATAGCAACAAGGTGAAATGGATATCCCTATCTGCACAAAATAATAGAAAGTAAACAGTTGCTGGTCAATAAGATTATACGAAACATATACAAAATGAAAAGAAGCATCTTAATTATGTTCATGGCAATCACGCAAGGACAGTAGAAATTTTAAAACGTCAGCAATGCTTCATGTTACCAGAAGCATTACGATCAACAATGAGATTCCTCAGATATGGGATTACTTTAATGGTGGCATTGCTTGTTTACCAGACACAGTAAATCAACAGCAGCTAAAGAGTTGGTTTAAGGGCATGGGATCGTGGGGACACCAGGACACTCAGCAGCGTAAAGGAGCAACTTACTTATCATACTGGGGAAAACAGCAGGAGTGCCATTTGTAACACAGTTTAATTGCATCTTATCACTGGAGGCATTAGATTAACAATAACACTGGTTAGACATGTCCCTAAGGTAACAGTGTGATCGCTTCATTTTACATGCGCCCTTACAGCAAAAGGTTGGTTTACCCGCAAAAAAACAGCAAAAGGTTGGTATAAGGACATGCGACAGTGGACGCATCAGCACAATGTACCTACAAGGAGGCATAAAGTGGTAATGCCGAGCTTGTTCATGCTATGTGAGGGCACCAAACCTAATCCTGGAGACCTTTTACTATGTGAGGGCAGCAAATCTAATCCTGGAGGCCTTTTACTATGTGAGGGCAGCAAATCTAATCCTGAGACCTTTTACTATGTGAGGGCAGCAAATCAAATCCTGAGACCTTTTACTATGTGAGGGCAGCAAATCTAATCCTGAGACCTTTTACTATGTGAGGGCAGCAAATCTAATCCTGAGACCTTTTACTATGTGAGGGCAGCAAATCTAATCCTGGAGACCTTTTACTATGTGATGGCAGCAAATCTAATCCTGGATATACTCTGTTGACTTGTCCACCAGCCGCCACTTTCTATCCTTTTTTCAACCAACAATAGATCTGTTCCTTATCCAGTTTGTACTGTGTTTTCCCATTATTTCCCTTTTCAACCAAGAGACCGGTTGGGTATCCGGTCTCTACTACTTCACCATATTATTTCCTCTTTGAATCAAGTCCTAGATTCATGCTACAACTTTCCCCCCTTTCTTCGTTGTTTGAACAAAGCCCTAGATTCGAATGCATGAAGTAGCTTTACCTCTAATAATACTAAAAATTTAGGTGGCTTTGGAAGAGCTGATGGGAGTAGAAAAAGATGCACATGCAGACACGTGGGGAGCTGGGGCAGTAGAGCAAGGCCGCTTTCGAAGAACTTATACCTGAGGGTCGCCGGGATGTCGGTGGTGGTAGGTCGGATCTGCGGACAATACGGCAGGGAGGAAGAAGAGTCGGAGGACCTCCCAAGCCGGTGCTGTGTCGGAGAGAACGGCACGGGCAGAGGATCAGGCCCCTCCGGCAGCTATGGGTTTCCTCCCTCGGTGGCGATGACCGCGTGAACGATGCACCTTTTAGTCCTCTACACACACCGGCCGAAGGGATCCGGCCGGATCTGTGACTAGCGGTGAGCAGAGAGAAAATGTCGCTACCGTTGTCTTGTTTATATCTGGAGAGGATGAGAGAATGAAGAGAGCAACCCTAGTAAAGCAAGCGCTCAGGCCCCTGCGTCCATATATAGTGGAGTGATAATCTTTTTTCTCTCCATAACAAGCGTTTCAATTTGTGTACGTGGCATTAAAGAAACGAAACTCTCTATTTAAGGTGACTAATCTACGACTCCTACTTACTACTACTACAGTACTACCTCCGTCCTGGTTTATACGTCCCTTTTATAGTTTGTGCCAAATTTTGACTACAGATTTAACTAACAAAATGTTAATGCATGTCTAGAAAAATTATCTCATTGGATTCGTATTTGAACATAGTTTTGAAAAATATAATGTTTGGTGACATGCGTGAACATTTTCTTAGTTTAATCTATGGTCAAAATTTGGCATGAAATACAATGGGGACCAATAAACCCGGACAGAGGTAGTATTGTTCACTTGTGCTCCCCGCCCCTCCATTCATTGAACAACCCCACGGGTGAATAAACATACAGTAAGTACTGTATTTATATAGAATGAACAAGCTCAAACTATTTTCGCGTAGTTAAAAGCTGAGGGCGGGACTTTTCCCGGGCAGTACGCGCGGCAGTTTTCGGGTAGGCGGTTTGACAGAGAGGCGAGGAGGGTGAGCGAGTGGGGCTGTGCGATTTGACGGCGCGTTACTGCTGGAAAGACTTGTGATATGACCACTCACTATAGTCATGAATTACTGGCGCTCCGACCGGGGTGATGCCCCCCTTTCGTTCCGCGCTCTAATCTGGTGCATGACACGTCGACCCGGATGCTGGCTCTCCCACATGTCGGAGTAGTAAGAAGGAGCAAAGAATGATGCGGTATATACTAGTACTATACTACTCCCTCCGTTCCTAAATATAAGTCTTTGGAGAGATTTCACTATGGACCACATACGGAGAAAAATGAGTGAATCTACACATAAAATGCATCTATATAGATCCGTATGTGCTCCACAGTGAAATATCTGCGAAGACTTATATTTAGGAACGGAGGGAGTACTACTCAGGTCGGAGGAGTGCGGACCACGGCAGCCCAGTGAACCAGCCGTGCCAACCATGGTAGCCCAGTGAACCAGCAGTAGAAAACAATAATGTGGTGATATGGCCATAAAAAACAATGTGCTACGGTCCACACTGTAGCATGTACAGTAACACTCCTCTTTGTTTGGATCCCTGAGTTAGAGCTAGTTTGGGTTGAAATAGCCTCAAATTATCGAAACAAGAGGGGTTAGTTTGAGCTAGTTTGCTCTAACCCTGCTAAAAAAACTAGCCCGGTGGAGAGGTTCTAATTGGGTTAGTTATCCTGGGCCCACTAAAAGAGAACTAAAAAAATCTCACCTGCCCGCACCAGATCGCTCCCCTAAAAAAATCTCACCTGCCCGCACCAGATCGCTCCCCCCCCTCTTGCACGACTCCTCTCTGTTCCCCATAGGGCCGCCGCCCAAGCGCTGCTTGCCCTCTCTCTCCTCCGACCGCCCTCTCCTTCCGACCTCCGCCACCCTACTCCGGCCGCCCTCTCCCTCCGACCTTCGAAGGTCGCCCCGCTCCCCCTTCACCAGTAGTTTTTCTCCCTCTGTCGTGCGCGGCGGCAGCGCATCTACCAGGGAGGTCGCGAGAGGGGTGAGTTTGTTTGTTCCTTCTCTATCTCACGGCCATATCATTGATCTTGCTTGCTCTAGCGCTAATTCTGATTTGGAAAAGTAGATCCTGATCAAACTTGCTATAGATTTGTGGTGCACGCATGGAATTGTTTGATGCTGCTTGAGGAGGTAATAAATCTTTCTAGAGGCCCAAAGATTCAGGTCACCTTTCTAGGTATTTCAATTTCAGGCTTGCATTATTTGTAGAGGCCCAAAGATTCAGTTCACCTTTCTTGGTATTTCAATTTCAGGCTTGCATTGTTTCTAGAGGCCCAAAGATTCAGTTCACCTTTCTAGGTATTTGAGTTTCAGGCTTGCATTATTTCTAGAGGCCCAAAGATTCAGTTCACCTTTCTAGGTATTTCATTTTCAGGCTTACATTATTTCTAGAGGCCCAAAGATTCAGTTCACCTTTCTAGGTATTTCAGTTTCAGGCTTGCATTATTTCTAGAGGCCCAAAGATTTAGTTCACCTTTCTAGGTATTTAAGTTTCAGGCTTGCATTATTTCTAGAGGCCCAAAGATTCGGTTCACCTTTCTAGGTATTTCAGTTTTAGGCTTGCATTATTTCTAGAGGCCCAAAGATTCAGTTCACCTTTCTAGGTATTTTAGTTATATGCTTGCATTATTTATAGAGGCCCAAAGATTAAGTTCCCAGTCGGCGGCAAGCGGCCCTGCTACCCATGACGGTGTCGACCTCAACTCGCAAGGGCCAGCGTCGGAGGGGTTCCCGGGGCTTCGGCTCTACAGAGCCTTCCTCCAGAGCGACGATGGCGAGCTCCTCCCTCGGTGCGTGAGGGGCTCCGGGCTCCCTCCCTATCGTGAACAACTTCCGTGATGAGTTAGCTCATTCTTTGTTTCATGAAGTGTTTTTTTATTTTGTGAAGCTTGAATGACGACTTGTATGTTTAAGTGGGATATCTCATTTGTATGGACAAAGTAAAAAATTATCATGTTTTGCATGCTTGATTGTATAGATGGTTCGTTTATGTCAATTGTGAGCGGGAGGAGGCCACAGAAGAGCCGGCCACACCAAGAGGGTGCTTGGATCCAAGGGACTTATTTTAGTCTGACTAAAAATAGGGTCCAAAGTAGTCAAATGATTGAGATAGAGCATTTATTGTCAATCTAACCCTGCTATCCATACACCTCTTTGGTTTAGAGTTAGTTCAGGGTTAGAATCTAACTCTAACCTCTAACTGAGTTAGAGTTCTCCTCGTCTCGATTCATCGCCATCATACTTTCCCCATTCCTGTGTTTTCAGTATCCTGCGAATCAAAGAGGCCCTTTTTTCGGGAAAAATCAAAGAGGCCCTTAGACTGGTTTAGGTCCGGTCATTTTTTATAAACGTGTTATGTCCAAAATTTAATGAACATGCTCCGGTTTCCATGAAAATAATCCGGTTTCATGTAGTAATTCATTGATTTATTTATTCTTCTGCGGGGGGTTTGCATGTAATTTGTGAGGTCTGAAATGTAAAGTACCCCGGCATATGCTCCGAGTCATGCATGCACTACGACCCAGATGCACTATGTCCCACATGTCGGCGAATGGGAGCACGTGGAAATAGCCTAGGAGTACATATAGGAGGACAAATGCGTGAAAAATATGTACTGTGAAGCGTAGCCGCGGTTCGAAAAGTAGACCTAAAGTGATGATAGCTATAGGTCGCACGCACCCAACTAGTGGTACGACTAATTTTTCCCTCAAAAAAGAGAGGCACAAGTGCTCAGTATTCCTATTCTATAAACACGAGTCCCATCTGACAACAGTGTCCATGCTACAGCTAGCCCTCCTCCCTCGTTTCTCTCTTCTACTCTCTAAAACTCGGCCGACGCCCGGTGGGTGGGGTGGGTTTGCTCAACTGCGGCCCCACCTCACAGTGAAAACGTTACGACTGGAATAAAAAAAAGCCATATACTCCCTCCGTTCATAAATATAAGCCTTTTAGATACTACTTCAAATGGAATACAACATACAGATGTATGAAGACATAGTTTAGAGTGTAGATTCACTCATTTTGCTCCGTATGTAGTAGTCACTTGCTGGAATCTTTAGAAAGACTTATATTTGGGAACGGAGGGAGTACTATACTAATAAAACATTAAGGCCACGAGGCGATGCAGTGCTGGTTACAGGAGGCAAGAAGAAGAGATGCATCCATCGACGACGTCCACCTCCTCGACTCAGGGCGCCGGCCCACCGAATAGCGCCTAAGTAGCAGCGGCTTTCATGGCCAGGTCGAAGTGCTTTTGAACAATGGCGTCCAAAGATTCCAGCCACTGGAAGAAGGCCAACGTCTTTCTGTCCTTGTTTGCCTTGTAGTGGCCTATGTAGACAATTTCCTCGTAGACGTGGATGTGCAGGTCGACGGTTTCTTGCATGGCGAGGCGTTGCACGACGAGCGCGGCCTCGAGGTGCACATTCTTCGTCGCGACCTTTGGCACATGCAGGGCCACCAGGGCTTGAAAGAGTTCGTCACCATGTAGGCCGATGAGGGTGGCAGGCAATGAGGAGCCTGAGCGCGCGGGCTGGAGCAGTACGGCAAGGTCGTCCGCACGCTTCTTGACGGCGGTGAACTTGCGGATGGAGTTGACCATCATGTCGTCCATGCGAGAGGCGAAGCTGGTGTCGGCGAGGGCTACGATGCCTGCGGTCGCCAGCACCGTCTGGAAACGCTGCACGGTGCGGGGCCGCAGGCTGGCGCCTCGGATGATTTGGCACAGCCGACTGTCGCTCGCGACCATTGCCTCCATAGGTGCTTGTGGCTTCTGGTCACTTGGTCTTGGATTGGAGTGAGCAGTGTTGCGCAGAGACTTGGGAGTAGATGGATTGGAGTGGTGGGGCGCCTTTATTATATGAGAGTCCAAACTCTATTGCATTCACATCGTGTTGGCTCTAGTCTGCTTCTCCAAGGCTGGTCACAATGGGCAAGAACATAAGCTAGTAACTTACACACTTCTCTAGACTATGTTTGGGTAGGAACATCTAGGTAGTTGAGGATGCATCCTTGACCGTTCAACGTAATTGTGACCATCCCAATTAATTCCCTCTGCATGTAATTGAGGATGCATCATTGACCATTCAACGTCTCGGGAACCGCTACCCTCTTCCTCCTTGGCATTCAAGCACCTATGGACCCGTCAACGACGAGGTGCCTATGGTGACTTCATAAATTTCAAGATGATAGTGCCGTGCGTGTGTGCATTCATAGGGGTGAGTGTATGCGCGTGTATATGAGCGCTTGCGTCTGTATTGTGTCAAAAAACGTAAATGCGTGTCAAAAAGAGACTAGTCAGTATACTCAATATTGTGCACCTCGGAGAGGAAACGATAGAACTAGTACGTATTTATTTACGGTGCAGATTCACTCATTTTGCTTCATATGTACTCCGTCTCAGTGTAGTCTAGTCACTTGTTGAAATCTCTAGAAGGGCAAATACTCCTTTCTGGTTTGCAGGGCTATACTAGCAAGTAGTTGTACGTACTAGTACAATAGTGGGCTCACATAGCAATTTTGTCTCATGCAAGAGCCTGGCTATATGCGTGCTCCAATGTTCGCAACTGCAACGTTCGGTTTGCGCTTGGCTCTTCGCCTCTTCGAGAAGACGAACAATGATGTTACTACTACTGCTTCTACAGTGTCGAATCCACTGCTACATGTCCGTCCACCGCGAGCGGGACGGATAGCTTGTTGTGGAAGTACTACTACTAAGCAAAAGCCTGTCCTCGTTTGCGAGCAACCGCGCGCATGGGCGAGGGAGAAGGCGTGTAGTAAAATCAAGCTTCTCCTCGTTCTACGAGTTGACGCGACACATCATAGCACTGGCCCCACATGCTTGCCTCTAAACTTGGCTGAAAGACCCGCAGTGTACAATATATTTGCTGCAACCTCTAACATTTACCCACCACAAATTAAAATATATGTGGCCGTATGCATCGTTCTGATGCAGAGGCCGGGGAGTCCCCCCTTTTCGAAGAAACAAATTAAAATATATATTCCTGTCTTGACCAGATGAGCGTGCGAACTACAATCACGAGGGTGACAGGTAGGGCCAGAAGACTATTTTAATTTAAATAAAAACTTCGAGATGGCCACATAGCATGGAGCCGACCCCAATGATTTTAAGCTTACATGCACGGTACACGCTATCTAGACTACTCTACACATGAAACTGCCACACGAGCGTCCGGGCTGCGCTTGGCTCTTCGCCTCTTTGGGAAGTCGAACAATGATGGTGTACTACTGCACTGGAGGAGTACTACAGTATGCTTCTGGCCATCTGGCACCGATTGAACTGATGCATGGCCACCGCGTGCGGGAGGGAGAGCGTGTAGAGAAAGCTTCTCCTAGTCTTGCCAGCCACCACGCTCATGGGCGAGGGAGGGATGCTCATGTCTTTGCGTGTATGACAGGTGGGCCCGACAGGTGTGTGGCCAACCTGTCATACAGCCAAAGGCAAGTGCAGTTAAGTCCGCGAGGGAGAGGATAATCAAACTTCTCGTTGATGTACGAGTTGACGCGACACATCAAAGCACTGCACTCGATATATTTCAATAATTTGCGTTTACCGAAGCATTAATTACAACGCATGCATGCATGTCGTGACTCTTCTTTTGATAGTACTTGCATGTGTTGATTTAATGCACCTTGAAGGATGGTTGTGCACAAGGAGGGCGAGATCATGCAGACCGAACAGGAACAGGACCCGACGATGGAGCTCTCTAAGGTCTCGATGGACCTCACCGTGCTCCACTGCCCCTTGTGCCTCCGCCCCTTGACGCCTCCAGTGTATGAGGTTCGAATACACCTCATCCGTTCGGCTGATTGAGCAAGGTGGAGGTTTCTTGATTGATGTGCTGTTGGATTGATTTCTGCAGTGCAAGGGAGGGCACCTGTCCTGCGCGGATTGCGTGTCGAGCGCCCCGGAAACCAGCGGCAGTGCCAGAAGTGCGAGCGCGGCGGAGGCTTCGACGTGCGAAACACGGTGGTGGACTCCGTCCTTTCGTCGGTGAGGGTGGAGTGCCCGCACGAAGGCCGTGGGCTCTACGTCACTTACCACAAGCTCGCCGATCACTAGAGCGTGTGTCCGCTCGCGCCCTGCAAATGCCCCGTGCCCGTCTGCGGCTACGAAGGCCCGCCGCCGGCGCTCTACCACCACATCAGCACCACGCATCCCATGCCCATGCACAGGATCCAGTGCGGCAAGGTGCTCCAGCTAC
Source organism: Triticum timopheevii (assembly GCA_963921465.1). Lineage (NCBI taxonomy): Eukaryota > Viridiplantae > Streptophyta > Magnoliopsida > Poales > Poaceae > Triticum > Triticum timopheevii. The sequence continues at coordinate 543,906,225 of OY997274.1, forward strand.
AAGTGCCACTGTCGGAGCCACGGTTCTTGTTGTTCGTGGAGGAGGACCGCCGCGCGTTTTTCTTGGTCGGCGGCATGCTCGACATCGGCGCGCCTATCGTCGTGTCGGTCGTCTGCATCAGAGCGGGGGCGTCCCCACTACCGCACTACTTGGCCAAGCTGTGGGCGAACGGCCCGCCAGGGGAGCCCAAAGGCACGACCGATGCCGTCAAGGTGGAAATGGAGGTGACAAGCAGTAAGGATCCTGGTGACGTCGACGTGCAGGAGCTGACCTTCTTGACAGTTCCGCCCAAGCTGCTGGCCGGGGCTAAGCTTGTGTCCCTCCACATTCAGATTGACAAGCTCACGTCCTAAATGTTTTGGCAGTGCCTTCTGTTTATCTTAGTAATATGCTAATATAGGGATTACCTTGGTCTACTTTAGCTGAAGAAATGGTGGGTTTTGGTGGCGCTGCAGCAATTACTTCGACATCAAATCAGTAATTTCCAACAGTCGAACGGATATTTTGTGTTTGTTGGATATAAAGTTCCTTTGGGTAAGAGTACTACTTGTCATCAAAATGGATAAAAGGAGATGTATGTAGACGTATTTTAGTTCTAGACACGTCCCTTTTTATCCATTTTGATGACAAGCACTCCCTCCGTTCCACAATAGACATGCCTTCCATTTGTCAAAATATAGATGTATCTAGACATGTTTTAGTATATAGGTACATCCATGATAGAGCCAATCGGATGGTTGAGAACACTACAATTTGTAGCTATAGATGCGTGTGTGACTCCCAGATGCAGAGGTCGGGGTCATCATCCTCCTTTTCGAGAAAAAATAGACGCGTGTGTGAGAGGACGAGTGCGTGCGTGCACCTCTTCTCTTCCTGTAACGTACTACTAAACTCAGAGTACAAGTTTTTGAGCTTGCGTCTCGTCACATTCCAAATTACTCCATGCTATATTGAATTGCAAACTTGTTCACACCGATCACAACCTAAACGGTTTCCCACTTAGGAGCGTATTAGTACCACGCTAGTATATTGAATTCCAAACCTGTTCACACCGATCACAACCTAAACGGTTTCCCACTTAGGAGCGCATTAGTACTTGGTTATAAATACTAGTAGATGCCAAGATGACTGCACATTCCTCCTCAACTCCTCATCCACAAAAACAAACAAGTCATTCAGCATCCTTCCCTTGCGTCTGCCATGGCCAGCGTGAGTTCTGGGTCGAGAGATTGCTACCAGGGAGAGGCGAGCATGCAAGCGGAAGCACGAGAGATGTCCCGCCTCGCTGCGAGAGCAGCCGACATGTCCCACCGCGCGGAAGTAGCAGCAGAGAGGTCCCGCCATGCCGCTGAAGCAGCACGGAGGTCCCGCCGCGCCGTCGATGCAGCAGACTGGTCCGGCCGCGCCGCAGAAGCAGCAGAGATGTCCCGCCGCGCCACGAATGCAACAGAGATGTCCCGCCGCGCCGCGGCGGCCTGGGAAAATTTCTCGCGGGCAGGCGACGACTGTTACACGCGCATGCATGCGATCGTCCATAGCTAGATGGATCAGATCTTCGGCTTGGCGAGGTTGCAGGACGACATGAAAGCCTCGTTTGAACAGGCTACCGGCGTCATCCGGCAACTAAGGGAGGGAAATGAGAGGCTCTGGGCCGAGCGCGACCTGCTGAGGGAGAAGATCGTCCGAAGTGCAAACCAGCAGGAGGAAACCAGTGCCTTGTTGAAGAGGATCGGCGTCATCGTCAAGAAACTTATGGACGAGAATGACATGCTCCGCAATGAGCACCAAAGGCTGGTGGAGGAATCCGTGGATGTTCTCAAGCAGCGTCTTGAGGACAAGAAAGAGCTCATCGCTGCTCGCCGCGGAGACTAGTTCCCGCGGCCTGCAGCAACGCATCAAGAAAGTAGAGATCAGCGAGCCAGATCCTTGTCTTCCTTCTTCTTTTGCCCTTGTGTATTTCGGGCGTAGCCGCATGTGGCTTTTTTTATTATCTTTCTAATTATGTAAGACAATTAATCATCCTTATCTTTCTGTGGAAGATCAATGTTGCGAGGCTGGAATGAAGAAAACTCTTGTTGTGGCGACCCTGGCGTTGCTGTTCTTCTAGTTGCTGCTAGGCTTCCTTCAGTTTCCTGGTTTCTTTTGATGTGGTTTAGGATGTCGATTGTGTCGTCGGTTGTGAAATGTTGGGTTCTAGCGCAGATGTTTGGCCTTTGTTGGCCTCTTGGGATGTTGTGATTTCAATCTGGTACTTTTAGTCCTTCGTGTTAGGCTGGAGTTGTGCTGAACTTCTTGTGAATTGTGGTGGTTTTGAGTAATGAAAATCGAAACGGGCAAGCCCTTCTTTGATAAAAAAAATCGTCCTTATATATTCATCAGTCTTGCTATAAGTCGCAGTAGATGCTATATAGGTCTGTCGGATCTTACATCAAGATCCGTGCTGTCAGATTTTCTTTTTTCTCTCTTAAATCTCAGTCGAGTGAGACATAGCCACGCCATTAAACAGAGGCTCGGGCGCCATTAATGGGGACCTTGGGAGAGAGGTGGACGGGAGATGGAGGTCAAAGGGCTCTCCTCCTGATAAGCATGCGCAGGGGTCTGATCGCACGCCTCTCGTACTCAAATAGCTACCCTGCACGGCGCCTCCTAGCTAATAAAAAAATGGGGACACGTGGCGGCACGTAAATGGTACTAGTAAGTAGAACGCCCACGGTTTCAATAATACTTGTGTTTCCAATTGTAGCGTGACATCACTTGTTCCAAAATGACTTTGTTGATTGTTAATGTGTGCGTCTTCGCAAATCGGACTGCAAATTTACCACAGCATGTTGGTGCCATGTCATGGCACCAAGCCAAGTTTCATTATTTTCATGCGTGTTTTCGATTTACAGGAATTAAAAAACTAAGTTTCTCAATGTTTCGAACCCAGCCACGACGCCCAAAATTTTGAATTTCATTCCCATTTCTTGCACGGAACCTAGAAATTTACCCGAGGACACACATGTGATTTTTCAACCAACTTTGGTGCACTGGAACATGTGCTTGTATTTCAAATTTGAATTATGCACACAAAGGTGACACGTTCCCTCCCAGAACCACGAGCCTTCTTGAGAGAAGCTCCGATTTGCAAGAAGCTTATACCAAAATTTGTTCCTATTCGGTCAATTTTTTTTACCACGGCATGGTACTACCATGACATGACACCATGCCAAGTTTCATGATTTTAAAACCAAGTTTCTCAATGTTCTTGACCGAGCCACGATGCCCAGATGTTTGAATCTTATTCTCATTTTTTGCATGGGAGTAGAAATTCACCCGAGGACACAAATGTGATTTTCAACCAACTTTGGTGCACGGGAGCACGTGCTTGTAGTTCAAATTTGAATTATGTACATTAAATGACCAAAAACTCAATTAATGTGTAAATAAGGCCAAACGAAGCCGAAATAATTCCAAAATTTAATAGGGGCACTCATGTAGTTCTATGTTGCCTTTGTAAATAAACTCAAGGGGGACAACGTATATCGTTTCGCACTCAAAGGTGACACGTTCCCTCTCAGAACCACGAGCCTTCTTGAGAGAAGCTTCGGTTTGCAAGAAGCTTATACCAAAATCTGTTCCTATTCGGCCATTTTTTTTACCACAACATGGTAGTACCATGACTTGACATCCATACCAAGTTTCATGATTTTCAGACGCGTTTTGGATTTACAAGAATTTTAAAACCAAGTTTCTCAATGTTCTCGGCCGAGCCACGATGCCCAGATGTTTTAATTTTATTCTCATTTCTTGCATGGGACCTAGAAATTCACCCGAGGACACAAATGTGATTTTTCAACCAACTTTGGTGCACGAGAGCATGTGCTTGTAGTTCAAATTTTACCTATGCACATTAAATGACCAGAAACTCAATTAATGTATAAAAAACGACAAACGAACCCGGAATAATTCCAAAATTTAACATGGCACTAATGTAGTTCTATGTTGCCTTTGTTAAGAAACTCAAGGGCGGGGGGGGTGGCACGTTCCCTCTTAGAACCACGAGCTTCCAAATCGGCCCAATTTTTTACCACAACATGCTAGTGCCATGACATGACACCATGCCAAGTTTCATTACATGAATTTAAAATCTAAGTTTCTCAATGTTCTCGGCAGAGTCATGACGCCCAGATGTTTGAATTTCATTCTCATTTCTTCCATGGGACCTAGAAATTCAACCAAGGACACACATGTGATTTTTCAACCCACTCTGGTGCACCGGAGCATGTGCATGCAATTCATATTTAGATTATGCACATTAAAAGTCCAGAAACTCAATTAATGTATAAAAAGGCCAAATGAACCCGAAATAATTCCAAAATTTCACAGGGCACTCATATAGTTCTATGTTGCCTCTGTAAATAAAATCAGGGGGGCAGCGTATATCGTTTCGCACACAAAGGTGACACGTTCCCTCTCGGAACCACGAGGCTTGTTAAGAGAATCTCCGGTTTTGCAAGAGGCTTGTACCAAAACTTGTCCCAATTCAGCCAAAAATTATATGTATGAAAACAGGGTTTAGATTACCCCGAACATCTCACTACCTAGACCCATAATGTACTATGATTTGAATTCAACATGAAATGGATACAGATATTTGAATTGGAGAGCGTATGGTACATGTAGTTCATAGTGAAATATGATTACTGCTATATGCATGTCTTTTTGTTATCAAGATAATGTTTACATTATGGTATAACTTGACAACAATCGTATTCAAATAAGGAAAATTGATTCAAATTTAGTCCATATGGCAGACGACAATATATATGTTCACATGGTGGAGTAAAATGTTCATATATGATGGAAGATCAAAATGTATGACTACATCAATTATAAACCGCAAGGTCACCTAATGATATATTCGAATTCAACATAACATGGATTCAAAAATTGAAATTCGAGATCATGGCATCTGTAATCATATAAAAAGGGACATTACTCTTTCTTTGGTGGGAATTGATTTTTGTTGTTGTTGAGGGAAGTGCGAATCGATTTGGTACTGTGCAGGGTAATCATGTTCTCCCGATTTTTTTACATTTTTCTTGTAGTTTTTTCAATGGCATCTATAGCAATATAGTAAAAGGGGACATGACTCTCTTTTGTCTTGTATGATTTTTTTTACACGTTAAGTTTGTTCTGCCGAACAAGGAATCCGCACCTTGTTATCCCGAAATTTTCAAGCTCGAGTATCTTTTGTCTCACCTGCTTTGAAACTCCCGCTTCTTCAACCCGCGCCGCGCCTTGTTATCCCGAAATTTGGACGCGCGCGAGAACTCCCTCCTCATCCGAAATCGCTCCTGCAGCCCAGACACGTGAAATGCCCCTTCTACCCCTCAGCCGGAAATGAAGCTCCATGTCGCGGTGTCAAAACCGGTGGGGGTACGCTGGTAACTTACCCTACATTTCAGACAAGCGCGTCCCTAATCTTGGCTCCCCCCTCCTCCCCCCATTCGTACACCGAGGCCGCCAAAACCCGCGAAACCCCACGCTCCTTTGTCGGCCTCCCGACCGCCGCCCAGCCGGAGACTCTTCCCCGACTACGTCGTCCACCACAACAGCTCGTCGTCCCTCATCCACCGCATCGGATGAGGATCTGTTGTCGATCTCGTCGTCCCGCCGGATCAACCGCCCCGTCCTCCACCTCCAAGGAGCTTCCCCGATGTTCGCCTCGTCTATCGCGCCACCTCAATCCCCACAGCGCCGTCTTGACCTGCCCCACCGGAACCACAGCACCCTCACCAATTCCTCCGATGAAGCCAAGGCCAACTCGGCGCCACCAAGAAGGTTTTGCACTCACCGCTGCATTTTATCTTTTATTCGATCTCACAGGGCTGCCGGTGCTCCATACCGAGCAGACATGGTGTCTCCATCGACGGCACCGTCGCCGGCCACATCATCCACAGCTTCTCTCCCCCATGTCGTTGCTTCCTCGGCGGCGACTTCCACAACGGCACTAGTTGCAGCTGCTCCGACTCTTGCTCGCGCTGCGGCTCTGTTCTTGCTGTCGGTCGCGCTGCTGCACTGCTCCTGCTTTCGTTCGTGCTGTTGCTCTGCTCTTGCTCTCGCTTGCGCTGCTGCTGCTGCTGCACGACCTCCGGCAGCTATAGGAGTTGCTGCTTTAGCACTCGCTCGCGGTGCTACTGCACGACTTGCTCTCTGCTAGTGCGTTCCCTGCTCGAGCGTCTGCTGATTTAGATCACTGCTTCTCTGCTACTAGTGCTCGAACGCCCTAAACATCTATTGCAATGCTCTGTTACTAGTTCAATCAGTTTCGACAGTAAAATTCAGTTTTGACTGTGAAGTTCATTTTCTTCAGTTAAGTTCAGAGTGAACAGTACTTACATCATCTGTTGGAGTGGCCGTGGCGTGGCTGATGCGTTTTACATCTAGCACTTTTTGGTGATGTATTTTACATCATCTATTGCAGATGATATTAGGGTCCCACTTTAGATTAAAGTTGTCTGTCTTGTCATGCTTCAGCCTCGTCGCCGTACACCTTAGCGGAGCTGCTCCAACGATGGAACAGTCCATCACAGTGAAGCAGTACCCTCGGCGCCGTTTCCAGAGGCCTCAGATCTTCTTCCCCGCCTCCGACAGTCACACCAGCATCATCACCATCCTCCACGTCCAACCCAATGATGCTGAGGTCCACAAGGCTATGCCAAAGAGGTTGTACACTTGTCGCATCACTTTGTTTCTCCATTCCTCTGTTCTTCCAATTCATGTGAGCCAAACACCCAGGTTGACTGAAATCCTATGTTTCCAAATGCTCTGTTTTGCACATGCATTCCTATCCTATTACTGTGTTTTTCCTGTCCCTGCGTTTATAGAATCCTCCAATTCTAAGAAGCCCTTACAGATTTACTTCATTTTCAGATTGGCGTCAAAGAAAACTCTGTGTGTTATGTCCTGCTCCTGCCGTGCCGTCATCCACCCCACCTGAGGTGCACCATCGACAGAAGCGTTCACTGCAGCAGTGATCCCCCTGCAGACTTTCTTTTGCCACCTCAGATCATCTTCCCCGTTGCCGACAGCCACGCCAACTGCATTACCATCATCGACTGAGCAGATGAACCTGAGGACTAGACAGTTCCAGAAGAGAGGTCACAGTCTTTCGTGTTTGCTTACGTTATACATCGGTTATTATTACCTGCTACTTTATCGTTCAATCTTGAGTTTTGAATTGCCCATGGGTCTCATATCGAGCCAGCAACGAATAGTATCTGTCTACTATCTGGTTCATCTGAGGTGTTCTATGTGGTTCATGTTGGGTGGGCAACAAACAATAGATGATCCATTGTCTATCTTTTTAAACTGAAGCTATAATCTACCTGCTATCATTAGCTTTGGATCCATCCACTCGTTTGCTACCATCAGTCTTGATTTTTGCATGCACCCCTTAGGCCTTACAAAATCTAACTATTTTTTTATTATGCATGCTAGATATTGTACACAATCATACTGAACATGTAGAGAAAAAGAGAAGACCGTTGCGTGCGAATATAATGTCATGCAGATGCTGCTCCATGGTGGGCGAAGTGCCCCCCCCCCCTCTCCTGCATTTCCAGATTGTATTCCAGAGGAAGATAACTGTTTAGATGGAGATTCGGAAGGAGTCGATCATGCCTGTTTACCACCTGAGGTGTTTGCTCTAACCTGGCATGCTGATGTTGGTCATATCATGCATATGGTGCCTTGCATTGCTTACATTATACATCTTTTATGTCATCAGCTTAGTTTAGATTTGCTTTGTGTGAATGCCACCTGTTTGGTTTCTATATCATACTCCCACCATTCCTAAATATTTGTCTTTTTAGAGATTTCAACAAGTGACTACATACGGAACAAAATGAGTGAATCTACACTCTAAAATATGTCTATATACATCTGTATGTGGTAGTCCATTTCAAATCTCTAAAAAGACAAATATTTAGGAACGGAGGGAGTATATGGGAATTATGCAATGCCATCTTCTTTAGCCAGGCATCATATACGTGAATCATGCAATGCCATCTTGTTTAGCCAGTCATCGTATATGTGAATTGTATCGTGCCATATTTTTTCCCATAATGTGTCCCATTTGTCAGCAATGTTTATACATTCATCTACTCTTCCTGTGCATCAGCCATTTGAGTCGGTCATGGGAAAATCTGGAGTGAAAACAAGGTCTTCTGAGCAGTCAGTGCTACCTGTCGATGCAGATTTCTTGCTGGTTACAGATAGCTCCTCAGAGGAGGATTCAGAGAGAGATGACAAGTCGTATCCCCCCCCCCCGAGGTGCATGCTCTAACTTGGCTGGGTTATATTGCTCATATCATGCATATGGTGTCTTGCATTACCATGCCATCTGCTTAGATTAGACATGCTTTGTGTGAATGCCTCCTGTTTGCTTTCTATATCAGATATGTGAATTATGCAATGCCATGTTTTTCAGCCAGTTATCATATATGTGAATTATGCACCGCCATGGAGCCAGGCATCATATATGTGAATTATCTCATGCCATCTTTTTTTTCATTACATATTCCATTTGTCGACAATCTGTGTATATTGAACTACTCTTGATGTGTATCGGCCATTTGAGCCAGTTATGGAAAAATCTGGAGTGAAAACAAGGTCTTCAGAGCAGGCAATGGTACCTGTTGAAGCATATATCTCGATGGTTATAGGGAGCTCCTCAGGGGAGGATTCAGAGACAGATGACCAGTCCTATATCCCACCTGAGGTGTATGCTCTAAGTTGTAATGTTTATATTTCTCATATGATGCATATGGTGTCTTGCATTTCTTAGTTTAGACATCATATGCACAATATTGAATTCTATCTGCTTAGTTTAGAGATCATACATGCGAGTGCCAGCTGCTTAGTATATGAATCAATTATGTCAATTATATCATGACATCCTGTATACTTAGACAACATGTATGTGAATTATTTCATCCCAACCTATTTTAGAAAGACATCATATAGTTTTGTCATGTCATCCTGTTTAGGTACTCATCATATGTTGAATTAGTTTTGTCATGTCATCCTGTTTAGGTACTCATCATATGTTGAATTATGCCATTATATCCTGTTAAGTTATCCATCATATATCTGAAACTGTGTCATGCTATCCTGTTTAGTTAGGCATCATATATGTGAAATTGTGTCATGCTGTCCTGTTTGGTTAGACAACATATATGTGAATTACCACATCTGTCTATCATACAATGTCTGTACGTTCAATTTCTTTTCTTGTTTATCAGCCATTTGAATTGGAGGGGGTGATGGCAGTATCTAAGGGAGCAAAAACCCGTTCTTCACAAAAGACAATGCTACCCGTCGATGCAGATAGAACCATGGTGTACTGGCCCACAAACTAGCACCACCACACATAATCAAGACTCTCTTCTAGATTGCACACTTACACCGTTGGGCAGAGAACCAGCTACAACCCATCTAACCGTAACCCCAGCGGATAGTAACCCACTTATAGTTGAGAAAGCACCATGTCCACCACAGAGTACCCCCACACGAGCAGTTTGTAAAGCTAATGCAGTGCCCAAAGCACGAAGACCACCACAGCTAACCCAAACTCCACGTTTAAAGCAGAAGAGCAATTGTTCTCAGGTCAGATTCCGTAGCTATGGTCCATACTCCTTTGCTGTTGCATCACTGTATTTACTCATACCAACTACTTTCGAATTTGAAGGATCCAATTGAAACTCCAATGGCGCAACAGATATGTTTTAAACCTATTTCTTTAATTGGATTGTTGTTCTAACTTCTTGCTCTATGTTGATTTCAGTTTAAGTTGTATAAACAGTTATGTTCTCATGTGATGCACATTACAAGTGCTGCCAATGTTGTGTAGTTTCTCACACTTATATTCTGTCTATGCTGCCGTGTCTTAAAAATATATGAGTTGAACTATGTCTCTATCTTGATTAGGGAACATAAACTAGAATGATATGGACAATACAGTGACCATAGTACATAGATATATGTTTGTTTCATGCTGTTATCATGTCCTCCTTACTACTGAACCGGTTTACCAAAATGAGTTTGGTATACTACAAGCTAAACCTGTGATGTGTCTGCTTGTTTCTCTTGTAGTATGCAAACAGAATATTGGAGAAGAGCACCCCACTATGCAATGGTAGAGAAAGTAATGCAGATAAGGTTCAAGATAGTGAGACAACCCTGTTGGTCTCCAAGAAAGGTGATAAAAACGATCTTGTAGACAGTGAGAAAACCCCACAGTCCTGCGTTGTTGTAGTGTTCGAGTTACTGGCCAGTACCACTGGCACAAGCTCTTCGAACTCGCTGCCTGAATCACTTCGGCTTCTTCAGTCTCAGCTACAAGCTGAAAGGCATTAGTCATCTGTGCTGCAGCAAGAAGCCAAAGGACTGAGGAAGTCCCTGCAGAATTCAGATGCGTACTTTCTTGTGCAACAGCAAGCGTTGGAGGATTTAAGCGCCAAACAAGAGAAAGTTAATAAGCTTGCTAAGCATCTTGCCAACATTATGGGTACCCAGGATATTGTTTCTTGAACTCTTCTGAAGTGGTTTCAGTTCTAGACTTGTTTTGCTGCGGCGTTTATATGCTGTTGTGTTCCCTATATTTGCACTGGTGGTGAACTTTGATGCCCAGTGGATGTAATATGTGTAATAGCCATGATAGCCTAGCATAAGTTGCTTGCTTATTTATTTCCTTGTTGTCTTGTTTATTTGTTTGCTTGTAGTCAGTGCAGTTCTTTTTCCGCGGTTTGCTAGTGGCTGCAATAACCTATTTTTTAAAACTAGGCCACAATAACCATGGGCTAATATTTACTGTAGTGACACTGGGCCTCCTACGGGCCGTAGAAACAGCGGGCCTTCTACGGGCCGTAGAAACAGTAGGCCTTCTACGGGCTGTGGAAACATTGGGCCTTCTACGGGACGTAGAAACAATGGGCCTTCTACGGGCCCTATCATCAATGGGCCTTATACGGGCCGTATGATCGATTGGCCAAACATGGGCCAATAACAGGCCGCATTACGGTCGTAAACGGGCTAGAGTTGGAACCGTCCGTTCATGGGCCGACCATAATGGGCCATCGTTAATAGGCTGTATTTGATGATGCTATGAAAACGGTCCAATGTATTAATGGACCACAAACGGGCCGACTGTAACCACGGGCTGAATTTGGCCCACAAGCAGAAAATTACAGTAACGGGCCGTAAGTAAACGAATGCTCGAAATGAGCCCAAGAATAAATGGGCTTTGAGAAGGCCGAAAGATAGCATGGGCTGGAAACGGCCCAACTGAATAATGGGCCATTAATGGGTATAAAGTGATACACTGTTCATTACGAGCCAGTTTCACCACGGGCCATTAATGGGTCTAAAGTGATACACTGTTCATTGCGGGCCAGTTTCACCATGGGCCGTTAATAGGCCAAGAGTTACATAGGGCCTCATATGGGCCGAAAGATGTCATGGGCCATACATGGGCCAGAAGTGAAAACGGGCTGGAATCATATTGGATGGCCTAGATGACGCTACTGGGCCTAATTCGGGTAGGGCGTAACGGGCCTTGGGTTAGCGGGCTGTAAATGGGCTATATGCGAACATGCCGTTAATAGGCTTTCCATGGGCCAGCCCGTCACCTTTTTACCAAGTCAAACGGGCCGGCCTTTTCACAGGAATGGGCCTCTGTTGGGCCGGGCCACGTGTCGACGTATCATAGGCGCCTTCTGTCCAATGAGTGGATGACATCTGTCCCAACAGTGAGCCGACACATGTTTCCTCCAGCCAATGACGATTTTACACGTGGAAAATCCCCATTGGTCGTGGCTGTTAACGGGTTATCGGATCCAAAACCCGACCCGATAGCTTAACAGCGTTCCATTACGGTGGATGCCACGTGTCGGTCACCCTTGACGAAAGCACTTCTGTGACCCGCGATTTATCGTCATGGAAGTGGGCACTTCCGTGATGATAATTTTGGTAATGTCATGGAACACTTCTACGACAGCACAGGTATGACTATCTTGATTCTGTCATAAATTTGTCATGGATGTACATGCATGACAAAAAACGCGACCTACTTGACAAACATGTATCATCACGGAAGTGTATTTTTTTTTGTAGTGATTGGAGGCCCGATGCTAAATGTTTCTTGGTCAGCTATCCAAACACCATTGTATGGGTAACATCTTGATTAATCCTTGCCTCTTATCTGAATGGTTGGGTACTTGCTCTCCTACCCTGTATGCCATGTTCTGCTTGTACATGGGAAGGAGATACTCCTAATAATTGTGTGTAATCACAATTTTCCTTTCCATTGTTCTGTTTAATCTGATAATCGTGTTTTCCTTTCCATTCTTTTGTTTAACCTTTCCTGAATTTGACTTAACTGAGCAGAGAAAATTCCCTACTTTGGTAGGCACCTTGTTATACCATTCTGCCTGTAAGATCCTGTTACTATTGTTGATGACATTCGGTAACAACCGATGGGTGATAACTTTGCCAATTGGTTCGCCTCGTTCATCAAGCAGGAAAATTGCTTTCTTCGTCCCCCATCCTTGGCACCGACATTGTTGTCGGCATACCTGACAAGCTATCCACTGACATGCCTCCCTGTCGCGGAATTGCAAGATGTCACCACCCTTCCTACTTTCAACCCACATGGTGGGACCATAACCCACTGGTCCACTGGATCGAAACCTGACTCTCCTTTACAACCCGGATTCTAATGTATCCTTTGCACCTGGCTTCGTATGTGATTCACGACTAAATGCTATACCACTATTCATCCTGGAATCAAACACCATGTTATTCTCGTTGTTCAAACCCCCATTCCAGCTTCTGTCTAGGCATTGAATGATTGCCTACCCGTTTGAAACTTTGGTACCATCATATATTGCACTCAACGAATTCACTGAAATACAACTCGTGGGGGTACCTTGTGTATTTCCCATTGAGTTCACCTTCAGATGCCCATCTTAATGGAGATGCGTTCTTCCGGAGTTTTTCCCCTTGATCGCGTTCGTACGACGATGGAGATCCCGAAGAAAGGATGACGACTTGATCATGGTGACTTGGAGCAGAGAAATGAAGACATCAACGAAAGGGATCAACCTCTTCGAAAGGGGAGCCAAGACCGAGAAGACTCGTTAGGTTTTTCGCTACCAGCACCTTTCCCCCTTGCTCCACCTCTTAAAATCTCGGGACGAGATTTCTTGTAGTGGAGGAGAATTGTGACGCCCGGATAATTAGGCTACAGTAATTCCACGCTAATGATGCCACGTCACCTCGGTTACTGTTGTTAATCTCGCGATGGTTCAAAAACGATTCAAATTCAAATTTAAAATCAAGTCAAACAATTAAAGTTTTCAAAAGTCAAAACTAAAATGTTCTTAATGTGACAAATAAATCATGGATATTATTGGTGGAGTAACAACATCTTTATAAAATAATTAAATACCCTAAAGTGATTAAAACAACATCAAAACAATTAGTTATACTCCTAATATATTTTACCAAATACTAAACTATTTTTATTCTAAGGTAAAACTTCTTAGAACAGTGGATTATTTTGACACACTATTTTTGGAGCTATTGTCATATTTTACTAAACCAAAAATAAAGTGTAACTAAAATAAAACAGAAAAGAATAATAAAAAACAACAACAAAAGAAAATAAAAGCCCCCCCTCGCTGGGGCTAGCCAGGCCGCCCAGCCGGCCCACTTGGCCCACCCCCCACTCATTCCCTTATCCCCTTGCAACCGCAAACCCTAGCGGTTCCCTCCCCACTCGTCCCCACTTCCCCTCCCCCACGATCCCCTCGCCCCGATCCCCTCCCCCCTCTGCTCGTTCTGGATCGGGGCACGAACCCGCCGACGCCACGACGCCGTCGTCGTCCACGGTCGCCGGAGCCGCCCCCTCGTCTACCTCCACCTCGTCGGGCGCCTCGTCACCCTCCTCCCCGAGAGCCATTCACCGGAGCTCCTCTGCCTCATCCCCCTCGACGGATCTGCTTGTGCCCGAGGACGCTGCCCACATCGCCCGTCGCCGGAACCTCCCCGCCGGCCTGCCTCCTCCTCATCGCCGGCCTGCTTCCCCTCCAGCGTCGTCGTCCTCGTCGCCCTCCTCGCGCTTCGTTGCCCCGACCCCTACTCTGCGCGGTGAGGCTCGGTGAGGGAGTCCTGGACTAGGGGGTGTCCGGACAGCCGGACTATCATCGGCCGGACTCCAAGACTATGAAGATACAAGATTGAAGACTTCGTCCCGTGTCCGGATGGGACTTTCCTTGGCATGGAAGGCAAGCTTGGCGATACGGATATGCAGATCTCCTACCATTGTAACCGACTCTATGTAACCCTAGCCCTCTCCGGTGTCTATATAAACCGGAGGGTTTAGTCCGTAGGACACACAACCATTACAACAATCATACCATAGGCTAGCTACTAGGGTTTAGCCTCCTTGATCTCGTGGTAGATCCACTCTTGTACTACCCATATCATCAATATCAATCAAGCAGGAGTAGGGTTTTACCTCCATCGAGAGGGCCCGAACCTGGGTAAAAACATCGTGTCGCTTGTCTCCTGTTACCATCCGCCTAGACGCACAGTTCGGGACCCCCTACCCGAGATCCGCCGGTTTTGACACCGACATTGGTGCTTTCATTGAGAGTTCCTCTGTGTTGTCACCGATAGGCTTGATGGCTTCTTCAATCAACAACAACGCCGTCCAGGGTGAGACTTTTCTCCCCGGACAGATCTTCGTGTTCGGCGGCTTTGCACTGCGGGCCAATTCACTTGGCCATCTGGAGCAGATCGAAAGCTACGCCCCTGGCCATCAGGTCAGATTTGGAAGCCTAAACTTCACGACCGACATCCGCGGAGACTTGATCTTCGACGGATTCGAGCCACAGCCGAGCGTGCCGCACTGTCACGATGGGCATGATCTAGCTCTGCCGCCGGACAGTGCCTTGGAGGCCGCACACGAGTCTGCTCTGGCCCATAGTTCGGAGCAGACCGCGCAGATCGAGGACAGGTGGCTGGACACTGCCTCGGGAGCTGCAACTTCCACGGCGATGGAGCCGAATACTGACCCTGTCCCTTATAAAGCTCGTGACTCCGAGACGCCGGACTCCGAACCTCCTGCGCCCCTACCAATCGAATCCGATTGGGTGCCCATCATGGAGTTCACCGCAGCGGACATCTTTCAGCACTCACCCTTTGGCGACATCCTAAATTCACTAAAGCATCTCTCGTTATCAGGAGAACCCTGGCCGGACTGCGGTCAGGATGGTTGGGATGCGGACGACGAAGAAATCCAAAACCCACCCACCACCCACTTTGTAGCCACTGTCGACGATCTAACCGACATGCTAGACTACGACTCCGAAGAAATCGACGGCATGGACGACGATGCCAGAGACGATCAAGAACCAGCACCTACAGGGCACTGGAAGACCACCTCGTCATACGACATATACATGGTGGACACCCCAAAGGATGGGGACGGCGAAGAAGCAGCGGAGGCAGATCCTTCTAAGAAACAGCCCAAGCGCCGACGTCAGCGGTGCCGCTCTAAATCTCGCCACAGCAAGAATGGAGATTCCGGCACCGGAGATAATAACACCCCAGAGAGTGCCGAAGACAACCCCCTCCAGCAAGATTCAGCACAGGAGGACGAGGAAGCCAACCCTCAAGAGAGAGCGCCAGACGAGGAGGATGACGATTACATGCCTCCCTCCGGAGACGAGGCAAGCCTCAACGACGACGAATTCGTCGTGCTAGAGGATCCCGTCAAACAAGAGCGTTTTAAACGCAGGCTTATCGCCACGGCAAATAGCCTAAAGAAAAAGCAGCAACAGCTTCAAGCTGATCAAGACCTGCTGGCCGCCAGATGGACCGAGGTCCTCGCGGCCGAAGAGTATGAACTCGAACGCCCCTCCAAGAGCTACCCAAAACGCAAGTTGCTCCCCCCCGACTAGAGGAGGAAGCATACAAACCTTCATCACCAGCGCACAATACGGCAGACCGACCACCCCGTGGTCGCGACAGAGAGGCATCTAGGCCCTCCATCAGGACCGTACCCCGGCACCGCTTGAAAAGTACGAAGCCACGAGGGAATGCGCCGGACTTGCGGGATATATTGGAGGACAAGGCAAGACAATCCAGATCTATCTATGGATCACGTGGGCGCCCCACGACCCACGACGACTACCGTCGCGCCGGATACAGCAACTCCGGCCGGGCCGAACACAACAGACAACGCTCTCTTGAGCTACGTCGTGATATTGCTCAATATAGAGGCGCCGCACACCCACTATGCTTCATAGATGAAGTAATGGATCATCAAATCCCTGAAGGGTTTAAACCCGTGAACATTGAATCCTATGATGGCACAACAGACCCCGCGGTTTAGATCGAAGATTATCTCCTTCATATCCATATGGCCCGCGGTGACGATCTCCACGCCATCAAGTATCTCCCACTCAAGCTTAAAGGACCAGCTCGGCATTGGCTTAACAGCTTGCCAGCAGAGTCAATTGGGTGTTGGGAGGACCTGGAAGCCGCATTCCTTGACAACTTCCAGGGCACATACGTGCGACCACCAGACGCCGATGACCTAAGCCACATAATTCAGCAGCCAGACGAATCGGCCAGACAATTTTGGACACGGTTCCTAACAAAGAAAAATCAAATCGTCGACTGTCCGGATGCAGAGGCCCCCGCAGCCTTCAAACATAACATCCGCGACGAGTGGCTGGCCCGGCACCTAGGACAGGAAAAGCCGAAATCCATGGCAGCCCTCACATCACTCATGACCCGCTTCTGTGCGGGAGAGGACAACTGGCTAGCTTGCAGTAACAACCTCAGCAAAAATTCTGGCAGTCCGGACAGCAAGGACCACAATGGCAGGTCGCGTTGAAACAAAAACAAACGCCGCGTTAACGGCGATAACAATGATGATACGGCAGTCAATGCCGGATTCAGAGGCTCTAAACCCGGTCAGCGGAAGAAGCCCTTCAAAAGAACTACTCCGGGTCCGTCCAATTTGGACCGAATACTCGACCGCTCTTGCCAGATACATGGCACCCCCGAAAAGCCAGCTAATCACACCAATAGAGATTGTTGGGTATTCAAGCAGGCAGGCAAGTTAATTGCCGAAAACAATGACAAGGGGCTGCACAACAACGACGAGGAAGAGACTCGGCTGCCGAATAGTAGAGGACAGAAGGGTTTCCTCCCACAAGTGCGGACGGTAAACATGATATACGCAACCCATATACCCAAGAGGGAGCGGAAGCGTGCACTTAGGGACGTATATGCGATGGAGCCAGTCACTTTCGATCGAAGGGACCACCCTACCAGTATCTGTCACGGTGGATTCGCCGCATTGGTTTTAGACCCAATTGTCGATGTATTTCACCTCACTAGAGTCCTGATGGACGGCGGCAGCAGCCTGAACCTGCTTTATCAGGATACAGTGCGCAAGATGGGCATAGACCCCTCAAGAATTAAACCTACAAAGACGACCTTCAAAGGCGTCATACCAGGTGTTGAGGCCAATTGTACAGGCTCGGTCACACTGGAAGTGGTCTTCAGATCCCCGGATAATTTCCGAAACGAGGAGTTAATCTTCGACACAGTCCCGTTCCGCAGTGGCTATCACGCCCTGCTCGGACGAACCGCGTTTGCAAAGTTCAACACGGTGCCGCATTATGAATACCTCAAGCTCAAGATGCCAGGCCCTCGTGGAGTCATCACGATCAATGGAAACACTGAACGCTCCCTCCGAACGGAGGAACACACAGCGGCTCTCGCGGCAGAAGTACAGAGCAGCCTCTTAAGGCAATTTTCGAGTCCGGCCGTTAAAAGACCGGACATGACTAAACGCGCCCGGAGCAATATACATCAAGACCACCTGGCACGTTCCGAGCACGCATAGCAATGCGGCCCTAACCCCAGCCCTCGCATGATTGCAAGACAAGCTCTCCGCGCACATCATTACGCTCTGGAGATACCTTGGGCACAGGGGGGCACGACCACGACAGGCCCAGAGTGCGGCTTAACCACACCAGGGGCTCCCAAGTGTGTCACTCTTTTTTCTTCTTTTTTTATTTTTCCACAGGACTCCGTTTACCAGAGGCCCTGTCCGGCAGTAGATCTGTCGAACTCATGATGCAACAGCCAGGGAGGAACAATGCCTACGACGAACACTTAGGTGGTCTCCATTACGAGCATTAAATCTGTTTATTATACCATTCCGCAGCCTACCCCTGGAGGGGGACATGTCTAATAGTCAAAACCCTTGCTTACCGCACTATTTGTATCGTTCTGCACTCATAGCAGAATTCCTTGAATAAACAATGCATCATTTTTCGCTTATAAATGCATTCCTTTTCTTTATATATATGTTCATTTATGACATCTTGCATCCGTACAATTTGGTACGGTCGAATACACCAGGGGCTTATGTTCCCCGCATTATGGTGTGAAGTCCGAACACTTTCACAAGTGCGGCACCCCGAACTTATAACACTATATGCATCGGCTCCGAATCATGTCTTGGGTCAATAGTTGGGTTTGCCCGGCTCCCATGTTTTGGTACCTTACGTTCCGTTCCGTCGGCTAAGGTAGCACTGGGAGAACCACTACGATTGCGCCCCGGATGAGCTGGGCGAGCGCCTCAGTGGAGAAAGCTAAAACTGGCCGTCATGATAAGGCGAGAGCTGGTCGCTGTTCGAGAGGTCTTTTCGAGTCCTTAAAGACTTATGCCGCTTAGAGCGAGGAACCGGCTGTGTCCGGCCAAGGCGTGGATAGCGCCCCGAATTCGGTCTTCCGAACACTAGGGGCTTCGCCGAAATTTAAAATTATAGAATTCTATGGCTAAGTGAGAGTGTTCAAGCATTATAAGTCCGGTTGCCTTGTTCGTTGTGTTGAGCGCCTCCCTAGATGGACCCAAAAATGGGAACAAGAGCGCTCAAGTTTATCCCGAACACCCCAGCACTCGTGGCATGGGGGCTGAAGCCGACGACTTGCCATCTCTCAGATTTGATAAACGGCCGCACAGAAGGTAATATTTTAAATCAAATAAGCGTTGCTTAGCGCATATGAACAAAGTTTTCAGCGCATAGGATAACACATTGCGAGTTTACTCAATAATTACATCTTTGGGGCACTCATCTGCAATCTTGCGGGCACCCTTCAGGACACTCTTATAGTGCATTTCGGGCGTACGATACTCCTTGCCCGCCGGCGGCGCGTCCGTCAGAAGCCTCTCAGCATCCAGCCTGCCCCAGTGCACCTTTGCGCGGGCAAGGGCCCGACGGGCACCTTCAATGCAGGCGGAGCGCTTGATGACCTCCACCCAAGGGCACGCATCCACCAGCCGCCGCACGAGGCCGAAGTAGCTCCCAGGCATGGCCTCCCCAGGCCACAGCCGGACTATGAGGCCCTTCATGGCCTGCTCGGCTACCTTGTGGAGCTCGACCAGCTGCTTCAGCTGGTCGCTAGGGGGCACCTTATGTCCGGCCTTAGCATACTGAGACCAGAAGACCTTCTCCATCGAACTCCCCTCCTCGGCTCGGTAGAACGCGGCGGCATCGGATATGCTGGGAGGCAGATCTGCAAACGCCCCTGGAGAGCTCCGAATTCGGGTAAGTAGCAGGTAATTTACATTCACATGCTTGCTTTGCATGAAAAATGCCTTACCCGCTGCTATTTTCTTCACCGCCTCAATCTCCTGGAGGGACTTATGGGCCTCGGCCTTAGCGGCTTTGGCACTTTCAAGAGCCGAGGCAAGCTCGGACTCTCGAGTCTTCAAGTCGCGCTCCAAACTCTCATGCTTTTCCATGAGAGCCTGGAGCTCTTGCCGCACCTCCGCCACCCGCGCCTCCTGCTTCTCTCGCTCCGCTTGTTCCATGGACGCATTGAGTTCGGCCGCGGACATGGCCTCCTTCAGGGTCGCTACCTCATTCGTGGCCCCTGCAGTACCCACGTTATCCTTGTTATTTCTATTGCAACCAAAATCCTTTTCTGTAAGGTACAAATTTCATAGTGGTGTTCTCACCTTCTTTGTCCTCGAGCTGCCTCTTGGCAAGGCCGAGCTCTCGCTCGGACCGCTCAAGGTCCTGCTTCAAAGCACCGACCTCCGCAGTCAATGCGGCAGAGGTCAGCAGCGCAGCCTGCAAACCCATATTGACATAATTTTTAGCACTCCTGCATATATCTTTTTTAGATCCTCAGTCCGGTTTTTCTTTCCGAACACCGAACCGAGCATCAGGGGCTACTGTCTATGCGGTATCACATTACATATTTTAAACTTCTTACCTCAAAGCCTGTTAGAAGGCTACTGCAAGCTTCGGTCGACAGTGCGATGCTCTTCCTCGATGGAAGCGCCGTTGAGCGCCTCCAACAAGTTGTCCGACGCCTCCGGTTGGACGGAGGCTGTCGGCGTCACGGTCTTGCCCTTCTTACGAAGGGGCCGCCTGCCGGACTCCGGAACCACTGCAGGTACCGACATGGAGTCCGGCGCAAAGTCCGGGAGGCTGCCTTGCGGCACCTCCGGAGCCTCCTCCTGATGGGTCCCCTCCTGGGATCCCACCTCGGCATCGTCAGCATCACGAGGGGTGGAGGCGGTCGGAATGGAATCCACGTCCGACGGAGCCAAGGACCCGCTCGATGAAGCGGGAAGATTATCATCGGCCGGACTACAGGTAGTATGCGGCATTAGAAGGACACTACGTGGCACAAAAGAGAAATTACAAATCGCTCAGGAATCCGGATACTTACGATCTTGCCAGGGGCTTGGCCCTTGAGGGCCACTCCTCGTCGCCGTTGTTGGCGTTGGTGGATCTATCCAGAGGAAGGGTCCTTCCCCTCTTGGACCCTTCGGCCTCCCCCGTTGGGAAAGCCTTCCTCTTCCTCTCTCCCCCCTCCTGGGGAGAGTCTTCTTTCTCCTCCTCGCCTTCGGGGGAGGAGTCTGCCTCGGAGTCATCGGACGATGAGTCCGATACCACCTGGCGCCGGAAACTCCTTCGGGTTCCCGTGGCCTTCTTCTTGGCCTTCTTCTCCGGCACCACATAAAGTGCCGGGACTAGCAGCCCCGTTAAACGGGCATCCGCTGGTTCTTCGGGGAGGGGAGCCGGACAGTTAACCTGTCCGGACGTCCTCTGCCAGTCCTGTTAAAGGCATTGGGAATTTTAGATCCCACATAGAGTCAAACTATGAAAGAAATACGTGTCCCATAAAGGATAACTTACCGCACCGGCCGGGCATTTCGTGCTGAATCCGCGATCTTCAGTCGCGGATGCGGGGGCTTCTCCCCCCTTGAACAACACCCTCCAGGCAGCTTCGTACGTTGTGTCGAAGAGCCCACTAAGGGTCCGGTGCTGTGCCAGATCGAACTCCCACAAATTGAAGGCCCGTTGTTGGCAGGGGAGAATCCGGCGGACGAGCATGACCTGGATGACGTTGACAAGCTTGAGCTTCTTGTTCACCAAGGTCTGGAGACAGGACTGGAGTCCGGTCAGCTCCTCCGAACTACCCCATAGCAAGCCCTTCTCTTTCCAGGAGGTGAGCTGCATAGGGGCACCAGATCTGAACTCGGGGGCCGCTGCCCATTTAGGGTCACGCGGCTCGGTGATGTAGAACCACCCCGATTGCCACCCCTTGACGGACTCCACGAAGGCCCCCTCGAGCCAGGTGACGTTGGGCATTTTGCCCACCATGGCGCCTCCGCACTCCGCTTGGACGCCCTTCACAACCTTCGGCTTGACATTGAAGGTCTTGAGCCACAAGCCAAAGTGGGGCTGGATGCAGAGGAAGGCCTCGCACACGACGATAAACGCCGAGATGTTGAGGATGAAGTTTGGCGCCAGATCGTGGAAGTCCAGGCCGTAGTAGTACATGAGCCCCCGGACGAAGGGATGAAGTGGGAAGCCCAGTCCGCGGAGGAAGTGGGGAAGGAATACGACCCTCTCATGGGACCTGGGGGTGGGGATGAGCTGCCCCTCGTCGGGCAGCCGGTGCGCGATGTCGCTGGAAAGGTATCCGGCGCCGCGCAGCTTTTCGATGTGCCCCTCCGTAACGGAGGAGGCCAACCACTTGCCTCCTGCTCCGGACATGGATGGAGAAGGTCGAGGCGAGATGTGCGGACTTGGGCGCTGGAGCTCGAGTGCGCGGAGATGGATAAGCAAAGGAGGAAGAAGGCGTAGGTAAAAAGGTGGATCCTTATCCCCTTATATATGGGCGGACGAAGACTATGCGTCCCCACCGGCCTGGTAAAAGTCGCTTATCTCCCAAGCGCCACCATCAATGGCGCGGTTGGGTTACCCACGTCCGTATTGATGGGAATCCCGAAATAAGGGGAACACGATCTCTTTTCGACAAGACGTGCCAAGGAAACCGCTTCGCTAAATGCGTTGAGGTGGTATAATAAAAAATGATTCAAGTAAAGGCTTGGTGGTGGTGTGACGTCATGCCACGAAATACGTCAGCAGATTGAACTTGTGTACATATTATTCTCTCTATGGTGGAATGTGGAATTTATTTTGCAGAGCCGGACACTATCCTGGTGTTCACAATCTTCTATGAATTATTCGAAGGAGGAACCCACCTTGCAATGCCGGACAATATGCGCGCCGGACTCATCGTCATTGAAGCCTGGTTCAGGGGCTATCGAGGGAGTCCTGGACTAGGGGGTGTCCGGACAGCCGGACTATCATCGGCCGGACTCCAAGACTATGAAGATACAAGATTGAAGACTTCTTCCCGTGTCCGGATGGGACTTTCCTTGGCGTGGAAGGCAAGCTTGGCGATACGGATATGTAGATCTCCTACCATTGTAACCGACTCTGTGTAACCCTAGCCCTCTCCGGTGTCTATATAAACCGGAGGGTTTAGTCCGTAGGACACACAACCATTACAACAATCATACCATAGGCTAGCTTCTAGGGTTTAGCCTCCTTGATCTCGTGGTAGATCCACTCTTGTACTACCCATATCATCAATATCAATCAAGCAGGAGTAGGGTTTTACCTCCATCGAGAGGGCCCGAACCTGGGTAAAAACATCGTGTCCGCTCCTGTTACCATCCGCCTAGACGCACAGTTCGGGACCCCCTACCCGAGATCCGCCGGTTTTGACACCGACACCCGGCCTCTCCCTCCTCTCTGTCTTCCTCGGTGCGCCACCGCGTGCACACGCGCCTGCGCTCGGCTGCGCTCACCCGCGCCTGGCGCCGCGCCCCGGCTCCCTCGTTGCTACTCCTCTGCCACCCGGGCCTGCTCTTCGTCGGTCCCTCACTCCGTCTCCCCCCACGCCGGCCGACCACCACTGCCGCCCTGGCCATTGGCCTCGCCCCGCTCCTGCACTCGCCTGCGCCGGAGATGCCGCCACGCCCGCGGCCATCTCCGGCGCTCCGACCCCCGCGCCCTGCTCCCCTCGCCTTAGTCCCGCACCTCCGTCGCCTTCCCTGGCCGGCGTTGTGGGCGCTGGCGATCACGCTGTTGGTCTTGCCACAGGCCAGCGCCCGGGCTGCCTATCGGGCGCTCGTGGCCGTGCCCCTGCGCCCGCACCGCCCGGTGCCCGCTAAGGCCCCTAGGGCCAATGACAAGTGGGGCCTGCCCCAGAACAGTTTTAAAAAAAGATTAAAAATAAATAATAGTAATAATAATAATAATAGTAATAATAAAAATATAGTTAATTAATTAATAAATTAACTAAGTTAATTAACTTAATTAATCATATTTAGTTAACCTAATTAATGATTGTTAATTAATTAAACAGTAATTAGATTAGTTAAATCCTAATTAGAATAAACAGAGTATGACCTGCGGGACCCACACGTCAGATTGACCCAGTCAACGCACTGTTGACTGCTGACATCATGCTGCGTCAGCATGCACTATTCTGGATAATGTTAGAATTAAATAGATAATAATTTAGAAAATGATTAAATTCTTTTTTAAATTAATATAAAATAAACCGTAACTCGGATGGAAAAACTTTGTACAGGAAAGTTGCTCAGAACGGAGAGCCGAATCCAGATACGCAGCCCGTTCGTCCACCACACATCCTTAACTTATCGAACACACAACTTTCCCCCTTTGGATCACCTATCCGAAAACGCGAAACACCGGGGATACTTTCCCGGATGTTTCCCTCTTTCGCCGGTATCACCTACTATCGCGTTAGGGCACACCTAACACCGCTCATTGTCATGTCGTGCATCGTCATGCTTACGTTTGCATTGTATTTACTGTTTCTTCCCCCTCTTCTCTCCGGTAGACTAGGAGACCGACGCTGCTGCTGCCCAGTTCAACTACGGTGTTGACGACCACTCCTTCTTGCCTGAGCAACCAGGCAAGCCCCCCCCCCTTGATCACCAGATATCGCCTATTCTTCTCTCTACTGCTTGCATTAGAGTAGTGTAGCATGTTACCGTTCGGTTAATCCTATTCTGTTGCATAGCCTATCATTGTTGCTACAGTTGTTGATACCTTACCCGCAATCCTAAATGCTTAGTATAGGATGCTAGTTTATCATCATTGGCCCTACATTCTTGTCAGTCTGCCTTGCTATACTATCGGGCCGTGATCACTCGAGAGGTGATCACGGGTATATACAATACATACCTACATACTATACAGATGGTGACTAAAGTCGGGTTGGCTCGTTGAGTATCCGCAAGTGATTCCCATGTGGGGGCTGAAAGGACAGGTGGCTCCATCCCGGTAGAGGTGGGCCTGGGTTCCTGACGGCCCCCGACTGTTACTATGTGGCAGAGCGACAGGGCAGGTCGAGACCACCTAGGCGAGAGGTGGGCCTGGCCCTGGTCGACGTCCGTGGTTACTTCAAAATAACACGCTTAACGAGTTCTTGGTATTTGATCTGAGTCTGGCCACTGGCCTATACGCACTAACCAACTACGCGGGAACAGTTATGGGCACTCGACGTCGTGGTATCAGCCGAATCCTTCTTGACGTCAGCGACTGAGCGGCGCGCGCCGGGTTGGACTGCGTAACGCAACTTCCTTTGTAATGGAGGTTGCTAGGTCTGCTCACCAGCCACGTACGCAATGTGCAGGTGTGCAATTGGCGATGGACCCAGACCCCTGCGCGCATAGGATTTAGACCGGCGTGCTGACCTCTCTGTTGTGCCTAGGTGGGGCTGCGACATGTTGATCTTCCGAGGCCGGGCATGACCCAGGAAAGTGTGTCCGGCCAAAAGGGATCGAGCGTGTTGGGTTATGTGGTGCACCCCTACAGGGAAGTTTATCTATTCGAATAGTCGTGTCCCTCGGTAAAAGGACGACCCGGAGTTGTACCTTGACCTTATGACAATTAGAACCGGATACTTAATAAAACACACCCAGACAAGTTCCACAGACAACCCGGTGATTGCTTTTCCATAGGGCGACGAGGGGAGGATCGTCGGGTAGGATTATGCTATGCGATCCTACTTGGAGGACTTCAATCTACTCTCTTCTACATGCTGCAAGACGGAGGCTGCCAGAAGCGTAGTCTTTGATAGGACTAGCCATCTCCCTCTTATTCTAGCATTCTGCAGTTCAGTCCATTGATATTGCCTCCTTACACATATACCCATGCATATGTAGTATAGCTCCTTGCTTGCGAGTACTTTGGATCAGTACTCACGGTTGCTTTTCTCCCTCTTTTCCCCCTTTTCCTTCTACCTGGTTGTCGCAACCAGATGCCGGAGCCCAGGAGCCAGACGCCACCATCGACGACGACTTCTACTGCACTAGAGGTGCCTACTACTACGTGCAGGCCGCTGACGACGACCAGGAGTAGTTAGGAGGATCCCAGGCAGGAGGCCTGCGCCTCTTTCGATCTGTATCCCAATTTGTGCTAGCCATCTTATGGCAACTTGTTTAACTTATGTCTGTACTCAGATATTGTTGCTTTCGCTGACTCGTTTATGATCGAGCACTTGTATTCGAGCCCTCGAGGCCCCTGGCTTGTAATATGATGCTTGTATGACTTATTTTACTTTTAGAGTTGTGTTGTGATATCTTCCCGTGAGTCCCTGATCTTGATCGTACACGTTTGCGTGCATGATTAGTGTACGATTGAATCGGGGACGTCACATCGCAGCACTCCGGTGGTCAGCTAAAAAAAGAGATGGGAGAGAGGATGCGACAAGAAAAGTGGTGGCGCGTGCTGAAAAAAAATGGCTGAGAGCACCTCCTATGAAAGAAATAAGATGGATGGAGCAAAAGCAGTGCATGGGCCCCATGCTACAGGAGCGAACATGGGCGCTGGATTTATTCTAATCTTGCATGAGACCGGCCGATGCGCCGGTGTTAAACGTTTCCTATTTGGGAAACCTAGCCTGTGATCTGCCTCCTCCTCCGTGTGACGTGTGCGTGCGGATCCTTTGCATCTCTCTTTCTACGACATCATGTGTGTTGCAAAATTACCTTCCATAACAACAACCATACTGTAGAAAATAAAGACGAAAAGAAAACTGCAAATATTTTCTGTAACATTGTCTGTGTTGCAATCTTTTCCCCGCAACAACACTCATGTTGCAAAAATAGTGAAGAAAACAAATCTACAACATCATCTATGTCACAAAAGATTTCTGAAACATAAGTGTGGCTGCCTAGCCCCCGTTCCGGTGGTGCATCTAGCATCTTCGGTGTGCGCGTGGAGATGTGTCTCCAGTGGATATGCCTTTGGTGGATTTGTTCGGATCTGTTCGTCGTTCGTCTACGTTCGTGTGTCTTCAGGTTGGATCCTTTCGATCTACGCTACTCTTCATCGGCAGTGGTTGCTGTTCTGAAGCACTTGGTCCTATAGGACCTTAGCACGATGACTTTCCTACTGTCTACTACAATAAGTTTTTCTCGGCTCCGGTGAGGGAGGGGCGATGACGGCGGCATGCTTCGGCTTGCTTTAGTGTTTGTAGTCGTCGGTCTATGAATTTGAATGTAATTTTTATTATTTTTGGTGTTCGTTGTACTACCATGATTGAAGATGAATAGATCGGAAGTATTTCCCGCAAAAAAAAATCTATGTTGCAAAAGATCTGGATAGCTGTACATCTTTTTTTTTTTGCATGGTAGATAGCTGTACATCTGATGTTTGCTCCCGAGACGGCGTAGCGTGGCCCATAATATTTTCGCTGTAAAAAAAAGAGCAGTAGGATAATATTTTCGTTGTTAAAAAAAGAGCAATACGTATAATATTTTCAATTCCCGCTTCTCGTCGCCTTTTCCAAAATTCTTCGTGCTCTCCACCTCCTTCCTTCCCGAGGAAGACTCCGACCCTCTGCCCCCCTTCTCCCGGAAGAAACCCCGCACCGGAACCGCAAAACCCCAGCCCACCCACCCAAAATTTCGACAACTCCGCCTCCCCCCTCCGTTCCCCTCCAAACATCTTCCAGAACCCGAGGAGGCGGAGGGCACCGGAGGCGAAGGCGAAGGCGAGAGATGTCGGCGAAGCTGCGGGTGGAGGAGCTGCGCGCCGAGCTGCAGCGCCGCGGCCTCGACGCCTCCGGCACCAAGCCGGCGCTGGTGAGCCGCATTCCCCTGTCGAAAACTTCTCTAGCAGTCACGAACGGACCGACCGGTGGCTGCCTCGCGCTAGGGTTCTTCTCCCACACCCCCGCCGCCCCCCCATCCCCCCTCTCGCCGCACCCCTCCAATCTATTGTATCCCGTGCCTCTCTCCCGGCGGCGGAGGCGTAGCGAGGCGAGACGGCCGCTGTGGGGCGTGCGCGGCTCGGCGGGCTGACGAAGCGCGGGGTTGGGGGCCGGGGGTCAAGGACGGGCTGTGGCTGTCTGAGCGCGCGCGCGCGCACAGGCGGTAGCAGCAGTCACGGGCTGTTTGCGCTCCTTTTCTCTGAATTTTGCCTCGATGGCACCAGTAGCAGAGTCACGGACAGGGGCAGCAAATCTCTCTGAATTAACGGATTTCCCCCTCTGTCTGTTTGCGTCATCTAGCTGCGATCCGCTGGCCAGCATTTGCTGTTGCGTGCACAGTTTAGTTGCCTGAATGCGCGCACCATGTGCTTGTGCAAATGTGTATATATGCCCACACCCGCTTCGCTCTTGTGATGTGTATCTTTGTGCTTACAAACGTTGGCACGTATGGGGATTGCGTTGTGACTTACGTCCTGCAATTCCTTCTCCACTAGGTGCTTAGGCTGGACGCTGCAATCCGTGAGGAAGAGAAGGAGGCGGCTTCTGCAGCTGAGATATGTAATGTAGATGGCATAGACGGTGTGGTCATGGATGGCAAAGCAGAAAGCAAGAGCAGAAGGAAGAGGAAGAGGCATGGTGAAGGTGAAAATGAGGAGGAAAATGCCATTTTGGATGCAGCAAAGCTACAGAGCATGGCCTATCGTGAGCTGCAGGCTTTGGCCAAGGCACGGGGGCTCAATGCTAATGGGGGCAAGAAGGATGTTCTACAGAGGTTGCTCCCCAGCCCTGCTACTTCTGTTGTGGATTGTGGTATTCAGGACAAGAAGGAAGTAGCAGAAGGTTTGTTTGTCTATTAATTTCCTTATATTGGTTATTGTGTGGTAGGCTCTGAATGTTACCTGAGTATTAACTGTTCACTGTGTATTGGACTATTGGTGCAGCTGATGATGGGAAGGATGAGTTGACAAAGAAAAAAATGGTCACAGATGTGATGCTGGATGCGGCACAGCTACAGGGCATGGGCTACCGGGAGCTGCAGGCATTGGCCAAGGCACGGGGACTCGCAGCGAATGGGATCAAGAAGGATGTTATTGAGAGGTTGCTATCAACCGCTGCTAATTCTGTGGCAGTTGCAGATGGTGGTTTCCAGGACAAGAAGAAACTTGCAAAAGGTTGTTGATCTATTAATTTCTTGTATTGGTCACCGGAGGGTGAGGTTTGAACTTTACCTGTGCAACTGTTTTTTGGCATGGTGTTTATGCATTTTGTTGGTGCAGGTGGTGTTGGGGAGGTTGAAGAGGAGGTGAAAAAGGAGAAGATTGTCAAAGCCACGAAGAAAGGTGCTGCTGTGCTGGATGAGCACATCCCTGACGATATAAAAATGACCTATCATGTATTGCAAGTGGTGCGTGAGTTCATTATTGGATAATTTTTCTTACCCATATTGTACCTTGGATGTGTGCACTTCAATTGAAACCATGGTTCACTGAATTCCTATGTCCTATGCAGTATGCATGCTGAGTGAGTTCAGATCAAAACATGATCTATCCATGAATGTCAAACTTAGACAATGCAAAACATGATCTCTCATGAATGTCAAACTTAGACAATTCCTCCAACCAAATTAAATATTCTCATTCATATGGTATCTGATGCATTACATCATGTTCAGGTTGTCACTTTGGCTGTAAATATTCATAGATGTGATAGCCTATGGCGGCACCCAAATATACCATCTTAGCAAGCCTAATTTTACCATGTGTTTAGAGAATAGACCAACAAAAACTTTCACTGGCATCTTTCATGTATCATCTTAGTATTCACTATGTAGTATGTACAGTAGCTAAAAAGCATTCATCTTAGCATTCACTATGTACAGTAGCTACCTTGAACGGTTATTTGTTCTTTCTACTATTTTGTTCACATCTTCGTTATACATATTCTGTTGCAGGGTGACGAGATTTATGATGCCACCTTGAACCAGACTAATGTTGGAGACAACAATAATAAGTTCTATATCATTCAAGCTTTAGGTTTGTCCTGCAACTGCAAGTCACTGTTGCTTACTAGCACCAGCACCACGAACCTATGAATGATGGGTAACATTCAATAGAAAATTAATTAGTGTTTGTTAACTGCAGAATCTGATGCTGGTGGAAGCTTCATGGTTTTCAATAGATGGGGGAGAGTAGGGGCACGAGGTCAACAAAAGCTACATCCCTGTTCATCACGAGACGAAGCAATAGACGAGTTTGAGGGGAAGTTTGAGGGCAAAACAAAAAACAGTTGGTCCGACCGCAAGAATTTTGAGTGTTATGCAAAGAAATACACGTGGCTTGAAATGGACTATGGTGAAGTCGACAAGGAAACAGTGAGATTTGGCTTTTAGTACTTACGTTGCAGTTTAGCACCTTTGTTGTTTTTAATCCTGTGGCCTTCAAATTTCAGACCCAGGTTCAAAAGAAAGGTTCCATTACTGATCATTTAAAAGAGACAAAGCTTGAAACTCGAACTGCCCAATTTATATCCCTCATTTGCAATATAAGTATGATGAAGCAGCAAATGATGGAAATTGGTAAGTAACTTGACAGTTGCTGCTTTTTCAACTGACATGAGCATCATAACATTCATCTGTTACAGTGAGCTTCTTATCTGTGTTTATATGCTAATCTGATATATTGTTAGCGCTCTGCAATCTTCAATGATGTATCACCACCTTCATGTTCTGATGTGCCCCCATACCTGTATCTGTAGAACTTAGGTTTCTATGATCCAGGAGTTATAACTAGTTAGTTTTAGGAACTGAATACAAAGAGTTAATGGCCATACTAGAAATACATATGATCATCTGCTCAACTACTGGAGTTGGATTAATTCGTTTGAAAAAGATCTTTTATGTTCTATGTTGTCCCAAAAGTTTTCGTTCTTTGTTTTTGACAGGTAGATACCTGTTACTTACTCATGTAGCATTTACTTTTACTAATTCATCCTGCCTAACCAATTAGGTTATAATGCTGATAAACTTCCCCTTGGAAAGCTAAGCAAATCTACAATACTTAAGGTGAGTTATTTTGATGCATCTTTCCTTGGAATTATCAATTCAGAATGCATATTACGTGTTGAAGAAAATCGCACATCAGTAACATGAACTCTAGGACGTCCTTTAGATTTAAATCGGTATGCGGTAACAGTTTGCATTTTGAGGTCTTGGTTTCATTTTCCATCATCTTGTCCTTTCTCTCTATTTTGATGGTGACTTTTCAAAGCTTTCCACAGGGCTATGATGTTTTGAAGAGGATTTCCAATGTTATTTCAAGGGCAGACAGAAGACAGCTTGAACAATTGACTGGGTGGGTCCATCTTCTATTTTTATCTGACTGCAACCATTAAATATAACAATTAAACATGCCAATTGTTTTTAGTGAAAGCTAGTTCAGGGTAAACATCGTCAGGTTTCATTTTTGATAAAATGGTTCGGTCACTAGGATGGACTACAGTTAATGGCTGTTTTGCCTATGTAGCATAGACTTATAAGGATCTGCAGCATGTAATGATGATAATTGTGCAATGCACGACATCATTCACCATATTTGTATGTCATGTTATTTAAAGACCTGTATTTACTACAATTTCTTATATTACCTTTGCTACAGGGAATTCTACACCGTGATTCCTCATGACTTTGGTTTTAAAAAGATGCGTGAGTTCCAAACTTTCTAGATTAACTGAACTTACAGCCAGTATTTAGCATATCCGGCTATATTTTATACCTTGTAGGAGCAAATCTGATCTTCTAACAAATTTATCTGACAGGTGAATTCCTTATCGACACTCCTCAGAAATTAAAAGCTAAGCTGGAAATGGTAATAGTATTACTATGTTCAGCATGTTCGGCTTAATCTCAGCATTTTAACTGTCATGAGTTGTTAAAATCGTATGCTCAACAAATGATTCTTTTCAAGAAAACTTTCGAAACAATGAATCTTCTAATATTTATGTTATTTGTTATGTTCTAGTCTCTATCATGTACACTACTGTCTAAGGAAAGAAACTTACCTGTCATCCATCTCAAAAGAGCTATCAGGGTTGTTCAAAATTTATGTGGATTGTAGTTTCACATTTAAATTGTTTTCTTGCAAATATTCATATTTGTATGCCACTATGAATTGCACCGTTGTCTCTATTGCCTCCCATTTCTATGTAATCTCTTCTCAGTGTTATTTTGTTGCTTTTTCTTAGGTTGAAGCCCTTGGGGAGATTGAAATTGCAACTAAGCTTCTGGAGGATGATTCAAGTGACCAGGCATGATACTTTGCAAATAAATCTGTTTAAAGATATTGAACTCTGGAGTTACATCATTTGCAAATTCTTTATTTATCTTTGATTTTCAAGCCTGTGGTTCATGTGATTATGCACAACATGCTTTCATACTGTCTTGGATAACCAAAACTGTGATATGAATTTCTACTTGTTGCTTAAACTTGTTTTCCCATTGTTTTAAGTAACTAAAGCATCTTTGTGCTTGTATACCCTTTGCACATGTTGCAACCTAACTGCAACATGTTCTGGAATGTAGGAGGATCCACTGTATGCTCGATACAAGCAACTTCATTGTGACTTTACGCCTCTTGAAGTTCATTCAAAAGAGTACTCTATGGTAATACTTCTACAAATAATCTCGACCCACAATGATATTTACGCCTCTTAAAATTACATATTGCTCGCCAGGTGCATGAAGTTGCAACTGTCATTATAACAACTTAAGTGGGGATATCTTTAGCATTTTCTTCATTTAGAATGTCTGAGTACTTACTTCTTATCCACTACATTTATTCTTTTTATCTTGTGAATGTTGATGTTTGTCAAGTTTTCTCTTGAAGGATTTTGGGTTTAACCATGTTTGAAATTCTCTGCTGTCCAGATAAAAACATATCTGACGAATACACATGGCAAAACACACTCGGGTTATACTATTGACATTTTACAAATGTTTAAGGTGTCAAGACATGGTGAAACAGAGCGGTTTCAGAAGGTCAGTGGGTCTTCCTAATCCACTGTGTCTAAGCATTTCAAGAGAAATTGCTATAAATGTCTATTTCTCAAAATATTCTTGCAGTTTGCTAGTGCAGGAAACAGGATGCTTTTATGGCATGGTTCTCGGCTGTCCAACTGGGCTGGGATATTTTCTCAGGGTAATGCTATCCACGATTGTCATTGAAGCTTTTTATTCATAAGTATAGAGATAGATTTGTTTGTTTGTTTTATGAGTTATGACATACTAGTTGTTGTTCCTAGTTCCCGGAAATAGCATTTGGGTCCCATCAAATGTACATTAAGATTAATTTACCTTCATCTGCATGAATTTGTGCTTCAGTATTATCTGAATGTATTTTCTGGTGGAGCCTCTCTTATGTTAACCGCCTTTGTTTATAGCCTCAACTGTTTGTTAGTATAATGAATGGCAGTTTTAAAAATAACATGATTCTTGCTCCCAGGTTTGAGAATTGCTCCTCCTGAAGCGCCTGTTACTGGCTACATGTTTGGAAAAGGGGTTTACTTTGCCGATATGTTCTCCAAGAGTGCAAACTACTGCTATGCTTCACAAACATCTAGATCTGGGGTGCTGCTTCTATGTGAGGTCTGTTTATCGTTGTCACCTCCAAGTCCAAGATATCAGGATCTGGGATTTTGCATGTTAGATGTTAGCCCAAGCATTGTATTATTCACCTCATCTTATCCATGATTGAGTGTTGGTTTCAAGAGCCCAACCATTTTTGTGTGGTATTCATGTGTTGATGACTTGCATTTCTGTGTGTGGTCTGCTTTTAACTTTCCTCAACTTACATCTGTCAGGTTGCACTGGGCGATATGAATGAACTACTAAATGCGAAATACGATGCTGATAACCTGCCCAAGGGGAAACTGAGGTCAGTTTCTGATGCAACATGCTTTCGATCAATTTCAAAGCTCATTCGATTTGAAAAGCAACACCAGTTCTACATTATGTCCTTACTTAAAAAATCAAGTCTTTAATTAGTTAATACTATTCGCTGACCACACAGGATCAGACAGGGGATCATATTGATGTGTGTAAAGTGCACAATTCTATCAATTAGAACCTCCTCAGAAGCTTATAGTGTTTCTGTTTCAGGACGACGCAATGAAAATAGAACATGATTATCAGCAAGATCCATTTCTGCACATAAATATTTCTGTACTTGATTAATAGCATAAATATTGCTGTTGCTGCCTGATACGAGTATGAGAAACATCTGGTTGCAATCATTTCGATGCAGTACCAAAGGAGTTGGCCAGATGGCACCAGCGGACTCGAAGGTCACTGAGGATGGCGTTGTTGTTCCACTCGGAAAACCCAAAGAGGAACCTTCAAAGAGGGTACGTTGTTTTGTTCACTTCGTTGGTACACTGTTGTAATCCAACCCCGTAGAAATACAGGAGCACTACGATGATTAACCATGTCTCTGGTTGCAGGGTAGCTTGCTGTACAATGAGTACATTGTTTACAACGTAGAGCAGATCAGGATGCGGTACGTGCTCCATGTTTCCTTTAACTTCAAGGGAGGACGGTAGACCAGTCTCGTGGGAAGCTGGAAGCAGGAGGCAATGATGCGGGACCTCCATCGTAGCAAACCACTTTTGTGTAGATTGTTAGTGTAGGTGGTTTTTATCTTCAGGGGACTCGTTTTGTTGAGCAAATGTTTAAGCCTTTGCTCCCGTTTTAATGCCTCTCCTCGCATTTTAATGCCGGTTCCAGGCTTCCAGACTTGATGGCTGATGCTGCGTGTGTATTTAATGGCGATCTATTTTCTCAACGACTATGCATTTCTTTATGGACAGCAGCCAAAGTGAACGCACCCTGATGAACAGTAAAATCTGGAGAAGTAGCAAAACCTTGTTTTCTTCGATGCAGCATGGGACGTCCCGTGCATGGATCAGCCGCTTGATTTAGATGGACATTCGGATACATGCACACCACTTCTACTCCCTCCGTTCCTAAATACTCCCTTTGTCTGAAGAAGCTTGTCCCTCAAATGGATGTACCCCATTGTTGGAGCCAGGTAGCGCCTGCCCCTCCCCGCGGCCTTCCTCCAGCGGCCCCTTCCCCGCGGCAATCTTCCACCACTGCCGGAGCCAATGTGAGGTTTTGTTCTTTTTCTGTTTAGGTTTAGGTTAGTACTAGGTTTAGGTTTAGATAATTAGAAGAAGAAGAAAGATGAAAAGAAAAACAAGAAGTTTAGGTTAGTACTAGGTTTAAAGAAGCAGCGTGTTGATTTCTTGAGTGAGCTCGGTAGCTGCGTGGGAGTTGAGGTGGCTTGCTTTCCTCGAGGAAGTAGTGACGTCGGCGAGCAGCCTCAATCGTAGCGGTTATATTGGGAGCGGAGGGAGGCAATGATTGTGGTGGCTAACTATCGACGATTACGTAGGCCACGATACACATGATCCCATTAGTTACTGGCCAACATTAGAGGGACATGATGGTCAACAGCAGAGGTATGTACACTGTTGGGGTGGGGGGGGGGGGGCAGCGCCCCCCACACTTGGAAGGAGTTGTGAAGAATTATTTTGGGGCTAGGGGCTTGGATTGGAAAGGAACCAGTCTCCCCCCAAAATCTTGAAGATTGGTCGGGATTCCGCATCTGGTGCAGGTAGCGGCGGTTGGTGCAGGGGTGTTCTTTACCGGGTAGGTGGGGGTCGTAGGGCATGTCGGACAGGTCGGGCAGTGCAGACATAGGGATGCCGATATCGGCGGTGAATCCGTGGCAATGAGGGCGACTGTAAGAGGGGGGGGGGGGAGTGGTACTGGCAGGTGTTGGTTGAGCTTGGCAGCTGCGTGGGAGTGGAGGTGGCTTTCTTCCTATGAGAAAGTAGTAAGTTGGCGACATGTCTCGATGGCAGCAGTTATATTGGGAGCAGAGGCAAACATTGGCTTGGCTAACTACCAGCGATTACATAGGCCATGACACATGTATCTCATTTCTCACCGACCCATGTTAGAGGGACATGATGGCCAACAATGGAGGTATGTACACTCCTGTGTATGTGTGTGTGTGTGTGGGGGGGGGGGGCACCGCCCCCCCATTTGGAACAAGTTGTAGAAATCTTTTTTTTGGGGGGGGGGGGGGGTGGATTGGTAAGAAATTAGCCCCCCCTCAAATAATGAAGTTTGGCTGGGATTCCGCATCTAGTGGAGGTGGCGGTGGCGGGTGCGAGAATCTTGTGGGTCAAGCAGGTGGGGGCCGTGGGGGCACTGTGAGCACTCTGGGCATAGGGCGGCTGGTATATGAAGTCAATCCAAGGCAGCCGAGGGCGGTTGGGAGAGGAGGGGAGTGGTACCGGCATGTGTTGGTCTCTTGAGCAAGCTCAGTAGCTGCATGGGAGTGGTGTCTTGCTTTCCTTGAGAAAATAGCGAGTGACCGACCTCGATCATAGCGGTTATATTGGGACCAGAGGGGAGAAAATGAGGGTTGGCTAGCTGCCAGTGATTACGTAGGCCATGGCGCGCTGGTATCTCGTTAATCACTAGCCCATGTTAGAGGGACATGATGGCCAACAACGGAGGTTTGTACAATATTGTTTGTGTGTGTGTGTGTGGGGGGGGGGGGGGGGGGGCGCTGATGGTATAATACACCGGGGTGTCTCTCAGAAGGGAGCCCAACAGTTGGCCTCCCATGGGACCCAAACGGCCTAGAACGAAGCCCAACGATATGAGGGAGCTGTTGGAAATATGCCCTAGAGGCAATAATAAAAGGATTATTATATTTCAATGTTCATGATAATTGTCTTTTGTTCATGCTATAACTGTATTATCCGGAAATCGTAATACACGTGTGAACACTTAGACCCAATGAGTCCCTAGTGAGCCTCTAGTTGACTAGCTCGTTATGATCAATAGATAGTCATGGTTTCCTGACTATGGACATAGGATGTCGTTGATAACGGGATCACATCATTAGGAGAATGATGTGATGGACAAGACCCAATCATAAGCATAGCATAAAAGATCGTATAGTTCGTTTGCTAGAAGCTTTGCCAATGTCAAGTATCTATTCCTTCGACCATGAGATCGTGTAACTCCCGGTTACCGTAGGAGTGCCTTGGGTGTATCAAACGTCACAACGTAACTGGGTGACTATAAAGGTGCATTACAGGTATCTCCGAAAGTATCTGTTGGGTTGACACGGATCGAGACTGGGATTTGTCACTCCGTATAACGGAGAGGTATCTCTGGGCCCACTCGGTAATGCATCATCATAATGAGCTCAATGTGACCAAGGTGTTGGCCACGGGATCATGCATTACGGTACGAGTAAAGTGACTTGCCGGGTAACGAGACTGAACAAGGTATTGGGATACCGACGATCGAGTCTCGGGCAAGTAACGTACCGATTGACAAAGGGAATTGTATACAGGGTTTGATCGAATCCTCGACATCGTGGTTCAACCGATGAAATCATCGAGGAGCATGTGGGAGCCAACATGGATATCCAGACCCCGCTGTTGGTTATTGCCCGAGAGTCGTCTCGGTCATGTCTGCGTGTCTCCCGAACCCGTAGGGTCTACACACTTAAGGTTCGGTGACGCTAGGGTTAGTAGGAAGTCAAGTATGTGACCACCGAATGTTGTTCGGAGTCCCGGATGAGATCCCGGACGTCACGAGGAGTTCCGGAATGGTCCGGAGGTAAAGATTTATATATGGGAAGTCCTGTTTCGGGCATCGGGACAAGTTTCGGGGTTATCGGTATTGTACCGGGACCACCGGAGGGGTCCCGGGGGCCCACCGGGTGGGGCCACCTGCCCCGGGGGGCCACATGGGCTGTAGGGGGTGCGCCTTGGCCTGCATGGGCCAAGGGCACCAGCCCCACATAGGCCCATGCGCCTAGGGTTCAAGGGGGCAAGAGTCCTAGGAGGGGAAGGCACCTCCTAGGTGCCTTGGGGGGGAGGGAAACCCCCCTTGGCCGCCGGCCCCCTAGGAGATTGGATCTCCTAGGGCCGGCCACCCCCCCCCTTGGCCCTCCTATATATAGTGGGGGAGAGGAGGGACTTCAAACCTTGAGTCCTTGGCCTTTGGTTGCCTCCTTCTCCCTCCCCAACACCTCTCCTCCTTCGTTGTGTGCTCGGCGAAGCCCTGTCGGAGTACTGCTTCTCCACCATCACCACGCCGTCGTGCTGCCGGTGGAGCTGTCTTCCTCAACCTCCCCTTCCTCCTTGCTGGATCAAGATGGAGGGGACGTCACCCGTGCCGTACGTGTGTTGAACGCGGAGGTGCTGTCCGTTCAGCACTTGGCATCGGTGATCTGAATCACGTTCGAGTACGACTACATCATCACCTTGCAAGCTTCCGCACGCGATCTACAAGTGGTATGTAGATGCAAACTCTCTCCCATGACTCGTTGCTTAGACGAACTCATAGATGGATCTTGGTGAAGCCGTAGGAAAAATTTTAATTTTCTGCAACGTTCCCCAACAGTGGTATCAGAGCCAGGTTTATGCGTAGTTCTCTAATGCACGAGTAGAACACAATTTGTTGTGGGCGTTGATCTTGTCATCTTACTTGCCTCTACTAGTCTTTTCTTGCTCAACGGTATTGTGGGATGAAGCGGCCCGGACCAACCTTACACGTACGCTTACGTGAGACCGGTTCCACCGACTGACATGCACTAGTTGCATAAGGTGGCTGGCGGGTGTCTGTCTCTCCCACTTTAGTTGGAGCGGAATCGATGAACAAGGCCCTTATGAAGGGTAAATAGAAGTTGACAAAATCACGTTGTGGTGATTCGTAGGTAAGAAAACGTTCTTGCTAGAACCCAATCGCAGCCACGTAAAAGATGCAACAACAACTAGAGAACGTCTAACTTGTTTTTGCAGCGATTGATCATGTGATGTGATATGGCCAGAAGTTGTGATGAATGTTGAATTGTGATGTATGAGATCATGTTCTTGTAATAGGATTCACGACTTGCATGTCGATGAGTATGACAACCGGCAGGAGCCATAGGAGTTGTCTTTATT
The DNA here is from genome assembly GCA_963921465.1 of Triticum timopheevii. Taxonomy (NCBI): domain Eukaryota; kingdom Viridiplantae; phylum Streptophyta; class Magnoliopsida; order Poales; family Poaceae; genus Triticum; species Triticum timopheevii. Next base: position 543,944,955 of record OY997274.1, read on the forward strand.
TTTTTGTATGACCTGCGTGTCATTGAAGAACGCCATGTAAACTACTTTACTTCATTACTAAACGCGTTAGTCATAGAAGTAGAAGTAGTCGTTGGCGTGACAACTTCATGAAGACACGATGATGGAGATCATGATGATGGAGATCATGGTGTCAAGCCGGTGACAAGATGATCATGGAGCCCCGAAGATGGAGATCAATGGAGCTTGATGATATTGGCCATATCATGTCACAACCATATAATTGCATGTGATGTTTATTATGTTTATGCATCTTGTTTACTTAGGACGACGGTAGTAAATAAGATGATCCCTTACAAAATTTCAAGAAGTGTTCTCCCCTAACTGTGCACCGTTGCTACAGTTCGTCGTTTCTAAGCACCACGTGATGATCGGGTGTGATGGATCCTTACGTTCACATACAACGGGTGTAAGACAGTTTTACACAGCGAAAACACTTAGGGTTAACTTGACGAGCCTAGCATGTGCAGACATGGCCTCGGAACACGGAGACCGAAAGGTCGAACACGAGTCGTATGGAAGATACGATCAACATAAAGATGTTCACCGACGATGACTAGTCCGTCTCACGTGATGATCGGACACGGGCTAGTCGACTCGGATCGTGTAACACTTAGATGACTAGAGGGATGTCTAATCTAAGTGGGAGTTCATAATTTTGATTAAGAACTTTATTATCATGAACTTAGTCTAAAACCTTTGCAAATATGTATTGTAGATCAATGGCCAACGCTCATGTCAACATGAACTTCAACGCGTTCCTAGAGAAAACCAAGCTGAAAGATGATGGCAGCAACTATACGGACTGGGTCCGAAACCTGAGGATCATCCTCATAGCTGCCAGGAAGCAATATGTCCTAGAAGGACCGCTAGGTGCCGCTCCCGTCCCAGAGAACCAAGACGTTATGAACGCTTGGCAAACTCGTGCTGATGATTACTCCCTCGTTCAGTGCGGCATGCTTTACAGCTTAGAACCGGGGCTCCAAAAGCGTTTTGAGCATCACGGAGCATATGAGATGTTCGAAGAGCTGAAACTAGTTTTCCAAGCTCATGCCCGGGTCGAGAGATATGATGTCTCCGACAAGTTCTACAGTTGTAAGATGGAGGAGAACAGTTCTGTCAGTGAACACATCCTGAAGATGTCTGGGTTGCACGCACGTATGACCCAGTTGAACATTAACCTCCCAGATGAGGCGGTCATTGACAGAATCCTCCAGTCGCTCCCACCAAGCTACAAGAGCTTTGTGATGAACTACAACATGCAGGGGATGGTAAAGACCATTCCTGAAGTGTTCTCGATGCTGAAGTCAGCAGAGGCTGAAATCAAGAAAGAACATCAAGTGTTGATGGTCAATAAGACCATTAAGTTCAAGAAGGGCAAGGGTAAGAAGAACTTCAAGAAGGACGGCAAAGATGTTGCCGCGCCCGGTAAGCCTGTTGCCGGGAAGAAGTCAAAGAATGGACCCAAGCCTGAGACTGAGTGCTTTTATTGCAAGGGGAAGGGGCACTGGAAGCGGAACTGCCCCAAATACTTAGCGGATAAGAAGGCCGGCAACACCAAAGGTATATTTGATATACATGTAATTGATGTGTACCTTACCAGTACTCGAAGTAACTCCTGGGTATTTGATACCGGTGCCGTTGCTCACATATGTAACTCACAGCAGGAGCTGCGGAATAAACGGAGACTGGCGAAGGACGAGGTGACGATGCGCGTCGGGAATGGCTCCAGGGTCGATGTGATCGCCGTCGGCACGCTGCCTCTACATTTACCTACGGGATTAGTTTTAAACCTCAATAATTGTTGTTTAGTGCCAAGTTTGAGCATGAACATTGTATCTGGATCTCGTTTAATACGAGATGGCTACTCATTTAAGTCTGAGAATAATGGTTGTTCGATTTATATGAGAGATATGTTTTATGGTCATGCTCCGATGGTCAATGGTTTATTCTTGATGAATCTCGAGCGTAATATTACACATGTTCATAGTGTGGATGCCAAAAGATGTAAAGTTGATAACGATAGTCCCACATACTTGTGGCACTGCCGCCTTGGTCACATTGGTGTCAAGCGCATGAAGAAGCTCCATGCTGATGGACTTTTAGAGTCTCTTGATTATGAATCATTTGACACATGCGAACCTTGCCTCTTAGGCAAAATGACCAAGACTCCGTTCTCCGGAACAATGGAGCGAGCAACCAACTTGTTGGAAATCATACATACCGATGTATGCGGTCCAATGAGCGTTGAGGCTCGCGGAGGATATCGTTATGTTCTCACTCTCACTGACGACTTGAGTAGATATGGGTATGTCTACTTAATGAAACACAAGTCTGAGACCTTTGAAAAGTTCAAGGAATTTCAGAGTGAGGTAGAGAATCAACATGACCGTAAGATAAAGTTCCTACGATCAGATCGTGGGGGCGAATACTTAAGTCACGAATTTGGTACACACTTAAGAAAATGTGGAATCGTTTCACAACTCACGCCGCCTAGAACACCTCAGCGAAACGGTGTGTCCGAACGTCGTAATCGCACTCTATTGGATATGGTGCGGTCTATGATGTCTCTTACCGATTTACCGCTATCATTTTGGGGATACGCTCTAGAGACAGCTACATTCACTTTAAATAGGGCACCGTCTAAATCTGTTGAGACGACACCGTATGAATTATGGTTTGGGAAGAAACCTAAGCTGTCGTTTCTAAAAGTTTGGGGATGCGATGCTTATGTCAAGAAACTTCAACCTGAAAAGCTCGAACCCAAGTCGGAAAAATGCGTATTCATAGGATACCCTAAGGAAACTGTCGGGTATACCTTCTACTTAAGATCCGAAGGCAAGATCTTTGTTGCCAAGAACGGATGCTTTCTGGAGAAAGAGTTTCTCTCGAAAGAAGTAAGTGGGAGGAAAGTAGAACTCGATGAAGTACTACCTCTCGAACGGGAAAGTGGTGCAGCGCAGGAAACCATTCCTGTAATGCCCACACCAACTGAAGAGGAAAATGTTGATGATGATCAAGGTACTTCAGATCTAGTTGCTACTGAATTTCGAAGGTCCACAAGGACACGTTCTGCACCAGAGTGGTACGGCAACCCTGTCATGGAAATCATGTTGCTGGACAACAATGAACCTTCGAACTATGAAGAAGCAATGGCGGGCCCGGATTCCAACAAATGGCTTGAGGCCATGAAATCCGAGATAGGATCCATGTATGAAAACAAAGTATGGACTTTGACAGACTTGCCCGATAATCGGCGAGCGATAGAAAATAAATGGATTTTTAAGAAGAAGACGGACGCGGATGGTAATGTTACCATCTATAAAGCTCGACTTGTCGCTAAGGGTTATCGACAAGTTCAAGGGATTGACTACGACGAGACATTCTCTCCCGTGGCGAAGCTTAAGTCCGTCCGAATCATGTTAGCAATTGCCGCATACTATGATTATGAGATATGGCAGATGGACGTCAAAACGGCATTCCTTAATGGACATCTTAAGGAAGAGCTGTATATGATGCAGCCGGAAGGTTTTGTCGTTCCTCAGAACGCTAACAAAGTATGCAAGCTCCAGCGATCCATTTATGGACTGGTGCAAGCATCTCGGAGTTGGAACATTCGCTTTGATGAGATGATCAAAGCGTTTGGGTTTACGCAGACTTATGGAGAAGCCTGCGTTTACAAGAAAGTGAGTGGGAGCTCTGTAGCATTTCTCCTATTATATGTAGATGACATACTCTTGATGGGAAATGATACGAAACTCCTGGACAGCATTAAGGCCTACTTGAACAAGTGTTTTTCAATGAAGGACCTTGGAGAAGCTGCTTATATATTAGGCATCAAGATCTATAGAGATAGATCGAGACGCCTCATAGGTCTTTCACAAAGCACATACCTTGATAAGATTTTGAAGAGGTTCAAAATGGATCAGTCCAAGAAGGGGTTCTTGCCTATGTTACAAGGTGTGAGATTGAGCTTGGCTCAGTCACCGACCACGGCAAAAGATAAAGAAGAGATGAGTGTCATCCCCTATGCTTCAGCCATAGGATCTATTATGTATGCCATGCTGTGTACCAGACCCGATGTAAACCTTGCCGTAAGTTTGGTTGCAAGATACCAAAGTAACCCCGGCAAGGAACACTGGACAGCGGTCAAGAATATCCTGAAGTACCTGAAAAGGACAAAGGACATGTTTCTCGTTTATGGAGGAGATGAAGAGCTCGTCGTAAAGGGTTACGTCGACGCTAGCTTCGACTCAGATCTGGATGACTCTAAGTCACAAACCGGATACGTGTATATGTTGAATGGTGGAGCAGTAAGCTGGTGCAGCTGCAAGCAGAGCGTCGTGGCGGGATCTACATGTGAAGCGGAGTACATGGCAGCCTCGGAGGCAGCGCATGAAGCGATTTGGATGAAGGAGTTCATCACCGACCTAGGAGTCATACCCAATGCGTCGGGGCCGATCAAACTCTTCTGTGACAACACTGGAGCTATTGCCCTTGCCAAGGAGCCCAGGTTTCACAAGAAGACCAGGCACATCAAGCGTCGTTTCAACTCCATCCGTGAAAATGTTCAAGATGGAGACATAGAGATTTGCAAAGTGCACACGGATCTGAATGTCGCAGATCCGTTGACTAAACCTCTCTCGCGTGCAAAACATGATCAACACCAGAACTCTATGGGTGTTCGATTCATCACAATGTAACTAGATTGGTGACTCTAGTGCAAGTGGGAGACTGTTGGAAATATGCCCTAGAGGCAATAATAAAAGGATTATTATATTTCAATGTTCATGATAATTGTCTTTTGTTCATGCTATAACTGTATTATCCGGAAATCGTAATACACGTGTGAACACTTAGACCCAATGAGTCCCTAGTGAGCCTCTAGTTGACTAGCTCGTTATGATCAATAGATAGTCATGGTTTCCTGACTATGGACATAGGATGTCGTTGATAACGGGATCACATCATTAGGAGAATGATGTGATGGACAAGACCCAATCATAAGCATAGCATAAAAGATCGTATAGTTCGTTTGCTAGAAGCTTTGCCAATGTCAAGTATCTATTCCTTCGACCATGAGATCGTGTAACTCCCGGTTACCGTAGGAGTGCCTTGGGTGTATCAAACGTCACAACGTAACTGGGTGACTATAAAGGTGCATTACAGGTATCTCCGAAAGTATCTGTTGGGTTGACACGGATCGAGACTGGGATTTGTCACTCCGTATAACGGAGAGGTATCTCTGGGCCCACTCGGTAATGCATCATCATAATGAGCTCAATGTGACCAAGGTGTTGGCCACGGGATCATGCATTACGGTACGAGTAAAGTGACTTGCCGGGTAACGAGACTGAACAAGGTATTGGGATACCGACGATCGAGTCTCGGGCAAGTAACGTACCGATTGACAAAGGGAATTGTATACAGGGTTTGATCGAATCCTCGACATCGTGGTTCAACCGATGAAATCATCGAGGAGCATGTGGGAGCCAACATGGATATCCAGACCCCGCTGTTGGTTATTGCCCGAGAGTCGTCTCGGTCATGTCTGCGTGTCTCCCGAACCCGTAGGGTCTACACACTTAAGGTTCGGTGACGCTAGGGTTAGTAGGAAGTCAAGTATGTGACCACCGAATGTTGTTCGGAGTCCCGGATGAGATCCCGGACGTCACGAGGAGTTCCGGAATGGTCCGGAGGTAAAGATTTATATATGGGAAGTCCTGTTTCGGGCATCGGGACAAGTTTCGGGGTTATCGGTATTGTACCGGGACCACCGGAGGGGTCCCGGGGGCCCACCGGGTGGGGCCACCTGCCCCGGGGGGCCACATGGGCTGTAGGGGGTGCGCCTTGGCCTGCATGGGCCAAGGGCACCAGCCCCACATAGGCCCATGCGCCTAGGGTTCAAGGGGGCAAGAGTCCTAGGAGGGGAAGGCACCTCCTAGGTGCCTTGGGGGGGGAGGGAAACCCCCCTTGGCCGCCGGCCCCCTAGGAGATTGGATCTCCTAGGGCCGGCCACCCCCCCCCTTGGCCCTCCTATATATAGTGGGGGAGAGGAGGGACTTCAAACCTTGAGTCCTTGGCCTTTGGTTGCCTCCTTCTCCCTCCCCAACACCTCTCCTCCTTCGTTGTGTGCTCGGCGAAGCCCTGTCGGAGTACTGCTTCTCCACCATCACCACGCCGTCGTGCTGCCGGTGGAGCTGTCTTCCTCAACCTCCCCTTCCTCCTTGCTGGATCAAGATGGAGGGGACGTCACCCGTGCCGTACGTGTGTTGAACGCGGAGGTGCTGTCCGTTCAGCACTTGGCATCGGTGATCTGAATCACGTTCGAGTACGACTACATCATCACCTTGCAAGCTTCCGCACGCGATCTACAAGTGGTATGTAGATGCAAACTCTCTCCCATGACTCGTTGCTTAGACGAACTCATAGATGGATCTTGGTGAAGCCGTAGGAAAAATTTTAATTTTTTGCAACGTTCCCCAACAGGAGCCTGGAGGCCTACATAGATCTCGGGCAGCATCTTGAGCAAGCTAGGAAGACGGCGACACAAGATCGGGCGAACCCTCATTCAAACCCTAGCCCCGACCATCTATATAAGACGGGGCTAAGGGTAGCCATTCCATGTATATCCGTAGTCATACTCTTGGTAGCAAGAAACGCCATCTCCATTGTAAATCCGGAGGGCCCGAACCCGGGTAACTCCCTCATGTGAACTCCGTTCTGGTACTTACGTTCACCACCCTACTGAGGGTACTGACAGTTCTATGTACTGTCAGTTGGCACGCCAGGCAGGGGCTACGCTGGCCGGAGACCAAGTCCAGATTGGATCTCCCACCGCTTATGGAGGCCTCCCTCAAGGAAAGAGCCTCAACTTCGTCCCGTTCACCTTCACCATGGACAGGGCATGCCGAGTCAACATAAACCCACCGGCCTCCCACTCCTGCACTATTTTCTTTAGGTCGCTAGCGTACGACATCAACCGCTACGGCGACCTCCATTTGTGTGTCCTGCCACCGTAGCAAGTCACGTACACGGCCTCATCAGACTTCGTGTCATCCACACTACCGACCTTTGTCTCAAAGGACGAACGTCTTGAGCCGGTGGGCATGGCCGTCGAGGCTAGTTAGGGTCCTGGCCTTGAGATTGGATCGCTTCTTCGACCTCATGAACTACCTCCAACCCGCTATGATGTCAAGTCTGGTCGCTATGGTATGTGATAACTACTTCATCAACCACATACCAGAGGGCTGCATCCGGGATGGCATCTCGGAGTGGAGCCTCAACTCTGCAAGTCTTGTCTCGCTCTTGCGAATGGAGGACGACGAGGCAAGTATCGTCTCCATCTTAGAGATATAATGCGACAAGGCCTGTGCCATCACCATCACGGAGACCGGTGGCAGTGAGGCAAAACCCTTGCACCGACAACTGATGACGAGGCCGTCCCAAAAGATATCACTTTGGAGCAGGTCTTAATGACAACACTAGGTGCCCCCCAAACAATAGATCATCGGCGCCAGGCACATCCCCACTTGTCAACAACATCAACAAGGCCACGATAACATACGTGGCTCCACCAGCCATGCCTATCCGCTGTAGGATACCCACCCGAGTACATGCGCCAGGGCTCATTGCCTCGACCGGTGACCTCACCAGCAAACAAGGAAGAAGGAGCCGGCCGAGGCTTATTGGGCTCCTGTCGGCTTTGGCGGGGCCGACTGCATGCCTCGCCAGCCCGACTGGCTGGACGTGACGTGGCTTATCCACTAATCGGCTGCCGCATGGCGACCTAGCCACGACCGAGTGGATCCAACCGGCTACAACTAAGCCGACGCTGCATTGTTTTTGTAAAATTTCGAAATCACATATTATTTCTCTAATTAACGAAAATGTATTATTAAAAAAATAGCATGTATGTGTGGCCTCTAGCTTTCGGGGATGGATGTTGGCTCTTGAGGGCACTGGCGGAGGGTAGTGGAGGCGAAACTGGGCAAGGACCCCCCTTCCAAAATTACAAAAAGAATTTATACTAGGTATATTCACTACTTTAGCACGACCAGTTAGGAGATAATGCCCAGTAGCAGTCTAGGAACAGTGTTCTCACCTGTTTGGCACCTGACTCGTCCACCTCCACCCTTCGGCCAGACTGCCAGAGAATCCTCCATCCTCGATTCTCCACGGCTTCGATAGACTGCCACTCTAGGGCTAGATCACTACCAGGCCACATCTATGGCGAACCAGCGTCCGCTGACATGATTTGAGGCAGCAACCGACCATTGCGAACTTATCGATTCTGTTAGTCTGATGACCTTCTTGGCTCCTCCTCTTTATTGAATTCTCTATCCCCTTCTTATTGGTTGGAGGCTTAGAGTTGCACGCCACTGACGCCGGCAAACCACACCGGATGGTGGACGCACCGGCACTACTGCCTGGACCTTAATCCTCTTGCTGGGTTGCGACTCCTTTTTGATTGAAACCAAACGCCTTGGACACCGCTGGCTGGTGCTTCGTGCTTGCCATGCTAATTTCTTGGTTAGTTTACTACAGTAAGTGTATGTCCTATTTTTTATTGGAACAAAGAGAGTAACTGAGAACCAAGGTGTGATGATAATTTATTCATATAGATGTCCATTGCATCGGTTAAATGCTGGAAAATTTGATGTATTATAAATTCCTGATTTAGATATATAGCAAAAATGGACACAACATAATATTCAGTCATATAATTATGGGATCCCTACAATTATTGCTTACACATGTTCTATGACGAGTAGCTTTTTCATGCATATTGTGTGTTTTTAGATGGATTTGGCCCCCTCTTGTGTTTTGGTCATGCTCTGCCACTGCTTGAGGGTTCAGTGACATGGATTCCAAAACAAATTCAAGGAGCAGCTCACTGACAAGATGATCAAAGCTATGCGGGAGATTTTCAAGCTGGATGATGCCGTGGCCACGGTGGTGGAGGAGGCTCTGATTGCTCACGGAGGCCCTGCTGCTCTCGACCATGACAGGGAGTCTCTGGTGGCTGATGCCTAGACTTGCAGTTAGCAAGTCCTTTGTGTCCAACTCGTCTCTAATTTTAGCACAATACAGTTGTTGGGTCTCCTCTGTGAGGGGCGTGTATCGTAGCTTCTGCTTTTCCATTTGCTGCTCCGTAATGGCCATGTGGGTCGTGTGACCATGAGTCCAAGTGTACTTTTGCTGGTTGCAACCATCAAGTTTATGTCATGTTCATCATTTGGAATGAAGGTTGGTCCAAACTGGGAATCCCTCTAGTTCCATCATGTTAGCACAACCAGTCAATTTTCTTTGCTAGAATGTTCGAGGTCTGAACTATCCTGATCGCCGCGCTACTGTCCATGAAATGACCGCGTTCACTGCATGCCATATTGTGTGCCTTCAGGAGACCAAATTAGATGACGTTGATCAATTCATTGCGTCCTTCCTAGGTGGGCACCGTCGCAGGAATTTTTCTCAGCGCCGAGCTCTGGGCACACGAGGGGCATCCTGGTTGTTTGGGATGAGGCCACTGTTGGGTTGTCCAACGTTTCTACTTCAGAGTTTTGCCTTTCTGTGGATGTTCATATTCAGGCCTGTGGAACCACCTTCAAACTCACAACAGTTTACGGCCCTATGACCTCTTCGAGAAAGGATGATTTTTTTGCTGAGCTTCTCACGCACAAGCTAGTTGCTGGTGTCAAATGGGTAGTGATGGGCGACATCAACCAAATTTACAAGGCAAGAGATAAAAACAAGCATAATGTAAACCTGAGCTGCATAAACCGCTTCCGGACAGCCCTAAATCTCTGCGAGCTTAGGGAGATCCATCTCCAGAATAGGCGCTTCACTTGGAGCAATGAACAACAAAATCCGACCCTCTGCAAACTTGACTCCATCTTCTGCAATGATGAATGGGACATTCACTTTGGCACTCATATCCTACATGCCTTGTCATTGTCTCTCTCAGACCACTGTCCACTTCTCCTTGCAGAGGACAATGGACCTAGCCGGCCGCGCATGTTCAAATTTGAAAATTTCTGGGCATCCATCCCAGGTTTCCAAGATGTGGTGAAGGAGGCTTGGCATTATGATTCTGGGAATTTAGAGCCATGCGAGAACCTTTTCCACAAGCTCAAGAGGACTGGGGCTTGCTTGTCCAAATGGAGCAGGACACTTTTCTCCCAAGCCAAGATCCACTTTCACGCAACACTCATGGTCATCCTCAGACTTGACGTGGCCCAAGAGACAAGAGAGTTGTCGGCTGGAGAGATTGAGCTTCGGGCTAGGCTCAAGAGGAGGGTTATCGGCCTCGCAGTGATCGAGCGCTTCTCTAGTACTTTGGGCAAGGATGGCAGGCAAGAGAAGGACTTCAACTGGGATAACTCCAACTTCCCCGACGTGGATTTGCATGAGCTTGGGAGCCCTTTCATAGAGGAGGAGGCGTATGCAGCCATTTGCCAGATGCCCAAAGATAAGGCCCCCGGTCCCGATGGTTTCACCGGGTTGTTCTTCAAGAGTTGTTGGGAAATAGTAAAAGACGATATCATGCGTGTTATACACTCTTTTCGGACTTTGCAGACTTCCAACATGCATTGGCTAAACTCTGCAAACATAGTGCTTCTGCCGAAGAAGGATGGTGCGGAAGGAGTTGCTGATTACAGGCCCATTAGACTCATCCATGCCATTACCAAGATTATAGCCAAGACGCTGGCGCTTCATCTGGGGCCCCACATGGACAGCTTGGTCTCCAATGCCCAGAGGCGTTTATTAAAAAACGAAGTATACATGACAACTACATGTACGTGCGCAACCTCGCTCGACGTCTCAACAAAAGCAAGACACCTTCCTTACTATTCAAACTGGATATCCGCAAGGCTTTTGATTCTGTACGATGGGACTACATGTTGCAACTCCTGCAGCGGAGAGGTTTCCCTAGCATCTTCAGGGATTGGATTGCATCGCTCCTGAGCACGTCCTCGTCTCATGTCCTCCTGAACGGTGTGGCGGGTCCCCCATTTTTGCATGGTCAGGGCTTTTGTCAGGGGGACCCACTCTCACCCCTTTTGTTCGTCATTGCCATCGACCCGCTACAACAGGTTCTCGACTTGGCCACCAGGCACGGGCTGCTTCACAAGATAAGGGGACATGGTTCTACCTTTTGAACCTCGCTTTACGCCGATGATGTAGCAGTTTTCATCAAACCTATCAAAGAGGATGTGGACAACCTTGCTTCCATTCTGAAAGGTTTTGGGGAGGTCAGGGGCCTCTTCACAAATGTCTCCAAAAGCTCGGTCATCCCCATTCTTGCCGAAACCTTAACCTTGACGCCATCCTTCATGGGCTCCCCGCAAAGAGAGCTTCCTTCCTACTGAAATACCTGGGGCTGCCCTTGTCGGTGTGGCAGCTCAAACGTGCGGACTTTCAGTACCTGGAGGATCAGGTTGCAGGAAGGCTTGTACCTTGGGAAGGGATATACATTGCAACTCCGGGCCGAGTAGTTTTGGTCAAATCGGTCCCGACCTCGCAGGTTGTCTTCACTACTACTGCACTTGCCATCCCTAGGGGCACCCTGAACAACATTAGCAAGATTGAGTGAGCGTTCCTTTGGTCAGCCTCGCACAAGACGAATGGGGCGAAGTGTAAAGTCAATTGGGAGCGCAGCTGTAGACCCAAGGACCTTGGGGGCCTTGGGGTGCTACATCTGGAGAAGTTCTGCCGAGCGCTTTGTTTACGCTGCCTCTGGCTTGAATGGACCGCGCCGACGAGATTGTGGGTTGGCCTGGTAACATATGTGATGAGGAGGATAAGCTCTTTTTCTATGCATGCACGACCATAACCATCGGCAATGGTGCCCGTGCGCCCTTCTGGGAGTCCCCTTGGCTAAACGGGTGCAAGCCCAAGTACATCGCCCCCCTGATCTTTGAGGCATCGTCTCGAAAGCAATGAAAGGTCAGGGAAGCTTTGCATAATGAAGCATGGATTAGCAAAATCAACCCTACGGCTGCGTTCTCTTTTGACCACCTGAGACAATTCGTGGACTTGTGGACTTCCATCCATGGTATTAGTCTAGATGAGAATGCCGAGGACTCCATCATTTGGAAGCATACGGTCTCAGGAGAATACACTACTTCATCTGCGTACAATGCGCAATTTCTATCCATCACTCGCACAGACACGTGCAAGGTTGTTTGGAAGACCTGGGCGCCCCCGAACGTCAAATTCCTCGCTTGGCTTGCTTTATAAAACAGGATTTGGACAGCTGGCTGGTTGGCCAAGAGGGGGTGGCCAAACTGTGGCCCTTGTCCTCTTTGCCGTAGGGAGATGGAAACTGTCGAGCACCTCTTCTTTGGTTGCCGCTACACGCTGAGACTATGGGGCTTGGTGAAGGACTAGCTTCAACTTGTCAGCTTGGACGTTGCAGTTTGGGCGAACTATAGGAGTATCAAGGACTGGTGGTTCGACATGGTCGCCACCCAGAGGATCCATGGAAGGGCGATGTCTTCCCTCACTATGCTAGTATGTAAGTCGATTTGGGACAAAAGGAACGCAAGGGTTTTTCTACGCAACTATGCTCCTCCAACCATCCTTCTTTGCACTATCCAGAAAGTAGTGATTCTTTGGGCGACCGCGGGGGCGAAACATTTGGGCCACATTCTACCGGGAGAGTAGTGCGGGTGTGTTATGCACCCCGTGCTTGGGCTTTTACTTTCTTGTCCTCTGTAACTTTGAAAGACCCGCTTAATTAATGAAAAGGGGCAAAGCTTTTGCCCCACGTCTCAAAAAAAAGAAAACAAAGAGAGGAACTATGTAGACTGATGTATAGTTTTTTACCTTTGTAATGATGTGGAAAATGGAAATGGAGGTCATCAGGCACCCTGCCGATGCATGCAGACAATGTATAGAGAAGTTTCTTGTTCATGTTTTTTAGCTCAGCATGAGTTTTGCTTGACGGAAGTCTTCTACACAACCGACCATATGCACTCCACAGCCAACCAGCCAGCCGTCCGCATCCGGGTGAATGATCTACACGCTCATGGCATGGGCTAGGGAACTATGCTCAATGCCATACTGGACCCTGCTGTCGGCCGGAACGCCGACGACGCAAGCATGCCCGATAATACGTCTCCAACATATCTATAATTTTAATTGTTCCATGCTATTATATTACCCGTTTTGGATGTTTATGGGCTTTACTTTACACTTTTATATCATTTTTGGGACTAACCTACTAACCGGAGGCCCAGCCCGAATTGCTGTTTTTTTCCCTATTTCAGTGTTTCGAAGAAAAGGAATATCCAACGGAGTCCAAACGGAATGAAACCTTTGGGAGCGATCTTTTTGGAACAAACGCAATCCAGGAGACTTGGAGTGGACGTCAAGCAGCAAATGAGGCAGCCACGAGGGTGCCCGGCGCGCCCTAGGGGGGTGGGCGCGCCCCCCACCCTCGTGGCTCAACTGACCTACTTCTTGAAGGAAATATGCCCTAAAGGCAATAATAAAGTTATTATTTATTTCCTCATATCATGATAAATGTTTATTATTCATGCTAGAATTGTATTAACCGGAAACATAATACATGTGTGAATACATAGACAAACATAGTGTCACTAGTATGACTCTACTTGACTAGCTCATTGATCAAAGATGGTTGAGTTTCCTAACCATAGATATGAGTTATCATTTGATTAATGGGATCACATCATTAGAAGAATGGTGTGATTGACTTGACCCATTCCGTTAGCTTAGCACTTGATCGTTTAGTATGTTGCTATTGCTTTCTTCATGACTTATACATGTTCCTATGACTATGAGATTATGTAACTCCCGCTTACCGGAGGAACACTTTGTGTCCTACAAAATGTCACAACGTAACTGGGCGATTATAAAGGTTCTCTACAAGTGTCTCCAAAGTTACTTGTTGATTTGACGTATTTCGAGATTAGGATTTGTCACTCCAACTGTCCGAGAGGTATCTCTGGGCCCTCTCGGTAATGCACATCACTATAAGACTTGCAAGCAATGTGACTAATGAGTTAGTTGCGGGATGATGCATTACATAATGAGTAAAGAGACTTGCCGGTAACGAGATTGAACTAGGTATTGAGATACCAACGATCGAATCTCGGGCAAGTAACATGCCGATGACAAAGGGAATAATGTATGTAGTTATGCGGTTTGACCGATAAAGATCTTCGTAGAATAGGTGGTAACCAATATGTGCATCCAGGTTCCGCTATTAGTTGTTGACCGAAAACGTGTCTTTGTCATGTCTACATAGTTCTCGAACCCGTAGGATCCGCATGCTTAAAGCTCGGTGACGATCAGTATTATGAGTTTTTGTGTTTTGATATACCGAAGGTAGTTCGGAGTCCCGGATATGATCACGGACATGACGAGGAGTCTCGAAATGGTCGAGACATAAAAATTGATATATTGGATGACTATGTTCGGACACCGGAAGTGTTTCAGGAGGTTTCAGACATTTACCGGAGTACCGGGGGGTTACCGGACCCCCCCGGGGGGTTTACTGGGCCTCATGGGCCCTAGTGGAGAAGAGGAGGGGCGGCCAAGGCAGGCCGCGTGCCCCTCCCCCTCTAGTCTGAATTGGACAAGGAGGGGGGAGGGGCGGCACCCCCCTTTCTTTCCTCTCCTCTCTCCCTTCCTTCCCCTCTCCTACTCCTACAAGGAAAGGAGGAGTCCTACTCCCGGTGGGAGTAGGACCCTCCCTTGGCGCGCCCTCCTCCTGGCCAGCCACCTCCCTCCTTGCTCCTTTATATACGGGGGCAGGGGAACCTCTAGACACACAAGTTGATCTGTTGATCTCTCCCAGCCTTGTGCGATGCCCCCCTCCACCATATTCCACCTCGGTAATATCTTAGCGGTGCTTAGGCGAAGCCCTACGTCGGTAGCATCATCGACACCGTCATCACACCATCATGCTGATGGAACTCTCCCGCAAAGCTCTGCTGGATCGGAGTTCATGGGACGTCATCGAGCTGAACGTGTGCTGAACTCGGAGGTGCCGTACGTTCGGTACTTGGATCGGTCGAATTGTGAAGACGTACGACTACATCAACCGTGTTGTGCTAACGCTTCCGCTTTCGGTCTACGAGGGTACGTGGACAACACTCTCCCCTCTCGTTGCTATGCATCACCATGATCTTGCGTGTGCGTAGGATTTTTTTTGAAATTACTACGTTCCCCAACAGTGGCATACGAGCCAGGTTTTATGCATAGATGTTATATGCACGAGTAGAACACAAGTGAGTTGTGGGCGATACAAGTCATACTGCTTACCAGCATGTCATACTTTGGTTCGGCGGTATTGTTGGACGAAGCGGCCCGGACCGACATTACGCGTACGCTTATGCGAGACTGGTTCTGCCGACGTGCTTTGCACATAGGTGGCTGGCGGGTGTCAATTTCTCCAACTTTAGTTGAACTGAGTGTGGCTACGCCCGGTCCTTGAGAAGGTTAAAACAACACTAACTTGACGAACTATCGTTGTGGTTTTGATGCGTAGGTAAGAACAGTTCTTGCTCAGCCCGTAGCAGCCACGTAAAACTTGCAACAACAAAGCAGAGGACGTCTAACTTGTTTTTGTAGGGCATGTTGTGATGTGATATGGTCAAGACATGATGCTAAATTTTATTGTATGAGATGATCATGTTTTGTAACAAAGTTATCAGCAACTGGCAGAAGCCATATGGTTGTCACTTTATTGTATGCAATGCAATCGCCCTATAATTGCTTTACTTTATCACTAAGCGGCAGCGATAGTCGTAGAAGCAATAGGTTGCGAGACGACAACGATGCTACGATGGAGATCAAGGTGTCGCACCGGTGACGATGGTGATCATGACGGTGCTTCGGAGATGGAGATCACAAGCACAAGATGATGATGGCCATATCATATCACTTATATTGATTGCATATGATGTTTATCCTTTATGCACCCCCTCCTGTAGGATCAAAAAAGGTTGTATTAAAGTTTCGATCGGTTAATAACATTGTAATTGCCCCCGCCAGTACTGGAAGTGATAATAAAAGTAGGAATGCTGTCACTAGAACGGACACGATCCCAATACCGTGCCGGCCCAAATCATGATCTTCACCAACTTGGATTTGGTTCTCTCGCGAAAATCGCGAGTTGCAGAGATGAGAACCATGAAAAGCAAGATCCCAAATAATGTAGGTGAGGCGTCGGTCGGTCCTAGAAACGGTGGCAGCTAGCGAGGAGTTAACGACCGGACGTGCTGCAACCTAGGGATCACCAGGCAGTGCGGAGCGATGCGTTTCATCAAGAGTGCGAATCGAATGGAAGTTGACCATGTTCTTGAAATCGATCCTCCAATGTGAAATGAAAAGAGAAGCAAGTCCCGATGCAAGGAAATCGATCTTTATTCCGTGGGTCAGGGACACCTATTCCAGACCTTTAAACCCCTGACCACCTAGACCTCTAGTAGCAAAGCAACTAAAAGACCCAATCACAAAAATAACCCTCTCTATCCCCCTCAAAACCTTGGCACAAACACTACTGTTATGTTGTTATGCTGCTCGTGCAATCAAAACTTAGAATAGAAGAAAAAGAGTTCCCTCGGGACCCATCCTCTTCTCCTTTGCTTGTGTGACGAGCATGAGAAGAATTCCATTCCAAGAAGTCAAAAGCCAACTTGATCTCAACCTCGATATCCAACACGGTATTCTGATGTGCCGAAAAATATGAGGAACCTATCCCCTTTGTTATGGTATCCCCTAAGCAAAATGGCTTCTCTAGTATCAAACCTTGCCTATGCCCATTCACATATGTTGTTTGGCCAGTGGCCTAGAATTTATCCCATAATTCTTGACAAATCTTCTTTTTCTGCAGCCATACCAAGAAAACTCCTCAACTGAGTCATAGTCTTAGGTGCTGGCCATTCTTTGATGGCAACTATTTTGTGGGGGTCTGTAGATAGACCCTATCCTTAGATAACATACCCTAAATACTCCACTTGAGGGACAGGAAAACTGCATTTGCTAATCTTAGCATATAGTCGAAGAGGGTCTGTTTTTCTGTATAAAGATTACAACTTATTTTTCTTTGATTGACAGTAGCATTATAAGATGATCTCTCACTAAATTTCAAGGTAAAAGTGTTCTCCCTGAGTATGCACTGTTGCCAAAGTTTGTCATGCCAAGACACCACGTGATGATCGGGTGTGATAAGCTCTACATTCATCTACAACGGGTGCAAGCCAGCTTTGCACACGCAAAATACTTGGGTTAAACTTGACGAGCCTAGCATATGCAGATATGGCCTTGGAACACTGAGACCAAAAGGTCGAGCGTGAGTCATATAGTAGATATGATCAACAAGGTGCCAGGCCTGCTGTAGATGCAACTGACGACGTTAAGAATGTCTGGCAGAGCAAAGCTGATGACTACTCGATAGTTCAGTGTGCCATGCTTTACGGCTTAGAACCGGGACTTCAACAACGTTTTGAACATCATGGAGCATATGAGATGTTCCAGGAGTTGAAGTTAATATTTCAAGCAAATGCCCGGATTGAGATATATGAAGTCTACAATAAGTTCTACAGCTTTAAGATGGAGGAGAATAGTTCTGTCAGTGAACATATACTCAAAATGTCTGGGTATAACAATCACTTGATTCAACTGGGAGTTAATCTTCCGGATGATAGTGTCATTGACAGAATTCTTCAATCACTGCCACCAAGCTACAAGAGCTTCGTGATGAACTATAATATGCAAGGGATGAACAAGACAATTCCCGAGCTCTTCGCAATGCTAAAGGCTGCGGAGGTAGAAATCAAGAAGGAGCATTGAGGGAGTCCTGGACTAGGGGGTGTCCGGACAGCCGGACTATCATCGTCCGCCGGACTCCAAGACTACGAAGATACAAGATTGAAGACTCCGTCCCGTGTCCAGATGGGACTTTCCTTGGCGTGGAAGGCAAGCTTGGCGATACGGATATGTAGATCTCCTACCATTGTAACCGACTCTGTGTAACCCTAGCCTTCTCCGGTGTCTATATAAACCGGAGGGCTTTAGTCTGTAGGACACACAACCATTACAACAATCATACCATAGGCTAGCTTCTAGGGTTTAGCCTCCTTGATCTCGTGGTAGATCCACTCTTGTACTACCCATATCATCAATATCAATCAAGCAGGAGTAGGGTTTTACCTCCATCGAGAGGGCCCGAACCTGGGTAAAAACATTGTGTCCCTTGTCTCCTGTTACCATCCGCCTAGACGCACAGTTCGGGACCCCCTACCCGAGATCCGCCGGTTTTGACACCGACATTGGTGCTTTCATTGAGAGTTCCTCTGTGCCGTCACCGATAGGAAGGATGCCTCCTCCCATCTTCAAGGACGGTATTTTCGCCAAAGGAGCCTTGGCCGCCGGCCAAACTATCCGGCTAGGTGGTTTTCTTGTGACCGCCTGTCCAGCCACCGCTTCGACAATGACCTCTCAAGTCGTCAAAAGCAATCTTCACGTCAGCTCGGAATCCGCCGAGCGGCTGGATCCAATAGAGCTCTCGTCCGTAAACGAGCTCTTGGATCGCATCGCCGCCCTGGGAGTCGCTATAGACTACAATCAGATTGGGCTTAAAACCGATCTGAGAGAGATTAACTCTCCCCAGGTCACCCACCACGTTGTAGTGGTAGAGGAACAATGCGGCGACTCTTCTCCTGTATTGAAAACTAGTCATGTCCGGGCTCCCGAACCCTCCATGCCGGATTCCCGCGGAGGGACGAACTTCGATCAAGCGTTGAACTTAAAGTCAGGCATCGGACCGGACTCGTTGGACAACGTCCAGCAATCCAAGCTTCCAAATTTGGAAACTTCTCGGCCTTTGAGCCTTGAGATGGGTAGGGTTCCGGACTTAATTCCACCAACCCGCCTAGACATATGCGATCTATCCCTAATCCGGCAAGAGCCCGCTGAAACAGTACATCACTACTAGGCCAGATTCCTCCTGGTTATGGACAGGATAAAGGACTGCCGAGAAGAAAACGCAATCTCAATTTTTTTGCAATAATTGCACGGACGAGGGAATCTTGAACGCCGTCAGCCGTCGTGAAATTACACGCTTCACCGACCTGGCATCCATAGTACGAAAGTACTGTGCGATGGAGAGTTTCCGGAAAACCGAAGATAGGTTTTGGGACAATCCGGCCCCAACCCTAGTCCGCAACAAAAGGGTGCATTACACTCAGGCACCAGATACAAAAACCAAAAAGCAAAAACCCCATAAAGGGCACGGAACCGTACTGGAGGGATGGCTTAGCAGACCCTGTAAAATTCACAGTACAGAGGGCGCCATCCCAACACATAGCCTTCGAGCATGTTGGATATTACGGCAGGTGGCCAAAAGTGGCGAGGAGCTTCTAGCCCCGGAAAATCACTCCAACAATACCGGTACGGTATCAAAAGTCTTCGAGACTTTCGCATCAAATAATATGCGGAAACGAACAATCCGCAGCCTCGCCGAAGTCTACCAAGTAGGAACAACAAATCCATGGAGCGACACAGCCATCACCTTCAATGCCAGCGACGAACCTAAATTCCGAACAGCCCGAGCACCAGCCGCACTGGTACTTAGTCCAATAGTGGACGGCTTTCGACTTACAAAGGTCCTCATGGATGGCGGTAGCGGATTAAACCTCATCTACGAGGAAACTCTTCAAAAAATGGAAATAGACTGGAGCCACATTGAGCGAAGCAGCACAACCTTCAGAGGAATAATCCCTAGCCGGGAAGCGCGCTGCACCGGAAAAATCACACTCGATGTGGTGTTCGGCTCGCCGGACAATTACAGATCCGAAGAAGTCACGTTCCAAGTGGCCCCGTTCAACAGCGGATACCACGCTATATTAGGACGAGAGGCATTCACAATTTTTCAAGCTGTACCCCATTACGGGTACATGAAGCTCAAAATGCCTGGGCCCGGCGGAATAATCACTCTCGTTAGTGATCCAGACA
This sequence comes from Triticum timopheevii, assembly GCA_963921465.1. Classification (NCBI taxonomy): domain Eukaryota; kingdom Viridiplantae; phylum Streptophyta; class Magnoliopsida; order Poales; family Poaceae; genus Triticum; species Triticum timopheevii. The sequence goes on from OY997274.1 coordinate 543,964,965, forward strand.
TAGCACTCCACGCCGAAAACAAGACAGCCGCATTAGCCCTGGAGGCACTATCCGAAGCCCTAGCGGCAAAAGAACTCACCGCGCTGCGCTCTACTGTGAATAGGGACGATGTGATACTCGATAAGAGATCCAAGTCCACCTCCTTTAAACCAGCGGACGAAATAGTAAAATTCCAGGTCCATCCAACGGACCCGACAAAGACGGCTTCCATCGGGGCACAGTTAAATCCTGATGTAGACGCCGCACTGCGAGAATTCCTTCGGGAAAATTGGGACATTTTCGCCTGGCACCCTTCGGATATGCCCGGAATCCCACGCAGATTGGTAGAACACAGCCTAAACATCCTAAAAGGATTCAAGCCAGTCAAACAGGCTCTTCGACGATTTTCCGAACCCAAAAGACAGACAATGGGAGAAGAGCTAGCCAAACTATTGGAAGCCGGATTCATTAGAGATATCAAACATCCGGATTGGCTAGCAAACCTGGTAATGGTACCAAAGAAGGACAAATCCGGGCGCCTATGTGTCAATTTTAAAGACCTCAACAAGGCCTGCCCAAAGGATCCCTCCCCCCTCCCCCGCATCGACCAGATAATCGACGCTATCGCAGGACACGATTCACTGTGCTTCCTTGACGCATACTCAGGCTACCATCAAATCAAGATGGCGGAAGCAGACCAAGCCGCAACGGCATTCATCACTCCATATGGACCATTCTGCTTCAACACGATGCCCTTCGGACTTAAAAACGCCGGCGCAACATATCAGCGCATGATTCAAACATGTCTGGCCACCTAGATCGGCAAAACAGTAGAGGCATACGTAGACAACGTAGTCGTCAAAACCAAACATGTCAAAACTCTAGTAGACGACTTGAGGCTCACATTCGACAACCTAAGAGCATATGACATCAAGCTGAATCCGGAAAAATGCGTTTTCGGCGTACCAGCCGGAAAGCTCCTGGGCTTCATTGTATCCGGTAGAGGAATTGAAGCAAACCCAGCCAAAATCCGAGCTCTGTCACAGCTAGACATTCCAAAAGACCTCAAGCAAATACAAAAATTGACTGGATGCGTGGCAGCTCTAAGCCGCTTTATCTCCCGTCTAGGAGAAAAGGCATTGCCTCTCTATCGCCTCCTTAGGCGCACCGAACACTTCGAGTGGACGGATGCTGCCACTGCCGGACTCGAAGAAATAAAAGCCATATTGGCAACGAATCCGGTCCTGGCTGCGCCCAATCTGGGCGAACCAATGTTGTTATACATCGCGGCAACACATCAAGTTGTAAGCGCGGTACTCGTCGTTGAACGAGAGACAGAAGGGCATAAATTCCCTCTTCAAAAACCAGTGTACTACGTATCCACTGTGTTAACCCCCTGCAAGTCCCGTTACCCGCACTACCAAAAGATAGCGTATGCGATGTTCATGGCATCCCGGAAGCTCCGACACTACTTTCAAGAGTGTTCGATAACAGTGGCCTCCAAAGTACCCCTCAACGACATTATAAACAACCGTGACGCGACGGGCAGGATTGCAAAATGGGCCATTGAGCTCTTACCATTCGATATAACTTACAAACCTCGGCGAGCTATAAAGTCACAAGTTTTGGCTGACTTTGTCGCTGAATGGACCGAAGCCGAACTCCCTAAAGAGTACGGCGCATACTCCAATTGGATTATGCACTTCGACGGCTCTAAAATGCTGGCCGGATTGGGGGCTGGCGTCATATTGACGTCCCCAACCGGGGACACAGTCCAATATGTACTTCAGATAATGTACAAGGACTCCAACAACGCAGCCGAATATGAGGCCCTTTTACATGGCCTCCGGATGGCAATCTCCATGGGCATTCAACACCTAGAGGTGCGCGGGGATTCAAACCTTGCAATATCCCAAATAAATGGAGATTTTGATGCCAAGGATCCTAAAATGGCAGCATATCGCAACGCTGTCCTAAAAATGTCAGCTCGGTTTGAAGGACTTGAATTCCATCACGTAGCCCGGGATAATAACCAAGCAGCCGACATATTGGCACGCATCGGCGCAAAATGTGACGCTGTCCCTCCAAACATCTTCCTGGAACGGCTCTTTAAGCCATCCGTACTATGGGAAGAAGAATCCGGAAATAACAACCCGGAAGCAGCCGCACCACCCAACACAGAACAATCTGACATAATCGGTGACTCAGCCGATGAAATAACACCTTCAGCCCACGAAATAATGGTAGTAATCGCCCCGTGGACAGAGCCATTCCTAGCCTACTTACTTAGGCAGGAACTTCCCGAAGACCAAAATGAGGCCCACTGCATAGTCCGGCGATCTAAAGCCTACAAGATCCATGAGGGAGAACTTTATAAGAAAAGCACAACCGGAGTCCTTCAAAGGTGTATCTCCGAAGAGGAAGGGCGAAACCTTCTGGCTGAAATTCATGCCAGACTAGGCGGACACCACGCAAAAGCTCGGGCCCTTGTAGGAAAGGCATTCCATACAGGATTTTATTGGCCGACGGCCCGGGCAGATGCTCAGGACTTAGTCCAAAGATGCGTCGGTTGTCAGCTCTTTGCTAATCAGAGACATATGCCACCCACCGCCCTCAAAACTATACCCATTACCTGGACGTTCGCGGTCTGGGGGCTTGACATGGTTGGACCCCTTAAAGGGGAAACCCGCAAGCAAAGGTACCTATTGGTCATGGTGGACAAATTCACCAAATGGATAGAGGCCAAGCCAGTCAAAACGGCAGAGTCCGGACCAGTGATAGACTTTATATCCGGGGTAGTACACCGTTATGGTGTCCCCCACAGCATCATCACCGATAACGGCACGAACTTCACGGCCGACGAGGTTAAGTCATGGTGCAAAAATATGGGCATTAAGCTCAATTACGCTTCAGTCTATCATCCTCAAACCAACGGTCAAGTGGAACGAGCAAACGGTCTAATAATGAGCGGCATCAAACCCAGACTAGTGCGGTCACTTACGAAATCTGACTCGCACTGGATAGAGGAGCTTGACTCCGTACTCTGGGGGCTGCGGACAACGCCCAACCGTACTACCGGATTCACACCATTTTTTATGGTATACGGTGCAGAGGCAGTTCTGCCCCGCGACATCATTCATGACTCACCTCGAGTGCACATGTACGAAGAAAGAGAAGCCGAGCTGGATCGGCAGGACAGCTTGGACGCATTGGAGGAGGAACGCGACATCGCCAAGGCTCGTTCCGCATTCTATCAGCAGCAGGCTCGAAGATGTCAAAGCAGAGAAGTACGGGCCAAGACTTACAACGTTGGCGAACTAGTTGTACGCCTGCCGGACAAGAAAAAGGACAAGCTCAAGCCCAAATGGGAGGGCCCATTCATTATCGATCAAGTCCTGACCGGCGGAGCGTCTACGAAATGCGTCGGATAACCGACTCGAGCCGAACCCATGGAACGTAGCTCGCCTCTGAAGATTCTATGCCTAGCGCCGGACTAAGAGTTCGTCCCCTTCCCCCGTCCAAATTTTTACATTTCATCTGTCTTTTGTTTCTCTTTCTTCTCTCACCCCTTTTCCTAAAAAGCCCTTAAAGGCCTACTTGCGCATTGTTTGCACACACTTGACGTGCCATCCACACTCATTATACCTGGGGGCTTCTTTACCAGAAGCTCAATTATAAGGGCTTCATGCCCAACACATGTGTCAAGCTTCCACATGTACCTTTTATTCACCATTATATGCATCGATATGACTTAAGTTTTGGCCAAGCTGGGTTGCCTGGCTCCTGTGCTTACCCCTACGTTCCTGATTGTTCGGCTAGGAGGTAAAGGGAGCACCTCTGCAATTGTTACTGCCGGGTCAGCCGGATGTGTACCTCAGACTGGGTGAAGCCGAAAGCTAGCGTTCTTAAGGGAATATTCGGTCGGTGACTTGAAAGATGATTCTTTACCTATTATTTATCTGCCCCCAGATGTTTTTCTGCTCTTTTCGCAGACCGGACATGCACTTTAGGGCATGCCTCCCAGGGAAAGGAACCCTTAACGGAACTATTCTCCCTGGAAGATGTTTCTTACTAACCATGTAATATAACATAACTAGTTGGGCACTTTTCTGATAAAGCACTAATGACCCCTACGCCTGGTCTCCATGCATGCCCCGGTTGTTTCTTAACCGAGAAGGTATTCGGACACACTCCGGACTCTAGGGTCCCGAGGTTGAAGCGAAAAGGTCAGCAAAGACAAACGATCCACAATCCGGCTAGAAGGCATTTTACATGTCATTTTAAAATACATTGTCAAATCGACTGACTGTATTCCTCCTCAATCCCGTCTAACAGGCTGTCTAATTTACAGTCCCGTTGGGAAAATTTAGCGGCCAATTCTACTTGGCCGTATACTAAACTCACAGGGATCTCCTTCCCATTGGGCCCCATAGGTCCGACCTCGGCCATATGATTGGGATCCGCCTTCTTGTACCGCGTCTTCACCATGGCCCAGGCCTCCCTGGCACCTTGGCGGCAGGCCGAAATCTTCCATAAACGGAAGCGCTGCCGCATTCCCTGAAGCTTCTCCGCAAGCTCCCCAAGGCCCTCGGGAAGGGAAAGGGCCGGCCATAAAGCCTGGACGACGCCGCTCATTGCCTGCCGAACTCGTTTGAGCAGCTGCAACAGTTCGGGAAGTTGATCACCCGTCGATACGAGCATCTCCTCCGCAGGGCGACCTGTGAGTATACCTACAGACATATTTTTTCAATTGACTTCCTCGCCGAACTCTTCTTTTCAAAGGAGTTCGCTCAAGCACTTACTATATATGCCGCGATGAAGCCGCTGATTCTCCTTAACGGAGCCAGACAGCTCGGCCCGAACTCCTTTCAGCTCTTCTCCGAGCTGGGCGTGGGCATCCTGGAGCTTGTTCCTTTCCTGCTGGACTTTATTCAGCACCCTCTCGCCGGCCTTAAGCTGGCGTAGTAGTTCTTGCCTGTCCGGATTTTGTCCGGCAGCACCTACAATGTCATTATTAGACTTGCGCACATGCCGCACACCGCTTATATTTTTAAAATAATGTGTTACCAGGAGGGGTCTCTGTTTTTCCTCCTGCGGCAGCAAGTGCGGCCTCGAGTTGGGCCTTGCACTCTTGCAGCTCCTGAGACAGTTGGGTATTCTTCTCCGTAAGATCCTGCGTTTCAAATGATCCTTAAATCAGTTAATATAACTATTTTAAGTCTCGGGGCTACTGGCATATACAACTATTAAATTCTCTTACCCGTATGTCTTTTACATACTGCTCCGTGGCTCTGGTAAAACCATGTTGAGCAGCACGGAGGTGCGCGTCCCCCGCGTTAAAGGCATTCAACGCCTCAGGGGAGAAGCACGCGTCGCGAAATACTGTCCGGTGGCGCCTGTGGTTCATGGCGCTCTCCACCTCAGACTTGGTGGCGGACAGTCTGTCGGCATCCTCCATTGGAGGAGTGTCCGGCTCGCGCCTTGCGCTCGCCTCCCCCTCCAGACCAGGTGCTGGAGCCTGGCTGGTAGAGGTTGGATTGGCAACCTCTACGCCCGCAGTCCGGCAGGCGCTTTTTCTCCTACAAAAGTCATGAGCACTCAAACGCTTCCTAGGAACGTTGCTCCAAATAATGAACTGTGAGCTATACCTTTGCGGCGACGTTTCAATCCGCACCGCGCTCCTCTTCCACCTGCTGGTCCGGACTGGCCTTTGTTGGTCAGCCGCCGCGGGCTCGACTTCCCGCCTTGAAGGCGCTTCCTGCAAAACACCGTCGTATGCGAAGGACAGAAATGAGCAAGGAAGAAATAATGGTGTCGGGACTTCGGTCACAATCACCTGGGAAGCCGGATATAGTCCGGGGTAGTCAGCCGTAATGGCAACTAAAGCATTATCCATCCTGAGCTGGTGGAACACCCCGTCGATTAGCTCCACCTTTATGTCCGGATCCTCTTCGGAGGCCGGATCCTGGGATCTCTCTGGATCCTTGGGTTGCGGAGCTGGACTTATCATGTCCTCCACAATCCGACGCAGTTCCTGCGTCGAAGACATAATATAAGAAGCTTAAACTTCGAAAGCATGGGTCAGAAACACAGAGTGTTCGCTTACCCAACGCCGGGGATTATTCATGGAGAACCCATTCAACGGGTTCGTCTGAAGGAAGTCCTCCTTCTCCCCCTTGTACAGGCCGGACAGGATCTTCGCTAGGTCCTCGGCCGAACCCGGCCCTTTGCGGCCGTGACGGGTGGCATCGTCCTCCCCGTTGAAATTCAACATGGGGTGGCCCCTGTATTGTAGTGGCTGCACCCCCCGCATAATGCATGTTGCCATGACTCCAATCATGGTCAACCCGGAATGGGCCAGTAACCTTATCCGGCCCATCAAATAATGGACGCTCTTGTCTTCCTCCAGTTGGGGGCTCCACGGACGCCAACTGAGGCGTTTCTTCAGAGGATCAGTACTGAACTCTGGGAGGCTGATCCGAACAGGGTCCGGCAGCGGAGCATCTTCTATGTAAAACCATTCCGAAGGCCAGTCTTCGGACGCCTTCTTAGGGGTTCCGGATGGATATTCGGTCCCGGCAATGCGCCATATTTTGGCGCCGCCCACTTGATATATGGACCCCTCGTGAGAGCGGGGTACGAGGCAGAACAACCTCTTCCACAGTGCAAAATGGGGCTCGATGCCCAGAAATAGCTCGCAAAGAGCTACGTAACCCGCGATATGCAGGATAGAGGCGGGCGTAAGGTGATGGAGCTGGAGTCCGTAGAACTCCAGGAGCCCGCGGAGGAACGGATGTATTGGAAATCCGAGTCCCCTTATCAGATAGGGGACGAAGCATACCCGCTCCCCTTTGTTGGGACTTGGGGTAGCCTCCGCTTGCTTCCCACCTTGGTAGGTGGCCAACCCGGCTCTAATCGGGACCATGAAGGCCGGAGGGAGATATCCCTTTGCTTGGAGCGTCACCAGCTCGCTGTGTGGGACAGAACATCTCCGCCAGTCTCCTGGCAGTGGGCTGGGAGTGTGAGAGGAGGAGCCACGTCGACGGTCCATGATGGAATGGATTTTTGGTCGGAGGCGCTCCGATGAGTACTCGCGGAAGGAAGATGGTGTGATTTGGATCTGGATTCTTGCCTCTCTTATAGGCATATTATTTGCACAGCTAGGGGGTAAAACATAAAAGATACCCTGGCTTTTCGCATCCGTGCGACGCGTGGAAGATGGCCATTATTGGGTGTGGAAGCTAAGAAGCGCAACGTTGATGAGGAAGCCGGACACTGTTCGGCAAACACACGAAATTTGGAGGAGAACCCGCCTTGCAACGCCGAAGACTGTATACGCGCTAGACTTATCGTCATTGAAGCCTGGTTCGGGGGCTACTAAGGGAGTCCTGGACTAGGGGGTGTCCGGACAGCCGGACTATCATCGTCTGCCGGACTCCAAGACTACGAAGATACAAGATTGAAGACTCCGTCCCGTGTCCGGATGGGACTTTCCTTGGCGTGGAAGGCAAGCTTGGCGATACGGATATGTAGATCTCCTACCATTGTAACCGACTCTGTGTAACCCTAGCCCTCTTCCGTGTCTATATAAACCGGAGGGCTTTAGTCCATAGGACACACAACCATTACAACAATCATACCATAGGCTAGCTTCTAGGGTTTAGCCTCCTTGATCTCGTGGTAGATCCACTCTTGTACTACCCATATCATCAATATCAATCAAGCAGGAGTAGGGTTTTACCTCCATCGAGAGGGCCCGAACCTGGGTAAAAACATCGTGTCCCTTGTCTCCTGTTACCATCCGCCTAGACGCACAGTTCGGGACCCCCTACCCGAGATCCATCGGTTTTGACACCGACAAGTATCAAGTGTTGATGGTCAGCACGACCACCAGTTTCAAGAAAAAGGGTAAAGGGAAGAAAAAGGGAACTTCAAGAAGAATGGCAAACAAGTTGCTGCTCAAGAGAAGAAACCCAAGTCTGGACGTAAGCCTGAGACTGAGTGCTTCTACTGCAAGCAGACCGGTCACTAGAAGCAGAAATGCCCCAAGTATTTGGCGGATAAGAAGGATGGTAAGGTGAACAAAGGTATATGTGATACACATGTTATTGATGTGTACCTTACCAGAGCTCACAGTAGCACCTGGGTATTTGATACTGGTTCTGTTGCTATATTTGCAACTCGAAACAGGGACTATAGATTAAGCGAAGACTGGCTAAGGATGAGGTGACGATGCGCGTGGGAAATGGTTCCAAAGTCGATGTGATCGCCGTCGGGACGCTACCTCTACATCTACCTTCGGGATTAGTTCCAGACCTGAATAATTGTTATTTGGTGCCAGCGCTGAGCATGAACATTATATCTGGATCTTGTTTGATGCGAGACGGTTATTCATTTAAATCCGAGAATAATGGTTGTTCTATTTATATGAGTAATATCTTTTATGGTCATGCACCCTTGAAGAGTGGTCTATTTTTATTGAATCTCGATAGTAGTGATACACATATTCATAGTGTTGAAGCCAAAAGATGCAGAGTTGATAATGATAGTGCAACTTATTTGTGGCACTGCCGTTTGGGTCATATTGGTGTAAAGCGCATGAAGAAACTCCATACTGATGGACTTTTGGATTCACTTGATTATGAATCACTTGGTACTTGTGAACCATGCCTCATGGGCAAGATGACTAAAACGTCGTTCTCCAGAACAATAGAGCGAGCAACAGATTTGTTGGAAATCACACATACCGATGTATGTGGTCCGATGAATATTGAGGCTCGCGGCGGGTATCGTTATTTTCTCACCTTCACAGATGATTTGAGCAGATATGGGTATATCTACTTAATGAAACATAAGTCTGAAACATTTGAAAAGTTCAAAGAATTTCAGAGTGAAGTGGAAAATCATCGTAACAAGAAAATAAAATTTCTACGATCTGATCGTGGAGGAGAATATTTGAGTTACGAGTTTGGTCTACATTTGAAACAATGCGGAATAGTTTCGCAACTCACGCCACCCGGAACACCACAACGTAATGGTGTGTCCGAACGTCGTAATCGTACTTTACTAGATATGGTGCGATCTATGATGTCTCTTACTGATTTACCGCTATCATTTTGGGGTTATGCTTTAGAGACGGCTGCATTCACGTTAAATAGGGCACCATCAAAATCTGTTAAGACGACGCCTTATGAACTATGGTTTGGCAAGAAACCAAAGTTGCCGTTTCTTAAAGTTTGGGGCTGCGATGCTTATGTGAAAAAACTTCAACCTGATAAGCTCGAACCCAAATCAGAGAAATGTGTCTTCATAGGATACCCAAAGGAAACTGTTGGGTACACCTTCTATCACAGATCCGAAGGCAAGACATTCATTGCTAAAAATGGATCCTTTCTAGAGAAGGAGTTTCTCTCGAAGAAGTGAGTGGGAGGAAAGTAGAACTTGATGAGGTAACTGTACCTGCTCCCTTATTGGAAAGTAGTTCATCACAGAAACCGGTTCCTGTGACGCCTACACCAATTAGTGAGGAAGCTAATGATAATGATCATGAAACTTCAGATCAAATTACTAGGTCAACCAGAGTAAGATCCGCACTAGAGTGGCACGGTAATCCTATTCTAGAGGTCATGTTACTTGACCATGGTGAACCTACAAACTATGAGGAAGCGATGATGAGCCCAGATTCCGCAAAATGGCTTGAGGCCATGAAATCTGAGATGGGATCCATGTATGAGAACAAAGTGTGGACTTTGGTTGACTTTCCCGATGATCGGCAAGGCATCGAGAATAAATGGACCTTCAAGAAGAAGACTGACACTGATGGTAATGTTACTGTCTACAAAGCTTGACTTGTTGCAAAAGGTTTTCGACAAGTTCAAGGGGTTGACTATGATGAGACTTTCTCACCCGTTGCGATGCTTAAGTCTGTCCAAATCATGTTAGCAATTGCCGCATTTTATGATTATGAAATTTGGCAAATGGATGTCAAAACTACATTCCTGAATGGATTTCTTGAAGAAGAGTTGTATATGATGCAAGGAGAAGGTTTTGTCGATCTGAAAGGTACTAACAAAGTGTGCAAGCTCCAACAATCCATTTATGGACTGGTGTAAGCCTCTCGGAGTTGGAATAAACGCTTTGATAGTGTGATCAAAGCATATGGTTTTATACAGACTTTTGGAGAGGCCTGTATTTACAAGAAAGTCAGTGGGAGCTCTGTAGCATTTCTGATATTATGTGTGGATGACATATTATTGATTGGAAATGATATAGAATTTCTGTATAGCATAAAAGGATACTTGAATAAAAGTTTTTCAATGAAATACCTCGTGAAGCTGCTTATATATTGGGCTTCAAGATCTATAGAGATAGATCAAGACGCTTAATTGGACTTTCACAAAGTACATACCTTGATAAAGTTTTGAAAAAGTTCAAAATGGATCAAGCAAAGAAAGGGTTCTTGCCTATAATACAAGGTGTGAAGTTGAGTCAGACTCAATGCCCAACCACTACAGAAGATAGAGAGAAAATGAAAGATGTTCCCTATGCTTCAGCCATAGGCTCTATCATGTATGCAATGCTGTGTACCAGACCTGATGTGTGCCTTGCTATTAGTTTAGCAGGGAGGTACCAAAGTAATCCAGGAGTGTCTGGACGGCGGTCAAGAACATCCTGAAATACCTAAAAAGGACTAAGGATATGTTTCTCGTTTATGGAGGTGACAAAGAGCTAGTCGTAAATGGTTATGTCGATGCAAGCTTTGACACTGATCCGGACGATTCTAAATCGCAAACCGGATACATGTTTATATTGAACAGTGGAGCTGTCAGTTAGTGCAATTCTAAACAAAGCGTCATGGCGGGATCTACGTGTGAAGCAGAGTACATAACTGCTTTAGAAGCTGCAAATGAAGGAGTCTGGATGAAGGAGTTCGTATCCGATCTAGGTGTCATACCTAGTGCATCGGGTCCAATGAAAATCTTTTGTGACAATACTGGTGCAATTGCCTTGGCAAAGGAATCCAGATTTCACAAGATAACCAAGCACATCAAGAGACGCTTCTATTCCATCCGGGACCAAGTCCAGGTGGGAGACATAGAGATTTGCAAGATACATACGGATCGGAATGTTGTAGACCCGTTGAATAAGCCTCTTCCACGAGCAAAACATGACCAGCACCAAGACTCCATGGGTGTTAGAATCATTACTGTGTAATCTAGATTATTGACTCTAGTGCAAGTGGGAGACTGAAGGAAATATGCCCTAGAGGCAATAATAAAGTTATTACTTATTTCCTCAAATCGTGATAAATGTTTATTATATATTCTAGAATTGTATTAACCAGAAACATAATACATGTGTGAATACATAGACAAACATAGTGTCACTAGTATGCCTCTACTTGACTAGCTCATTGATCAAAGATGGTTGAGTTTCCTAACCACATATATGAGTTATCATTTGATTAATGGGATCACATCATTAGAAGAATGATGTGATTGACTTGACTCATTCCGTTAGCTTAGCACTTGATCGTTTAGTATGTTGCTATTGCTTTCTCCATGACTTATACATGTTCCTATGACTATGAGATTATGTAACTCCCGGTTACCGGAGGAACAATTTGTGTGCTACCAAACGTCACAACGTAACTGGGTGATTATAAAGGTGCTCTACAGGTGTCTCCAAAGGTACTTGTTGAGTTGACGTATTTCGAGATTAGGATTTGTCACTCCGATTATCAGAGAGGCATCTCTGGGCCCTCTCGGTAATGCACATCACTATAAGCCTTGCAAGCAATGTGACTAATGAGTTAGTTGCGGGATGATGCATTACATAACGAGTAAAGAGACTTGCCGGTAACGATATTGAACTAGGTATTGAGATACCGACGATCGAATCTCGGGCAAGTAACATACCGATGACAAAGGGAATAACGTATGTAGTTATGCGGTTTGACCGATAAAGATCTTTGAGGGAGTCCTGGACCAGGGGGTGTCCGGATAGCCGAACTATCATCATCGGCCGGACTCCAAGACTATGAAGATACAAGATTGAAGACTTCGTCCCGTGTCCGGATGGGACTTTCCTTGGCGTGGAAGGCAAGGTTGGCGATACGGATATGTAGATCTCCTACCACTGTAACAGACTCTGTGTAACCCTAGCCCTCTCCGGTGTCTATATAAACCGGCGGGTTTTAGTCCGTAGGACACAACAACAATCATACCATAGGCTAGCTTCTAGGGTTTAGCCTCCTTGATCTCGTGGTAGATCCACTCTTGTACTACCCATATCATCAATATCAATTAAGCTGGAGTAGGGTTTTACCTCCATCGAGATGGCCTGAACCTGGGTAACAACATCGTGTCCCTTCTCTCCTGTTACCATCCGCCTAGACGCACAGTTCGGGACCCCCTACCCGAGATCCACCGGTTTTGACACCGACAATCTTCATAGAATATGTGGGAACCAATATGAGCATCTAGGTTCCGCTATTGGTTATTAACCGGAAACATGTCTCGGTCATGTCTACATAGTTCTCGATCCCGTAGGGTCCGCACGCTTAAAGTTCGGTGACGATCGGTATTATGAGTTTTTCTGTTTTGATGTACTGAAGGTTGTTCGGAGTCCCATATATGATCACGGACATGACGAGGAGTCTCCAAATGGTCGAGACGTAAAAATCGATATATTGGATGACTATGTTCGGACACCGGAAGTGTTTTGGGAGGTTTCAGACATTTACCGAAGTACCGGGGGGTTACCGGAACCCTCGGGGGGTTTATTGGGCCTCATGGGCCCTAGTGGAGAAGAGGAGGGGTGGCCAGGGCAGACCATGCACCCCCTCACCCCGTAGTCTGAATTGTACAAGGAGGGGGGGGCGCCCCCCTTTCCTTCCTCTCCTCTCTCCTTTCCTTCCCCTCTCCTACTCCTACAAGGAAAGGAGGAGTCCTACTCCCGGTGGGAGTAGGATTCCCCCCTTGGTGCACCCTCCTCCTAGCCGGCCGCCTCCCCCTTGCTCCTTTATATACGGGGGCAGGGGGGTACCTCTAGACACACAAGTTGATCTGTTGATCTCTCCCAGCCGTGTGCGGTGCCCCTCCACCATATTCCACCTCGGTAATATCGTAGCGGTGCTTAGGTGAAGCCGTGCATCGGTAGTATCATCGACACTGTCATCACGCCGTCGTGCTGACGAAACTCTCCCGCAAAGCTCTGCTGGATTGGAGTTCGTGGGACGTCATTGAGCTGAACGTGTGCTGAACTCGGAGGTGCCGTACGTTCGATACTTGGATCGGTCGGATCGTGAAGACGTACGACTACATCAACCGCATTGTGCTAACGCTTCCGCTTTCGGTCTACGAGGGTACGTGGACAACACTCTCCCCTCTTGTTGCTATGCATCACCATGATCTTGCGTGTGAGTAGGAATTTTTTTGAAATTACTATGTTCCCCAACACTTCTTCCTCCTATATATATCCACGTACCCCGAGAACATCCAGGAGCACCACGAAAAACTATTTCCACCACCGTAACCTTCTATATCCGCGAGATCCCATCTTGGAGCCTTCGCCGGCGCTCCGTCGGAGAGGGAATCCACCATGGAGGGCCTCTACATCATTTCCAAGGCCTCTCCGATGAGTTGTGAGTAGTTTACCACAGACCTTCGGGTCCATAGTTATTAGCTAGATGGCTTCTTCTCTCTCTTTGAATCTCAATACAAAGTTCTCCTCGATCTTCTTGGAGATCTATTCGATGTAAATCTTTTTGCGGTGTGTTTGTCGAGATTCGATGAATTGTGGGTTTATGATCAAGTTTATCTATGAGAAGTATTTGAATCTCCTCTTAATTCTTTTATGTATGATTGGTTATGTTTGCAAGTCTCTTCGAATTATCAGTTTGGTTTGGCCTACTAGATTGATCTTTCTTGCAATGGGAGAAGTGCTTAGCTTTGGGTTCAATCTTGCGGTGTCCTTTCCCAGTGACAGCAAGGGCAGCAAGGCACATATTGTATTGTTGCCATCGAGTATAAAAAGATGGGGTTTATATCATATTGCTTGAGTTTATCCCTCTACATCATGTCATCTTGCTTAATGCATTACTCTGTTCTTATGAACTTAATACTCTAGATGCAGGCAGGAGTTGGTCGATGTGTGGAGTAATAGTAGTAGATGCAGAATCATTTCGATCTACTTGTTGCGGACGTGATGCCTATATACATGATCATGCCTAGATAATCTCATAACTATGCACTTTTCTATCAATTGCTCGACAGTAATTTGTTCACCCACCATAATACTTATGCTATCTTGAGAGAAGCCACTATGAAACCTATGGCCCCCGGGTCTATCTTTTATCATACAAATTTTTCATCTACTTTTATCTACATCTTTAACTTTCCAATCTATATCATAAAAATACCAAAAATATATATCTTATCTTATTATCTCTATCAGATGTCACTTTTGCAAGTTACCGTGAAGGGATTGACAACCCCTTAATCGCGTTGCTTGCGAGGTTCCTTTTTGTTTGTGTAGGTAAGAGGGACTTTTGAGGCGCCTACTACTGGATTGATACCTTGGTTCTCAAAAACTAAGGGAAATATTTATGCTACTTTGCTGCATCACCCTTTCCTCTTCAAGGGAAAACCAACGTAGTGCTCAAGAGGCAGCAAGAAGGATTTCTGGCACCGTTGCCGGGGAGGTCTTTGCTCAAGTCAAGACATACCAAGTACCCAACACAAACTCATCTCCCTTGCACTACATTATTTGCCATTTGCCTCTCGTTTTCCTCTCCCCCACTTCACCCTTGCCGTTTTATTTGCCCTCTCTTTCACGTTCGCCTCTTTTCTCTCGCTTGCCTTTTGCGTGCTCGTGTGTTAGTTTGTTTATCTTGTAGTCACGGCTAGTCCTCCTAACCTCGTTATTACTCCCGAGCATGAAGTTCTCAATTTTAAACAAATGGGGGGAGAAAGTCTAAAATATGCTTGGCATAGAATTTGCAATGCTCAAAATAGATCTACTAGGAAGCTCTCTACTTCCGTTCTTCTTCACAATTTTTATGTAGGCATTACTCCTTGGAATAGATGCATGCTTGATACCATTACCGGAGGGGATTTTTTGGGTAGCCATACTTTTGATGCTTATAATGCTATGTTAGATTTGTTTGGTCCACCACCTCTTTTGGTTAATGGAACTGTTTTAACTTTGGAACATGTAATGCAAAGGCTTGAAATTATTGAGAATAAAGTTTCCACTCTTGAATTGATTGAAAATTTGGATAAAAAGATCCATAACCAGATTACCCAATATGGATCTAGGGTTGGAGTTACTTTGAATTTTTTTAAAGAGAAAGAACTTATAGTTAACGAAAGAATAGATCTTGATTCTACGAGAATCAATAAACTTGAGGATATTATTACCAACTTAGGGTCGGCCTTTTCATCCGTGAAAAATACTCCAACTCCTCGTACCAAAACTGCCAAATTTATTTATGTTCCTAAAAATAAGGGTGAATCATCTAGTAAGTAAAATGCGGATCTCAAATCAATAAGTGTTCACCCCAATTGTCTCTCTATCATAAAGGAACCTTTTGCTTCAAATGAATTTCTTGATTTCTTGCCTAGGGGTTTAATCATTGCAGTAGATCAATAGATAAATCTCCCAGGACTTCTTATTTTGGTAGGATTTTTAGAGTTCATAAGGATTCGAAAGTTACAGATTGCTACAGACAATTCTGTTTTTGACAGATTCTGTTTTTCGTGTGTTGTTTGCTTATTTTGGTGCATCTATGGCTAGTATCGGGGGGTATGAACCATAGAGAAGTTGGAATACAGTAGGTTTAACACCAATATAAATAAAGAATGATTTCATTACAGTACCTTATGTGGTGGTTTTTCTTTCTTGCACTAACGGAGCTTATGAGATTTCCTGTTGAGTTTTGTGTTGTGAAGTTTTCAAGTTTTAGGTAAAGATTTGATGGACTATGGAATAAGGAGTGCCAATAGCCCAAGCTTGGGGATGCCCATGGCACCCCAAGATATTCAAGAACAACCAAAAGCCTAAGCTTGGGGATGCCCCGGAAGGCATCCCCTCTTTCGTCTTCGTCTATCGGTAACTTCACTTGGAGCTATATTTTTATTCGCCACATGATATGTGTTTTGCTTGGAGCGTCTTGTATGATATGAGTCTTTGCTTTTTAATTTAACAAAATCATCCTTGATGTACACACCTTTTGGGAGAGACACACATGATTTGGAATTTATTAGAATACTCTATGTGCTTCACTTATATCTTTTGAGCAAGATAATTTTGCTCTAGTGCTTCACTTATATCTTTTAGAGCATGGCGGTGCCTTTATTTTGTAGAAATTGTTAATATCTCATGCTTCACTTATATTATTTTGAGAGTCTTTTAGAACAGCATGGTATTTGCTACGGTTATAAAATTGTTACTAGAATGATGGGCATCCAAGTTGGGTATTACAAAAACTATCATAGGAAGTGAATTGGATGCTATGATCAATTTGATGCTTGATAATTGTTTTGAGATATAGAGGTGGTGATATTAGAGTCATGCTAGTTGGGTAATTGTGAATTTAAAGAATACTTGTCTTGAAGTTGGCAAGTCCCGTAGCATGACCATATGGTAAAAGTTGTGTGACAAATTTGTTGCATGGGATGCTCTTTTGATTGCCTTCCTTATGTGTGGAGGTCGGGATCGCGCGATGGTTAACTCCTACGAACCCTTCCCCTAGGAGCATGGTAGTAGTACTTTGCTTCGAGGGCTAATAAAACTTTTGCAATAAGTATTTGAGTTCCTTATGACTAATGTGAGTCCAAGGATTATACACACTCTTACCTTTCCATCAATGCTAGCCTCTTCGGTACCGTGCATTGCCCTTTCTCACCTTGAGAGTTGGTGCAAACTTCCCCGGTGCATCCAAACCCCGTGATACGATACGCTCTATCACACATAAACCTCCTTATATCTTCCTCAAAACAACCACCATACCTACCTATTATGGCATTTCCATAGCCATTCCGAGATATATTGCCATGCAACTTTTCACCGTTCCGTTTATCATGACACGCATTATCATTGTCATATTGCCTTGCATGATCATGTAGTTGACATCGTATTTGTGGCAAAGTGTAGGATCGAAAGTATGTCTAGAGGGGGGGGGGTGATTAGACTACTTGACAATATAAAAATTATGCCTTTTGACAAAGACAAGTTTTTGGTAGATTCACAATTATGATCAAGTCAAGCATCACCCTACACATGCAATTCTAGAGTATAGGCAGCGGAAAGTAAATTGCACATGTAGTAAAGAGAGGTGGAGAAGAGCAAACGCAATTTTGGAGACGCGGAGATTTTTCTCGTGGTTCCGATAGGTGGTGCTATCGTACTTCCACGTTGATGGAGACTTCAACCCACGGAGGGTAACGGCTGCGAGAGTCCACGGAGGGCTCCACCCACGAAGGGTCCACGAAGAAGCAACCTTGTCTATGCCATCATGGCCTACGCCCACGGAGGGCTAGCCTTACTCGGGGTAGATCTTCACGAAGTAGGCGATCTCCTTGCCCTTACAAACTTCTTGGTTCAACTCCACATCTCGACGGAGGCTCCCAAGCGACACCTAACCAATCTAGGAGGCACCACCCTCCAAAAGGTAATAGATGGTGTTGATGATGATGAACTCCTTGCTCTTGTGCTTCAATGATAATCTCCCCAACACTCAACTCTCCTCACTGATTTGGCTGTGGTGGAAGAAAGGATTGAGTGGAAAGCAACTTGGGAAGGCTAGAGATCAAGCTTCATATGGTGGGAGTGGAGCAACTTGATCTCAACACAAGGGTAGGTAGTTCTCTTCTCAGAAATGTAAGGTAGGAGTGGTAGTTCTTTCTGATGGCTCTCTCCACGAATGAAGAGGGGGTGGAGGGGTATTTATAGCCTCCACACAAAATCCAACCGTTACACACATTTGACCAATCTCGGTGGGACCGAAGTTGACAACTCGGTGAGACCGAAAGTTCAAATCATGTGAACGTTGGGATTTTCGGTGGGACCGAAAATACAAACTCGGTTAGTCCGATTCGTGCAAAGACAAGAGCTTGCCAATCTCGGTGGGACCGACTTCATCATCTCGGTGACACCGATTTGATGACAGAAGGTTACAGAAGCTTGGCAACTCAAGTTTCGGTGAGACCGAGTTCAGAATCGGAAAATCCGAGATTTCTAGGGTTTGGCTTAGTGGCTGAGGTGGTTCATCTCGGTGTGACTGGGTTTGGAATATCGGTGGGACCGAGATTACTTATGAGTGTATATGGCAGTGAAAGTTGCTGATAGTTTAGGAGATGTATCACTAAGCACTTTGAGCAACCAGATCATCATCATAACCTCATCCCCTTTTAATAGTATTGGCTTTCCTAAAGACTCAATGTGATCTTGGATCACTAAACCAAAAATGGAGTCTTGAGCTTTTGCCAATGCTTGCCTTAGCATTTTGAGGGGTCCACTTCTTCAGTCCTTGCCATACCCATATCACTGAACTTTCTGAAATGATTCTCAAGTAACTATTAGTTCAATGATATATATGTTGTTATTAATTACCAAAACCACCCGGGGATTAGTTGCACTTTCAATCTCCCCCTTTTTGGTAATTGATGACAACATATAGATCAAAGCTTCAACAAAGGATATAATCAATGAATAATATCGTCGCTTTGAGAAGTATGTGATAAGCAAGAGCTCCCCCTAAATTTGTGCATTATTTAAAATTTGCGTTTGAATGCAAATGCACAATCGATTAGGATCATGGGTCACTCTTCCATGTCACATACATCTTGGTGGAGCGCACAAAATGATAAGAATGAATAGCATGCACCCAATCACCAAGACATGAGTAAATGGTCATACAAGATAGGAATAGCATATGATAAGCATTAAGCACACATTAAAGCATAGTACGACCAAGCACTCAATAAGGTAGGATGAAACGTAGTATCAAACACACTGAATGTCTCGAAAACCAAAAGTATCTCAAAGAAACTGCAAAAGAACGAAAGAGCAAAAGCGACAGCACTCTCTCTCTCGAAGTCCTATGATCTATACAATTTCTCCCCCTTTGGCAACAAGTTACCAAAAAGTTCGAAAAGGCATAGAGCTAAGCGTCACTGGGGACTCTGCTGGCGGCTCCTGTCTGGGTTGATGTTGGAGTTGATATAGCAGCATCGGCGAAGACTTCAGCTGATGTCTGTGCTGGAGGAGTGGTCACTGGAGCTAGAGCTGGAGCAACTGATGGAACTGTGGGAGGTGCTGAAGCTGTAGTCCTGGTGTCAGTCACTGGTATAGCAGCTGATCGGGGTCCTGTGGGAACCGGAGCAGTCTGTTGATAAGCATCCTGGACTAAGTCATCCTGCATCTCACGCATAAGCTCTTCCTTCTCCCTCTTTGCTTCCTCGATGTCTGCCTCAAGCTTGTTGACAGTTACTTGCACTTCAGTCAGCTTCACATCCAGAGCATGGATCTTGTCTTCAACAATCCTCTCTAGGCTCTCCTGAGACTGTACAATGCTAGCCAGGCGTTGTTCAATCCTTTGGGTAGCTTCAAGGAGCTGCTCTCCAACACTCTTTGGTTTAGCTGCTGCTGCTGCTGCTTCCTTGTCAGCTTTGGCTTTCTTGGCAGCTTCAATCTTGGCTTGACCTTCAACAGATGTTGGTTCCTCCTCATCCATCACAACATCATTGTCCTCATGCTCAGGCTGCAGTGGTAAGTGTTCTCTATCCAACAAGAATGTGCCCGTGCTAAACTTGGCATTGATAAGCATCTGAATATGCGGGGCAAATCCACACGACCTTTTCTGGTCAGCTGCAGTTCTCTTAATGGTCTCAACCATCAAGTCCATCACCTTGAAAGGTGCTTTCTCATCAAGTATATGCAGCATGTTGATAGAGTATCCTCTGATCATGCGATGATCTCCAGACTTGGGCATCAAGGTATGCCTCAGAATAGTATTAGTGGTAGGTAGACCTGCCTGGAGATAGTACACTGAGCCGAGCTTCCATATTCCCAAATCCTTAGCTGGAACCTCTTTGTACATGTTCTTCATGGATTCATGGTTTTTCTTTGGAATACCATATACATCAACATCATCCTCTCTTTGCACTGGAGCATTCAGAAGTTCTGCCCATTCTTCAACAGTAGAAGAAAATCTTTGGCCTTCAGTCATCCATACAATCCTTCCATCTGGATAGAAATGAGCTGTGGCATAGAATTGCATAATCATCTCATCATTCCAACTGGTCAACTTCTGACCCACAAAGTCTGCAACGCCACATGCAGTGAAGCTTTCATGCACATGTGGAAAGAAGTCTCTGTGCTCTTCGCTGTCAATGTACTTCCAGTCAACGTATCTGGTGTCTGCGACTATGGGCTTCTTATCCATCAGCACAGTCTCATAGAAGTCCTGCTGCTCTCTGGTGTGAAATCTGGGATCAACAGCAGTTCTTCTCCTCACGGCATATGGGTCAGATTGTCTCCATAGCCTGAGACCTCTATCCTTTCTTTCCTTCATATTCTCAGCTTGTGGATGAGCATCATTGTGAAGTGGCAGTTTTGGACGAAGTTTCAGCAGAACTGGTCCTTCATCATCTGACACAGCTGGTGGCACATCATCCTTGTTCTTTTCAGATGCTGGAATGTTCCTGACTGTCTTCTTGGGCTTGGCAGCAGGCTTTGCTGGAGCTGCCTTTGCTGGAGCAGATTGCTTGGGCTTTGAAGTGGCTCCAGCCCTGATGGCATCACCCATGAGCTTAGGCTTCTGAGGAGGCTGGGGTGCTTCCTCATCCTCATCTTCTTCTGCTGCATCATCATGCACTAATCTCTTCCTCTTGGAAGTTTTCTTCATTTTGCTTGCAGCTTCTTCCAAATTCAGCTTCTTGGCAACAGTGGATTGCTTGACTTTTCTGGTGCCCTTCTTGGTTTGCTGACCTTGTGGCTCTTTGGCAACAACTTTCCTCTTGGGCTTTGATGTGACCTCTTCCTCAATGACAAAATCTGAGTCTTCATCATCTGAGTTCCTCTTCTTTCTGGCTCTGGTGGCTGCAGGAGGCAAACCACTTGGTGTACTCCTCTCACCATCATCTGATGAGCTGCTGGGATCAGGACTAGTGCCTGCCTCTGGGATATCTGCAATAGGTGACTCTGACCTGTTCTGACTGTCACTGGCATCTGACATGGCTGACAACCTGTGAATAGATAAGGTGTAGGCAGAGTAGAAGAGTTATCACAAACTGCAGAAGTTTTTGCAAACAAATGAGTTCAAATTTTAGTATTAGGTTTTCACAGAAGACATTTCGGTCAGACCGAGTTCAAAATTCGGTGAATCCGAAGTATTCAAACAGAAGCTTTCACACCACTTTCGGTTGGACCGAAGTGGGTTTCGGTCCTGCCGAAAACACTAGGGTTTCACAGAATCGCCATTTCGGTCACACCGATTTGCACAACTCGGTTGGACCGAAGGGTGCAGTGCAATGGCCATAGGCCAAATCGGTCTTACCGAAAATCTAAAATCGGTCTCACCGAGATGTGTTCGGCGGAAACCTAACCCTAAAACTTTTACTCGAATCTCGTTCAAAAGAACCAATCTGGTGTACGGGAAGATTTCAATCGTGGCAAGATTATAGGCAAACCAAACGTGCATTGAATCGGAGATGGGATCGAAACTCACCCTAACTTGGTGGAGTTTCTCTACGGCGGCAACGGCGCGGAGAAGATGTCCGTTGACGGCGACGGAGACCTGCGGCGAGGACGCACAGGTGACGACGGAGACGATCCGGAGACCAGGGCGACGGCAGCAAGGGGTGTGGGGGCGAAGCGTTTGAAGTAGAAATCAACGCGCGCGGCCCTCGGAGTATATATACCCCTTTGCTGTCGGTGGGACCGAGTTGTAAAACTCGGTGGCACCGAGATGGATAACTGCAGGGCAGTTATGCACTTTGGTCACGCCGAAAATCACAACTCGGTTTCACCGAGGTGAAAACCTAGATCAGTCTAAATGCTTTCGGTTCGACCGAGTTTGAGTGAGTTGGTCTGACCAAAATCAAATAGAAGGTTTTGGAAGTTAGCCCTTGACGGATCGGTGGCTCCGAGTGCTCCTCACTCGGAGGGTCCGAAAATGACTTGTTCAAAGTTTGTGATGTAAGCATGAATAGAATTTGAGACAAGAAAGCATAGATAGCTAGGGGAGGTACTTAGGCATTCTTGTTCATCCATTTGGTCTGAAAAATCAAAACGACCAAAACAACAAATGGATGTCCTTGAATGGATAAAATCATGCATCCAACATGCTCACACAATAAGATAGCAAATGAAGTATGTGTCAAACATGCACAATCAAAACTCTAGCTACTATCACACAATTTGTCGATGACTAGGTCATCTTTATATGAGTATATTGACTTAGGAGCCAAATGAGAACATTTGATCATAGGTCATACTCATCGTTTAAGCACAAGTGGGGTTACCACTTTTACATAAAGCATTGATGTGTTCACATCATTTGAAGATGCTTTAGCTCAATTCTTTAGAGCAAAGCTCCCCCTAGATGTGAGAACCCCTTTTAAAGGGTCAAACTAACCTTGGGTTGTCGTAGAAGACTTCATGTAGATGTTGAAGATGTGGATGCTCAATGTTGATGAAGATCATCAAGAGTTGGGAGCAATCCTTTGGATTCGGGCACTTCCAATACCTACATGGGTTAGTCCCACAAGGAACAAACAAGGATATCCATGGACATAGATTGAAGTTCACAATAGATGATGTCCATGAAAGCAATGATTACCTTGTCCCTTGACTTACCAACAAGAGGGTTTGTGACTCCATGAACTAGTGCAAGATGTGGAAGTTGATTGCACAAGTGTTTGCCAAAATGAATGTGAGTGAAGTATGTTGGCGGAGTCACCCTCAAGAACTCTCTAGTTCTTCTTCTTCGGGATCCACATCATCTTGATGGGAATCCTTGGGGTTGTAGTTGAGCTTGACGAAGTAGAACTTGACGTTTCCTTGGGAACCCACTTGACCATGGCTTTAGGTGCTTCAATAAATGCATCAATTTCCTCTTGAAGCTTGTCCTTGCCTTTTAGCTTGTGGTCTTGTGGTGGAAGATCATCTTGAGCTTGTTCCACATTGGAAGAAGTAGGATTGTACTTCTCCTTTTGAGGAATAAACTGTGGAGTAGGATATTGACCTTCTTCCCATTCAACACCCTCGGCGTTGAACTTTCGCTCAAAACCAATTCCTTGATTCTTTCGGTGCCTTCCTTGCTTGCGAACAATTTCCTCAAAGTTCTTGCTTCCGGCAAGGCTCTTGTAGACACCTTTCTCTATAATCCCTTTCAATAAACTATTTTCTTGCTCAAGTGTAACTTGGCTTGAAACATTGTTAGTGGAATCAAGAGAACTACTAGAAGCAACAACATTGGATTTAGCATGGTTATTGTTACTACTAGATGAAGAATTTTTCTTATGCTTGTCATGCTTAGTTTTAATGGGAGGCAAGAAATTAGACAAGAGAAGTCGTTTGGCAAGATATGAAGAACTCTTCTTTCGAAGATCGTCATTGATTGCTTTTAGGAACTCATGTTCTTGCTCTAGAGTGAGCTTCTCGAAGCGTAGCTTCTCATGAGATCTTAGGAGCTCTCTATGATCTTCTTGAGCTGTTTCATGAGCTAACTTAAGAGTGTTTAGTTCTTTAGTTAGACGCTCAATCTCCTTCATAGCATTGTCATTCGACCCATCTCGACTATAAAGACTACTAGCATGTTCATCATTACTATGTTCATTGGATTTATCATGTAAGAGCTCATCTTCACCAAGCAAGTCATCCTCATCACTATCAAAGTCAATGAATTCAGGGTGTGATACCTTGGGGCCTTTAGCCATGAAGCATCTTCCAATTCCCTCATTTGGTGAATCAAATAAGTCATAGGAGTTGGAGTTGGAGGATACGAGAGCAAGACCGGCAACACCTTCATCTTGACTGTAGTCGGAGTTGGAGTGATAGCTTCTTTCGGATTGATTGTCGGAGTCGGAGCCGGAGACCCATTCACCTACATGAGCTTGATGTTTTCTTCTTGTGTAGCTCCTTGATGACTTGTCTTTCCTCTCCGAATCCTTGCTTCTCCGAGAGGGTCTTCGTTCATAACGATCATCTCTACTCCTTCTCTCTTTCCGAGGTGACTCATCTCTTGAGCTTCTTCTTCTTGGAGATTCTTCTCTTCTCTTGTGGGGAGCCGAACACTCATTTGAATAGTGTCCGGGTCTTCCACAATTGTAGCAGTTTCGATCACGACTAGAAGATCTCTTTTCATCATATGATCTAGACTTTGAGCTTCTCTCTTTGCTTCTACTCTTGTAGAATTTGTTGAAGTTCTTAACCATTAGGCTTATCTCTTCATTGGAAACTAGCTTGTCACTTGAGGTTGTGGGAGCATCACTTGTAGCTTTGTAAGCACCACTTGACTTGTTGTGAAGCTCTTCCTTATCCTTAAGTGTCATCTCATGAGCAACAATTCTTCCAATGACTTCGGTTGGCTTGAGATTCTTGTAGTTTGGCATCATTTGGATCAAAGTGCACACGGTATCATACTTTCCATCTAAAGCTCTGAGAATCTTCTTGATGATGAATCGGTCGGTCATTTCTTCGCTTCCTAAGCCGGCAATCTCATTTGTGATGAGAGCAAGCCTAGAATACATTTCAGCGACTCCTTCACCTTCCTTCATCTTGAACTTGTCAAGTTGACCTTGAAGAACATCTAGCTTTGATTCCTTCACGGACTCGGTACCTTCGTGCATTTCAACCAAAGTATCCCAAATCTCTTTTGCATTCTCAAGACGGCTGATTTTGTTGAACTCCTCGGGACACAAGGCATTGAAGAGAATGTCACAAGCTTGAGCATTGTTTTGCAACATCCGCAATTCATCCGTTGTAGCTTCGCGATCTGGAACTTTTCCTTCCTCGAAGAATTCACCTTGCATACCAACACAAATAATGCCCCATGCGGCTGGGTTATGGCCAAGAATATGCATTTTCATTTTATGCTTCCAACTAGCAAAGTTTGTACCATCAAAGTAAGGACCTCTACGAAAATTACCCTCACTAGACGCCATACTCTCCTAGGTTGTGAAACCAAGCTTATGGAGTCCAATGCAATGGAAACCAATACAATGGAGACCAAAGCTCTGATACCACTTGTAGGATCGAAAGTATGTCTAGAGGGGGGGTGATTAGACTACTTGACAATATAAAAATTATGCCTTTTGACAAAGACAAGTTTTTGGCAGATTCACAATTATGATCAAGTCAAGCATCACCCTACACATGCAATTCTAGAGTATAGGCAGCGGAAAGTAAATTGCACATGTAGTAAAGAGAGGTGGAGAAGAGCAAACGCAATTTTGGAGACGCGGAGATTTTTCTCGTGGTTCCGATAGGTGGTGCTATCGTACTTCCACGTTGATGGAGACTTCAACCCACGGAGGGTAACGGCTGCGAGAGTCCACGGAGGGCTCCACCCACGAAGGGTCCACGAAGAAGCAACCTTGTCTATGCCATCATGGCCTACGCCCACGGAGGGCTAGCCTTACTCGGGGTAGATCTTCACGAAGTAGGCGATCTCCTTGCCCTTACAAACTTCTTGGTTCAACTCCACATCTCGACGGAGGCTCCCAAGCGACACCTAACCAATCTAGGAGGCACCACCCTCCAAAAGGTAATAGATGGTGTTGATGATGATGAACTCCTTGCTCTTGTGCTTCAAATGATAATCTCCCCAACACTCAACTCTCCTCACTGATTTGGCTGTGGTGGAAGAAAGGATTGAGTGGAAAGCAACTTGGGAAGGCTAGAGATCAAGCTTCATATGGTGGGAGTGGAGCAACTTGATCTCAACACAAGGGTAGGTAGTTCTCTTCTCAGAAATGTAAGGTAGGAGTGGTAGTTCTTTCTGATGGCTCTCTCCACGAATGAAGAGGGGGTGGAGGGGTATTTATAGCCTCCACACAAAATCCAACCGTTACACACATTTGACCAATCTCGGTGGGACCGAAGTTGACAACTCGGTGAGACCGAAAGTTCAAATCATGTGAATGTTGCGATTTTCGGTGGGACCGAAAATACAAACTCGGTTAGTCCGATTCGTGCAAAGACAAGAGCTTGCCAATCTCGGTGGGACCGACTTCATCATCTCGGTGACACCGATTTGATGACAGAAGGTTACAGAAGCTTGGCAACTCAAGTTTCAGTGAGACCGAGTTCAGAATCGGAAAATCCGAGATTTCTAGGGTTTGGCTTAGTGGCTGAGGTGGTTCATCTCGGTGTGACTGGGTTTGGAATATCGGTGGGACCGAGATTACTTATGAGTGTATATGGCAGTGAAAGTTGCTGATAGTTTAGGAGATGTATCACTAAGCACTTTGAGCAACCAGATCATCATCATAACCTCATCCCCTTTTAATAGTATTGGCTTTCCTATAGACTCAATGTGATCTTGGATCACTAAACCAAAAATGGAGTCTTGAGCTTTTGCCAATGCTTGCCTTAGCATTTTGAGGGGTCCACTTCTTCAGTCCTTGCCATACCCATATCACTGAACTTTCTGAAATGATTCTCAAGTAACTATTAGTTCAATGATATATATGTTGTTATTAATTACCAAAACCACCCGGGGATTAGTTGCACTTTCACAAAGCCACCTTCATAATTTTCATACATGTCACTCTTGATTTATTATCCATTCTGGTACACCGTCGGAGGCATTCATATAGAGTCATATCTTGTTCTAGTATCGAGTTGTAATTCATGAGTTGTAAATAAATAGAAGTGTGATGATCATCATGATTAAAGCATTGCCCCCCCAAATGAAATGCCAAATAAAAAAAGGCCAAGAAAAAAAAAGAAAGGCCAAATATAGAAAAAAGGAAAGCCCCCTCCCCAAAGAAAACAAAAGGGGGACAATGTTACTATCTTTTTCCACACTTGTGCTTCAAAGTAGCACCATGTTCTTCATACAGAGAGTCTCATATGTTGTCACTTTCATATACTAGTGGGAATTTTTCATTATAGAACTTGGCTTGTATATTCCAATGATGGGATTCCTCAAAATGCCCTAGGTCTTCGTGAGCAAGCAAGTTGGATGCACACCCACTTAGTTTCTTTTGTTGAGCTTTCATACATTTATAGTTCTAGTGCATCTGTTGCATGGCAATCCCTACTCCTCATGTTGACATCAATTGATGGGCATCTGCATAGCCCGTTGATTAGCCTCGTCAATGTGATACTTTCTCCTTTTTTGTCTTCTCCACACAACCTCCATCATCATATTCTATTCCACCCATAGTGCTATATCCATGGCTCACGCTCATGTATTGCGTGAGAGTTGAAAAAAGCTGAAGAGCGTTAAAAAGTATGAACCAATTGCTTGGCTGAAACCGGGGTTGTTCTTGATGGGAGTATTTTGTGTGATAAAAATGAAACATAGCCTAACTATATGATTTTGTAGGGATGAACCTTCTAAAGCCATATTATTTTGAGAAGACATGATTGCCTTGTTAGTATGCTTGAAGTATTAATATTTCTTATGTCAATATGAACTTTTATTTTGAATCATTTGGATCTGAACATTCATGCCACAATAAAGAAAATTACATTGAAATTATGCTAGGTAGCATTCCACATCAAAAATTCTATTTTTATCATTTACCTACTCGAGGACGAGCAGGAATTAAGCTTGGGGATGCTTGATACGTCTCCAACGTATCTATAATTTTTGATTGTTCCATGCTATTATATTACCCGCTTTGGATGTTTATGGGCTTTACTTTACACTTTTATATCATTTTTGGGACTAACCTACTAACCGGAGGCCCAGCCCGAATTGATGTTTTTTTGCCTATTTCAGTGTTTCAAAGAAAAGGAATATCAAACGGAGTCCAAACAGAATGAAACCTTCGGGAGCGATCTTTTTGGAACAAACGCAATCCAGGAGACTTGGAGTGGATGTGAAGCAGCAAACGAGGCGGCCACGAGGGTACCCGGCGCGCCCTATGGGGGTGGGCGCGCCCCCACCCTCGTGGGCCCTCGTGGCTCAAATGACCTACTTCTTCCTCCTATATATATCCACGTACCCCGAAAACAACCAGGAGCACCACGAAAAACTATTTCCACCGCCATAACCTTCTGTTTCCATGAGATCCCATCTTGGAGCCTTCGTCGGTGCTCCGCCGGAGGGGGAATCCACCATGGAGGGCCTCTACATCATCTCCAAGGCATCTCCGATGAGTTTTGAGTAGTTTACCACAGACCTTCGGGTCCATAGTTATTAGCTAGATGGCTTCTTCTCTCTCTTTGAATCTCAATACAAGGTTCTCCTCGATCTTCTTGGAGATCTATTCGATGTAACTCTTTTTGCGGTGTGTTTTTCAAGATCCGATGAATTGTGGGTTTATGATCAAGTTTATCTATGAGAAATATTTGAATCTCCTCTGAATTCTTTTATGTATGATTGGTTATCTTTGCAAGTATCTTCGAATTATCAGTTTGGTTTGGCCTACTAGATTGATCTTTCTTGCAATGGGAGAAGTGCTTAGCTTTGGGTTCAATCTTGCGTTGTCCTTTCCTAGTGACAGCAGGGGCAGCAAGGCACGTATTGTATTGTTTCCATCGAGGATAAAAAGATGGGGTTTATATCATATTGCTTGAGTTTATCCCTCTACATCATGTCATCTTGCTTAATGCGTTACTTTGTTCTTTTGAACTTAATACTCTAGATGCAAGAAGGAGTCGGTCGATGTGTGGAGTAATAGTAGTAGATGCAGAATCGTTTCGATCTACTTGTTGCGGACGTGATGCCTATATACATGATCATGCCTAGATAATCTCATAACTATGCACTTTTCTATCAATTGCTCGACAGTAATTTTCTCACCCACCGTAATACTTATGCTATCTTGAAAGAAGCCACTAGTGAAACCTATGGCCCATGGGGGTAGGCACGCCCCCCATCCTCGTGGCTCCCTTGACCGACTTCTTTCACCTATATATACTCATATACCCCGAAAACATCCAGGAGCACCACGAAACCCTATTTCCACCACCGCAACCTTCTGTACCCGTGAGATCCCATCTTGGGGCCTTTTCCGGCGCTCCGCCGGAGGGGGAATCAATCGTGGAGGGCTTCTACATAAACACCATAGCCTCTCCGATGAAGTGTGAGTAGTTTACCATAGACCTTCGGGTCCATAGTTATTAGCTAGATGGCCTCTTCTCTCTCTTTGGATCTCAATACAAACTTCTCCTCTTTCTTCTTGGAGATCTATTCGATGTAATTCTTTTTGCGGTGTGTTTGTCGAGATCCGATGAATTGTGGGTTTATGATCAAGATTATCTATGAACAATATTTGAATCTCCTTCGAATTCTTTTATGTATGATTTGTTATCTTTGCAAGTCTCTTCGAATTATCAGATTGGTTTGGCCTACTAGATTGATCTTTCTTGCAATGGGAGAAGCGCTTAGCTTTGGGTTCAATCTTGCGGTATCCTTTCCCAGTGACAGCAGGGGCAGCAAGGCACATATTGTATTGTTGCCATCAAGGATAAAAAGATGGGGTTTATATCATATTGCTTGAGTTTATCCCTCTACATCATGTCATCTTGCCTAATGTGTTACTCTGTTCTTATGACTTAATACCGTAGATGCATGCTGGATAGCGGTCAATGTGTGGAGTAATAGTAGTAGATGCAGAACCGTTTCGATCTACTTGTTGCGGACGTGATGCCTATATACATGATCATGCCTAGATAATCTCATAACTATGCACTTTTCTATCAATTGCTCGACAGTAATTTGTTCACCCATCGTAATACTTATGCTATCTTGAGAGAAGCCACCAGTGAAACCTATGGCCCCCGGGTCTATCTTTTATCATATAAGTTTTCCATCTACTTATATTTGCATCTTTTACTTTCCAATCTATATCATAAAAATACCAAAAATATTTATCTTATCTTATTATCTCTATCAGATCTCACTTTCGCAAGTTACCGTGAAGGGATTGACAACCCCTTTATCGTGTTGGTTGCGAGGTTCTTGTTTGTTTGTGTAGGTACGAGGGACTTTTGAGGAGCCTCCTACTGGATTGATACCTTGGTTCTCAAAAACTGAGGGAAATACTTACGCTACTTTGTTGCATCACCCTTTCCTCTTCAAGGGAAAACCAACGCAGTGCTCAAGAGGTAGCACCCGACGAGACGACCGTGTCAAGCAATTTGTCCTGGTATGCTTTGCTTCTCCACATGCACGTCATGTCGCGTTCCACATCCTAGAAAAGGGACTCTTCTGTGAGGCGCCCTACCACAGCCTCCTCGACCACGTTCGCGCCTTTCACATCAGCAAGCTTGACACCAACAGTGTTGAGTATCGTGATTATTAGGAAAGCTAGGATAGTGCAGGATGCACATGCATCCTCACCACTGCCGCTGGCGAGCTTCGCCTCGCCGGATGGTCATGTAGCCTTGACGGAGCCGGCGGTCCTTGCATCGCCACCTCACTCCTTTGCGGCGGTGCCGCCAGGAGGATTTAAAGGGAATGCGAGGCCGTTAGGCGCAAATCATGGCGATGACGAGGATGGCGAGATCCAGAGGATGGAGGGGTCAAGATTGGGGCAGTGGGAAGTTAATTTCACCGATGTGACGGCTTTCAGCGGCTGGAACGTGGGCCGCCTCTGTTTCAATCCAGAGTCGAGATGGGTGGCATTGTTGGATATGGACAACGACGTCCTAGCCAGTGATTACCTCCACAATGACGTCCATATCCAGGTAGGGTTTCGTTTCATGATTTATGTTTACGATGTGGCTGTTGGTCGCTGTATGCAGGAGCAGGTCCAGGAGGCGGCGAATCTCATTGATTTGACGACGACACCCAATCAAAGAAAACCGGGAGGACGTTTACGGTTTCTTGTTGAGAGTGATGACGAAGAGGATGTCAAAATCGGGCATGCCCCAAGGGGTATTACTACGGCCTCGGTGAATGTTGTGACGGAGAAGCTGCCGGCGTTATCTGAACTTGATAGACGATCCAAGGCCCCGAAGAAGACAAAGTTGTTCGTGAAACCCTGGATTGGGCAGTTCCCGAAGGTAACCCGTTGATACGTCTCCAACATATCTATAATTTTTGATTGTTCCATGCTATTATATTACCCCTTTTGGATGTTTATGGGCTTTATTTTACACTTCTATATCATTTTTAGGACTAACCTACTAACCGGAGGCCCAACCCATATTGCTGTTTTTTTGCCTATTTCAGTATTTCGAAGAAAAGGAATATCAAACGGAGTCCAAACGGAATGAAACCTTCAGGAGCGTTATTTTTGGAACAAATCTGATCCGGAGAGCCTGGAGTGCAAGTCAAGAAAGCTCCGAGGGCCCCACGAGATAGGAGGGCGCCCCCCCATAGGGCGCACCCCCTATCTCGTGGGCTCCTCGGGCGTCCACCGACGTACTTCTTCCTCCTATATATGTCTACGTACCCCGAAAACATCCAGGAGCACCACGAAACACAATTTCCACTGCCGTAACCTTCTGTATCCGCGAGATCCCATCTTGGAGCCCTAGCCGGCACTCTGCCGGAGGGGGAAGCAACCACGGAGGGCCTCTACATCAACATCCTTGCCCCTCCGATGAGCTGTGAGTAGTTTACAACAGACCTACGGGTCCGTAGTTATTAGCTAGATGGCTTCTTCTCTCTATTTGGATCTCAATACAATGTTCTCCCCCTCTCTTGTGGAGATATATTCGATGTATTATCTTTTTGCGGTGTGTTTGTCGAGATCCGATGAATTGTGGGTTTATGATCAAGTTTATCTATGAATAATATTTGAATCTTCTCTGAATTCTTTTCTCTATGATTGAGTTATCTTTGCAAGTCTCTTCGAATTATCGGTTTGGTTTGGCCTACTAGATTGATCTTTCTTGCCATTGGAGAAGTGCTTAGCTTTGGGTTCAATCTTGCGGTGTTCTTACCCAGTGACAGAAAGGGTTGCAAGACACGTATTGTATTGTTGCCATCGAGGATAACAAGATGGGGTTTATATCATATTGCATGTGTTTATCCCTCTACATCATGTCATGTTGCTTAATGCGTTGCTCTGTTCTTATGAACTTAATACACTAGATGCATGCTGGATAGCGGTCAATGTGTGGAGTAATAGTAGTAGATGCAGGCAGGAGTCGGTCTACTTGTTATGGATGTGATGCCTATATACATGATCATGCCTAGATAATCTCATAACTATGCGCTTTTCTATCAATTGCTCGATAGTAATTTGTTCACCCATCGTAATACTTATGCTATCTTGAGAGAAGCCTCTAGTGAAACCTATGCCCACCGGGTCTATCTCTTATCATATTTGCTTTCCATCTACTTTATTTGCATCTTTACGTTTTGCATCTATATCAAAAATACCAAAAATATATTTATCTTATCATACTATCTTTATTAGATCTCACTTTTGCAAGTGGCCGTGAAGGGATTGACAACCCCTTTATTGCGTTGGTTGCGATTTCTCAGTTTGTTTGTGTAGGTGCGTGGGACTTTTGAGGAGCTTCCTACTAGATTGATACCTTGGTTCTCAAAACTGAGGGAAATACTTACGCTACACTTTGCTGCATCACCCTCTCCTCTTCGAGGAAAACCAACGCAAGCTCAAGATGTAGCACCCGTGCACCGATTACCTTGTCTGATTTCATTCTAGGGGCATGGACACTAGTTACTAAGCGGAGGAAAGGGAAGAAAGGCCGGCTATCAGGGCCGCTATCGCAGCCGCAGCCAGTGGCGAGGACGGCCAGTGAAATTCGAGCAGCCAGACGAGCACGCTTGAAATCACTGTTGGTCCGCGAAAACGGGTCGAACACGATGTTGGTTGTGGGCTGTCCAGTTACTGGGTGTGAGGTCTAGGGGGAGGCCCAAGCCACGCAGGTGATCCCTCACGTCCCTTTGTCGCTGCATGCATCGCCGACACCCGAGGCATCGCATTGTGTTTCCGCTGCTAGGGTCTTTCGGCCTCCGGGGTTTCCAACTCTAGGACCTGGGAGGGCCTCGAGACTTACCTGTGGCGCCGGCATGATGGCCGATCAGGGTGGTCTGCCACCTGCTAGGCCGGGACCGCCGCCTGCTGTGGGGGCAGGGCGCGGTGGGCCATCACCTAGGCAAGGGCCGCTGCTCGCTATGGGTCCGCCCACCTTGGAGCCTCCGGTGAGGAATGCTACCGGCCGGGCTAACATGCGGCAGAAGGAGGAGCCTGTTCCGCCGCTGGCAGCCAAGGCGTAGGCAGTTGGACGTGGCCGCGATGGCGGTCCGGGATGGGCTGTGCACGCTGGCAATGGCAGAGATCACCGCTACAACCGGTACGGGCAGTGGGGTGATGACGGTTATGATGTTTATGGCGAAGATCATCATCGAGGGTCGTCTTCTGGTGGCAGCCG
This sequence comes from Triticum timopheevii, assembly GCA_963921465.1. Classification (NCBI taxonomy): domain Eukaryota; kingdom Viridiplantae; phylum Streptophyta; class Magnoliopsida; order Poales; family Poaceae; genus Triticum; species Triticum timopheevii. The sequence goes on from OY997274.1 coordinate 543,998,484, forward strand.
AGGCTTCAATGGGTACAATGGCGGCGAACCGGGATGCAGTTTCCAGGGGCCTCCCAGAAATTTTGTGGAAGGTGTTTCTGGCCCCAACGACAAGTTCCGGGGTGGGCATCATTTCCGTTGCGGGAGAGGGGGAGGGCAGCACCCACCTCCACCGCCGGCTACCGAGGTAGTGCAGACGCCCCAAGTGGCGATGATGGATATCACAGCAGCGGTGACTTCACCTGCTTCACCCAAGGTGGCTCCAGACGCGGTTCTGGCTCTGGCAGCGGTTAACATCCCGGTACCCATTTCTGGGGCTGCTAAGACAGATGATGGTGGAGCTGACAAGGGTTCGGACAAAACCGATGGTGAAAAGCTTTCGAAGTGGGCTATGAAGAAGAGGAAGTTGCCTTGTTATAGATGTGGCGAGCCGGGACATTTTATCGCAGATGGTACTAATGAGCTTTGTGATTACTGCCTCAGATCACAACATGTGTTCGGTGAATGCCCGCTTCTTTGAGGCCCTAAGCCAGGGGTTAATATATACGGAGTTTGCTGTCAGGAGTTGATGTTCTTTGAGTCAGCTGATGTGACACCTATGACTCATGTGGTGGAGAGTTCTTTTCCAGTAGTGGTTAAGGTAACCAATGGGTCCATGACAGAGACTCAGATTTGGAAACGGTTGAGAGAGTTGGTACCGAGCAACTATCAGTGGCATCTTGACAAGTTGGAGAACCAGACTTACAAGGTTGATTTACCCACTAAGGAGGATCAATTGCATATACTGAAATTTGGCATGTGCAGATGTCGGTGGAAACGACACCTATGGGATCACAGGAATCCCTACTACGGTTGTGGGGCGCGGGGTCGTGAGAAGAGTGGGGTTAGCAATCAACACAAGCACACATGTCGTTTACCCAGGTTTGGGCCGCGGGGATGCGTAATACCCTAGTCCTGCTTTTGTGTCTATTTGAGTGTTCTTGGAGTTCTTGAGCTAGCTACAATGAGTGTAACTTGTCGAACCGTCCGAATCATTCTCCTGGATGCCCTGGCCCTCCTTTTATAACCAAGGGGATCGCCACCGTGGCACACAAGAGGTGGCATCGTGGCTAAGCTTATCGCTTAGCCATTAACTCTTTTGGTTAATGGAACTGTTTTAACTTTGGAACATGTAATGCAAAGGCTTGAAATTATTGAGAATAAAGTTTCCACTCTTGAATTGATTGAAAATTTGGATAAAAAGAGCCATAACCAGATTACCCAATATGGATCTAGGGTTGGAGTTACTTTGAAATTTTTTAAAGAGAAAGAACCTATAGTTAACGAAAGAATAGATCTTAATTCTATGAGAATCGGTAAACTTGAGGATATTATTACCAACTTAGGGTCGGCCTTTTCATCCGTGAAAAATACTCCAACTCCTCCTACCAAAACTGCCAAATTTATTTATGTTCCTAAAAATAAGGGTGAATCATCTAGTAAGGAAAATGCGGATCTCAAATCAATAAGTGTTCACCCCAATTGTCTCTCTACCATAAAGGAACCTTTTGCTTCAAATGAATTTCTTGAAGATTTGGATGCCAAAGATGGCAACACTTAGATCTATTCTCGCTTTTATGCGTTGAATGATAGCGCTTGTTGGGAGGCAACCCAATTTTATTTTTGTTTCTTGCTTTTTGCTTCTGTTTAGTAATAAATAATTCATCTAGCCTTTGTTTAGATGTGGTTTTATGTTTTAATTAGTGTTTGTGCCAAGTAGAACCTATAGGATAACCAACGGTGACAGCTAATTTGATTCCGCTGAAAAACAGAAACTTTTGCACGTACGAGAATAATTATAATAAATCACAGAAACGTGCTTTTGCGTCGATTCTTTTCTCAGTAGATCAATAGATAAATCTCCCAGGACTTCTTATTTTGGTAGGATTTTTAGAGTTCATAAGGATTCGAAAGTTACAAATTGCTACAGACTGTTCTATTTTTGACAGATTCTGTTTTTCGTGTGTTGTTTGCTTATTTTGGTGCATCAATGGCTAGTATCGGGGGGTATGAACCATAGAGAAGTTGGAATACAGTAGGTTTTACACCAATATAAATAAATAATGATTTCATTACAGTACCTTATGTGGTGGTTTTTCTTTCTTGCACTAACGGAGCTTATGAGATTTCCTGTTGAGTTTTGTGTTGTGAAGTTTTCAAGTTTTGGGTAAAGATTTGATGGACTATGGAATAAGGAGTGCCAATAGCCCAAGCTTGGGGATGCCCATGGCACCCCAAGATATTCAAGGAAAACCAAAAGCCTAAGCTTGGGGATGCCCCGGAAGGCATCCCCTCTTTCGTCTTCATCTATCGGTAACTTCACTTGGAGCTATATTTTTATTCGCCACATGATATGTGTTTTGTTTGGAGTGTCTTGTATGATATGAGTCTTTGCTTTTTAATTTAACACAATCATCCTTGATGTACACACCTTTTGGGCGAGACACACATGATTTGGAATTTATTAGAATACTCTATGTGCTTCACTTATATCTTTTGAGCTAGATAATTTTGCTCTAGTGCTTCACTTATATCATTTAGAGCATGGCGGTGGCTTTATTTTGTAGAAATTGTTAATATCTCATGCTTCACTTATATTATTTTGAGAGTCTTTTAGAACAGCATGGTATTTGCTACGGTTATAAAATTGGTCCTAGAATGATGGGCATCCAAGTTGGGTATTATAAAAACTATCATAGGAAGTGAATTGGATGCTATGATCAATTTGATGCTTGATAATTGTTTTGAGATATAGAGGTGGTGATATTAGAGTCATGCTAGTTGGGTAATTGTGAATTTAAAGAATACTTGTGTTGAATTTGGCAAGTCCCGTAGCATGCCCATATGGTAAAAGTTGTGTGACAAATTTGTTGGATGGGATGCTCTTTTGATTGCCTTCCTTATGTGTGGAGGTCGGGATCGCGCGATGGTTAACTCCTACGAACCCTTCCCCTAGGAGCATGGTAGTAGTACTTTGCTTCGAGGGCTAATAAAACTTTTGCAATAAGTATTTGAGTTCCTTATGACTAATGTGAGTCCAAGGATTATACACACTCTTACCTTTCCATCAATGCTAGCCTCTTCGGTACCGTGCATTGCCCTTTCTCACCTTGAGAGTTGGTGCAAACTTCCCCGGTGCATCCAAACCCCGTGATACGATATGCTCTATCACACATAAACCTCCTTATATCTTCCTCAAAACAACCACCATACCTACCTATTATGGCATTTCCATAGCCATTCCGAGATATATTGCCATGCAACTTTCCACCGTTCCGTTTATCATGACATGCATCATCATTGTCATATTGCCTTGCATGATCATGTAGTTGACATCGTATTTGTGGAAAAGCCACCTTCATAATTTTCATACATGTCACTCTTGATTCATTGTCCATTCTGGTACACCGCCGGAGGCATTCATATAGAGTCCTATCTTGTTCTAGTATCGAGTTGTAATTCATGAGTTGTAAATAAATAGAAGTGTGATGATCATCATGATTAAAGCATTGTCCCCCCCCCCCCCCAAAATGAAATGCCAAATAAAAAAAGGCCAAGAAAAAAAAAGAAAGGCCAAATATAGAAAAAAGGAAAGCCCCCTCCCCAAAGAAAACAAAAGGGGGACAATGTTACTATCTTTTCCACACTTGTGCTTCAAAGTAGCACCATGTTCTTCATACAGAGAGTCTCATATGTTGTCACTTTCATATACTAGTGGGAATTTTTCATTATAGAACTTGGCTTGTATATTCCAATGATGGGATTCCTCAAAATGCCCTAGGTATTCGTGAGCAAGCAAGTTGGATGCACACCCACTTAGTTTCTTTTGTTGAGCTTTCATACATTTATAGTTCTAGTGCATCCGTTGCATGGCAATCTCTACTCCTCATGTTGACATCAATTGATGGGCATCTCCATAGCCCGTTGATTAGCCTCATCAACGTGAGACTTTCTCCTTTTTTGTCTTCTCCACACAACCTCCATCATCATATTCTATTCCACCCATAGTGCTATATCCATGGCTCATGCTCATGTATTGCGTGAGAGTTGAAAAAAAGCCGAAGAGCGTTAAAAAGTATGAACCAATTGCTTGGCTGAAACAGGGGTTGTTCTTGATGGGAGTATTTTGTGTGATAAAAATGAAACATAACCTAACTATATGATTTTGTAGGGATGAACCTTCTAAAGCCATGTTATTTTGAGAAGACATGATTGCCTTGTTAGTATGCTTGAAGTATTAATATTTCTTATGTCAATATGAACTTTTATTTTGAATCATTTGGATCTGAACATTCATGCCACAATAAAGAAAATTACATTGAAATTATGCTAGGTAGAATTCCACATCAAAAATTCTGTTTTTATCATTTACCTACTCGGGGATGAGCAGGAATTAAGCTTGGGGATGCTTGATACGTCTCCAACGTATCTATAATTTTTGATTGTTCCATGCTATTATATTACCCGATTTGGATGTTTATGGGCTTTACTTTACACTTTTATATCCTTTTGGGACTAACCTACTAACCGGAGGCCCAGCCCGAATTGCTGTTTTTTTGCCTATTTCAGTGTTTCAAAGAAAAGGAATATCAAACGGAGTACAAACGGAATGAAACCTTCGGGAGCGATCTTTTTGGAACAAACGCAATCCAAGAGACTTGGAGTGGATGTGAAGCAGCAAACGAGGCGGCCACGAGGGTACCCGGTGCGCCCTAGGGGGTGGGTGCGCCCCCACCCTCGTGGGTCCCTCGTGGCTCAAATGACCTACTTCTTCCTCCTATATATATCCACGTACCCCGAAAACAACCAGGAGCACCACGAAAAACTATTTCCACCGCCATAACCTTCTGTTTCCATGAGATCCCATCTTGGAGCCTTCGTCGGTGCTCCGCCGGAGGGGGAATCCACTATGGAGGGCCTCTACATCATCTCCAAGGCATCTCTGATGAGTTGTGAGTAGTTTACCACAGACCTTCGGGTCCATAGTTATTAGCTAGATGGCTTCTTCTCTCTCTTTGAATCTCAATACAAGGTTCTCCTCGATCTTCTTGGAGATCTATTTGATGTAACTCTTTTTGCGGTGTGTTTTTCAAGATCCGATGAATTGTGGGTTTATGATCAAGTTTATCTATGAGAAATATTTGAATCTCCTCTGAATTCTTTTATGTATGATTGGTTATCTTTGCAAGTTTCTTCGAATTATCAGTTTGGTTTGGCCTACTAGATTGATCTTTCTTGCAATGGGAGAAGTGCTTAGCTTTGGGTTCAATCTTGCGGTGTCCTTTCCTAGTGACAGCAGGGGCAGCAAGGCACGTATTGTATTTTTTCCATCGAGGATAAAAAGATGGGGTTTATATCATATTGCTTGAGTTTATCCCTCTACATCATGTCATCTTGCTTAATGCGTTACTTTGTTCTTATGAACTTAATACTCTAGATGCAGGATGGAGTCGGTCGATGTGTGGAGTAATAGTAGTAGATGCAGAATCGTTTCGATCTACTTGTTGCGGACGTGATGCCTATATACATGATCATGCCTAGATAATCTCATAACTATGCACTTTTCTATCAATTGCTCGACAGTAATTTTCTCACCCACCGTAATACTTATGCTATCTTGAAAGAAGCCACTAGTGAAACATATGGCCCATGGGGGTAGGCACTCCCCCCATCCTCGTGGCTCCCCCGACCGACTTCTTTCGCCTATATATACTCATATACCCCGAAAACATCCAGGAGCACAACGAAACCCTATTTCCACCATCGCAACCTTCTGTACCCGTGAGATCCCATCTTGGGGCCTTTTCCGGTGCTCCGCCGGAGGGGGAATCGATCATGGAGGGCTTCTACATAAACACCATTGCCTCTCCGATGAAGTGTGAGTAGTTTACCATAGACCTTCGGGTCCATAGTTATTAGCTAGATGGCCTCTTCTCTCTCTTTGTATCTCAATACAAACTTCTCTTCGATCTTCTTGGAGATCTATTCGATGTAATTCTTTTTGCGGTGTGTTTGTCGAGATCCGATGAATTGTGGGTTTATGATCAAGATTATCTATGAACAATATTTGAATCTCCTCCGAATTATTTTATGTATGATTTGTTATCTTTGCAAGTCTCTTCGAATTATCAGTTTGGTTTGGCCTACTAGATTGATCTTTCTTGCAATGGGAGAAGCGCTTAGCTTTGGGTTCAATCTTGCGGTATCCTTTCCCAGTGACAGCAGGGGCAGCAAGGCACATATTGTATTGTTGCCATCAAGGATAAAAAGATGGGGTTTATATCATATTGCTTGAGTTTATCCCTCTACATCATGTCATCTTGCCTAATGTGTTACTCTGTTCTTATGAACTTAATACCCTAGATGCATGCTGGATAGCGGTCAATGTGTGGAGTAATAGTAGTAGATGCAGAATCGTTTCGATCTACTTGTTGCGGACGTGATGCCTATATACATGATCATGCCTAGATAATCTCATAACTATGCACTTTTCTATCAATTGCTCGACAGTAATTTGTTCACCCATCGTAATACTTATGCTATCTTGAGAGAAGCCACCAGTGAAACCTATGGCCCTCGGGTCTATCTTTTATCATATAAGTTTTCCATCTACTTATATTTGCATCTTTTACTTTCCAATCTATATCATAAAAATACCAAAAATATTTATCTTATCTTATTATCTCTATCAGATCTCACTTTCGCAAGTTACCGTGAAGGGATTGACAACCCCTTTATCACGTTGGTTGCGAGGTTCTTGTTTGTTTGTGTAGGTACGAGGGACTTTTGAGGAGCCTCCTACTGGATTGATACCTTGGTTCTCAAAAACTGAGGGAAATACTTACGCTACTTTGTTGCATCACCCTTTCCTCTTCAAGGGAAAACCAACGCAGTGCTCAAGAGGTAGCACCCGACGAGACGACCGTGTCAAGCAATTTGTCCTGGTATGCTTTGCTTCTCCACATGCACGTCATGTCGCGTTCCACATCCTAGAAAAGGGACTCTTCTGTGAGGCGCCCTACCACAGCCTCCTCGACCACGTTCGCGCCTTTCACATCAGCAAGCTCGACACTAACAGTGTTGAGTATCGTGATTATTAGGAAAGCTAGGATAGTGCAGGATGCACATGCATCCTCACCACTGCCGCTGGCGAGCTTCGCCTCGCCGGATGGTCATGTAGCCTTGACGGAGCCGGCGGTCCTCGCATCACCATCTCACTCCTTTGCGTCGGTGCCGCCAGGAGGATTTAAAGGGAATGCGAGGTCGTTAGGCGCAGATCATGGCGATGACGAGGATGGCGAGATCCAGAGGATGGAGGGGTCAAGATTGGGGCAGTGGGAAGTTCATTTCACCGATGTGACAGCTTTCAGCGGCTGGATCGTGGGCCGCCTCTGTTTCAATCCAGAGTCGAGATGGGTGGCATTGTTGGATATGGACAACGACGTCCTAGCCAGTGATTACCTCCACAATGACGTCCATATCCAGGTAGGGTTTCGTTTCATGAATTATGTTTACGATGTGGCTGTTGGTCGTTGTATGCAGGAGCAGGTCCAGGAGGCGGCGAATCTCATCGATCTGACAATGACACCCAATCAAAGAAAACCGGGAGGACGTTTATGGTTTCTTATTGAGAGTGATGACGAAGAGGATATCAAGATCGGGCATGCCCCAAGGGTATTACTATGGCCTCGGTGAATGTTGTGACGGAGAAGCTGCCGGCGTTATCTGAACTTGATAGACGATCCAAGGCCCCAAAGAAGACAAAGCTGTTCGTGAAACCCTGGATTGGGCCGATCCCGAAGGTAACCCGTTGATACGTCTCAAACGTATCTATAATTTTTGATTGTTCCATGCTATTATATTACCCCTTTTGGATGTTTATGGGCTTTATTTTACACTTCTATATCATTTTTTAGGACTAACCTACTAACCGGAGGCCCAACCCATATTGCTGTTTTTTGCCTATTTCAGTATTTCGAAGAAAAGGAATATCAAACGGAGTCCAAACGGAATGAAACCTTCAGGAGCGTTATTTTTGGAACAAATCTGATCCGGAGAGCCTGGAGTGCAAGTCAAGAAAGCTCCGAGGGCCCCACGAGATAGGAGGGCGCCCCCCCATAGGGCGCACCCCCTATCTCGTGGGCTCCTCGGGCGTCCACCGACGTACTCCTTCCTCCTATATATGTCTACGTACCCCGAAAACATCCAGGAGCACCACGAAACACAATTTCCACTGCCGTAACCTTCTGTATCCGCGAGATCCCATCTTGGAGCCCTAGCCGGCACTCTGCCGGAGGGGGAAGCAACCATGGAGGGCCTCTACATCAACATCCTTGCCCCTCCGATGAGCTGTGAGTAGTTTACAACAGACCTACGGGTCCGTAGTTATTAGCTAGATGGCTTCTTCTCTCTATTTGGATCTCAATACAATGTTCTCCCCCTCTCTTGTGGAGATATATTCGATGTATTATCTTTTTGCGGTGTGTTTGTCGAGATCCGATGAATTGTGGGTTTATGATCAAGTTTATCTATGAATAATATTTGAATCTTCTCTGAATTCTTTTCTCTATGATTGAGTTATCTTTGCAAGTCTCTTCGAATTATCGGTTTGGTTTGGCCTACTAGATTGATCTTTCTTGCCATCGGAGAAGTGCTTAGCTTTGGGTTCAATCTTGCGGTGTTCTTACCCAGTGACAGAAAGGGTTGCAAGACACGTATTGTATTGTTGCCATCGAGGATAACAAGATGGGGTTTATATCATATTGCATGTGTTTATCCCTCTACATCATGTCATGTTGCTTAATGCGTTGCTCTGTTCTTATGAACTTAATACACTAGATGCATGCTGGATAGCGGTCAATGTGTGGAGTAATAGTAGTAGATGCAGGCAGGAGTCGGTCTACTTGTTATGGATGTGATGCCTATATACATGATCATGCCTAGATAATCTCATAACTATGCGCTTTTCTATCAATTGCTCAACAGTAATTTGTTCACCCATCGTAATACTTATGCTATCTTGAGAGAAGCCTCTAGTGAAACCTATGCCCCCCGGGTCTATCTCTTATCATATTTGCTTTCCATCTACTTTATTTGCATCTTTACATTTTGCATCTATATCAAAAATACCAAAAATATATTTATCTTATCATACTATCTTTATTAGATCTCACTTTCGCAAGTGGCCGTGAAGGGATTGACAACCCCTTTATTGCGTTGGTTGCGATTTCTCAGTTTGTTTGTGTAGGTGCGTGGGACTTTTGAGGAGCCTCCTACTGGATTGATACCTTGGTTCTCAAAACTGAGGGAAATACTTACGCTACACTTTGCTGCATCACCCTCTCCTCTTCGAGGAAAACCAACGCAAGCTCAAGACGTCGCACCCGTGCACCGATTACCTTGTCTGATTTCATTCTGGGGGCATGGACACTAGTTACTAAGCGGAGGAAAGGGAAGAAAGGCCGGCTATCAGGGCCGCTATCGCAGCCGCTGCCGGTGGCGAGGACGGCCAATGAAATTCGAGCAACCAGACGAGCACGCTTGAAATCACTGTTGGTCCGCGAAAACGGGTCGAACACGATGTTGGTTGTGGGCTATCCAGTTACTGGGTGTGAGGTCCAGGGGGAGGCCCAAGCCACGCAGGTGATCCCTCACGTCCCTTTGTCGCTGCATGCATCGCCGACACCCGAGGCATTGCATTGTGTTTCCGCTGCTAAGGTTTTTCGGCCTCCGGGGTTTCCAACTCTAGGACCTGGGAGGGCCTCGAGACTTACCTGTGGCGCCGGCATGATGGCCGACCGGGGTGGTCTGCCACCTGCTAGGCCGAGACCGCCGCCTGCTGTGGGGGCAGGGCGCGGTGGGCCATCACCTAGGCAAGGGCCGTCGCTCGCTATGGGTCCGCCCACCTTGGAGCCTCCGGTGAGGAATGCTACCGGCCGGGCTAACATGCGGCAGCAGGAGGAGCCTGTTCCGCCGCTGGCAGCCAAGGCGTAGGCAGTTGGACGTGGCCGCGATGGCGGTCCGGGATGGGCTGTGCACGACGGCAATGGCAGAGATCACCGCTACAACCGGTACGGGCAGTGGGGTGATGACGGTTATGATGTTTATGGCGAAGATCATCATCGAGGGTCGTCTTCTGGTGGCAGCCGAGGCTTCAATGGGTACAATGGCGGCGAACCGGGATGCAGTTTCCAGGGGCCTCCCAGAAATTTTGTGGAAGGTGTTGCTGGCCCCAACGACAAGTTCTGGGGTGGGCATCATTTCCGTTGCGGGAGAGGGGGAGGGCAGCACCCACCTCCACCGCCGGCTGCCGAGGTAGTGCAGACGCCCCAAGTGGCGATGATGGATATCACAGCAGTGGCGACTTCACCTGCTTTACCCAAGGTGGCTCCAGACGCGGTTCTGGCTCTGGCAGCGGTTAACATCCCGTTACCCATTTCTGGGGCTGCTAAGACAGATGATGGTGGAGCTGACAAGGGTTCGGACAAAACCGATGGTGAAAAGCTTTCGAAGTGGGCTATGAAGAAGAAGAAGTTGCCTTGTTATAGATGTGGCGAGCCGGGACATTTTATCGCAGAGTGTACTAATGAGCTTCGTGATTACTGCCTCAGATCACAACATGTGTCCGGTGAATGCCCGCTTCTTTGAGGCCCTAAGCTAGGGGTTAATATATACGGAGTTTGCTGTCAGGAGTTGATGTTCTTTGAGTCACCTGATGTGACACCTATGACTCATGTGGTGGAGAGTTCTTTTCCAGTAGTGGTTAAGGTAACTAATGGGTCCATGACAGAGACTCATATTTGGAAACGGTTGAGAGAGTTGGTACCGAGCAACTATTAGTGGCACCTTGACAAGTTGGAGAACCAGACTTACAAGGTTGATTTACCAACTAAGGAGGATCAATTGCATATACTGAAATTTGGCATGTGCAGATGTCGGTGGAAACGACACCTATGGGATCACAGGAATCCCTACTATGATTGCGGGGCGCGGGGTCCTGAGAAGAGTGGGTCCGCAATCAGCACAAGCACACAGGTCGTTTACCCAAGTTTGGGCCGCGGGGATGCGTAGTACCCTAGTCCTGCTTTTGTGTCTATTTGAGTGTTCTTGGAGTTCTTGAGCTAGCTACAATAAGTGTAACTTGTCAAACCGTCCGAATCATTCTCCTGGGTGCCCTGGCCCTCCTTTTATAACCAAGGGGATCGCCACCGTGGCACACAGGAGGTGGCATCGTGGCTAAGCTTATCGCTTAGCCATTACGGGACAAGACATATTTAATGCGCCCCTTAGGTGTCCCTCTCACTTTATCGGGGATGGAAACCATCCCCCGTCCCGTCCGTCACCACCCCACCTCGCTCCGACACGCGTCCAGGCCAGTGATGCGCATGGTGCCATGTAGGCTGGCAGGCTGCTGAGGTGGCGCGATGGTAGGGCCTATGAAGATTTGCATGCCACCACGTAGGCACGCGCTGAGTTGGCCTGGAAGCCTCATGTCGACACGCAGGTGCCTGCCTAGCTGGTGGGCTGGCAGCTGCATGGGAGTGGCAGTGGAACCTTGGTGGGTGTGGGCCGGGATATGGCTCCACGGATGTCCTCGGCAAGGGCCTTGCCGCGGCACCATGGTCGTCCCTGGCAAGGATCTTGCCGAAGGTCTCATGGATGCCCTCGACAAGGGTTTTGCCGAGGCTCATCGTCTTCTAATCCTCATCCAACTCTGTGTGCTTCTTGTCTTCACAAAGATCTGCATGCCATCATGGAGGTGCCTCCCGAGCCTTGGTTCCAATGTGGTTGTCGGAAACCTTGGGCTTGAGGGTGCCGCGCATTGTTGGGGTTGGGCAAGCTGCCCCGGCAAGGTCTTTGCCGGGGCCGTGGAGGCCGCCCTGGCAAGGGTCTTGCCGGGGGAGCCCACCTGACCCTCTTGTTCTCCGTGTCTCTGTCTTGGCGTTGCTTTGACCATCCTGCGGCCTTGACCCCTCCCTCTGCCCTGCTAAGTGTGGCCGCAAGCACGGCTCTGACTGCCCGTGCACAAGTAAGGGGTACAAAGGAGTGCGCCTACTTTAGTACACCAACTGGAGCCCCCGGGCCTGGGCCACACATAAGCACAACGCGTTGTTGGGCTAGGCCCAAAACGGTGTGCGGGCAGGTGGGACAGTTTTTACCGCGGTAACTTTTTTCGTCCGCTGCGCTTCCCCGCGACCCGCGTTGAATGCGTGACGTGGGGGTCATGTGTGATGTGGGGGGCATGCGTGGGGAGGTTGCCTCTATGCTTTCCCCAATCTCGGCATCGCCGTCCCCATCTCCTTCCTTCTCAAGCTTTCGCTCCTGCTCGCTACTGCTGTGCCCCCACTGCTTTCGACCCCTCGCCCTCTTCCCAGCCGCCATAGCACCTAAATCTGGCAAGGGCAAGGGCACAACCAAGGACACAAAGGAGAAGGAGACGCCAGAGAGCGAGGCGGTGACGCGGCGGGCGCAGTTCGCCTATTTCACCCCGTCGTCAATCGACGTCTTCGACCTCAAGGACTACTTTAGGCCTTTGTGGGTGACGGAGACGACGAGGCACCCAGTCACGCGCGTCATCCCCGCTGATTGCAATAAGGGTGGCTCAAAACGGTACCCATTCTTCGTCGACTTCTTCTTCTGCGGGCTCTGCCCCCTTTCTCCGATTTCTTCAATGATGTCATGCGCACTTTTGGCTTCCATCTGTTGGATCTCACGCCGAATGCCGTGGCATGCTTGGCGTGCTTTGCCCACCTCTGTGAGGGCTTCGCGGGGTGTTTCCCAGCATGACGCTTTTTCGCCACTACTTCTCCCCCCGCATCCAACCTGGGGGTGCCCTTACTAGGATCGTCGTCTGGATCCTGAGGGCCCAGGGGAAAGGCGCATACCCAGAGGGTGCCGTGAAGGAGAGGTGGGAGGAGTGGCGGGGCCGGTGGTGCTGGATCGTGGAGGAGAACCCACCGGAGTTCTGCCGGGGTGTTCGTCGGGAGCAGCCGACCCGTGGCGCGGACTGGAGTGACCTCGACGCCGATGACAAGAAGTTTTCGATCGCCACCACCAGGATTTGCCGCCTCACCAAGGCCGGGCTCACCCTCGAGATGATTGTGGCGGATTTCATCCTCCGCCGAATCGCTCCGCTGCACAACAAGGGGAGGCCGGCCTGGGATTTTAGGAACGTGGCCGACATCATGAGGCTCCGCACCGGCCTGAAGCACAACCTCACGGTGATGGGGCACTCCTGGTATTGTCGGAGGCTCTTCGAGCTCGACGTGTTCGCCGACGGTAGGGTGGAGAGGACCGGCAATGCCACAAAGTCCGGCAAGGCCATCAAGGGGCCCTTGTTCGGGCTGCCGCCGGGAGTGGTCCCGCTGAGCAACAACTCCCGGTAGGCCGACATCCTTGACATGATGCCGATCTTCAACGCGCACGGTCTTGATCCAGCCTGGGTCGAGCCCCCGACACGCGAGGTGCAGGAGTTCTTCGACAACTTGGTCGAAGAACTCGATCATGACGAGCCGCTGCTCATCCACGACACCACCCAGGAGGAGCTGAACTACAATGCCGCTAGAGTGGCGGAGGCAGAACTTGCCAGGGCGGCCGGCGACACCGGCAGCATGGACAACGAGGCCGCCATGGCCGCAGAAGAGAAGGCGCTCGCCCAGTGGGTGAAGTCTGCCAGGGGGGCGGGCGGCATCAGCACCGAGGCCCCCCTTGCCGAGGACGTGGTCGAGGAATCGTCCGAGGAGGAGGCCGAGGCCAACGTCCCCACGGCTATGAAGAAAGGACACGTCCTGCGTCAGGCCAGCTCTAGCGAGCCGGTCCGGTCCGGCACGGCCGAGCTGCGGCAAGGGGTTCAGGGGAAACCATGCGCGTGACGAGGGCCGAGGCGGCAAAGAAGAAGGCTGCGGTGGTGAAGAAGAAGGCGACCGCCTCTTCTTCACCCAAACGCTACCGGACTCCATTGCCTTCACCTCCTCCCGCAAACGTCGGCACGGAGGTCGCCTTCGACTTTTCGTCCCTTAGCCTGAGGAGGAAGAGGAAGGTAGTAGAACAAGAGGTGGAGGACGAGTAAGCATTCCGCCCCTCGTCGTTCCCGTCATCTCCAATCGTGCCGCCTTCCTTGATTTGTTTTTGTCTTCGTAGGGAAATGGAGACGCTGGACCAGTGGGCGGCGAAGAAGGACCAGGCCTCGACTGACAGCCAGCCCCTGGCGGGTACCTCAAAGGCGCCGCTGGTGGTGGTGAGCAGCCCGGATAGCAGCCCGCGGCACAACCCCCAGCTCAGTCCCCAGCATGCGTTCACCACCTATTCCCCATCAACGTGCGCCGGGGTGTGTCTTTTTGGTACTGACCTTGCCGTGGCTGTAGGAGGAGGACGGCAGCAGGAGGAGCCACCGAGGGCCACCCCCACCATGCCGCCCCCATCGACCACACTGCCCCGAGGGGTGTCCCCGGCAAGGGCTCCAGACACCGAGCCCATGCACATGGAGGAGGAGGAGGTAGACTTGGGCACTGGTGGCCCCGTCCCGGCAACAGATGTTGGCGGGGAGGGGCCCACTTCTTCTCAGCCCAACACGGGTGAGTCATCTGATTTCCCTTACTCTTCTTATTTTTTGAACGTTGATCTTGGCCTCGCCTCATCCTCCCTTCTGGCATCTAGATCCCCCCTTGGCGGACCAAGGGGAGATCGACACCGTGATCACGGAGGCCGCCAAGGACACCGAGGTTGAGGCTGACAAGGTCGTCGCCGAGGAGGCCGCCAAGACCACGGTCGAGGATGCCGCCAAGGGGTTTGCCAGAGAGACCGGCGAGGCTGCCACCGAGGAGGCCGACAAGGGCGCTGCCGGGGAGACCGGCAAAGCCGCTGCCGAGGAGGAGGTGGTTGACGACCAACCCTCCTCGTCCGCTACCTCTGGCTCACGCAAGTATCTGAAGGTGGGCGATGACTTGTTCGTCCACCTCCTAGGGACGGCGAGCACCAGGGCACCGGCCGAGTGGGAGGTGTTCGATGACAAAGTGCTCGCCACCGCTGGGCTCGAGGTTGTCGAGGAACCGAGCGCTTGTGGCGGTGGCAGCCAGGAGGAGCAGCTTCTTCGTGCCATGGGCGCTAGCTTCTGGAAGCTGCAGACGCTCCACCGCGCCCGCCTGGACAAGGCGAAGTCCAAGGAGGAGGTGGCAGGCAAGGCAGAGGCAGACCTCGGGGAGCGCATTGCCGAGGCACATGCCTGGTTCCGCCAGGCCCACAAGGAGCTGAAGGCCGCCCAAGGCCGGCTGAAGGAGCGTGAGCTAGAGCTTCTCCTGAAGCAGGCCGACATCGAGAAAGCCCAGGAGGTGGCGAGGGAAGAGGCCACCAAGGCCGAGGCCGCCCAGTCCTAGCACCAGGCCGAGCTAGACTCTCAGGAGGAGCACCTCGTCGCTCGTGAGGCGACGCTTGCCGCCACACTCCGCGGCAAGGACGAGGAGGTCGAGAAGCTTGCCACGGCGCGGACCCGGGAGCTGGAGCAGAAGCACAAGGAAGCGCTTGATGCACAAGCCCTGGCCCACGGTGTCAAGGTGAAGGAGCTAGAGGTAGAGCGGGATGACCTGAAGGCCAGGACCGAGGAGCTGGCGAAGGAGAAGGACACGGTCAACTACACCTGGATGGTGGCGCAGGCTGGCGTCCTTGACAAGGCCGAGCAGCTCTCCCGCACTAATGACTCCATCAAGGACCTGAAGCTAAAGCTGGAGGACCTTTAGGGGATGCTGTCGAAGGTCAGGACCCGGGAGGGAACCCTGACCAAGAGCCTAGCGGAGGAGAGGCAGCTGCGGAAGAAAGACGCCGCCAACCACGTGGATTTTGTGAAGGGCGAGAACCTCTGAATCAGCCGCCTCATCGACTTCGCCAACAGGATCACCAAGCATCTAGCCGACATGGGGATGCCAGACGTGAGGTACGCCCCGGAGCCGAATGTGAGCCCCAACGCCAAGCTGACCCTATTCTTCGAGGGCGCCCTTGGAGCCCTGGAGCGATTTAACTCCAACTGGGCGAGCTCCCTAGCCAGCAAGGCCTGAATTCTTTGCCGGGGCGCCTTGACCAAGGGCCTCACGAAGCTGGCATAGTGGAACCCCAACCTTGATTTCGACGCCGCGCTGGATAGCTTGTCGGAGGATGCAGACCTCATGGTGCTCGAGGAGCGTATCGAGCCCATCATCAGCCGCGTTGACGGAATTCAGAGGGTAGAGGGCTAGCGCCGGGATTAGGCATCCCGTTCCTGATCGCCGCTGCAGGTTCATGACCAAGACAATGTTTATCTTTAGTTAGAATCGCAGCAACAATTCATGTAATATAGCTCTGCAATGTTTTAATTCGATGCATGTTATTTCCCTGTTCAACCTCTCCTTGTATGTCCACCCTACGCCAATTGGGCAGGCTTGTCGGCGCATAAACCCAAACCGTAGCGCTTTGAAGGACGGGTCCTTTAGCGGCCGGCAGGGTGTGTTTGCTGCCGTGTGAACCACCTTGCCGTTCCCAGCACAGCCGCTTGAACTTTCGAGCGGACTCGAGACAAAGCGAGAGCGTTGCCAATAACGGAAGGCCACCCTGCCGTTCTCGACGCAGCCGCTCGATCTATTGAGCAGACTCGAAACAGACCAAAGGCATTGCCAATAACGGAAGGGCCCCACTACCTGCAGGTTTCTCATACAGAGGAAAGATCTCCGAGGAGGATAACCTTATATAAAAAGGAATTACTCAGAGTCTTTGCATGACTTAGCTTTCTTGTCGTTGCGCGAACGCTTGCCGCATCCGCTGATGGTGTTGCTCGCTTGGTCGCCTTCTTCCTTAGAAGCCATGGAGACAGAGAATTGCTGGGCTGACGGCCGAACCAGATTCTCACTACTACGGCCCCTCTACCTGGCGCGCCAAAGATGTCAATGGAAATGACACCTATGGGATCATGTGAATCCCTAATACGGCTGTGGGGCGCGGGGTCGTGAGAAGAGCGGGGTCAGCAATCAGCACAAGCACACGAGTCGTTTACCCAGGTTCGGGCCGCGGGGATGCGTAATACCCTAGTCCTGCTTTTGTGTCTATTTGAGTGTTCTTGGAGTTCTTGAGCTAGCTACGATGAGTGTAACTTGTCAAACCGTCCGAATCCTTCTCCTGGATGCCTTGGACCTCCTTTTATAACCAAGGGGATTGCCACAGTGGCACACATGAGGTGGCATCGGTGTACGGTGGCTAAGCTTATCGCTTATCCATTACGGGACAAGACGCATAATGCACCCCTTAGGTGTCCCTCTCACTTTATCGGGGACGGAAACCAGCCCCCGTCCCGTCCGTCGCCGCCCCACCTCGCTCCGACACGCGTCCAGGCCAGCGGTGCGCATGGTGCCATGTAGGCTGGCAGGTTGCTGAGGTGGCGCGGTGGTAGGGCCTTCACGAAGATTTGCATGCCACCACGTAGGCACGCGCTGAGTTGGCCTGGAAGCCTCATGCCGACACGCATGTGCCTATCTAGCTGGTAGGCTAGTAGCTGCATGGGAGTGGTGGCGGAACCTTGGCGGGTGTGAGCCTGGCTGTGGCTCCGCGGATGTCCTCGGCAAGGGCCTTGCCGGGGCCCTGGCAAGGGCCTTGCCGCGACACCATGGTCGTCCCCGGCAAGGATCTTGCTGGAGGTCTCGTGGATGCCCTCGACAAGGGTTTTGCCGAGGCTCTTCGTCTTCTAATCATCATCCAACTCTGTGTGCTTCTTGTCTTCACAAAGATCTGCATGCCATCATGGAGGTGCCTCCCGAGCCTTGGTTCCAATGTGGTTGTCGGAAACCTTGGGCTCGAGGGTGGCGCGCTCTGTTGGGGTTGGGCAAGCTGCCCCGACAAGGTCTTTGTCGGGGCAGTGGAGGCCGCCCCGGCAAGGGTTTTGCCGGGGGAGCCCACCTCGCCCTCTTGCTCTCCGTGTCTCTGTCTTGGCGTTGCTTTGACCATCCTGCGGCCTTGACCCCTCCCTCTGCCCTGCTAAGTGTGGCCGCGGGCGCGGCTTTGACTGCCCGTGCACAAGTAAGGGGTACAAAGGAGTACCCCTACTTTAGTACACCGACAACAGAGTATCGAGTACTAGCATTATTATGGCTTTTGACGAGTGGAAGAAGAAGGACCCTGAGGGTACACCTTTAGAGAAGGTCTGGATACGGTTCTATGGTGCACCTTGCAAACTGATTAATCACTTTTTGGTAGCCGCGAGCTTGGGATCACTCATTGGTAAGACGAAACAGGTAGACATGCCTTTCACTCACGCACAAGGAGCGGCGAGGTTACTGGTCAGTGTGGTCAGTCTTGAGTTCGTGCCGGATGTAGTCCAGTGGACACATAAAGGGGTCACATACATATTAGAGATTGAGATTGAGGATACACCGATACCTCAGGAGGGGGAGGAGCTTCAGGATATGGATACGACTAAGGGGGATGGAGATCCTGAGAATTAGGATAAAGGGGATGAGAGCACACCACGAGAGCCGGCTAAGGGGCCGAATTCACAGTTGGATAAGGCAGATAAGTCTGCCAAGGAGGCGTCATCTTCCACGACTCCGATGAATACACTTTGGTTTGGTTCTTTTGGAGCGCGGTCTGCACCTAGCCGCTTATGGAGCAGCCGAGTTGAGGCGAATGATCTGGCGGAACTGGATCTACTGCCGGTGCCTGACTGTGTGTCGCCGTCGGTACCTTCATCTCAGGAGGTAAACTTCGGGTTGAAGGTTTCACCTGGACGTGAGACGGTGGCGTTCGGATGGACGGTCAACGAGGAGGCTCGTTGCTGCTCACCTCCTCCTTCACCTTCTACCACCCCGGGTAGGCAAGGGAGGAGTGCTCCGAGGACCTCGCCAATAGCTGTTTCGGCGGCCATCTTTCGCCGCGCACGTGCGGGGGGGGGGGGGGGGGAGGAAGTGGGCAGGAGGCCCGCACCATCTTCTGTTGGGGAACGTAGCATGCAATTTCAAAAAATTTCCTATGCTCACGCAAGATCTACCTAGCAGATGCATAGAAATGAGAGGGGCATAGTGTGTCTACGTACCCTCGTAGACCGAAAGCAGAAGCGTTTACCACGCGGTTGATGTAGTCATACTCTTCACGATCCGATCACGATCCAACCGATCTAGTGCCGAACGGACGACACCTCCGAGTTTAGCACACGTGCGGCTCGATGACGTCTCCTCCTTCTTGATCCAGCAAGTAGGAGAGGAGAAGTAGATGGGATCACAAGCAACACAATGGCGTGGTGGTGATGGTGGTGGTGAAGCACCGACAGTTCTTCGCTAAGCGTCGCCGGGACGAGGCGGTGGAACTATGGAGTAACGGGAGAGAGAGGGACACCAAGGGCTTGGTGTGTCCTCTTGGAGAGCCCCTTCCTCTCTATATATAGGTGTAGGGGCGTGGCAAACAGCCCTTCCAAGCCCTAGGGCGCATCTAAGGGGGGGATGACTTGGACTCCAAGTCCAATCCTATTCCTTGTAGGACTCCTTCCTTTTTTGCCTTCCCTAGCCACATGGGCTTTTGAGGACTTGGTGCGCCTAGCTCAATAAGGCCAGGGCACCTCCCCGAATCCCATGCTATCCATTGGGTCGTGGTGAACCCACTTGCAGACTTCCGGACCCCTTCGGAATCCTGCGGAACCTTTTGGAAGCTTCCCGGCACAATACCAAAAACTGCACCTTTTTTCGAAACCCAATATATGACTTCCCATATATAAATCTTTACCTCTCGACCATTACGAGACTCCTCGCGACGTACGGGATCTCATCCGGGACTCCGAACAACATTTGGTTACCACTCATCAAATATCCCAATACTACTCTAGCGTCAATGAATGTTAAGCGTGCGACCCTACGGGTTCGAGAACTATGTAGACATGACCAAGACACTTCTCCGGTCAATAACCAATAGCGAAACCTGGATGCTCATATTGGCTCCCATATATTTTATGAAGATCTTTACTGGTCAAACCGTTATGACAACATATGTTATTCCCTTTGTCCATCGATATGTTACTTGCCCGAGATTCGATCGTCGGTATCTTCATACCTAGTTCAATCTCGTTACCGGCAAGTCTCTTTACTCGTTCCGTAATGCATCATCTGCATGGAGATTGATGTAGGGTAGAACCCTGGAGGTCAATCTTTCACGTTTGGAGGGGAATCCTACCAAGAACATGAAGAACACGAGGAGGGGAATGAGGGAAAAACATGAGAGAACACTCAACCAACAAAAATAAAGTCACACATGCGCTAGATCATCGAGAACAAAGTGATACAAGATCCGAATCCAACAAAGGACGATACATAGGGTAACCAGTTCTTCTCCGTGAGGAGGTCTTGAAGATGGTCTTCTCTGAAAGGAGGTCTTGAATCCAACAAGGATCTTCTCCGAAGAGGTGTCGGTCCCTCGCGGTGGAGTAGATCCGGATGGATGAGCAAGGCTCTATCTCAAAATATGGGCTATCACAATGCTGAGTCTAGAAGAGAGGAGGAGGAGTCCTTTATATAGGCTAAGGGGGCGAAGGGGTACATGGGCCTCAGCCCAACACGCACTCGCACGCGGGGTCTGGATGATCCGGGTGGGGAGCCGGATGATCCGGGCTCTGTCCAGATGATCCGGGTGGTGGCCCGGATGACTTGATGCCGCTGGCCGTGGCGGCGTAGGTCCGGATGTCCGGATGGGGGTCCGGATGATCCGGGTGTGTCCGGATGATCCGGGTGCTCATCCAGATGGTCCGGCTTCGGGGTCCAGCTTCGGGAGTCGTGGGGCGAGTTAGCCGGATCGTCCGAACAAGGGTCCGGATCGTCCGAGCCCTCGTCCGGATCGTCCGACCACCCTGGGACTTGGCTGTTTTCCTCTCCGTCTTCACGCATGTCTTCCGCTTCCGATTCTCCTTGCTTCCTAGCTTCTCCATGGCTAACTCCTTGGTACCTAAGTATGCAAAGCATCTCCGTTCGAGGTAGTAGCCATGTCTCGTGTGATTCGAAAGGAGTTGTGAGAGGAGTGATGTCACCTCGGTTTCGAGAGCTCTTGCACGTGCTCTTGTCATCGGTCCAAGTGGAGTTATAGGAGCTGTAGATGCATCCATGGGGATGATCGTGGGATGCTCCGCATCATCTCCCCCCTTGGGAAAGATTCGACCTCGGATCGAAATCTTCATCACCATGGTACAGCGAGAGGTCTTTGACGTTGAAGATGTCACTCACGTTGTACTTGTCGCTCGGGAGGTCAATCTTGTGAGCATTGTTGTTGTAGCATGCTAGCACCTTGAAGGGTCCGTCGGCTCGTGGTAGAGTTTGGACTTGCATTCTTTGGGGAAGCGGTCCTTGCGAAGGTGTAGCCACACGAGATCTCCAATGTTGAATATCATGGGTTGCTTGTTGATGTTGAGCTTGGTTGCGAGTCGTTGTACTTGGCGCTCGATGGTGTGCCTTGTATCTTCATGCTTCTTCTTGAGGTAGCTTACTCGTGCACTCGCGTCCATGTTAGTGCGCTCTTGTAGTGGAAGAGGTAGAATGTCCAATGGGGACAACAGGTTGAAGCTGTAGACGACCTCCAATGGGGACAACAGGTTGAAGCTGTAATAAAATGTCTTGCGCATTGTAGGCGTACTCGGCGATGGGTAGACACTCCTCCCACTCCTTGATGTTCCTGTTGATCAACACGCAAAGTAGAGTGGAGAGTGTATGGTTCGTCACCTCCGTTTGGCCGTCGGTTTGGGGATGGTATGCCAAAGAGAACAAGAGCTTGATTCCGAGCTTGGCGCATAGAGTTTTCCAAAAGTAACTCAAGAACTTGACGTCACGGTCCGTGACGATCGTCTTGGGCACTCCATGTAGATGCAAGACTTTCCTACAAAAGATATTGGCAATATGTGAAGCATTGTCTATCTTGTTGCATGGTATAAAATGAGCCATTTTAGAGAATCAGTCCACAACAACAAACACATAATCTTTTCCATTTTGAGTCCTAGGCAAACTAAGTACAAAATCCATGCTAATGTCTTCCCAAGGTTGATAAGGAGTATGAAGAGGCATGTAAAGACCATGTGATTGAGCTTTAGACTTAGCTTTGCAACATGTAGAGCATCGGTTGGTGAAGCATGAGACGTCGCGGAACATCTTGGGCCAAAAGTAGTTCTTGGAGAGCGTGGCGAATGTCTTGTCGCGTCCAAAGTGTCCCATGAGTCCGCCTCCATGAGCCTCTTGCAAAAGGACCAAACGAAGAGAAGACTCGGGAATGCAAAGTTTGTTAGCTCTCATAAGATAATCATCCTTGACGTAATATCGTTCCGAAGATGTATGCATCAAACACTTAGCATAATGAGTAGCAAAGGAAGGATCATCCGCATACAAGTCTTTTATGTGCTCAAAGCCAATAACATTCAACTCAAGTTTAGTGACAAGTGTGCATATGCGGGAAAGAGCATTTGCCACTACGTTTTCCTTACTCTTGATGTACTTGATGACATGCGGAAAAGACTCTATAAATTCACTCCACTTGGCATGACGCTTGTTCAACTTAGTTTGGCCTTTTAAGTACTTAAGCGTTTCATGATCGGTTTGTATGATAAACTCATGCGGTCTAAGATAATGTTCCCAAACATGTAGCTCACATACTAAAGCATACAATTCTTTGTCATAGATGGGATAGTTAAGTTGAGCACCGGAGAGTTTTTCACTAAAATATGCAATGGCTCATTTTTCTTGCATCAAAACTCCACCAATTCCGGTACCACTTGCATCGCAATGAAACTCAAAAGTTTTGTCAAAGTTGGGTAAAGCAAGAATCGGAGCATGAGTAAGCACAGATTTGAGCTCATCAAAAGCGGTAGATTGCAAAGGTCCCCAAACAAAAGGAGCATTTTTCTTACTCAAGGCGTGCAAAGGAGCGTCGATAGTGCTAAAATCTTTCACAAAGCGACGATAGAAACCCGCAAGGCCAAGAAAGCTACGCACTTGTTGAAAATTGGTGGGTTGGAGCCGAGTTTTAATTGCTTCAATTTTAGATTCATCAACATGGACACCCTTTGAGGAAACAACAAAACCCAAGAAAACAAGTTTTTCAACACCAAACATGCACTTTTTCATGTTGGCATAAAGACATTCCTTGCGAAGAGTTTGCAAAACAGCCCTAACATGATTAAGATGATCTTTCATGGATTTGCTAAAAACAAGTATGTAATCGAAGTAGACCACAACAAACACTCCAATGTAAGGACGAAGCACAAAATGCATAAGACGCATGAAAGTACCGAGAGAGCTTCCGATAAACCCATAGGCATAACCAACCACTCGTACAAGCCAAATTTTGTTTTGAACGCGGTTTTCCATTCATCACCTTCTTGTATGCGGATTTGATAATAGCCACTTTTAAGATCAATTTTTGAGAAAATGGTGGCACCGCTAAGTTCATCTAGCATATCATCTAGGCAAGGACTGGGATGCCTATAACAAACGGTGATAGCATTGATGGGTCTACAATATGAGCACATGCGAAAACTACCATCTTGTTTGGGCACAAGTATAACCAAAATGGCACAAGGGCTTAAGCTTTCATGTAAATGTCCGTTGTCTATGAGTTGTTGTACTTGCCGTTGTATCTCCTTAGTTTCTTCGGGGTTGACGCGGTAGGGAGCTTCGTTAGGTAGAGGTTCTCCGGGGATGAGGTTGATTCGGTGCTCAATGCCTCAAAGTGGAGGGAGACCCGGAGGTAGCTCATCGGGGAAACATCTTGCAATTCCTGCAAAAGAGAAGACAACACTAAAGTTAGATCGTGAGAGGTGTTAGTTTTTGGTGCCTCATCCTTGCACACAATGACAAAGTGCATAACACTCGATGGGTTCTCACACACTTCTCTCATCTCACTTTTGGTGGAAAATAAGATGAAGTTTTTCTTGTCACTCATCGTGGAGGCTCTCGATTTTGGCTTGTGGCTCTCACTCTCTTTTGGGTGGATCACTTTCTCACTCTTTTCTCCACGATGGGTGGCTTGCTTGTCAGCTATCACTTGACTAGGAGACATAGGTCGGAGCACATATTCCTTCCCTTTAATCTTGAAGCTATAGTGATTGGTACGCCCGTTGTCGATGACACTGCGGTCAAATTGCCATGGTCGACCAAGAAGGAGGTGGCAAACGGACATCGAGACGACATCACACTCCAAAATGTCTTCATATGCTCCAATTTTGAAGGAAACTTTGACCGTATGCTCAACTTTTATAGTGCCGGAATCGCTTAGCCATTGGACCTTGTATGGGTGCAGGTGCTTCATCTTGACCAATTGGAGCTTGGAGCTGCTACCTCTTGAGCACTGCATTGGTTTTCCCTTGAAAAGGAAAGGGTGATGCAGCAAAGTAGCGTAAGTATTTCCCTAAGTTTTTGAGAACCAAGGTATCAATCCAGTAGGAGGCTCCTCACAAGTCCCTCGCACCTACACAAACAAACAAGAACCTCGCAACCAATGCGATAAAGGGGTTGTCAATCCCTTCACGATAACTTGCAAAAGTGAGATCTGATAGAGATAATAAGATAAGATAAATATTTTTGGTATTTTTATGATATAGATTGGAAAGTAAAGATAGCAAAATAAAGTAGATGGAAACTTATATGATAAAAGATAGACCCGGGGGCCATAGGTTTCACTAGTGGCTTCTCTCAAGATAGCATAAGTATTACGGTGGGGGAACAAACTACTCTCGAGAAATTGATAGAAAAGTGCATAGTTATGAGATTATCTAGGCATGATCATGTATATAGGCATCACGTCCGCGACAAGTAGACCGACTCCCGCCTGCATCTACTACTATTACTCCACACATCGACCGACTCCTGCCTGCATCTAGAGTATTAAGTTCATGAAGAACAGAATAATGCATTAAGAAAGATGACATGATGTAGAGGGATAAACTCAAACAATATGATATAAACCCAAGCTTTTTATCCTCGATGGCAACAATACAATACGTGCCTTGCTGCCCCGGCTGTCACTGGGAAAGGACACCACAAGATTGAACCCAAAGATAAGAACTCTCTCCCATTGCAAGAAAGATCAATCTAGTAGGCCAAACCAAACTGATAATTCGAAGAGACTTGCAAAGATAACCTATCATACATAAAAGAATTAAGAGGAGATTCAAATATTTCTCATAGATAAACTTGATCATAAACCCACAATTCATCGGATCTTGACAAACACACCGCAAAAAGAGATACATTGAATAGATCTCTGAAAAGATCGAGGAGAACTTTGTATTGAGATTCAAAGAGAGAGAAGAAGCCATCTAGCTAATAAATATGGATCCGAAGGTCTATGGTAAACTGCTCACAACTCATCGGAGAGGCCTTGGAGATGATGTAGAGGCCCTCCGTGGTGGATTCTCCCTCCGGCGGAGCACCGGCGAGGGCTCCAAGATGGGATCTCGTGGATACAGATGGTTGTGGCGGTGGAATTAGGTTTTCGTGGTGCTCCTGGATGTTCTCGGGGTACGTAGGTATATATAGGAGGAAGAAGTAGGTCGGTGGAGCCTCGAGGGGCCCACGAGGGTGGGCGCATGCCCACCCCCCTAGGGCGCGCCGGGAACCCTCGTGGCCGCCTCGTTTACTGATTGACATCCACTCCAAGTCTCCTGGTTAGCACTTGTTCCAAAAAGATCGCTCCCGAAGGTTTCATCCCGTTTGGACTCCGTTTGATATTCCTTTTCTTCGAAACACTGAAATAGGCAAAAAAACAACAATTCGGGCTGGGCCTCTGGTTAGTAGGTTAGTCCCAAAAATGATATAAAAGTGTAAAGTAAAGCCCATAAACATCCAAAGAGGGTAATATAATAGCATGGAGCAATTAAAAATATAGATTCGTTGGAGACGTATCATGAGCATAGTTTTTCACTTGCCAAGTTGTGACAACTACCTCCATCGATGATGACCTTGACGAACCTTCCATTAATGCTGGCCTTAGTGTGGAAGATGTGGCATCTTTGGTCTTCGTCTTGTTGATGTTGAAGAGTCAAGACTTTGGAGACAACGAGAGTGGGGCTTGAATCCTCATCACAAAAGACTTGATCATCTTCATCTTCGTTCATGCGCTGGTGCATGGCCACTTGCTCAAGGGCTTCCATTTCCTCTTCACTCATGGAGTCATAGGTTCCATCGTCGTTGAGGATCATGGTGCGCTTGTTTGTACATTGAAAGGACTTGTGGCCTTGGCCGCCGCAAGTGAAACACTTGAAGGAGCTTGTCTTGATGGTCTCATCGGTTGGAATAGATGATGAAGTGTGCGGCTTGAAGTTGCTTATAGTAGGAGGAGGACGACTTGAGGTTGTCAAAGTTCTCTTGTAACTCGACTTGTCGTCGTTGCTTGTAGATGGCTTGTTTGAGGTAGAAGTTGTTGGAGTCGTTGAAGCTTGGCTGTTGGAGAAACCGTAGGTCTTGGATGAGTACTTGGCGTACTTGAAGTCATCTTGCACTTGATGTTCCCCTTTGGTATCTTGACGCACGAGATCAATGAGTTTGGAGTAGGGTTGGAAGTCGGCAATCTTCTTGATGGGATGATTGAGGCCATTCAAGAAACGTGCCATAGTTTGCTCATAATCTTCCGTGACATTGGCTCGTATCATGGCTATCTCCATTTCCTTGTAGTATTCTTCAACACTCTTTGTTCCTTGCTTGAGTAGTTGGAGCTTCTTGAAGAGATTGCGGTTGTAGTAGGTGGGCACAAAACGTGCTAGCATGACATCTTTCGTTTGAGCTCAAGTGGTGATTGGTGGTTCACCTCTTGCTTCTTGGCGCTCAAGGACTTGTTCCCACCATATGAGCACATAGTCTTCGACCTCAAGGGATGCCATAGCGATCTTCTTCTCTTCCTCATAGTTGTGCAAATGAAAGATTTTGTCGACCTTCAATGCCCATGATAGGTACTCTTCAGGATCATTGCTTCCATTGAACTTGGGCATGGTGAATTTTAGCTATTGTAGCGTTGCTCTTCATTGTGTTGTGGTCGAGGGTGATGATGACGCCCTTGACGTGGAGGATTATCAACCTCATGTTGCTCTCTGTGTGGAGGATTTCCATAGTCGTCTTGCTCTTGTTGAACTTGAGGTTGTGGAGGCGCTTGTCGAGCTTGGGGAGGAGGGTGAGGAACTTGACGTTGCACTCTTGGTTGGTAGTTCTGCTCTTGGATTTCTTCTCGAAGTGCTTCCTCTTGATTGCGCCTATCGCGGTTGCGTTTGGCAATGGCTCGACTTGCTTCTTGTTGGGCATGTTGTGCCTCAAGAGCTTGTGCTTCACGTTGTTGTTGTTGAAGACGTTGAGCCTCGGCGTCTTGTTCACCTTGATGTTGTCGCGCTCACTCTTCCTCTTGGTGACGTTGACGTTATCGTTCTTGAACTTGTGCAAGAGGAACTTGGTTTGGTTGATGACGATGTGCTTGCTCGTTGACTTGCTCTTGCGAATGATTGCTGTGTAGAGGATTCCGAGATGCATGACGGTCTTGATGCGCGGCTCGTCGAAGAGTGTTTGATGTCGGTGTACTTGAGCCGCAGAAGGTGTCGTCCGTGTGTCGACTTGAGCAGCTCCGTCTTGAGTATGAAGAAGTGGAAGGATGGTGGTTCACAAACAAGGCACGGATCTCGTCCATTCTTGCATCATTCTCTTGCTTGTGAGTGTCGAGTTTGTTGTTGAAGTAGTCTCTTGTTCGTTGCTCGGAGAGTCGCAAGTTGGTGGCGAGATTGTTGATGCGGTCTCTCATTGCTTGTTGCTCTTGATGCAACGATCATTGTGCACCAAAGTGGTGGCTCTTGGTGACGTATGATGACATGTAGTCGTCTTGCTCGATGGAGAGTGGGTTGGTAGAAGAACTTGGCCTATCCATCATTCCAAGCAAAATGTGAGTGGGAGAAAGAGAAGAACTTATACCAAATGTACCTTGACCAACGTTGAAAATGGATTAAGGATCACTCAAATGTAGTCAATGAAATAGCACAATTGGTACCAATTCTTGTCGGTTCTCACACCTACACAAGTAAAAGCTTATGGTGGAGCTTGTTAGGATGGTGGCACAAAATTTGATGCAATTGTTAGTTAGACTCAAAGATGTTGAAAATATTCACAAATTTGCAAATGCAACAAGTAGACCAAGCAAGTAGTGGTACACGGAAACACACACGCAAATAGATAAGTGGGATTGTGCAAACCAAAAATGAGCCAAAATGTGGAGCCCACGAAAATGCTCTTGTTGCACAATACTAGAGAGACGCTAGCATGATTGCACAATAGGCAGATACGGAGCTTGTGCACAACCTACGGAGCAAAAATGCAATGACCTCTATCCCAAGTATGCTATATGTATGGTATTTCGGTGATATGATCCAAGATGATCGGATATGACAATCTTAATGTAGTATGATGCTATGGTTCTTACTTATAAGCTCTTTGCTTATCTTTCTCGTTTTGCTTAAAGGCTTGTTTGGCTCTTTCACTTTTGAGATCTTTTCTCATGCAAAACTTCATGAACCAAGATAGCAATTGTGTATGCGATGACAACTTTGTGACACAAGAGATGATAACTAGATATGCACCATGATGATATGGTTTGTATGCTTATGGAGAGTATGATCACTAATGTGCACAAGTCACATTGCCGACAATACTCAAAGGCTAGTCTCGATGGGTAAGCAACGCAAAAGTAAGGCTATGGTGGTTATCAATGCAATGGCAAGGCGTAGACAAAGATGTCGTCGAGGTTACCGTCCATAGCAATGATGAGTAGTCGACAAAGATGAAAGGTGGTGATGTTGATGTCGTGCCGTACCTATATAGCCGAAACACAATAGGACACGGGAAACCACAACTCAAATTCTCGAACCCAAAGTCGAATGGTGGTACGGTGGGGTATGTTGTGGGGTTGGCGGAGTTAAGGTGGTGGTGGTTGAAGTGGGCATGCGGAAGTGTAGGCGGTTGTGAAGAAAAACTGCAGAAAATGCAGTTTTGGCAGATGAAGTCGGATGATCCGGGCCAGGAGCCGGATGATCCGAGTCAGGGTCCGGATGATTCGGGCGGGTCAACTGGGCACGGGATGGCTCGGGATGAACTCGAAAAACGGGAGGAAATTCAAAGATTTCGTGGATTTTGGAAGGATTTCGAGGGTGAGATGGTGGGGAAAGGCAAGATCCAAGAGTTACACAACGAATCCACGGATCAAAATCAACAAAACATCATCAAAACCAACAAATCACAAAAAAAATTGGGGGCTATTTTTGGTGGGGATTTTCGGATTTGGGACGAAATCAACAAAATCAAGCTAGAAAACAAAGGGTAGGGGCTCAAAAAACGTGATCAACGTGGCTCATGATACCAAGATGATGTAGGGTAGAACCCTAGAAGCCGATCTTTCACTTTGGAGGGGAATCCTACCAAGAACACGAAGAACATGAGGAGGGGAATGAGGGGAAAACACGAGAGAACACTCAACCAACAACAATAAAGTCACACATGTGCTAGATCATCGAGACACAAATTGATACAAGATCCGAATCCAACAAAGGACGATACATAGGGTAACCGGTTCTTCTTCGTGAGGAGGTCTTGAAGAGAGTCTTCTCTGAAAGGAGGTCTTGAATCCAACGAGGATCTTCTCCGAAGAAGTGGCGTTCCCTCGCGGCGGATTAGATCCGGATGGATGAGCAAGGCTCTATCTCAAAATATGAGCTATCACAATGCTGAGTCTAGAAGAGAGGAGGAGGAGTCCTTTATATAGGCTAAGGGGGCGAAGGGGTACATGGGCCTCAGCCCAACACGCACTTGCAGGCAGGGTCCTGATGATCTGGGTGGGGAGCCGGATGATCCGGGCTCTGTCCGGATGATCCGGGTGGTGGGCCGGATGACTTGATGATACAGGCGGTGACGGCGTAGGTCTGGATGTCCAGATGGGGGTCCAGATGATCCGGGTGTGTCCAGATGATCCGGGTGCTTGTCCGGATGGTTTGGCTTTGGGGTGTAGCTTTGAGAATCGTGGCGCGAGTTAGCCAGATTGTCCGGAGCGGGGTCTGGATCGTCCGGGCTCTGTCCGGATCGTCCGAGCCCTCGTCCGGATCGTCCGGCCAGCCTGGGACTTGGCTATTTTCCTTTCCGTCTTCACGCGTGTCTTCCGCTTCCGATTCTCCTTGCTTCCTAGCTTCTCCATGGCTAACTCCTTGGTACCTGAGTATGCAAAGCATCTCCGTTTGAGGTAGTAGCCATGTCTCGTGTGATTCGAAAGGGAGTTGTGAGAGGAGTGATGTCACCTCGGTTTTGAGAGCTCTTGCACGTGCTCTTGTCATCGGTCCAAGTGGAGTTGTAGGAGATGTAGATGCGTCCATGGGGATGATCGTGGGATGCTCCGCATCAGATCTACTCTAGCTAATTGCTCCCACATTCATTACGTATCTAGATTGAGACTCAGAGTCATCTAGATCAGTGCCAAAGCTTGCATCGACGTAAGTCTTTACGGTGAACTCTTTATCACCTCCATAATCGAGAAACATTTCCTTAGTCCTCTTAGGTAACTAAGGATAATTTTGACCGTTGTCCAGTGATCCACTCCTGGATCACTATTGTACCCCCTTGCCAAAACTCATGGCAAGCCACATAACAGGTCTGGTACACAGGATGGCCTCTACTTTATAGAACCTATGGCTGAGGCATAGGGAATGACTTTCATTCTTTCTCTATCTTCTGCCGTGGTCGGGCTTTGAGGCTTACACAACTTCACACTTTACAATATAGGCTAGAAATCCTTCTTTGACTGATCCATTTTGAACTCCTTCAAAATCTTGTCATTGTGTGTGCTTTGTGAACTCCTATTAAGCGTCTTGATCTATCTCTATAGATCTTGATGCCCAATACATAAGTAGCTTTACCGAGGTCTTTTATTGAAAAATACTTGTTCAAGTATCCTTTTATGCTATCCAGAAATTTTATATCATTTCCAATCAACAATATGTCATCCACATATAATATTAGAAATGCTATAGAGCTCCCACTCACTTTCTTGTAAATATAGGCTTCTCCGAAAGTCTGTATAAAACCATATGCTTTGATCACCTCATCAAAGCGTATATTCCAACTCCGAGATGCTTGCACCAATCCATACATGGATCGCTGGAGCTTGCACATTTTGTTAGCACCTTTAGGATTGACAAAACCTTCTAGTTGCATCATATACAACTCTTCTTTAAGAAATATCCATTTAAGGAATGCAGTTTTGACATTCATTTGCCAGATTTCATAAAATGTGGCAATTGCTAACATGATTCAGACGGACTTAAGCATCACTATGGTTGAGAAAGTCTCATCGTAGTCAACCCCTTGAACTTATCTAAAAACCTTTTGTGACAAGTTGAGCTTTGTAGATAGTAACATTACCATCATCGTCAGTCTTCTTCTTGAAGATCCATTTATTCTCTATGGGTCGCTGATCATCGGGCAAATCCACCAAAGTCCACACTTTGTTCTCATACATGGATCCTATCTCAGATTTCATGGCCTTAAGCCATTTATCGGAATCTGGGCTCATCATAGCTTCTTCATAGTTCGTAGGTTCGCCATGGTCTAGTAACATGACTTCTAGAATAGGATTACCATACTACTCTGGTGTCGATCGTGTTCTGGTTGACCTATGAGGTTTGGTAGTAACTTGATCTGAAGTTTCATGATCATCATCATTAGCTTCCTCTCTAGTTGGTGTAGGCATCATGGGAATGGATTTATCGGATGAGCTACTTTCCAAATTGAGTGAAGGTACAATTACCTCATCAAGTTCTACTTTCCTCCCACTCGCTTCTTTCGAGAGAAAACCCTTCTCTAGAAAGGTTCCATTCTTGGCAACAAAGATCTAGCCTTTAGATATGTGGCAGAAGGTGTACCCAATTGTTTCCTTAGGGTATCCTATGAAGACACACTTCTCCGATTTGGATTCGAGCTTATCAGGCTGAAGCCTTTTGACATAAGTGATTAAGAAACGACAGCTTAGGTTTATTGCCAACCCACAGTTCATACGGTGTCATCTCAACGGATTTAGACGGTGCCCTATTTAACGTGAATGCAGTTGTCTCTAATGCATAACCCCAAAATGATAGTGGTAAATCAGTAAGACACATCATAAATCGCACCATATCTAATAAAGTACGGTTAGAATGTTCGGACACACCATTACGCTATGGTGTTCTAGGTGGTGTTAGTTGTGAAACTATTCCACATTGTTTTAAATGAAGGCCAAACTCATAACTCAAATATTCGCCTCTGTGATTAGATCATAGAAACTTTATTTCTTGTTACGATGATTCTCCACTTCACTTTGAAATTCTTTGAACTTTTCAAATGTTTCAGACTTGTGTTTCATTAAGTAGATATTGTAAGTGCATCTAGTGCCCCTTAGTGATTTTGGTGTATTGAAGACTTATAGGTTAAGGGACTAATATGTTTGTGAGTGTACATAGGTTCTATAAGTCGATGAGGAGTTTGATATTTACAATGAAAGTCGACCCCTAAAAAGGATGTCTTCGGTTGAAGATCTCGGTTCTCCTGAAGACTTTGAAAGTGAAGAAATTGGTGTGACCGTAAAGACTTGGATATTAATGCGAGGACTATGAAGTGTGAAGACTTTGTTTTCGTGGTTTCATTTTCTTCTTCTTGAGTCATAGGAAACACCGTACTGTTAAAGGGGGTCGAGGTAATACTAAGGAAAATGATTTCCAAGTGATGCTCATCTCAAAATCCTACACCTACCCAATCCTTAGAGTGAAGCCATTGGAAATCTCATATTAGTTCAGACAATTTCTTCAGTGACAGAGACGAAGATCTTCTGGTCTCTAAGGAATTTGTTCTGACTGAGGAGTTAGGAATTCGCCAGTGTGAATTGCCTACATAGTGAGGAACATGATAGCCCTAAGGAATTCGAACCTCAAACCCGACCGTTGATGTGCCACGCGCCAGCTGTCCAAAAATATCCTACCACCTAACGGTCATATCATTGAAGGGCATTTATGTCTTATCATGTCGGGCTGCTCCCTAGGCTATAAATAGCCGCCCCCTACAACCACTAGCTGGTTGGCTGCTCCGAGAGAAACTGACACTTGTCATTTGAGAGCATCCCATCCTCCGAGGACTTTGAGCGAAAATCATCAAGTGAGGAAAACCCAAATCCCAAACCCAAACCTACAAACCCAAGGTGATTGAGCATCACTGAAGAGATTGTTCCTGTGTGGAACCGACACTTGTTACCTTTGAGGACCGTGTATCCTCCAGACGGTTAGGCGTCATGGTCTGAGCATCCAAGAGGAATTGTGGATCGCCGAGTGACCTAGTCTGTGAAGGTTTGGAAGTCACCTGTGAAGACTTACCACTACTGTTGGGCGAGGTCTGTGTGATCTTAGCTCAAGGAGAATATGGTGAGGATTGTGTGTCCGGGACTGTGTGTCCTCGAGTTTAAATAGATATTGTGCACTCATGGTTGATCAATTTGTTTCACAGTTTGTACTATGACATAACGATCTTTTGAACATGCGTGATATACCTTGATGTACCAGAATTACAAACCTAAGATTGGAATTTTTGAATTCGACTCCATCATTAGCTTTTGTAATTCATTTAAACGGAGGTACATCTTTTAAGCCGTGATTTCAAATTCATATATCAAACCTAGAGATATACACATACGGGCATGTTCAAACTTTATAATCATCCACTTTATTCATACACATACACATTTTTGCTTTTGTCATCATATTTAGGATAAACACATTTGGAATTTCATTTGAATTGGACCGTATGATGGTATTTACTTGTAGTAGCTCAATGATCCATATTTGAATTGAATGGTCAATCTAATTTTCGAGTAGGAGACATTGATTTTCAAAACTTGCACATTTTTTGCATGCAAAACAAACAAATTGTCGGCCATGCTATCATAGTCGGCCGTACGAGAGCATAATACTTATAATTTTAGGCGCCAAAAGCTTTCAAACTTCCCGCTCACATCGAAATATCACGCGCCCGAAAGTTTAGCCCTACGATATTCCTGTTTTACCCCTGCCACATGAACGGAAAAGGGCTGCTTTGGTAACTCCATTGTTTTCCCCTCTTTGCCCCCAACATTCTTCCCCAGAGACCCTCCCCTTCCCCTCCCCGACCTCCCCAACCACGGCAAGCCGCCGAATCTAGTCCTCCGCCGCAGCGGTGGACCTCACACCCCGCCGGATCTACCTTCCGCACCTTGGAACCCCCAACTACCAACTCACCACTTCATCGGAGCCGCTTCAGCGACTGGCTTGTCCACCGCTCTAGATCTCCTTGACCGCCATCATGGTCCACCGCACCGGATCTTCTTAACCAGCGCCCTCGTCCACCACAGCATAGGCCCTTCACTGACTCCCTCGTCCGCCCCTTCGCTGGCCCTTCATACAATCCCTCGTTCGCCGCAATAGACCCGCCTCACTGAAAGCACTGTACAACGCGCCCACCGAAGCCTTCGTCCACTGCACCGGATCCGCTCCATGGACGCCATATTCAACTCCACCGGCCCTGCTTTACCAACGCTGCAGCCTCATCAGGTTATTTCGATTTGTACTCCGTCGGTTTTTCTCTTTATCGTGCAATTGTTCACTTACCACAGATGACCTTTCTTGTATGTCAAAAGGCACCGCAACCGTAGCACCAGAGCCGCTTTAGCGGCGGCGACAGCCGCCCAAACTCAACCGCAACACGAGCACCATCGACGATCCTTAGCTATCAAGTATGACAACGATACCCATATGCCGCCGAGAATCAGGTACTATTATCCAACGGTCGGCGCCTACGTTCACTTTCCTAGCATAAGCACCGCACCTTTAAATTTCTTCAGGGCATCATTCAGTTTTTCATGAGACGCGTTATTCTGCTTGCACCTGTAGGGCCATACTTCTGGCAGTGAACATGTTACATGTGCTAAATTACATACCAGTGTACATATAGTTAATATGCTTTAGTTTTGTTCTGATGCCACCTGTTGGTTCCATCAGACTGCTTAATGTTCTCTATGCTTAATTACACATCAGCAAACTAGCATGTGGCGCTGCTTTTTGTTCGTTTTACCCTACATTTTCTGATGCTAGCTATTACATCACTTCACCGAGCCTCTGTTCATTACATGTTTGTGTGTTCTTGATCTTCCCAAGTTGCATGACTAATTTGATGCTTCTATTAATTATGGAGCTGCCAACCCCATCAAGCAAAATATTTGTTCTTTTGGGGCTGGCACCTCGAACAAGCATAAAAATAGAGGGAAGCAGATATATTGTCGTGTATGCACACACCCTTCTTTCATTAGTTTAGACGAACCATTGATGATCAATTCGGACTAGTGCATGCGATCAAAATTAGTTTTACCTAAATAGAAGGTGCAGAATAAACTACAACAACTAGATTTGCAACCACGGGATGCTGACGATATCTTCAAAGAACATTGCAACAGCAGCGAGGCTTCACAGCAACATATGGTAAGCCAGTGTGTTTCAGTACATGTGAAATGTAATGCGAGTGGGCTGCTTTCTTGGCTTGTGCCCTCAACCTGTAATCCTACCGAATTACAAATAGTTCAGTTGTCTCCTTTGTTGTATTGCTCGATTCGAATGCTTGTTTGTTGTTACGCTATACCTGAGTTGGCCAATATGTCAGCAGTGCCTGCTGTACTATCGTAAAGAAATGCATGCCTATTTCATTTGAGTCCTTAACTTTTCCTCTCAACTTCATCACAAGACTGTCTTCGTAGTTTAGAGGCCACACTGTTAAGTGCTTTGTCAGATTATTTCAACTTCTTAGATGCCTTGGCAACTTAAATATAGTGGTGGTACACTCCCTTTCAACTAGGGATGTCAACTGGGTCCCGTTTAATCCCGATTAAAGTCCACTAGTGGTATGATAGTTCAAAAGAGTTTTTGTTTTTTGAGGAAAATGAACTAGGGAGGTAGCAAAAACTAACTAGATGGGACTGGCGGATGTCGTTTATTTGCCACTTACATACCTAGCTTCATCTTACCATTTTAACTTCTTTTTGGCTGATGCTGCTTCGAACCATTTAAATATAGTTTGCCATGCTCGGCAATAATTCGTCCGTCGTTTACCATGTAAGCTTACTACCTGGATCATACGATAACTATCTCTTACTTATGTCCAGCAGAAACCTTTCAGGATGCCGTTCACACTAGGACACAATGTACAACCGTAGAATCTATTTGTGGAAGCAGTGCACCATCCATGTTACCAGATGGTAGCAGTTCAGAGGCAACACCGCCAGAGAGCAGTCTGAGCACATATATTATAGTGCTTGAGGCTCTACTAGAGGCAAAAAGAGATGGTGTGGCTTCCATGAATGAGGTAATCTTTATCTTGAGGCTGGAAATTACGGAATTAGCGGCACGCATTATGCAAGCAACCCAAGAATTGGAGGAGGTAAGAATGTTGCATTTGAAGACGGAGGAGGTCCTGTTGTTTCTTCTATCTGAAGCCCAAGGTAATCTCGGTTCTTCTTTAGATACCAGTTGAAATTGTCATTAGATTATTGTACTTGCATGTTGTGTCATGTCTCTGAATGGATTATGTTGCAAGACCCCCTATGTTGTCCATGTGTTGTAATGATCCGAATTTTTTAGGCGAGATAATCCTCAGTACTTGTATGATTGACATAAGGTGAACTATTTTTCGTGTGAGCATATTGTATTGGATGAAATAACTGTTTGACTCAGAGTGTGTCCAACCTACTGAATTCGAAGATCACGGCATTTCTAAATCATAATCATATATAAAGGTGGAATAAATCTTTATTGTGGTTT
Organism: Triticum timopheevii; assembly: GCA_963921465.1. Classification (NCBI taxonomy): domain Eukaryota; kingdom Viridiplantae; phylum Streptophyta; class Magnoliopsida; order Poales; family Poaceae; genus Triticum; species Triticum timopheevii. The sequence continues at coordinate 544,035,343 of OY997274.1, forward strand.
TCAAGAAATAAATAACAAAACGTATAATTATCTGTGGATATTCGTAATTGAATACAAATTGGATTTGAATTTAGTTTGCCAGGGCCCAGGGCAAACGTGAATGCTAATTCTCCCAAGTTTTGAACGAAGCGGCTAAACACCCACTATAATTTGTGGGCTGCCCGAAGCAAGTGTTTGCGAGATGGAAATTACTGTCTACCCCTGACACTTGACATCCTTATCGACTGGATTTACACTGCTGTCGATAGGGGTAGACTAGTAACTTCAATCAGACGTGACACGACGGCCTCTAAGCCCATTCAGACACGGTGGGAACCAAATGTGGGTGGCAAAACACATTTGATTCAAGCTTGTCCGAAAGACATGTGTCTCTTCCTCCATTTCCCCATTCATACACGATGCACGGTAAAACAAACTCTCCTTGTCCGAAATCGATGTAGGCTAATATTTTAAATATGGGCAGATGTGTAACTTCCATCAGACGTGACACAACTGCCCTACCTGTCAGCCCCGTTCATACACCGTGGGCGCCAACCGTGGGCAGCAAAACACCGTCTCCTCGCCCAAAATAGTTACCGGCAAATATTTGGGAGATGCGAGATTACCGTCCTATCACCAACCAACGCGATGTCCGAAATTTTAAACGAGGGATAAGTTCGTAACTTTCCCCCATTTCAGAGAAGTGCGTCCCAAAGTTTGAGATCCCCCTCCCCTCCATTTCCCCATTAGTACACCGTCGGCGGCATGACAACCTCCGCACTGCGGCCAGCCTCCTCCGTCCGCCACCCCATCCTCCACCTTGCTGGAGCCGCTACCCTACCCCGTCGTCCACTGCAAGAGATGGGCGTCTCTCATCCATGGCACTGGACCAGGATCCTTTCATCAACTCCTCTCGCTTCATCGGCACCGTCGTCCACCTTGCCGTTGCCGCTCCTATGACCGCCTTGTCCACGACAACAGGATATATCCCCCGACCCGGCCGTCTATCGTCTAAAGTCTTCTTCCTCGCCGCCGACAGCCATTGCACCCGCAACACCCTCAATGTATCAGCATAGGCCTACACGGCGTCGCAAGAGAGGTGGTACTCTTCTATATGTGCTTAAGTTATTGATCTCACCCGGAAAATAGATCATAATTTGTTTACTGTACTTTTCTTGTCCGTACCAAATCGTAGTGGCTAGTTGAAAGCAAACATTGGTTGCGAAGTAGCTTTGTCCGGTTTGCACCTTCAGATCCACCATGGCATGGGCACTATACTCGTAAAGCTTATGGTTTCCCCCCTTTATATTCACTACCATCATCGTAGGTGCTTCGTGTCATGCTAGCACTGCTCCTCAAGACCTCAACCCAAAGCTTACGTGTTGAAATACGAATCTGATATGATGCTCATATCACTAAAAAAGAATGTTTAATTGGTCACCTAATGTTCCTATATTCATTTCGAAAAGCATGTGCACCACCCACTGGTCCAGCTAGTTCCACTTTCCTGATTTTTCTCTTGATGCTTAGGGTTTTCCCCTTTTATCTACTCTACTATGATCTGCGTAGGTGCTTTCTGTCATACTAGCATTACTCCACCCTTCAAGCTAAACAACACAACACTCAGAATTCGAAAGCTTAGTTGTTCAAATATGATTGTGATATGATACTGATATTAGTTAACTGACACATTTAATTGGTTAGATAAAGGTCCCACTTGAGTTTCCAAATGCATGTCGCGACATATAGAGAGACAACATAATTGCATTTCTTTGTCACTTGTTGACCGTACATTCTTGTCCATACCAAATCTTAGTTGTTATTTCAAAGCAAACATCGGTTGCTAACTACCCTTTGCGCGGTTTGCCGCTTCAGATCTGCCATCCCACTGCCACGGTCAACACTGTACTCATCATGCTTATGTTATCCCCATTTTATGATGACCACAATCAGCCTACGTGGTTCGTGTCATAATAGCACTGCTCCACCCATCGAGCTAAACAAGCTTAGTTGTAAAAATTCATATCTGATATTATTGCTAAAGTAAAACTGAGAGATGTTTAATTGGTTAGCTAAATGTTCCTACTTTAGTTTCGAAATGCATGTGAGCCACATATGGAGAGACTAGAAAGAATAGTATTTATCTGTGCGCTCTGGTTCATCATGGGCAGCCAACCAACATTGTATTGAAAGACTTGTAATATCTTCAATCTACTTGCTCTTCTGCTCTTCTTTAAGATGATACTCTTATCTTGCGGTCGACTGGTCAGGTCGAGTTGTTCTCCCTTAGTATATTTTGAATCTGTCAGGTCAGGTCGACTTGTTCTTCTTTACTATATGTTGAAGCTGTCATCTGCGAAGTGTCATCACTTCTGGAGCTCTCATATTTTGAGTAGTAGGCCACATTATATTAATGCACACAACAAATTACAACATGCATGGCATCTTTTAAAAGAATTACAGAGATAGCACAAAGGGGTTTACAGGGAGGCAATATTGGATTAGAATCACTTCTGCATTACAAAGAAAATCTCACTTGTTTTTATGATTTCATGCATGTCAGATATTGAACATTATCAAAATGAATATGAGAATGGGCACACGAGAGGATATTGCGGAACAATCCACTGGCTAACAAACTTGGCATGGTGGAGGATGGCCTATCTTATTCACCCATCAAGGTGCTTGCTCTAACTTTGCAAAGTTGTATTGGTCGCACATATTTTGCATCTGACCTCTTGCATTACTTATACTTTGTTACACCATCTGCTTAGTTTAAGCATCATATATGAGTATATGTCATACCTATCCATTTTCTGTACCTATTCCATGTGTCGTCACACTATGTTTTTCCAGTCAAATGTTGTTCTTTCGTAATAGATGTCCAAAAGGAAGAGGGTGAGTGCAGATCCTCAAGGAGTACAAACTAGGTATTTGGAAAAGGTAGTGATACCTGTTAAATCAGATAGATCAGCAGCCACAAAAAACACATGCCCAACTTGTTGGGGAACGTAGTAATTTCAAAAAATTTCCTACACACACGCAAGATCATGGTGATGATATAGGAACGAGAGGGGAGAGTGTTCGTCTACGTACCCTCGTAGACCGTAAGCAGAAGCGTTATCACAACGCGGTTGATGTAGTCGTACGTCTTCACGATCCGACCGATCCAAGCACCGAACGTACGGAGCCTCCGAGTTCAACACACGTTCAGCTCGATGACGTCCCTCGAACTCCGATCCAGCCGAGTGTCGAGGGAGAGTTCCGTCAGCACGACGGCGTGGTGACGATCTTGATGTTCTACCGGCGCAGAGCTTCGCCTAAGCTTCGCGACGATATGACCGAGGTGGAATATGGTGGAAGGGGGCACCGCACACGGCTAAGGAACGATCCGTAGATCAACTTGTGTGTCTATGGGGTGCCCCCTGCCCCCGTATATAAAGGAGGGAGGGAGGAGGAGGCCGGCCCTAGGAGGGGCACGCCATGGGGAGTCCTACTCCCACCGGGAGTAGGATTCCCCCTTTCCTAGTCCAACTAGGAGTCCTTCCATGTAGTAGGAGTAGGAGACTAGGAAGGGGAAGAGAGAAGGGAAGGAAGGAGGGGGTGCGGCCCCTCCCCCTAGTCCAATTCGGACTAGGCCATGGGGGGCGCGCGGCCTGCCCTAGGCAGCCCCTCTCTCTTTCCCGCAGGGCCCAATAAGGCCCAATACTTCTCCCCGACGAATTCCCGTAATTCTCCGGTACTCCAAAAAATACCCGAATCACTCGGAACCTTTCCGAACTCCGAATATAGTCGTCCAATATATCGATCTTTACGTCTCGACCATTTCGAGACTCCTCGTCATGTCCCCGATCTCATCCGGGACTCCGAACTCCTTCGGTACATCAAAACTCATAAACTCATAATATAACTGTCATCGAAACCTTAAGCGTGCGGACCCTACGGCTTCGAGAACTATGTAGACATGACCTAGAACTATTCTCGGTCAATAACCAATAGCGGGACCTGGATGCCCATATTGGCTCCTACATATTCTACGAAGATCTTTATCGGTCAAACCGCATAACAACATACGTTGTTCCCTTTGTCATCGGTATGTTACTTGCCCGAGATTCGATCGTCGGTATCCAATACCTAGTTCAATCTCGTCACCGGCAAGTCTCTTTACTCGTTCTGTAATGCATCATCCCATAACCAACTCATTGGTCACATTGCTTGCGAGGCTTATAATGATGTGCATTACCGAGAGGCCCCAGAGATACCTCTCCGACAATCGGAGTGACAAAACCTAATCTCGAAATACGCCAACTCAACATGTACCTTCGGAGACACCTGTAGTACTCCTTTATAATCACCCAGTTACGTTGTGACGTTTGGTAGTACCCAAAGTGTTCCTCCGGTAAACGGGAGTTGCATAATCTCATAGTTACAGGAACATGTATAAGTCATGAAGAAAGCAATAGCAACATACTAAACGATCAAGTGCTAAGCTAACGGAATGGGTCAAGGCAATCACATCATTCCCCTAATCATGTGATCCCGTTAATCAAATGACAACTCTTTTGTCCATGGCTAGGAAACATAACCATCTCTGATAAACGAGCTAGTCAAGTAGAGGCATACTTGTGACACTATGTTTGTCTATGTATTCACACATGTATTATGTTTCCGGTTAATACAATTCTAGCATGAATAATAAACATTTATCATGAAATAAGGAAATAAATAATAACTTTATTATTGCCTCTAGGGCATATTTCCTTCACAACTATACCACACTTTACCCCTACTCCAGTGGCCAAACCCCTATTAGAACTGCTGGGAGCCCAGCGTCAGGTACTGTCTATGATATCAATTCAAAATTTGAACTCCCTTCTACTTGTGCCTTACCTTCTCTCTTGTATGAAAACTAATTTCAGATGAATCTCCTTGCTCAAAGAATCATACGATCTCAAAACAATAATGGGCTCTGCATTGCTCTTGTCAATACCTCTCTCCCTTTTGCCTTGTAACGCTGTACTTAATTAATTGCTATTTGATTATGTATCATCAGTCTGCACCTGAGCTTCATTATCCTCTGTTTCTTCCAATATTATTTGAGCTATATTTACTCTTTGCAAAATGTAGAATAATGGCAACGCTTATAAATAATTTTCTTTGGGGAATTTATTGAATTATCCTTCCATCAACATGGACAAGGGCTTTGTCCAGCCCGTGTTAACATGTAATGTAAGTTCATCCTTCTCAAGCCTTCAAACTTTGTTCTAGTATAGATTTGGATAGGCATCATTTACTCCACAGCTGTTTGCATTGCTGTTTGCATCTGATTGGATGTTTGCAACAACTACCAGTTTCAAATTGTAGTTGTAAATACATGTTCCTTATGCAGAACAGATCCATTTATTTGCTTATATAATTGTGAAACCTGTTACATGTCTCCTTGTTTCTCTTTCAGAGTCGTATCTCTTACGCCAGGCAGAACTTTAGGGAAGATAGTGAGACAAACCATCTTGAGGATAGCAAGATGACCCCAAGGTCCTATCTTGATGAAGACAGTGAGTTGAAGCTACTCACCAGCAGGTGAGAGAAAACCTCTGTGCAGTCCCTGCCTCAATCAGTTCGACTTCTTCAGTCTCAACTTAAAGCAGAAAGGCTTGCTTCAGCTCAGCTCCGACTTGAAGTCAAAGATGCAATGAAGATGTCAGAGGACTGCCGTGCGCACCATCATGCCTTAAATCTAGTGTTGATGCATCTATCGTTGACACAACTGAGGTCTACTCAGCTTCTTCAGCTGTTTTGGGGGGGGGGACCTGGCCAGGCCTAGTGCCTTCTGAAGTGCTCTCAGTTTTGTATATTCTTTTGTCGGCGCGTTTATTTGCACTGGTAGCGAACTTTGATGCCCAGTGGATGTAATATGTGTGATAGCCGTGATAGCCTAGCGTAAGTTGCTTGCTTATTTATTTCCTTGTTGTCTTGTTTATTTGTTTGCTTGTAGTCATTACAGTTCTTCCACGGTTTGCTAGTGGCTGCAATAACCTATTTTTTAAAACTAGGCCATAATAACCATGGGCTAATATTTACTGTAGTGACACTGGGCCTCCTACGGGCCATAGAAACAGTGGGCCTTCTATGGGCCGTAGAAACTGTGGGCCTTCTAATGGCCGTAGAAACAATGGGCCTTCTACGGGCCATATCATCAATGGGCCTTATACGGGCAGTATGATCGATTGGCCAAACATGGTCCAATAACAGGCCGCATTATGGCCGTAAACGGGCTAGAGTTGGAATCGCCCGTTCATGGGCCGACCATAACGGGCCATCGTTAATAGGCCGTATTTGATGACGCTATGAAAATCGCCCAATGTATAACGGACCACAAACGGGCCGACTGGAACCACGGGCTGAATTTGGCCCACAAGCAGAAAATGACAGTAATGGGCCGTAAGTAAACGAATGCCGGAAATGAGCCCAAGAATAAATGGGCTCTGAGAAGGCCGAAAGATAACATGGGATGGAAACGGCCCAACGGAATAACGGGCCGTTAATGGGTATAAAGTGATACACCATTCATTACGGGCTAGTTTCACCACGGGCCGGTAACGGGTGTAAAGTGATACACTGTTCATTACGGGCCAGTTTCACCACGGGCCGTTAATAGGCCAAGAGTTACACAGGGCCTCATATGGGCCAAAAGACGTCATGGGCCATACATGGGCCAGAAGTGAAAACGTGATGGAATCATATTGGATGGCCCAGATGACGCTATTGGTCCTAATTTGGATAGGGCGTAACGGGCCTTGGGTTAGCGGGCTGTAAATGAGCTATATGCGAACAGGCCATTAACATGCTTTACATGGGCCGGCCCGCCACCTTTTGACCAAGTCAAATGGGCCGGCCTTTTCACAGGAATGGGCCTCTGTTGGGCCATGCCACGTGTCGATGTATCATAGGTGCCTTCTGTCCAATGAGTGGATGACATCTGTCCCAACGATGAGCTGACACATGTTTCCTCCAGCCAATGATGATTTTACACGTGGAAAATCCTCATTGGTCAGGGCTGTTAACGGGTTATCGGATCCAAAACCCGACCCGATAGCTTAACGGCGTTCCGTTACGGTGGATGCCACGTGTCGGTCATCCTTGACAAAAGCACTTCTGTGACGCGCGATTTATCGTCATGGAAGTGGACACTTCCGTGATGATAATTTTGGTAATGTCATGGAACACTTCTATGACAACACAGGTATGACTATCTTGATTCTGTCATAAAATCATCATGGATGTACATGCATGACAGAAATGCGACCTACTATGACAAACACGTATCATCACGCAAGTGTATTTTTTTGTAGTGTACGTTATTCCCTTTGTCCATCAGTATGTTACTTGCCCGAGATTCGATCGTCGGTATCTTCATACCTAGTTCAATCTCATTACCGGCAAGTCTCTTTACTCATTCCATAATGCATCGTCCTGCAACTAACACATTAGTCACTTTCCTTGCAAGGCTTCTTATGATGCGCATTACCGAGAGGGCCCAGAGATACCTCTCCGATACTCGGAGTGACAAATCCTACCCTCGGTCTATGCCAACCCAACAAACACCTTCGGAGATACCTATAGAGCATCTTTATAATCACCCAGTTATGTTGTGATGTTTGATAGCACATAAGGCATTCCTCCGGTACTCAGGAGTTGCATAATCTCATAGTCGGAGGAATATGTATTTGACATGAGGAAAGCAATAGCCATAAAACTTAACGATCAATATGCTATGCTAACGGATGGGTCTTGTCCATCACATCATTCTCCTAATGATGTGATCCCGTTCATCAAATGACAACACATGTCTATGGTTAGGAAACTTAACCATCTTTGAATAACGAGCTAGTCTAGTAGAGGCTTACTAGGGACATGGTGTTTTGTCTATGTATCCACACATGTATCAAGTTTCCGATTAATACAATTCTAGCATGAATAATAAACATTTATCATGAAACAAGGAAATATAAAATAACAACTTTATTATTGCCTCTAGGGCATATTTCCTTCATCTTCTCCCATGCGGCGGCCTCTACGCACCTTGGGGAGGGGCATGAGCAGGAGGCTCGTGGCGTCCTCTCCCTGCGGGACAGCACCAGCTGGTGCAGTCAGGAGGCCTGCAGCTGATCCACGATAGTGACGAGTCCTCGCCATGATGGCGGGCTGGCGGGGAGTGGGACTGTTGAGCAGGTGGCTCCACGGTCTCACTCTCCCATCGCTTCTGGTGGTGGCTTCCACTCGACCAGGCCCCTCCCATCTTCCACAGCAACAAGGGATGGGCGCGGGAACGGGGCACAGGCGCCTCGGGAGAGGACTATAGAGGAGCTGATCACTTTTGGTGGGATCATGGATCCGGTGACGGCTGGCAGGCGTGTCAGTGACCAGATCCAGGGTCAACAAGATGCCGATGACCTGCAGTTAGCGGGCACCATGACGGCGGCCAAGCTTCGAGATGTCGAGGCAACTACAGGTATGTCCTTTGATACGAGTTGTTCAATTTTGCATTTTACCGATCATGAAATTATCGATAAAGCAAACGAATTAGGAATTTCTTTGGGTTCGAATGAGAAGGAGGTGGCGAAATCGGTAAATTATCTTTTAGATTTAGAAGCGGAGAGAGCTTCTGAGATAATTCATAATCTCGCATCAGTCAGACCTATGAATTATGGTGACATCAAAAACTTAGGAATGGCCGCTCTTACAAACATATGTAATGATCTCTTGCCTAATAAGGAGGTCGAAGATGAGGAAGGGTCGGAGACTGCAGACGTTGTAGAGCCTCTAATGACGAAGGATAATGTCTCGAGTTCTGCCGATCATACATTCCCGCAGGGTGATGGGGAGAAGCCCAAGAGACCCTGGAAACGGAAAATATATCCTAGTTCGGCGGTTCGTAGGAGTGCTAGGGTTAAGCTTAAGAAAAAAATTCATGATGATCTATGAAAGAGATCTTTTGGAATAGCAGAGGTCTAGCTAACTTCGCTAAAGGAAGGTTCTTGGCAGAGACAATGATAGAACAAAAATTAGATTTCATTGCTCTACTTGAAATATGGCGGGATAATTTCACCTCACAATTCCTTGGAACTCCATCCGGAGGAATCGATTTTGACTGGCACTGTTTACCTCCTAGAGGAAGATCCAGTGGGATTTTGCTAGGGGTACGGTGCGAAACGCTTGAGGTAATTAATGTGGTCTGGGGGGACTTTGCGGTCAAGTTTCAGGTGAGATCAAAATTGGATGGCTTCCGTTGGTCTCTCGTAGCGGTTTATGGGGCAGCACAACCCGAACTTAAACCAGATTTTTTAGCCAACTTGGTGCGGATTTGTGGGGACGAGACCCTTCCAATCCTTGTCGAATGGGATTTTAACATAATGAGGAGAGATGAAAAGAATAATGACAACTTCGATGGTCGTTGATCTATGATGTTTAACATGATTATTGAAAGTCTTAGCTTGAGAGAAATAGAGCTCACAGGTAGACAATATACATGGGCCAATTCGTTGCCCACTCCAGCTTATGAGAAGCTGGATAGGGTGCTCGCTAGTGTGGAATGGGAACAAAAATACCCATTAGTGTCGGTGCATGCGATGCAGAGGGCAATCTCAGACCACACACCATTTCTAGTAGACTCGGGAGATGCGACACATATCGCGAACAAGAATGCTTTCTCTTTCAAACTAGGCTGGTTCGAGAAAGAAAACTTTATGGACATCATCGCACGCTAATGGGCAAAACCTGTTAGGAGAAGATCCAGTGTTGAGAGATGGCAGAACAAAATTAGACATTTATGACAGTTTTTACGAGGTTGGGCCAGAAACAAGAGTGGGATATACAGACAAGAAAAAGAGCGACTCATCCAATTAATAGATGCTCTAGATTTAAAATATGAAGTGAACCTTCTTACCGTAGCTGAGCAGAGCTCGAAATCCGAAGCCGAGCAACACCTACGAGGCCTTCTTAGAGAAGAAGAGCTCAAGTGGGCATTGCGTGCTAAGGTGCTCAAGGTTGTCCAAGGGGATGGCAATATACAATTCTTTCATATGATTGTGAATGGTAAACATAGAAAGAAGAAAATAATTCAGCTTGAACAGGATGAAGGGACAATTGTACGTCATGAGAATCTAAAAGCATATATCTCTAATTATTATAAAAAACTTTTTGGGCCTCCGGAGGCAAGAACGGTGTCCCTTAATGAATCTGTTATTGGAGATATACCTCAGCTTCAGGCAGAGGAGAACGATATTCTATCTACACCGTTTACTGAGAAAGAGATGTTGGATGCAATTTCACAAATTAAACCAAACAAAGCACCGGGACCAGATGGGTTTCCCGTGGAATTCTTTATGAAATGTTGGCATATTATTAAAGATGATCTTATGCCTATGTTTCATAATTTTTTAACGGTCATTTAGAACTGTTCCATCTTAACTTTGGCATGATTACGCTGTTGCCAAAGAAAGAGGAGGCAGTTCAAATCGAACAATTCAGGCCAATATGTCTTCTTAACGTGAGTTTCAAAATATTCACAAAAGTGGGCACCAATAGATTGACACGGATTGCTCACTCGGTGGTGTAACCGAGCCAGACAGCTTTCATGCCTGGGAGACACATTCTTGAAAGGGTTGTTGTCCTGCATGAAACTTTGCATGAAATTCATCCAAAGAAGCTAGATGGGGTTATCTTCAAAGTGGATTTTGAGAAGGCATATAATAACATAAAATGGCCATTTCTTCAACAGGCAATGCACATGAAAGGATTTAGTGAGATTTAGCGGAACCAAGTGAGTTCTCAAGTCCAGAAGGGGAGTGTCGACATTAAGGTTAACGATGATATAGGTCACTACTTTGAGACACGTAAGGGATTGAGACAAGGGGATTCAATTTCTCCTCTCATATTTAATATAGTGGCCGACATGTTGACCATTCTTATAAGCAGAGCCAAGCAAAACGGTCAAGTGGAGGGGCTAGTCCCTCATCTTGTAGATGGGGGAGTCTCCATTTTAATATACGCTGACGACACTATCCTATTTATGGATCATGACATTGCAAAAGCGTGAAATATGAAACTCATATTATGTCTCTTTGAACAATTGTCTGGATTAAAAATAAACTTTCACAAGAGCGAGTTGTTCTCCTTTGGTAAGGCCAAAGAAGAGCGAGACACATACAAACAATTGTTTGGGTGTGAATTAGGTTCTTTGCATTTCAATTATTTGGGCATACCGATTCATCACTGTAAGTTATCTAATAAAGAATAGAAGTGCATCGAAGATAGAATTGAAAAAAAGCTTAGTTTGCTGGAAGAGCAAACTAATGTCGTATGGAGGACGGCTAGTATTGATTAATTCAGTACTTACTAGTATGCCGATGTTCCTACTATCTTTCTTCGAGATACCGAAAGGGGTGTGGAAAAGACTTGATTTCTTTAGATCTTGGTTCTTCTGGCAGTCAGATGAGGCCAAGAAGAAGTACAGTATCGCTCGTTGGGATATTCTTTGCCGACCCAAGGACCAGGGGGGCCTCGGTATTGAGAACTTAGAAATTAAGAATATATGTCTTATGAGTAAATGGCTCTACAGGTTAGAGACTGAGCCGGAAGGTATGTGGGCTCAGATTCTATGCAGTAAGTATTTACATTTGAAAACGCTTACCCAGGTCACCTTGAAACCAACTGATTCGCCATTTTGGAAGGGACTCATGCGAACGAAAGAATGTTTCTTTCATAGGGTCAAATTCTTGGTTGGCAATGGGATGTCAACAAGATTTTGGGAGGACACGTGGTTAGGTGAGGACGCCCCTAGCCATACAATATCCCACCCCATATAACATCGTGCAATGTAAGAAGGACTATGTAGGCATAGTCTTTCAAACGACTCCCTTGAATATTCAATTCAGACGTGCGTTAGTTGGTGAGCGATTGACGGCCTGGATGCACCTGGTCTGGCGATTGATAGATGTTCAATTATCAGACTAGCTTGATTCATTGCACTGGAAGTTAACCAAAAACAGGTGCCAGCCGCCGCGGTAAGACAGAGGATGCAAACGTTATCTGGAATGATTGGGCGTAAAGCGTCTGTAGGTGGCTTTTCAAGTCCGTCGTCAAATCCCAGGGCTCAACCCTGGACAGGCGGTGGAAACTACCAAGCTAGAGTACGGTAGGGGCAGAGGGAATTTCTGGTGGAGCGGTGAAATGCACTGAGATCGGAAAGAACACCAACGGCGAAAGCACTCTGCTGGGCCGACACTGACACTGAGAGACGAAAGCTAGGGGAGGAAATGGGATTAGAGACCCCAATAGTCCTAGCCATAAACGATGGATACTAGGTGCTGTGCGACTCGACCCATGCAGTGTTGTAGCTAACGCGTTAAGTATCCCGCCTGGGGAGTACGTTCGCAAGAATGAAACTCAAAGGAATTGACGGGGGCCCGCACAAGCTTACGGTGAAATCTTTCTACATGGATCTGATTAATTCTGGCCCAATCTCCAAATCACTACATATTTGGAAGGTTAAAATTCCCTTGCATATGAAAATCTTTATGTGGTTCGTCCACAAGCAAGTGATCCTCACAAAAGATAACTTAATAAAGAGGCGGTGGGTAGGTAGTTCACGTTGTTGTTTTTGTGATCATGATGAAACAATACAACACTTATTCTTAGGGTGCCCAGTTGCCAAATTGCTTTGGCGAATGATTCATATAGTCTTTAACATTAATCCACCAGTCGACATTGAATCGTTGTTTGGAACGTGGTTAGCTGGGGTTGATACTATTATCGCGGGTCGTATCCGGATTGGAATATGTGCGCTCATATGGGCTATATGGAATTGCAAGAATGATATGATTTTTAACATACAACATACTTTAACTTTCTTGCAGGTTATCTTCAGAGCTACCGCGTGGATTTGTATATGGTCCTTACTCACTCCTATGGACTCCAGGGAGCCTTTGGTTACTGGGTGCAACCAGTGGGAGATGGTAGCACTGGCTATATTCAACCGGTTTGGATGGCGGTCACATAACAGGATAGGAGTCAGGGAGCTTGTCCTTTACATTGCCATACTGGTTGTGATCTTGAGCACGTACTTTTCTTTTATTTTTCCGCTCCTTTAGCGAGCTGTAATACTTTAACGACTTTGTGCTACTTCGAGACTTTTTAATAAGATGGTTGCATGCATCATGATGATGCAGAGGCCGAGGGCATACCTCCATTTCCAAGAAAAAGGATAGTGCAGGATATTATTCTACCTTGCCTTGTACTCGAAGATGATCATGTACTCCTAAATATATGCATACGAGGCTCAAGCAATAAATCAACTATTTCCTCAATCCTCTCTCTTCCTTCTAACATGGTATCAGCTTTACCTCGATCCTAAACCCTAGCAGCCGCCACTTCCGCACTCGCGCGCCGCCCCCGAGGCGGTCGGCCTCCATGACCGCCGCCGGGGGCCGCGCCGCCCGTACCTAGGGTTAGCTCGCCGGTCGTGTTGACTGGCTGCCCTAGAAAGTCTTTTTCCCGAGCATTTGCTCCGGGTTTTTCTCTCTCCCGTCAGTCATCTTGATCAGTGTTTTCTTTTTGTTTTTTCGATCTATGCTTGATCGGTTTGTGTCGCCCACCGCCGCCGTCGACCTTTGCACGCCTTTACTTTGACCCCGGCGTGACTAGCCGGCCTCTCCTCCAACCCGGCAGCCACGCGCAGAGGCGGCCTGTCAGGGCCAGCCGCCATCCGTGCGTCAGCCCGCCCGCCGCCCTATGCCGGCCATCACCGCCATGTCGCCGAGCGCGCCCCACCACCGTTCGAGCAACGGGCTACCGCTACGTCGCCTCGTCGGGCCACCGCACCGCCGCCCTGTGGTTCTCCCCGTGGCTACACCAATCCGCGCCGCCGCTGCGTCCCTCCTTCGGGCCATAGCATCGCGGCACGTGGTCCCCGCCGTCGCCCTAAGGCAGTTCCCGTGGTTGCACCAACCCGCGCGCTGCCGCTGTGTCGCCCCTTCGGGCCATAGTGCCGCGGCCCGCGGTCAACCGCCGTCCCGAGGCCGTATGCTCTAGGCCGTCCCCAAGGCTGCACCGACCCTCGCGCTGCCGCTGCGTCACCCCGTCGAGTCGTAGTGAACGTGGTACGCGGTCCCTGCAACCGCCCTGAGGTCTTCCCCGTCGTCTCCCCGACGTGCGAGCTGCCACTGCGCGCCCCTTCGGGCCGTAGCGTCACGGCGTGCGGTCCACTACGCCGTCCCAGCGCGTCGACTTCTACGTGGTATGCGTCGCGCCGCCTCCCTAGGTGCGGGAATGCCACCGTCTGCGCTGGTCCTCGTCACGCTGTCGGGTTCTTTCTTGCCTACTTCAAGCATCGTCGCCGCGCTTCTGACCTAGTCGCCGCCTCCTCCTCAAGCCACCGTCGCTGCTCTTCTTCTCGGTCCACGGCGACTACCTCGACACCGGCCACCCCGACTCGACATTGACCACAGTTACCTCAACAATGGCTACACCACCCTACGCTCTCGGCTACATTGACATCGGCACAAAGGGCTACCGCCTTGCTTGAGCAAACTCGTCGGTTTTCACTCCAGCCATGACTTCCGCGATGCATCGACCGTTACGACTAGGGGGAGGGGGTCCATCTGCTTACCTTTGAATTATTCTCCAGTCTCACCGTTTGCGTTGCTACCGTTGTGACTGGGGGGGATGTTGAGTATCGTGGCTATTAGGAAAGTTAGGATAGTGTAGGATATTATTCTACCTTGCCTTGTATTCCAAGATGATCATGTACTCCTATATATCCTAACTCTAACAAACAGGATCCGTCTGGTCGTGTCCATGGGTGATATGCGATGCGAATATTAAGCCTTCTTCCGCATTTGTAGGGTAACAGAAGGCCAAGAATTAGGAACGATTAATGATGTTGTTTTATGTGTATTTGTGGATGCCGTTTCATGGAGATGAATGCGTGCGTCGATCGTGGCGGCAGCGAGCAGGAGACTCTCAATCTCCCGTGATGGGAAAGATAACCCTGACTGGAGCTTTGCTACACCCACATAATGTTACGTGGTGAGGCGCTTACGTAATGGGCTAGGAAAATGCTACACCTACATACTCCCTCCGTCTAGGTATGTAAGTCATCTTACGAAAACCAAATAATCCCAAAACACTTAGGCGCGGTGCATTGAATTCTACCTCGTTTCTTGTTTCTTGACATATCAATCAATAAGAGATATGTGGTGTGCATGCTTTTAATGACTTGAGACTATCAAACACGACATGCAGTGGTTAGTTCATTGCATGCAATGCTATTAATTAGCAAATGAACATTAAATTCTCTCGTTTTCTCCTCCTTCTTGATCACGGTGCACAACCTAAGATGACTTACTCACCTAGACGGAGGGAGTAATGTTTTTATGTTCTGTACATAAACTTCCTTTCTAACTAATTAATCAGCCCCCTAATTCTCAGGTGGACCCGCGTCCCACTATTCACCAGTTAAAATCGGTCACGTCTTTTATCTAAGCGCCTCACCACGTAACATTACATGGGTGTAGAAAAGCTCGATGGGCTTGTTAATAATTAATTAGATATAATTAATTATGGATAATCTTCACCTTGTAAACCGGCAGGCGATTAGCCTTTTCTAACCGTCGTGTTTCTCCTCGCTCCCTCCCGAATGGATATGTCCATTCGTCCGCGTCCCTTCAGGAATACATAATGTACAGAGATCATCGATGAAAGATATATAGATACATTTGTATTCCCTGTTTCACATCACGTTATCAGCAAACAGTATTTGCTTTAACAGGGAATGGGAAGCCACCAAGAATAAGGGCGTTGGCATCGAGCAATGCTACACACACGGACGGGGTATTACGGGATCAATAGAGAGGCCTGCATGGGATCTTCTGATTAGATCAAATCATGTGAAGGTGCCCACCCCCGCCTGAAAAATCAGTGGGGGTAGAGATTAGTTAGAAGAGAGATCCCGTACTGGCCCCGTAAACATCCATGTGTTTGGAATTATCGGTTGGCATCCATATAGAGCAAAGGAGCAAAGCCCTCAACTAAAATTGAATCGCTCGGATCGAGCGTCCAAGCAAGAATTTGAGGAATTATTTACCATAAGCTGGCCGTGGCGCCGACGGCCTCACTACGCTGGTTGGCGGAGGAGCAATAGCGTTACTTACCCGCGGGGTCCGGCTGCTCGGACGGCCCTGTCCCAACGATCCAGGAGACAGGGCGCAGCGCCGCCGATCCATGGTTACGGGGCGGACGTCGTCCGTGATATGTGACCAGGCGTCACCGGCAACGCGCGCAGCGCGCATCCGCGCATCGGCGGCTCGCGGTTCAGCATCCAGAGCTCGGCGAGACGCAGACTCATCCTCCCTGATGGAGACAACGGCCGCTGACCGACCACTACAAAGCAGAGTTGTCCGACTCGTCGGCGACATCAACCGCGGGTCCTCCCAACCAGTGGCGGTTGTATAAGATTATGATTGCACGATGTATTGCTCTACGTGGATAGTCACATATATATATGATGTACAAAGATAGACCACTACAAAGCAGCTGGCGAAGCGACGAACACTCGGCGACGGCGTTGGCCACCGCACGATACTCAGCCTCAGCATTGGAACGAGAGACCGTAGGCTGCCGCTTGGACGACCACGAGATAAGTGAGGGTCCAAGATAGACACAATAGCCCGAATTGGAGCGACGAGTGTCAGGCAGCCCGCCTAGTCTGCATCAGAGTAGGCGGTGAGGGCGGTGTCGGCGGAGGCGTGAAGCGTGACACCAAGATCCATAGTGCCACAGATATAGCGGAGAATCCGCTTGACGACAGCCCAGTGAACGTCTCGAGGAGCATGCATATGAAGACACAGCTGCTGCACGGCATACTGGATCTCTGGTCGAATCAGAGTGAGGTACTGAAGAGCACCAACGATAGACCGATAGAAAGCAGCATCCGAAGCAGGAGAACCATCCGTGGCAGAAAGCTTGGCCTTTGTATCAACAGGCGTAGCGGCGGGCTTGCAGTTAAGCATGCCAGCACACTCCAGGAGCTCGTGAGCGTACTTTCGCTGATGAAGGAAGAAGCCATCCGTACGGCGCACCACCTCGACACCGAGGAAGTAGTGCAAAGGACCTAAGTCCTTGATGGGGAACTCAGCGCGAAGACGAGTCGTGAGCTGACTGAGGAGATCAGCCATACATGCCGTCAGGATGATATCGTCAACATAAAGCAGCAAGTAGGCCGTATTAGAGCCCTAACGGTAGAGGAAGAGCGAGGCGTCCGAACGGGTAGAGCGGAACCCAAGCTGGTGGAGAAACACCGTGCACTGGTACCAAGTGCGCGGAGCCTGCTTGAGTCCATACAAGGACCGCGAAAGCAGGCACACGTGGTCGGGAAGCACCGGGTCAACAAACCTGGTGGGCTGCTGGCAGAAGACCTGCTCCTCGAGGTTACATGGAGGAAGGCGTTGGAGACGTTCATCTGGTGCACCGGCCAAGCACGGGAGACCGTAAGGTAGAGAACCGTGTGTATCGTGCCGGGCTTGACGACCGAAGATAAGGTGTCAGTGAAGTCGATGCCAGCACGCTGTTGGAAGCCACGAACGACCCAACGCTTTGTAGTGATCAAGGGTACCATCAGGACGGAGCTTGTGTTTAAAGACCCACTTCCAGATAATCACATTTGTGTGCCCGGAACGGGGAACAAGCAGCCACGTCCGGTTGTGCAATAGGGCATCAAACTCTTCTTGCATCACAGCCATCCAGAGCGGGTCACGAAGAGTGGCTTGAACGGAGGACGACAACGGCAACGACGACGGCTCAGAGGTGGACGCTGCACGGACGTAGTCATCCGAGCTGTAGCGCGATCTCGGGCGAAAAACGCACGTACGAGCGCGGGTGACCGGACCGGCCACAGGCGTTGGGGGCGCCGGTGGCGCCGGGAGGGGGCGGGGGCACCAAGGGGGCCGCGGGCACCAACGTTGGGGGCGCCGGGGGGCACCAACGCCGCGGCTGTAGGAGGCACCGCATGCGGGGGCGCGCCTCAAAGCCAGGAGCGGTCCAAGAGAGGCGCGCGAGCCCCTGGGAGAGGCGTCGAGGAGCCCGCGTCACCTGTGGAGGGAGGAACAACTGGGGGTACCTACTGAATCGGAAACACATGCTCATCAAAGTAAATGTGTCGGGAAGTGAATACACGGTGGGAGACGGGATCGTAGCATCGATATCCCTTGGAGTTGGAGGGGTAGCCGATGAAGATGCAAGCGACAGAACGAGGTGCGAGTTTGTGAGGAGCGGAGTCGGTAGTGCTAGGATAGCAAAGGCACCCGAAAATACGCAAGCCATCATAAGATGGAGGTGTAACGAAGAGAAGATGGTGAGGTGCATAGTTCCACCACGGATGGCAGGGGCGAAGGTTAAGGAGAAGTGAAGCAGTAGTGAGTGTGTCCGGCCAGAAATGAGGCGGCACATTAGCATGGAATAGGAGCATGCGAACGCAGTCATTCAGAGTGCGAAGGACGCGTTCGGCTCGACCGTTCTGTTGTGAAGTATATGGGCATGTGAGACAAAAAACTGTGCCATGGTGCGACAGAAAAGTGCGGAAAGCAAGGTTGTCGAACTCTTTTCCATTGTCATAAGAGTAAAAAGCCTTCAAAGTGGAGAGTGCACCCGACTTTTGTCGTAAAGGAAACGTCCACACATAGTGAGAATAATCATCAAGGATAACCAGATAATATAAGTAGTCCGAATTACTAGGAACTGGAGAGGTCCACACGTTGCTATGAATCAAGTGAAAAGGAAAAGAAGCTATGGTGGTGGAGTTATTAAACGGGAGACGAGCATGTTTGCCGACACAACAGGCATGACAGGTGTGATCCTTTATCTTATTACAACTGAAACTGAAACTCCTAAGAATATGACGAAGTGTGACGGGGTTGGGATGACCTAGACGAGCGTGTCAGAGATCGACACTGACGGAGAGAGCAACCGGTGCGGTGGTGGAGGAGGACAACAAAAACACCGAATAGAGCTCGTCGAGGCTGTCACATCTATGAAGTACCATCCTGGTTCGAACATCCTTGGCACAAAAACCATGCTCGTCAGCGGGTCCAATACACAATATGCACATAACATATATACTCAATAGTGGTGAACTGGAACTCATAACCAGCGTTGTGCCAGTGCGGCTGTTGGCTTGGCCTCCCAGAGAGGAGGAGGCTCCTCCGTGTTGCCATCTAATGCAAGGCGAGTACTCCGACGAGCCACATCGATGGCCGAATCGGCGTAGAACAGGAGCGAATAAAGGAATCAATAATCAATGGATTCCTATCCGCGCATGGGAAGGCAGACGGTAAGGAACCTTATCCTTTCGTTATCTTTCTAATTTAGTCCCCTGACTTTATGCATGGATAAGCCCTTGCATTTTCTAGGTTAGGCCCTTAGGCTTAACATAACATACAAATTATTCTATACTCCACGTCATGGAGTAGTTTTCTGCACAATGCAAATAAACTCATGACGTGGATTCCAACATGAAACAATGAAAAAAAGGTCCTACCCACTGTTTGGGGTGTCCAATTTTCGGTCAGTACCATTTTCGTTTTCTTTTCCGTTTTAGCTTTCAGCTATGCAGTTTTTGAAGTGTCTTTGCAGTAATTTATGATATATATAGTTGTATTGTAAAGCACATTAATATATCATCGTATATGTTCTGGAAATGTGTAAATTGCTATACGTTGATCGATGACAAGCATTTTTACAACATAATTGATTTACTTGGGAGTAAATTAATTGTGCATGATGACTTCATGCAGGATATGTTGAACATATTCAAGAAACAATTTGCTGATATTGCCATTAATGACATCTAATTTTGACTTGGCCATGGATGTCAAGACAAACTTGAAGATCCAGAGTCTCAGTTCCACCATAATCACATTGGTCAAGTGGGCTATGTGCTATAGTTGATATAGCAAAGTATGTTGCTTTACACTTCATCTGACACCATCCGCACCAAGTTCTCAAAATAGAGTGTGTGATGAAGGAGAATTCTCCAACAATCAGGAACTCCTTAAATGGAGTGATATGACCAGCACAGGGTGGTAAATATACATGAAGTGTATACGAAATGGACACTCGTATGATTTCATGACTTTGAGTCAGTGGCAACTTATAACTCTAATGTGCATCAAATCAACTGAGAGTTGAGATTCTGCAATTGTGTTGTTTTAGATGCCAATCTCATTGATGAAATGTGTTGCACTTTCAATCCTTTTATGAGGGATTTTTACTGAATAGTTTTGTCAATGGTGAAGGAAAGTGGAGACATGATGAGAAGCAGATATGAATGGAGTGCAAAATGGAAAATTTCATTTCTTGGAGAATGACAACGCTAGCAGCTCTGAAGGTTGCTATGGTGTGGTCATATGACTAACATGGAAAGTAAATATGATACTTTCAAGCATTTGGTGGGTCTGGAAATGCAATAAATCGGCACGAGCAACAAAACTCATGGGAAAAGAAATGTTGGAAGCCATGCCCAGACTCAGCAAAACGAAGATCTAGTAGTTAGTGTCGATGACATGCTAGTGGACTTCGCTACCGGTGATATACAATGTATATATGTATTTCTATATGAGTTCAATCATATCTTGAAACTGGTTTCTTTCTCTATAGAAGCCTATATTGGACTAGTCCAATTGAGAAGAAAATATGTTAGTAGAAACTGGGTCTACCAACATGATGTTAAGGGAGAGTAAGTATTTCCATACTCCTAAGAAGAGTAGTGGAAGTGTCATGGCAATTGTTGGTCATGATGCGGCAATTGTTGGTTCTGGTCAAGCCAGAGTTGCACTCCCAATGAGTACTACATGGTAATCTTGGATGCATTGATGTATCTAGATTCTACTCGTTGCTTGTTGAGTTTTAATGATATCCGCAATGGTTTCTATGTTGAAACCTATAAAGCGAGTGAGGTTGGAAACCTACTCATGACTTGGCAAAAGGAATTTGAATGAAATCCTAGAGTAAATGTCTTCACTATCTTTTGGCTTTTACTATACATACATTAAATTGGATACGCATTTGGCGTAGAAGATACTTTTCTAGAATCTTGATAAGTTCAAGATATGGCATTGTTGCCTTGATCATCCTGGTATTGCGATGATGAGAAAATTATTGGGTTCCACAAGACACAATCTAACAGTGTGAATTTTTCAAATTCACTAGATCATGTATGCACGGTATGTGCAAACGGGGAAATTGGTCATAGGGCATGTTATCTCGAAAAAGAGGATGAGCCATTAGATTTCCTTGGACATAAGATATATTTGATCCAATTCAACCATTATATGGAATATTTATATATTCCACAGTACTTTTGAATGCATCAGCAAGATGTTCAGATGTGTGTCTTACTTAAAGAACCATACTTTTACAAAATTGATTGCTTAGATCATTATTTCGAGAGCATATCATCCCGAGAATGGGATAAAATCCATCAGAATGGATAATGCTACGTAATTTAGTTCGTGAGCAGTTGATGATTACTGCCTAGATTGAGGCATAGCTATGGAGCATTTTGTACTTTGTGTACTTACCCAGAATGGTCTTGCGGAATCACTTGTCAAGAGGATACGTTGATAGCAAGACTGCTCCTATAGAATTGTAATCTCCCAATATCTTGTTGGGGCCATGCAAATTCTCATATTGCATTGATATAAATTTGATCAACTGCATATTATATGGTCTCCTGTTGCAGTTAGTATGTGGAAATCAGTAAGTATTTCCCATCTGCGATAATTCTACTGTGTTGGATAGGTACCGATTTCACCACTGCAGCGTACATATATGGGCCCTCATAGAGAAATGGGGATCTATGTGTGGTACAAATTCTCCGTCAGTCACAAAGTAATGAAGTCTCTAAAAAGGGACTTGTTTATGGCCCAGTACACTGGTTGCATTTTGATGAGGACATTTTCCCGGCATTAGGGGGGATAAGGATCACATTGAATGCCGAGAAATAGAATGAGATGTGAAGAAACATCTAGTCCTTAGATCCACATATGAATGAATCTGAACTAGCGATTCAGAAGATTACGAATTTGCAAAGTACCGCAAATGATCTGCCGGTTGCATTTACTGAGTATAAAGGTGTCAAAAACTAAAAGGTTCCCATAGTGAATGTGCCAGAGAGAGTGGATGTGACCCATAGGTTCACTCTATCACCCACGAGGGGGAGAAATCTGGACACAAGAGGACAAAGATTCATGGAAGCGTCCAAGGGGAATGAGGAATCCTCAGACAGTAAATGTAGGTCAACATCATGTTGATATTCAACCAAGGGTTGAAGGACACCTGAAGGATGTTCGACACATCCAAAACCCAGCACGAGTGCACACACAATTTTGGTGCTGGGACATTGGAAGGCCTTGACTCAATTGTTGTGGGAAATCACGAAGACTCAAAAGGTAATGATGAAATCTCCACTATGTATATGGATTCGGGAGAATCATATAATAAAGACTACATTATGTCAACATTTATTTCTCCTCGAGAATTGCAAAAGACCTTGGATTGGATCTAGAACCTAAGTCCATGCATGGCTGAGTGCCTTAAGCACTCTAGTTGATTCAAAGGAAGGCAACAATTGAGGAGGCACTCGCTCTCAAGAAGAGGGGGTATTGACCTGATCAGTAATACCCACTCCTCTGAATGTGTTTGCTAGGGGAACACAATGGGTTTCTGTTCATGTGATGAACAAAAACAATGAGGTGGTGAGACATGAAGCGAGGCTTGTAGCACAGGGGTTTACGCAGAAACCCGTCATCGTTTAAGATGAAACATATTCTCCTATTGTGAGTGGAATAACGTTCTAATATTTTATATCACTGGCAGTGAATAATGAATTTGTATATCAAACTGATGGATGTTGTGACTGAATAGTTGCACGAGTCACTTGATTCGGATATCACAATGATAGTTCATGTGGGAACGAAGATTCCGAGTTTAATCGCAACATGTGTTGCGTAAAGCTTCAGAAGTCATTATGACTTGAACTAGTCAGCAATAATGTGGTAGAACCGACTGAGTGAGTTCCTTTATTATAAGGTTACTCAAACATTGATGTTTGTTCACGTATGTTCATCAAGAAATCCAAAGAGGGATTTTGTACAATTTCTGTGTATGTTGATGATCTAATATCATTGGAGCTACACAAGAGAACATGATGCAATCACATCATCTTAAGACGGAGTGTAAGATGTAAGATTTGGTTGAGACCAAACTTTACTTGAGTTTGGAACTTGAGCGTATTCCTTCAAGAATACTTATTCATCGGTATATATTTATCCAAAAGATTATTGGAAGTTCAACATGGATAAGTCATATCCATTAAAGAACTATGGTTTTGAGATCTCTGGATTACTAGAGATAAGGACCCTTTAATGCCTAATGGCAGTGATGAAGAAATATTTGGACTTGAGTTTCCATATCGTGGTGCAATGGGAGCACGGGTGTATCTAGCAAACTGCAGTAGCCCAACAATTTCATTAGCAGTAAATTTATTGGCTAGATACAATGCATCATTGAAGGCGTTGGGTTGGTGTGAAGAATATTCTTAGATATCTTCTGGACACCATAGATCTTGGTTTGTTCTATGAAAAAATATTAAGATATGACCATGGTTGGATATTGTGATGTTGGGTATATATTTATTCCCCATAATCCTAGATCACAGACTGGTTTTTTTCTCCTCGAATGGAGGTGTGACCTTCTCTTGGAAGTCGAGAAGACAAACTTTAGTGGCTGCATCCACTAGTCATTCTGAAATCATTGATTTGTATGAAGCATCACATAGATGTATGTGAGTTCTCAGAATGATTAACTTTGTTGAAAGTTCAAGTAGGGTTGATGGTAGGAATCACCCACCATTATCTACGAAGATAATGTTGTTTGTATTTAGATGCAGACAGGTTATAAAGAGCAATATCACAAAGCATATTACTCTGAAAGTATTTTCTTCCCTGTGAGTTAAAAGGAGGTGGGAAGATAAATATTTTACAACCAAAGTCAAGTAATCTCGATTATCATGTTAATAGAAAAGGTACGAGATGACTTTATGTTTTGCAATATTCAGGGGGAGTGTACTCCCATATGATAACCTGTTCAAGCTCTTTGGATCTTAGATATTGCACTCTTTTTTCCTTTATGAGTTTTTCTAGATGGTTTCTTATAAAAGGTTTTTAATGAGGTAATTCTAATACAAACATTATGATATGTCATTTTCTCCTTATTTTCTCACTGGGTTTTTGGAAGGAGTTTTTCATGGCATATTGTGTATATGTCCTCATATTTTTCCCACAAGGTTTTTGGAGGAGCATTTTTGAAGGTGACGACTCTACATGATCAAGGCGGAGATTAGGGGTAGTGTTAAGAATTAATTAGATATAACTAATTGATAATCTCCACCTTGTAAACCGACAAACGGTTAGCCTTTTCTAACCGCCGCGTCTCCCATCTCCCCCTCTCGAATGGATATGTCCATTCATTCACGTCCCTTCAGGGATATATAATGTACAGAGATCATCAATGAAAGATATAGAGATACATTTGTCTTCCTTGATTCACATCAGGGCTAACAGCACAAACAGAGAAGGCAGGTACATGACTGCAAGTAGTTGCATGGTGGTGGACAATTAATGATCAAGCCTAGTGTGTCATCTACTTTGGGCTCGGCCAACCCAGTGCAAATTTGTAGCCTCGCAGTCCTGGCGCGAGTTGTTAATGATATACCGAGGAAAACTCATGAGGCATCCGCAAGATTAGCGATGGCTTTTGTGGTGGACGGCTGCATGGCTATCTGGTGGGTGACAAAGTGCTGACGTGGTAGATTGTTGATGTGGATGTGTTGTATGTTAAGAGAAATGAGGTAGTAAGAGGCGAGACTTACCCGTGCCCCTCGTGTGCGCCCATTGCACATCCTGACTTCCAAACACATGGTTGTTTTGGCCGCAAAAGGAAAAACAAAAATACCCCATCCTAATACAGATATGTTCCGAAATACTTGCATACCATAAAACAGAACAAAGCAAATGGAGGGAAATAATCCCGCCAAATCTCTTAATCTCGTCGAAAATCTTAGCAGGCGCCAAAACTCAGAATCCCGGCAACACATCAGACTGCATGCCATATCTCTAATACATTGGAAACTACCACAAAATAGAAAGATCCAATAGAGCCTGCTGAGACTCGATCATCAATCAACAATGTCAAGCACATGTAAATTCTCAAGTCTATAGTGGCCTAGAGATTGAAGCGAAGGATCTTGCTCTCCATCCCTGATGGCATCTGCACAGGATGGTTATGGGAACCATGATGCCAATGGATCAGAAGCACCAAAAGTGAGATTCTCAATTGTATTCTTGATATTTCCCTTTTCATTGTTGCACTTGCTTCTTTCTGAAACAATTGTCGAGTCTCCATCCTGCAACGAAAATAGACATGGTTTTTAAACATGTGTGTATTAACTAAAATGAATATTAACTGATATAGGATGTGCAAGAAACTGAAGCTAGCAATGCAACAGATCATATTAATGAAATAGTGCCAAAGATTAGAATGAAGTTCTTATATGATGAGGAGGCTTATTCGTTTTATAAAAAATATGTTGAAGTTATGGATTTTAGCGTCCGGAGAGGCAGTAAGCATAAAGTAAAGAGTTCCGACACAATACAGCAGAGGACGTTTTTCTGTTCTCGTCAAGGTATGAACCATTTGTAATTTGTTTGGAGTCTAATAATTTCCAGATGCACTAAGACAGTAATTTAACTACTAGGAGCTTGTGCTGAAGATAAGAGAGAAGATACATTCAGTTATAGCAGGCCTGAATCACGACGTGGATGTAGTGCACTTATGAAAATAAGTCTTAGGAATGGATTTTACTAGGTGTATGAATTTTAGGAGAAGCATAAACACGTTCTTGCTATTGGAACTAGGGCCCGATACTTGAGATCTCACAGAAAAGTGACTAAAGCACAGATAGCAAGTGCATAGGTCATGAAGTCTGTAGGCATTTCAAATAAAGCAACTATTGATCTTATGGCCAAAGAAACACGTGGACAGGAAAACCTTGGCTTTATCCCTAAAGACATGAAAAATCGGTTGTACTAAAAAAGAACACTGCAAGCAATGAAAGGTGATAAGGGAGGGTTTAGAATACATGGAGAAGAAGGTAGGGGAATACCAACGGCAATTCTTTACAACTACAAAGTCAAACCACATCAAAGGTGTTAATCAATCCTACTTGTTTCACTTAAAAAAATAACTTTATTGATACTTATGTATCACTTTTTATAGGGTCATGTGGATCTTAGGACAAATCAAATGGGTGCACCACAATTGCAGTACAACCCATTTGTAAATGCTTCAATGCAGTAACCACTTGGTAATACAATATCAATGTTACCACGGCCCGCTGGTGACTTGGAGAAAGCAAAAACAAGGAAGATAAAGAAGAAAAAATATTCTTTGGAAATACAACCACAAAGCATATCAATGGTGTAAAATTGTCCTACTTGTTTGGCATACAAAATTTTAATTTTACTGACATTTATCTATCACTTCTTATAGGATCATTTCGAGTTTATGAAAAATCAAATGGGTGCACCAGAATTACAGCACAACCCATTCCTAAATGCTCCAATGCAGCCATCATTTTGTAATACAATCTTTATGTCACCAACTACTGGTGACTTGGATAAAGCAAAAACAAACCAATAAAAGAAGACCGATGATTCTTTGCATCAACAACCTCCAAGCACACCAATGGTATAAAACGTTCCCAGTTGTTTCACAATACATTTAATTTTACTGACATTTATTTATCACTTTTATTGCATCATTTGGATTTTATGACAAAAAAATGGTTGCAACGCAATTGCAGCACAACTCACTCCTAAATGCTTCAATGGAGCCATCACTTGGTAATACGATCTCAATGCCATCACAAAACCAAAGAATGAGTCCAAGATTACTTCCATACACTACAATAATGGTATAAGCATTCTACATTGTCAAGTTTGATCATTTTGAAACATCGGCGACATTAAAGTTTGCTACTTTTTTGCACAGGGTCATCCGACAAATCACATTTTTTTTTCAAAAAGAGGAATGACCCCGGCCTCTGCATCATCATGATGCACACAACCATATTTATTAAAAGAAAACAAATAGGTCTGAAACGTACATCGGATCAACTAAAACGATTTTTTTAAAACACCACAAATGGTGGGTACGAACGAAAGATTATATGACTTAACTACATAATCTATTAGTGACATGCCAGCCAAACCGGTTGATGAAGTCATGTACCTAGGGTAGGGTCATGGACCTGTCCAAGGTACCCTCCCCAAGGACATCTTTAGAAGAAACTCCCTTCTAGTCGACCTGGAAGGATTCCACTCAACGGACTCGAAGACACTCGACCATGAAGATTCACTCGACCACCAGGAGTCCAAGAGCCACTCTGTATCCAAACGGTCTGTAATTAAGTAGTCTTTATGGCCATGATGACACTTTATGTAAGGCGTTACCTGTAACGCGAGGCCTTAATGCACTTTAAACCCTCCGCTACGTGGGTTGGCTGGGTCCTGGCAGACACTATATAAGCCACCCCCCTCCATTGGCAGAAGGGTTCGCACCCCTGTAACTCATACGCACTTAATCCAGTCGACCGCCTCCGGGCTCCGAGACGTAGGGCTGTTACTTCCTCTGAGAAGGGCCTGAACTCGTAAATCTCTTGCGTATACAACTACTCCATAGCTAGGATCTTGCCTCTCCATACCTACCCCCCATTCTACTGTCAGTCTTAGTACCACGACAGTTGGCGCCCACCTTGGGGCAGGTGTCTTAGCGACTTATTGGAGAATTTGCAATTGTTCCGATTGCTTTCATCATGGTTTCTGGCGGAGTTCTGGTCGAGGGCCGCGAGATCCGTATCGTCGCGCTCACGTTCATCGTCGACGACTCTGCTTGGCTCCAGGAGGCTCCACTCGACATCGACGCGCTTCCCGTCCGCGGGGCGACGCACTTTCGTGCATGTGTCCGCGGTGTCCTGCTGCGGCAACTGTCTGCTCCGTATCGGTCGACTCCTGTGTTGTCCTCCCTCCCTATGTCCCGCCAGCGCAAGCGCTCTGGTCAGTTGAGGCTTTAGCGGTGGGTGAGGCATGCAGTGGCTCGCCAATCGGCCACCACCCAAGTCGCGGCAATCGAGCCCGATGAATCTCTCTACGGCCTGTTCAATCTGTCGACTGGCTCCGTAGAGACTGCATCCGAGTGCCCAGCAGTGATCCAGCGGCGGAGGTCCTGATGGTCAATGGGCCTCGTAGTCCTCCCGGCTTCCCCCCACTGATGGGGTGGACGGCGGAGGCGACCCCGCTCAGTTCCACGAGGAATATCAACCCGAGCCACTCACTTTTCTGCAAAGGGAAGATCTTCGTCGCCGGAATGTGGATGCTCTGCATACTCCCATCTTAGGAGAAACCCCTGAGGCTCGTGCCTTGGAGGATGCGCGTTTGGCCAACTTGGCTGAACGCACTCGACTGGAGAACCTCCAGTGGGCACTCGACGAACGCGCGCGGCAACGAATACCCGATTCCAATCGACGTCAACTCTTTCCACAACCAACTCAGGTATATCGAACCCCGATTCAGAATCTAGCAGCTGCAGCCCGTATAGCAAAGTCAATTCAGCCCTCTTAGTCGGAGGCTGGCAGAGGCTTGATGCAGATCCGAGATTTGCTCCGAGCAGCAGGAGATCAGAATTCAGCTGTGTCACAGTCACGCAATAGGATTCACAGTCGATCCGTCGCTGCGAATACAGTTTAGTCGGCTCATAGCCCAAGATCGCCTCCGCGGCGTGAGGGACGTGGGGGTCGACGTGATCAGTTTGATGACCGATTCGATCGCGATGATCGGCGTCGAGTGCCCACTCCTCCCCCAAGGGGTGGGTCTTACGCCCCTCGGCAGCAAGATGACAGGCGCCAGCACAGTGTTGGGCGGAGAGCTCCGGTCGACACCAGGGAACCAGGCTTTGACGCGAGATCCATCATCGTGCAAGGTTTGGTCGACCGGAACAGAGATCATCGAGGAAGCCACGACAGAGATGCGCCCACCAGCAGCCGAGTCCATGTTTCAGGACCAGAATGTTTTAGCAGAGCCATCAGAGCCGTGGTGATCCCTCCCAACTTCAGGTTGGCGACTGGGGTAAGTAAGTTCACTGGTGAGTCTAATCCCGAAACTTCGCTCGAGGACTACCGAGTGGCTGTGCAGATTGGTGGTGGCAATCATGAGGTGGCCATGAAACACCTACCACTCATGTTGGAGGGTTCGGCCAGGGCCTCGTTGAACCAGCTAGCTCCTAGCAGCATTTACACTTGGGAAGATCTTTCCTGAGTGTTCCTCAGGACGTTTGAGGGAACTTGCAAGTGACCAGCAGGACTGACAGAGCTGCAGGTTTGCGTGCGAAAGTCGAGCGAGACCTTGAGAGATTACATCCAGAGATGGATCACATTGCATCATACGGTGGAGAACGTATCTGATCATCAAGCAGTCTGTGCCTTCAAGGATGGCATTAAGAACAGAGAGTTAAGTTTGAAGTTTGGTCGGACCGGAGATATGACCCTGAGTCGAATGATGGAAATTGCCACCAAATACGCCAATGGTGAAGAAGAGGATCGGCTCCGGAGTGGCAAGTACAAGCCGAGTCAGTCGGAAAAAGGAAACTCCAGTCGGAAGCATAAACGAAAAGCCGAGCCAGTTGCTCCTGGAGAGGCCCTGGCCGTGACTCAGGGCAAATTCAAAGGGAAGCCCAAAGGATCCTGGAACCCCAAGAAGGTAAAGGATAAGGAAGGAAATGACGTGATGGATCTGCCATGTCACATCCACACGAAGAAAGACGAAGAGGGTAACTTCATCTGCCCAAAACATACCACTCGCTAGTGTCGGCTCTTAATCCAGCAGTTTCAAGGAAAACAGTCCAAGGAGAAGGAGAAGGAGTCCAACAAGGCTGTGGACAAAGAGGAAAGTGACGAAGGATACCCCCATGTCAATTCCATCCTGATGATTTTTGCTGATGTGGAGAGCAAAAGTCGATTGAAAGTTATCAACCTGAGGTGAATATGGTCGCTCCGGCGACACCCAGCTATCTGAAATGGTCTCAGACCGCCATTATATTCGACCAGTCTGATCACCCGACACACATAGCCACCCCTGGGAGGCAAGCTTTGGTGGTCGACCCAGTCGTCGAAGGCACTCGACTGACTAAGGTTCTGATGGATGGTGGCAGTGGATTGAATATATTGTATGCAGAGATGCTAAAAGGAATGGGCATTCCGATGTCCAGACTCAGTTCCAGCAACATGAGTTTCCATGGAGTCATTCGTGGGAAGAAGGCTGAGTCACTCGGCCAAATAGCTTTAGATGTGGTTTTCGGCGATTCGAAGCATTTCCGTAAAGAGAGGCTATAATTTGAAGTCGTGGATTTCCAGAGCGCTTATCATGCTATCTTGGGCAGGCCAGCTTATGCACGGTTCATGGCTCGACCATGTTACATATACCTCAAACTGAAGATGCCTGGCCCCAAGGGTGTGATCACCATCACTGGCAATCGGAAAAAGGCAGAGGAGTGTTTTCAGAAGGGCTCAAAGATTGCCGATTCTCAGATAACAATGGTGGAGCTGGAAGAATATCATAAAAATGCAGATCCGAGTGATTTATTGCGAGCCAAGAAGCCCGCCACAGAGTCAGCATTCCAGTCGTCTGGTGAGACAAAACCCGTTCATATTCACCCGACCGACCCCAGTGCTGCTCCGACTCATATTTCCACAACACTCGACTCTAAATAGGAAGAAGAGCTCATCCAGTTCCTCCGTGAGAACTGGGACATCTTTGCATGGAAGCCTGCTGACATGCCGGGTGTTCCCAGGGGGCTGGCTGAGCATCGTTTACGAGTCGACCCAAAAGCAAAACCTGTCAAAGAATATCTTCGACGGTCCGCCGTCCAGAAGAGAAAATCCATTGGCGAGGAGGTGGCTCGACTCCTGGCAGTGGAGTTTATCCGAGAGGTTTACCACTCCGAGTGGCTCGCCAATGTTGTCATGGTCCCTGTCGGTGTCAAAACCGGCGGATCTCGGGTAGGGGGTCCCAAACTGTGCGTCTAGGCGGATGGTAACAGGAGACAAGGGACACGATGTTTTTACCCAGGTTTGGGCCCTCTCGATGGAGGTAAAACCCTACTCCTGCTTGATTGATATTGATGATATGGGTAGTAAAAGAGTGGATCTACCACGAGATCAAGGAGGCTAAACCCTAGAAGCTAGCCTATGGTATGATTGTTGTAATGGTTGTTCGTCCTACGGACTAAAACCCTCCGGTTTATATAGACACCGGAGAGGGCTAGGGTTACACAGAGTTGGTTACAATGGTAGGAGATCTACATATCCGTATCGCCAAGCTTGCCTTCCACGCCAAGGAAAGTCCCATCCGGACACAGGACGAAGTCTTCAATCTTGTATCTTCATAGTCTTGGAGTCCGGCCGATAATGATAGTCCGGCTATCCGGACACCCCCTAGTCCAGGACTCCCTCAGTAGCCCCTGAACCAGGCTTCAATGACGATGAGTCCGGCGCGCATATTGTTCGGCATTGCAAGGCGGGTTCCTCCTCTGAATAATTCATAGAAGATTGCGAACACCAGGATAGTGTCCGGCTCTGCAAAATAAATTCCACATTCCACTGTAGAGAGAATAAGATATACACAAGTTCAATCTGCCGACGTATTTTGTGGCATGATGTCACACCACCACCAAGCCTTTACTTGAATCGTTTTTTATTATACCACCTCAACGCATTTAGCGAAGCAGTTTCCTTGGCACGTCTTGTCGAAGCAGAGATCGTGTTCCCCTTATTCTGGGATTCCCATCAATACGGACATGGGTAACCCAACCGCGCCATTGATGGTGGCGCTTGGGAGATAAGCGAGTTTTACCAGGCCAGTGGGGACGCATAATCTTCGTCCGCCCATATATAAGGGGATAAGGATCCACCTTTTTTACCTACGCCTTCTTCCTCCTTTGCTTATCCATCTCCGCGCACTCGAGCTCCAGCGCCCAAGTCCGCACAACTCGTCTCAACCTTCTCCAGCCATGTCCGGAGCAGGAGGCAAGTGGATGGCCTCCTCCGTTATGGAGGGGCACATCGAGAAGCTGCGCGGTGCCGGATACCTCTCCAGCGACATCGCGCACCGGCTGCCCGACGAGGGGCAGCTCATCCCCACCCCCAGGTCTCATGAGAGGGTCGTATTCCTTCCCCACTTCCTCCGCGGACTGGGCTTCCCACTTCATCCCTTCGTCCGGGGGCTCATGTACTACTACGGCCTGGACTTCCACGATCTGGCGCCAAACTTCATCCTCAACATCTCGGCGTTTATCGTCGTGTGCGAGGCATTCCTCTGCATCCAGCCCCACTTCGGCTTGTGGCTAAAGACCTTCAATGTTAAGCCGAAGGTGGTGAAGGGCGTCCAAGCAGAGTGCGGAGGTGCCATGGTGGGCAAAATGGCCAACATCATCTGGCTCGAGGGTGCCTTCGTGGAGTCCGTCAAAGGGTGGCAATCGGGGTGGTTCTACATCACCGAGCCGCGTGACCCTAAATGGGCAGCGGCCCCCGAGTTCAGATCTGGTATCCCCATGCAGCTCACCTCCTGGAAAGAGAAGGGCTTGCTATGGGGTAGTTCGGAGGAGCTGACAGGACTCCAGTCCTGTCTCCAGACCCTGGTGAACAAGAGGCTTAAGCTTTTCAACGTGATCCAGGTCATGCTCGTCCGCCGGATTCTCCCCTGCCAACAACGGGCCTTCAATTTGTGGGAGTTTGATCCGGCATAGCACCGGACCCTGAGCAGGCTCTTCGACATGACGTACGAAGCTGCCTAGAGGGTGCTATTCAAGGGCGGAGAAGCCCCCGCATCCGCAACTGAAGATCGCGGATTCAGCACGAAGCGCCCGGCCGGCGAGGTAAGCTTTACTATCCTTTATGGGACACTTATTTCTCTCATAGTTTGACTCTATGTGGGATCTAAAACTCCCAATGCCTTTAACAGGACTGGCAGAAAACGTCCGGACAGGTCGACTGTCCGGCTCCCCTTCCTGAAGACCCAGCGGACACCCGTTTGATGGGGCTGCTGGTTCCGGCCCTTTTCGTGGTGCCGGAGAAGAAGGCCAAGAAGAAGGCCACGGGAACCCGAAGGAGTTCCCGACGCCAGGTGGTATCGGACTCATCGTCCGATGGCTCCGAGGCGGACTCCTCCCCTGAAGATGAGGAGGAGAAAGAGGACTCTCCCCAGGAGGGGGAGAGAGGAAGAGGAAGGCTTCCCCAACGGGGGAGGCCGAAGGGTCCATGAGGGGAAGGACCCTTCCTCCGGACAGCTCCGCCAACGCCGACGACGGCGACGAGGGGTGGCCCTCAAGGGCCAAGCCCCCGGCAAGATCGTAAGTATCCGGATTCCTGAATGATTTATAATTTCTCTTTTTCGCCACACAGTGTCCTTCTAATGCCGCATACAACCTGTAGCCCGGCCGAGGACGATTTTCCCGCTTCTTCGAGCGGGTCCTTGGCTCCGTCGGATGTGGATTCCATTCCGGCCACCTCCACCCCTCGTGATGCTGAGGACGCCGAGGTGGGATCCCAGGAGGGGACCCGCCAGGAGGGGGAGGCTCCGGAGGTGCCACAGGGCAATCCCCCGGACTTCATGCCGGACTCCGCACCGGAACCCGCAGTGGTTCCGGAGTCCGGCAGGCGGCCCCTTCATAAGAAGGGCAAGACCGTGACACCGGCAGCCTCCGTCCAATCGGAGGCGCCGGACAACTTGTTGGAGGCGCTCAACGGTGCTTCCATCGAGGAAGAACACCACACTATCATGAGTGCGGTGATTCAGAAGGTTCAGCTCGCCAAGAGCAGGCTGACTGAAGCCTGCAACAGCCTTCTAACAGGCTTTGAGGTAAGAAGTTTTAAAATATGTAATTTAATACCGCATAGACAGTAGCCTATGATGCTCGATTCAGTGTTCGGAAAGAAAAGCCGGACTGAGGATCTAAAAAGATATACGCAGGAGTTCTAAAAATTATGTCAATATGGGATTGCAGGCTGCGCTGCTGACCTCTGCCGCATTGACTGCGGAGGTCGGTGCTTTGAAGCAGGACCTCGAGCGGTCCGAGAACGAGCTCGGCCTTGCCAAGAAGCAGCTCGAGGACAAAGAAG
Organism: Triticum timopheevii; assembly: GCA_963921465.1. Taxonomy (NCBI): domain Eukaryota; kingdom Viridiplantae; phylum Streptophyta; class Magnoliopsida; order Poales; family Poaceae; genus Triticum; species Triticum timopheevii. The sequence goes on from OY997274.1 coordinate 544,069,661, forward strand.
GTGAGTAACACCGTATTAAATTTGTACCTTACAGAAAAGGATTTTGGTTGCAATAGAAATAACAAGGATAACATGGGCACTGCAGGGGCCACGAACAAGGTGGCGACCCTAAAGGAGGCTGTGTCCGCGGCCGAAGGAACGAGCGGAGCGAGAGAAGCAGGAGGCGCGGGTGGCGGAGGTGCGGCAAGAGCTCCAGGCTCTCATGGAAAAGCATGAGAGTTTGGAGCGCGACTCGAAGACTCGAGAGTCCGAGCTTGCCTCGGCTCTTGAGAGTGCCAAAGCCGCTAAGGCCGAGGCCCATAAGGCCCTCCAGGAGATTGAGGCGGTGAAGAAAATAGCGGCGGGTAAGGCATTTTTCATGCAAAGCAAGCATGTGAATGTGAATTACCTGTTACTTACCCGAATTCGGAGCTCTCCAGGAGCGTTTGCAGATCTGCCTCGCAGCGTGTCCGATGCCGCCGCATTCTACCGGGCCGAGGAGGGGAGCTCAACGGAGAAGGTCTTTTGGTCTCAGTATGCTGAGGCCGGACATCCAGTGCCCCTTAGCAACCAGCTGAAGCAACTGGTCGAGCTCCACAAGGTAGCCGAGCAGGCCATGAAGGGCCTCATAGTCCGGCTGTGGCCTGAAGAGGCCATGCCTGGGAGCTACTTCGGCCTCGTGCGGCGGCTGGTGGATGCGTGCCCTTGGGTGGAAGTCATCAAGTGCTTCGCCTGCATTGCAGGTGCCCGTCGGGCCCTTGCCCGCGCAAAGGTGCACTGGGGTAGGCTGGATGCTGAGAGGCTTCTGACAGACGCGCCGCCGGCGGGCAAGGAGTATCGTACGCCCGAAATGTATTATAAGAGTGTCCTGAAGGGTGCCCGTTGCGGATGAGTGCCCCAAATATGTAATATTTGAGTAGACTCGCAATGTGTTATCATGTGCGCTGAAAACTTTGTTCATATGCGCTAAGCAACGCTTATTAATTTAAAATATTACCTTATGTGCGGCCGTTTATCAAATCTGAGAGATGGCAAGTCGTCGGCTTCAGCCCCCATGCCACGAGTGCTGGGGTGTTCGGTATAAACTTGAGCGCTCTTGTTCCCATTTTTGGGTCCATCTAGGGAGGCGCTCAACACAATGAACAAGGCAACCGGACTTATAATGCTTGAACACTCTCACTTAGCCATAGAATTCTATAATTTTAAATTTCGGCGAAGCCCCTAGTGTTCGGAAGACCGAGTTCGCGGCGCTATCCACGCTTGGGCCGGACTAAGCCGGTTCCTAGCTCTAAGAGGCATAGGTCTTTAGGGACTCGAAAAGACCTCTCGAACAGCGACCAGCTCTCGCCTTATCATGACGGTCAGTTTTAGCTTTCTCCACTAAGGCGCTCGCCCAGCTCAACCGGGGCGCAATCGCAGTGGTTCTCCCAGTGCTACCTTAGCCGATAGAACGGAACGTAAGGTACCAAAACGTGGGAGCCGGGCAAACCCAACTATTGACCCAAGACATGATTCGGAGCCGATGCATATAGTGCTATAAGTTCGGGGTGCCGCACTTGTGAAAGTGTTCGGACTTATCACACCATAATGCGGGGAACATAAGCCCCTGGTGTATTCGGCCATACCAAATTGTACGGATGCAAAATGTCATAAAATGAACATATATGTAAGAAAGAAATGCAATTATAATCAAAAAGTGATGCATTGTTTATTCAAGGAATTCTGCCATGAGTGCAGAACGATACAAATAGTGCGGTAAGCAAGGGTTTGGACTATTAGAAATGTCTCCCTCCAGGGGTAGGCTGCGGAATGGTGGATTAAACAGATTTAATGCTCATAATGGAGACCACCTGAGTATTCGTCGTAGCCTTCGTCCTTCCCTGGCTGTTGCATCGTGAGTTCGGCCGATCCAATGCCGGACAGGGCCTCTGTTGAACGGAGTCCTGCGGATAATAATAAAAAAAAAAAAGAAAGAGCGACACACTTGGGAGCCCCTGGTGTGGTTGAGCCGCACTCTGGGCCTGTCGTGGTCGTGCCCCTCCCCCTATGCCCATGGTATCTCCAGAGCGTAATGATGTACGCGAAGAGCTGGTCTTGCAATCATGCAAGGGCTGGGGTTGGGGCCGCATTGCTACGCGTGCTCGGAACGTGCCAGGTGGTCTTGATGTATGTTACTCCGGGCGCGTTTGGCCATGTCCGGTCGTTTAACGGTCGGACTCGAAAATTGCCTTAAGAGGCTGCTCTGTACTTCTGCCGCGAGAGCCGCTGTGTGTTCCTCCGTTCGGAGGGAGCGTTCAGTGTTTCCGTTGACCGTGATGACTCCGCGAGGGCCTGGCATCTTGAGCTTAAGGTATGCATAATGCGGCACCGCGTTGAACTTTGCAAACGCGGTTCGTCCGAGCAGAGCGTGATAGCAACTGCGGAACGGGACTATGTCGAAGATTAACTCCTCGCTTTGGAAATTATCCGGGGATCCGAAGACCACTTCCAGTGTGACTGAGCCTGTACAATTGGCCTCAACACCTGGTATGACGCCTTTGAAGGTCGTCTTTGTAGGTTTAATCCTTGAGGGGTCTATGCCCATCTTGCGCACTGTATCCTGATAAAGCAGGTTCAGGCTGCTGCCGCCGTCCATCAGGACTCTAGTGAGGTGAAATCCATCGATGATTGGGTCTAAAACCAATGCGGCGAATCCGCCATGGCAGATACTGGTGGGGTGGTCCCTTCGATCGAAAGTGATGGGGCAATAGGACCATGGATTGACCTTCGGGGCGACTGGCTCCATCGCATATACGTCCCTAAGTGCATGCTTCCGCTCCCTCTTGGGTATGTGGGTTGCGTATATCATGTTTACCGTCCACACTTGTGGGGGGAAACCCTTCTGTCCTCTGCTGTTCGGCGGCCGGGTCTCTTCCTCGTCATCGCTATGCAGCCCCTTGTCATTGTTTTTGGCAATTAACTTGCCTGCCTGCTTGAACACCCAACAATCCCTGTTGGTGTGATTAGCTGGCTTTTCGGGGGTGCCATGTATCTGGCAAGAGCGGTCGAGTATTCGATCTAAATTGGACAGACCCGGAGTAGTTCGTTTAAATGGCTTTTTCCGCTGACCGGGTTTAGAGCCTCTGAATCCGGCGTTGACTGCCGTATCCTCAATGTTATCGCCGTTAACACGGCATTTGTTTTTGTTACGACGCGACCTGCCATTGCGGTCCTTGTTCTCCGGACTGCCAGAATTTTTGCTGAGGTTGTTACTGCGGGCTAGCCAGCTGTCCTCCCCCGCACAGAGGCGGGTCATGAGTGATGTGAGGGGTGCCATGGATTTCGGCTTTTCCTGTCCTAGGTGCCGGGCCAGCCACTCGTCGTGGATGTTATGTTTGAAGGCTACGAGGGCCTCTGCATCCGGACAGTCGACGATTTGATTTTTCTTTGTTAAGAACCGTGTCCAGAACTGTCTGGCCGATTCGTCTGGCTGTTGAATTATGTGGCTTAGGTCATCGGCGTCTGGTGGTCGCACATATGTGCCCTGGAAGTTGTCAATAAATGCGGCTTCAGGTCCTCCCAACACCCAATTGACTCTGCTGGCAAGCTGTTAAGCCAATGCCGAGCTGGTCCTTTAAGCTTGAGCGGGAGATACTTGATGGCGTGGAGATCATCACCGCGGGCCATATGGATATGAAGGAGATAATCTTCGATCCAAACCGCGGGGTCTGTTGTGCCATCGTAGGATTCAATGTTCACGGGTTTAAACCCTTCGGGGATTTGATGATCCATTACTTCATCTGTGAAGCATAGTGGGTGTGCGGTGCCTCTATACTGGGCAATATCACGACATAGCTCAAGAGAGCTTTGTCTGCTGTGTTCGGCCCGGCCGGAGTTGCTGTATCCGGCGCGACGGTAGTCATCGTGGATCGTGGGGCGCCCACGTGATCCGTAGATAGATCTTGATTGTCTTGCCTTGTCCTCCAGTACGTCTCGCAAGTCCGGCGCATTCCCCCGTGGCTTCATGCTTTTCGAGCGGTGTCGGGGTACGGTTCTGGTGGAGGGCCTAGATGCATCTCTGTGGCGGCCACGAGGTGGTCGGTCTGCCGTATTGTGCGCTGGTGATGAAGGTTTATATGCTTCCTCCTCTAATCGGGGGAGCAACTTGCGTTTTGGGTAGCTTTTGGAGGGGCGCTCGAGTTCATGCTCTTCGGCCGCGAGGACCTCGGTCCATCTGTCGGCCAGCAGGTCTTGATCATCTCGAAGCTGTTGCTGCTTTTTCTTTAGGCTGTTTGACGTGGCCATTAGCCTGCGTTTAAAACGCTCTTGTTCGACGGGATCCTCGGGCACGAAGAATTCGTCGTCGTTGAGGCTTGCCTCGTCTCCGGAGGGAGGCATGTAATTGTCATCCTCTATCTCCTTGTCTGTCGCTCTCTCTTGAGGGCTGGCTTCTCCGTCCTCCTGTGCTGAATCTTGCTGGAGGGGGTTGTCTTCGGCACTCTCTGGGGTGTTATTATCTCCGGTGCCGGAATCTCCATTCTTGCTGTGGCGGGATTTAGAGCGGCGCCGCTGACGTCGGCGCTTGGGCTGTTTCTTAGAGGAATCTGCCCCCGCTGCTTCTTCGCCGTCCCCATCCTTTGGGATGTCCACCATGTATATGTCGTATGACGAGGTGGTCTTCCAGTGCCCCGTAGGCGCTGGTTCTTGATCGTCTCTGGCATCGTCGTCCATATCGTCGATGTCTTTGGAGTCGTAATCTAGCATGTCGGTTAAATCGTCGACAGTGGCTACAAAGTGGGTGGTGGGAGGGTTTTGAATTTCTTCGTCGTCCGCATCCCAACCATCCTGACCGCAGTCCGGCCAGGGCTCTCCTGATAGCGAGAGATACTTTAGCAAATTCAGGATGTCGCCAAAGGGTGAGTGCTGAAAGATGTCCGCAGCGGTGAACTCCATGATCGGCGCCCAATCGGATTCGATTGGCAGGGGCGCAGGAGGTTCGGAGTCTGGCAGGGAGTCCGGTACCTCGGAGTCACGAGCTTTGCAAGGGACAAGGTCAGTATTTGGCTCCATCGCCGTAGAAGTTGTAGCCCCCGAGGCGGTGTCCAGCCACCTGTACTCGATTTGCGCGGTCGGCTCCGAACTATGGGTCAGAGTGGACTCGTGTGCGGCCTCCAGGGTACTGTCCGATGGCAGAGCTAAATCATGCCCATCGTGACAGTGCGGCGTGCTCGGCTGTGGCTCAAATCCATTGAAGATCAAGTCTCCGCGGATGTCAGCCGAGAAGTTTAGGCTTCCAAATCTGACCTGATGGCCAGGGGCGTAGCTTTCGATCTGCTCCAGATGGCCAAGTGAATTGGCCCACAGTGCAAAGTCGTCGAACACGAAGATCTGTCCGGGGAGAAAAGTCTCACCCTGGACTGCGTCATTGGTGATGATCGAAGGAGCTATCAAGCCTATCGGTGACGACACAGAGGAACTCTCAATGAAAGCACCAATGTCGGTGTCAAAACCGGCGGATCTCGGGTAGGGAGTCCCGAACTATGCGTCTAGGCGGATGGTAACAGGAGACAAGGGACACGATGTTTTTACCCAGGTTCGGGCCCTCTCGATGGAGGTAAAACCCTACTCCTGCTTGATTGATATTGATGATATGGGTAGTACAAGAGTTGATCTACCACGAGATCAAGGAGGCTAAACCCTAGAAGCTAGCCTATGGTATGATTGTTGTAATGGCTATTCGTCCTACGGACTAAAACCCTCCGGTTTATATAGACACCGGAGAGGGCTAGGGTTACACAGAGTCGGTTACAATGGTAGGAGATATACATATCCGTATCGCCAAGCTTGCCTTCCACGCCAAGGAAAGTCCCATCCGGACACGGGACGAAGTCTTCAATCTTGTATCTTCATAGTCTTGGAGTCCGGCCGATGATGATAGTCCGGCTATCCGGACACCCCCTAGTCCAGGACTCCCTCAGTCCCCAAGAAGGACAAGTCACTTCGCATGTGCATCGATTTCAAACATATCAATCGGGCCTGCCCGAAAGATCATTTTCCTCTTCCTCGTATCGACCAGATTATCGACTCGACTGCGGGATGTGAGAGATTGTCTTTTTTAGACGCCTATTCCGGGTACCATCAGATCCGTCTGTATGGACCCGACAAGATCAAAACAGCTTTCATCACTCCATTTGGGTGCTTCTGCTATGTCACCACGCCATTCGGCCTCAAGAATGCCGGAGCCATGTTTATGAGGATGATTCAGAAGTGTTTACTCACTCAAATCAGTCGGAACATGGAAGCGTACAAGGATGATATTGTGGTCAAAACACGGAAGGGTTCCGACCTGTTGACTGACCTCGATGAAACATTTGCCAATCTCAAGAGATATGATATCAAGCTCAATCCATCAAAGTGTACATTCGGAGTTCCCGGTGGAAAGTTACTCGGTTTTCTCGTTTCCGAACGAGGAATCGACGCTAACCCAGAAAAAGTTGGCACTATACTCCGAATGAAACGCCCTGTGCGTGTGCACGATGTCCAGAAGCTTACTGGATGCTTGGCCGCGTTAAGTCAATTCATCTCTCGCCTCGGTGAAAAGGCATTGCCACTTTACCGACTGATGAAGAAATCAGACAAGTTCGAGTGGACTCCAGAAGCTGACACAGCATTTGCCAAGCTAAAAGCTCTGCTATCCACCCAGCCGGTGCTTGCTGCTCCGATCAGCAAAGAGCCTCTGTTGCTTTACATTGCAGCCACAGGACAAGTCGTCAGTACAGTACTTACGGTCGAGCGGGAAGAAGAAGGGAAAGCCTTCAAAGTTCAGCGCCCAGTATATTATCTTTCCGAAGTTTTGACCCCATCGAAGCAAAGATACCCTCATTATCAGAAGCTCGTGTATGGGATCTACATGACCACGAAGAAGGTTGCTCATTATTTCTCTGATCATTCCATTACAGTCGTCAGCGACACCCCGCTGTCAGAGATTCTGCACAACAGAGATGCAACTGGTCGAGTGGCGAAATGGGCGATTGAACTCCTTCCCCTTGATATTAAGTTTGAGGCAAAGAAAGCCATTAAGTCCCAAGCAATAGAAGATTTCCTTGCCGAGTGGATTGAACAACAGCAGCCGACTCAAGTTCACTCGGAGCATTGGACCATGTTCTTTGATGGCTCTAAGATGTTAAATGGTTCCGGTGCTGGGGTAGTTTTGGTTTCCCCCCGAGGAGATAAGCTCAGATACGTGCTCCAGATCCACTTTGATTCCTCCAATAATGAAGCAGAATACGAGGCACTTCTATATGGGTTGCGCATGGCCATTTCACTCGGCGTCCGTCGCCTTATGGTTTATGGCGACTTAGATTTGGTGGTCAATCAGGTGATGAAGGAGTGGGACGTTAGAAGCCCAGCCATGACTGGATACTGCAATGCAGTGAGAAAGCTTGAAAAGAAATTTGAAGGGTTAGAGCTCCATCATATACCCCGACTGAAGAATCAAGCGGCCGATGATTTGGCGAAGATAGGTTCCAAGAGAGAAGCCATTCCCAGTGACGTGTTCTTGGAGCATATCCATTCTCCATCAGTTAAAGAAGATCCTTTTATCGAAGAAGCTCCACAGCCTAAGAGTGACAAGGATCCGACTGAAGTTGAAGTTCCAGCAGTGGTCGACCTGATCATGGAAGCGTTGGTGATCACTCCCGATTGGACTGTGCCGTATATCGCGTATATCTTGAGGAAAGAGCTCCCGGAGGATGAGGAAGAGGCTAGACAGATCGTTCGCCGATCTAAAGCCTTTACCGTGATAAGGGGACAGTTGTACATGGAAAGCGCGACTGGAGTTGGTCAGAAATGTATAACGCCAGAAGAAGGTCGGATAATCCTTGACGATATCCACTCGGGGACCTGTGGCTATCATGCGTCCTCTCGGACCATTGTGGCCAAAGCCTACCGAGTAGGATTTTACTGGCCAAGAGCGAATGAAATGGCAAAGGAGATAGTCGACAAGTGTGAAGGATGTCAATTTTACTCCAATATGTCGCACAAGCCCGCCTCAGCCTTAAAGACTATACCACTTGTCTGGCCTTTCGCTGTATGGGGATTGGATATGGTCTGACCTCTGAGGACAGGCAGAAGCGGCTTCACCCATGTGCTGGTAGCAGTCGACAAGTTCACCAAGTGGATTGAGGCTAAACCCATCAAGAATCTTGATGCCGGCACTGCTGTCAGCTTCATCAGAGAGTTGATATTCAGATATGGAGTTCCACACAGCATCATCACTGACAATGGGTCAAACTTTGATTCCGAGGAATTCAAAGCTTTTTGCACATCTCAGGGCACACGAGTCGACTATGCTTCAGTCGCTCACCCTCAGTCGAATGGACAGGTAGAACGAGCAAATGGCTTGATTCTCAAGGGCTTGAAACCCCGATTGATGCGCGATCTCAAGCACGCAGCTGGTGCATGGGTCGACGAACTTCCGTCAGTGCTTTGGGGATTAAGGACCACACCTAACCGGTCGACTGGGAGAACTCCGTTCTTCTTAGTCTACGGAGCTGAAGCAGTCTTGCCGAGTGACCTGCTTCACAACGCACCCCGAGTCGAACTAGACACCAAAGCTGAAGCAGAGCAAGCCCGGCAGGATGCAGTCGACCTTCTAGAAGAAGAAAGGGAGATGGCCTTGATCCGATCGACCATTTATCAGCAGGACTTGCGTCGCTTCCACACCAAAAACGTGAAGAGTCGAGCCTTCCAGTAAGGAGATTTGGTTCTCCGAGTGGATCAGCAGAAGCCGCACAAGCTTGCTCCTTCTTGGGAAGGCCCCTTCATCGTCACCAAGGTTCTCCACAATGGAGCATATCGTCTTTACAATGTCGAGCACCTGATCGACGAGCCCCGAGCTTGGAACGCGGAGCTGCTCCGCCCCTTTTACACTTAAGTATGCACTCAGAAATGTAATAAAAGTACTTCTGTAGTTCATTTTTCAAAGACAATAGTGTTATAATTTTCCCAGTGATTGTTGCTACTTTTGTTCACATAAAGGCCCCCCCAGTGGGTGGCTTAGCTATGAATCCGTTTCGCCTAAGTTTGTAAAGATCCTACCGAGTGGTGAGCCAACCTCGCACTCGGAGGCTTAGCTGTGAATCCATTTCGCCTAAGTTTAACAAAATCCTGTCGAGTGGTGAGCCTGCCTCCCACTCGGAGGCTTATTTGCAGTCCTAGTACTCGCCTAAGTTTAAATAAAATCCTACCGAGTGGTGAGCCAGCCTCCCACTCGGAGGCTTAGCTGCAGTCCAAGTACTCGCCTAAGTTTAAATAAAATCCTACCGAGTGGTGAGCTAGCCTCCCACTCGGAGGCTTAGCTGCAGTCCAAGTACTCGCCTAAGTTTAAATAAAGTCCTACAGAGTGGTGAGCCAGCCTCCCACTCGGAGGCTTAGCTGCAGTCCAGGTACTTGCCTAAGTTTAAATAAAATCCTACCGGGTGGTGAGCCAGCCTCCCACTCGGAGGCTTAGCTGCAGTCCAGGTACTCGCCTAAGTTTCAATGAAATCCCGTCGAGTGGTGAGCCAGCCTCCTACTCGGGGGCTTAGCTGCAGCATAGCGCTCGCCTAAGAAAAAGTATAACGTGCGCTCCACAAGGAAGACGAGGTGCAGGTCGACTGTTACCCTCTCCTTCCGAGCTACGCCACAAGTATAATGTGCGCTCCGCAAGGAAGACAAGGTGCAGGTCGATTGATACCTTCTTCTTCAAAGGTACGCCACAGAAATCCTACCGAGTGGAGAGCAGACCTCCCACTCGGGGGCTTAGCTGCAGCCCAGTGCTCGCCTAAGTTTTTGAAAATCCTACCGAGTGGAGAGCAAACCTCCCACTCGGGGGCTTAGCTGCAGCTCAGTGCTCGCCTAAGTTTTTGAAAATCCTACCGAGTGGAGAGCAAACCTCCCACTCGGGGGCTTAGCTGCAGCCCAGTGCTCACCTAAGTTTTTGAAATCCTACCGAGTGGAGAGCAAACCTCCCACTCGGGGGCTTAGCTACAGCCCAGTGCTCGCCTAAGTTTTTGAAATCCTACCGAGTGGAGAGCAAACCTCCCACTCGGGGGCTTAGCTGCAGCCTAGTGCTCGTCTAAGTTTTTGAAATCCTACCGAGTGGAGAGCAGACCTCCCACTCGGGGGCTTAGCTGCAGCCCAGTGCTCGCCTAAGTTTTTCAAAATCCTACCGAGTGGAGAGCAAACCTCCCACTCGGGAGCTTAGCTGCAGCCCAGTGCTCGCCTAAGTTTTTGAAAATCCTACCGAGTGGAGAGCAAACCTCCCACTCGGGGGCTTAGCTGCAGCCCAGAGCTCGCCTAAGAATGATGAGATACAAGTCGATTGCAGTATGTGCTTCATCCTAGCCTGCAAAAGGACATCTCAAACCAGATGCAAACATATTCAACACCGAATCCAAGTTCAGATAACGTCTTATGGAACCAGAAGTGCTCAGGCGCTAAGCCCGTTAAAGTTTATCGGTTACAAAAACCACTCGGCATACTGAGGCAAATTTAAAGCATCAAGCATAGAAGTTTTTTACCCCTCCTGTGAAGGGCTGGAAGGCGCGACAAACTCGTCCAGGTCGATTCCATCTGCGATCCGAGTGGCAGCAGCGATGAAGGTCTCCATGAAGGATCGGAAGTCGTGCTTCTTGGTATTGGCCACCTTGAGAGCTGCCAGCTTGTCCTCTCGCGCTTCCTTGCAGTGAACACGGGCCAGAGATAGAGCAACGTCGGCACCGCACCTGGCAGAAGACTTCTTCCATTCTTGCACTCGACTTGGAACATCGTTCAGTCGAGTCATCAGAGACTCAAGGTCATTCTGAAGTGTTTCTCCTGGCCAGAGTGATGTGTCAATGCGAGAAGTTGCAACCTTCAGCCTTGAAAGATAGTCAACAACAGCAGCGACGCGAGACTCGAGTCGGAGCACATTCATGGCGGCTTCGTCCCTCACAGGAGAGTTGATGGGATTTAAGCTTGTCTCCAGTCGACCAGTCTCCTCTTTGAAATTCTGGCAGAACTCTGCAGACACAATCCCAAAGTTAAGGCAGCAGTTTGATGGCAAGATCATAGTTAAAAAGCCTGTCTGATACAGAGGGTTACCTTCGAGCATGAGGAATAGCTTCTTGGCGAGCCCTCCTAGATAAGCCTCCAGATCATTCTTCTTTCCCGCCAACTCACTGGCCTTGTCACTCAAAGCAATCTTGTCATTCTTCAGTCGACTGACCTCCTTGTTGGCCGCATCAAGAGCAGCTTTCAGATTGGTATTCTCCTCTTCAAGCTTGGTGATTGAGGCCAACTTTTCTTCTGCGAGCTTGGTTTTCTCCGAAGCTGCTTTCTGCGCCTCAGCAAGGTCAAGATCCTTCTTCTTCAGAGAGTCCCTCAGTTTATCTGCAAAATCATAGTGAGATCAGACTCAGGAATAAACAAGAAACGAAGGCAGTCGTCAAGGTTCTCACCAAACATACCTTTTGCCTCCTCCTTCGCCTTCGTGAAGTTCTCCTGGACAAGCTTCAGATCAAGTTCAAGCTGGATATGCTTGTTCTCCAACTCAGCATAACGAGCTGAAAGCTCACAAGATTTCTGCGAAGAACCAATCGACAGATGTCAAAGATAGGTCACTTCCGAGTGACTAAAGAAAAATCGTAGCATTTCTAAGACTACAGCCGAATCTAAACATTCGACTGTAGTCTCGGGGACTACACCCAGTGGGTGCACTCAGCGTGCCCCCACTAGTTTTATCAGCTAGAGTCGATCAGTCGACCAAAAAAGACACAAAGGCTAACCACCAGCAGATAGCCACACAAAAAAAAGAGGTGTTCTTCAGACTATAGTCGACTGCCAGCAGTCGACCACAGTCTCAGGGACTACACCCAGTGGGTGCACTCAGCGTGCCCCCACCGGTCTATGATTCCATTCGACCTGATCGAGTAAAGAAAGTAACGAGAAATAGCTTGAGACATAAAGACTATGGTCGACTGCCTGCAGTCCACCATAGCCTTGGGGACTACACCTAGTAGGTGCACTCAACGTGCCCCCACCAATCCAGAACTTCAATCGATGCACCCAGTGGGTGTACGCGACAGATACTAAGATTTTCAGAAGGAAAAGTTTTCAGGTATCATATCCTAACAGAACAGGCGGTGATCGACTTACCTGAACATTGCTCTGAAGAGCTGAACTGGCATCATAAGCCGCTTGACTGGCATCTCGAATCGCCTTCACTTGCTCCATCATGACCCCCGCCTGGCGTATGGCTTCTTTAGCAGCGCTTGCTTGGTCTTCTGGGACGTGGTGGGTCGAGAAAAGTGAAGGCTGATCAGCACTCGACGACAAAGGGCGTGCACTCGTCAGCGGCACCGCAAAGGATACGGTAGGCCGAGTGACGTTGTCCCCCTCCACAACCAACGTCTCAGGTGCTGACACGACCTGAGCTGCCTTGCCAGCAGACGTTTTCCTACTCCTCCTCTGCCTCAGTGGTTCCTCGTCATCGTCATCAGGAAGGCCAATGATGATGTTAGTTGGAGCTGTAGAAAAGAGTCGAAGTTAAGGACAAAGATCCTACCAATTGAAGACGGAACTACAAAGATCATACCAGGGTTGGAAGTGACAGCATCTTCCATCTCGTGGTCTTCAGGTCTGGTCGAGGTATCAGATGTAGCAGCACTACAGTTTCAGAAATCAGTCGGTCAATTAATGAATCGACCAAGAGTAAATCCATGAAAAACAAGGAGATGCAAGTTACCCAGAAATAGTGGGAATCACCATCTTCATCTTCGGCAAGGCCTTCGTCGGCTTTGGCGGCGCCGCTCGAGATTGCTTCGGCGCTTTCTCAGTCGGCGCCGGAGAGGTCGTCCGAGGACACTTGGTCGACTGCACGACAGGTGCGACCCCCTTACCGCGCTCGACTACAGGGTCATGGGCAAGCTTGGATCTTCTTTCAAAACGGGGAGGCGCGGCTTCCTCCTCCTCTTCCTCCTCATCTTCCTCATCGGAGCCAGCATCTTCATCATCCTCATCGCCATCCGATTCCCACTCCTCTTGACTTTGACCTCCACTTCCTTCCTCCTCCTCAGTCGGTGCTTGCGCCCCGTTAGGCATCGAATACAACTCAGTGGTAGCCTGAAAGACAACAAACAAGACAAAAGTCAATCGACTGATCTACGGCAAAGCAGAGTGAACGAAGTATGATTACAGTCGGAGATAAGTGGTCATACCTTGTCTGGATCATAAGACTGGTCGAGTGGTGGGATCCTCCTGGCCCCACGAGGGTTATCTTTGTTCCCTGTGATGGCAGTCATCCACCTCTCCAGTGTGGCATCGTCGACCTCTTCTGGGTGGACCCGAGTGGTGTCTTCGGTACCAGAGTACAACCACATCGGGTGGCCTCGGTATTGGAGCGGTTGAATGCGCCGTCGAAGGAAAACCTTCAGAAGATCCATGCCAGTGACCCCATCGCGAATGAGCTGGACTACACGCTCCATCAACATTTTAACCTGAGCCTTCTCCTCCGGAAGCACCTTTAGAGAGGACGGCTTGTTCACTCGACTCATGGAGAAAGGAGGGAGCCCAGTCGACTGCCCCGGCGTCGACTGGTCTTGGCAGTAAAACCAGGTCGACTGCCACCCTCTAACCGACTCGGGAAGGGTCATGGCTGGAAAAGCGCTCTTACTCCTCATCTGGACCCCAAGGCATCCGCACATCTGGATTACTTGGGTTTTCTCTTCATTCGGACTAGCCTTTTTCACCGTCTGAGAGCGACAAGTGAATATGTGTTTGAAGAGGCCCCAGTGCGGCCGACAACCCAAGAAGTTTTTGCACAAAGACACGAAAGCGGCTAGATAGGCAATGGAGTTGGGGTGAAGTGATGAAGTTGGGCCCCAAAGAAATTCAAAAACCCCCGGAAGAAAAGATTCGGCGGCAGAGAAAATCCACGATCGATGTGGGTGGCTAGGAGGACACACTCACCTCCTGAGGCTGCGGCTGCCACTCCGTCCCCGGAAGCCTAGCTGCCCCGTGCTCAATCAGCCCTTCGTTGGCCAAGTCGTCGAGATCCTTCTGGGTGATGGTCGAGCGGATCCAATCCCCATGGATCCAACCTTGCGGCAGGCGGGACCACGACGAAGATCCACCCCGACTGGTCGCTCTCCCCTTTGCCTTCGTTGTCGCCTTCTTCGCCCGCTCCAAAGCCGTCGTCCTCTCCTTCACCATTGTTGCCGGCGAAGCAGACACGGAGCAGCGGCGCAGAGCAGGTGGCGAGCGTAGCAGATGAATCTGAAGATGGGAGAGGGGGAAAATGAGAGCGCACTGTTCAAAAACCTCCGCCCGGCGACTTATATGGAGCCGCTTTTGAGTGGCTGACTGGTAGGCCCGGGCAATCCTGTCAAATCCCGCAACAGTCCCGCGAGCGATACATGGCGAAAAAGGCGGCACGGAAATTGAGGCGTCTCTGCCTTATCCCGTCCGAGTACCGCGGCCTTCTCCGCTTCATGCGCTTCCCGAAATTCGGATCCCACTAAATCCGCTAACAGCAGAGCAACTTGTCAGACGGAAGATCTCCTACGATCCGTCGCTCGGAAATCTCCAAGTTCATAAAGTTCACTCGACAATTATAAAGAATGGATCAAGCCGACTGAAAGAGAAGTTGGCGCCATCACTAAGAAGTCATTGATCCATAGTGAGACACACTCACAGCACAAGAATCAGGTCGAAAATACTATCAACTCCTTCCTCACTCAAACCTCGATCCATTCGGGGGCTAATGATGAAGTCATGTACCTAGGGTAGGGTCATGGACCTGTCCAAGGTACCCTCCCCAAGGACATCTTTAGAAGAAACTCCCTTCCAGTCGATCTGGAAGGATTCCACTCGACGGACTCGAAGACACTCGACCATGAAGATTCACTCGACCACCAAGAGTCCAAGAGCCACTCTGTATCCAAACGGTCTGTAATTAAGTAGTCTTTATGACCATGATGACACTTTATGTAAGGTGTTACCTGTAACGCCAGGCCTTAATGTACTTTAAACCCTCCGCTACGTAGGCTGGCTGGGTCCTGGCAGACACTATCTAAGCCACCCCCTCCATTGGAAGAAGGGTTCGCACCCCTGTAACTCATACGCACTTAATCCGGTCGACCGCCTCCGGGCTCCGAGACGTAGGGCTGTTACTTCCTCTAAGAAGGGCATGAACTCGTAAATCTCTTGAGTATACAACTACTCCATAGCTAGGATCTTGCCTCTCCATACCTACCCCCCATTCTACTGTCAGTCTTAGTACCACGACACCGGTTGAATAACGTCTGTGAAACCATGACCAGACTGTTGCACCCAAAGGTTATGACCCCCCCCCCCCCCAAGCATCCTCACGCTGAAATGATGACCACATACGGATCAATGCGGTGGCTCTGAAGATAACCTGCAAAAAGTCAATAGAGCGAGAACTGTTAAAAACACAGTCATTCAGGCAATTCCGAATTGGCCAAAGTAAGGCACAAATCCCTACACGGATATGACCTTAAGTATTTTGTTCATACCAACCAACCAGTTTCCAAACAAATTTGGGATACTTGTTGGGGGTGGCAAATTATATGCAACATGAACCATGCGCCAAATCAAAGCCGCGAATGGGCAAGAAATAAAAAGATGTTGAATTGTTTCATCCTTATCACAAAAACAACACTTCTTAGATCCATTCCAGTTTTCTTTAGTCAAATTATCTTTGGTGAGGATCACCTCCCTCTGAGAAAACAACATAATTTTTTAATCTTTAAAGGTACTTTGATTATCCGACAAATCACATGTACACCAATTTGGAATAGCACAACTCAGCTGTGAATTCCTCGCAGCAACAGACCGCCTCCACCTCTACTATGATGACAGGACAAAATCAAGTATTCTTCCATGACCCGAAGCCAACTTAATAACTTTTATGGGCTATGCTATTGCGCGACCTACAGCCGGACAACAAGTTTTATCATTAAGATACTCAAATTGTTATATATAGAGTTCTTTCTCATGTACCTAAGCCAATTTAGTCAATTTCATAGTTACATATTTTATTAGAACTTGCTAGTGACAATGGATTGGATCAGAAATCAACCAAATTATCCATGTGCCCATAAGCAGAGTTCCTGACCCTATGAAAACAAGCAATAAACTAAAGCTCACATGAGAAACAAAGCAAGGTACAAAATTTACTAGTGTGTGGCTATGTCATGGCGCAAACAATCCATTCCCAGGTTGTAGCGTCCAGGTCTTCGTCCACCCAGGATTCGCCGCTGCGCTCAAGGCGATTCAAGCAGTTGCGCCCACCCAAGACCTACTTCCTCGAGGTCCATCTGATGCTCTCGAGCTAGTCAGCCACACCACGTACCTTCTCCCAGCCAGGATCGACCTCCTCCACTACGCGTAGCTTCTCCCACCCAGGATCCACCTCCTTCATGTTCGGCTGAGCACAACTGGTGACGGGGTGCACGTCCGGCGAGAGAAGAAAGGGGCCACCGGCGGGGGGAGTTGTAATCCGGCGTAGTAATGGGGGCAAAAGTAAAGGGCACGGGGTGTGTTGGCTTCGTCCACTCAGCCCTCCATGCTCTGCTCGATGGGCGCACGCGCGGGGCGCATGTAAGTCTCGTCCGTAGTGAGGAACTCCTATTTAGATATAATAGATTCCTACATTCTTCATTGGAAACTGACACCAAAGGAAAAATTCCTCTAGTTTTGCTTTGTTACATTCCTTTGAATCAAATGCATGAATAGTACCCCCTCCTTCCTATGGTGTAAGACATTCTTTTTGACACTACACTAGTGTCAAAAAACGTCTTCAATTATGGGACAGAGGAAGTAATAGATTTGTCGAGTGTTTTTATCGGGCACTCAACAAACAAGCCCTTTGACGAGTGTAACTCGGGAAATAGGTGATTTGCCATGTGTTCCAGAGAAAACAATTGGCAAGAACATGTACTTGGTGGGAGCAATTTGTTTAGAAAAAACTTCAGTGTAGGAATTATCTATAAATCGACTTTGCTGCACGAACGCTCCACTCATGCATGTGGTGATATATGGACTAGAAGGAACATAAATGTAACGAATACAAAATATGTCACTCAACCACAAAGTAATATATAGAATTGACATTCCATAAATATTTTCACACTAAAGGAAAAACTATATCATCTCACATCACGTGGACTGAAACGGCCCCCCATAGAAGAGTCGCCCGTTGACAACGGGAGTGACTCGGTAGATATTTGAGTCAGTAATGACAGTGGGTGAGTCTTGTGTCAATGGCGAGGCCTGGCCATTCTGCTCGAAGATTTGGATATTGCTCATGAACGCGGACGCCATCTCATCATCCGTGGGAAAGTAGCCACTGCCCATCGGAACTAAATTCGTCGTGTGGGTCTGCACGTATCCACCAAAACGGATAGACGGCGCTCTGTTCGCCATCCCTCCGGTAAATAACGACTTGGGGAAAGACCCAATAAATGCAGGGTCATCCTGATTGAGCCCGTAATACACCAGCCAGTCTCCCATTATGCCGTCCTGTAATTTAGGGCATAGTTAGGTTCCAACGATGCATAGAGTTGAATGAAATACGTCTGTTAACATTTAGCGAAACTACTAATACGAAACTTGCAAAGCGCGCCCTGCAAATTGGCACAACTTAACATGCATAAATACAGTTTTCATGACATGTTTTCATACATGCCACCCATGTTGAAAAAGCTAATTGACACAACTTTACATGCAAAAGTATAGCTTTCATGACATGTTTTCATACATATCCCAGATAGATGTCGGGAAAAACAACATAACATGCACGTTTCTATCAAGTATCATATCTATTCAATACAATCACACAAAAATTTTAGACCAGTGCACATCAATCATCATATATTTTCATGTTAATTTAAAATTTGGTAAAAAGAACCAAATACATGCGGATAGAGCAAAGATGTGTACTTTTAGTAACAAAATTACATGTAAAAACCGAGTAGTTATACGTATACAAATTGAGCATAATATGATATATTAATTGCCACCATTGATGAGAAATTATGAAATTAAATTAAAGGCCTGAGATGGATTAGATCAACACTGCCCACATAGACTAGTGCTTTTATATTAGCTTCGTTGATACAGAGATACATGTCTACCTAAGAAAGTGAGATTTCAGATGTGGACGGATGCATGTTATTATATGATTGGAATCGAAGATGAATTTCACATTATGTTCTCAGGGAAAAAAAATATTTGTATAATTTTAACATCTCGGGATTGTAATGATGAAACCACATGAATTTCACATTGGAGGGAGGTGTGTACCTTAAAAATTATAATAGTGATGGTTTGTTTGAGTCCCTTGGGTTGGGAAACTGTCTCAATTACACCTCCGAGCGCCATGGGTGCACCCTCTGCCGGCCGAAAACCGCACTGGGCATTTGGGCAACCAGTTTCTTGTAACCCATCATTCTATATCAACATAAAGGAGAAGAACAGCAACACATGTTAGTCCGTAGAAGGATAGTTAATTAAGCCATGCATCTTGTGGGTCCCAAAGCGGCCTACAATCTTATATGCAGACTAAAAAACCAAAGGGAGTACTCCCTCTGTTTTTATTTACTCTGCATATTAGAGTTGAATGAAGTCAAATTTCATAAAATCTGACCAAGTTTATAAAAAATAATATAAACATTTATCATAACAAATCTATATGATGTGAAAGTACATTCAATAATAAATTTAATTGTATTGATTTGTTATTGCTTATGTTAATATATATTTTTATAAACTTGGTCAAAGTTTATAAGGCTTGACTTTTACCGAAGCTAATACGCGGACTAAATAAAAACGGAGGGAGTATTATAGACCCACCGTCCATAAAGCAGCTAAACGGGTGCGCGAATCGCCGTACATCTTGGGTGAAACCTAGAAGAACGACAATGATCGAGGAAGCAATGTAAGCCATCTGTATATCACATCTCTCCATGCATTTGGCACTTGCATGCATGTTGATATCACACACACTTACCTCCCAGCCGATCTGGATTGTACTGTAGCTGCTCGGCTCACCGTCTCCTACGTCGAAGAGGACGATCGAGCCCACAGTGTACTGCTCGATGCCGAGGTTGAAGTTGTACACGTCCATCGTCGCCATGATCCCGTAGTAACCCTGATCCGATGCTGCTGTCTGGTGCGCAGCAACCTAAGTGACGACACAGCACAAAGTCAAAGTCGATTTTTTTGTGTTCATCAAGAGTATTACCGATGGTTTTGAAATATATCTCAAATCAATACTTATGTTAGTCTCCCGGCAAAAAAAAAAAAGAAGAAAACTTACGTATTCTGTTTGAAAACCAGATTCAGTATTGAGTGGTGAAACTTGACCGAGCGACCATCTTTGGGGGAACATCCTCGTTTCGTTCCTCCACTTTTGGAGGTTTACCTGAGCAACAGTGAACGTGCAAATTATCAAACTATTTGTAATTTAGAATTTTGATTAACACGATCGATTATGAGTATATAAACCTGTTGATTAGTTGGGTAGAGACGGGCAGCATTGTTTCCAGTGCCGGCCAAAAGCACCATCCACACGGTGAGACGAAGAAGATCAACCATCACCTCGGCCGGTCTGATTGCACGCTATTAATCTCGAGACAAAATAACGTAAGCCAACTTAGTTGATCGGCAAGACAGACACCACGCGAGCCTATATAGACGCCGGTTTCCTTGTGATGAATTTGGAAGCTCTTTTCCACGATTTATTCTTTTGGAAAAATCTTCCCCTTAAGTTTGTTGTTTCCATATTTCGTGTCAGATTGATTCCTCTATACTTGCGGCGGGCACTGAGGTTTCCACATCTCCTTTGAGGTTTCCATTTTTCGCGTAAGATTGATTCATCTTTACTTGCCTTGTGAGTTTTTCCTGACCTGTCGCACTCCCATTTGTGTGCCTCTTGTTTTTTAGTACATGAGTACATTTGTGTGCCTCTTGTTGAGTCTTTTTTTTTAACACAATAACGTCAGATATGCTCATACATAACTCATCCCTATGAACGCATGTACATCCTACCCCTATAAACAACTCTGAGTGATTGAGCCAACACATCATTTTGCGATTGATGAAGTTGCCACGTGCCTTCGTAGTCAATGAAAGCGTCTCCTCCCACTGAATGGACATCTCTGGAAGGACTGAAATAAATTCAGAAAAATACGGCCATCAATGCCAAATTAGGGACTTGAACCTTGTGGGTTAGTTCTACCACAAGCAATCTAACCATATGAGCTACGCTCAGCTCAACAAGAGGAGACTCTTGTTGATTCGACAAGCCATTTTAGCTTCCTTACAGCTCCGGGTACAAACCAGATATATTATTTTTTTGCAAAAAAGGCCTAAGGTTATAGGAGTATATTAAATTTCACATGTCCTTGGAAACATACTCATACACAAAAATAAAATTACATTCAAACAATTGACGATGTCGAAGTCTTCTTTCTTCTGCATCCACCGTCTGCATGTCATGAGCGTAGTTCAATGCCGCCTCTAGGCCTCCGCCTAGGTGGAGCAAACTTTTTTAAACCCAGGAGCTCGTAAAAGTAACGGCCGAAAAGTCGTCGATGCAGACCAGGAGATGCCGACGGCCGTGGTCTGCAAAGACCATGAACGCTGGTTATATTCTGACGGATTCGACTGAAAACTTAAACCGACTAGATCCCTGAAAGTCGGAGACACATCTCCACACGCCTTCTGCCAGTGATAGGCATACCAATAGAACGCAGAAAAAGCAAAAAGAACATTATTCCTACACGGGACAAGGCCGCCGCCTCACCGCTTCAAACAAAACTCCAAGACTCCCTAAATAAACCTAAAAAAATCACCCAGGACACTGCATGATAGGTCCGGGTTTAATGTCAAGCTCACCTCCGTCAGGGACCATGCATCAACACCCTCTCCTCCGATGACCTAACCAGGTCAGGCCGCCGCAGAAGACCGCCGCCTTGGATCTCTAAAGTCAACACAAGCACAACCTGACAAAGTCTGCCGCTCAAGCACACATCTCCTTTGTCTTCCCGCCCTCCAATGCCTCCACAAGCAGGCCTCCTCCTCCTCCCAGCCCTCTCCCACCCCTTGTCGATCAGGACCTCACAAGCAAGCACAGCTCATGCACGAGCTTTGCCCCACGGCGAGTTAGGGAGTATATGGGGCGGTGAATGGGGTTTCAGTCACCCTTGTCCTCTCTCCACGAAGCATTTTCCTTAGTACAAACTAGTTAGTTTATGTTTATCTCCTTACCATACAAATTGTTGAGAAGCTCTCTGGGTTTTCTAGAAAAAACACAATATAGACGCAGGATCGGCACTGAGCCTACGCGGGAGGGTGACTTCATAGGCCCAGGCCTCTGGGGGCCAGGGGTGTATACGTATCTGCATATTTCGCTTAAAAAAATTTGATAGCATGTGCATAGTCCTCTAAAAAATACAGAAGGGCCCGCGCATAGAAGGCCTAGGCGGCAGACTAGAAGAGGAAATGGTTGTGAGGTTCACGAAGGGAAGGAAAAAGGGAGCTCCTATACGGCGCTGCAGGCGCCCGTTCGCGCTCCTGGCGCCTGCAGCACCCCACGCTGGGCCGGCCCACGAACCGTGATGACACATCGTGTTAACATACAGGTGCTACTAGCCAGACGACCTACTTGCCATTGTTGATTAGCACCAGAGGCGACAATATAATAACAGGGCTGCAGTACTATTTTATTCATCTACTATACGACTTAAATTTTTTGAATTAATTAGAAAAAAGATCATGATTTTGAAAAAAAGTTCATTGATTTTAAAAAAAAAGTTCATCGATTTTGAAAAAGTTCACTGGATTTCAAAAAAAAGTTCATCGTATTTGAAAAAAGCTCATCGGATTTCAAAAAAAAAAAGTTCACCGGATTTGAAATTTTTTCACCGGGTTTGGAAAAAAGTTCACCTGGTTTGGAAAAAGTTCATTGATTTTGAACAAAACTTCATCGAATTCAAAAAAGTTCACCAAATTCAAAAAAGAGTTCACCAAATGCGAAAAAATAGAATTAGAAAAAAAGCTCCAGCGAATTTGAAATTTTCTTTAATAAAAATACTCGCGCATTTAAGAAAAAGAAACAAAGAAAAGAAAAAGGGAAAGCTTCGCGAGCAGAAAGGAATAAAAAGGTGGAAAGAAGAAAGAATGCATGACCCATGGTGGTATCGTAGCTGCTACTTCGATTTCCTTTCTATGGTGTGCTCTTGAGTTCGAATCTGGGTCATGCTGGTTTTTTTATCCAGTACAGAAAAGAAAAACGTAGAACGGATCGGCCCAGTTCAGACTGCTGCAGGCGCCCGTTTGCAGATTGCACTGTAACGGGCGCCTGCGGCGCCAAATAGGAATTGCCAGGAAAAACTTGCACCACCCAATTGCCAAATCACCCACGGAGATCGGCATCTGCTCGCGTTCGGCGAATGCGGCCTTCGTCACATCTGCAGCGCCCGGCTGCAAGACACGAGCTAACCGCCTATGGATCTCGTTCCAAGCGCTCATGCCCATGGCGGCACCGAAAATTAATAGGGGCACACACCTACACAACGTCTACAATCGTTGATTTGTGCGTGATCTGGAAAGTTGTTTTGGCTGAAGCTGCGTGAAAAAGGAGATAAGAACTTGAAAACTTGTCAATACCACACAATATACATAATAAAATACTTCCTCCAACCATTGTAGTTGTCTTGTTTCTCTACGTTCCGACCTATTCGTTTCCTTCATCGATCGGTTATTCGTTTCCATTACGTTTCATCCATTCTTACTTCTGATCTCCTTCTTTCTTGGTGTTCCTTTTCGGGTCATTTATGTTTCTCTCTTAATTCCCTTTACGTCTGTCAAATTATCTTGTCGACTCCAAATTCATGGCATGATGCTTCCCTTCGTCAACCATACATTGTTTACGCAATGATTGTTCCAGCCGATTTCATTCTTAATCCTACTTGATATTATTTTCTCAACATACGTCGTACGAAACTTGTGTTCATATATTTTCTAGGGTCTGTCTAAGACTCAGTTGACTGAAACTTCGCGAAGTCTCAGTCGGCTGACGTCATCTAAGAAAGATTAGGCCTGTTTCCTAGGTCGCTATCTGCTGGACTGTATCTGGCTTAGGTTCTGGGCCTCTTTTTGTTTTTTTGTTTGTTTCCTTGCTATTTTGGGCCGGGCTTCTTACTGTGTTTGTGTATTTGGACTAGCTTGTTCATTTGTTTTCTTTGACACAGCAAAAAAGGTACTCAACAGAAAAGGAACAGGCCCACGCGATATGTATTTAAGTACTTGGTCTCTGTACCAAGAAGCACTCAGCTGTCAGCTCGTCGTGTGTGTGTGTGCTTGTTTGGTACGCTTGGGAAAAAAATAAGAAAAAGCATCAACTATGCATATGTGTGCTGGTCCGCTGGAAAATTCGCTAGCTTTGTAAAATTTGTGTGATTATGCTAATTCCCAGCAGCTATAAACAAGTGTTTATAAACAAAAAGACGAAAAATAAAACAGCTGCTATGTTTTTTGACAATAGACAATTACTACTACTGATTATAACTGATAGTAATACAACATATCATGCCCAGGTACACAGTTTGCTAGCAACACTTCTCTTATACTGGACAGATGCACATTTCAAAAATCAAAATCTGAACAAAAATATATAATCGGAACAAATGACCAGCAGCTACTATTTATGATGCCTGAACAAATTTGCAAGACAAAAAATGACTTACCAATCAATTAAAACCTCAGTCAACCTGTTTCTACAGAGTCTAAAATATACAAAAAATGAATTCCTATAGAGTTTGAAAATATACTGTCCAGCAGATAAAAAAAGTCTGACAAAAATATTCTAACTCTTAGATGTAAACAAGGGGACTGGACAACAAAAGTAGACAGAAAACTTTGGCTACTTCATTAGTTTCATCGACAGTTTAGACACACACAAAAAAAGCTAGACTTCATAACTAATTTAAGTAAGAAAACAAAAAAGGAAATGAAAAAAAAGAAGATACTATATTTTTCTTTAATATAATAAAAACAACAATGAAAATGGTCCCTCCACACTCTTGGTAAAAAAGGGCATGCAGTTGCGCCCCTCTCCTGCCGCCGCCCTTCGACAAAACAAAGGTCAGTTGCAGTCTAATAACTAGATATGCAATTACAGTTAGTGGTGACACTACACATTGTGTGCCTAGTGTCAGACATGGAACTATCCCTCCCTCTCCCGCCATCCTTCGACATAACAAAAGGTCAGTTGCGGTCGGGAAGGTGGACATGCATCTGCTGTCAAGGACGACAGCTGCAGTTGCATGCCTAGTGTCAAATATGCAACTCCTCCTCTCCCTCCGTCGCCCTCCAACAAAACAAATGTTAGTTGCAGTCAGGTGGGGGCACATGTAATTGCAGTTGGGGGTGACGCTTGCAATTGCGTGCCTAGTGTTAGACATGCAACTACCCTCCCCCTCTCCCGCCACACTCTGAAAAAACAAAAGGTCAGTTGCGGTTGAATAGGTAGACATGCAATTGCAATTTTGTGTCTAGTGTTAGACATGCATCTACCCCATCCCTCTCTCGCCATCTCGCGACATAACAAAATGCTAGTTTCAGTTGAGAGGGTAGACATGCAATTGTAGTTGAGGCAACACTTGCAGTTACATGCCTAGTCAAACATGCAACTCTCCCTCTCTTGTCGCCGCCTCCGACGAAACAAATGTAAGTTGCAGCCGGGTGGGTGCACATGCAATTGCAGTCGGGGGTGACTCTTGCAATTGCGTGCCTAGTGTCATATATGCAACTGCCTTCCCCTTCTCCTACCACCCTCTGACAAAACAAAGGTCAGTTGCAGTCGGGCGTGGCACTTGCAATTGTGTGCCTAGTGTCATACATGCAACCGCCTCCCACCGACAAAACAAAAAGTCAGTTGCAGTGGGTTAACAGGTAGTTGCAGCTAAGGGCGACACTTGCAGTTGCATGCCTAGTGTGAGTCATGCAACTACCCCCCCCCCCCCCCACCACCACCACCACCATCACCACCCTCTCCCGCCGCCCTCTGACAATACAAAGGTCAGTTGCAATCGAGCGCAACACTTGCAGTTGCATGCCTCTCCTCCCGCCCACCAACAAAACAAGGGTCAGTTATAAGTCGTTGGGGTAGACATGCACTTGCAATCGAGGGCGACAATTGCAGTTGCATGCCTAGTGTTAGACATGCAACTGGCCCACCTCTCTCGTAGCCCTCCGACAAAACAAAGGTCGGTTGCAATCGAGGGCGACACTTGCAGTTGCATGCCTAGTCAATGGGGATAAGTTAACTAGGATATGCAATAGACATATTTTATGACCAGACAAGCAAACAACAATTTCTTAACTTGGGTATGAAAAACAAGCAAACATATAATCATAGATGAATATACAAAAAAAAACAATTACTAGCAAAAAATGTATAAGTAGATATATTAACAGGATGTAGTCACAAAAATTGAAAATGCACAAATTCTGTTGACTAACAAACAAATTTGGTTGCTTTTAAAAGAGAAGCATTTCGGAAACTAGATAGAAAAAACATACATACACGCATACTACTGGAATCGCTGCTTGAAAACTAACATAAACTCTACATTGAGTAACAAAAATTCTGTTACGCTTAAAACAAAGAATCATTTTCTAACTTGAAACCACTAGACCTCCGAGCCAAAATATAAGATTGGGAGGGGGTGTCTTTGCTTGAAACTATTAAAAACTCTGCTTGAATAAAATCTCTTCTTGATCCATACTGCCGGAGTTTCGTATAGATCCCACCCAGATATACAGTATAGGGAAAACACAAACAATGGACATATCCGAGGATATTCTCTCTGCTTGAAAAATGTATAGCAAAAAAGAGCACAAAAAAGGGCACACATGGGGATATCCTCTGCTAGAATGGGGGAATGCAAAATAAAAACTTCCTAAACTCTGGTGATCCAAACTACTTTTGACTACTGAAAAAAAAACCTACTAATCTCTACTTCGTCCAAATTACTGAACCGAGAGAACCCCCTCAGATCTCTAGTTAATCCAACCTACTTAGTGGTGCTTTGTCGAGGTAACACCAAACCAGCAGATAACTAGTTATACTGTAGACATGTGATACCCCAAACAAACAGATAACTAGGTTGTCGACATGTGTATCACTACTTAGTGGTGCTCTGTCGGGTGACATCAAACAAGCAGCACTATGTGAATCTTACAAACAACATCGATCTAACAGTCACATATGTAGGCTGAGACTTCGTTAAACTCAAACACAAATTTAGCAATCCTGTTAAGCAAATTTCAACTATCACATCCATAAAGCATCTGGTGGATGTACAGCTGGGAATGATATTTTAAAAAATTAGGTAGGTTTTTTTTTGCAAAAAAGGGGCCCGTTAGAATTTAGAAAACTACAATAAAATCAAATAAAAGGAAAAATGAATAAATAAGCAAGGACAAAATAAAAAATAAAAATAAGACTAGAAGAACCCAGAGAAAACGGGACAAAGACAAATAAAAACAAAAAATAAGTCAAAAGCATACAAAAAGTGAAAAAAAAAAGAGAAATGTGCAGGAAAAAAGAAAAGAAAAAACTAACAATTTCTTGGGCAAAAGGGAAACCACCTTGACCCTCTCCCATACAGGCAAACTCGCTTGTGTTGGTAAAAAAAAGAGACAAAACAAATTACAGCAAAAAGATACAGTGGAAACTCTGGGCTGCAGTAGCAAAAAAGCACAAAGCCCAGAAGCTAAACAAAAAAAGGTCCTCTCGTTTCCACAGGCTCGTAACACCACCCGGCCCTCTTACCAGCGCAGCGACAAAAAGGCCAGACATTCGAGCCAGCCTACACATGCACACGAATCTTGACGGTCCTGCACCATCCTATGGCCAGGACATCGACTGAGACTTTGTGAAGTCTAAGTCGACTGAGATTTAATTTAGCAGCCCCCTATTTTCTAACATACTCTTTTACTGTCAATTTCCTGAAAAGGAAAAGTTGCTTACACATGTCTATGCACACATCTAAGTTTTGCTTTCTCAAACTTATGATGCCAGTAACATGTTAGTCAGTTTTGTCTTTTCATACTTAAATTCATGATTTCTTTTCTCCTTCATCACACCACGCACGTCCATGGATCGAGTTACAAGGTATTTAATTCTACATTGGGAATCCACCCACAAACATCATTTTAAAAAGTTGTTTCTGATTTCCAAACAAGTCTGACTATGATGCACAGCAAGACAAGACCTTGGACATCCGGGTTGTCCAAAAGCAGGGGGAGTCGGGATCATGCCCACGCGTGAGAGCGGAGGATGTCTGGGTTGGTTGAACAATATGCGATAGACCACATGCGGTACACACGGGAGCAGGCTTACGTACGATCTCCACTGAATTATATTTCCATCCCCTTCCTCTTCCATGGGACCTCGGAATCTTTGCGTCTACGACCCTCATGCTGATCCATACAGGCACTATCGAGAAAGTTAGCATAGCTGTGAGACATGACCATGTCCGGCCTCTCAGCAGCCAGGAACCAGTCTGTCGCTTTGTTAATCACATAGTTTCATGGTGTTTGGTCAGTGAGTGTGTGATATTTTTCTCTCATTACAACACATGGACATTTTTGCTACGTCTAAAGATTTGACCTTGTTGCACGAATGCTCCACTGTACATGCATGCATGTGATGTATGGAGTAGTAGAAAAGACATAAATGTAACGAATACCAAACATGCCACTCCACAATGTAATAGTATATAGCTATCTATTCATAAATATTGCACACTTAAGCAAAAAACTATGCCATCTCACATCATGTAAACTAAAAGGGCCCTCCGTAGAAGAATCGCCCATTGACAATGGGAGTAGCCCCATAGATATTCGGTTCAGTAATGACCGTGGGTGAGTCTTGCATCAAGAGCGATGCCTGGCCATTCCGATTGATGATTTGGATATTGCTCATGGACGCGGACGCTGACACATCACCCGTGGGACGGTAGCCGCTGCCCATTGGAGCTAAATTTGTCGTTTGGGTCTGCACGTATCCACCAAAACGGACACCCGCTGCTCTATTCGACATCCCTCCAGTAAACAACGACTTGGGGAAACGCCCAATCAATGCAGGGTCATCCTGATTGAGCCCGTAATAGACCAGCCAGTCTCCCATTTCGCCGTCCTGTAATTTGGGACATAGTTAGGTTCCAAAGATACATGGAGTTCTGTCAAATATGTTTGTGAACATTTAACAAAACTAGTAAGACACACTTGCAAAGCACATCCAGCTAATTGACACAACTTAACATGCAAAATACAGTTTGCATGACATGTGTTCATAAATATCGCCCATGTCTGGAAAGGCTAAACATAACATGCATGTTCTTATTAAATGTTATATCTATCAAATACAATCAAAATGAAAATTTAAACAGTTCACATCAATCATCCTAGAATTTCATAGAGCAAAGATATGTACTACTTTTAGTAAGGAAATGTCACATAAAAAGCACATTAATTAATCTATACAAATGGCAATCTCCAGAAAACATTATATTTATACAGACTAGAGAGTAATAAGTACACAACAAAAAGTACAGCTAAAAGCCAATAATTAAGCGTAATGTGAAGAATTTGTTTCCCGCATTGGTCAAAAAATTATAAGATTAGATTAAAGATCTCAAACGCAATAGAGCGACACCGCCCCAATATAGTACCTTTTATATTGGCAGTACAGATATAAACAAAGATAGACGTGCAGGTTTACGCATGTTATATTATCGGAATCCATGATGAATTTCACATTATGTTACTCAGGGAAAATATTTTTAGATTGAAATCAGATGACCAATATTTGAGGAGGGAGTACCTTGAAAACTTTAATAGTGATGGTTTGTTTGAGTCCGTTGGGCTGGGAAACTATCTCAATTACACCTCCGAGAGTCATGGGTGCACCCTCTTCCGGCTGAAAGCCGCACTGGGCATTGGGGCAACCAGTTTCTTGGAACCCATCAGTCTACATCAACAGTAATGGAGCAGAACAGCAACACATGTTAGTACGTAAAAAGATAGCTAATTAAGCCACGCATCTATAGTGGATCATAAAATAGCCGATAGTAGTATCGATTCATGAGTCGGTCGCTCAATTACCCACCGTCCACAGAGCAGCTAAACGGGTGCGCGAATCGCCGTACATCTTGGGCGAAACCTACAAGAAGCAATGTAAGCCATATGTGTATCATCAAGCTGGCATGTTGATATCACACACACTTACCTCCCAGCCGATCTGGATTGCGTTGTAGCTGGTCGGCTCGCCGTCCCCTACATCGAAGAGGTCCATCGAGCCCACGGTGTACTGCTCGGTGCCGAGGTTGAAGTTGTACACGTCCATAGTCGCGGTGAACCCGTAGTAGCCCTCATCTGATGCCGCAGTCTGGTGCGCAGCAAACTAAGTGAGCACAGAGCACAGAGTCAGTATTTTTGTGACATGACAAGATTCATCAAGAGGATTGGCTTTTGAATAGATCTCAAACACGTACATAGTATGTCTGAGAGCCGCCGGATTCAGCGTCGAGCGGTGAAACTTGACTAGGCAATCTTTGGCGCAACAAGCTCGTTTCGTTGCTCGACTTTTGGGATTTTACCTGATCAACAATGAACGTGCAAATTAATTAGCAAACTATTTTTAAAACTAAGCTTGACCAGACGTACTACGAGTGTTGTAATTAAGATCGATCGACTAAGAGTACTACATGTACCTGTTGATTAGTTGGGTAGAGCCCGGCAGCATGGGTTACACTGACGGCCAAAAGCACCGTCCACACGGTGAGACGAAGAAGATCAACCATCGCCTCGGCCGCTCTGATTGCACGCCCTTAATCTCGAGACAAAAGAACGCAAGCCAACTTAGTTGATCGGGAAGACCGACGCCACGCTAGCTTATATGGACGCCGGGTTTCCTCGTAATAAATTTGGAAGGCCGACGCCCCCTTATATATGCTCGACTTTTGGAAAATCCCCCCCTTGAGTTTCTTGTTTCCATTTTTAGCGTAAGATCGGTTCCTCTTTGGAAGTAAAACTTGTCCAATTTTTGGGCGATAAGTATATATGGCATTTTTGAGAAAAAATATTGATCGATCACAATCTTGTTCCCTTTTCGGAGGATATCGATCTCACAGTCCTCGTGAACATTCCATGGATTTAGATTCATGCACGATTTTGGGCTCTTCGTGACCGTCCCCTACTTGTGTTTTCGGCTATAAACATCGTCATTGCTTAGAGTTGGGGGCTGCGGGCTACATATTGCGCCGACGAGTTTGTACACGCAGAAGAGAGTATAGGTCCAGCGACGGCTGACCGTTCTCAAAAATAAAATTCGACGTCTGTCCAACCGCCACGTTGGCCATCACGGGGCCATTAATTTGAGTCCATGCTCCTCATACCACCTACCTGTTTTTTATTTTCTACTGTATTTTATTGAGGACAAATATGTCCCTTCTCAACGACTCCAGATGTCTTGGCATGTTTATTTTTATAACTTGTACTACATTTTATTCGGACTCAAATAATAGTCATCAACCCATGCTATTGCACGGGCTAGCAATATTCAAAAAATTTAATATTCTACAAAGGAAGTTTATATAAGTATTGTTTTGCTTGAATCATGTAGAAAGAAAAGTACAACAAATGTACAAATATCATTTACTAATTATTTTCATAGTGTATAACAGTTTGTATTTCCCTACTTCCTATTATGCTCAAAACATCAACGATCCTCTTATATTTTAAAAAAAATGTATTAAGCATTTTACCACAACAAAATTTGGTGGCACTAAATATTGAACTGGTAACTTTTGTAATTACTGAATTGATTGAAAATGTGTTTTCTATTTAACATTATTGTACATATATCATCTAATTTTGATAGTGTTGCAACTTTTTTACTTTTTGATTTTTCTCTCTACTGGTTACTACTGACACATTTACTGCTTGCACCTACATGGTATGTATGATTAAAATATTTCAGAAAAATAAAGATGAGGTTCCACAATTTTTGGAGGAGTTAGTCAAAGTCGATCATTCTTAGTTCTGCCTACACGGTCTCTCTCTCTCTCTCACTCACTCACTCACTCACTCTACGTGTCACACGTGCATCCACATGCACACAAATATATAAACTTATGTAATTCATCATCGCCACCACCAGTCAAGCGCTTATCACTTCAACATGCCACTGAGTCAGAAGCCTCATAATGAGACATGGCTTAGTTCAAGCTTATGCTTGTACTTTGTAATGTTTGAAAAATAATTGAACTTCTTGAAGATTGTAGTTAAACTTTTGGATGCCTTATTCATCTTTCCAATAAGTTCCCAACTTTTTTTGTTTTCTGGTCAATTTTTTTCCACTTAGATCGCACCATTCTAGAGGCCATTGTTTAAAATTTCAGTATTAAAATTAGAAGCTTGATTTATTTTTCCGAACTGATATGTAAATTTCTAGAAGCTCTCGCTTCTCTATTCTAAAAGTTCCATACATTATTGGATGCCCACCTAGAGGATTTTGAAAGTTGGTTTCTACATTTTTGGAAATTAATCCTTGATCCGAACCGATTCATCAGGGAAAGTAATAACAATTCTTTTCTTTGGCTACACATAAATCAAATTATTTTCTTACTTAAGTGCTCTTCATTGTCGTGCATTTATCCATAAATGTCTTAAATATGAAACTTTATCTACATGCCTCACTTCTGAAATCAACGGATCTCTAATGCACCTACACAGTGTAGTAATTTTGAATTTATTAAAATATATTTTAGTATTTTTGTTACATGTGTTTGCGACATAGATTTAGAACTTGTTGGACACTGGGATTTTTAATATTGTATATGAAAACACTATTCATGTCTCATATAGGTTCATAAATATATATTTAAGTGTGATATAAGTACATGCATGAATTATGTAGTAGACGCATATACGCGCTGTGATTTGTGTGCATGGTGATTTTTGGATAAGAAACAATAGGCCACGTTCCTAGATGCATGTATGTACAATATACTTACCTAGTTCTGTCACGCATGCATGGGTAACTTCATCACTATGTTTCTAGAAAAAAATATGCCCAGTGAGCTTACATTTATGTTTCCTGGTGTAACACGTATGGACTCTTAGGCCGATGCAAACTCCTTTGTTTTCGTTTGAAGGAAAAAACGCAGATATATGGCTGCAGTTTTTTTTTTCAACCGATGTAGGAAGTCCCAGGGAAGCACGTCTCCTGCAGATTTTTTCTTTCTTTTCAACCGTAGAAGGGAGAGACCAAGGGACACACATCTCCTATTTCATCCGATGGCTAGAAATAAATTATATATTAATTGGACGGATGAGATTTCTTACTTTCTACGATTAACGTGGTGTCTCGTATGGTGCTATATATATATATATATATATATATATATATATATATATATATATATATATATATATATATATATATATATAAGATATAAGATATAAGATAGTTTTTTAGGGATAACTCAAATAATAGTTACTACCTCTGGAGTGCAGCGTTTCGGTGCCCAGGCTCATCTGCAGGTCAGAAAAAAATCAAAACAAATTCAAAAGAAAATCAAAAAATTCCATTTTTTATTTAGCATGGTAGAAAACTTGTTGCGTGAGGTCCGCTTCAATATTCAGATCATTTGGACATATCAATAGCTCTTAGCAAAAAACACAAATCGGGTCAGAATAGTATATATATATAAACAATAAACTTTTTTACAGGCACTGAATTTATCTTTTTTACCGAGAGCGGCTCAGATGTCCAAATGATTTGAAAATTGAAGCAAACCTCACGCGTCGAATTATCTACTAAGAGAAAAAAGGAATTTTTTGAATTTTTCTAGCATTTGTTTTGATTTATTTTTTCTCAGCGTCAGTGCAGATGAGCTTGGGCTCAGAAGTGGATTATCGCTATCTCTATTCCTAATTGTAAGACGTTTTGGATGTTTTCATCACAAGTTCTGCTAGGAGAAAATTAGGAGGATCATCATCCCAAGAAATTACTGGATTTCTCCAAAACCTTTACTTTCCCCTTCCGCAAGGCGATTAGGCAAAGCCTTCCTCCCCTCGATCTCCGTCGGCGACCCCGTAGATTCGCCTCCCCTCCGCCTTTCGCTCCGGTTATTGGTGGCCAGGAGGGGATTCTTGGTGTTTCTGCTGCAGTTAGTAGATAGGTAGGGTTTTAGTCCTCGCAAGGGCGGCGTATGGATGGATGGTGGCGCTTCTTCTTCGAGTCAGTCTTCCGAGCACCGATCCTCCTCAAGTTCGTCTGTTGGGACGAATTAGATGAAGCTCCAGCATAGATTCCTACCAGCTCTTCAGGGCTGAGAGGTTAGGGTTTCTCGCCATGCGTACGCAATGGCGATATTTGATGTCAGGTTCTTCAAATCTATTCAAGGATTCAACGGCGAGGACTGCAGCTCCAGGGCGCTGGTCCTTAGGGGTACATGCACAAAGACTTCCCGCCGGTCATCAACAAGGTCGGGCCAGCTCCGGTATGGGAGGGGCGACAATGGCGCGTCGGTGGCTTGTTCTGATGGTGGCAATGGTCATTTGGTGGTCCATGGACCTCGATGTAGTTTATATTATGCTTGAGGTGTTTTGTACTTTCGGTGAATCTATATAATAGATCTGATTTTTTGCAAAAAAAAAGAAATTACTGAATTTGAATCATATGAATTCCTAGCTGGCTTGTGTGCCACCTTGTATGCTTCTCTTGGATAGTGAGCAAAAGAAACCGGACCAGTTCTCCGAGCTAATTGGAAACACTCAGCATGATAGCTGAATAAGGGATGAAAATGTTTGTTTCTCCATTAGATGCATTTATAACATTGAGGCAATCAGATCCTAAGATGATCCATGAGCAACACTGGCGATCTGCAAGTTCCATCCCGTTCTTCAGTGCCAATACTTTCGCAGTAGGGGCGTCCGACACATGATCGATCAAGGAAGTTGAACCGGCCGGTGTCTCTCCTCGGTGATTGCGAAGAACCGCCGCACTACCTCCTATGCCATCCTGCATAAAACAATCTCTAACATCCTTTTTGTACATATTCAGCCGAATTTAGACCACTTCTTTTCCCTGGTTTGCACGTCGTAAAAATAAACGGCTAAATTCTTTCTCAGAGGGATAATAATTCTTTTTCCCTAGACAACTTCTCTTCTTTGCCACCATACATACCAAGCCCCAACAATGATATATTCTTGGAAAACCTAGATGCTCAAGCATAGGCGATCGACGGCGTTGATTTCTCAGTAAGTTTTGGAAGAACACACTTCCAAATCGGTGTATAGCTAGTGATTGGTTGATCAACTCCTTCAGCCCCAAGGCCTTCCAAACTTCTCTAGCCCACTCGTAGGTCAACATCAAGTTTTGACTTTCGCCCCTCCTCCCCCTCTTAAAAATATGATATTGCACAGAGACATG
Organism: Triticum timopheevii; assembly: GCA_963921465.1. Classification (NCBI taxonomy): domain Eukaryota; kingdom Viridiplantae; phylum Streptophyta; class Magnoliopsida; order Poales; family Poaceae; genus Triticum; species Triticum timopheevii. Next base: position 544,104,177 of record OY997274.1, read on the forward strand.
TATATGGCTATTTGCAAAGACTGACATACTTGGTATCATCCCATGTAGAGCCTTCCATCCATTTTTTTTCTATTTTGGTAGGAACCTAAAGTTTCTAAAGAATATCCCAAACTGGATTGCTATTAGAGTGTCTAGCATCATCATTATTAAAGTCCTGCTCAGAATAACTATGGTGACTCGAGAGATTCGTGTAGGCCACAGAGTCCAAATATCAGGCCACTCAGCACAACTGAATGGTGATGACGATGTTCATGTTGCTTACTATGTCTAGTACGTTTGATATATGCATATTAGTTGTTGTTTTAATCATAAATTATTTACCGGAATTACTCATTAACTTGCCTAATATTCCAACACTTGCTTGTCGTTGTGTGATCAAGTGCTTTGTTTATTTTATTTAGAATGGCAAGGAGGGGTGGGGGATAAAACCCCAATGGTTGTTATATTAGTTGAAGAACTTGGGAATGACACGATGTTTTCAACTAAATGATAGAAACAACAAGGTAAAAGAGTTATTAAACAATATAACAAGAAAGAAGATATTTGAGGCCCATGAGTCCGTAGCATCCTCTTCCTGCTGCCACCCTCTTCCTTCTCCTCCGCACTTACCCCTGATGTCTACTACGCAACCTTCTTTTTGTAGACTCATGTTGTGCCTCCAAGCGCAGAGTTTTGTAGGATAGTAGAAAATTTCCCTCAAGTGGATGACCTAAGGTTTGTCAATTCGTGGGAAGCGTAGGATGAAGATGGTCTCTCTCAAATAACCCTGCAACCAAATAACAAAGAGTCTCTTGTGTCCCCAGCACACCCAATACAATGGTAAATTGTATAGGTGCACTAGTTCGGCGAAGAGATGGTGATACAAGTGTAATATGGATGGTAGAAATATATTTTTATAATCTGAATAAATAAAAACAGTGAGGTAACTAGTAACAAAAGTGGGGGGAAACGGTATTGCAATGCTTGGAAACAAAGCCTAGGGTTCATACTTTCACTAGTGCAAGTTCTCTCAACAATGATAACATAATTGGATCATATAACAAGCCCTCAACATGCAACAAAGAATCACTCCAAAGTTTCTATTGGAGAACATAGGATGAAAACGCACATCAACCCCTATGGACAAATTACCCCAACGTCACCTCGGGAATCCACGAGTTGAGTGCCAAAACATACATCAAGTGAATCAATAGAACATTCCATTGTCACCACAGATATCCCATCGCAAGACATACATCAAGTGTTCTCAAATCCAATACTCAATCCAACATAACGAAACCTCAAAGAGCAAGACTCAATTCATCACAAGAAGGTAGAGGGGGAAGAACACCATAAGATCCAACTATAATAACAAAGCTCGCGGTACATCAAGATCATGCCAAATCAAAAACACGAGAGAGAGAGAGAGAGAGAGAGAGAGAGAGATCAAACACATAGCTACTGGTACATACCCACAACCTCGAGGGTGAACTACTCCCTCCTCGTCATGGAGACCGTCAGGATGATGAAGATGGCCACTGTTGATGGTTTCCCCCTCCGGCAGGGTGCCGGCACGGGCTCCCGATTGGTTTTTCGGGGCTACAAAGGCTTGCGGCAGTGGAACTTCCGATCTAGGTTTCTTTCTGGGGGTTTCTAGATTTATAGGATTTTTTGGCGTCGGTTTCACGTCAGGGGGGTACACGAGTCAGCGACAAGGCAAGGGGCCGTGCCCTAGAGGGGTGGGCACGTCCTCAACCCTTGTTATTGGCTTGGGACTCTTCTGTCCCAACTCTTGTGCTTCGGGGTCTTCTTCTGGTCCACAAAAAATCACCGTAAATTTTTAGCTCGTTTGGACTCCGTTTGATATTCCTTTCCTGCAAAACTGGAAAAGAAGGGAAAAAACAGAAACTGGCACTCGGCTCTAGGTTAATATGTTAGTCCCAAAAAATAATATAAAATAGCATATAAATGCATATAAAACATCCACCATCGATACCGTGATAGCATGGAACAATAAAAAATTATAGATATATTGGAGACGTATCAAGCATCCCCAAGCTTAATTCCTGCTCGTCCTCGAGTAGGTAAATGATAAAAACAGAATTTTTGATGTGGAATGCTACCTAACATATTTATCCATGTAATTTTCTTCATTGTGGCATGAATGTTCAGATCCATAACATTCAAAACAAAAGTTTAATATTGACATAAAAACAATAATACTTCAAGCATACTAATAAAGCAATCATGTCTTCTCAAAATAACATGGCCAAAGAAAGTTATCCCTACAAAATCATATAGTCTGGCTATGCCCCATCTTCATCACACAAAGTATTAAATCATGCACAACCCCGGTTTTAGCCAAGCAATTTTTTAATACTTTAGTATTCTCAAACTTCTTCAACTTTCACATAGTACATGAGTGTGAGCCATGGATATAGCACTATAGGTGGAATAGAATATGGTGGTTGTGGAGAAGACAAAAAGAAGGAGACAATCTCACATCAACTAGGCGTATCAATGGGCTATGGAGATGCCCATCAATAGATATGAATGTGAGTGAGTAGGGATTTCCATGCAACAGATGCACTAGAGCTATATGTGTATGAAAGCTCAGAAGAAACTAAGTGGGTGTGCATCCAACTCGCTTGCTCACGAAGACCTAGGGCAATATGAGGAAGCCCATCATTGGAATATACAAGCCAAGTTCTATAATGAAAAATTCCCACTAGTATATGAAAGTGACAATATAGGAGACTCTCTATCATGAAGATCATGGTGGTACTTTGAAGCACAAGTGTGGAAAAAGGATAGTAACATTGTCCCTTCTCTATTTTCTCTCATTTTTTTAATTTTTTTTGGTGGGCTTCTTTGGCCTCTTTTTTATTTGGGCTTCTTTGGCCTCTTCTATTTTTCATAAAGTCCGGAGACTCATCCCGACTTGTGAGGGAATCATAGCTTCCATCATCCTTTCCTCACATGGGACAATGCTCTAATAATGATGATCATCACACTTTTATTTACTTACAACTCAACAATTACAACTCGATACTAGAACAAATTTATGACTCTATATGAATGCCTCCGGCGGTGTATCGGTATGTGCAATGACTCAAGAGTGACATGTATAAAAATTATGAATGGTGGCTTCGCCAACAATACTGTGTCAACTACATGATCATTCAAAGCAATATTACAATGATGAAGCGCGTCATAATAAATGAAATGGTGGAAAGTTTGTTGGGGAACGTGGTAATTTAAAAAAATTCCTACGATCATGCAAGATCTATCTAGGTGATGCATAGCAACGAGAGGGGAGAGTGTGTCCACGTACCCTCATAGAACGAAAGCGGAAGCGTTTCAATAATGCGGTTGATGTAGTCGAACTTCTTCGCGATCCAACCGATCAAGTACCGAACGTACGGCACCTCTGCATTCAGCACACGTTCAGCTCGATGATGTCCCATGAACTCTTGATTCAGTTGAGGTCGAGGGAGAGTTCCATCAGCACGACGGCGTGGTGATGGTGATGATGAAGTTACCGGCGCAGGGCTTTGTCTAAGCACTACTGCGATATGAATGAGGTGTTTAACTATGGAGGGGGCACCGCACACGGCTAAGAGATTGTCTCTGGTGCTATTGGGGTGCCCCTGGTCACGTATATAAAGGAGGGAGGGAGAGAGGAGGCCGACCAGGTTGGGCGCGCCAGGGGGAGTCCTACTTGGACTCCTAGTCCAAGTACGATTCGCCCTCCCCCCTTTTCCTTTCTTCCACCGGAGGGAAAGGGAAGGGAGGGAGAGGGAGAAGGAAAGAGGGGGGCCGCCCCCCTCCCCTAGTCCAATTCGGTTTGGGCAAGGGGAGGGCGCGCCCCTCCCTTGTGGCTTATCTCCACTCCGCCAATAAGGCCCAATAGGCCCATTACTTCTCCGGGGGGTTCCGGTAACCTCCCGGTACTCCGGAAAAATGCCCGAACCAATCAGAACCATTTCGATGTCCAAATGCAACCTTCCAATATATGAATCTTTATGTCTCGGCCATTTCAAAACTCATCGTCACGTCCGTGATCTCATCCGGGACTCTGAACAAACTTCGATCATCAAATCACATAACTCATAATACAAATTGTCATCAAACGTTAAGCGTGCGGACCCTACGGGTTCGAGAACTATGTAGACATGACCGAGACATATCTCTGGTCAATAACCAATAGCGGAACCTAGATGATCATATTGGCTCCTACATATTCTACAAAGATCTTTATCCGTCAAACCGCATAACAACATACGTTGTTCCCTTTGTCATCGGTATGTTACTTGCTCGAGATTCGATCATCGGTATCATCATACCTAGTTCAATATCGTTACCAGCAAGTCTCTTTAATCGTTCCGTAATACTTCATCCTGCAACTAACTCATTAGTCACAATGCTTGCAAGGCTTATAGTGATGAGTATTACCAAGAGGGCCCAGAGATACCTCTCCGAAACACGGAGTGACAAATCCTAATCTCGATCTATGACAACCCAACAAACACCTTCAGAGACACCTGTAGAGCATCTTTATAATCACCCATTTATGTTGTGACATTTGATAGCACACAAGGTGTTCCTTCGGTATACAGGAGTTGTATAATCTCATAGTCTGAGGAACATGTATAAGTCATGAAGAAAGTTGTAGCAATGAAACTGTAACGATCATAATGCTAAGCTAACGGATGGGTCAGGTCCATCACATCATTCTCCTAATAATGTGATCCCGTTTATCAAATGAGAACACATGTCTATGGTTAGGAAACATAACCATCTTTGATTGACGAGCTAGTCAAGTAGAGGCATACTAGGGACAATATGTTTTGTCTATGTATTCACACATGTACTAAGTTTCCAGTTAATACAATTCTAGCATGAATAATAAATATTTATCATGAAATAAAGAAATAAATAATAACTTTATTATTGCCTCTAGGGCATATTTCCTTCAGTCTCCCACTTGCATTAGAGTTAGTAATCTAGTTCACATCGCCATGTGATTTAACATCAATAGTTCACATATGTATGTGATTAACACCCATAGTTCACATCGCCATGTGACCAACAACCAAAGGGTTTACTAGAGTCAATAATCTAGCTCACACTGTTATGTAATTAACACCCAAAGAGTACTAAGGTGTGATCATGTTTTGCTTGTGAGAGAAATTTAGTCAATGGGTATGTCACATTCAGAGTCGTATGTATTTTGCAAATATTCTATGTCAACAATGCTCTGCATAGAGCTACTCTAGCTAATTCCTCCCACTTTCAATATGTATCCAGATTGAGACTTAGAGTCATCTGGATCGATGTAAAAGCTTGCATCGACATAACTCTTTACGATGAACTCTTTATCACCCCCATCACTGAGAAACATTTCCTTAGTCCTCACTAAGGATAATTTTGATCGTTGTCCAGTGATCTACTCTTAGATCACTATTGTACCCCCTTGCCAAACTCATGGCAAGGTACACTATAGGTCTGGTACACAGCACAACATACTTTATAGAACCTATGATTGTGGCATAGGGAATGACTTTCATTCTCTTTCTATCTTCTGCCATGGTCGAGCTTTGAGTCTTACTTAACTTTATACCTTGTAATACAGACAAGAACTCCTTCTTTGACTGATCCATTTTGAACTCTTTCAAAAACTCGTCAAGGTATTTACTCATTGAAAAATCTTATCAAGCGTCTTGATCCATCACTATAGATCTTGATGCCCAATATGTAAGCAGCTTCACCGAGGTCTTTTATTGAAAAATTCTTATTCAAGTATCCCTTTATGCTATCCAGATATTCTATATCATTTCCAATCAATAATATTTCATCCACATATAACATTAGAAATGCTACAAATCCCCCACTCACTTTCTTGTAAATACAGGCTTCTCCAAAAATCTGTATAAAACCACATGCTTTGATCACACTATCAAAGCGTTTGTTCCATCTCCGAGAGGCTTGCACCAGTCCGTAAATGGATCGCTGGAGCTTGCACACTTTGTTGGCACCTTTTGGATCGGCAAAACCTTCCGGTTGCATCATGTACAACTCTTCTTCCAGAAATCCATTCAGGAATGCAGTTTTTACATCCATTTGTCAAATTTCATAATCATAAAATGCAGCAATTGCTAGCATGATTCAGATAGACTTAAGCATCACTACGGGTGAGAAAGTCTCATTGTAGTCAACTCCTTGAACTTGTTAAAAACTTTTCGCAACAAGTCGAGCTTTGTAAACAGTAACATTACTGTCTGCGCCGGTCTTCTTATTAAAGATCCACTTATTTTCTATGGCTTGCCGATCATCGGGCAAGTCCACCAAAGTCCACACTTTGTTCTCATATATGGATCCCATCTCAGATTTCATGGCCTCAAGCCATTTCGTGGAATCTCGGCACATTGTCGCTTCCTCATAGTTCATAGGTTCATCATGGTCTAGTAACATGACTTCCAAAACAGGATTACCATACCACTCTGGTGCGGATCTTACTCTGGAAGACCTACGAGGTTCGCTAGTAACTTGATCTGAAGCTTCATGATCATCATCATTAGCTTCCTCACTAATTGGTGTAGTAATCACGGGAACTGATTTCTGTAATGAACTACTTTCCAATAAGGGAGAAGGTACAATTACCTCATCAAGTTCTACTTTCCTCCCGCTCACTTCTTTCGAGAGAAACTCCTTCTCTAGAAAGGATCCATTTTTAGCAATGAATATCTTTCCTTCGGATCTTGTGATAGAAGGTGTACCCAACAGTTTCCTAGGGTATTCTATGAAGACGCACTTCTCTGATTTGGGTTCGAGCTTATCAGGTTGAAGCTTTTTCACATAAGCATCGCAACCCCAAACTTTAAGAACCGACAACTTTTGTTTCTTGCCAAACCACAGTTCATAAGGTGTCGTCTCAACGGATTTTGATGGTGCCCTATTTAAAGTGAATGCAGCTGTCTCTAATGCATAACCCCAAAATGATAGTGGTAAACTAGTAAGAGACATCATAGATCGCACCATATCCAATAAAGTGTGGTTACGACATTCGAACACACCATTACGCTGTGGTGTTCCAGGTGGTGTGAGCTGTGAAACTATTCCACATTGTTTTAAATGAAAGCCAAACTCGTAACTCAAATATTCTCCTCCACGATCAGATTGTAGAAACTTTTTATTTTCTTGTTACGATGATTCTCCACTTCACTCTGAAATTCTTTGACCTTTTCAAATGTTTCAGACTTGTGTTTCATTAAGTAGATATACCCATATCTGCTCAAATCATCTGTGAAGGTTAGAAAATAATGATACCTGCCACGAGCAACAACACTCATTGGACCGCATACATTGGTATGTATTATTTCCAATAAGTCACTAGCTCGTTCCATTGTTCCAGAGAACGGAGTTTTAGTCATCTTGCCTATAAGGCACGGTTCGCAAGCATCAAATGATTCATAATCAAGTGATTCCAAAAGTCCATCAGCATGGAGTTTCTTCATGCGCTTTACACTGATATGACCCAAACGGCGGTGCCACAAATAAGTTGCACTATCATTATCAACTTTGCATCTTTTGGCATCAATACTATGAATATGTGTATTACCACGATCGAGATTAAATAAACCATCAACATTGGGTGTATGACCATAAAAGGTTTTATTCATGTAAATAGAATAACAATTATTCTCTGTCTTAAATGAATAACTGTATTGCAATTAACACGATCTAATCATATTCATGCTCAACGCAAACACCAAATAACATTTATGTAGGTTCAACACTAATCTCGAAAGTATAGGGAGTGTGCGATGATGATCATATCAATCTTGGAACCACTTACAACATATACATCATCACTTCATCCTTAACTAGTCTCTATTTATCCTGTAACTCTTGTTTCGAGTTACTAATCTTAGCAACCAAACAAGTATCGAATACCCAGGGGTTACTATGAACACTAGCAAGGTACACATCAATAACTTGTATATCAAATATACCTTTTGTTCACTTTGCCATCCCTCTTTTCCACCAAATATTTGGGGTAATTCCATTTCCAGTGACCATTTCCTTTGCAGTAGAAGCACTCAGTTTTAGGCTTAGGTCCAGCTTTGGGCTTCTTCACGGGAGTGACAACTTGCTTGCCATTCTTCTTGAAGTTTCTTTTCTTTCCCTTTGCCCTTTTCTTGAAACTAGTGGTCTTGTTTAATCATCAACACTTGATGTTCTTTCTTGATTTCTACCTTCATTGATTTCAGCATCACGAAGAGCTCGGGAATCATTTTCATCATCCCTTGCATATTATAGTTCATCACGTAGTTCCAGTAACTTGGTGATGGTGACTAGAGAAATTTGTCAATCACTATCTTATCTGGAAGATTAACTCCCACTTGATTCAAGTGATTGTAGTACCCAGACATTCTGAGTGCATGCTCACTAATTGAGCAATTCTCCTCCATCTTTTAGGCAAAGTACTTGTTAGAGGTCTCACATCTCTTGTCAAGGGCATGAGTCTGAAATACCAATTTCAGCTCTTGGAACATCTCATATGCTCCGTGACGTTTCAAAACATTTTTGAAGTCCCAGTTCTAAGCCATAAAGCATGGTGCACTAAACTATCAAGTAGTCATCATATTGAGCTAGCCAAACGTTCATAATGTCTGCATTTGCTCCTACAATAGGTCTGTCACCTAGCAGTGCATCGAGGACATAATTCTTCTATGCAGCAATGAGGATAAACCTCAGATCACGGACCCAGTCCGCGTCATTGCTACTATCATCTTTCAACTTAGTTTTCTCTAGGAACACATATAAAAAACATAGGGAAGCTATAACGCGGGCTATTGATCTACAACATAATTTGAAAAATACTATCAGGACTAAGTTCATGATAAAATAAAGTTCAATTAATCATATTACTTAAGAACTCCCACTTAGATAGACATCCCTCTAGTCATCTAAATGATCACGTGATCCAAATGAACTAAACCATGTTCGATCACCACGTGAGATGGAGTAGTTTTCAATGGTGAACATCTCTATGTTGATCATATCTACTATATGATTCACGCTCGACCTTTCGGTCTCCAGTGTTTCGAGGCCATATCTGCATATGCTAGGCTCGTCAAGTTTAACCCAAGTATTCTGTATGTGCAAAACTGGCTTGCACCCGTTGTATGTGAACGTAGAGCCTATCACACCCGATCATCACGTGGTGTCTCAGCAGGAAGAACTGTCGCAACGGTGCATACTCAGGGAGAACACTTATACCTTGAAATTTAGTAAGGGATCATCTTATAATGCTACCGCCGTACTAAGCAAAATAAGATGCATAAAAGATAAACATCACACGCAATCAAAATATGTTTCATGATATGGCCATCATCATCTTGTGCTCATGATCTCCATCACCGAAGCATCGCCATGATCTCCATCGACACCGGCGCGACACCTTGATCTCCATCGTAGCATCATTGTCGCCTCACCAACTATTGTTACTATGACTATCGCTACTGCTTAGTGATAAAGTAAAACAATTACATGGCTATTGCATTGCATACAATAAAGCGGCAACCATATGTCTCCTGCCAGTTGCAGATAACTTTGTTACAAAACATGATCATCTCATACAACAAGTTATATCACATCATGCCTTGACCATATCACATCATAGTAAGCCCTGCAAAAACAAGTTAGACGTCCTCTACTTTGTTGTTGCAATTTTTACGTGGCTACTACGGGCTTCTAGCAAGAACTGTTCTTATCTACGCATCAAATTCACAATGATTTTTTGCCAAGTGTGTTGTTTTAACCTTCAACAAGGATCGGGCGTAGCCACACTCGATTCAACTAAAGTTGGAGAAACAGACACCCGCCAGCCACCTTTGTGCAAAAGCACGTCGGTAGAACCAGTCTCATGAACGCAGTCATGTAATGTCGGTCCGAGCCGCTTCATCCAACAATACCGCTGAATCAAAGTATGACATGCTGGTAAGCAGTATGACTATTAAGCAGTATGACTATTATTGTCCACAACTCTTTGTGTTCTACTCATGCAAATAACATCTACGCATAGACCTGGTTCGGATGCCACTATTGGGGAACGCGGTAATTTCAAAAAAATTCCTACGATCACGCAAGATCTATCTAGGTGATGCATAGCAACGAGAGGGGAGAGTGTGTCCACGTACCCTCGTAGACCAAAAGTGGAAGCATTTCAATAACGTGGTTGATGTAGTTGAACTTCTTCGTGATTCAACCGATCAAGTACCGAATGTACGGCACCTCCGCATTCAACAAACGTTCAGCTCGATGATGTCCCACGAACTCTTGATCCATTTGAGGTCGAGGAAGAGTTCCATCAGCACGACGGCGTGGTGACGGTGATGCTGAAGTTACTGGCGCAGAGCTTCATCTAAGCACTACGACGATATGACCGAGGTGTGTAACTGTGGAGGGGGGCACCGCACATGGCTAAGAGATTGTCTGTTGTGCTATTGGGGTGCCCCTGGTCACGTATATAAAGGAGGGAGGGAGACAGGAGGTCGGCCAGGTGGCGCGCTCCAGGGGGGAGTCATACTTGGACTCCTAGTTCTAGTAGGATTCGCCCCCCTTCCTTTCTTCCATCGGAGGGAAAGGGAAGGGAGGGAGAGGGAGAAGGAAAGAGGGGGGGCGGGCCCCTTGATGGTGCCATAGACCTAGGGCAGGGTCATAGGCCTGACCTATACGCCCTACCCAAGGTCACTAACCTAGAAGCAAAGACGTTCAAAGAACAACAAAGAGTACCAATTGAAGTCATCGAGTGCAATCCACTCGACCAGTCACTCCACTTGGTACCCCTCCCCCTGATATTACTCGACCAAGATGAAGCCATTTGACTATATGAGAAACCACTCAACCTATAGAAGACCATGAGTCACTCAGGATGGCAACGGTCAGGCATTCACTCCGTAGTCTTAAAGGTCATTAAATGCACTTTATAGCTGGCGTTACCAGTAACACCCTATCTTTATGTACATTGAACCCCTGTAATGGAGGTGGGCTGCGGTCCTAGCGCACTCTATATAAGCCACCCCCTCCTCTGGGACAAGGGTTTGCACCCCCTATAACACACACTCCCATATTCCAGTCGACCGCCTCAGGGCACCGAGACTTAGGGCTTTTACCTCCTCCGAGAGGGGCCTGAACTCGTAAACTCTTGCGTACAATCTCACAGTAGCTAGGACCTTGCCTCCTCATACGTACCCCTATACTTACTGTCAGATTTAGTACCATGATAGTTGGTGCCCACCGTGGGGCAAAATGTCTTAGCGACTTCCGGCGAGGTTGCATTTTCTTCGATCTTCATCAACATGGTTTCCGGCGGCGGTTTGGTCATGGGTCGCGAGTTCCAACTCAGCGCGCTCACTTTCATCGCTGACGACTCCGCCTGGCTCTAGGAAGCCCCCCTCGACGTCGAGGCTCTCCTGATCCGTGGTTTGTCGCACTTCCACACGAGTGCCTGCGGCGTCCTCCTTCGGCAGCCGTCGACCCCATATTAGTCGGTCCTTGCGTTGTCGTCTCACTCTGCTGGACACCGTCGCAAGCGGTCTGGTCGATCGCGGCACCAGCGGTGGGTGAAGCACACGGTGACTCATCAGGCGTTCACCCCCCAAGTCACGGCGATCGAGCCCGACGTATTTCACTGCGGTTCAGTCAACATGTCGACTGATTTCACAGACACATTCTCCGAGAGCAGGAGTTGTGACCCCGCGGCAGAAGTCCTTATGGTTGACTCCCATCGCAGCCCACCTGGTTTTCGTTGCAGCGGCGGCAATGGTGGCGGCGACGGCCCGTCATCCGGCCATGAGGAGTATCAGCCCCAACTTCTCAGCTCGCAGCAGAGAGAGGAGTTGCACCGCCGCAACATGGAGGCTCTCTAGACCCCCATCATAGGGGCAACCACCGAGGCTCGCGCCTTGGAGGCTGTGCGGCTGGCCACGTTGGCTGAGCGCACTCGTTTGGAGAATCTCCAACATTCTCTCGACGAACGTCCCCGTCGACTGATCCCCGAGTCCAGTTGACTTCCACGACAGTTGTTTCCACCAGAAACTCGGGTATTCCGCACACCGATTCAGAATCTTGCAGCTGCTGCGCGTATCGCAGAGTCCATTCAGCCATCCCGTTCAGAGGCTGGAAGAGGCTTGGAACAGATCAGGGCACTGCTCCGAGAAGCAGGAGACCAGAACTCCGCCGTGTCCCAGGTGCGGAACAGAATCCATAGCAGATCAGTAAGGGCAGACACCGTCCAGTCAACACACAGTCCTAGGTCGCCTTTGCAGCGTGGAGATCATGATCACCGCCAAGATCGGCACCTGGGAAGAGCTCATGGAGAGTATGATCGTGAGTACGCCCGCGACAACCACCGTCGAGTGCCTTCGCCCGTTCCGAGGTACGGGTCATACGCGCCCCGGCGGTATGATGATAGGCGTCTGTATGGAAATGACCGCAGAGTTCCAGTCGGGCCCAAAGAGCCTGGCTTCGACGCAAGGTCAGTCCTTGTGCAGGGTTTGGTCGACTGGAACAGAGCATACATAGAAGGGCTGGATAGAGATAGGCTCAGTGGAAGCAGGGTCCATGTTTCCGGCCCGGAGTGTTTCGGGAGAGCCATCAGAGCCGCTGAGATCCCTCATAACTTCAGATTGGCGACTGGCGTCAGTAAGCTCATAGGAGAATCAAAGCCCGACACTTGGCTTGAAGACTACCAAGTGCCTGTGCACATTGGTGGCGGCAGCGATGAGGGGGCCATGAAGCACCTCCCTCTGATGCTTGAAGGTTCTGCCAAGGCCTGGCTGAATCAGTTGGCCCCTAGGAGCATTTTGAGTTGGGATGATTTGGCCCGAGTGTTTACCAGAACATTTGAGGGCACCTGCAAGAGACCTGCTGGTCTACCAGAGTTGCAGCATTGCATGCAGAAACCGAATGAAACCTTGAGAGATTATATCCAGAGATGGATCACTCTGCACCATACAGTTGAGAATGTGTCAGATCACCAAGCAGTCTGTGCCTTTAAGGAAGGCGTTCACTACAGAGAGCTCAATCTGCAGTTCGGTCGGACCAGAGATATGTCCCTAACTCAGATGACGGAGATTGCCACAAAGTACGCTAACGGTGAAGAAGAAGACCGACTCCGGAGTGGTAAGAACAGACCAGTCGCCCAGGACACCGGAGGAGGAAATTCCAGTCGGAAGTAGAAGGGAAAGGCTGAGACAGCAAGTCCTGCTGAGGCAGCAGTGTTGAATCAAGGAAAGTTCAAGGGAAAGCCCAAAGGGCCTTGGATCCCTAAGAAAGTGAAGGACCAAGCAGGAAATGATGTGATGGATTTGTCGTATCATATTCACACCAATAAGGATGAGGAGGGGAACCTGATTCTCCCCAAGCATACGACTCGACAATGTCAACTCCTAATCCAGAGCTTCTGAGAAAGCCAACCCAGTGAAAAGGTCAAAGAGTCCGATAAGGAGGAAGACAAAGGCGATGATGGTGGTTACCCCAATGTTAATGCTACCTTGGTGATTCTTGCTGATCTCGAGAGCAAAATTCGACTGAAGGTCATTAATAGAGAGGTGAACATGGTTGCTCCGGCAACACCAAAGTATTGGAAGTGGTCAAAAAACCCTATTACATTCGACCAGTCCGACCACCCACCACACGTTGCTACCCCTGGGCGGCAAGCGCTGGTGGTCGACCCAGTCGTTGGGGGCACTCGACTGACCAAGGTTCTGATGGATGGTAGCAGTGGTCTGAACATCCTATATGCTGAGGCCCTCAAAGGAATGGGCATTCCAATGTCCAAGCTCAGCGAGAGCAACATGCGATTCCACGGAGTCATCCCAGGAAAGAAAGCTGATTCACTCGGTCAAATCACTCTTGAAGTGGTTTTCGGCGATGAGAAGAATTACTGCAAGAAAAAGTTGACGTTTGGGGTTGTGGATTTCTAGAGTGCCTATCATGCCATTTTGGGCAGACCTGCCTATGCTAGCTTCGTGGCTCAACCATGTTGTGTATACCTCAAGATGAAGATGCCTAGCCCCAGAGGCGTGATAACGGTCTCCGGTAACCGTCAAAGAGCAGAAGACTGTCTTCAGGATGGTGCAAAGATAGCAGATGAGCAGATGGCAGCAGTAGAGTTTCAAGAGTACCAGAAAACTGCAGATCCAAGTGATTTGCTGCGTGCCAAGAGGCCTTCCTCGGAGTCCGCATTTCAGTCGGCCGGTGAGACCAAGCCAGTCCACTTCACCCGACCGACCCCAATGCTGCTCCGACCCATATCTCAACGACACTCAAGAACAAATAGGAAGAAGCGCTCATCCAGTTCCTCCATGAGAACTGGGACATCTTTGCATGGAAGCCATCTGACACGCCAGGTGTACCCAGGGGACTGGCTGAGCACCGTTTGCGAGTCGACCCAAAGGCAAAACCCGTTAAGGAGCATCTCTGTCGGTCCACCGCGGAGAAGAGAAAGGCAATTGGCGAGGAGGTGGCACGGTTTCTGGCCGCTGAGTTCATCCGCGAGATATACCACTCCGAGTGGATCGCCAATGTCGTTATGGTTCCCAAGAAAGATAAATCACTTCGAATGTGTATTGACTTCAAGCACATCAATCGGGCCTACCTGAAAGATCATTTTCCTCTGCCCCGCATCGACCAGATAGTTGACTCAACTACGGGATGTGAACGACTGTCCTTTCTGGATGCTTATTCCGGGTACCATCAGATCCGACTGTATGGACCCGATAAGATAAAGGCAGCTTTCATCACCCCGTTCGGGTGTTTTTGCTATGTTACTATGCCCTTTGGCCTCAAGAATGCTGGTGCCACATTCATGCGCATGATTCAGAAGTGCCTGCTCACTCAAAATAGTTAGAATGTGGAAGCATACATGGATGACATAGTGGTTAAGTCATGCAAAGGTTCCGACCTGCTGACTGACCTCGCTGAAACCTTTGCCAACTTAAGAAGGTATGATATCAAGATCAATCCATCAAAATGCACATTCGGAGTCCCCGACGGAAAGTTACTCGGTTTTCTCATTTTCGAATGAGGGATCGACGTGAATCCAGAGAAGATTGGCACAATCCTCCGAATGAACCGCCCAGTGCGTGTGCATCATGTTCAGAAGCTTATTGGTTGTTTGGCTGCATTGAGTCGATTCATCTCACGTCTCGGTGAAAAGGCACTGCCTCTTTACCAACTAAAGAATAAGTCTAACAAGTTCGAGTGGAATGACGAAGCTAAAGTAGCGTTTGAAGAGCTCAAAGCCCTGCTTTCCACCCAGCCGGTGCTTGCTGCTCCAGTTAGTAAGGAGCCTTTACTGCTTTACATCGCAGCCACGGGACAAGTTGTCAGCATAGTGCTCACAGTCGAGTGGGAAGAAGAAGGCAAAGCCTTCAAAGTTCAGCGCCCTGTGTATTACATTTCAGAAGTCTTAACTCTGTCCAAGCAGAGATACCCTCACTATCAGAAGCTTTGTCAGTGTCAAAAACGGCGGATCTCGGGTAGGGGGTCCCGAACTATGCGTCTAGGCGGATGGTAACAGGAGACAAGGGACACGATGTTTTACCCAGGTTCGGGCCCTCTTGATGGAGGTAAAACCCTACGTCCTACCTGATTAATATTGATGATGTGTATCACAAGAGTGGATCTACCACGAGATCAAGGAGGCTAAACCCTAGAAGCTAGCCTATGGTATGATTGTTGTAATGGAGGTTATGTCCTACGGACTAAAGCCCTCCGGTTTATATAGACACCGGAGAGGGCTAGGGTTACACAGAGTCGGTTACAGTGGTAGGAGATCTACATATCTGTATTGCCAAGCTTGCCTTCCACGCCAAGGAAAGTCCCATCCGGACACGGGACGGAGTCTTCAATCTTGTATCTTCGTAGTCTTGGAGTCCGGCGGACGATGATAGTCCGGCTGTCCGGACACCCCCTAGTACAGGACTCCCTCAGTAGCCCCTGAACCTGGCTTCAATGACGATGAGTCCGGCGCGCATAATGTTCGGCATTGCAAGGCGGGTTCCTCCTTTGAATAATCCAGAGAAGATTGTGAACACCAGGATAGTGTCTGGCTCTGCAAAATAAATTCCACATTCCACCGTAGAGAGAATAATATATACACAAGTTCAATCTGCTGACGTTTTTTGTGGCATGACGTCACACCACTACCAAGCCTTTACTTGAATCATTTTTTATTATACCACCTCAGCGCGTTTAGCGAAGCGGTTTCCTTGGCACGTCTTGTCGAAGCAGAGATCGTGTTCCCCCTTATTCCGGGATTCTCATCAATACGGGCGTGGGTAACCCAACCGCGCCCGTCGCCACGCCTCCTCTATCGAAGGCGAATCCCGAACGGTCACGGGGACGGCTCTTGGTATTCCCCTTCTTTATAACAGGACCAAGGCTCGTTCTTTTCTTCAATCTTCCACCGAATCTTCTCCTTGCTCCAAGTTCCAACACCCAGAGCCCCAGATTCGAGTGCTTCAGACCTTTAACAATGTCCGGCTCCGACCTTCAGGGCCGGTGGGTGCCCTCCTCCGTCACGGAGGAGGACGTGCTAAAGCTGCACGAGGCCAAGTACCTGTCTTACGAGGTTTCGCACAGGCTGCCTGCCGAAGGGCAGGCCATCCCCACCCCGAGCCCGGTGAGTATGTCGTCTTTGTATCCCACCTCCGTCGGGGTTTAGGCTTCCCGACGGATCCTTTTGTGAGAGGGCTCATGTTCTACTATGGGTTGGAATTCTATGACTTGGCTCCGGAGTCCATCCTCCATATCTCCGCATTCATCGTTGTCTGCGAAGCCTTCCTCCGCGTCACCCCCCACTTCGGCCTGTGGCTAAAGACCTTCAATGTGGAGCCGTAGATGGTCGGGGGGCGTCAAGCTGAATGCAGCGGGGCGGCCGTAAGAAGGAGGGCCGATGCCCCGTGGCCTGAGGGCTTCTTCCAAGAGGAGCTCGGCTTATGGCAGCAGGATTGGTTCTATATCACCGCTCCGAGGGGCAGCAGGCAGAAGCCGCCGCCTCCGTTCCGCTCGGGACCTCCACGACCGGTTGATGTCGTGGGTCAACCGAGGGCTCAACTGGGGGCCGTCAAAAGACGTGCCCCTATTGCAGGGCCGGATTCGAGACCTCCAAGCGAGGGAGATCGATCTGGTCGTGGTGATGCAGGTTATGCTAATTAGGCGTCTCCTGCCCTGCAAACGCCGTCCTCTCCGGCTATGGGAGTTCAACCCGAGGGACCACAGATTCTCCAACACTTCATGGGTACGACACCCGTGGAGATGTACAAGTTGTTCTTCGGACCACAAGTGGCGTGTCCGGAATTGACCGAGGATGCCGGCCTAAGCTGCAATCGCCCGGATACCCAAGTAAGTAGCTCCGTGTTCGGACGTACCATTTGTTTGCTTTTCATAATTTGCTTTTTAACCCGCTATCCTCCAACAGGAGTGGATTGTGCAAGCAAAGCTGATAAGGTGTCCGGCCCCCCTCCCAGAGATCGCACCGGAGCCCGTGCTGGTCAGAATGTTGGAGGTTGTGCCTTCAGAAGAAGGTGAGGGGGAGAACAGAGGAGCTACAGCCCCGCCAAAGGGGGCGCTTGAAGAAGGGGGGACCGAGAATCCCTCCCTCCAGGGGGAGAAGAGGACCGCCTACGAAGACCCGGAGGCCAAAGCCCCTAAGCGGGGTAAGAAATCTTCGCTGGAGGATCCTGCGTCCGGGAAGGCCCCGGCCGCACAGTCTTCTCTAAAGAATCAGCCCTCTAGCGAGCCGTGAGTAGGAAAAGGGGAATTCATTAATGAAAAACATCCCTATTTGTGCTTCTGAGGATAACCGAAATTTTTACCTTGTAGTTCGGATCTGCAACCTTCTCAGATGAGCTCGTCTTCGGGGGATCTTCGTCCGGAGATGATTGAGAGCGAGACGCCTTCGTCTGCTGCGCTGTCGGATAGGGCGGACGAGCCTGAAGTGTCGTCACAGAGGGTATCCCCGAGCCCGGCAGAGCCGAAGAGTTCGGCGCCGACTAGTGTTCGGCTGGGGGAGCTGAATGATCTGCTTGAAAGGGCGTCCGTCTCAGAAGATCACCGTGCATTGATGAGCATGGTGATCGGAAGGATTTCGTCCGCCGAAAGCGGATTGCACAATGCCGTCAGGAGTTTGCTGGCGGGGTTTGAGGTACGTAAAAATGACGCGCCTTTTTGATAGTTTTGCACATGAAAGTGCGCCCTGTGTAGATAGTAGCCCCTGAGACTCGGTAGGTTGTCGAAAGCGACAGCGTGCCGAGGATCAAAATCGCAGGTATTGAGTGTCGCCTTTCCTATGCAGGTGGCGGATAGTCCGGGGGCTAGCCGGACTGATGGAGTTGCCGAATTAATGTGGCAACTCGATGTAGCGGATGCGGACATCGCACTAGTCAACAAGCGACTTGACGAGTCGCAAGGTAAATTGATTCTCCTCAGTCACCTATTGAGGGAGCTAAAGCTCACCTCTTACAATATTTATGCTTGACGCAGATGGTGCTGCTGCTGTGGAGAGCCTTCGTGCAGAACTTGCTCAAGCCAAGGAGCAGGCCAGAAGAAGCAACGCGGCCGCCTCGAGGGCGGCCGAGGAGTTAGAAGCCGAAAGGGCTGCACACTGCCGAAGCAGGGAAGAGGTGGCCGAATTGGCCGTTAAATTTAAGGATGCTACCGACCGCAATGAGGCTCTTGAAAAAGAGCGCCTATCGGAGCGAGAAGACCTGGTGAAGGCCACGGCCGAAGCCAAGGATGCCCATTCTGCAATTCGGGCTATGAAGGAGGAGCTACGTCAGGCCAGAGACATTGTGGCTGGCAAGCCTTTTCTGCTACGCCGCAGGTTTACGGATCCAAAGTATGTCCAGCTTGGCCAGCTGTGGGGTCCGGAGGATCCATATATGGACTTAGCGGCGAGTGCGGCAGATGCTGTTGTGCACTTCCGAAGCCAGAAGGATCACAAGACGGAAGAGCTATTTTGGTCTGAATTCCATAGTCCGGATCGTTCACTTTCGCTGACCGATCGGTTGGCCGAATGGGCTGAGCTGAACAGGCTGTCCGGACTTGCCATGACGGATATAGTGGCGCATGTCTGGCCAGAGAGGCCCAAGGCGACGAGCTACTTTGGCTTATTGCAGCAATTTCTTGGGGCGGTGCCGCATATCGAGGAGATGAAGCGGTCGGCCTGCATAGAGGGTGCGCGGATGGCCCTTGCCCGTGTGAAGGCACATTGGACAGAGATGGATGCCGCCGCTGTAGCAACCCAGGGTTCGGACGGAAGTCGGTTACCCGCCGAGCACTATTTTGGGGAAGTTATGCGTTTTGCTCGTGTAATAGAGTCGCAGTGCTAAAAAAATGTCACGTTCAAATGAATGTTTGTAAAACAATGGTTATGATGTAATCGCTTTTTATACTTGTGCGTTCCAAGTATTGAAATATCTCATATGCGGCCGTTTATGTATACATGTGTATAACCTGAAAGATGGCAGTCTTCGGCTTTAGCCCCCACGCACAAGGTGCGGGGGTGTTCGCAAAAATAGCGCATTTTCACACTTAATCCGATGTCTCGGTCCTGTTGAGGAGGTGGTAGCGTAGCAAACGAGGCAATCCGGACTATGATGCTTTATCACTTTCACTTAGCCATTGGAGTTCGAGGGTGGGGTTACGATATAGCCCCTGGGGGCACCGCGCTCTCCGAATTCGGGGCGCGTGTGTGCCTGACCGGGAAACGGCCCTTCGTCAAAGCGGGGGAATTCTAAACATTCCGGTTGTCGATCGGGTGGTTGACCAGTCTCTCGCTGTATCATGACAATCAGTTTTCGGCTTTCTCTACTGAGGTGCTCGCCCAGCCGAACTGGGGCACAATCGCAGTAGTTCTCCTGGTGCCGCGTTAGCCGATGATACGGAACGTAATGCAGCAAAACACAGGAGCCGGGCAAACCCAACATTTGACCAAAGACATGATTCGGAGCTGATGCATATAAGGCCTAACTCGAGACGCCGAACACTCCCTAAGGTGTTTGGTCTTTATAATAATGGGCAGAACAATGCCCTAAGCCCCTAGTGTCCAGGCACGGGCAAGGTCATCTGACGCGGCCGATGCCAAAACGTCAGGCTCCACACTGGTTATAATGAGAAGCCAGGGGATTATAGCAACAAGAGACAGTAAAAAAGGTTCACACAGGGTCTTAATCTGAAAATAATCCTTGCCACAGCACGTCTACGCCTGTGTCTCCGTTGTGCCGTTATCCTGGACGGGTGTGCACGTTGTTCATCTGTAAAAAGAGAGGAACTTAGTTTGAAAGAAAATCGTGCGAAAAAAGGTATATGAAAAATATTAATAAGTAAAGCGGAGTCTATATTAGCTCGTTGTTTCTTATACGCTCAGCCCCTTGTGATGGGGCGTGCGGCTAGGGAGCCCCTAGCTTATTTGTGCCGGACTTGTCTAGCCGTGTCCGGGGTCTTTACATGACCCTCGTAATGAAATGATGCCACGTGGACCGGGCATTTTAAGTGTAAGAGACGCGTAATGTGGTATGGCGTTGAAGCGGATAAAAGCTTCACGTCCCAATAGTGCTTGATAGCCACTTTCGAATGGGGTGACATGAAAAATTAGTTTTTCGCGTCGGAAGTTGTTCGGTGACCCGAACACAACTTCTAGTAATAAGGAGCCCGTGCACTTGGCGTAAGGGCCTGGCGTTACTCCTTTAAAGGAGGTGCGGCTATGTCGAATTTTAGTAAGGTCTATCCCCAACTTGCGGGTTGTGTTTGGATATAGCAGGTTTAAATCGCTGCCTCCGTCCATCAGGACTTGTGTAAATTGTAGTCCGTCGATTATAGGATCCAAAATCAGAGCAGTCCATCCTGCATTCCGAATGCTTCTATAGTAATCCAGGTGGTCGAAAGTGATTGGTTTTGACATCCAATCTCGAGGTTCCGCTGGGGTGGACCGTGCGAGACCCATCTTAGCGGGTGCCGCATTGTTTTTCCGTATCATCACATGAAGTGAGTTTACTGCTTTGACTTCCTGTGGGAAAGTCTTTTGTTTTCTGGTGCTCTACTGGTAGGGTTTGTCATCATCTTCGCTTGATGCGTCGAGCCCCTTGTGTTCGGCATTTAGTCGGCCGGACTGTTTGAAAACCCAACAATCTCGGTGGGTGTGGTTTGCAGGCCTTCCAGGGGTACTGTGGATTTGACATATCCGATCCAAAATTTTGTTTAAGTTGGATAGTTCATCACTGTTATCCTTAAGAGGCAGTGTTTTGTTGTTTGGCCGCGAGCTTTTGAATCCGGCGTTGGCTGCCGTATTCTTTGGGCTTTTTTCTTTATTCCGGCGTTGATCCTTTCTGCGCCGTGACTTTCCGTTTCCATCTCTACTCTCGGATGTACTCGGGTCGCTGGTGCTGCATCTTGCTAGCCAGCTATCCCCCCCCCCCCCCCCCGCGCGCAAAAGCGGGTCATGAGGCTTGTTAGCGCGGACATTGTCCTCGGCTTCTCTTGGCCGAGGTGTCTGGCAAGCCATTCGTCTCGGACGTTGTGTTTAAAAGCTGCTAAGGCTTCGGCGTCCGGACAGTCGACTATTTGGTTCTTTTAGTAAGGAACCTATTCCAGAATTTGCGCGCTGACTCTCCGGGTTGTTGAGTTATATGACTTAGATCATCTGCATCCGGAGGGCGGACATAAGTCCCTTGAAAATTTGCTCTAAACGCGTCCTCGAGCTCTTCCCAACTTCCAACAGTGTTTTCTGGGAGGCTTTTGAGCCAGTGCCGAGCTGGCCCTTTGAGCTTGAGGGGTAGATATTTTATGGAGTGGAGATCATCTCCTCTAGCCATATGTATGTGTAGTATGTAATCCTCTATCAAGACTCCAGGGTCTGTTGTTCCGTCGTAAGCCTCTATGTTTATGGGTTTAAACCCTGCTGGGAATTCATGGTCCAGCACCTCATTGATGAAACATAGTGGGTGTGCGGCGCCCCTGTATTTGGGTGTGTCGTTGTCTTCGAACACTTGACGTGTTGTGCTGCTTCCTGGGGCCCTCTTTTTTGGCCCGTAAATGGACCTGGCTGGGCCATCTATTTTCCCTGGGTCATGAGTCGGCTTATGTGCGGCGCCGCTTGTAGATTTTGGCCTGGCATCTGGTCGTCTATCCGGCCAGGCGGCCTCTTTGTTTTTTGACTGTGAGGGCTCTATGGCTTCCTCGTCAAACTCTGGCAGCAGCTTGTGCTTCGGATAGCTCTTTGATTGGTGGTCATTGCCATATTTGTCTGCGGTCTTGAGTACTTTGCTCCACCTCATTCTGAGTATGTCTTCCGCTGTTTTGAGCTTCCATTTTTCCTTCTTCAAGCTTCTTGCGGTGGCGACGAGTCTTCCGTGAAGGTTTTTATGCTCCGGTGATATGTCCGGCGTGAGGTCGTCCGGACTGTTGGTTTCGCCGGGATTGGATTGATTATCCGATTCGTCCTGTTTGGGTGGTTGCTTGGTTGCATGTTCGTCGTCCACCGATTTGTCCTGCTCTAACGCTGGGTCATTGGGAATGCTGTCTTTGCCGAGGCGGGGCTTAGGGAGGCGCTTGCGTCGCCGTTTTGGTTGTTTATCGGCGGGGTTATCCTTTGCCGCGCCCCGTTGTTCCTCGTCGTCGCTTCCTTTTGGGGTATCCACCATATATACTTATCATGCTGGGGTGGTCTTCCAGTGCCCTGTAGGCGCTGGTTCCTGTTCGTCTCCGGCATCGTCGTCCATACCGTCGATGTCTTCGGAGTCGTAGTCTAGCATGTCGGTTAGATCGTCGACAGTGGCTACAAAGTGGGTGGTGGGTGGGCTCTGAATTTCTTCGTCGTCCGCATCCCAACCATCCTGGCCATAGTCCGGCCAGGTCTCTCCGGATAGCGAGAGATGCTTTAGCGAATTTAGGATGTCGCCAAAAGGCGAGTGCTGAAAGATGTCCGCCGCGGTGAACTCCATGATCGGCGCCCAATCGGATTCGATTGGCAGAGGCGCCGGAGGTTCGGAGTCCGGCAGGGAGTCCGGCACCTCGGAGTCACGAGCTTTATGGGGGACAAGGTCAGAGTTCGGCTCCATCGCCGCGGAAGTTGCAGCCCCCGAGATGGTGTCCAGCCACCGGTCCTCGATCTGGGTGATCGGCTCCGGACTGAAGGCCGGAGCGGATTCGTGTGCGGCCACCAAGGCACTGTCTGGCGGCAGAGCTAAATCATGCCCATCGTGACAGCGCGGCACGCTCGGCTGTGGCTCGAGTCCGTCGAAGATCAAGTCTCCGCGGATGTCGGCCGTGAAGTTTAGCCTTCCGAACCAGACCTGATGGCCAGGGGCGTAGCTTTCGGTCTGCTCTAGATGGCCAAGTGAGTTGGCCCGCAGTGCGAAGCCGCCGAATACGAAGATCTGTCCGGGGAGAAAAGTCTCACCCTGGACGACGTTGCTGATTGAAGAAGCCATCGAGCCTATCGGTGACGACATAGAGGAACTCTCAATGAAAGCACCAATGTCGGTGTCAAAACCGGCGGATCTCGGGTAGGGGGTCCCGAACTGTACGTCTAGGTGGATGGTAACAGGAGACAAGGGACACAATGTTTTACCCAAGTTCGGGCCCTCTTGATGGAGGTAAAACCCTACTTCCTGCTTGATTAATATTGATGATGTGTATTACAAGAGTGGATCTACCACGAGATCAAGGAGGCTAAACCCTAGAAGCTAGCCTATGGTATGATTGTTGTAATGAAGGTTATGTCCTACGGACTAAAGCCCTCCGGTTTATATAGACACCGGAGAGGGCTAGGGTTACACAGAGTCGGTTACAATGGTAGGAGATCTACATATCCGTATTGCCAAGCTTGCCTTCCACACCAAGGAAAGTCCCATCCGGACACGGGACGGAGTCTTCAATCTTGTATCTTCGTAGTCTTGGAGTCCGGCGGACAATGATAGTCCGGCTGTCCGGACACCCCCTAGTCCAGGACTCCCTCAAGCTTGTTTATGGGATTTACCTGACCACGAAGAAGGTTGCACACTATTTCTCTGATCACTCACTTTCAGTCGTCAGCGACGCTCCATTGTTAGAAATTCTGAATAACAGAGATGCAACTGGTCGAGTGGCATAGTGGGTGATTAAACTTCTTCCTTTAGACATCAAGTTTGAGGCAAAGAAGGCCATCAAGTCTCAAGCAATTGCAGATTTCCTTGCAGAGTGGACAGAACAACAACAACCGACTCGGATTCAGTCGGAACATTGGACCATGTTCTTTGATGGATCCAACATGTTGAATGGCTCTGGTGCAGGAGTGGTTTCAGTGTCCCCATGAGGGGACAAGCTTAGTTATGTCCTCCAAATTCACTTTGATTCTTCAAACAATGAAGCTGAGTATGAGGAACTATTGTATGGGTTCTGTATGGCCATTTCACTCGGTGTCCGGCGCTTGATGGTCTATGGCGACTCAGACTTAGTGGTTAATCAAGTAATGAAGGAATGGGCGTCAGGAGTCCCGCAATGACAGGTTATTGCAATGCAGTGAGAAAGCTAGAGAAGAAGTTTGAGGGGTTAGAGCTCCACCACATACCCCGAATCAAGAATCAAGCTGCTGATGATGTGGCGAAGATAGGTTCCACTCGGAAGCCTATCCCCAGCAATGTGTTCTTGGATCATCTCCATACCCCATCAGTACAAGAAGATCCCTTCAAGGAAGAGCCCCCGCAACCAATAAGTTCAACCGACCCAACTGAGATTGAGGTTCCAGCCGTGGTCGACTTGATCATGGAAGTCTTGGTGGTCACGCTCGATTGGACGGCACCTTACATCGCGTACATTCTCAGGCACGAGCTCCCAAAGGATGAGGATGAAGCTCACCAGATAGTCCGTCAATCCAAAGCCTTCATAGTGATAAAAGGACAGCTTTACAGAGAAAGTGTCACAGGAGTGGCTCAGTGCTGCATCACCTCGGAAGAAGGTCGAATGATCCTAAATGACATCCACTCGGGGACCTGTGGTCACCAAGCGTCCTCTCTGACCATCGTGTCCAAAGCATATCGAGCGGGATTCTACTGGGCGCGAGCAAATGAGATGGCAAAGGATATAGTTGACAAGTGCGCAGGTTGCCAATTCTACTCCAACATGTCCCACAAGCCTGTGTCTGCCTTGAAGACTATTCCACTTGTCTGGCCATTTGCAGTCTGGGGATTCGATATGGTTGGACCCTTCAAGACCGGCAGAAGTGGTTTCACCCATTTGCTTGTAGCGGTCGACAAGTTCACCAAGTGGATCGAAGCCAAGCCCATCAAAAACCTTGACGCACGCACTTCAGTCATTTTCATCAAGGAGTTGATATTCAGTTATGGAGTTCCTCACAACATTATCACAGATAACGGCTCCAACTTTGATTCTGATGAGTTCAATATGTTCTATGCGTCCCAAGGCTCTCGGGTCAACTATGCGTCCGTTGCACATCCGCAGTCGAATGGGCAAGCAGAAAGGGCGAATGGTTTGATCTTTCAAGGGTTAAAACCCCGACTGATGCGTGACCTCAAGCACGCTGCTCGAGCTTGGGTGACTGGATTACCATCTGTCCTATGGGGGCTGAGAACGACGCCGAACCGGTCGACTGACCGAACCCCTTTCTTCCTAGTGTACGACGCTGAGGCTGTGCTTCCGAGTGACTTGCTGCACAATGCCCTCCGAGTGGAACTCTTCTTAGAAGCTGAAGCAGAGCAGGCACACGAAGACGCAGTCGATCTCCTGGAAGACGAACACGAGATGGATTTGATTCGGTCGACCATCTATCAGCAAGATCTGCGTCAATTCCATGCTCGCAATGTCAGAGGTCGAGCATTTCAGGAAGGAAACCTTGTGCTCCGAGTGGATCAGAAACGGCCTCACAAGCTTGCTCCGGCCTGGGAAGGTCCTTCCATCATCACCAAGGTGCTTCACTGTCACGCCCAATATGCGACCCTATCCAAAAGGAACTCGAAGGTCCCACCAAGGATAGACCCGCATATTGAAACACTTTTGCAAGGTGGATATCATTACATCAACATTACATAATAGGTAGGGATACATACATAAGGCATACAATGCCACACGAATACAACATCCTCTTACATAAGAGCACCATCCGACTATGGATGAAACAGAAACAGAAGCTCAAACGACATCCACCTTGCTAGCCCAGGCTGCCGACCTGGAACCTATCCCCTGATCGAATAAGAAGCAGAAGAAGAACTCCAAACAATCAAACATCGCTCTCGCGTCATGATAATCGCATAACCTGTACCTGCAACTGTTATTGTAGTAATCTGTGAGCCACGAGGACTCAGCAATCCCATTACCATGGGTATCACGACTAGCAAAGCTTAATGGGAAAGGAAGGGGTAAAGTGGTGAGGTTGCAGCAGCGACTAAGCATATATGGTGGCTAACATACGCAAATGAGAGCGAGAAGAGAACAAAGGGAACGGTCGTGAAGCTAGCAACGATCAAGAAGTGATCCTGAACTCCTACTTACGTCAAAAATAACCCAAAGACCGTGTTCACTTCTCGGACTCCGCCGAGAAGAGACCATCACGGCTACACACTCGGTTGATGCATTTTAATTCAGATCTGGTGTCAAGTTATCTACAACCGGACATTAACAAATTCCCATCTGCCACATATCCGCGGGCACGGCTCTCGAAAGTTTATACCCTGCAGGGGTGTCCCAACTTAGCCCATGATAAGCTCTCGCGATCAACGAAGGATATTCCTTCTCCCAGGAAGACCCGATCAGTCTCGGAATCCCGGTTTACAAGACATTTCGACAATGGTAAAACAAGAACAGCAAGACCGCCCGATGCGCCGACAATCCCGATAGGAGCTGCACATATCTCATTCTCAGGGCAACACCGGATAAGCTAAGCGTACAGGTACCGACGTAACCCAAGTTGCCAAGGGATGGTCCCGCACGGTGCTCTAGTTTGGACCAACACTTAGACAAGCATTGGCCCGGGGGGGGGGCTATAATAAAGATGACCCTTGGGTTAATTACTCCCAAGGGAAAAGTAGGTGGTAATGAGGCAAATGGTAAAACCAAGGTTGGGCCTTGCTGGAGGAGTTTTATTCAAAGCGAACTGTAAAGGGGGGCCCATAAATCACCCGACCGCGTAAGGAACGCAAAATCCGGGAACATAATACCGGTATGACGGAAACTAGGGCGGCAAGAGTGGAACAAAACACCAGGCATAAGGCCGAGCCTTCCACCCTTTACCAAGTATATAGATGCATTAATTAAATAAGAGATATTGTGATATCCCAACATAACCCTGTCCACCATGGAGCAATCTTCAACTTCACCTGCAACTAACAACGCTATAAGAGGGGCTGAGCAAAGCGGTAACATAGCCGAACAACGGTTTGCTAGGAAGGGTGTCAAAGGTTAGAGGTTCATGGCAATTTGGGAGGCTTCAAGAGCAAATGATAGGAAGCGCAGCATAGCGATAGAACGAAGCAACTAGCATAGCAATGATAGTAGTGAGATCCAGGGTAGCAGTCATCTTGCCTAAAATCCCGCAAGGAAGAAGAACGAGTCCATGAAGAAGATGAAGCCACGTAGACGAACCAAGCGTAGACGAACGAATCCTCACGATCGCAACGAAATGGGAACTATCGAGAAGAAGCACACAACATGGTAAACACACCACACATAGACAAGACATGATGCACAACAAGCATGATGCATGACAAAGCTACATGAAGCTACTCATGGCAAGAGACGATGCAAACAAGAGCAACACATCAAAGCAAGTTTAAATGAGGCCGGGAACAACATATAACAATTCTGGTAAGTCCTCATATCCAAATTTGGAAATTGGTCCAGAACTGAATAAAACTTAAGTTCAAGTAGTTAAACATCAAGTTAAGATGCACCAAGATGATCTACACGAAATTCTAGTCAGGTTACATATAAAGTTCATTTAGTTCGGAGCTACGGCCTAGAAGATATGAACAAAACAAGTTAAACATGGCATTGATGCAAAATGCATACAAACATCAAGCAAACACCTCAAAACAAGGATGCAACATGATAATATGAAACTGCATGCAAAATCAAGCTAGTTTCATATAGATCACACTCAAAACGGAGCAACGGTTCAACACCTGCACTCTATACAAGATATGACAACAATCTGTCCAAAACAGTAACTAGGCATATTACAAGCACCAAAACAACAAGCTACAACACCCCAACATAAGAAAAAAAGGCATGAGCATGAAGTACAGGTAAAGGATGACAAAACATGAACACTGAGCTATCTCCAGAAAACACTAGAACATGCTCAAAAGGACATGTCAAGATTGCAAATAATAACAGTTTCAGACTTAGCAGAAAATAACATCAGGTTGCAATGTTTAGAGCTATCAAACGACATGTTACAGGAACTTATCATGGCAAAAAAAGGCATGTCATGAGTCTACTAATTGCATATAACAAAAGTCTCTTACTGACCATGAGCTAAAAAGGCACAAAAGATATGATGGCACCCATGTAAACATGGCTAGTTATATGACAGATTCATACATGGCAGGAACAACAATAAGTTGGCATGTTGGTGAGCTTGAACCACTCACCACAGAGCAATACATGGCATGACAAGGCAACCAACAGTAAGAATACATGTTTATGGAGCTAATCATGGCAATAGCAAGTTCATAGGGTGCATGAATCACTAGCAACAATCATGGCAACATTGAACTTAATGTTAACAGGCTGACAGCAACATTATTTAGCAAGTATGGAGCAAGATAACAACAATCTACAGCAGGCTATAAATGCAACCAGGGGCATGAATGGATAGAGCATGACATGTATAACAAAACATCCTTATTGAACATCTCCAGATTATGCATGGAATGACTTGTAGCAGCAGGTTTACATATCATCAAAATATAACAGAATCAGACTAGCAAAACAGTAACAGCAAGTACCCTACTTAACAAGCTTGATGCACTCAGTACAAGACTGACAAAAATACATGGATTGCACCCCTGTAAAGATGGCATTTCATACTTCAAAACACATGTAGAGCTCATGCTCATAGGATGCACACATCAAATGCAACAAAAATGACAAATCATCAAGTTATAACAGTTTCAGCAGATTAACATCATATAGCACTCTTGCAACGATGATTCAGGCATCAAGAATGACTCAAATGAAATGATGCAATGGAATGAAATGAAGTACTCGTCGAGACGAACAATATGACATATTACACGCACGAAACGAAGCAGTAAGCAGGAAGTATGATGCGATGAACATGGCATGACAATGCAAACATTTCGGGACTTGGGGAAATTTCGGGGTCAACCTCTTTTGGATCTCAGATCTGGATCGGCCGGAGCGGATCCCGAGGTTCGCCGACATCTCGCCGGATAACACTCCGGAGAGGGAGAGGACGATGGCCGGAGGAGTCGGAGAGGGGCGGAGGAGGCCGGGGCGGCGCTGGGCGACGGGCGCGGGCGGCGGCCGGCGAGGCGCCGGCGGGCGGAGCCGCGGGCGGCGCGCAGGCAGAGCCGCGGGGCGGTGCGCGGGAGACGGGTGAGGCGCCGCGGGGCTGGCGACACTCGAGGCCGATGGGGCCGGCGGCGGGGCAGGACGCCGGCGGAGGCGGCAGAGGGCGGCGTGGCCGGCGTGGCCGGCGGAGGGAGCGCTCCGGCGAGGCGGCGGCGACGGGCGAAGGCGCGGGCGCGCGGGCCGCGCAGGCGTGCTCGGGCGGCGGCGCGGGCATGCGGGCCGCGCGGGCCAGAGGCGGGCCCGGGCGGGACGGCGGCGGCGGGGAGCGCCACGTGGCAGATTCCCGTTGGCTGGGCGCGCCGGCGCGGGGACGGGCCGACATGTCCGGGCGGCGGGTGGACGTGTCCGTCAGCGGGAGGAGGAAGAAACTAGGGTTTCATCCGGGAATTTCAGGAGAGGTGGCCTATTTAAAGAGTTTGCTGGGTTTTGGGCCACTTTGGAGAGATGTTGGGCTGCAAAGAGAAAGGAGGGTTTCGGGCTATGCGATTAACCGTTGGAGTATCAAACGACCTCCAAATGGCATGAAACTTGACAGGCGGTCTACCGGTGCTATACCAAGGCTGCTTGGCAAACCTCGGTCCATTCCGAGAAAGTTTAACACCCGCACATGAAAAGAGGCAAAAGGGGGCGTCGGGTGACATAGGAGTGCCGGATTGCAAAACAGACAACGGGGAAAATGCTCGGATGCATGAGACGAACACGTATGCAAAATGAGATGCACATGATGACATGATAAAATGCAACACGCAAGAAAATGACATGGCAATGCCAACGAATAAATGGAGGACACCTGGCGCATCGAATCCGGGGCGTTACAACTCTCCTCCACTAACAAGAGATCTCGTCCCGAGATCTTAGGACCGAGACGGAAGGGAAAAAGGATGAGGTGAAACAAGAACTCGAGAGAAGAAGCAAAGAATCGAGAGCACTCGAGAAGAAGAGAGGAACGACGAGAATGACGAGAATTGAAAGCTCACGGAATCAGATAGGCTATGAAACCACTCCGGTTAGAACGAGATAAGAAACGAATAAGACTGAAAGGATTTAGGCAGCACTCCGGCTGAAAATGGAAGGAATAGAATATCAACTTCACCCAATGAGATGGCACTTGACGAGAAGAACAATGCAATGCCTCCGGAAGAATTGAAATAGTGGAATGAAAAGAACGGAGAAGAAAATGACAACTTGTGCCACGAATGAAATTGAAAGCATCTTTAGAAGGGGGGTTTAAACGAAGTTGTTGAGAAAATCAACAACGAAAAGAATAAGCTTGTCATGGGCTTACGAATAACGTCTCAAAATTATGAGGTGATAATCGACCACAAACTGAAATGATTGGATAGCTGAGAAGAACGAAGAAATGCAAAACTCCACTTCAAAAGAAAACGGAGATTTAATTGCACTTTGAAAAGCAAGAAGGAAAGATACTGGAGCTCCTTCGATAAGAATCTTGATGAACACTTGAGGAATGAATTAAATCATGACGAGTCACCATGAAGAACTCCGGTAACAAAAGGATGGCGAGATAAAATTGAAGGATGAAAGGGATAAGATTAAGCCTTGCAATGAATTGGATGGAGCTTCACGACGGAACAAGCGAGAAGCTTGGAACTCCGGAAAAGAAAAGATGAAAACACTTGAAACTAGAATTTATTCGTCAAGAACAAACTCCGAAGGATGGGATTACTCACTTGGATGAAATAAGAATAAGTTTTATTGTGTCACACCCTAGCTAGTTCATGCATTATAGTGTTGCATCATGTTTATTCCATTCAACAGAAACCTGAAATGGGGATGACAGAACCCCCAGCCCCCTCTGAATCCAACTAGGGTTTACAAAAAATATTTTCAATGAACCTGAAATGCCCTTCTAAAATGTCCATCATTTTTGTCTTGGTTCAGAACCTCTGCCAAAAGTGGTGCACAATTTTCTAGGTCATCCTAAGGTCTTTGAATTAAATCATAAGTATTTGAATTTGGGCATTTAAAATTTATAAAATATTTTAAATGTTCAAATAATCCTAAACTAAAATGTTCCATGTTGTTTATATTTTAAACAGTGGGCATGAGCAGTTTGAGGATTTTTGCAGTTGCTTAGGTATTTTTAGAAAGTCCACAAAGCTACAGAAGTAAATAGAAAACAGAAAATAAAAAGAGAGAGAGGGAACTAACCTGGCAGCCCACCAGCTAGCCCACCTAGCCGGCCCAGCCCAGCCACCGCTCCAGCGAGCTGCTTAGCTTTGCCAGGCAGGCAGCCAGATGCTCGACGTCGGCACCAGTGTCGGAGCAATGGGCCATGGGTAGGCTGACCCAGGACCCAAGATCTTTCAAGACATCGGGGCGGGCCGCGCCCCTCAGCCGAAGTCCCAGCACGGCGACCTTCGAGGAGGCCGAGTCCCAACGGGGCGACCTTCGAGAAGGCCGGTCCCCGGCTGGCGACCTTCGAGGAGGCCGAGTCCCAACGGGGCGACCTTCGAGAAGGCCGGTCCCCGGCTGGCGACCTTCGGGAAGGCCGAGTCTCGGCAGGCGACCTCCCTGAAGGCCGAGTCCCAGCTGGCGACCTTCTCGAGGAAGCAGAGTCCCCAGACGGCGACTCTGGACCAAGCCGACTCTGGGCTTGCAACCTCTCAAGGGGCCGACTCTGAGAGTTGGCCCGCGACCTCCCACGAAGACCAATGCAAGGTACAGCCCCATCGTGGCTGTCCCCTCGGACCCACGAGAAGAAGGCATGGCTACAGTGAGCCGCGTCACCAGGAGATCTCCGGTGAGGCGCGGCACTGTTGCCATGCCTCCCATGACCTCAGCCACAGTGCACGAGGCACTGTGCCCACGACGGCGGCGCGTACGGCCAGAGATCGCCGGGCCCCCCCGTCAGTGAGATAGAAGAACACGGTCGGAGAGTCCGAAGACGGCCCTACGGGAGTCGGCTCCCCTAGAGTCGGCCGCCTCCCGGCCAGGGCCCCACAAGCCATAAACCAGATTGGACGGGGAGTGGCAACAGTGATCGCCTGACAGGCGGCGGCACTGTTCCCACGACCCCATGACCAAGCCTACGTCATCAGGAGTGCTGCACAGTGTTCTGCCTGTCCGCGGGGCCCACCAGTCGGCGGGCCCCAGGAGTCGGCAGGGATGACGGTTGCGAGAGAGACTGACGGCTGGGGGCCACGCCCAGTCGGATTACCATTGTACCCCCGGGGGGTAGGCCTATATAAACCCCCCGAGGCACCCATGCAAAGGGTTCGGCCCTGAATAGGTTTAGACATATAGCAAGAGGGAAAGAGCTAGCCTTGCTCCTTCCTGCCTCCACACAGCTCGAGGAGCACCATTGTACTATCACCCCATAGTGATCATGCGGAGACCCCGTAGAGCAGCAGTAGGGGTGTTATCTCCTCGGAGAGCCCCGAAGCTGGGTAAGATTCGCCGGCGTGCATGTCTTCGCCTCATCCCGTTTCCAGGCACCGGCGACGTTCTACTCGCCCCCACCATGATAAGCCACCCGTTGGCATATGTCGCATCCAACCCCCGACATTTGGCGCCCACTGTGGGGCGAGGTGCACCGTCGTCCGGAGACCTGTTCTGGACGGGAAACCTCTTCCTCCCTGACAAGCGCAGCAGCCTGGCTCGCCAGATGGAGTCTGCATCGACGCACTGCGCGGCGCCGAAGCCGCCTGTGCAGCGAGCGGCCTCGCCGAACTCGTCGGCGAGGTGCGCCTCTCCGACGAGCCTGCGCCGAGCACGGGCGCGTGTGGCCCCGAGAGCCTTCTCGCGGGCCTTCTCGACCAACTTCAAGTCGCCGGCGAGCCCGCCATAGACTTGGAGTCCGTAGGCTCCTCCGACCCGATGCTGGTCGACTCCGACGCCGTATCGCTTGATACCTTCCCCACCAACGTGGTGGTTTACGACGAGCCGCTTCCGTACGAGGAGAGCGACGGAAGCGTCGTCACGGAGGTGCTCGTCATCGGCCACGGCGAGCACTCCGGCGAAAACGCCCAGGACCCGCTGCCTGCGGCCCTGCAAGACCTGTCCGCGCCCCTCCCAGAGGACGCGGACGCAGAGATGCTGGAAGAGCGCCGCCTTCAGCTCATTGAAGGCGCAAAGAAGTTAGCAAGCATGAGACGCTTGTCCGAAGCATACCAGCGCGAGATGGACCGTGCTGCGGGCGGCTCGCCGGCTCCGACTGGGCCGAGCCGTCTTGGCGCGGTCCGAGAGCGCGGCGCGGCCATCGCCGATCTGTTCGGGGCAAGGCGCCCCGTATACGCCACTCCAGCGGAGAACATCCGCGCCGCCCAAGCGGCGACTGAGGAGCTGAGGAACCTCGACGGCGAAGAGCGCCGTGTGATGACGGAGCGAGTCCAGCAGCTCCTCGACGCGGTTGCTGCGCAAAACGCGGCAGGCGGCCGCGCTGACGCGCAGCAACAGAAGAATGACGACTTACCCCCTCGCCGAGATCAGGGCGCGACCTCCCGGACGCCGACTGGCGGAGTCCGCGGGAGAAGAGAGAAGGAGCCGGCTGCGAGTCACAGCCGGACTCGCATCTCCATCGAGCGCGACCAAGATGGCCGCCCCAGAGCAGTGGAGCGGCGGGGTGATTATTTGCCTCCCCCTCCTCGAAGAGAACGGCGAGTCTCTCCGCCGCCTGTTGAGCATCCGACTCTCGGAGATCACCTCGGTCGCCGAGAGGGAGTCGGAGAGAACGATGACCGCCACCGGATCGACCGCCTCCACAGATAACTGGCGTTGGAAGAAGAAGACGAGCTGGGTCCGCCTTGCTTCGGGCCCCGCATCAGAGACGAGCCCTTCCCCAAAGGGTTCACGCTCCCTCGAGACACGCCCAAGTACACCGGCTCCGTGAAGCCGGAAGATTGGCTGATAGACTACTCTACGGCCGTCAGCATCGCCAACGGCAACAAGCGAGTCACCGTCAAGTATGTTCCCCTCATGCTCCAGGGCACGGCCCGGACATGGCTGAACAGCCTGAAGCCTCGCAGCATCAACAGCTGGGTCGACTTCACCGAAGCCTTCATTCGCAACTTCACCAGCACGTACAAGCGACCTCCCAAGCCGCGCCAGCTCTCCTTGTGCGTGCAAGGCCCCGAGGAATCGACGCGCGACTATCTCACGCGCTGGGGCGAGCTCCGAAACTCCTGCGAGGGCGTGCACGAGGTGCAGGCCATTGAGTACTTTACGGCCGGGTGCCGAGAGGGCACCCTCCTCAAGCACAAGCTCCTCTGCGACGAGCCCGAAACCCTCGACGAGCTGCTAGTCATAGCAGACAAGTACGCCACGGCCGACTCCTCTATGAAGACGGAGATCCAGGTCAACGCGGCTGGCAAGGTGATTCCCCAGGCTCCCAGAACGCCAGCTGGAGACGCCGGCCGACGGCAGCAGCAGAACGACAACAAGCGCAAGGCCCCCCAGCCGACTTCCAACAGTCGGCAGGTTGCGGCAGTAGAAGACCAGCAGCCAGAAGGGCAGCCTCCGGCCAAGCAGCAGAAGGGCGGCAAGTCCAATTGGTTGCCGGCTTTCTCCTATGAGCAGACTCTGGATGGTCCTTGCAAGTTTCACAGCGGCGCGAAGCCATCGAACCATACCACCAGAAAGTGCCACTGGCTCGTCAGGATCGCCAAGGGAGACGGCCTCGCCCCTCCACCGCCTGCAGGGCCGCCGCCGCCTCCGCCGCCTCCGCAGCCGGCGGCTCGGCCAGTCGGCGCGGTCCAAGATGAGTTCCCAGAAGAGCATGGAGCCTACGTAGTGTTCACCAGTCTGGCAGATGATCGGCGCAGCAGGCGCCAACAGCAGCAAGAAGTCAACGCAGTGGCAACGGAAGCCCCTGAGTTCATGCATTGGTCCGAGAAGCCTATCAGCTGGAGCCGGGCGGATCACCCAGAGGTGATGCCGAGTCCGGGCTCTTACGCCTTGGTTCTCGGAGCAACCTTGGCCACTGACAAGCGGGCCGCCCGCTTCTCGCGGGTCCTGATAGACGGAGGCAGCAGCATAAACATCCTGTACAAGGATACCATGGAGAAGCTCGGAATCAGACGAAGGCAGCTGCAGAGCAGCCGCACTGTGTTCCATGGAATTGTACCCGGCCTCTCCTGTTCGCCGATTGGAAAGATCCTGATAGACGTCCTCTTCGGAGACAAAGATCACTTCCGCCGAGAGCCGATCTGGTTCGAGGTGGTGGACTTGGAGAGCCCATACCACGCACTGCTGGGTCGGCCTGCCTTGGCCAAGTTCATGGCGGTTCCCCACTACGCCTACCTCAAGATGAAGATGCCGACTTCCAAGGGGATCCTGACCGTTGCCGGCGACTACAAGAAGTCGTCCGCCTGCGCGGCCGAGAGCAGTCGGCTGGCCGAGTCTCTGGTGATCGCGGCCGAGAAGCGGCTCCTTGATCGTGTCGTGGCGATGGCTGGGAAGCAGCCGGAGATGTCGCCAGACCCCAAGGAGTCGGAGGCAGAAGGATCATTCAAGCCGGCCAAAGAAACCAAGAAGATACCCTTGGACCCGGAGCACCCCGAGAGGTACGCTGTCATGAGCACTGGCCTCGACAGCAAATAGGAAGGCGAGCTCGCCGATTTCCTCCGTGAGAATCGGGACATCTTCGCATGGTCCCCCAAGGATATGCCAGGTGTACCGACGGAATTCGCCGAGCACAAGTTACATGTCAGGCCAGATGTGAAGCCCGTCAGGCAACCATTGCGCCGCCTGTCAGAAAAGAAGAGAAGAGTAGTGGGAGAAGAGATAGCCCGGCTCCTGGCAGCCGGCTTCATCATGGAGGTGTTTTTCCAGAGTGGTTAGCTAACCCCGTACTAGTGTTGAAGAAGAACAAGCAGTGGCGGATGTGCATCGACTACACCAGCCTCAACAAAGCCTGCCCGAAGGATCCATTCGCTCTGCCGAGGATTGATCAGGTGATAGACTCCACAGCCGGATGCGAGCTGTTGAGCTTCTTGGATGCATACTCAGGATATCACCAGATCAAGCTGAATCCAGCAGACAGACTGAAGACCGCATTCATCACGCCGTTTGGAGCCTTCTGCTACCTGACGATGACGTTCGGCTTGAGGAACGCCGGCGCCACCTTTCAGCGTTGCATGCAGAAATGCCTCCTCAAGCAGCTCGGCAGGAATGCTCACGTTTATGTGGATGACGTGGTAGTGAAGACGGAGAAGCGTGGGACGCTGTTAGAGGATCTTAAGGAGACCTTTGAGAATCTGCGCCGATTCCAGATCAAGCTCAACCCAGAGAAATGCGTGTTCGGAGGCCCAGCCGGCCAGCTCCTTGGTTTTTTGGTCTCCGAACGTGGCATAGAATGCAACCCTGTGAAGATCAAGGCCATTGAGAGGATGGAGGTACCCAGCCGACTATTGGATGTGCAGAAGTTCACCGGCTGCTTGGCTTCCATAAGCCGATTCATCAGTCGACTGGGCGAGAAAGCTCTGCCACTGTATCAACTGATGAAGAAGATCACTTTTTTCGAGTGGAACCACAAGGCAGATGAGGCATTTCTCCAACTGAAGAAGATGCTGACAACTCCCCCTGTGCTGGCGGCTCCGACTCCCAAAGAGCCCATGCTTTTGTACATCGCCGCCACCAGTCGGGTAGTCAGCACAGTTATTGTAGTCGAGCACAAGGAGGAAGGCAAGGCGCTCCCGGTCCAGAGACCAGTATATTACCTGAGCGAGGTACTGTCGGCCTCCAAGCAGAACTACCTTCACTACCAGAAGATGTGCTACGGCGTGCATTTTGCCGCCAAGAAGCTAAAGCCCTACTTTCAAGAGCATCCAATCACTGTGGTTTGCACCGCCCCACTCGCCGAGATCATCGGAAGTCGAGATGCTTCCGGCCGAGTGGCCAAGTGGGCCATCGACCTGGCTCCCTACATGATCTACTATCAACCTCGCACCGCCATCAAGTCGCAGGCGCTGGCCGACTTCCTCGTCGACTGGGCCGAGACCCAATACTTGCCGCCTGCGCCTGACTCTACTCATTGGCGACTGCACTTCGACGGCTCCAAGATGCGCTCCGGCCTCGGAGCCGGCGTCGTCCTCACCTCCCCCAAGGGCGACAAACTCAAATACGTGCTGCAAATCCACTTCGCCGCCTCCAACAACGTCGCCGAATACGAAGCACTCATTCACGGGCTCCGGCTTGCCAAGGAACTCGGCATTCGCCGGATCCTGTGCTACGGCGACTCCGATTTGGTGGTTCAGCAGTCATCCGGCGACTGGGACGCCAAGGACGCAAACATGGCAAGCTACCGCTTCTTGGTGCAGCAGCTCAGCGGATATTTTGAAGGATGCGAGTTCCTCCACGTACCAAGAAACGACAACGATCAAGCAGATGCATTGGCGCGAGTCGGCTCCACTCGCCAGGCGATACCTTCTGGCGTCACCCTTCAGCGCCTCCTCAAGCCATCTATCAAGCCTTCACCAGAGTCCGACTCCATTTTCGTGCCGGCTTCCCCAGAAATAGTCGGATCCGACTCCAAAACCCAAGCAAGCGACCTCAAGAAAGCCACAGTCGGCCTGGGGACTGCGCCAGTCGGCCCGGGGACTGCGCCAGTCGGCCCGGGGACTGCGCCAGTCGGCCCAGAGATCCCCTCAATTCAGCAAGCGGCAGCAGAGTCCAACCCGCCGCCTCCCAGCCCGGCCACCCTCGTCCAAGTTGCCACGGTGACAATCGACGAGATAGCAGCACCTTCATGGGTGCAGCCCATCCTCAAGTTCCTAGTCAACAAAGAGTTGCCTGCAGATGAGACTCTGGCTCGGCAAGTACAACGCCGAGCGGCAGCCTACACCATAATCAACAGAGAGTTAGTCAGACGCAGCGTCACTGGTGTCCACCAGCGCTGCGTGGAATCAGAGCAAGGCCAGGCGATCCTCAAAGACATCCATCAGGGCGAGTGTGGTCACCATGCGGCTTCGAGGGCGCTCGTGGCCAAAGCCTTTCGGCATGGTTTCTTTTGGCCGACGGCCCTGGAAGAAGCTAAAGAATTAGTCAAGAAGTGCAAGGGGTGCCAGGTGTTCCGCTCCAAGCCCCTTCAGCCGGCTTCTGCACTGAAGACGATCCCCATCGCTTGGCCCTTCACAGTTTGGGGCCTGGACATGGTGGGACCTTTCAAGACGGCCCGAGGCGGCCTGACTCATTTACTCGTCGCAGTGGACAAGTTCACCAAGTGGGTAGAAGCAAAGCCCATCAAGAAATTAAATGGGCCCACAGCAGTGACCTTCATTGCCGACATTACGGCGCGGTACGGCATACCGCATAGCATCATCACAGATAACGGCACCAACTTCGCCAAGGGCGCCTTGGCTCGTTTCTGCGCGACGCAGGGCATCCGACTGGACTTAGCATCCGTTGCCCATCCGCAGTCAAACGGCCAAGTGGAACGAGCCAACGGCCTCATTCTGTCCGGCATCAAGCCTCGATTGGTCGAACCACTCGAGCGCTCGGCCGGCTGTTGGGTGGAAGAGCTGCCTGCCGTCCCCTGGAGTCTGCGCACAACACCGAACAGATCAACCGGCTTCACGCCGTTCTTCCTCGTCTACGGTGCTGAAGCCGTCATCCCGACGGATATCCAATTTGACTCTCCGCGAGTCTCCATGTACACTGAAGAAGAGGCTGAAGAAGCACGCCAAGACGGCGTCGACCTGCTGGAAGAGGGCCGGCTGTTGGCACTCAGTCGGTCCAGCATCTACCAGCAGAGTCTGCGGCGGTACTACAACCGCAAGGTCAAGCTAAGATCATTCCAAGAGGGCGACCTTGTGCTCCGGCTGATTCAGAGAACAGCTGGCCAGCACAAGTTGTCGGCGCCTTGGGAGGGCCCCTTCATCATCAGCAAGGTACTGGGAAACGATGCCTACTACTTGATTGACGCTCAGAAGCCTCGAGCACGCAAGAGAGACGACTCCGGCAAAGAGACAGAGCGCCCGTGGAACGCAAATCTTCTTCGAAGATTTTACAGTTGATGCAGTATGTATCACGCTACCCCCCTTTTGTATTAAGTACTAAGACATTAGGCCCCCCGAGACGAGCTCGGGGACTGCCTTCTTGATTATCTGTATGATATGGATCCCGCTTCCAAAATGCTTCCTCCTTTTTTTTATCATACTGTCTGGCACCGGGTCCGACTAGTCGGCCCGGGGACTCGCCGCCTTGAGCTATGAAATGCTCCCTGAGGTCGGACAAGTAATGTGTTGCCCTCAAAGCCGTCTCCCACGGAAAACCACAGCTCACAGAGCGACTGTCGGTAAACGGGGAGATGGAGAGAGCGAGTGCACACACGAAAAAACGACTAAGGACTTAAGAGCTACGCATAGCCCAAGCCGGCTCCCAGTTTCCCCTAACTGAGCCGACTCGCGGGCAGTCGGCTCGTAGTTTCAACCTTTGTTAAGGACGACCGACTTTGAGAGTCGGCCGGCCGATTTCCAGCCAAACTTGCTACGGCACTCTAAACGACTAAGTACTTGCCTCCTAAAGTAGCTGAGCGCTTGACCCAGCGGCAGTCCGCAGAGCGGCCGCCCAGTCGGCAGGGCGGCAACCGAAGGAAGGCGGCAAAGGGAAAAGTCTAAAGAGCGAAAGCAAGGAAAGGCGGAAATTCGATAAATATATACATAAGGCCCTTGGCCGAATACACCCCGCGGGTGGAATTGTTTGAAACTAACAAGTTTTTCAAAGCACAAAGAAACAGATAAAGCAGATGCACTCTAGGGGGCGGCCTCCGGAGCCGGAGGGCTGGAGGCGGCGGCGGCGGCGTCCGACGTCGGGGCAGTCGGCTGGGCGGTCTCGGCCTGGTCGCCTTCAGCGACGGTCGCCCGATCCTTTCGAGGCTCGTTGCTGGAGGCGCGATCAGGCTGAGGCTGGCCGCCTGCTTCGTGTTCTGGCGCCTCCTCCTCCTCGCCTCCGTCCTCCGACTCGCCCTCCCCCTCGGTGCTGGAGCCGATTACCTCCGCCGAGTCTTCCTCGTACTCTGGGTGCATCCCGAACCACTCGGGCGGAGCCTCCTCGCCGTCGGCGGTCCGCTCGGGCACGAAGACACTGGTGTCCGTGTACTTGGCGATGGCCGCCGCGCGCTCGACGAGGGCGCCTTCCACGGCCCCCAACTCGGCCTGGGCCTCTGACCGGAACGCGGCCAGGCGGTCCAGGTCCAGCCCAGGGTACCACCCCTTGACGAACTCCAGGGCCCGGCGCGCTCCGGCGCGGGCCGAGGAGCCCTTCCAAGCCTCGATGCGACCAACGGCGACCTCCAGCCAGTCGGCCGTCCGACTGGCGGTGCGAAGAGCCGGCACCTCCGGCCACAAGGCGGTGACGACTTGGGCGCCGGCGCGTTGAAGGCGGCGCATCAAACGGTGAGCAGGGCGAAGGCGAGCCCCGATGCTCAAGATCTGCTCATCGACGGTTCGGGGCGCGTTGGCGGCGATCACTTCGCCCTGCGCCCTCCGCTCCTCCCGATCTGCCTTGATGGCCGGAGGGACGGCCTGCGAGTGGCCGGGGAAGAAGTCTGCCAAAGACAAGAAAAGGAAACAGTCAGAACTACCAGAAGACAGTTCGACAAAGAGTCGAAGGACCAAAGAAGAGAAGACAGGAGTTACCATCGACGACATCCTCGAGCACGTGATAGCCGGAGGTCAGCATCGCCTCGCGATCGGTCCAGGCGGCCCGCTCCATCTCGAACTCGGCTAGAAGACCCTCCTCCCGGGACTTGGCGTCCTCCTGCGCCTTCCGAAGCAGGTCTTTCTGCTCGGCCAGTTGCGTCGCCAGAAGGTCGCGCTCTTGGACGAGATTGTCACACTCCTCCTCCTTAGCGCGACGGGCGGCGTGGGCCTCATCCAACTGCCCTTGAAGGGCGGCATTGGCGTCTGAGCTCAAAGAAAGAAAAACATCATCAGCAAAGAAGGTCGCCGGGAGATCCGGCCCGACTGCTCAGCAGTCGGCCCGAATCTCGGGGACTACAGCCCGCGGGCGCGCTAGCGCGCCCCCGCGGAGAAGAAAGAAGGAAAGTCGCCAGAAAGATCCGGCCCGACTGCGCAGCAGTCGGCCCGAATCTCGGGGACTACAGCCCGCGGGTGCGCCAACGCGCCCCCGCGAAGAAGGAAGAATCCGCTTACCTCGACTCTCCGCCAGATCGGCAGTCCGCTTCCTCAGTTCTTCAACGTTGCGGTTGAAGGCAGTAGCGCGGAGGTTGTGATATTCCTGCAAGGCCGGCAAAGCAAAGTCAGCCTTCGGAGCTCGCTAGAAGGAGTTCCGAGCCGCCTGCTCAGCAGCCGACTCCGAACTCGGGGACTACACCCAGTGGGTGCGCTGGCGCGCCCCCACAGAAAAAGATGAGAACAAAAAAGAAAAAAACAAGAGAACAAACCGTACCCGGACTGAGGCCCGCATGGCCAGATGCGTCCTGGTGTAGAGTTGGAGGGCTTCGCCTTCCTTGCGCAACTTGGACTGAACGTCCAGAAGCGCCTGGTTCAACGGGCCGTTGCCGCCTTCGCGCACCCAGCCGGTGGGCGCGGCACTGGAGGCTTCGGCGTCCAGATTCGCCATGCTGGCGGCGTCCGTCTCCCGAGCTCGCGGTGCGGAGCTCGTCCTTTCGACTCGGCGGCGTGTCGGCGCGGCGACCTGGAGAAGCAGCTGCGCGTCGGCGTCGTCCGCAGCCGGCGGATCCTGCGGGTCCACTGGCTGCTTGCCGTGCGGCCTCGGAGACGGAGGCGGCGGAGGCGGCGGAGGCGGCGGAGGCGGCGCACGAGTGTCCGAGCCCGAAGCGTCGCCACCTTCTTCGGCGAGAGGGTTGGCGGTGCCGACCTCCCCGGTCTGCCCCGTGAAATCAGGAGGCGGCGGCGCTGACGACAGTGGGGGGACAAGCATCGCCGCGTGGCGACGAACGACCGCCTCGGCATCCCGTTTTGCCGCGGCTGCGGCCGCGGCCACGGCCTCGTCCAGATGCCGCTGGGCATTGGCGGCCGCCTTATCGGCCTGCGCCTTCTCTAGGCGCTCGGCCTCCACCTCCGCGCGCTTCTCCCGCGCATTCCGCTCCGTCGCCTCCCGGAGATCGGCGGCGGGGTCGACCCGCCGCGTGTTGGAGGACGTCGCCCCCGACCCCATGACGGAGGGCACGGCGACTCTCTCAAGGGAGAGGGGGGCGCTGGAGAAGAAAGGGGGGAAAGTCAGAGCAATTCAAGCAAAAATTAGAAAAGAAACAAAGAAAGGGACTTACGAAGAGACAAGCGGCGGCCTTTTCACTTCCTTTCGGAAGCGGTTGGCCTTCGCGGCCGCCTCTTCCCGCTTGGTCGCGGCGGCGGTCCCCCGGGGCTTCTTCGACCTGCCGCCGGGCGCACTCGGCCCGGCGTGACGCCTCTTTGCGCCGACCTGGGTGGAAGGGCCGGCTCTTGGCTGGCGGTGCGGGACGACCTCCGCGTCAACGTCGCCCTCGGGCCAGTCGGCAAAGGTCGCCGACGGTCTGAGGCCGTCGTCCACCTCCTCTCCGCCGCCTTCGGCGTCGGCTCCCAGGTCGGGGTCGTCGATGTCGCTGACCTCGCGGTCAGGGACATACTCGCGCGTCTCTCTCGTGGCGCCGGCAGCAGGCGCCGTGAGAGGGTTCTGCTCAAGAAACCAATAAGATCAGAGCTCGAAGTCGGATACAAGCAAGATCGGAACACAGACGGAAAAACTTACCACTGGCGGAGGATTGTCGCGCGAGTATGGCTCCTTGCCGAACTGCCACTCCTCGGTGAACTTGCAGTGGGCGATGAGGTTCACCATGTTCGCCACTTCTCCACGCGGCATGTCTTTAGTGCACAGCCGGCTTGGATCGTGCCGGCCGCTCATCTGACAGATGAGGTGAGGCCGGCCTTGGAGCGGAAGGACCCGGCGCGCCACGAAGGCGGCCAGGAAGTC
The DNA here is from genome assembly GCA_963921465.1 of Triticum timopheevii. NCBI lineage: Eukaryota > Viridiplantae > Streptophyta > Magnoliopsida > Poales > Poaceae > Triticum > Triticum timopheevii. The sequence continues at coordinate 544,147,653 of OY997274.1, forward strand.
GGAGGCGACAAGCCCCTCCGACTGTGTCATGACTCGGATGCGCGCCACGGCGCCGACTCCGGAGGCCGAAAGCGTCTTCGACCGATGGGATCAGCTAGCCGGCCGGCCCATCAGCGGCTCGGGGTCGAAGGGCGGCAAGTTGACCCAGTCGCCGTCGGTGGCGACGTTCTTCACGTAGAAGTATGTCTTCTGCCACATCTTCACTGACTTCACCAGCGGGATGGGCGGGAAAGGGTTGTCGGCCGTCGTGCGCCGTGACGCGATGAACGTGCCGCACTGCGCCGGCGTGCCGGCCGCCTGCGTGCCGAGCTTAGAAGAGAAGAACTCCCCCCACAGCTCGAGGGTGGGGAGAACGCCGATGTAGCCCTCGCACAGGGTGGCGAAGGCGGAGAGAAGCACCACCGCATTGGGGGTGAGGTGGTGCGGCTGCAAGTGATACAGCTCGAGGAACGAGCGGAGGAACCCGCTCGCCGGGAGCCCCATCCCGCGCATGAGGTGCAAGCGGAAGATGACCCGCTCGCCTGCCTCCGGCGCGGGCCGGATTTCTCCCGCCGGCGCAGGGCGGGCCTGCACCAAATCCGCGCTCGGGAGGCGGCGGGTCCGGCGGAGGAACCCGATGTCCTCCGCATCCACGTCTGAGCCATCCCACTCGCCGGAGCGCGAGGCGGGGGGCGCGGCGGAGGAGGAGCTCATCGTCGACGAAGAAGAAGAAGGCGACGGAGCGACGAAGAAGAAGAAAGTGACGGAGCGACGGAGCAAGAAGAAGGGCAGGAGGGCAAAGGAGGGAGTGCGCGTGCTATGCCGCCGCTCCCCCTCGGCCTATTTATAGCCCTGTGGGCTGAGAAGCCGAGGGGGCGACGTGGGGATTAACTGCGCCCACGACCCCACGACGCCCCACGATTAAAGCCCCACGAAGTTACTGCCCGCAGTAACCGTGTGGGGATGCCAACCGCCCTCGGCCGCAGCGGATCCGCTCGGGAGCCGAGGCGCGGTAGTGGCGGGCCCCACCTGGCGACCCGTCCCGTCGCGCGCGTGGGCAGGCAGGCTATCGCCTCCACGTGGCGCTACGCGATAGGACCGTCTCGCAGATGGCAGTGAAGCGTAACCAACACGCCGCTGTTTTCCCGCCGTGACTTGCGAGAGGCGGCCCCTAGCAGGGCCGGGCCGGCTCCTGCAAGGCGGCCCGACGACGCGGCAGCCGAATCTCAGAGCCGGCGCCGCCAAGTCTGAAACTGCCGAAGCCCTACAAGGCGGCGCCCGCCGGGCTTCGCCAGCTTCGGGGACTACTGTCGGAGCAATGGGCCATGGGTAGGCTGACCCAAGACCCAAGATCTTTCAAGACATCGGGGCGGGCCGCGCCCCTCAGCCGAAGTCCCAGCACGGCGACCTTCGAGGAGGCCGAGTCCCAACGGGGCGACCTTCGAGAAGGCCGGTCCCCGGCTGGCGACCTTCGAGGAGGCCGAGTCCCAACGGGGCGACCTTCGAGAAGGCCGGTCCCCGGCTGGCGACCTTCGGGAAGGCCGAGTCTCGGCAGGCGACCTCCCAGAAGGCCGAGTCCCAGCTGGCGACCTTCTCGAGGAAGCAGAGTCCCCAGACGGCGACTCTGGACCAAGCCGACTCTGGGCTTGCGACCTCTCAAGGGGCCGACTCTGAGAGTCGGCCCGCGACCTCCCACGAAGACCAATGCAAGGTACAGCCCCATCGTGGCTGTCCCCTCGGACCCACGAGAAGAAGGCATGGCTACAGTGAGCCGCGTCACCAGGAGATCTCCGGTGAGGCGCGGCACTGTTGCCATGCCTCCCATGACCTCAGCCACAGTGCACGAGGCACTGTGCCCACGACGGCGGCGCGTACGGCCAGAGATCGCCGGGCCCCCCCGTCAGTGAGATAGAAGAACACGGTCGGAGAGTCCGAAGACGGCCCTACGGGAGTCGGCTCCCCCAGAGTCGGCCGCCTCCCGGCCAGGGCCCCACAAGCCATAAACCAGATTGGACGGGGAGTGGCAACAGTGATCGCCTGACAGGCGGCGGCACTGTTCCCACGACCCCATGACCAAGTCTACGTCATCAGGAGTGCTGCATAGTGTTCTGCCTGTCCGCGGGGCCCACCAGTCGGCGGGCCCCAGGAGTCGGCAGGGATGACGGTTGCGAGAGAGACTGACGGCTGGGGGCCACGCCCAGTCGGATTACCATTGTACCCCCGGGGGGTAGGCCTATATAAACCCCCCGGGGCACGCATGCAAAGGGTTCGGCCCTGAATAGGTTTAGACATATAGCAAGAGGGAAAGAGCTAGCCTTGCTCCTTCCTGCCTCCACACAGCTCGAGGAGCACCATTGTACTATCACCCCATAGTGATCATGCGGAGACCCCATAGAGCAGCAGTAGGGGTGTTATCTCCTCGGAGAGCCCCGAAGTTGGGTAAGATTCGCCGGCGTGCATGTCTTCGCCTCATCCCGTTTCCAGGCACCGGCGACGTTCTACTCGCCCCCACCATGATAAGCCACCCGTTGGCATATGTCGCATCCAACCCCCGACAACCAGGGCGTGCCACGAAGCTGCTCGCCGCCCTGCCTGCTCCCCTCGCCGTTCTGCCGCCCTGGGTCGATCACCCACTTCCCCCTCGAGCTCATAGAAACACTCCCTCCTCCCCAGCTCATATCCCTTGCTCCCCCGCACCATGGCCAACGCCACCGCCGCCGCAACATCGCCATAGTCGCGCTCTCTGTCGTCCTTGCGCCGCGCCACCGTGTCCAGGAGCTCCGCCGCCCTCCTCTCCGTCGAGCAAGCCGAGCCCCGAGCGCTCGCTTGCCCCGAAGCCACTTCACCGACCTCGTTCGACCTCGCCACCGCCGGAGATCCCTTTCGCCGTCGCCGCCGCACCAGCTCGTCCCCGACCATGCCGTCAGCTTCCTCAAGACCGCCGTGAGCCTGGCTACCTCCTCCCCCTTTCCTTTCTTGCTCTCGTGCACCACAGCGAGCGCACGGAGCTTCACCGCATGCGCCGCCGCCGAGCTCGTTGTCAACGTGTCTCCGGCCAACCACCGGCCACCCCACCATGTCTAACACACTCACCGCATCCCCAGGGGCCCAACGCACCTCACCACGTGCCTCGCCGTGCCCCGTAGCCTCGGATTCGTCTTCACCCGACTCCGGCGACCGCCAAAGTCGTCGCCGGCGACATTTCCGGCCACCCCAAGCTCAACCACCACCACCAAGAGCTGCGACTCGTTCCCAGCTACACGTAGATGCCCTCCGCCGCTCATTTGGCCGCCGGAATGCACAAATGCACTCTCTCCGCCGCGTCTGGTCTCGTCGGCGGTTAGACGCCGGCGTGTTTGACCATTGGCTTTAACTAGGGTGGGTCTAGGTTGACTCCCCTGAGTCTATGACAAGTGGGGCCCCTCTGCTAATTAACCCAGATTAGTTCTAACTAAATTTAGTTAGTTTAATTAACTACAGACATGCGGGACCCACTGGTCAGTTTGACCTGGACCAGCTCCGTTGACCACTGACGTCATCCTGACGTATTGCTGACGCAGTAAGTTATTTACTGGAATTATTTCTACACAGGAAATTCCAGAAAATACCACAAACTTCAAAAAATCATAGAAATTAATCTGTAGCTCCAAATGCAAAGTGTTATATATGAAAAATGATCAGAAAAATCCAATATATCCATCTGTACTGTTTTCATGCATGTTTAACCAAGTTAACCTGTTGTTTAGCACAGAACAAGATAAAGCACTTTAAAGGGCCACATATGAGTTTGGAACTTGAATCTTTGGTTCAAAATAGTTCAAACCCATCTGGTCTTAGTTGCATTAGCCCAATACACTCATTTTGCCATGTCTCATGCATGCATCATATTGTTGCATACTGTTTGGTGATGATTGTGTATCGGTTCTCTCTGCGGCAGGTCCTGCCCCTAAGGAGTACCGTGATTACCCCAACGAAGAACAATACCAGTGCACCGACCCATCAGGCAAGCAACCAACCATTTGATCATATCGATACAATCCCATGTTCTCGCTTCTGCTCTCTTTTACTACATTAAGACAATGCGATTCAAACTGTTGTGTGCTCCGGTAGTTGAACCCATTTCCTCTGCATGACCTGTCATTGCCACAGTAACTAGATGAAACCCACTAGCATGTGTAGGAGTTGATTGAGCCATATGAATGTGTTGTTCCTACCTTGCTATGCCTGCTATGCTTAGAGTCGTGTCAGGTCTGGTTCATCTGGGTGATGGGCTAGAGTGAAATGATCGTGTCAGTGTGAGAGTAATGTGTTGAACACGATTTGGTAAAGGTATCGATGAGAGGCCATGTAGGAGTACATGGTGGGCTGTTTCATTGAAGCCGTCCTTAAGCACTGAGATCTTAAGTACTAGTTGTCTGTACTCAGACAAGTTACTTCCGCTGTTGGCTTGTATGCTTGTATGACTTGAATGTGGGTCGTGTGACCCGTACTTGAGTGTATGCTATGTATGGCTCTCTGAGCCTTTAAATAAAGTACTTGTGTTGTAGAGTCATGTTGTGATGCCTTGTTGTATTTGCACATATCGAGCATATTGTGTGTATGATTGAAATGCTTGGTATGTGTGGGATCTGACTATCTAGTTGTTTATCTTTAGTAGCCTCTCTTACCGGGAAATGTCTCCTAGTGATTCCACTGAGCCATGGTAGCTTGCTACTGCTCTGGAACACTTAGGCTGGCCGGCATGTGTCCTTCTTCGTTCCTATGTCTGTCCCTTCGGGGAAATGTCACGCGTTCAGTACCGGAGTCCTGTTAGCCCGCTACAGCCCAGTTTATCGGAGTCCTGCTAGCCCAGTGCTACAGCCCGGAACTTACTCGCTGATGACCGACACACTCGATGCTGGGTCATGGATGCCTGTCCCTGTAAGTCTGTGCCACTTTGGGTTTACGACTAGCCATGTCAGCCCGGGCTCCTTATCATATGGATGCTAGCGACACTATCATATACGTGTGCCAAAAGGCGCAAACAGTCCTGGGCAAAGGTAAGGCGACACCCATGGGGATACCATGCGTGAGGCTGCAAAGTGATATGAGGTGTTACAGGCTAGATCGATGTGGCATTGAGTCGGGGTCCTGACAGCATTGGCATCAGAGCCGGACTGCCTGTAGGTTCTCCAAGCCAAACTGGTCGATGTTGAGTCTAGAAATGCTTTAGTTATATGTAGGGGAATTGATTGTGGGATGGTACGTAAGGATCTTTATACTCCTTTACCTCATGGCATTCTGATCTGAGTCGGTCCATTCTTCCACCGGGGGTTAAGGATTAGGATCTCTTCTCTCTATCAGGTTCACGTGTTACTAATCAGTAGTACCTTATAGGTTTGATGATTACAAGCCTAGTTCAGTTCTACTACCCTGTTATGTTGCTAAGTTGGACCCAGAACCTTGATATGATATTGTTGAGTGTCTATGCAATTCTTTGTAAAATGTCTCAAAATCCTTTTTGAGCATTTACAGCCGTTATGCTGTCCAAATTCTGCTAAAAATTCTAATGCCTTTGCATTGTGGTTGTGCTTTCAGATGGCCACTTGTGATCAAAACCAAGTGGTTCGCCTGACCCGGTGCATCGACATGCCCGGTCATACGGCTATGTTAGTCCGGGTAATGATCGAGACGGGTTACCGTTGGTATCTCGAATACACGGTCGAAGAGCAGTTCCGAGACTTTAACCAAAGCCAATATCTCTGCACTGTCAGGATATTTCCCTCTTATCTTGGATCCACCGAGCCCTCCACTGTTCCTATGGGCTCGGTGTTACTATTGAGATGGTTGTGCAAGATGCTGCCTACTCTATGATGACCATCATGCGAGTCAGGACTGGCCTGCTTCGCAACACCGACTTCCGGTATATGCCAGCTTCACTCCCTGGAGCGCATCGGTATCTCCGGGCTATCTATGCTGACTCCAGTCAGGAGGACTCACTAACTCGCACCACTGCCGAGATGCTCGAGGATAAGGACCGAGAGAATCGGGCCTTGAGACTGGAGCTTTTCAACACCTGTTCTGATCATTGGGCCACCTTGACTCGGTTTGCACCGGCTGTGCAAGCTGGATATATGGATGTGAGAGACCTGTATCCTGTTAGATCTACTCTGCCAGACATGATGGATTGGCCTGATGTGGGGGGCATCACCCCACCTCGTGGTCCCCGCAGGCCACCGTTTGTTGGTCCAAGACCTCACCCTAGCCCCTATGGTCCACAGGCTCCTCAGGACCGTCTGTTTCTGGATGATCACGTTGAACTTCCAGGCTATGGAGGAGACTTCTATGAGAACTACTACGGAGATGTCTGAGTTAGTAGTAGTTCCACTAGTATTGTAATAGTTGTATTTCCGCCGTCCTGCGTGACTTGTGGAATATGACTTAGTGTGTATCAATTCCGGAGGTGTAGGAAAAATAATGTATAGGAGCTTGGAATGCCTCCGATGAGATGTAATCTCCCTTTCACCGTAGTAGTACTTTATTTGGTCTTGTACTAAACCTTGTATGGTGTGTATGACGATGGAATAAAAGAAGCAGTTCCTGTATCTACCATGTCATACGGATGATCATCTTGCATTCCGAGTTATCCATTACATTCTACATTTCTATGTCAGAATCTTATCATCCAGGACTTAACCATTGTCTTGTTTCCTAGGATGGTCAACACCCGCAATAACCCTGCTCCTCCAGAGCAGGCCGAAGGCAGCAGAGTTGGGGAAGCAAATCTGCCTCACCCTCCTTCTCTGGCCGAAGTTATGCTGGAGGCCGAGAGAAACAAGCGGGAGAGCAACCGTTTGTTGGAGCGCATCGAACAGAACACAGCACAGCATCAGAGGAATAACTTGGTGTCGCTCAGTGACTTCATCAAGTTACACCCACCTACCTTCCACCACTCCGTCGAGCCTCTCGACGCCGATGACTGGCTTCGCAGCATTACTCACAAGCTACATTCTGCACTCGTAGCTGAGGCTGATAAGGTCACCTTTGCTGCATATCATCTCGAAGGCCCCGCTAGTCTCTAGTGGGAGAACTATGTGGCTATGCGCCCAGCTGGCCATGTCACTACTTGGGAAGAATTTAGCGAGGCTTTCCGTGAACATCACATTCCGGAAGGTCTCATGGACCGTAAACGTGAGGAGTTCTGCAGTTTCACCCAAGGTCAACTCTCTGTGGACGCTTACAGCAGGGAGTTCGGTAACCTAGCACGCTATGCCACCGAAGAAGTCTACACTGATGCCAAGAAGCAGGAAAGGTTCCGCAAGGGACTTAGCCCCGAGCTTCGCCGAGATCTCCGTCTGCATGAGTGCACCTCTTTTCAGAAGCTTGTGAACAAAGCCATCAGTGCTGAGACGGGTCAGACTGATTTCGAGGCAACACGCAAGCATGGCCGTGACATGGGTTCTTCATCCGGTGCTGGACCACAGAAGCGCCGGGTGTGGGTGCCTAACACTGCCCTGCCACCCAGGTTCACACCGAGGCCATCCTATCAGGCGCCTCGTCCAGCTCAGCAGTATGCACCAGCTAAGCCCTATGGTGGGCCAACCAACAATGTTCCTCGACGCACCAGCCCCGTGACGTGCTTCAAGTGTGGGGAATCGGGCCACTACATGCGCGAGTGTCCCCAGACCAACCCCAACCAGTCTGGAAAAGCTGTTGGCCGTGGCAAGCCAGCAGGGAAGGTGTTCTATGCCAAGCCGGCCACCACTGCACGTGGCCATGTGAATTGTGTCTCAGCTGAAGAGGCCCAAGAGGATCCCAACGTCGTACTCGGTACGCTCCTTGTTAATTGCCACCCGGCATCTGTTCTTTTCGATACTGGAGCATCTCATTCATTCATATCCTAAAACTATGCTCGCTTGCATAACACCGCATTCTGTGACATGCCTTCTTCCATGGTAATTCAAACCCCGGGATCCAAATGGCAAACTTCTAGAGTAAGCCATGGAAATGAAATTCAGGTCGACAGACTTGTCTTCCTTGCATCTTTGATAGCTCTCAAATCTTCGGACATTAATATCATCTTGGGTATGGACTGGATGTCAGCCCATCATGCCAAGATTGATTGTTTCTCTAGGACTGTTCAACTCATGCACCCTTCGGGAAAGATAGTCAATGTCTTGACCCGAATAGCCAAGCGACAGCTATATTCTCTTAATGCCAGTCAATTGCCAGACCTCGAAGACGTTCCGGTAGTCCGTGACTTTCCGGATGTCTTTCCAGAAGAATTGCCAGGTGTCCCACCTGACAGAGATGTTGAGTTCGTGATAGATCTCATTCCAGGAACTGTCCCAATTTCTAGAAGACCCTATAAGATGGCACCACTAGAACTAGCCGAACTTAACAAACAACTCGATGAGTCCTTGAAAAAGGGTTTCATCCGTCCTAGTTCATCTCCATGGGCTTGCCCCGTCCTCTTCGTCAAGAAGAAGGATGGCACGGACCGGATGGTTGTATATTATCGACCCGTCAACTTGGTCACAATAAAGAACAAGTATCCGCTCCCCAGGATCAACGATCTGTATGATCAGCTTGCTGGATCCTCATTCTTTTCTAAGATGGATTTGAGGTTAGGCTACCATCCAATCAAAATCCGAAACGGGGACATTCCAAAAACGGCCTTTGTTACTCGTTACGGCCAATACGAGTACACCGTCATGTCCTTCGGTTTAACCAACGCTCCAGCCACCTTCTCTCGGTTAATGAATTCAATCTTCATGGAGTATTTGGATAAATTCGTCGTGGTTTACCTCGATGATATACTCATCTACTCCAAGAACGAGGAAGAACATACCAAACATCTAAGGCTAGTGTTGATGAAACTTCGAGAGCATCGCCTTTATGCCAAGTTCTCTAAATGCGAATTTTGGTTGCCAGAAGTGACCTATCTAGGACATGTAATTTCTGGTAAAGGTATTGCTGTCAATCCCGAGCGAGTTCAAGCCGTCCTTAATTGGACTCCACCTGAATCGGTCAAGCAAGTTCGGAGTTTCCTTGGCTTAGCGAGCTATTGTCGCCGCTTTGTCAAGAATTTCTCCAAAGTTGCTAAACCTCTAACTGAACTCCTCAAGAAAGATAAAAAGTTCGAGTGGACTTCACAATGTGAGCACAGTTTCCAGGAACTGAAAAGACGCTGACTTCTGCTCCCGTACTGGTACCACCAGATTTCTCCAAGGACTTTGTTATCTATTGCGACGCCTCGCGACAAGGACTAGGTTGCATTCTCATGCAAGATTGACACGTAATTGCTTATGCTTCACGGCAATTACACCCACATGAGGAAAACTACCCTATTCATGATCTAGAGCTTGCAGCTGTGGTCCATGCACTCAAAACCTGGCGACATTACCTTCTCGGTAATCGTTGCGAAATCTTCACTGATCACCAAAGTCTGAAGTACATATTCACCCAACCGGATTTGAATCTCAGGCAAAGACATTGGGTCAAGTTGATCACATATATTGACTTAGGGATAACTTACACCCCAGGAAAAGCCAAGGTCATGGCTGATGCGCTAAGTCGAAAATCTTATTGCAACAATCTGATGTTGCAACAAAGTCAACCACTTCTCCACGAGGAATTCCGGAAGCTTAATCTTCACATTGTTCCTCAAGGATTCCTTTCCACCTTGGTGGTGAAACCTACCCTTACGGATCAGATCATCAAAGCTCAGAAGGTAGATCCGGGGATTTCCCGCATCAAAAGAAACATCAAGAAAGGAGTTGCGAATTGTTTCTCCATTGATGATCAAGGAGTCCTATACTTCGGGAACCGTCTAGTGGTTCCCAAAGTGCGAAACCTGAGGCGATTGATCCTTAAGGAAGCTCATGAATCTCCTCTCACCATTGATCCCGGTAGCACCAAGATATATCAGGACCTACGCCAGAGGTTCTGGTGGACTAGGATGAAGAGAGAAATTGCTCAGTATATTGCTAACTGCGATGTCTGTCGTCGTGTAAAAGCAGAGCATCAACGGCCTGCCGGCACCCTTCAACCTTTAGCTATTCTCGAGTGGAAATTGGATAAAATTGGTATGGATTTCATCACCGGTTTTCCCAGGACCAAGAGAGGGAATAATGCTATCTTCGTCGTTATCGACCGTCTTTCCAAAGTGGCCCATTTCTTACCTGTTCGCGAGAGTATAACCGCTAGTCAGTTAGCAGACTTGTACATCTCCCAAATAGTGTCTCTCCATGGTGTTCCACTGGAAATTAACTCGAATCGAGGAAGTCTCTTCACCTCTCGATTTTGGGAAAGTTTCCAAAACGCTATGGGAACCCGCCTTTCCTTTAGCACTGCCTTTCACCCTCAATCAAGTGGTCAAGTAGAACGCGTCAACCAGATCCTAGAAGACATGCTTCGAGCTTCTGTTATCTCATTCGGAATGGATTGGGAGAAATGCCTTCCATTTGCCGAATTTGCTTATAACAACAGCTATCAATCTAGCTTGGGTAAAGCCCCTTTTGAAGTTCTCTACGGACGAAGGTGTCGAACGCCTCTTAACTGGTCAGAAACTGGGGAAAGACAATTCTTTGGCCCGGATATGATCCAGGAAGCAGAAGAGCAAGTTCGCATCGTTCGTGAAAAGTTGAAAACAGCCCAATCTCGTCAAAAGAGTCAATATGACCGAAAACATAAGGCTGTGACTTTTGAGGTTGACGAGAAGGCTTACCTTCGAGTTACTCCTCTGAAGGGAACCCATCGTTTCGGTATCAAAGGCAAATTGGCTCCTCGCTACATTGGACCTTTTCGCATTCTCGCCAAAGGAGGAGAAGTTGCCTACCAATTGGTGTTGGAAATATGCCCTAGAGGCAACAATAAAAGGATTATTATATTTCAACACCAGAACTCTATGGGTGTTCGATTCATCACAATGTAACTAGATTGGTGACTCTAGTGCAAGTGGGAGACTGTTGGAAATATGCCCTAGAGGCAATAATAAAAGGATTATTATATTTCAATGTTCATGATAATTGTCTTTTGTTCATGCTATAACTGTATTATCCGGAAATCGTAATACACGTGTGAGCACTTAGACCCAATGAGTCCCTAGTGAGCCTCTAGTTGACTAGCTCGTTGTGATCAATAGATAGTCATGGTTTCCTGACTATGGACATAGGATGTCGTTGATAACAGGATCACATCATTAGGAGAATGATGTGATGGACAAGACCCAATCATAAGCATAGCATAAAAGATCGTATAGTTCGTTTGCTAGAAGCTTTGCCAATGTCAAGTATCTATTCCTTCGACCATGAGATCGTGTAACTCCCGGTTACTGTAGGAGTGCCTTGGGTGTATCAAACGTCACAACGTAACTGGGTGACTATAAAGGTGCATTACAGGTATCTCCGAAAGTATCTGTTGGGTTGACATGGATCGAGACTGGGATTTGTCACTCCGTATGACGGAGAGGTATCTCTGGGCCCACTCGGTAATGCATCATCATAATGAGCTCAATGTGACCAAGGTGTTGGCCACGGGATCATGCATTGCGGTACGAGTAAAGTGACTTGCCGGTAACGAGACTGAACAAGGTATTGGGATACCGACGATCGAGTCTCGGGCAAGTAACGTACCGATTGACAAAGGGAATTGCATACAGGGTTTGATCGAATCCTCGACATCGTGGTTCAACCGATGAAATCATCGAGGAGCATGTGGGAGCCAACATGGGTATCCAGACCCCGCTATTGGTTATTGCCCGAGAGTCGTCTCGGTCATGTCTGCGTGTCTCCCGAACCCGTAGGGTCTACACACTTAAGGTTCGGTGATGCTAGGGTTAGTAGGAAGTCAAGTATGTGACCACCGAATGTTGTTCGGAGTCCCGGATGAGATCCCGGACGTCACGAGGAGTTCCGGAAGGGTCCGGAGGTAAAGAATAATATATAGGAAGTGGTGTTTCGGCCATCGGGAAAGTTTCGGGGGTTTCCGGTAAAGTACCGGGACCACCGGAAGGGTCCCGGGGGTCCACCGGGTGGGGCCACCTATCCCGGAGGGCCCCATGGGCCAAAGGGGGAAGGGAACCAGCCCACAGGGGGCTGGTGCGCCCCCCTAGGCCCACCCCCTGCGCCTAGGGTTGAAACCCTAGGGGTGGGGGGGCGCCCCACCTGGCTTGGGGGGCACTCCACCCCCCTTGGCCACCGCCCCCCCTGGAGACTGGATCTCCAGGGGCCGGCCACCCCCCCAGGGGGCCTATATAAAGGGGGGGAGGGAGGGGGGCTGCTGGACCAACTCCCAAGGCGCAGCCCCTCCCCTCCCCAACACATCTCCTCCTCCGTAAGAGCTCGGCGAAGCCCTGTCGGAGTACTGCTTCTCCACCATCACCACGCCGTCGTGCTGCCGGTGGAGCTGTCTTCCTCAACCTCTCCTTCCCCCTTGCTGGATCAAGAAGGAGGAGACGTCGCTCGTCCCGTACGTGTGTTGAACGCGGAGGTGCTGTCCGTTCAGCACTTGGCATCGGTGATCTGAATCACGTTCGAGTACGACTCCATCATCACCTTGCAAGCTTCCGCACGCGATCTACAAGTGGTATGTAGATGCAATCTCTCTCCCGTTACTCGTTGCTTAGATGAACTCATAGATGGATCTTGGTGAAGCCGTAGGAAAAATTTTAATTTTCTGCAACGTTCCCCAACAGTGGCATCATGAGCTAGGTCTATGCGTAGTTCTCTAATGCACGAGTAGAACACAATTTGTTGTGGGCGTTGATCTTGTCATCTTACTTGCCTCTACTAGTCTTTTCTTGCTCAACAGTATTGTGGGATGAAGCGGCCCGGACCAACCTTACACGTACGCTTACGTGAGACCGGTTCCACCGACTGACATGCACTAGTTGCATAAGGTGGCTGGCGGGTGTCTGTCTCTCCCACTTTAGTTGGAGCGGATTCGATGAACAGGGCCCTTATGAAGGGTAAATAGAAGTTGACAAAATCACGTTGTGGTGATTCGTAGGTAAGAAAACGTTCTTGCTAGAACCCAATCGCAGCCACGTAAAAGATGCAACAACAATTAGAGGACGTCTAACTTGTTTTTGCAGCGATTGATCATGTGATGTGATATGGCCAGAAGTTGTGATGAATGATGAATTGTGATGTATGAGATCATGTTCTTGTAATAGGATTCACGACTTGCATGTCGATGAGTATGACAACCGGCAGGAGCCATAGGAGTTGTCTTTATTTTTTGTATGACCTGCGTGTCATTGAAGAACGCCATGTAAACTACTTTGCTTCATTGCTAAACGCGTTAGTCATAGAAGTAGAAGTAGTCGTTGGCGTGACAACTTCATGAAGACACGATGATGGAGATCATGATGATGGAGATCATGGTGTCAAGTCGGTGACAAGATGATCATGGAGCCCCGAAGATGGAGATCAATGGAGCTTGATGATATTGGCCATATCATGTCACAACTATATAATTGCATGTGATGTTTATTATGCTTTTACATCTTGTTTACTTAGGACGACGGTAGTAAATAAGATGATCCCTTACAAAATTTCAAGAAGTGTTCTCCCCTAACTGTGCACCGTTGCTACAGTTCGTCGTTTCTAAGCACCACGTGATGATCGGGTGTGATGGATCCTTACGTTCACATACAACGGGTGTAAGACAGTTTTACACAGCGAAAACACTTAGGGTTAACTTGACGAGCCTAGCATGTGCAGACATGGCCTCGGGACACGGAGACCGAAAGGTCGAACACGAGTCGTATGGAAGATACGATCAACATGAAGATGTTCACCGACGATGACTAGTCCGTCTCACGTGATGATCGGACACGGGCTAGTCGACTCGGATCGTGTAACACTTAGATGACTAGAGGGATGTCTAATCTAAGTGGGAGTTCATAATTTTGATTAAGAACTTTATTATCATGAACTTAGTCTAAAAACCTTTGCAAATATGTCTTGTAGATCAATGGCCAACGCTAATGTCAACATGAACTTCAACGCGTTCCTAGAGAAAACCAAGCTGAAAGATGATGGCAGCAACTATACGGACTGGGTCCGGAACCTAAGGATCATCCTCATAGCTGCCAGGAAGCAATATGTCCTAGAAGGACCGCTAGGTGCCGCTCCCATCCCAGAGAACCAAGACGTTATGAACGCTTGGCAAACTCGTGCTGATGATTACTCCCTCGTTCAGTGCGGCATGCTCTACAGCTTAGAACCGGGGCTCCAAAAGCGTTTTGAGCATCACGGAGCATATGAGATGTTCGAAGAGCTGAAACTAGTTTTCCAAGCTCATGCCCGGGTCGAGAGATATGATGTCTCCGACAAGTTCTACAGTTGTATGATGGAGGAGAACAGTTCTGTCAGTGAACACATCCTGAAGATGTCTGGGTTGCACGCACGTATGACCCAGTTGAACATTAACCTCCCAGATGAGGCGGTCATTGACAGAATCCTCCAGTCGCTCCCACCAAGCTACAAGAGCTTTGTGATGAACTACAACATGCAGGGGATGGTAAAGACCATTCCTGAAGTGTTCTCAATGCTGAAGTCAGCAGAGGCTGAAATCAAGAAAGAACATCAAGTGTTGATGGTCAATAAGACCACTAAGTTCAAGAAGGGCAAGGGTAAGAAGAACTTCAAGAAGGACGGCAAAGATGTTGCCGCGCCCGGTAAGCCTGTTGCCGGGAAGAAGTCAAAGAATGGACCCAAGCCTGAGACTGAGTGCTTTTATTGCAAGGGGAAGGGGCACTGGAAGCGGAACTGCCCCAAATACTTAGCGGATAAGAAGGCCGGCAACACCAAAGGTATATTTGATATACATGTAATTGATGTGTACCTTACCAGTACTCGTAGTAACTCCTGGGTATTTGATACCGGTGCCGTTGCTCACATATGTAACTCACAGCAGGAGCTGCGGAATAAACAGAGACTGGCGAAGGACGAGGTGACGATGCGCGTCGGGAATGGTTCCAGGGTCGATGTGATCGCCGTCGGCACGCTGCCTCTACATTTACCCACGGGATTAGTTTTGAACCTTAATAATTGTTATTTAGTGCCATGTTTGAGCATGAACATTGTATCTGGATCTCGTTTAATACGAGATGGCTACTCATTTAAGTCTGAGAATAATGGTTGTTCGATTTATATGAGAGATATGTTTTATGGTCATGCTCCGATGGTCAATGGTTTATTCTTAATGAATCTCGAGCGTAATATTACACATGTTCATAGTGTGGATGCCAAAAGATGTAAAGTTGATAACGATAGTCCCACATACTTGTGGCACTGCCGCCTTGGTCACATTGGTGTCAAGCGCATGAAGAAGCTCCATGCTGATGGACTTTTAGAGTCTCTTGATTATGAATCGTTTGACACATGCGAACCATGCCTCTTAGGCAAAATGACCAAGACTCCATTCTCCGGAACAATGGAGCGAGCAACCAACTTGTTGGAAATCATACATACCGATGTGTGCGGTCCAATGAGCGTTGAGGCTCGCGGAGGATATCGTTATGTTCTCACTCTCACTGATGACTTAAGTAGATATGGGTATGTCTACTTAATGAAACACAAGTCTGAGACCTTTGAAAAGTTCAAGGAATTTCAGAGTGAGGTGGAGAATCAACGTGACCGAAAGATAAAATTCTTACGATCAGATCGTGGAGGAGAATACTTAAGTCACGAATTTGGTACACACTTAAGGAAATGTGGAATCGTTTCACAACTCACGCCGCCTGGAACACCTCAGCGAAACGGTGTGTCCGAACGTCGTAATCGCACTCTATTGGATATGGTGCGGTCTATGATGTCTCTTACCGATTTACCGCTATCATTTTGGGGATACGCTCTAGAGACAGCTACATTCACTTTAAATAGGGCACCGTCTAAATCCGTTGAGACGACACCGTATGAATTATGGTTTGGGAAGAAACCTAAGCTGTCGTTTCTAAAAGTTTGGGGATGCGATGCTTATGTCAAGAAACTTCAACCTGAAAAGCTCGAACCCAAGTCAGAAAAATGCGTATTCATAGGATACCCTAAGGAAACTGTCGGGTATACCTTCTACTTAAGATCCGAAGGCAAGATCTTTGTTACCAAGAACGGATGCTTTCTGGAGAAAGAGTTTCTCTCGAAAGAAGTAAGTGGGAGGAAAGTAGAACTCGATGAAGTACTACCTCTCGAACGGGAAAGTGGTGCAGCGCAGGAAACCGTTCCTGTGATGCCCACACCAACTGAAGAGGAAAACGTTGATGATGATCAAGGTACTTCGGATCAAGTTACTACTGAACTTCGAAGGTCCACGAGGACACGTTCCGCACCAGAGTGGTACGGCAACCCTGTCATGGAAATCATGTTGCTAGACAACAATGAACCTTCGAACTATGAAGAAGCAATGGCGGGCCCGGATTCCAACAAATGGCTTGAGGCCATGAAATCCGAGATAGAATCCATGTATGAAAACAAAGTATGGACTTTGACAGACTTGCCCGATGATCGGCGAGCGATAGAAAATAAATGGATTTTTAAGAAGAAGACGGACGCAGATGGTAATGTTACCATCTATAAAGCTCGACTTGTCGCTAAGGGTTATCGACAAGTTCAAGGGATTGACTACGACGAGACATTCTCTCCCGTAGCGAAGCTTAAGTTGGTCCGAATCATGTTAGCAATTGCCGCATACTATGATTATGAGATATGGCAGATGGACGTCAAAACGGCATTCCTTAATGGACATCTTAAGGAAGAGCTGTATATGATGCAGCCGGAAGGTTTTGTCGATCCTCAGAACGCTAACAAAGTATGCAAGCTCCAGCGATCCATTTATGGACTGGTGCAAGCATCTCGGAGTTGGAACATTCGCTTTGATGAGATGATCAAAGCGTTTGGGTTTATGCAGACTTATGGAGAAGCCTGCGTTTACAAGAAAGTGAGTGGGAGCTCTGTAGCATTTCTCCTATTATATGTAGATGACATACTCTTGATGGGAAATGATACAAAACTTCTGGACAGCATTAAGGCCTACTTGAATAAGTGTTTTTCAATGAAGGACCTTGGAGAAGCTGCTTATATATTAGGCATCAAGATCTATAGAGATAGATCGAGACGCCTCATAGGTCTTTCACAAAGCACATACCTTGATAAGATTTTGAAGAGGTTCAAAATGGATCAGTCCAAGAAAGGGTTCTTGCCTATGTTACAAGGTGTGAGATTGAGCTCGGCTCAGTCACCGACCACGGCAAAAGATAAAGAAGAGATGAGTGTCATCCCCTATGCTTCAGCCATAGGATCTATTATGTATGCCATGCTGTGTACCAGACCCGATGTAAACCTTGCCGTAAGTTTGGTTGCAAGATACCAAAGTAACCCCGGCAAGGAACACTGGACAGCGGTCAAGAATATCCTGAAGTACCTGAAAAGGACAAAGGACATGTTTCTCGTTTATGGAGGAGCCGAAGAGCTCGTCGTAAAGGGTTACGTCGACGCTAGCTTCGACTCAGATCTGGATGACTCTAAGTCACAAACCGGATACGTGTATATGTTGAATGGTGGAGCAGTAAGCTGGTGCAGCTGCAAGCAGAGCGTCGTGGCGGGATCTACATGTGAAGCGGAGTACATGGCAGCCTCGGAGGCAGCGCATGAAGCGATTTGGGTGAAGGAGTTCATCACCGACCTAGGAGTCATACCCAATGCGTCGGGGCCGATCAAACTCTTCTGTGACAACACTGGAGCTATTGCCCTTGCCAAGGAGCCCAGGTTTCACAAGAAGACCAGGCACATCAAGCGTCGTTTCAACTCCATCCGTGAAAATGTTCAAGATGGAGACATAGAGATTTGCAAAGTGCACACGGATCTGAATGTCGCAGATCCGTTGACTAAACCTCTCTCGCGTGCAAAACATGATCAACACCAGAACTCTATGGGTGTTCGATTCATCACAATGTAACTAGATTGGTGACTCTAGTGCAAGTGGGAGACTGTTGGAAATATGCCCTAGAGGCAATAATAAAAGGATTATTATATTTCAATGTTCATGATAATTGTCTTTTGTTCATGCTATAACTGTATTATCCGGAAATCGTAATACACGTGTGAGCACTTAGACCCAATGAGTCCCTAGTGAGCCTCTAGTTGACTAGCTCATTGTGATCAATAGATAGTCATGGTTTCCTGACTATGGACATAGGATGTCGTTGATAACGGGATCACATCATTAGGAGAATGATGTGATGGACAAGACCCAATCATAAGCATAGCATAAAAGATCGTATAGTTCGTTTGCTAGAAGCTTTGCCAATGTCAAGTATCTATTCCTTCGACCATGAGATCGTGTAACTCCCGGTTACTGTAGGAGTGCCTTGGGTGTATCAAACGTCACAACGTAACTGGGTGACTATAAAGGTGCATTACAGGTATCTCCGAAAGTATCTGTTGGGTTGACACGGATCGAGACTGGGATTTGTCACTCTGTATGACGGAGAGGTATCTCTGGGCCCACTCGGTAATGCATCATCATAATGAGTTCAATGTGACCAAGGTGTTGGCCACGGGATCATGCATTGCGGTACGAGTAAAGTGACTTGCCGGTAACGAGACTGAACAAGGTATTGGGATACCGACGATCGAGTCTCGGGCAAGTAACGTACCGATTGACAAAGGGAATTGCATACAGGGTTTGATCGAATCCTCGACATCGTGGTTCAACCGATGAAATCATCG
Organism: Triticum timopheevii; assembly: GCA_963921465.1. Lineage (NCBI taxonomy): Eukaryota > Viridiplantae > Streptophyta > Magnoliopsida > Poales > Poaceae > Triticum > Triticum timopheevii. The sequence continues at coordinate 544,166,345 of OY997274.1, forward strand.
AGGAGCATGTGGGAGCCAACATGGGTATCCAGACCCCGCTATTGGTTATTGCCCGAGAGTCGTCTCGGTCATGTCTGCGTGTCTCCCGAACCCGTAGGGTCTACACACTTAAGGTTCGGTGACGCTAGGGTTAGTAGGAAGTCAAGTATGTGACCACCGAATGTTGTTCGGAGTCCCGGATGAGATCCCGGACGTCACGAGGAGTTCCGGAAGGGTCCGGAGGTAAAGAATAATATATAGGAAGTGGTGTTTCGGCCATCGGGAAAGTTTCGGGGGTTTCCGGTAAAGTACCGGGACCACCGGAAGGGTCCCGGGGGTCCACCGGGTGGGGCCACCTATCCCGGAGGGCCCCATGGGCCAAAGGGGGAAGGGAACCAGCCCACAGGGGGCTGGTGCGCCCCCCTAGGCCCACCCCCTGCGCCTAGGGTTGAAACCCTAGGGGTGGGGGGGCGCCCCACCTGGCTTGGGGGGCACTCCACCCCCCTTGGCCGCCGCCCCCCTGGAGATTGGATCTCCAGGGGCCGGCCACCCCCCAGGGGGCCTATATAAAGGGGGGGAGGGAGGGGGGCTGCTGGACCAACTCCCAAGGCGCAGCCCCTCCCCTCCCCAACACATCTCCTCCTCCGTAAGAGCTCGGCGAAGCCCTGTCGGAGTACTGCTTCTCCACCATCACCACGCCGTCGTGCTGCCGGTGGAGCTGTCTTCCTCAACCTCTCCTTCCCCCTTGCTGGATCAAGAAGGAGGAGACGTCGCTCGTCCCGTACGTGTGTTGAACGCGGAGGTGCTGTCCGTTCAGCACTTGGCATCGGTGATCTGAATCACGTTCGAGTACGACTCCATCATCACCTTGCAAGCTTCCGCACGCGATCTACAAGTGGTATGTAGATGCAATCTCTCTCCCGTTACTCGTTGCTTAGATGAACTCATAGATGGATCTTGGTGAAGCCGTAGGAAAATTTTTAATTTTCTGCAACGTTCCCCAACAATTGGAACTACCTCCGCATCTCTCCAGAGTCCACGATGTCTTCCACGTTTCTCAACACAGGCGTTGCTTCTCGGATCCTAGCCATGGAGTGGACCACGAAACGCTTGATCTTCAAGATAATCTCACGTATCGAGAGTACCCCGTTCCTATCCTCGATCAAGCCGAGTGTACCACTCGACGACATAACATCAAGTTTCTCAAGGTTCAATGGTCGCACCATTCTGAGAAGGAAGCAACTTGGGAAAGGGAGGATCGTCTTCGACTTGAGTATCCCGCCTTCTTCCCGGAGGAACCTAAATCTCGGGACGAGATTCTTTTGAGTGGGGGTGAGTTGTCACACCCTAGCTAATTCATGCATTAGAGTGTTGCATCATGTTTATTCCATTCAACAGTAACCTGAAATGGGGATGACAGAACCCCCAGCCCCCTCTGAATCCAACTAGGGTTTACTAAAAATATTTTCAATGAACCTGAAATGCCCTTCTAACATGTCCATCATATTTGTCTTGGTTCAGAACCTCTGCCAAAAGTGGTGCACAATTTTCTAGGTCATCCTAAGGTCTTTGAATTAAACCATAAGTATTTGAATTTGGGCATTTAAAATTTATAAAATATTTTAAATGTTCAAATAATCCTAAACTAAAATGTTCCGTGTTGTTTATATTTTAAACAGTAGGCATGAGCAGTTTGAGGATTTTTGGAGTTGCTTAGGTATTTTTAGAAAGTCCACAAAGCTACAGAAGTAAATAGAAAACAGAAAATAAAAAGAGAGGGGGGGAACTAACCTAGCAGCCCACCTAGCCGGCCCAGCCCAGCCACCGCTCCAGCGAGCTGCTTGGCTTCGCCAGGCAGGCAGCCAGGTGCTCGACGTCGGCACCAGGGCGTGCCACGCAGCTGCTCGCCGCCCTGCCTGCTCCCCTCGCCGTTCTGCCACCCTGGGTCGATCACCCACTTCCCCCTCGAGCTCATAGACACGCTCGCTCCTCCCCATCTCCTCTCCCTTGCTCCCCCGCACCATGGCCGACGCCACCGCCGCCGCAACGTCGCCGTAGTCGCGCTCTCCGTCATCCTTGCGCCGCGCCACCGTGTCTAGGAGCTCCGCCGCCCTCCTCTCCGTCGAGCAAGCCGAGCCCCGAGCGCTTGCTTGCCCCGAAGCCACTGCACCGACCTCGTTCGACCTCGCCACCGCCGGAGATCCCTTTCGCCGTCGCCGCCGCACCAGCTCGTCCCCGACCACGCCGTCAGCTTCCTCAAGACCGTCGTGAGCCTGGCTACCTCCTCCCCCTTTCCTTTCTTGTTCTCGTGCACCACAGCGAGCGCACGGAGCTTCACCGCACGCGCCGCCGCCAAGCTCGTCGTCGACGTGTCTCCGGCCAACCACCGGCCACCCCACCATGTCTAACGCACTCACCGCATCCCCAGGGGCCCAACGCACCTCACCACGTGCCTCGCCGTGCCCCATAGCCTCGGATTCGTCTTCACCCGACTCCGGCGACCGCCAAATTCGTCGTCGGTGACGTTTCCGGCCACCCCGAGCTCAACCACCACCACCAAGAGCTGCGGCTCGTTCCCAGCTACACGTAGATGCCCTCCGCCGCTCATTTGGCCACCGGAATGCACAAATGCACTCTCTCCGCCGCGTCTGGTCTCGCCGGCGGTTAAACCCGGCGTGTTTGACCATTGACTTTGACTAGGGTGGGTCCAGGTTGACTCCCCTGAGTCTATGACAAGTGGGGCCCCTCTGCTAATTAACCCAGATTAGTTCTAACTAAATTTAGTTAGTTTAATTAACTACTGACATGCGGGACCCACTGGTCAGTTTGACCTGGACCAGCTCCGTTGACCACTGACGTCATCCTGACGTATTGCTGACGCAGTAAGTTATTTACTGGAATTATTTCTACACAGGAAATTCCAGAAAATACCACAAACTTCAAAAAATCATAGAAATTAATCTGTAGCTCCAAATGCAAAGTGTTATATATGAAAAATGATCAGAAAAATCCAATCTATCCATCTGTACTGTTTTCATGCATGTTTAACCAAGTTAACCTGCTGTTTAGCACAGAACAAGATAAAGCACTTTAAAGGGCCACATATGAGTTTGGAACTTGAATCTTTGGTTCAAAATAGTTCAAACCCATCTGGTCTTAGTTGCATTAGCCCAATACACTCATTTTGCCATGTCTCATGCATGCATCATATTGTTGCATACTGTTTGGTGATGATTGTGTATCGGTTCTCTCTGCGGCAGGTCCTGCCCCTAAGGAGTACCGTGATTACCCCAACGAAGAACAATACCAGTGCACCGACCCATCAGGCAAGCAACCAACCATTTGATCATATCGATACAATCCCATGTTCTCGCTTCTGCTCTCTTTTACTGCATTAAGACAATGTGATTCAAACTGCTGTGTGCTGCGGTAGTTGAACCCATTTCCTCTGCATGACCTGTCATTGCCACAGTAACTAGATGAAACCCACTAGCATGTGTAAGAGTTGATTGAGCCATATGAATGTGTTGTTCCTACCTTGCTATGCCTGCTATGCTTAGAGTCGTGTCAGGTCTGGATCATCTGGGTGATGGGCTAGAGTGAAATGATCGTGTCAAAAGCAAAGCCGGTCAAAGAATCGATTATATGCCTTCTCTTTCCATAAGACCGATGGCCTTAGTAACGTAACGCACAGAAGGAATAGAAGACAGAGCGAGGGGATATGTCACGAGCAAAAGGGATGAACAACTACCCCTGCATATGTAGCTTTGTGTAACAGGGGGAAGGAAAGGATCTCTCTTCTGTCTAGACGAAAGATCTCATTTTTGCTACCGCTCTCCCTCTTATGAGTCTCTGTCAGCCGTTGTTTAGTAGCTTTCAACGCGAGGACTTCCATAGCTGTTCCTATTTCAACTAGGTAGGCCTTTGGTATTCATGCTTCCTTCTATCAAGAGCATTGTGGCAGTACGAAATCCTTCCTCAGCCTTGTTTCTAATTTTCGTCGAGATGTTGATGAGAAAGGGGCTTTTCTCAAGGCCAAAGAGTGCTCTTTGAAGGCTACTATGCATCCTTACGAATACAAGTAATGTGTTGAACACGATTTGGTAAAGGTATCGATGAGAGGCCATGTAGGAGTACATGGTGGGTTGTTTCATTGAAGCCGTCCTTAAGCACTGAGATATGTATGTGTGATTTAAGAATCAGCTACTACCATGCATTGGGCCCGAAACCAATGGACCCTCTCGGCTTCTTATTCACCCTAGTCCTCTGTCCAGGTGTTGCAAGTAGTTTCTGGTGTTTGTAGCCTACTGGAGGCCGTGGACAACGCTGACCGTGGGGTGGGCTGTGATGCGGTAGGTACGTGGCACGGTGTACCGGATGCCCGTTTGGTATCTCGGGAACCCTGTTCACATCGTTCGGGGCCGTATGTGGAAACCTCGGCCGGACTCCCTGCGGATGGAACCTGAATAGGCGATAAACCTGGACTAGAGACTTAGGTGTTTAGGTAGGTCGTGGCCGCACCCACGTTGGGCTTCCGCTTGAAGGTTGCCGAGTACATGTCGTGTAAACGGCGGTAAGTGGTGAGAGCGTGTATGAAGAAGTACACCCCTGCAGGGTTAACATCATCTATTCGAATAGCCGCGTCCGCGGTAAAGGACTACTTGGTTGCCTATACAGTTCATAGACAAGTAAATGGAAACTACTAAAAGCCTCAAGATAAGCATGAGTGCCGAGGATGGCTCTTCCGTAGGAAGACGGAGGTGGATCCTCGGTAGTGTATTGAAGTGGTGAGTAGTGGACTCGTGTGCGCAAAACCATTTCAAGTTGGAGTCTTGTAGGATAGCTTAGCCAAGAGTCAAAGCTGGCTTGCTGCAATAACCCCACCAACCCTTCTTGATAATGTGCATGTATGTAGGATCTGATGTAAGTCTTGCTGAGTACCTTTGCACTCATGTTGCTTTAATTTATATTTTTTTTTCAGAAGATGCTACAACCCCTTCCGACGGGTTCTTCGTAGACGTTGACATCGATGAGTAGACTAAGGCCCAGGTGATGATCCTGAGCTTGTGAAGGACCATGTAGTATAGCTAGGATTACCCAAGCCTCTTTTATTTTACTAGTTGTCTGTACTCAGACAAGTTACTTCCGCTGTTGGCTTGTATGCTTGTATGACTTGAATGTGGGTCGTGTGACCCGTACTTGAGTGTATGCTATGTATGGCTCTCTGAGCCTTTAAATAAAGTACTTGTGTTGTAGAGTCATGTTGTGATGCCTTGTTGTATTTGCACATATCGAGCATATTGTGTGTATGATTGAAATGCTTGGTATGTGTGGGATCTGACTATCTAGTTGTTTATCTTTAGTAGCCTCTCTTACCGGGAAATGTCTCCTAGTGATTCCACTGAGCCATGGTAGCTTGCTACTGCTCCGGAACACTTAGGCTGGCCGGCATGTGTCCTTCTTCGTTCCTGTGTCTGTCCCTTCGGGGAAATGTCACGCGTTGAGTACCAGAGTCCTGTTAGCCCGCTACAGCCCGGTTTACCGGAGTCCTGCTAGCCCAGTGCTACAGCCCGGAACTTACTCGCTGATGACTGACACGTTCGACGCTGGGTCATGGATGCCTGTCCCTGTAAGTCTGTGCCACTTTGGGTTTACGACTAGCCATGTCATCCCGGGCTCCTTATCATATGGATGCTAGCGACACTATCATATACGTGTGCCAAAAGGCTCAAACGGTCCCGGGCAAAGGTAAGGCGACACCCGTGGGGATACCGTGCGTGAGGCCGCAAAGTGATATGAGGTGTTACAGGCTAGATCGATGTGGCATTGAGTCGGGGTCCTGACATATTGTATGCTTATCCTTCATCAAATTAAATTGATGGCAAGCAATGGATTTTGCATACTACTTATTCTTCTTGAAAAAGATTAAGGGGGTATAGCACAAAACTTGAGAAAGTCTTCATGAACCACCGATAGGATTCGAAAGAACGAATGGATTAAAATGATAATCAAGGAAAAAGAATCTGAAGGAATCACCGAAAGAATTAGAAAAAATTACTGATGAAAGAGAATGAATCACCGGGAAGAATTAGAAGGCAAATATGCTTGAGGGGATTTAGATACAAGAGAACGGGAAGAACTCGAGCTGATTAAAGAACATTTGACGAAGCTCCGGGATAAATAGAGAACAATAGCCGAAATGTGAGGACGAAGAATTCTTCTGGAACGATGGCCTCCGGTGAAAAGAAACAGGAAAACAACTCCTGACATACTCCGGATTGAGTAAGAAAAGAATAACTGACAAATGGAATAATTCAAGAGGATAACAAGAGGCTAGAACCACGAATCTTCGAGAGAACGAGCAAGATTTAGAGGAAAAATTCTTCTTCAATCTTCAAATGACGACAAGAAACACCACCAAAATTACTAAGATATTCTGGAGAATGAAAAGCAAAGAGGTTGAGCGAGCAATGAAAAGAGTTTGAAAACAATCTTGGAGAAGGCATGTGACTGGTGGAATCCATACTTACGTCAAACTTCGACAAGAATTTGGAATAGCTCCGGAATAATTAGAAGAGTCGGGTAAGATCCTGGGAAAAGACCTGTGGGTTAGGGCCCACTAAAAGAAAACACCGTTGGAAAGGGATGTTGAACAGATAGATGAAGCACCGGAACAATTGAAATATTTGAATGAGGTGATAACCTCGAATTAATTCGAACACAGACGAATCTCCTGAGATGTCTTGAGCACTCCGGAAGGATAAACTGGCGAGAGGCGAACGAGCAAGGAAAACACTTGAGCTAAGGGAAAGAATATGATCAACCCAAAAAACTTGAATTGAGTGCACCGGAAAAGAAAAGGAGATGAAGAATGTCGAACAAAACGAGAATTCACCGGTTGAGATAATTAAGGGAAGACTGAAGAGGCTCCACATGAATGAAATTGATGCTCGAAACAGACTCGGGCTCCGGGAAGAAGAGGGTGGGAGGGCGGGAAAAACAAAGACAACTTGGAAGGGGAAACCGACGAATATCTTGAAGAGAAAACACCGGTTGAAATCATTGAGGAAAGAAAGCAAAGACTTTGCACGAGTAGAATGGATACTTGATTACGGACTCCGATTCCAAGAAGAAGAAGGGAGGGCGGGTGGGAAAAACAAGGACAACTTCGGACAAGGAAAAACAACAACGTCGGAGGAAGAAATGAGGATTGAACTTGGCAAAGATGAAGAGGCTCGAGTCAACTTGTCGAGAAATGCATCGGATCAAAAGAGCTGAAACCAACGAACGAAAAACTAACCGCGTGAACCTAAATAAAAATTTGAATGGGAAGAGAAGTAGTCCAAAACACCTACGTCAAGATTCCTCACCAGAGCGACGAAGAGGCTGAGGAGTAAAAAGAATTCCTACTCTCCGATATAACTAACTCCGAAAATAGTTTTCTTCTAGACTTGACAACGGCCAAACTACACGATCAATCAAGGGGGGCTCCTAAGGTCGGTCGAGGCTCTGATACCAACTTGTCACGCCCAATATGCGACCCTATCCAAAAGGAACTCGAAGGTCCCACCAAGGATAGACCCGCATATTGAAACTCTTTTGCAAGGTGGATATCATTACATCAACATTACATAATAGGTAGGGATACATACATAAGGCATACAATGCTACACGAATACAACATCCTCTTACATAAGAGCACCATCCGACTACGGATGAAACACAAACAGAAGCACAAACGACATCCACCCTGCTAGCCCAGGCTGCCGACCTGGAACCTATCCCCTGATCGAAGAAGAAGCAGAAGAAGAACTCCAAACAATCAAACATCGCTCTCGCATCATGATCATCGCATAACCTGTACCTGCAACTGTTGTTGTAGTAATCTGTGAGCCACGAGGACTCAGCAATCCCATTACCATGGGTATCAAGACTAACAAAGCTTGATGAGAAAGGAAGGGGTAAAGTGGTGAGGTTGCAGCAGCGACTAAGCATATATGGTGGCTAACATACGCAAATGAGAGCGAGAAGAGAACAAAGGGAACGGTCGTGAAGCTAGCAATGATCAAGAAGTGATCCTGAACTCCTACTTACGTCAAACATAACCCAAAGACCGTGTTCACTTCCCGGACTCCGCCGAGAAGAGACCATCACGGCTACACACGCGGTTGATGCATTTTAATTCGGATCTGGTGTCAAGTTATCTACAACCGGACATTAACAAATTCCCATCTGCCACATAACCGCGGGCACGGCTCTCAAAAGTTTATACCCTGCAGGGGTGTCCCAACTTAGCCCATGATAAGCTGTCGCGATCAATGAAGGATATTCCTTCTCCCAGGAAGACCCGATCAGTCTCGGAATCCCGGTTTACAAGACATTTCGACAATGGTAAAACAAGACCAGCAAGACCGCCTGATGCACCGACAATCCCGATAGGAGCTGCACATATCTCGTTCTCAGGGCAACACCAGATAAGCTAAGCGTACAGGTACCGACGTAACCCAAGTTGCCAAGGGATGGTCCCGCACGATGCTCTAGTTTGGACCAACACTTAGACAAGCATTGGCCCGGGGGGCTATAATAAAGATGACCCTTGGGTTAATTACTCCCAAGGGGAAAGTAGGTGGTGGTGAGGCAAATGGTAAAACCAAGGTTGGGCCTTGCTGGAGGAGTTTTATTCAAAGCGAACTGTCAAGGGGGTCCCATAAATCACCCGACCGCGTAAGGAGCGCAAGATCCGGGAACATAATACCGGTATGACGGAAACTAGGGCGGCAAGAGTGGAACAAAACACCAGGCATAAGGCCGAGCCTTCCACCCTTTACCAAGTATATAGATGCATTAATTAAATAAGAGATATTGTGATATCCCAACATAACCCTGTCCACCATGGAGCAATCTTCAACTTCAGCTGCAACTAACAACGCTATAAGAGGGGCTGAGCAAAGCGGTAACATAGCCGAACAACGGTTTGCTAGGAAGGGTGTCAAAGGTTAGAGGTTCATGGCAATTTGGGAGGCTTGAAGAGCAAATGATAGGAAGCGCAGCATAGCGATAGAACGAAGCAACTAGCATAGCAATGATAGTAGTGAGATCCAGGGTAGCGGTCATCTTGCCTGAAATCCCGCAAGGAAGAAGAACGAGTCCATGAAGAAGATGAAGCCACGTAGACGAACCAAGCGTAGACGAACGAATCCTCACGATCGCAACGAAATGGAAACTATCGAGAAGAAGCACACAACATGGTAAACACACCACACATAGACAAGACATAATGCACAAGAAGCATGATGCATGACAAAGCTACATGAAGCTACTCATGGCAAGAGACGATGCAAACAAGAGCAACACATCAAAGCAAGTTTAAATGAGGCCGGGAACAACATATAACAATTCCGGTAAGTCCTCATATGCAAATTTGGAAATTGGTCCAGAACTGAATAAACCTTAAGTTCAAGTAGTTAAACAGCAAGTTAAGATGCACCAAGATGATCTACATGAAATTCTAGTCAAGTTACATATAAAGTTCATTTAGTTCGGAGCTACGGCCTAGAAGATATGAACAAAAGAAGTTAAACATTGCATTGATGCAAAATGCATACAAACATCAAGCAGACACCTCAAAACAAGGATGCAACATGATAATATGAAACTACATGCAAAATCAAGCAAGTTTCATATAGAGCACACTCAAAACGGAGCAACGGTTCAACACCTACACTCTATACAAGATATGACAACAATCTGTCCAAAACAGTAACTAGGCATATTACAAGCACCAAAACAACAAGCTACAGTACCCCAACATAAGAAAAAAAGGCATGAGCATGAAGTACAGGTAAAGGATGACAAAACATGAACACTAAGCTATCTCCAGAAAACACTAGAACACGCTCAAAAGGACATGGCAAGATTGCAAATAATAACAGTTTCAGACTTAGCAGAAAATAACATCAGGTTGCAATGTTTAGAGCTATCAAGCAACATGTTACAGGAACTTATCATGGCAAATAAAGGCATGGCATGAATCTACTAATTGCATATAACAAAAGTTCCTTACTGACCATGAGCTAAAAAGGCACAGAAGATATGATGGCACCCATGTAAACATGGCAAGTTATATGACAGATTCATACAAGGCAGGAACAACAATAAGTAGGCATGTTGGTGAGCTTGAACCACTCACCACAGAGCAATACATGGCATGACAAGGCAACCAACAGTAAGAATACATGTTTACGGAGCTAATCATGGCAATAGCAAGTTATAGGGTGCATGAATCACTAGCAACAATCATGGCAACATTGAACTTAATGTTAACAGGCTGACAGCAACATTATTTAGCAAGTTTGGAGCAAGATAACAACAATCTACAGCATACTATAAATGCAACCAGGGGCATGAATGGATAGAGCATGACATGTATAACAAAACATCCTTATTGAACATCTCCAGATTATGCATGGAATGACTTGTAGCAGCAGGTTTACATATCATCATAATATAACACAATCAGACTAGCAAAACAGTAACAGCAAGTACCCTACTTAACAAGCTTGATGCACTCAGTACAAGACTGACAAAAATACATGGATTGCACCCCTGTAAAGATGGCATGTCATACTTCAAAACACATGTAGACCTCATGCTCATAGGATGCACACATCAAATGCAACAAAAATGACAAATCATCAAGTTATAACAGTTTCAGCAGATTAACATCATATAGCACTCTTGCAACGATGATTCAGGCATCAAGATGGACTCAAATGAACATGATGCAATGGAATGAAATGAAGTACTCGTCGAGACGAAAAATTTGACATATTGCACGCACGAAACGGAGCAGTAAGAAGGAAGTTATGATGCGATGAACATGGCATGACAATGCAAACATTTCGGGACTTAGGGAAATTTCGGGGTCAACCTCGATCTCAGATCTGGATCGGCCGGAGCGGATCCCGAGGTTCGCCGGCATCTCGCCGTAGAACACTCCGGAGAGGGAGAGGACGGCGGCCGGAGGAGTCGGAGAGGGGCGAAGGAGGCCGGGGCGGCGCTGGGCGACGGGCGCGGGCGGCGCGCAGGCAGAGCCACGGGGCGGTGCGTGGGAGACGGGCGCTCGAGGCCGACGGGGCCGGTGGCGGGGCAGGACGCCGGCGGAGGCGGCGGAGGGAGCGCTCCGGCGAGGCGACGGCGACGGGCAGAGGCGCGGGCGCTCGGGCGGCGGCGCGGGCACGCGGGCCGCGCGGGCTAGTGTCGGGCCCGGGCGGGCCGGCGGCGGCTAGCGGCGGGGAGCGCCATGTGGCAGCTTCCCGTTGGCTGGGCGCGGCGGCGCGGGGACGGGCGGACATGTCCGCACGGCGGGTGGACGTGTCCGTCGGCGGGAGGATGAAGAAGCTAGGGTTTCATCCGGGAATTTCAAGGGAGGTGGCCTATTTATAGATAGAGGGAGCTAGGAGAGTCCAAATGAGGCACGGTTTTCGCCCACACGATCGTGATCGAACGACCGAGAGCATGGAGGGGAGCTTGCTGGGTTTTGGGCCACTTTGTAGGGGTGTTGGGCTGCAAAGAGAAAGGGGGGTTTCGGGCTATGCGGTTAACCGTTGGAGTATCAAACGACCTCCAAATGGCACGAAACTTGACAGGCGGTCTACCGGTGCTATACCAAGGCCGCTTGGCAAACCTCGGTCCATTCCGAGAAAGTTTAACACCCGCACATGAAAAGAGGCAAAAGGGGGCGTCGGGTGACATAGGAGTGCCGGATTGCAAAACGGACAACGGGGAAAATGCTTGGATGCAGGAGACGAACACGTATGCAAAATGAGATGCACATGATGACATGATAAAATGCAACACGCAAGCAAATGACATGGCAATGCCAACGAATAACTGGAGGACACCTGGCGCATCGAATCCGGGGCGTTACATTCACAATGGAGCGTACCACATCTACTACATTGCCAACAACATGGACGACCCACGCGCATGGAACGCAAAGCTGCTTCATCCTTTCTATACCTAAAATCACTCGACCGACGAGTTGTAATAAGAGTACTTCAGTTTGCCTTCCAAAGACAAGATTTTTATAGTATCTTAATGATTGATTCCCTGTAATCATTTGTGTCTGAATCCCCCAGTGTGTGGCTTAGCCGCGAACTTGATTCGCCTAAGTTAAAAAACATTCCGAGTGGAGAGCAATCCTCCCACTCGGGGCTTACCTGTGACCCCGTACTCGCCTAAGTTAAAAAACATTTCGATTGGAGAGCAATCCTCCCACTCGGAGGCTTAGCTGCGACCCCGGACTCGCCTAAGTTAAAAAACATTTCGAGTGGAGAGCAATCCTCCCACTCGGAGGCTTAGCTGCGACCCCGTACTCGCCTAAGTTAAACATTCTGAGTGGAGAGCAATCCTCCAACTCGGAGGCTTAGCTGTGACCCCGTACTCGCCTAAGTTAAAAAACATTTTGAGTGGAGAGCAATCCTCCCAGTCGGGGGCTTAGCTTCGACCCCATACTCGCCTAAGTTAAAAAACATTCTGAGTGGAGAGCATCCTCCCACTCGGAGGCTTAGCTGCGACCCCGTACTCTCCTAAGTTAAAAAACATTCCGAGTGGAGAGCAATCCTCCCACTGGGAGGCTTAGCTGCGACCCCGTACTCGCCTAAGTTAAAAAACATTCTGAGTGGAGAGCAATCCTCCCACTCAGAGGCTTAGCTGCGACCCCGTACTCGCCTAAGTTAAAAAACATTTCGAGTGGAGAGAAATCCTCCCACTCGGAGGCTTAGCTGTGACCCCGTACTCGCCTAAGTTAAAAACATTCTGAGTGGAGAGCAATCCTCCCACTTGGGGGCTTAGCTGCGACCCTGTACTCGCCTAAGTTAAAAAACATTCCGAGTGGAGAGAAATCCTCCCACTCGGGGGCTTAGCCGCGACCCTGTACTCGCCTAAGTCGCAAATATCCTTTGAGCTACCTCACAAATACAATGTACGCTCCATCCCGATCTGCAAGGATGACAAGGTGTCGAATGAACACCGTGTTTGAGCTACGTCACAAATACAACATACGCTCCATCCTGATCCGCAAGGATGACAAGGTGTTGAATTAACACCGCGTCTAAGCTACGTCACAAGTACAACATACGCTCCATCCTGATCCACAAAGACGACAAGGTGTCGACTGAACACCGCGCCTGTGCTGCGCCACAAGTAAAATGTACTCGACGAAAGGTGAAAAGATCAAGTTCACTCGGAATCAAAAGACATTCAATAGTAATAAAGGCAAAAGCCATGGTATTCAAAGAAAACCAAGTTCAGATAAATTCCACAAACGTTCAGAACCACGACGGGTAGAAGTACTCAGGCATCAAGTCTGAAAGAGTTTAACAGTTACATAACCACTCGGCATTCCAAGGCAAATAAAGGTGGGGCGTAATGTTTGTTCACTCGGCAGGAGGAGGACTTGCTGGATCGCAAAAGCTGTCAAGGTCGATGATGTCTGTGATGCGAGTGGCGGCGTCAAGGAAGGTGTCCTTAAAAGACTGGAAGCTGAGCTTCTTGGTGTTGGCAACCTTGAGAGCTGCCAGCTTGTCTTCTCTAACATCCTTGCAGTGCACTCGGACCAATGATAGAGCGACATTAGCACCACAACAAGCAGATGACTTCTTCGATTCCTGCACTCGACCAGGGATTTGATTCAGTCGAGTCATCAGAGACTCGAGATCCCGTGAGAGTTCCGTCTGAGGCCAGAGTTCGGCATCAATCCTCATCATTGCCGCCTTCAGACGAGCGAGATAATCCACAACACTGTCCAGGCGAGACTCCAACTACGACACATTCATCGCAATGTCATCTTTGACAAGAGAGTTTACGGGGTCAACACCTGTCTCGACCCGCCCAGTTTCTGCTTTGAAGTCTTGACAAAGTTCTGCACAGTCGGAGAAGCAGTGAGTCAACAGTTTAACAAGACGTGTCAGCCGACATCAACAAATCAGTTGAACAAGAGGAAATACCTTCAAGCTTCAAGACAAACTTCACAGCAAGCTGCCCTAGATAAGACTACAATTCGCCCTTCTTGGCCTTGAGACTTCCAACTTCGTCAGTCAAGCTTTCCTTGTCCTTCTTCAGTCGTGCAACCTCCTGGTTGGCTTCAGAAATGGCAACCTTCAACTTGGAGTTCTCCTCTTCCAACTTGTTGACTGAGGCCAACTTCTTGTACGCAAGTGTCGTTTTCTCTCGCGCCTCCTTCTGGGATGCGGCAAGATCTTTATCCTTCTTCTCCAGAGCCTGCTTCATTTTCTCTAAAGAAATAACATTCTTCAGACGAGCTTGTAGTTGACGGTTTTCACTACACACATCTGTTCGAGCGGAGTCACTCAGTTCAAAGAGACTAAAAAAAGAGAGAGAATCATAAGGTGGACAGTCGATGAATAGTTACCTCCCATGGTAGCTGCTTTGTCCTGGGCTTGCTTGAGGTTCTTCTTGGCCAGTTCCAGATCAAGGTTGAGGCTAATCTGCTTCTTCTCCAGTTCAGAAAATTGGGCTCCAAGATCACAAGACTTCTACAGTCAGCAAATAAGATATGTCAGTCGACAGAAACAAAAGTCAATCACAGCGAAAGTTGCTCTAAGACTACCGTTGAATCAAACATTCAACAGTAGTCTCGGGGACTACACCCAGTGGATGCACTTGGCGTGCCCCCACTGGTCCGGTTTTACACTCGGCATGGTCTGCCCAGCACGAGTAAAAAAAGGGAAAAAAAAGGGGATTCTCATACCCCAGCCGACTACCAGCAGTCGACCGTGGTCTCGAGGACTACACCCAGTGGGTGCACTCTGCGTGCCCCCGCTGGTTCAGAAAAACACTCGACTCAACCTGGTCGACTCAAGTGGAAGAACTATTCAGCTCTAAGTCAGAAACACCCCAGTGGGTGATTGGATGCGAAATGCAGACCCATGATAGATGCACATAAAAGGTTCCAAAACGCTCATCCAAGGACACCGTATGGACAGTGAAGCAACAGTCGCAACTATCACTACTCAAGAGACCAATCAGAAACCAACTAACCTTGACATTGGCTTGCAGAGCGGTGCTGGCGTTGTAGGCAACCTGACTGGCCTCATGCCCCACCTTCATCTGCTCCATCACGAGGTTTGCCTGGAGAAGGGCCTCCCTGGCGGCACTCAGCTGGTCGTCTGGAGTCTGGAATGCAGTGAAGAGCGATGATGGCAGTACAGTCGGAGCAGTCACAGGGTCCGAAGCATGGAGTTGTACTGGAGTGGTAGAGGCCTGAGCAGTCGACCCCGAAGGACGGTTAGTCGATAGTGGATTGGCAAAGGTAACATTGGTCCGAGCCGGATCTCCGGATTGCTGGACCACTGTCTCAGGCACTGATGTCGACTGAGGCACCTGACCCTCGGTCGTCCTCCCGCTTGAGGACCTGCCCCTCCTTCTTTCTCTCAGAGGCACTTCTTCTTCATCATTCGGAAGCTCAATGATGTCCCGCGGAGCTGCAACAAAAAGCAACCTTAAGAGTTCAATCGACCAACAATCCAGTCGGCAGAATAAATTCAAGTTGGAAAGAGAGTACCCGATTTGGAAGTGGCCGCGTCATCGACCTCCTCATCACCTGGGACCTTGTCAACATCCATGGAAGTTGCAGAAGTTGCAGCGCTGAAAAAGTTCATAACCCACTCGGTCAGAGCAGAAGTATGAGTCGGTAAAAGAAAACACGGAAAGATAGAGCACTCACCTAGAGGTAACAGGAATGTCCATCTTGATCTTCGGCAAGGTCTTCCGAGGCTTCGAAGGGGCCACCTTGGGTTGCCTGGCGACCTTCTCCGTTGGCTCCGGAGTCAAAGTCCAAGTGCCCTTTTGTGCTTGGGTACTCGGAGCCACGGTCTTGCCGCTCCCGCCTTCCGGATCTTGGAGTTTCTTGGATTGCCGCTCTGAGTGAGGTGGTGAGTCGACTACCTCTTCGTCATCTGACTCATCACTATCTTCCTCATCGTCGTCTTCTGGAGATTGCCAGTCACCGCTCTCTTCTGCATTGTCCTCTCCCTCCTGGTCTTGCTCCAGGGCTTGTTCACCATTGGGCATCCAGTACATCTCAGTACAAACCTACAAGACGAGAAGTCAACCAAATATCAGTCGGATTCAGGAACAATTGCAAGAAAAATTGAAGTACACTCGGAAGCGAAGATCAAGCCTTGTCTGGCTGGTTGTTGGTGTTGAATGGATCGACTCTCCAGGCTCCCTTGGGGTTGTCCTTATTTCCTGCAATGCCCTTCAGCCACAAGGCCACCGTCTCATCCGTAACCTCCTCTGGGTGGACTCAAGTGGTGTCGTTGGCTCCCGAATACATCCACATCGAGTGGCCACGAGCTTGGAGCGGCTGGATGCGTCGACTAAGAAACACCTCCAGCAGAACCATGCCAGTTACACCCTGACAGACCAACTGGACCACCCCCTCGACCAACATGTTCGTTTCCACCCTCTCCGCAGCAGTCACTTTCAGTGAAGAAGGTTGCTGCCCCCGATCTAAAGAAAAAGGGGGAAGACCAGTCGACTGACCGGGGGTCGCAATATCCTCGCAATAGAACCAGGTCGACTGCCAGCCCCTGACCAACTCAGGAAGTGTCATGGGAGGGAAAGCACTACTCTTGCTCATCTGGATCCCTAAGCCCCCACACATCTGGATCACATGTGTCCTCTCGTCACTCGAATTTGCCTTCTTCACGGTCTAGGAGCGAATTGAGAAGATGTGTTTGAAGAGACCCAGTGCGGTCGACAACCCAAACAATTCTCACACATGGACACAAACGCGGCAAGATATGTGATGGTGTTGGGAGTGAAGTAGTGGAGCTGAGCACCAAAAAAGTTCAACAAGTCCCGGAAAAAAGGATGCAGAGGAAGGGGGAAACCACGGTCGACGTGGGTAGCAAGGAGGACGCACTCACCCGACCGCGGCCGAGGCTCCGTCTCCCCCTCCGGCAGCCTCGCGGGCCCGGCAGCAATCAAACCGGAGTCAGCCAGCTCCTCCAAATCCTCTGGCCGGAGCAAAGATCGGATCCAATCGCCCTGGATCCAGCCCGGCGGCAGCGCGGACCTTGACGACGACCCCCAATTCGTCTTCTTGCCTTTCGCCACCCCCGTCGCCTTTTTCGCACGTTGCGCCGTCGTCTTGTCCTTCAACATGGTGGTGGGGCAGCGGCGTCGAGGGCGGAGGGAAAAGATGCAGTGGAGAAGCGGAGAAGGAAGAGGGAGAATGAATCCGCACAGTGCGGACGCCTTGGCCCGACGCCTTTTAAGGACCCACTTTCGAGTGGATGATGTGTGGGCCCGAGGAATCCTCTCAAATCCCGCAACAGTCGCGTGCCGGGTACGTGGCGAAAAAGGTGGCGTAGAATCGAGGTGCCCCTGTCCATCTGTCCTGCTTACTGCGGTGCGCTCCGCCTCGCGCGCTTCCCTAAAATTTTGAATCCCGCGAGATCCAGGATACGCCGTAACCAATCGCGCCAAAGATTTCGCATCAAAGTAACACTCGATGAGTGCCTGTATAAATTCACTCGACAACTTCTGAATCGATCAAGGCGACTGAAACGAAGCCGAAGTTTCAGCGTGGGCCTCCAATCCAGTGTGGACACTTTCGAAGCACAAGAGTCAAGGCAGGACCAACTTCAACCTTCTTTTCATTCGGACCTCAATCCATTCGGGGGCTAATGATGGTGCCATAGACCTAGGGTAGGGTAATAGGCCTGACCTATACGCCCTACCCAAGGTCACTACCATAGAAGCAAAGACATTCAGAGAACAACAGAGATTACCAATTGAAGTCATCGAGTGCAATTCACTCGACCAGTCACTCCATTCGGTACCCCTCCCTCCTGATATCACTCGACCAAGATGAAGCCATTCGACTATATGAGAAACCACTCGACCTACAGAAGACCATGAGTCACTCAGGACGGCAACAGTCATGCGTTCATTCCGTAGTCTTAAAGGTCATTAAATACACTTTATAGTTGGTGTTACTAGTAACGCCCTATCTTTATGTACATTGAACCCCTGTAACAGAGGTGGGCTGGGGTCCTGGCACTCTATATAAGCCACCCCCCTCCTCTAGGACAAGGGTTCGCACCCCCTGTAACACACACTCACATATTCCAGTCGACCGCCTCAGGGCACCGAGACGTAGGGCTTTTACCTCCTTCGAGAGGGGCTTGAACTCGTAAACTCTTGCGTACAATTGCTACATAGCTAGGACCTTGCCTCCTCATACGTACCCCCAATACTTACTGTCAGACTTAGTACCACGACACCCCTCCCCTATTCCAATTCGGTTTGGGCAAGGGGAGAGCGCGCCCCTCCCTTGTGGCCTCTCTCCTCTCCTCCAATCAGGCCCAATAGGCCCATTACTTCTCCCGGGGGGTTATGGTAACCTCCCGGTACTCCAGAAAAATGCCCGAACCACTCGGAACCATTTCGATGTCCAAATGCAACCTTCCAATATATGGATCTTTATGTCTCGACCATTTAAAAACTCCTTGTCAGGTCCATGATCTCATCCGGGACTCCGAACAAACTTCAGTCATCAAATCACATAACTCATAATACAAATTGTCATTGAATGTTAAGCGCGCGGACCCTACGGGTTCGAGAACTATGTAGACATGACCGAGACATATCTCTGTTCAATAACCAATAGCGGAACCCGGATGCTCATATTGGCTCCTACATATTCTACGAAGATCTTTATCGGTCAAACCTCATAACAACATACGTCGTTCCCTTTGTCATCGGTATGTTACTTGCCCGAGATTCGATCGTCGATATCATCATACCTAGTTCCATCTCATTACCGGCAAGTCTCTTTACTCGTTCTGTAATACTTCATCCCGCAACTAACTCATTAGTCACAATGCTTGCAAGTCTTATAGTGATGAGTATTAACGAGAGGGGCCAGAGATACCTCTCTGAAACATGGAGTGACAAATCCTAATCTCGATCTATGCCAACCCAAGAAACACCTTTGAGACACCTGAGCATCTTTATAATCACCCATTTACGTTGTGACATTTGATAGCACACAAGGTGTTCCTCCGGTATTCAAGAGTTTCATAATCTCATAGTCTGAGGAACATGTATAAGTCATGAAGAAAGCAGTAGCCATGAAACTATAACGATCATAATGCTAAGCTAACAGATGGGTCATGTCCATCACATCATTCTCCTAATGATGTGATCCCGTTTATCAAATGACAACACATGTCTATGGCTAGGAAACATAACCATCTTTGATTAACGAGCTAGTCAAGTAGAGGCATACTAGGGACAATATATTTTGTCTATGTATTCACACATGTACTAAGTTTCCGGTTAATACAATTCTAGCATGAATAATAAACATTTATCATGAATAATAAAATTTTATCATGAAATAAGGAAATAAATAATAACTTTATTATTGCCTGTAGGGCATATTTCCTTCAAAGTTGCATGGCAATATATCTCGGAATGGCTATGGAAATGCGATAATAGGTAGGTATGGTGACTGTTTTGAGGAAGGTATATGGTGGGTGTATGGCACCGGCAGAAGTTGCGCATTACTAGAGAGGCTAGAAATGGTGGAAGGGTGAGAGTGCGTATAATCCATGAACTCAACATTAGTCATAAAGAACTCACATACTTATTGCAAAAATCTATTAGTCATTGAAACAAAGTACTACGCGCATGCTCCTAGGGGAAGGGTTTGTAGGAGTTAACCATCATGCGATCCTGACCTCCACACAAAGGATGACAATCAATAAATAAATCATGCTCCGACTTTGTTATATAACGGTTCACCATACGTGCATGCTACGGGAATGACAAACTTTAACACAAGTATTCTTACCAATCCACAATTACTCACTAGCATGACTCTAATATCACCATCTTTATATCTCAAAACAAATGCAAGGAATCAAACTTCTCATAGTATCCAATGCTCTTTATATGAAAGTTTTTATTATATCTATCTTGGATGCCCATTATATTAGGACTAAATTCACAACCTAAGTGAATTACCATGATGTTTAAGACTCTCAAAATAATATAAGTGAAGCAAGTGAAGCACTAGAGCAAAAGACAAACTACTCCAAAAAGATATAAGTGAAGATCAATGAGTAGTCAAAAATTAAATAACTATGTGAAGACTCTCACATTTAAGAATATCATAGCTTAATATTTAAAAATGACATTGCAAGGATAGCACATATCATGTGAAGAAGCAAAAACTTAGGCTCAACCAAGACTGACCGATAGTTGTTGAAGAAAAAAGGTGGATGCCAACCAGGGCATTCCCAAGCTTAGATGCTTGAGACTTCTTGAAATATTAACTAGGGATGACTTGGTCATCCCCAAGCTTGAGCCCTTTTGTCTCCTTAATTCCTCTCATATCACGGTTTCCCTAAATCTTAAATGCTTCATCCCCACAAAAGTCAACAAGAACTCGTGAGATAAGTTAGTATAAATCCCTGTAAAACCTTATCATTCTCTACTATAGAAAAACACTAAAATTATAATTTGATATTGCCTACTAAATGCCTCTGCATATTTAACGCTCCTATCCTCAAATAGAATCATTAAACAAGCAAACATATGCAAACAATGCAAACATAACAACAGTCTGTCTAAACAGGATAGTCTGTAAAGAGTGCAAGAGGAATCATACTTCTTTAACTCTAAAAATTCTGAAAAACTACCACACTATAGAAAATTTGTTGTACCTTACTATGTAAAAATTTCAAGATTTTATCACGTTCTGACTATTCACCAATATTCAAAACACAACAGCAAAATTTCTGTTTTCAAACAGCAACACATAGACTTGAAAAATAAGCATGGGACCCTTTTGTTGAACTAAAAGATTAAAAACATTACTCTAAATAACAACAAGCAAATCCTAACAAAATAAAAGGACGCTCCAAGCAAAACTTATATCATGTGGTGAATAAAAATATAGCCTCAAGTAATTTTACCGATGGATTGAAGACAAAAGTGGGGATGCCATCCAGGGCATCCCCAAGCTTAGATGCTTGATTGTCGTTGAATATTACCTTGGGTTGCCTTGGGAAACCCCAAGTTTAGGCTCTTCCCACTCCTTATTCTGTAGTCCATCAAACTTTACCCAAAACTTGAAAACTTCACAACACAAAACTCAACAGAAAACTCGTAAGCTCCGTTAGTATAATAAAGCAAATCACCACTTAGGTACTCTTGTGAACTCATTCTAAATTCATATTGGTGTTATATCTACTATATTCCAACTTCTCCATGGTTCATACCCTCCAATAGTACTCATAGATTCATCAAAATAAGCAAACAACACACAGAAAACATAATCTATTTAAAAGAGAATAACATGTAGCAATCGGGAAACTTCGTATACTTCTGTAACTCCAAAATTTCTGAAAAAATAGGAAAACCTGGGTAATTTATATACAAATACTGTGTAAAACATTCAAATAAAAAGCACGTTTCTGTGATTTTTGAAAATTGTTTTACTGGGCGCAAAATTTTCTGTTTTTCAGCAAGATCAAATCAACAATCTTCCAGACTATCCCAAAGCTCTTACTTGGCACACACACTAAATAAAAAAATTAAAACACATATAACCAGAGGATAGATGATAAATTTATTGTAAAACAAGAACAAAAAGGTAGAAACAAAATAAATTTGGGTTGCCTCCCAACTAGCGCTATTGTTTAACGCCCCTAGCTAGGCATGATGATTTCAATGATGCTCACATAAAAGATAAGAATTGAAACATAATGGGAGCATCATGAAGCATACTACTAGTACATTTAAGTCTAACCCACTTCCTATGCATAGGGATTTTGTGAGCAAACAATTTATGGAAACAAGAATCAACTAGCATAGGAAGGAAAAACAAGCAAAACTTCAAGATTTTCAACATATAGAGAGGAAACTTGATATTATTGAAATTCCTACAAGCATATATTCCTCCCTCATAATAATTTTCAGTAGCATCATGAATGAATTCAACAATATAACCATCACATAAAGTATTATTTTCATGATGCACAAGCATAGAAATTTTACTACTCTCCACATAAGCAAAATTCTTCTCATTCATAATAGTGGGAGCAAATTCAACCAAATAACTATCATGGGACTGAAAATTAAAATCAAGATGACAAGTTTCATGGTTATAATTATTCTTTATAGCATACATGTCATCACAATAATCATCATAGATAGGAGGCATGCTTTCATCGTACGAGTAGGACTACTTGTGCCTTGACTGTAAAAAGTTAGAGCAGGCACCATATGTCACCAGCCCGCCACGAGAAGCCAGATCTCTCCGGTGCCCGTGACGTCAAACCGTAAGTATACACAGCCCAGCGGCCGGAAATTTCCTTCGTTGCATGGTGGTCAGCGACACCTCAGTGCCTGTACCAAGCGCAATGATCGAGGGACCAAGGCAACCAGCGACGGGTGACGATGGCATCCAGCAGCTACCGGTTAACATTTTGAGGTGCGTGATTTAATCAGGTTCTGACGCTTTGGTTGTTTTTGCATTCGGAAACGCAAAATATTTCGGAGTTACAATTGAGGATTGCACACGGGGGAAGGAGAAACAACGACAGAGTTATCATTACAGTATAGAGGCATGGAGAATAAAATACGCACGAAGGCGACCAAGCCCTCCATGCTCTTGCACAACGCACAACCTGTAGCTCCAAAGCTTGATATCCCCGATAGCTCTCGTAATTACATCACATCACGGGGATCGCAACTCCTAGCGTTGAACACAAGATAATTTCGAGGTTTCCATAGCTGCCACAACAGTCATACGACATGCATTCCATGTCGAACAAGGCACGTTCAACAGGGGGTGCAACAACGAGGGACTGGACCGAGGCAGGCCTGAGAGGGTGCAAACCAACCGCCTCCCAGGCGGTTGCTGTCAGCAAACAACGGATGAATAGAAGCATAAAAATCTTGATCTTCCAAGGCAGACACGTCTCTCGGATCCCGCCGGCATACCGAACTAGAGCCATTGCAGCGTGGCGGACCGGTATGTAACCCTGGTTGTGACATTGATGTCTTCATCATCCCACGACATAGACATGTACTACTACTAGTAGTCTTCAGCCCAGTGAGCACCGCCCCCCCCCCCCCCCCCCCCCCCCCCCCCCACCAACGATTTTGTCAGAGAGGCGAGCTCAGCCCTCGCAGCAATAGTCATCCTGTTTCGTTGCAAGCTGCGCGGCCCCCCTCTCACCACCATGTCCACAGACCACAGTCGCATGCGGACACATGCAGGGAGAGAAAAGCCTGGAGTAGACAACAAGAGCACTCACAAGATGTGACATCTGTCCTACCATAAGGAAGTGTGTGTGCCGTCACCCACAACCACCTTTCTCACGACACGGTACATGTCGTGACCATCAACAACGTATCGCTCCATTAGTGGTGGAATCGGAGGCACGCCCCCAAGATTGGATGATTTGCCACATTTTACTTGGTGATTAGATGATTTGCCCTGCTTCAGTTAGGATTAGATGATTTGCCCCATTTTTCCTTTATCTTTTGATCATTTGCCCTAATCCGTATTCTAATGAACTCTTAATTATTTTAATTCAAAGAATCAACGTAGAATGACCTTCATGCCCCTATGCCAGTTTTGCAATTTGTCCGCCTACTAATCTTCTCCCAGCATGGTTCAACCGAAGCATCCAGTTCACCCCACTAAACCAATCGTGTTGTCCCGTCCCTGTGTTCATTCAGCGGGGCAAGGTGAGGCGACTCCGGTAACTTCACAACAGCCTCTGCTTGCCGGAGTCTGCAACGGCTGCTGCTTCAGATGGGTGAGACTAATCTGTTGTCCTGGATCTCTTTGACAAGTTTCTGTTCTCCACAAAACGTGAATGTCTCATCCTGTAATTGACCAACACATTGAACAAAAAAATAATTTGATTGCTTGACCATGGGACAAATTGAGATTAAAGCTCTTGTTAGTGGTTATTAGTAAATCTCTCCTCTGCTGTAAGCTGCATGCTGCCGTGCGGAGGAATCGAGAGGAGCAAGGGGATCGAGAGGGGAAAGGAAATACAGGGCACCTGGTCGCCGGGTGGCCGCCGTGCCACCGAGCAGCAGAGGGAGCCGCCGTCCACCAAGCAGGAGCATGAGCCGCCGGGGGTAGAGGGAGGCACGCGGCAGCCGGCCTTCGAGCAGCAACTGGAGCCGCTAGACGGCCGAGCGGCAGCGGGAGCCACTGGGGTAGAGAGCAGGAAGCTACCGGACCGTCGACCCGCCGGGCAGCAGCGGGAACCGCTGGGCCTCCGAGCAGCAACAGTAGCCACTGGGCCGCTGAGCTGCAGCGCCCGTTCGTGTTCCTAGCTGCATCAGTGGTGGTTCAGTAAGAGTAGGGAGTAGGACGAGCTGCAGGTTCAGTACGAAGAGATAGGGTCGAACCAGGTAGATTAGACATAGAAATTGCAAAACTGCTATAGGGGCACAAATGTCATTCCATGTTGATTTTCTGAATTAAAATAATTAAGAACTCATTAGAATACAGATTAAGGCAAATGATCAAAAGATAGGAGAAAGACGGGGCAAATCATCTAATCCTAAATAAAGCAGGGCAAATCATCTAATCGCGAAGTAAAGTGTGGCAAATTATCCAATCTCCCCCAACTTCGGAACCAGCTCGTCCACGAAGTATCTCGTATCCATGCAACTTGTCCAAAAGTCGAAGAGGCGGAAATTGATTATGTTCAGACGATATTCGTTCATACGTGGATAAATTTACATAAAACTAGATGCTTTTCATTTAAATCGGAGCAAGTTCAATACATTTAAACATATTTCAACTAGATCGGACTATAAACCTGACATAAAATGACCGTCGACGCCGGTTCCCCATCTCCGGTCGGCCATGAGCTTCGAAAAATGAAGCTCCGCCTCCTCCGCAGCCATGAGCACCTCAAACTGAGCTATCCGCCTCGACGTCACCGTCAAGCGGCAAATCAGACAATGATGTTGAGGCCGCCAATCTTGGCTTCAACGGAAGGGGTGGACCGTGGCCTTCATGGGATACAAAGGTCGGCGACCTCCCATGTGCTACTCGTCCTTGCTGTCGGTGACGCCCGCGGACGTCTAGGCTTCGTGGTCGTGGCGGTGGGGCATGGCCAAGCTGGCGACCTCGTCTTCGTCCTCGCTCTTGCCAAACACCTCATCCGCCGCCTCGTAGATCTCCTTGAAGGCGGCTTCTAGCTCCACTTGATGCTGGCAGTACCACCAGCTAGCGGTCGCGGACTCTGCGGTAGTAGTCGGCCAGCGCCTCCTGCTCGGCCACATCCACGTCCGGGACGATTGTTGTGCTGGCGGTGAGTTGCCCCTCAGGAGGTAGAGGTTCTACTCATGGTCAGCCTACGCTTGTTGAAACAAGGCCTTCCGCTCGGTCAACATCATTTCGGTGTAGTGAGCACGGACCTCACCCATGGTGACGCTGCCATGGACCGGTGAGGAGGATGGTGCCGGCTCGTCATCGGTTGCACCCTCCATTGGGACGTCCGCACAACCGACTGCAATGGTGGCGATCTCCTGCTTCTGCTTGAACGAGAGGCTATCCCAAACGACTTTGGAATTCGAGGAGGCCATGGCAGGCATGGTGCAGAGAGGAGGAAGGGAGCGAAGGATGATGGATGCAGCTATGATTGGGTCTGCGGCTTATATAGCGGGCTGACGGCAGGACAACGAGCGAGGTGATTAATAGTGGGCGGCAGACGGACGAACGGTGCATCGGCTCACCATTCCTCGGTAACCGCACACATATTTAAAGTAGGAAGGCGGATCAACAGGCTGTTGTTTGAACGTGGGGCAGCCGCATGCACAGGGAAGGGCGACGCTCTCGGCCAGTGCGTCGTTGTAATTACGGAGCATTGTTAAAGGTTGTGTCGATCAGAGCTGGCATGAATGCGGCACTGATGCTCTGGAGCGGCGGTTACCTTTTCGGGCGGGAACGCGTGCTGGCGCAAGACAGGCTCTTTGGTAGACCAGGTTAGTCAGACGCGGGCCTGGCAGCGGTCCGGACCCCTGCAAGCCCCCACCCTCCTAATTTGTTTATGGATTGCAGGAAAAGTGCGTCCAGATCGCCGAACGGACCGGTGCAGCCCTCGTTGGATGGCAAAACACGTTCGGGCTGTTTAGTACAGACGGTTGCAGACCGTTTAATGATCGCTGTTGGAGATTCCCATACTGCTTATCAAAACACAGTTTATCCCAAGCGATTAGACACCTCGAGCTCGATGTTAATTAGGTACTTCCTCCGTTCCGAAATATTTGTCTTTCTAGAGATTTCAACAAGTGACTACGTACGGAGCAAAATAAGTGAATCTACACTCTAAAATATGTCTACATACATCCGTATGTTGTGTCCATTTAAAATGCCTAGAAAGACAAATATTTGGGAACGGAGGGAGTAGATAATAGTGATTTATGTGTTCTTGAGTTATTATGTATGAAATTATGGTGATGTTAGATTATTTCTCCTAATTAACTTCAACTAGAACAATGAAAGATTTACAAAGAGTTCGTGATGCAATATAAGATGCTTTGACATAATAGTAGTAAACTAGAAGGCAAAATGGCCAGCGGCACGCCGCGCCCGTCGTTGAGCCTGTGTCGTATGGGTGTGTTTTATTCTGAAGTAAGATAGGAATGGTGATGGCATTGAGGTCTAACCGGTTGCAAAAGAGGTCCCTTTATATTTACTAGTTAAACGCTCGTGCGTTGCTACGGCTTCGTAAAAATTCAATGTAATTCACAACATTGCTCATGTGGCTTATGAATGTGTTGCCACAAATACCATCTTCTACTTGATAATATAACAAAATCCATGTGGCTCGTATTCAAATCACCACTCAACTTACGAAGTCTACCTTCACACTATTGCTTTGTGTTCCACAATGGAGAAACATAGGGCCTCTTTTCCACCCAACTTTGACATATATCTTCTCCATCCAACTTGGATAAAAATTGTTACTCTCCACCCATCCTAATTTAAATGGCATGCGTGCATTTCGAAAAATCAATTTCATCAGCTAAATATGGAGTATGTTACAAAAAAAATCACTAAATTCGTTTTCAAGAAAAGTTTCCAATGGTACAATTGTATGGCACATAGCACATATAGTACTGAATAAATTAGCAGCCAGAGCATGCACACTTTTTTGATGAAATTCATTTTTTTTAAACATGTTCTCTTCCTCCTTGCAACCCGTCTCAGCTTTGCTAAGAGTTTCTATGTTGTAATTGCCATTCAATAAAAGCCTCACTTCAATATGAGGAACCTTAAACTTCTGGTTTTTTCTCTATGTATAGGAAGGCAAGAATAAATCTATATATGATTAGTATTTAAGCATGAATCCCTATCTTACAAAGGAAAAAAAATCATAGTACATTCACATATCTTATCAGGAACACAAGGATGCCTACAATCCACTCCCATGGCTAAATGTAATATGGATTAATGAAAACTCAGGAAAGGGTTAAAAAAAATTATATGCTCCTCCACGGAGAACTGTAGAGTGCATGGAGGATAAAATTGCAAAGACATGGAGGATCAGAGGGCGTATGAGTTTATATCTAAACAAATAGGGAAACTTCAGGTGAGATTGCTTCATTCTAAAATAATGTAGAAGCATATTTCCCTGAGGTGAGAACACACAACTCTCAAGCAAGTACATATTATTCTCTACTAAATGGTATTTATTTGCTAAGGTTTTTTGGTTTCTGTAATACTTTGCTTATGGTGATCTCTTCTGCTACCAATTTTCTCTCTTAATTGTTGGTCCCATTGTGCTAATGTAAACATTTCATCTCGTTCAGACCCAACTTGTATTGAAAGCTAATGAAGGTACAGTATAGGAGAAGTCAAACGTGTTCCCCGGAGAGGCAACGTACAGGAGTTTGTATTGACACAGCCGACAACAAGGAGAAGCAGCTACGACAAGTTAGAAGTCATGAACCTGAGCTCTTGAAGGACCAAACCATTGGGCTCGATGCTGACCTGAATCGTATGAGTGTTAGACACAACAATGCGAAGATTACATACATTACCTATCCACTTAATCCACAACACAGTCTGACAGCAATCAAGCTATTCTATTTTCACTACTAATACAGTATATGACTATCGTTTTCAGGTCCAGGCATCAATGTAGTAGAAGCTTTTTTCAGGTTCAGACAAATTCGCAAGATTATAGTGAAGAAGAAAGTAAGACAAGTAGTTGCACGACAAGGATTTGTAGCATGCCCCCCAATGCCGGTTTCAACATGTGGTCCACCGACCTCTGGACTGAACAAAAAGACATCGTGCCTACAACAATATGTAGCTAATTTGTACTAAATAATACAGTGTTGATCAAACATTGGTAAGGGTACAAAAGCATGCACGACTAAAAGCTATTTTGGAAAAGGCATGACCAGAAAAGTTTCGGATAACAATAAAGATTGAAGAAACATTGGACTCTTCAACTCCGTATCAACATTGAGGCCTCAAACTTCCTTCTATTAACTTGCAGTGGAGCTTGAACAAGAGTTCCTTGGGGTAAAAGAGAAGTGAAAAGAAATATTTTTTAGAGGTTAATAGCTGCACCAATAATAACTTGGAAAAGGAAAATTAATCAAATTTCAATAGCAAGACTATTAATCTATACGTGGACTGCAGTTGCCAATGTAAACGAACCTCTTCAAAAAGTGAAAGCCGCTCTTTCTAAGACACATGAAAACTCAAGAATCCAAATGAAACCAATGTGTTACATGTGTAGCTATATGAGCAGATGGGTATTTCGCTACAGGAGCTGTGTTCTTGAAAAGCCAATGGTCAGTACCTTGTTATATGAACTAAAAATAATACGTTGAGTTGCGAATGTTTGAAATAAAGGCCTGAGAGTCGCAACTCGCAATGAGAAGAAGCATTTGTAAAATCGTATTGTCCTAAATGCAGGCAATTGTCTAATGTGTTTTCCTTTTCTTAAACGGATTACTAAACAGAGATACAAATTGTCTTAAATGTGACAGATAGTATGAAGCTTGACACTACTAATGCAGGTACGATTTCTATGCTTACCCTCACGCAGAACTCCTAAGGGTTGAAATAGAGCAGCTACGTGATCACGTCATTGGATAGGTCGTCGACGGCCTGCGACTACTGGGCGTTGGGGCCGCCTAGGCCAGCCGCCACCGCCTCTTCGTGCGGCGGGTAAGGAACGGATCCATCGGCCGCTCCGCTGAGTGCTGGAGCACAGCCTACTGGGAGAAGATGTGTGGAGCGATGGTAGGGAGATAAGGTTACCGAGCCCTGGCCGCTGCCGCCACGCCGTCCTGCTCTTTGCTCCTCCCCGCGTCGAGCACATCCTGTACTGGGTGAAGAATAAATGAGATGGCAAGCGGCTCCAATCTAGATCGAGGTCGTCGTATGCGGGAAAGGTCGCCCGAGGTCGCCGTAGAGGGTGAAGGTTGATTGGATGATATGACTCCGATGAGAGGGCAAGTGGATCCGAACCATGGGCCTCTCGATGGAGGGTGGAGGCGGGCACGGGTTGGCGGCCAAAAAGCTCAAGCCCATGGGTGAGAGGAGAGAAGGAGACGTCAGACTCTGGCCTTGCCGAGTCGAGCGGCAAAGGAACAGGTCAGCGGCGGCGAATCCTCTCGGGGACAGGGGATCGGGAGCGAGGGATTCGGGGAGTGGGGGTGGGACGTGCGTACGTGGTTTTTTTTCTATCGTGCCGGATCAGTTTCGATTTTTTTTCTGTTGTGCGGGGACGCTGCGGGCGTGGCCCATCGCCAGATTGTTGTCGTAAGAAGGGAGGTGGGGATCGAAGGAGGTCGAACCATCACGACGTTCGATCTTCCTTTAATAGTAGAGATTGTTGGCCAAATTGTAGCTTCATAGACCAGATAAGAAGAAGACCTTTAACATAGAACGGATGCAAGCGTTATACATAAGCACATACACTCATCCCTATGAACACACACCCTACCCTTATGAGCATCTTCGAGAAACTGAGCCGACATATCATCTTAAGATTTACGAAGTCACCCCTATGAGCACCTTCGAGAGACCGAGCTGACATATCATCTTACGAAGTCATTGTATGCGCCTCATCATCGACCGGAACGTTTTCCCCCACTGAAAGCGCATCGCCGGAATAAATCCAAAATTAAAGCGAGCATCTGGACTTGAACCCTGGTCGGCTGGGATACCACTGTCTCTCTAACCATCCAACCACAGGTTGGTTCACATTTTCGAAGATGTTTGTGCCAGTAAGGAACCTGGTTTATTTTATCAAAAAAGAGCAAGGAACCTGATTTATTTTATCATCTTTTGTCGACTCTACCGTTTGTTTGAAAAGAAAATGTATTTTCATGACTGCAATCATAAGTTAGGTTCGACACGTTGGTTCAGCTTCAGCTTCAGGTTAGTTGAAAATAAAAAAGGTTCAGGTTCATGTACACGGCGGTCACGACATGGAGACAGCGAAACGCAAGACATCGTCTAGTTAGTAGGTGGGGGTCGTCGTCGGAGAGGATTAAGGCCACATCGTCTTCTCCTCATCTTCTTCCCCATCTTCCATCCATCAGGTACGCCGCCGCCGCCGCCGTCTCCTCCTCCCTCTTCCTCCCCCTTCCCAAGATTTGCACGTCCCTTGAACTCGTCAAGCTAAATTCAGCCCCCAATCTCTTACTGATGACCAACCCCATCCAAAGCTCAGCGCAATCCAGATTATCCACCCGCCGCCTCTGGTAGCACCAGCCAAGAAAGAATCAAGATCCATCTTTTACCGGTTTCTTAGAGTCCACACCTTAATTTTGATCGAATTACGCAGCATTGGAGTCTAATACAGCGATGCGATTGTCAACCATGTCCGCGAAATTCATTTTTTTTCTTGCTCTCGGTGTTGCAGCTAGGCCATGGCTTCCACCGTCCCCTTCTCCCCGGCCAAGGTCCAGATGCTCCAGGCGACCAACTGCCACGGGCACGCGCCGTTCGGCAGCTCTTTCGCCGTCCCAAGAACCTGGCCAAAGCAGCGTTCCCTGGCCGTCAGGGTCAGCAGCGAGCAGGAGGCGGCCGCCGCCGTCAGGGCGCCGTCGGGGAGGAGCATCGAGGAGTGCGAGGCCGACGCCGTAGCCGGAAAATTCCCCGCCCCCGCGGCGTTTGTCAGACCAAAGGCCCCAGACGGCACGCCTGAGATCAGGCCTCTTGTGAGCTCCAATCTGAATTTTGCAATGTTGCTTGTGTACAGTGCAGTTGCAAGAAACTGAATTTAGAGGCTCCATGTTTGGTGCGTGTTCAGGACATGCCAAAGCGCCCTCGTCGCAACCGCAGGTCGCCAGCTCTTAGGGCTGCATTCCAGGAGACAACCATCTCGCCTGCTAATTTGGTGCTCCCATTGTTCATCCACGAAGGTTGCCTTGAAATCTACTCCCTCCGTTCCTAAATATAAGTCTTTGTAGAGATTTCACTTTGAATCACATACGGATGTATGTAGATGCATTTTAGAGATAGATTCACTCATTTTGCTCCGTATGTAGTCCATAGTGCAATCACTACGAAGACTTATATTTAGGAACGGAGGGAGTACTTGCTTGAATGCTGGACCATTTGAGATTTGATATATCAAGGTATTTATTTTTGGTGATGCTTTGCAGGGGAAGAGGATGCTCCAATTGGCGCCATGCCCGGGTGCTTTAGGCTTGGATGGCAGCATGGGCTTCTTGATGAGGTATTGGAAGTACTGAAAATTAATTCCCTTCTTTTATCTGAGACTGGGATCAAATTTGTCATCTATGTTTGATGAATGTGTTTGAGCTCTAAATGTGTGTTTATTTCCATGTCACTTGGACCAATAGTCTTAGGTAGCAATACCTCATGTAATAATCCAGACAACCACTCATATATGCAGGTGTATAAGGCACGCGATGTTGGCGTTAACAGCTTTGTGCTCTTTCCAAAGGTTCCGGATGCATTGAAGGTATTTGACAAATATAACTAATTATTTGTCATGTACTTTTATTTGTGCCTCTCAGTGACTTGTGTGCTCTTTATTCCTTCAGTCTCCGACAGGAGTTGAAGCATACAATGACAATGGTTTGGTTCCACGGACAATTCGCCTGCTCAAGGATAAGTTCCCTGATATCGTAAGTTTGTTTCCTTCACTCATTGTATATTGTCACTTGCATCGATGCTGCAAATGCCTTCGCCTCTAAACACATGTCGAATTTAGATTGTCTACACGGATGTTGCTTTGGACCCTTATTCATCTGATGGACATGATGGCATCGTGAGGGAAGATGGTAATGAAAATTATCACATGGTTATCTTGCGCTTTCCAGAGGTTCAGATGTGCATGATATTTTAATCTGCTTGCATGCTGAATTGCTGATAACATGAGAAATGTGCTAGCTTATTCAAAAATATTGTTGTCAGTCTCCTGGTATGAAGGCATACACATGCATGTTCTTATTGGAGTTTTTAAAACTCGCACCACACTTGATGCGGGCATACAGCCAAGCAACTAGTAGCATTCTGGTTTTGCTTATGAGCCTGGGATGCTATCATGTAGAACCTTTGGAACTACTAGTTTTTAAGACATCGCTGTGCATGTCCTTATTTGATTTTCTCAAATTAGTATTGAACCACTTGGTTACTGCTGGGAGTCTGAGATAGTATTGTGTACAATGGACAGTCAACAGCTTAGTTAATTTATTAGTTTTGCCGCTTGGCACTGAAACTAGAATTTCCTTCCTTTTTCTCAAAATGTGGTGCACAAAATGTATTTCCGTGCAAGAGTAGCTGGGTACTTCCCAGATCATCGAAATTAACAAAAAATGAGAAGGTACATTCCGTAGCATTTAAATCAGGAACGGCTGGCTCCTATAGCTTTTTGTAGCCTGGTGAATGGTGATAAACTGATAAGTAGTGCAAAAAGTACTTGAAAGTGTTGACTTGGCTGTATGATGTGTTAAACTTCATGCACTAGCCAACGCAACCAAAAGTCCGAACTGATGGAAAGGGCTAGTGCAATCCACATATACTGTAACACCCCCTCTCACGTGTGACGGGAAAGACAAGTTAACACGTGCAACCGGAAGAGAGCGACGGCGCGCGAACTCACATATGACTCATGTTAAACTTCATGCACTAGCCAACACAACCAAAAGTCCGAACTGATGGAAAGGGCTAGTGCAATCCACATATACTGTAACAATTGATTGGTAATATATTCAGGTGGGGAAGCTCTCCCCCCTGGTGACCGTTCAAAAAAAAAAGATTATGCTTAACTTAGAATTTGGAATTACAGTACAAACAGTTTTCGTTACTATTTTTTGTCCAAATAACTGATGGACTTAGACATGTTTCAGAAGACACAAATTACGCGATACAAACTTTCTTCCACCTAATTGTGATTTCTTTCAATCCCATCAGGAGTAATTATGAACGATGAAACAATATATCAGTTGTGCAAACAGGCAGTTTCACAGGTTCATCTCTTCTCTTGGTATTATGTTTTAGATTTGTTTGATGCTTATTGTTCAGTAACATAAAATTGTTTCACGAACTAAATAGGCACGCGCTGGTGCTGATGTGGTTAGTCCTAGCGACATGATGGATGGTCGTGTTGGAGCAATCCGTTCTGCTTTGGATGCTGAGGGTTTCAATGATGTCTCCATTATGTCCTATACTGCAAAGTATGTACCTATATCATTCATGGCATCATAGTATTTCTGTTATCCTATTTCTACTTTATGTCTTTGTTATCTGACTGATGCATCCATGATATATGTTTTTGCAGGTACGCCAGTTCATTTTATGGGCCATTCCGAGAAGCTTTAGATTCAAATCCACGATTTGGGGATAAGAAGACGTATGGATCTGAAAACAAAGCTACTACTGTGCATTTACATTCAGTGTACAGTTTAGTTGGTTATATTGTCTAAATGTCTTGTCCCTTTTGGTTCTGAAGTTATCAGATGAACCCAGCTAACTACAGGGAAGCCCTTCTAGAAACTGCAGCAGATGAGGCAGAAGGAGCTGATATTCTTCTAGTAATTCTCTTGCATAACATTCAGTGCCATATTACCAAGATAACTCCTGTGTATGTCGCACCATAGTCATGGTTCCCTTGTGACAGGTGAAACCTGGATTACCGTACTTGGATATCATCCGACTTCTCCGGGATAATTCCGCACTGCCAATTGCTGCATACCAGGTTAGTTCATTAGCTGGTCCAAAATCCATGTTGCTGTGATGTTTTTGCCATTTCTATCCGGGATTCCACAAGAAACCGGGACCTCATTGTTTACTGTATACCTCTGATGCAATCAATGAAATCATTTTAGCAGCAGCACATAAGTGCATATCATAATTCAGCTACCCAATTGCCACTCGCCTCACTAGTTGTGCCGCACAAGAACATTTCTCATTTGTCTTACCAATACCCGAGTCATATATTTCATCGGCCTTATCTTCTTTACACAAGCACCATCAGTTGGTAGCCATTTCAAGCAGTAGGCCGCTAAAGAAGTACTAGATCACTATGAATCTGTGCACTCTGACTGCATTTGCCTATTTCTAAACTGTAGAGTAGATGTTCTCTTGGGCAGCACACGCACACCTAAGATTTCAGGAAAAGCCTGAACCTTGATCTATCGTTTATCTCATGTGTTTTGATCTCAAGTTCCCTCCTTGAGTGTTCTCAAAAACTAAAGCACCAACAGGAGTTCATCTTAAGAAGTTGACCAGGTGTTTTTTATTCTTTTGGTTTTTGTATTCCTATGTGTTTTTGAAGCTAAAAATGGAGGATGATTCTGTCGTTGTGTTAGGAAAGAAAAAAGTAGAGGTGGCGATATCATCATCCTTCTGAATGAACACGGTTAAACTGAACTAAGTAATCCTTGGAGGTTATGAGTCCGAATCAGAAGATGATGCTTTTTGCATGGTGTTTCTTTTGTTATAGTACATTGAGCTCAAAGCGAGTGAAATTCTGAACCAATAAAAAGCCTGAACCTTGATCTATTCTCATGAACTTAACCAACTCATCCTTGAGGTTACGAGCCTGAATCAGAAGATGATCTCATATGCATTATGTTTTTTTTTTCCTTTTAGGTTATGATTGTAGCAGAAAGAGAGGATCAAATGATGTACTTACCATTTTGTTTCGTGTTAGTGAAAAGGAGAGTGAAATTATGAAGCAATCATCATACATTGTTTCATTTTTGGCGTTTCAGGTGTCTGGGGAGTACTCGATGATCAAGGCCGGCGGGGCGCTGAACATGATCGACGAGGAGAAGGTGATGATGGAGTCGCTCATGTGCCTGCGGCGGGCCGGCGCCGACGTCATCCTGACCTACTTCGCCCGCCAGGCCGCCGCCGTCCTCTGCGGCATGGGATCCGCCAAGTAACTAGAAGTACTACTAGGTCAGGTCAACCAGTCAGCCCCCCGTGATTAAAGATTTGAGCGTAAACCTGAGGAGCCAATGTGCTTGTGTAGTTGGCCTTGACGTTTGACCCTAAGCACTTGAATAATCCGCAAGTCTCGTACATGATTGTCATTAGTTTGTTACCAATTCCTTTTTTGTACAGAGTTCACATGATTATTTTTCCCTTGCAAGGGAGATGCTTGTGCCCTAGTCCATGATTTTACCGTGTACATGCTCATTTTTCTTTCACAGCATAAAGTCCAGTTGTCGTGATTTTATTGAGAGTGCATTTGCATTAGTTGGCGAATAAACGCTTTGGTACTGACTGGGCTTGGTTGACA
This sequence comes from Triticum timopheevii, assembly GCA_963921465.1. NCBI lineage: Eukaryota > Viridiplantae > Streptophyta > Magnoliopsida > Poales > Poaceae > Triticum > Triticum timopheevii. The sequence goes on from OY997274.1 coordinate 544,202,158, forward strand.
AATCCGATCCGATCCGATCGTCCCAGCAGCGACGATGAGTGTGTGTTAAGCAGAGTCTCGCGTGATCCAACCTGCTGAGCTCATAGGGGAGCGGTACTAGTTTAAGAAAGTTTGAAGGAAGATGGTGCAAGCAAAGCACGCACAGGACCCAACAGCAGATCGCAGGCAGTAATGCGTGCGCTTCTGGTAAGCACGCAGCAGGCGGGCAGGCACGCTCATAGGATCTCGGGCGGTGGGGAGGAGTAATTAACTCCGATCATCAAGTGCTTGGTGGCAAACGGCCATAGCTGGCTCCAGCCTCCAGTAGCTTGCAGGTTTTGCTCAGGCCGACGCAATTGCAATGGCAGTTGTGGTTGCAGAGGCGACGGCCGGGGGCTGGGGCTGCCAGGCGGCAATTACTAGGGCCTCTCATCCGCTCCGCTCCCACGTGAAAGAAATCACGGACCTCGAAAGATAATAATTTCAATGTAAGAACCTCTTCCAAGTCATAACGTTCTGGTACCATCCATTGCAAGATTCACTGCACCGCACGTCTGCACCTGTGGAGACCCACCGGACGGAGAGGCTCGAAGTCCATTCCATGGAGTAAATAAATGGCGCCACAGCTACCACCGGCCCTAATTGACTACTAGTCATTCAACATTCATCCGTTCCATTCATTAGTCATGGCTTGAATGCCTCATCACTGCTCATCATCACACTGTGTTTGCTGTGCTCGTATCGTACTGCCAGCACAACTCGTGTGCCGCAACGTGTTCTCGCACGCATGTGATCGACGATCGTGCATGGGACACCAGAGTGCTGCCCCTTCTTCGATCGCTGAACCGTACAACATGATGTGAACGTGGCTGCGACATTTTGGTTTTGCATGATCAATGGAGAGCCAGGCGGCAAAATCCCCCCCAAAAAAGAGAAGAAAAACAATAACAACATGGTGCGTGAGTGAGTGTTGTGAGCGTCATATTTTCCATCCATCAGATGAACAACCAACAGTAATCCAGCAACGAATGAAAGAATCCACTACGGAGCCATGGAATTTAATTCGGATCAAATAACGACATACAGTAACAAATGGACAACAGAGTGCACGAAATATAGGAGAGCGTCGAAGAAGCTACAGGGAGAGATGTGATGATGTACTGGTGACGACCCAGGGACTGGCTGACGACGAGCGATCCGGCCGTGGAGGTGGCGGCCGGGCCGATAGATCAGCCTGCCTGCGGCTAGCTAGTGGTGCTACCTAGCTAGCAGCTAGTACTTCGGTGGGGGCGGCGACCCGTAGGAAACGCCGTGGACCGGCGGCATTGGGGGCGGCGGCGACGAGTAGGACACCCCGTAGACCGGCGGGAGGAGCGGCGGCGGCGGCGACGAGTAGGACACGCCGTGGACTGGTGGCAGAGTTGGCGTTGGTGGCGGTGGGGACGAGTATGGCACACCGTGCACCGGTGGGAAGAGCGGCCCTCCTGGTGGAGAGGATGGCGCTCCGCCCTCGCCGCTTGGTGGAGGGGGTGGTGTCCAGGGACCAGGGGCAGGGAGCGGCAGCGGCGAGGATGGCGTGGGCGCGGTCGGCGGCGTGAGGGCCGGAGGGGCGTACCCGGGGGGAGGTGTAGTGGGTTGGTGACTGGAAGGCGAGGACGCGGACGGCGGCTGGTTGCCGGAGGACGGAGGAGAGAAGCCCTGGGACGGTGGTGCGGAGGAGGGCGGCATTGCGTGCCCGGGGCTCTCGCTGTGGGTGGGCGGTGGCGGCGCGGCCGTTCCTGGCGTTGTGGAACCCCCGGGCGGGGACGGAGACGATGGAGTGGACGTGCCCGGCGGGAACAATGGGCCCGGCGGCGTAAACCAGCCCGGCGGGGTCAATGGGCTCGACGGCGTAGACGAGCCCGGCGCACGCGGGCTCCTCGAAGGCCCAGCTCTCGGAGAGGGCGGTTGGCGGCCGCCTCCGCGCCTGCCTGGCGGTGGTGCTGCCTGACATTGCGCCCTGCTGCAGTCAAACGGGCGGGCAGCCGCCGCGGCGCACTGTGCCGGCGGGCGCTGCGCGGGAGCGCCGGGGATGCAGTTCCACCTGCCGTCCGCCGTCGCCACGGCGCATCCCGGCCGGCCGGTGAAGAAGTTGTCCTCGTAGGTGAAGTTCCTCAGACTCGGCAGTCCGCAGACGCTCGCCGGCACCGCGCCCTCCAAGAGATTCCCGGCGACGTTGAGCTCCTGGACGGCCACCAGCCCAGCGACGGTGGCCGGAAGCGGGCCCTGCAGGCCGTTGCCGCTGACGTCGAACACGGTCACCTTCCTGAGCATCCCCACCTGCGGCGGGATGCAGCCGGTGAGGTCGTCGTCGATGAGCACGATCTCGTTGAGCGTCTCGGCCATCCTCCCAATCGACGGCGGGATGCATCCCCCGAGCCTGTTGTGGGCGAGCACGAGCACGGAGGCCGGCGAGTTGCCGAGGTTGGGCGGGATGGGGCGCGTGAGGCGGTTGGAGTTGAGGAAGATGGCGTCGAGCGGGCGGTCGAAGAGCGCGGGCGGGATGCGGCCCTCGAACTCGTTGAACCTGAGGTCGAGGTAGCGGAGCGAGGGCAGCTGGAGCACGACCTCCGGGAAGCCGCCGACGAAGCGGTTGTTGCTGATGTCGAGCTCGTGGAGGAGGCGGAGGTGGAGGAAGGTGTCGGGGAGCACGCCGCAGAAGCGGTTGGAGTTGAGGTGGAGCAGCGCGAGGTCGGGGAGCCCCGCGGGGAGCGAGTCGGGGATGTATCCGGCGATGTCGGCGTGGTTGAGATCGATCCCGGCCACGACGACCACGCCGCCGTCCGCCGGGTGCGGCGCGCAGAAGACGCCGTTGTAGGCGCAGACGTTGGGGCCCGACCAGTTGGCGGTGAAGTTGGCCGGGTCGGAGAAGATGGCGGTGCGGCGCCAGGTCTGCAGCGCGACGTAGGCGGCGCGGAGGCGCGGGTTGGGGAACGCCCAGGACGGCGGCGGGTCGAGCGGCTGCTGCTGCTGGGATGCGGCCGGCGCGGGCGCGAGCGCGACGGCGAGGAGCAGCGCCAGCGCGAAGAGGACGCGGCGGCGGCCCGTCATGGCCGCGCGCGGTGGGGCGGCGGCGGCGGCGCGCGCGGGGTTGGGTGGAGGGGGGAGGAGGTTTAGCTGGGGGGGAGTGGGGTGGTGGAGGGAGTGAGGGTGGAGTGATGGAAGGGGCAAAGGTGGCAGAGGGGTCACATGGAGGGTTAACGCGGAACGAGAAGCTCGAGGCAGAGAGAGAAAGAGAGCGTGTCGGCCGGGCCGGGCCGGGCTGGGCCGGGCCGGAGGTGGGCCCGGTGTGGCCGCAGAGTCAAACGATCGCGTGTGCGTCGTGATGTTTTGGTCCGTGCTAATCTTTTTGAATGTTTGATCCGTGCAAATCGAATCAGTGGTAAATGGATGCCCGTGGCTTCGTTATTTCAGTGGTGCTGACTCAGTAATGTTTCGTCCGTGCGAACCATGTAGCTGGAGAAGACTTTGACATCCCCAGTTGGCAGCGATTTAAGGAGGGGATGCCACGTACGACCTATGCCTCCAATTGCTCGTCACAAATCATCAACCTTCAGGAAAAAAAACCGCAAAAGTCCTACTCAAAGATTATTCCCGTCCACTAGAACCTTGATCATCACCTCAAATGGTGCAAATTAAATGAGATGTTGTCCTGATTAATACTCTAATACCAAGAAGCAGATCATGTTCTTAATTATGATAATCTAACTAGGCATGCAGCAATTTGTTTGAACTTCTCATGGGCCTCCCTTCCTCTTATCATGAGTGTACAAGCTCACATATTGTTGATCGATCGAGGTGGTTACGGCCAGATCTAATCCAAACCCAAGCACCTCAATCGATGACTAAAATACAGATTTGAAGCGGTAGTGGTCGATGGGGTTTTGTAGTGTGCACCACGCTTACTCGTGGATTATTTGAGGGTTTCAAGGCACAGCACATCGGGCCCCTATTACTTGATCGACGACTTCTTCAATCAAACATATTCAAAAAACTGAAGCTCTCTCTCTCTCTCTCTCTCTCTCTCTCTCTTGAGTCTCTATCCTCAAGTCACCCTAGTACCACGCATGCACGGGTACATCGCAACACAACGTGTCGGTGAGGAACTGAGAATCATATTAATGTAATGCTACTACCTTTTCATATTTTTTATGTGTTTCCGTTCACTCTTGGTGCTTATACTCCGGATATGTAATGTTGTTTAATGATGTGGCAATGTGGTGCACACAAGTGTTTATGTGTGTGTATTCTTTGTTTAGCGAATCCACTGAATTGGGCAGACCTCCCACTCGTAGAGAAAGTTGGTTCAAATGGGCATTTTAGCTTCGAAAACCTGTCGATGTTGATGAGCCTGAGGTGTCTGAAGCACTAGCTCTGCACATTAAGAAGAGAGGTCTGACCGAAGCGTGGCGGACGTCGAGTGAGCACAAGAAGAGAACTCTAAAGGGAGTGCATGTCGCCACGAGGGCATAAGAAGAGAACTTTGAAACAAATGTCATCATCGAGACGTTGTCCAACAACTCGACCCAGCTGGCCACCTGTGATCACACGTGAATGGTTCCCAAGCACATCGATCGCCTACTCACGTGAGCTCGGTGTTGGGAAACGTAGCATGCAATTCCAAAAAAATCCTACGCTCACGCAAGATCTATCTAAGAGATGCATAGCAACGAGAGGGGGAGAGTGTGTCCATGTATCCTCGTAGACCGAAAGCGGAAGCGTTTGCTTAACGCGGTTGATGTAGTCGAACGTCTTCTCGTTCCGACCGACCGAGTACCGAACGTACGGCACCTCCGAGTTCTGCACACGTTCAGCGCGATGACGTCCCTCGAGCTCTTGGTCCAGCAGAGGGTCGAAGGAGTAGATGAGTTCTGTCAGCACGACAGCATGGTGACGGTGATGGTGATGTTATCCATGCAGGGCTTCGCCTAAGCACCGCGAGAATATGACCGGAGGCGTAAACTATGGAGGGGGCGCCGCACACGGCTTGGAGCAATTGGTGTGTCTTCTAGGGACGCCCCCCAGTATATAAAGGAGGGAGGGAGAGGAGGCTGGCCCTAGGTGCGCCCCAAGTGGGAGGAGTCCCACTAGGGATCCTAGTAGGATTCGCCCCCCCCGTCCTTTTACCGGAGGGGAAAGGGGGAAGGAGAGGAGAAGGAGAAGGAAAGTGGGGCGCCACCCCCTCCCCTACTCCAATTCGGCCTCCTTCCCTATGGGGGGCGTGCCACCCCTTTGTGGGTTGGTGTGCCTCCCTCCTATGGCCCATATGGCCCATATCTTTCCCCGGGGGGTTCTGGTAACCCCTCCGGTACTCTGATATGTGCCCGATACATTATGGAACCCTTCCGGTGTCCGAATACTACCTTCCAATATATCAATCTTTACCTCTCAACCATTTCGAGACTCCTCGTCATGTCCGTGATCTTATCCGGGACTCCGAACAACCTACGGTCACCAAAACACATAACTCATATAATACATATCGTCATCGAACGTTAAGCGTGCGGACCCTATGGGTTCGAGAACTATGAAGACATGACCAAGACACCTCTCTGGTCAATAACCAATAGCGAAACCTGGATGCTCATATTGGTTCCCACATATTCTACGAAGATTGTCATAGCAATGGGCCACGGGTAGGCTAATCCGAGTCCCAGGACCTTTCAAGACATCGGGGCAGGCTGCGCCCCTCGAGTCCCAGAGGTGACTCCAAGATAAGCCAAGTCCCAGAGGCGACTCCAAGATAAGCCGAGTCCCAGAGGCGACTCCAAGATAAGCCGAGTCCCAGAGGCGACTCCAAGATAAGCCGACTCCCGGCCGGCGACTTCTGGAGAAGCCGGCTATAGGGAGTCGGCCCGCGACTCCAACCGCCCCGTACCTTCACGATAATGGACGGGACGGGGAACGGCCGCCGCGCGGCCCTTTCCCGCCCCGTTTTTCGAGGGCAAGCATGGCCATAGTGCGCCGTACCGGCGGAGATCTCCGTCCGGCGCAGCACTGTTGCCATGCCAGTCCTGACATCAGCCCCTGGGGGCGGAGCCCTGTGCCCACGACGGCCCGTCTGTACGACCCAGAGACGGCGGGACCCGCCGGTCGGCGGGAGTGTAGAAGACGGCGAGAGCACCACAAGACGGACCCGTTGGGAGTCGGCCACCAGGAGTCGGCTGGTCCCTCCCACGGGCCCCACACGCCATTAACCAGACAAGACGGGGAATGGAAACAGTGATCGCCCGCCAGGCGGCGGCACTATTGCCACGACCCCATGACCAAGCCAGCGTTATTAGAAGCACGGCTACAGTAATCCGCAGCCGGCAAGACCCGCCCGCGGCGGACAAGGGCTGTCGGCCCCGTACCAGGCAAGTCGGCGGGGCCCGCCAGTCGGCGGGCCCCAGTAGTCGGCGGAGAAGACGGCGGCCTGAGAGACTGGCGGCTGGGACCCGCGCCCAGCCGGATTTACCATTGTACCCCTGGGGTGTAGGCCTATATAAACCCCCCGGGGCACCCATGCAAAGGGTTCGAATCCATTAGCACTAGACCAGATCATATAGGAAGGAGAGAGCTAGCCCTGCCTTCTCCTACCTCCAAAAACAGCTCAAGGAGCAACCTTGTACTCACTTTGCCTTAGTGACCATGCGGAGACCCCGCAGAGCAGCAGTAGGGGTGTTATCTCCTCGGAGAGCCCTGAAGCTGGGTAAGATCCGCCGGTGTGCATGTCTTCGCCTCATCCTGTTTCCAGGCACCGACGACGTTCTACTCGCCCCCACCATGATAAGCCATCCTTTGGCATATGTCGCACCCAACCCCTGATATTTGGCGCCCACTGTGGGGCCAGGTGCACCGTCGTCCGGAGATCTGTTCTGGACGTGAACCCTTTTCCTCCCTGGCGAGCGCAGCCAGCCAGGCTCGTCAGACGGAGTCTGCATCGACGCGCTGCGCGGCGCTGAGGCCGCCTGCGCAGCCAGCTGCCTCGCCGAACTTGTCGGCGAGGTTCGCCTCTCCGACGAGCCTGCGTCCGACGTAGGCACGGGTGGCCCCGAGAGCCTCCTCGCGGGCCTCCTCGACCGACTCCACGTCACCGGCGAGCCTGCCGTGGACTTGGAGTCCGTAGGCTCCACCGACCCGATGCTGGTCGACTCCGACGCCGCGTCGCTCGACACGTTCCTCACCAATGTGGTGGTCTACGACGAGCCGCTCCCTCACGAGGAGAGCGGCGGAAACGCCGTCATGGAGGTGCTCGTCATCAGTCATGGCGAGCGTTCCGCTGAGGGAGCTCATGACCCACTCGACGCAGCTCTACGAGACCTGACCGCGCCTATTCCGGAGGACGCTAACGCCGAGACGCTGGAGGCGCGCCGCCTTCACATCATCGAAGGCGCGAAGAAGCTGGCAAGCATGAGGCGCTTGTCAGAAGCCTACCAGCGTGAGATGGATCGCGCTGTGGGCGGCTCGCCGGCTCCGACTGGGCCTAGCCGCCTAGGCGCGGTCCAGCAGCGCGGCGTGGCCATCGCCAACCTGTTCGGGGCCAATCACCCCGTGTACGCCACGCCTGTGGAGAACATCCGCGCCGCCCAGGCGGCGACAGACGAGCTAAAAAACTTTGAAAGTGAAGAGCGCCGCCTGATGACGGAGCAAGTCCAGCAGCTCCTCGACGCGGCTGCCGCGCAGAATGCAGCCGACGGCCGCACGGAGGCACCGCAGCAACCAAACAACGACCTGCCGCCCCGCCGAGATCAAGGCGCAACGTCTCGGACACCGACTGGCGGTGTTCGCGGAAGAAAAGACAAAGAGCCGGCTGCCAGCCATAGTCGGACTCACATCACCATCGAGCGTGACCAAGACGGCCGCCCAAGAGCAATGGAACGGCAGGGCGACTATCTGCCTCCCCCACCGCGAAGAGAAAGGCAAGTCTTCCCGCCACCCGTTGAGCATCCGACTCTCGGTGGCCGCCTTGGCCGCCGAGAGGGGGTCGGAGAGAATGACGCCCGCCACCGGATCGACCAACTCCACCGATCCCTGGCGCTGGAAGAAGAAGACGAGTTGGGTCCGCCCTGTTTCGGTCCCTGCATCCGAGACGAGCCCTTTCCCAAAGGGTTCACGCTCCCCCGAGACACGCCCAAGTATACCGGCTCCGTGAAGCTGGAAGACTGGCTAGTTGACTACTCCACGGCCGTCAACATAGCGAACGACAACAAGCGAGTTGCCGTGAAGTACGTTCCGCTCATGCTCCAGGGCACGACCCGAACATGGTTGAACAGCCTGAAGCCTCGCAGCATCAACAGCTGGGTCGACTTCACCGAAGCCTTCGTCCGCAACTTCACGAGCACGTACAAGCGACCTCCCAAGCCTCGCCAGCTTTCCCTGTGCGTGCAAGGCCCCGACGAGTCAACTCGCGACTACCTCACGCGCTGGGCCGAGCTTCGGAACTCCTGCAAGGGCGTGCACGAGGTGCAGGCTATCGAGTACTTCACTGCCGGGTGCAGAGAAGGCACCCTCCTTAAGCACAGGCTCCTCTGCGACGAGCCGGAAACCCTCGACGAGCTGCTGATCATAGCAGACAAGTATGCCACGGCCGACTCCTCCATGAAGACGGAGATTCAAGTTAGTGCGACTGGCAAAGCGGCCCCTCAGGCTCCGAGAACTCCGGCTGGAGACGCCAGTCGGCGACAACAACAGAACGATAACAAGCGCAAGGCCCCACAGCCGGCTTCCAGCAGTCGGCAGGTTGCGACAGTCGAAGACCAGCAGCCGGAGGGGCAGCCTCCGACCAAGCGACGGAAAGGCGGCAAGTCCAACTGGTTGCCGGCCTTCTCTTACGAGCAGACTCTAGATGGTCCCTGCAAGTTCCACAACGGCGCGAAGCCGTCAAACCATACCACCCGAAAGTGCCACTGGCTCACCAGAATCGCCAAGGGAGACGACCTCCTTCCTCCCTCGCCTGCTGGGCCGCCGCCTCCACCGCCGCCCCAGCAGCCGGCTGCCAGGCCAGTCAGCGCAGTACGAGATGAGTACTCAGAAGAGCATGGAGCCTATGTGGTGTTCACCAGTGTGGCTGATGATCGACGCAGCAGGCGGCTGCAGCAGCAAGAAGTGAATGCAGTAGTATCAGATACTCCAGAGTTTATGCATTGGTCCGAGAAGCCTATCAGTTGGAGCAGAGCTGATCACCCAGAGGTGATGCCGAATCCGGGCTCCTACGCCCTGGTTTTGAGTGCCACCTTGGCCACAGATAGGTGGGCCGCTCGCTTCTCACGAGTACTGATAGACGGAGGCAGTAGCATCAACATCCTGTACAAGGATACCATGGAGAAGTTAGGAATCAAGCAAAGACAACTTCAGAACAGCCGGACTGTGTTCCACGGCATTGTACCTGGCCTTTCCTGCTCACCAATCGGCAAGATCCTGATAGACGTCCTCTTCGGAGACAAAGATCATTTCCGCCAAGAGCTAGTTTGGTTTGAAGTGGTGGACCTCGAAAGCCCATACCATGTGTTGCTTGGCTGACCTGCTTTGGCCAAGTTCATGGCGGTCCCCCACTATGCCTACCTCAAGATGAAGATGCCGAGTTCTAAGGGGATTCTGACCATAGCCGGCGACTACAGAAAGTCGTCCGCTTGCGCGGCTGAGAGTAGTCGGCTGGCCGAGTCCCTGGTGATCGCGGCTGAGAAGCGGCTTCTTGATCGAGTTGTAGTGATGGCCGGCAAGCAGCCAGAGATGTCGCCCGACCCCAAGGAGTCGGAAGCTGAGGGTTCGTTCAAGCCGGCCAAAGAGACGAAGAAGATACCCTTGGACCCGGAGCACCCAGAGAGGTACGCTGTCATAGGTGCGAACCTTGACAGCAAATAGGAAGGCGAGCTCGTCGATTTCCTCCGTGAGAATCGAGACATCTTTGCATGGTCTCCTAAAGACATGCCAGGTGTACAGACGGAATTCGCCGAGCACAAGTTACATGTCCGACCTGATGTGAAGCCCGTCAGGCAGCCCTTGCACCGCCCGTCAGAAGAAAAAAGAAGAGTTGTTGGAGAAGAGATAGCCCGGCTCCTGGCAGCCGGCTTCATTATGGAGGTGTTTTTTCCAGAATGATTAGCAAACCCGGTCCTAGTGCTGAAGAAGAACAAGCAGTGGCGGATGTGTATTGACTACACAAGTCTCAACAAAGCCTGCCCCAAGGACCCGTTTGCTCTGCTGAGAATTGATCAGGTGATAGACTCCACAGCCGGATGTGAGCTGTTGAGCTTCTTAGATGCATATTTAGGATATCACCAGATCAAGCTGAACCCGGCAGACAGACTGAAGACTGCCTTCATCACGCCATTTGGAGCCTTCTGCTACCTGACCATGACGTTCGGCTTGAGGAATGCCGGCGCCACCTTTCAGCGTTGCATGCAGAAGTGCCTCCTCAAGCAACTCGGCAGAAACGCCCACGTCTACGTAGACGATGTGGTGGTGAAGACGGAAAAGCATGGAAAACTGCTGGAAGACCTCAAGGAAACCTTTGAGAACCTGCGCCGATTCCAGATCAAGCTCAACCCTGAGAAGTGTGTCTTCGGAGTACCAGCCGGCCAACTCCTCGGCTTCCTGGTCTCTGAACGCGGCATAGAGTGCAACCCTGTGAAGATCAAGGCCATCGAGAGGATGGAGGTACCTAGCCGACTGCTGGATGTGCAAAAGTTCACCGGCTGCTTGGCGTCAATCAGCCGATTCATCGGTCGGCTGGGCGAGAAAGCTCTCCCCTTATACCAGCTGATGAAGAAGACCACCTTTTTCGAGTGGAACCACAAGGCGGACGAAGCATTTCTCCAGTTAAAGAAGATGTTGGCTACTCCCCCTGTGCTGGCGGCTCCGACTCCTAAAGAGCCCATGCTCCTATACATTGCCGCCACCAGCCGGGTAGTCAGCACAGTCATAGTAGTGGAGCGCAAGGAGGAAGACAAGGCGCTACCAGTCCAGAGACCGGTATATTAGCTGAGCGAGGTACTGTCGACCTCCAAGCAGAACTACCCCCACTACCAGAAGATGTGCTGCAGCGTGCACTTTGCCACCAAGAAATTGAAGCCCTACTTTCAAGAGAATCCAATCACTATGGTCTGCACAGCTCCACTGGCCGAGATCATTGGAAGCCGAGACGCTTCGGGCCGAGTGGCCAAATGGGCCATAGAGTTGCCCCCCTACACCATCTACTACCAGCCCCGCACCGCCATCAAGTCGCAAGTGCTGGCCGACTTCCTCGTCGACTGGGCCGATACCCAGTACCTGCCACCAGCACCTGACTCCACCCATTGGCGAATGCATTTTGATGGCTCCAAGATGTGCACCGGCTTGGGAGTCGGCGTCGTCCTCACCTTCCCTAAAGGCGACAAGCTCAAGTATGCGCTGCATATCCACTTCGCCGCCTCCAACAACGTCGCCGAATACGAGGCGCTCATTCACGGGCTCCGGCTTGCCAAAGAACTCGGCATTCACTGGATCCTGTGTTATGGCGACTCCGATTTGGTGGCCCAGCAGTCATCTGGTGACTGGGACGACAAAGATGCAAACATGGCGAGCTACCGCTTCCTGGTGCAGCAACTCAGCGGATATTTCGAGGGGTGCGAGTTCCTTCACGTGCCAAGAAATGACAACGACCAAGCAGACACCCTGGCACGAATCGGCTCCACCTGTCAAGCAATACCATCTGGCGTCGCCCTTTAGCGCCTCCTCAAGCTGTCTATCAAGCCTTCACCAGAATCAGACTCCATCTTTGTGCCGGCTCCCCCCGAAGAAGTCGGATCCGACTCAAGAGCACCAGCAGACGGCACGAGAATTCTTACGGATGGCTCTAAGAACACCGCAGCCGAAGCCGGCCCGGGGACTGCGGCGACCAGCCCGAAGACTCCAGAGCTCGGCCCGGGGACTGCGCCAGTCGGCCCAGGGACCGCGTCAGTCGGCCCGGGGACTTTAGCGATCCAACAAGCGGCCGCGGACTCCAGCCCGCCGCCTCCCAGCCCAACCGCCCTCGTCCAAGTTGCAGTGGTAGCAATTGAAGAAATAGCAGCACCCTTATGGGCCCAGCCCATCCTCAAGTTCTTAGTGAACAAACAACTGCCAACCGATGAAACCTTGGCTTGGCAAGTGCAACGCCGAGCGGCAGCCTACACCATATGTCGTGGATTTGTCACGGCAGATGTCCTAGTGAAAAGACTTAGTCGCGGAGCCATCGCTACGAGTTTACTTGAAGGGGTTAAAGCGGACACAAAGACAAGAGAGTTTTATACTAGTTCGGCCCCTTCGATGAAGGTAAAAGCCTACGTCTAGTTGTGATGGAATTGATATGGTCTCGATGGCTAGGGAGCAAACAAGCTTCGCCTAGGCTCGAATTGTGGTTGTCTGTCCTTGAACCGTCGCCGGGTCATCCCCTTATATACACAGGTGACGCCCGTCGGTTCACAGAGTCCCAACCGGTTCATACTCGTATCCCGGTTGGTATCTCTCTATTCCTAACTTACAATACAAGTTATACATCAAGCCGGTTTACGGCTACAAGTTATAAACCGACTACAGGCCTTGGGCTTTCTTTGCTTATACCACTAATGAAGTTAACCCGGCCCAGGCTGGCCGGTTTACGCCTAGTGGTAATATCCCCAACATTAGGCCCCAGATTGATTTGAACTGGTTCATGTCAATCCTTCACAAAAACTTGCATCTTGGACATCTTCTAGTGATTGGTAAACCGCCGTGCCGTCACCACTTCTGGTTACTGTAAACCGGCATGACGTCATCCTGTAATTTTATCATTTATAACGCCCTCTTTAAGCGGCAGTTCCTGGATCCGCGCGCTTGACCTAGCTCTGTTGCTTTATAAATAGGACCGAAGGGTCATTTCTTTCCTTTCCCTTCGCCTCCTCTTCTTCGTCTTCCTCGCACCGCTGGTCTTGGAGCTCCGCCACCGCCGTCAACCTCTGCCTCATCTCCAGCCGCTGCATCGACCTGAACGTACCAGAGCATTGCGGCATCCTTCCGCATCTTCTCCGTTCCCGGTAAGCTTTCTCCCCTTCTTGACCTAGATCTGTTCTTTAGGGTTCCAGTTCCATGCTGTGTTATTCGCGCGTTCATATCTGTTCTCTGACTTTGAACAAATCCATGAACCTGTGCTGTATTTAATAGTGATCCCTGTGCATCCGCTGTAGTTTCTCATCTTAAGCCCATAGATCTTCCGCATATATATCTGCTCCATAGTTCACTTCTGTTTCTGCCTTACTCCTCGAAACATTTTCTGTTTTCTGTAAGCTCGCGTTTGATCCGCAGCTATAATAGGCTCTTGTGAAACTTGTTTCTGCATACTTAGTTATCCATAGCTTCAATCGCTTCCAATGCCTAGATCAGGCGGTTTAACTTACCATAGGAAAAAACTGCTAAACTGGCACATATATATCATTAGTCCCCTTGTTGAACCGCCAGAATCCACCTGATATCGTATCACAGGAAACCGGTTTATAGACACTGCCTCCGGTTTATCGTAGTTTAGATCAACGCCTTCTTTATCCAGCATGCTCTTGAACCGGATCAACTATTTCTTGTAGATCTCATGATGGCCAAACAAGTGTATGAATGCAACTGGGTTCCTTCCCGCGTCACTGAATCACAGTTGGACGATCTAGTCCTGATTGGTGCTTTAGATGACAAAGACACAATCCACTGGAGGGTTCCTGGAGAGGAATGTCCTCCTACACCCCAGGAAGGAGAGGTTGTGGTCTTCGCAGATCACCTGGCCCGGGGCTTCAAACCGCCCGGTTCTAAATTTTACCGGGATGTGTTAGCCAATTTTCAACTCCGTCCACAGGATATTGGCCCCAACTCCGTCACCAATTTATGCCATTTTCAAGTACTGTCTGAAGTATATCTTCTAGAAGAACCTTCTGTTGAACTATTTAGAGATCTCTTTCATCTAAACCGTCGCACTGACTTCACCGACGGCCCCAATACTGAATTGGGTGGCATGGCTATTCAAAAGAGGAAGGAGATCACTTATCCCCACGTGAAACTTCATACTCACCCCAAGGAGTGGAATGCGACTTGGTTTTATTGCAAAGATACCTCTCCTGAAGACGAAAATCCCTTGCCTGGCTTCCGTCCGGAACGGCTCAGCAACACTCACCCTTTTCCACAGAGGCTAATTGCCAAAGAAAGAAGTAAATACGGTCCGCAACTGTCCAAACTCCGGGCCTTTATGGCCAACGGTTTAACAGGAATAGACCTTGCATGTTGCTGGATATCATGGAGCATACTGCCTTTGAGCCGACGCCCCGGTTTGATGTGCAAATATACTGGTAGTGTCGATGACCCACTCCGACACATAAAAATTCAACTCTCCGACGATGAAGTCACAGACTCGGTAAAGAAGATGTTGAATGAACCGGAGCATCTCTGTGCTCAAACCGGTCTGCCTCCTTACTGCACCACCAACAAACCGCCAGCGGTAAGCTTTTAGTTGCTCCATCATTAAACCTGTTACTGCTTTATGTGTCTGACATTTAATTATTTCTGACCCAGGGTGACAATCCGTTTTGGAGCAAGAAACTTTCACAAGATAAAGCAGAGAAAGCCGGGCGGCCAACCCGGCCCAAGACCAAAGTTATTAAGAAACCAGCTCATAAGAGAAAAACCACCGCTTCATCCGACCCAGCCATCGATGATGATGTGGGTAATCCGGATCTTGAGGTAGAACTTGATTCACTTGGCTTACTTTTTACACGCCTTATTGATGATGATGCTTGTCAGGACGACGCTGAGGCCAGCAATGCGGGATTCGCTGAGGTAACTATTCTCTCTTCTGATTCAGAAAACTTGCCTTTGCCAAAATTTCGCCAGGCAAACCGGAAAGTTAATTTTCTCACCCTCTTGCTTATTTGGATCCCAAATTTCTTATGAAGACGCAGCAACATGAAGCTCGCCGCACAACCCAGCACAGTGGTCAGGTAGTTACCTCTGCCGGTTTACCAAACAGCCCGGTTCGAAAGCGCTGCTCCGAGGTCTCCGACCTTTTTATTGCTTTAAATTCTAAAGCGGGTTTCTTCCGTCAACCTCTTAATCCGTCCGACTCCGATTATCAGGTCACTTCCCATTCATCCTCTGGTGAATCGTCGGCCACTCAGTTACCACCATTGAAAATAGTTGCCGGGTAAGAAAAAACGAGTATATGCTTCCAGTATATTGTGTAATGGCTTATGCTTTCCACTGACTCTTTGTTTTTTCTCTTAGGGCCAAACCAAAACCAAGTAAGAAGGCCCGTTTGGATAAAGCGGCTGAAGAAGATGCCGCCCCAGATCACGAGAAAGCGCCAGATCTTGAAGATTTCGCCTCTGAAGATATTCCCAATGATCCTCCGTTACAAGATGATGTTATTCCCAAAGAGAGGCCTGTTAACACTTCAATCTGTGCCGATCCGCCTGCCAGCTCCGTCCGGTTTGATAAATCCCACAGTCCTGCTGACAAGACGGCAGCGCCCACACAATCCGTCGAGTCCAAAGATGATGACGTCGTGATTACTGGTATGGGCCGCTCTGAACCGGGGAATCCTGCCACTTTAACCAGGCACACTGTGAAAGAGGATTTTTCCGCTTTAAATAAAGGAAAATGGGATGTTGAACTAGAGACATATGCTGCTCTGAGCGCCCAAGACCTTCATTCTGGCTACTTAAACCGGCTTTATACCAGCCGTGACTGTGAAGCTGGCCTGGTCAAAATGATGAGGGATAAGTTTGAGGTAATCCACTTCTTTACCTACTGGCAAATGTATCAATCCTTCTAGCCCCCAAGGGCCGGTTTGTAATTCTTGATCAAACCGGGACTTGAATATATTCCTTAGCAATTTTGAAATCCACCTGCATAGCCCCCAAGGGCCGGTTTAACTTAGCATACTTAAACCGGGGCTTCGATAAAAACTGTTCTTGGAAACATACGTAGATCAAATAGCCATTAGCCCCGAAGTGACAAGTTTAATACTTGTATTAAGCTTGGGACTTTGCCACCTAGTAACATGTATAAAAATTGAAGGTGCATTAGCCCCCAAGTGTCAGGCATATAACTTTGTTATATGGTTGAGACTTCACTTTCTTGAACCGCTTGTTGAAAATACTATCTGTATGCAGGCTGAGGTGAGAATCAAGGAGGACCGGATTGCCGATTTACAAGAGGCGTTGAAAACCCAACAGGCCGAAACAGACAAGGCCAAGAAAGAATTAACCAGTGCTTTGAACGCCACTGAACAGCTGAAGGAAGGCTTCAAGAAAGAGCAGGCTGATTGGGCCACTGAGAAGGCCACTTTAATCAAACGAGCGGAAAATGCTGAAGCTGCCCTTAAACCGGTGGTAGATGATCTTACCACCGTAAAGCGGCAAGTACACTTCATGACCGCGGCGATCTTTGGTAAGCTCCTTTGAACGTCTTTGATGCTTTCAACCTGCTGGAATATAAATCCGGTTTGAGACGGTCTCTTTATTGTTGTAGGCACACGCATCGGGCACTTAGGAAACGATGTGCGGAAGAAACTGAAAGCTGTTTACACCTTAGTAGAACAACTATATACCGGAGCCCAACGGATCATCACCACGGCCTCTCATAACAACCCAGCACCTTCTTTACTCCAAGATACTCTGAACAGGTTGTCCATGCTTCCGGCCCGAATTGAGGAAATGAAAAAAATCTGCCGCTCGAACCGGAGCTATTAACGCTTTGATCCGGGCCAAGGCATGGGTACTAGATTTTGACCCTGTGGAAGCAGCTCAAGGCTATCCCAGTGTGAAGGAAGATGGCTCTGATTTTAATGAAGAGGATTTACGGGCGATAAACCGTGCAGGGCGCCCTCTGGCTTGTCAGCTGGCTGAAGAAGCAGATTTGACGCATTATCAAGCACAGTATAATGACCAAAACAAGCGAGTGCCTGCCCCAACTTTTGAAGCGGAAAATCTTATCCCTCCAATCCGTAAGCACACTTATGCTCCTGATATTGAACCGTCTTCCCTGATCCATGAAGAGGCTGTTTTCCAAGCTTTAATGGGAATCGACTGGACCACTGTTGATTTCCAGCCAATGGGTAGAGACGAGGAGGCTGAAGCGGCGGAGGATGAGGAGCAGGCTTGAACCGGAGGCCGGTTTGAACAGCTGTCGTTGGCATCTGTCCCAAAAGAACAATGATTTTATTTGGGCACCGTGTTGCCTTGTAATAGGGTAGTTAATACTTCTATCTTGATTATGCCTTCGTGCGTAAGTACTGAAGCTTTTTGTTTGAAAAACCTCGACTTGTATTTCTTGCAATCAGAAAAAAATTTGAACTTCGGCGGCGGTTATACCGCCAGCCGGTTTATGATCTTGAATATATGTATCGTTAATACAACAAATAAGTGACACAAATACCTGCCATGTCTGGGCATGAAGCTGGCTTAGCCAAGCTTGAAGCGGAGGTTTTATAAACCATTACCGTCAATAAAGCGGGGAGAGAACAGCTCCCATATAAACCATGCTGAATCAGCACAAGCCCCCTTGTTACTCGACAAGGGTAACAGGAAAAAGGTAAACCGGGCATACGTCTCCGATTTAAAGGGAAATCAAATCCATCGGCTGAACCGGAAAAAAGGTGTTTTGTTGATATAAAAGAAATCCAACAAAAACAAATATCCAACAAATCATGAAAACAACATGGAAAACAAGGTAACGATAAAACCGTTTTGCAAACATACGCTATACTGAGCTGTTCAGTTGGCATTACCATGGTCGGACAGGATCAAGCCCCCAATAGGTGTGACAATGATTCAAGTCAGCCAGGTCCCCAACTGACTCGTGGCATATATGCCAGATTAAGAGGCGTGGTAATGGTTCGGGTTCGACCTTTCCCCCAAGTGATTTGATGGCCTTAGGCCGACCAAGAGGCGTGACTGGTTCAGACTTGACCATGTCCCCAAGTGATCTGGTGGCTGTCGCCTATCAAAAGGTGTGCGTTGGTTCGGACTCGACCAAGGCCCCTAGTGATAAAAAAGCAAATGTCAAGGGGTAAACCGGAGGCCGCTTTTAAAAATAGAGATACTCCATGTAACCACGCATGATTAAGAAAGACAGAGACCCCGCTTTAGCTGAGGCTCCGGTTTTATTATATCGAAGATAATATATACACTGTCATGATATGTACATAAATAGAGCCGATGGCTCAAGTGTAGTAAGGCCGAAGATGAGCTATGTTCCATGGCCTGTTGGTCTCCTCCTCTGATGTGCGTGAGTCTTGATGCTCTCGAATGTCAATCAGATAGTATGACCCGTTGTGCAGATTCTTGCTGACCACGAAAGGTCCTTCCCAAGGTGGGGATAACTTGTGCATATCTGTCTGGTCTTGGATGAGTCGAAGCACCAAATCTCCTTCTTGAAAGGTTCTGGTTCTAACCCGGCGACTGTGATAATGACGAAGATCTTGCTGGTAAATCGCCGAACGGGCAGCTGCTATATCACGCTCCTCATCCAACAGGTCTAAAGCGTCTTGCCGTGCTGTCTCGTTGTCCGCTTCAACATAAGCTGCCACACGAGGCGAATCATGCCGGATATCACTGGGGAGAACTGCCTCTGCTCCATAGACCAGGAAGAACGGTGTATATCCAGTGGACCGGTTTGGCGTAGTATTGATACTCCATAGCACCGATGGTAGCTCTTCAACCCAGCACCCTGGTGTCCTCTGTAATGGGACCATAAGCCGGGGTTTGATGCCTCGTAATATCTCTTGATTAGCTCGTTCTGCCTGTCCATTGGACTGGGGGTGTGCCACTGACGATACGTCAAGCCGGATGTGCTCGCATTCACAAAACTCCTTCATAGCACCCTTGGATAAATTGGTACCATTATCAGTAATGATACTGTGTGGAAAGCCAAACCGGAAAATCACCTTTTTGATGAACTGCACCGCTGTTGCTGCATCACACTTGCTGACCGGCTCCGCTTCAACCCACTTGGTAAATTTGTCAACTGCAACCAAAAGGTGGGTTTTCTTATCCTTGGATCTTTTAAAGGGTCCAACCATATCCAGCCCCCAAGTTGCAAACGGCCACATTATTGGGATCATCCTCAACTCTTGAGCCGGCACATGAGCACGTCTAGAAAATTTCTGACATCCATCACACCGTTTAACCAAGTCCTCCGCATCAGCGTGTGCTGTCAACCAGTAAAACCCGTGACGAAACGCCTTTGCTACTAGAGACTTTGAACCGGCGTGATGTCCACAATCCCCTTCATGGATTTCTCTTAAGATTTCACAGCCTTCCTCAGGAGAAACACAACGTTGAAATGCCCCTGATATACTGCAATGATGTAGCTCACCATTGAGAATCGTCATAGACTTGGAGCGCCGGACTATCTGTCTGGCCAGAATCTCATCTTCTGGCAATTCCCCTCGAGTCATATATGCAAGAAAAGGAACCGTCCAATCCGGAATAGCATGTAGTGCTGCCACCAATTGAGCCTCCGGATCAGGAATAGCCAAATCCGCTTCACCTGGGAGCTGGACTGACGGGTTGTGCAATACGTCCAAAAAGACATTAGGCGGGACCAGTTTGCGCTGAGAACCCAACCGGCTTAAAGCGTTCGCCGCTTCATTCTTCCGGCGGTCCACATGATCCACTTTATAACCCTTGAAGCAACCCGCAATATTATCCACTTCCCGACGATATGCGGCCATGAGCGGGTCCTTAGAATCCCAAGTGCCAGACACTTGCTGAGCCACAAGGTCCGAGTCACCAAAGCACTTAACCCGGCTTAAGTTCATCTCTTTAGCCATCCGGAGACCATGGAGCAAGGCTTCGTACTCAGCTGCATTATTAGTACAAGGGAACATTAAGCGGAGAACATAACAAAACTTATCACCTCGTGGGGAAGTTAAAACGACTCCAGCCCCCGAGCCTTCCAACTGCCTGGATCCATCGAAATGAATAGTCCAATACGTGTGATCCGACTTCTCCTCTGGTGCTTGTAACTCCGTCCAATCATTAATGAAATCAACAAGTGCTTGAGACTTCACCGCTGTCCGTGGTATATACTTCAGTCCATGCGGCCCAAGCTCTATAGCCCATTTGGCAATCCGGCCAGTCGCCTCCCGGTTCTGTATGATATCACCCAAAGGAGCTGAACTGACCACTGTGATGGGGTGCCCTTGAAAATACTGCTTCAATTTCCGGCTGGCCATGAAAACACCATAGACTAGCTTCTGCCAATGCGGATACCTTTGCTTGGACTCAATAAGCACCTCACTGATATAATAAACCGGCCGCTAAACCGGATATTCCTTGCCTGCCTCCTTGCGTTCCACCACAATAGCCACGCTAACTGCTCGAGCATTGGCTGCTACATATAACAACAGTGGCTCCTTGTCAACCGGAGCCGCAAGAACAGGCGGATTGGCTAATTGTCGCTTTAAGTCCTCAAATGCTTCATCAGCAGCCGGACTCCAGACGAAATTATCTGTCTTCCTCAGCATTTGGTACAAAGGGATGGCCTTTTCTCCAAGGCGGCTGATAAACCGGCTCAGCGCAGCGATTCTGCCCGCCAAACGCTGAACATCATTGATACACTTCGGTTTAGCCAAGGAAGTAATAGCCTTAATTTTCTCCGGATTAGCCTCAATTCCTCTGTTAGACACCAGGAAACCCAATAACTTGCCTGCCGGAACACCAAAGACACACTTGGCCGGATTAAGCATCATCTTGTAAATGCGCAAGTTGTCAAAGGTTTCCTTCAAATCATCCACCAGCGTCTCCTTTTGTCTTGATTTCACTACAATATCATCCACATAAGCATGCACATTGCGGACGATCTGTGTATGCAGGCAATTCTGTACACACCGCTGATAAGTAGCCTGGGCACTCTTGAGCCCGAAAGGCATAGATACATAGCAGAAGGCTCCAAAGGGAGTGATAAACGCTGTTTTCTCCTGGTCCTTAACCGCCATTTTGATCTGATGATATCCAGAGTACGCATCCAAAAAACTCAAACGCTCACAGCCTGCCGTGGCATCAATAATCTGATCAATGCGGGGGAGGGCAAAAGGATCCGCTGGATAGGCCTTGTTAAGATCTGTGTAATCCACACACATACGCCATGTGCCGTTTTTCTTAAGGACCAGCACCGGATTAGCAAGCCACTCTGGATGAAACACCTCAATGATAAAGCCAGCTGCCAAAAGCCTGGCCACTTCCTCTCCAATGGCTTTGCGCCGTTCTTCGTTAAACCGGTGGAGGAACTGTTTCACCGGTTTATGCTTAGGATCCACATTAAGAGTGTGCTCAGCGAGTTCCCTCGGTACACCTGGCATGTCAGATGGCTTCCATGCAAAGATGTCCCGATTCTCACGGATGAACTCGATGAGCGCGCTTTCCTATTTGGGATCCAGGTTGGCACTGACAGTGAACTGCTTGGACGAATCGCCTGGCACGAAGTCAACAAGTTTGGTCTCAGCTGCCGATTTAAACTTCAGATCCGAGTCATGCTCTGTAGTTGGCTTCTTCAAAGGGGTCATATCTGCCGGATCAACATTGTCCTTATAGAACTTCAACTCCTCCGTGGCACAGACCGACTCTGCATAAGCTGCATCACCTTCCTCACATTCCAAAGCGACTCGGCAGCTCCCATGCACCGTTATCGTTCCTTTGTAACCCGCCATCTTGAGCTGCAAGTAGATATAACAAGGTCGTGCCATGAACTTAGCATAAGCCGGCCGCCCAAACAAGGCGTGATATGGGCTCCGGATCTTCACCACCTCAAAGGTTAGTTTTTCAGACCGGGAATCGTGCTCGTCCCCAAAAGCCACGTCCAGGGCTATCTTACCAACAGGATATGCAGATTTGCCTGGCACTACACCATGAAACACCGTATTAGACGGTCTGAGATCCTTGTCTGTCAGACCCATGTGGCGGAATGTCTCATAGTATAATATGTTAATACTGCTTCCTCCATCCATAAGCACCTTAGTGAACTTATAACCCCCCACCTGAGGGTCTACCACTAATGCTAGCTGGCCCGGATTATCAACCCGGGGAGGATGATCCTCTCTGCTCCACACGATAGGCTGCTCCGACCAGCGTAAGTAACGTGGCAAGGCCGGTTCAACAGAGTTCACTGCTCGCTTGTGGAGTTTTCGGTCACGCTTATCCAAGCTAGTCGTGAAAACATGATATTGCCCATTGCTCAACTGCTTCAGTTGGCTCTGATAACCCGACTGCTGTTGCTGCTGCTGCTGGCCATTCTGATTATTCTGATTATTGTGACCGCCCTAATTAAGACCTGAACCGGAAGCTCCATCGTGACCCGGCCCATGGAAACCAGATCCTGAACCGCCACCTGACCCCTGGTCATACCGAAAGGCATTAGAGTTTTTGAACTCCTGCATAATATAACAATCTTTCCAGAGGTGGTTAGCCGGCGACTCCTTCGTCCCGTGCTTTGGGCAAGGCTGATTCAACAAGTAATTCAAACGGCTTGCATTAGGATTGGGACCCCCATTACGATTTGCCGCTTTACCTCTGCGCCGCTGCCCCCTGTCTTGTGCATTAGTATTGGCCAGAAAGTCCATGTTGCCATCTGCTTTACGCTTGCCTCCGTTTCCATGACCCGCCGGTTTGTACTGTTGCCCCTTGGAGTTGCCATTCTTCTTTCCCTTCCCTGCTTCATCATCATCAGCCTCGGGATCCTTGGTACTGTTCGAATCAGCATACTTCACCAAAGCGGCCATGAGGGTTCCGATGTCATTACAGAACCGCTTCATGCGCCCCAATTTCAACTTTAAAGGCTCAAACCGGCAGTTGCCTTCCAGGGTTAAGATTGCAGAGTCAGCATTAATCCTGTCAGATGAGTGCAAAATCTCCGAAACGCGGCGTACCCAACGGGTCGTTGATTCTCCTTCCTCCTGGACACATGCCGCCAGGTCTACTATGGACTTGGGCTGCTTACATGTATCCTTAAAATTCTAGATAAACCGGGCCCGCAACTGGGCCCATGAGCTGATAGAGTTGGGTGGCAGGCTCTTCAACCAAGTACGAGCCGTGCCTTCCAGCATCATGGTGAAGTATTTTGCACACGCAGTCTCATCCACGTCTAGCATCTCCATGGCCATCTCATAACTTTCTACCCACGCTTCGGGGGACAGATCGGCGGTGTAATTTGGTACCTTGCGCGGACCTTTGAAATCTTTAGGCAAGCGCACATTGCGTAAAGCGGGGATCAAACAAGGCACCCCTAAAGCGGATGCGACTCCTGGTCTGGCGAAGGTGGTAGGGCGGACCGGTGTAAGTTGACCTGCGTCATCCTGCGCTGCTAATTCGACCTCCCTTCGTGCCCGTGCCCGGTCCACCACCTCCTGAGCATCGCGGATGCCACCTGTCGGGTTATTGCCACCGGCCGCTTCACGGTCCCGCGCATTACTTGATATGGCCGGTTCATCCACACGCCTGCTATAGCTCCGGCTCGGACGGGGCGTAGAATGAATCTGATCACGGCTGTATGAATATGCTTCCTGTTGAATCAGTGCAGTCCGGAGAAGCTCCTTAACCCGGCGCGTCTCCACCGCTTGCGGGGAGTCCCCTTCGACTGGGATAGCCTCCAATCGTGCATCGGCTGCAACAAGGTTGTCCATAGGGTTAGAATAATGACCTGGGGGCGTCTGAACTGGTGGAGGAACCACAATGTTCTGCTGAGGAGGCTCCATCAGGCGAGGTTGGACCGTCTCCCCTGGCCCCGGTGCCTCAATCCGGTTTGCCTCCCGGTGCTGCGGCGGATTACTAGGCCCAGCTCCCGGGGTCTCAAAGAGGCTTCTGGGGTCAAACCCTAATGGCAGGCGTGATCTATACTTCCGCTTCAACACCTCCTGCGACGCACTCTGGTCAAGCATGAGTTTGTAGGCCTTGGCGTCCAGAGCGGCCCGCTCTGCAGCCATCCGCTCCTTTTCTGCAGCTAGATCCGCTTTTGCCTGCGTGATCTGCTCTTTCACTTTCGCGATTTCTGCATCATGAGCCTCCTGATCCGCCGGATTGTCCTCTGCCATAAGCGCAGCTAGTGCATCAAACAGATCTGACAGAACTTGAACCGGCGGGCGCTCAAGGCCTCCTGCCCCTGCTGCCGCTGCCGCTGCATATCCGGAAAGCATCGCCGCAGCGGTCGAAGAGTGGTTCGCCGCCTGCGTACCGGCCATGAATATTCCAACCCGGTTGATCTGGCCAGGGGGGTCCGGAATACTGTCACCATCGGAACAGCCCCTGATCATACCGTCCTGTAACTGGTACAATGATTCAGTCTCTCCTGTTGAAGATTCGTCGCCGGAATAGACGACGGTCTCACTACCGTGTTCTGAACCGTCCTCACGTTCTCCTCCGTGGACGACTCCAACGAAGACACGCTTCACGGCCGGTTTAACCTGGGTAGGTCTCGCACGCTGAGCCGTCTCGACGAGGTCGGTGCAGATGTCCGGCTCAGTCCCAGGCTCACCGATCTTGCCGATGAAAACGTGTATGCCACCAAAGGGGACCCGGTACCCGTACTCGATCGAATCGGCCTCAGGACCCTATCCTACGTCGTCGATGTAGATCCGGCCGCGGCGACTCTTGGTCATCCGGCCCACAACGTAGCCTTCGAGTCCCTTGAGCTTACCCTCCAAGATCGTCAAACCATCATGCGATAGCCCCACGGTGGGCGCCAACTGTCGTGGATTTGTCACGGCAGATGTCCTAGTGAAAAGACTTAGTCGCGGAGCCATCGCTACAAGTTTACTTGAAGGGGTTAAAGCGGACACAAAGACAAGAGAGTTTTATACTAGTTCGGCCCCTTCGATGAAGGTAAAAGCCTACGTCTAGTTGTGATGGAATTGATATGGTCTCGATGGCTAGGGAGCAAACAAGCTTCGCCTAGGCTCGAATTGTGGTTGTCTGTCCTTGAACCATCGCCGGGTCATCCCCTTATATACACGGGTGACGCCCGTCGGTTCACAGAGTCCCAACCGGTTCATACTCGTATCCCGGTTGGTATCTCTCTATTCCTAACTTACAATACAAGTTATACATCAAGCCGGTTTACGGCTACAAGTTATAAACCGACTACAGGCCTTGGGCCTTTCTTTGCTTATACCACTAATGAAGTTAACCCGGCCCAGGCTGGCCGGTTTACGCCTAGTGGTAATATCCCCAACACCATAGTCAACAGAGAGCTGGTCAGGCGCAACGTCACTGGTGTCTACCAGCGTTGCGTCGAACCAGAGCAAGGCCAAGCAATTCTCAAAGACATCCATCAAGGCGAGTGCGGCCACCATGCGGCCTCAAGAGCACTCGTCGCCAAAGCCTTCCGACACGGTTTCTTCTGGCCAACTGTCCTAGAAGAGGCCAAGGAGTTAGTCCAAAAATGCAAGGGATGCTAGAAGTTCCGCTCCAAGCCGCTTCAGCTGGCTTCTGCACTCAAGACCATCACTATCGCCTGGCCCTTTGCGGTTTGGGGCCTGGACATGGTGGGACCATTCAAGACGGCACGAGGCGGCCTAACTCATCTACTTGTCGCGGTGGACAAGTTCACCAAGTGGATAGAAGTAAAGCCCATCAAGAAGTTGAATGGTTCGACTGCAGCGACTTTCATCTCCGACATCACGATTTGGTATGGCATACCACACAGCATCATCACCGACAATGGCACAAATTTTGCCAAAGGCGCCTTGGCCCGTTTCTGCGCGACGCAGGGCATCCGACTGGACTTAGCGTCCGTTGCCCATCCGCAGTCAAACGGCTAGGTAGAGCGAGCAAACGGCCTCATCCTGTCTGGCATCAAGCCTCGACTGGTTGAACCACTAGAGCGTTCGGCCGGCTGTTGGCTTGAGGAGCTGCCAGCCGTCCTCTGGAGTCTGCGCACCACTCCAAACAAGTCAACCAGCTTCACGCCTTTCTTCCTCGTCTACGGTGCTGAAGCCGTCATCCCAACGGACATAGAGTTCGACTCCCCGCGAGTCACCATGTACACCGAGGAGGAAGCAGAAGAAGCACGTCAAGATGGCGTCGATCTGCTGGAAGAGGGCCGGCTGTTGGTACTCAGCCGGTCCAGCATCTACCAGCAGAGCCTGCGCCGATACTACAACAGGAAGGTCAGCCCGAGATCTTTCCAAGAGGGCGACCTTGTGCTCCGACTGATCCAGCGAACAGCCGGCCAGCACAAGCTGTCGACGCCTTGGGAAGGCCCTTTCATCATCAGCAAAGTGCTGGGAGTCGACTCCTACTACCCGATCGACGCTCAGAAGCCCCGAGCACGCAAGAGGGACGACTCCGGCAAAGAGACGGAACGGCCGTGGAATGCAAATCTTCTCCGAAGATTTTACAGTTGATGCAGTATGTACCACGCTATCCTTTGTATTAAAGTACCGAGACTTCGGTCCCCCCGAGACGAGCTCGGGGACTGCCCTTTTTGTTATCTGTATGATAAGAATTATGCCTTCGAGTATGTTACTCTTTGTTATGCCGCTCGGCACCGGGTTCGACTAGTCGGCCCGGGGACTCGCCGCCTTGCGCTATGAAATGCTTCCTGCAGTCGGACAAGTAGTGTGTGGTGCCTAAGCCGTCTCCTGTCAGAAGCCGCAGCTCGCAGAGCGACTGTTTGGTGGGCAGGAGTAAGGAAGAATGGGCGCCCACATGAAAAATGGCTAAGGACTCAAAGCATAAACATAGCCCAAGCCGGCTTCCAGCCTCTCTTCGCAAAGCCGACTCTTGAGTAGTCGGCTTGCCGCCTTCTATCCAACTTGTCAAAAGACTCTAAAAAAGGCCAAGTACTTGCCTTCCCTAAGGTAGCCAAGCATTTGACCCAGCGGCAGTCCGCAGAGCGGTTGTCCGTCTGGCAAGGCGGCGACTGAGGGAATGCGGCAAAGGAAAAAGCAAAAAGAGCGATGGGCAAGGAAAGATAGAAGTCGGATAAATATTTACATAACATAGGCCCTTGGCCGGATCTTCAAGCAGAAGTTCAAAATACACCCCGCGGGTGGAATTGTGCGAATTAACAAGTTTTTCAAAGACTATTAAAACCAGATAAAATAAAGGCAAGACGGCAGCCTAAGAAGCGGCAGACGGGTTCGGAGGGTCGGAGGAGGCGGCGGTGTCAGGCGCCGGGGCGGCCGGCTGGGCAGTCTCAGCTTGATCATCTCCGGTGGCAGCCGGCCCGGTCGGACGCGGCTCGTTGCTGGAGGCGCGGTCGAGCTGAGGCTGGTCACCTGCTCCGTCTTCTGGCGCCTCCGTCCTCCGCCTCGCCTTCCTCCTCGGCGCTGGAGCCGATCACCTCCGCCGAATCCTCGTCGTAGTCCGGGTTCATCCCGAACCACTCCGGCGGCACCTCCTCGCCGTTTGCGGCCCGCTCAGGGACGAAGACGCTGGTGTCTGTATAGTCAGCAACCGCCACCGCACGCTCGACGAGGGCGCCTTCCACAGCCACCAGCTCTGCCTGGGCCTCTGACCGGAATGCGGCCAGCCGGTCCAGGTCCAGCCCCGGATACCACGCCTTGATGAATTCCAAGGCCCGACGCGCTCCAGCCCGGGCCGAGGAACCCTTCCAGGCCTCAAGACGGCCAGCCGCGACCTCCAGCCAGTCGGCAGTCCGACTGGGAGTGCGCAGAACCGGCATGTCTGGCCACAGGGCGGCAATCGCCTGGGCACCGACACGTTGAAGACGGCGCAGCAGCCGATGGGCCAGCCGCAGACGAGCCTCGATGCTCAGAAGCTGCTCGTCGATGGTCAGGGGGGCGTTGGCGGCGATCTCCGCGCCATTTGCCCTCCGCGCCTCGCGATCAGCCTCGATGGCTCGAGTGACCACCTGCGAGTGGCCAGGGAAGAAGTTTGCCAAAACAAAAAAGAAGCAAGACAAAGAATTAGGAGTCGGCCTGACTTACGGTCAGCTGCTCAAAGAAAGAAAGTAAAGAAACTCACTGTCGGTGTCAAAACCGGCGGATCTCGGGTAGGGGGTCCCGAACTGTGCGTCTAGGCGGATGGTAATAGGAGACAAGGGACACGATGTTTTACCCAGGTTCGGGCCCTCTTGATGGAGGTAAAACCCTACGTCCTGCTTGATTAATATTGATGATGTGTATTACAAGAGTGGATCTACCACGAGATCAAGGAGGCTAAACCCTAGAAGCTAGCCTATGGTATGATTGTTGTAATGGATGTTGTGTCCTACGGACTAAAGCCCTCCGGTTTATATAGACACTTGAGAGGGCTAGGGTTACACAAAGCGGTTACAATGGTAGGAGATCTACATATCCGTATTGCCAAGCTTGCCTTCCATGCCAAGGAAAGTTCCATCCGGACACGGGACGGAGTCTTCAATCTTGTATCTTCGTAGTCTTGGAGTCCGGCGGATGATGATAGTCCGGCTGTCCGGTGAAGGAAATATGCCCTAGAGGCAATAATAAAGTTATTATTTATTTCCTTATATCATGATAAATATTTATTATTCATGCTAGAATTGTATTAACCGGAAACATAATACATGTGTGAATATATAGACAAACAAGAGTGTCACTAGTATGCCTCTACTTGACTAGCTTGTTAATCAAAGATGGTTATGTTTCCAAACCATGGACAAAGAGTTGTTATTTGATTAACGGGATCACATCATTAGTTGAATGATCTGATTGACATGACCCATTCCGTTAGCTTAGCACCCGATCGTTTAGTATGTTGCTATTGCTTCCTTCATGACTTATACATGTTCCTATGACTATGAGATTATGCAACTCCCGTTTACCGGAGGAACACTTTGTGTGCTACCAAACGTCATAACGTAACTGGGTGATTATAAATGTGCTCTACAGGTGTCTCCAAAGGTACTTGTTGAGTTGGCGTATTTCGAGATTAGGATTTGTCACTCCGAATGTCGGAGAGGTATCTCTGGGCCCTCTCGGTAATGCACATCACTTAAGCCTTGCAAGCATTGCAACTAATGAGTTAGTTGTGAGATGATGTATTACGGAACGAGTAAAGAGACTTGCCGGTAACAAGATTGAACTAGGTATTGGATACCGACGATCGAATCTCGGGCAAGTAACATACCGATGACAAAGGGAACAACATATGTTGTTATGCGGTCTGACCGATAAAGATCTTCATAGAATATGTAGGAACCAATATGGGCATCCAGGTCCTGCTATTGGTTATTGACCGGAGACGTGTCTCGGTCATGTCTACATTGTTCTCGAACCGTAGGGTCCGCACGCTTAAGGTTTCGATGACAGTTATATTATGAGTTTATGAGTTTTGATGTACCGAAGGAGTTCGGAGTCCCGGATGAGATCAGGGACATGACGAGGAGTCTCGAAATGGTCAAGACGTAAAGATCGATATATTGGACGACTATATTCGGAGTTCGGAAAGGTTCCGAGTGATTCGGGTATTTTTCGGAGTACCGGAGAGTTACGGGAATTCGCCGGGGAGAAGTATTGGGCCTTATTGGGCCCTGCGGGAAAGAGAGAGGGGCTGCCTAGGGCAGGCCGCGCGCCCCCCCATGGCCTAGTCCGAATTGGACTAGGGGGAGGGGCCGCACCCCCTCCTTCCTTCCCTTCTCTCTTCCCCTTCCTAGTCTCCTACTCCTAATACATGGAAGGACTCCTAGTTGGACTAGGAAAGGGGGAATCCTACTCCCGGTGGGAGTAGGACTCCCCAGGGCGCGCCATAGTAGAGGGCCGGCCCTCCCCTCCTCCTCTCCTTTATATACGGGGGTAGGGGGCACCCCATGGACACACAAGTTGATCATTGAGATCGTTCCTTAGCCGTGTGCGGTGCCCCCTTCCACGATATTACACCTCGGTCATATTGTAGCGGTGCTTAGGCGAAGCCCTGCAACAGGAGAACATCAAGATCATCACCACGCCGTCGTGCTGACGGAACTCCTCCCCGCGCCTCTGCTGGATCGGAGATCGGGGTGCGTCATCGAGCTGTACGTGTGTCAAGAACTCGGAGGTGCCGGAGTAACGGTGCTTGGATCGGTTGGACCGGGAGGACGTATGACTACTTCCTCTACGTTGCGTCAACGCTTCCACTTCGGTCTACGAGGGTACGTAGACAACACTCGCCCCTCTCGTTGCTATGCATCACCATGATCTTGCGTGTGCGTAGGAATATTTTTGAAATTACTACATTCCCCAACGTCCGGACACCCCTTAGTCCAGGACTCCCTCACTCACCATCGACGATGTCCTCGATCTCATGGAAGCCGGAGGTCAGCAGCGCCTCCTTGTCGGTCCACGAGGAGCGCTCGCTTTCGAACTTGGCCAGGAGAGCGGTCTCTCTCTTCTCCGCCTCGTCCCGCGCCTTCTTAAGCAGCTGTCACACCCTAGCTAGTTCATGCATTAGAGTGTTGCATCATGTCTATTTCATTTAACAGAAACCTGAAATGGGAATGACAGAACCCCCAGCCCCCTCTGAATCCAACTAGGGTTTACTAAAAATATTTTCGATGAACCTGAAATGCCCTTCTAAAATGTCCATCATTTTTTCCTTGCTCCAAAACCTCTGCCAAAAGTGATGCACAAATTCCTAGGTCATCCTAAGGTCTTTAAATTAAATCATAAGTATTTGAATTTGGGCATTTAAAATTTATAAAATATTTCAAATGCTCAAATACTCCCAAACTAAAATGTTCCATGTTGGAAATATTCCAACTAAGGACCAGATGCAGTTTGGTGAGTTTTGGAATGGTTTAGGTATTTTTAGTAATTCAACAAACCTACAAAATAAAAACAGAAACAGAAAAAAAGGGAAAAACCTTACCTGGCGCCACCGCAGGCCCACCAGCCAGCCCACCTGGCCGGCCCAGCCCGGCCACCGCGCCAGCGAGCTGCTTGGCTTGCCAGGCAGGCAGCCAAGGTGCTCAGCGGCAGCACCGCAGCTCGCCACGCAGCTGCACGCCGCCCTGCTTCTCCCTCTCGCCGCTCTGCTGGCATGGACGAGCTCCACGTCGCGCCCCGAACCTCCTGGACATCTCCATTCGCCCCCAGCTCCTCTCCCTCGCGCTCCCACGCCATGGCCGACGCCACCGTCGCCGCACCGCCGCCGTAGCCGAGCTCTCCGTCATCTCCACGCCGCGCCACCGTGTCCAGAAGCTCCGCCGCCCTCTACTCCTTCGAGCTAGCCGAGCCCCGAGCGCTCGCGTGCCCCGAAGCCGCCGCACCAACCTCGCCCAAACCACCATCGCCGGAGATCCCCTTCGCCGTCGCCGCCGCATCAGCTCGTCCCCGACCACGCCGTCCGTTCCATCGAGACCGCAGTGAGCTGGGCTACTTTTCCCTTCCTCTCTTTCTCGCTCTCGTGCACCACAGCGAGCACACTAAGCTCACCCGCACGCGCCGTCGCGGACCTCGTCGCCGACATGCTCCCGGCCGTCCTCCGGCCACCCCACCTTGTCCATCGCACTCACCACGCCGCGTTAGGGCTAACCATGCACTCCCCGCACCTCACCGCACACTCTAGCCACGAGTTCGTCTTCAACCGAACTCCGGCGGCCGCCAAAGTCGCCGCCGGCGCCAACTCCGGCCACCCCGAGCCCAACCACCACCACCAATAGTCGCGGCTCAACCTTAGCAACACGTAGAAGCCTTCCGCCGTCCATTTGGTCGCCGGAATGCCAAAATGCACTTTCGCCACCGCGTCGGGCTCGCCGGCGGCTAGACGCCGGCGTGTCTGACCTCGACGTTGACCACGGGTGGGCCCAGTTTGACCCCCTGGGTCTATGACATGTGGGCCCCCTCTACTAACTAAACCAGTTTAGTTAAAACTTAATTTAGTTAGTTTAATTATCCACTGACATGCGGGACCCACTGGTCAGTTTGACCTGGACCAGCCCGTTGACCACTGACGTCATCCTGACGTAATGCTGACGCAGTAAATTAATTACTGGGATTATTTTTACACAGGAAATTCCAGAAAATGTTTCAAACTTCCAAAATTCATATAAAATCAACCGTAGCTCCAAATCAAACAAATTATATATGAAAAATGATCAGAAAAATCCAATCTTTCCATCTGTACTGGTTTCATGCATGTTTACAGAAGCTAACCTACTGTTTATCACAGAACAAGATAAAGCACTTTAAATGGCAACTTATGAGTTTGAACTTTGAATCTTTGGTTCAAATTAGTTCAAACCCATCTGTTCTTAGTTGCATTAGCCCAACACACTCATTCTTGCCATGTCTCATGCATGCATCATATTGTTGCATACTGTTTGGTAATGTTTGTGTATCGGTGCTCTCTGCGGCAGGTTCTGCCCCCGAGGAGTACCGTGATAACCCCGACGAAGAGCAATACCAGTGCACCGACCCGTCAGGCAAGCAACCAACCATTTGATCATACCGATAAAATCCCATGTTCCTGCTCCTGCTCTCTTTTACTGCATTAAGACAACGCGATTCAAACTGCTGTGTGCTGCGGTAGTTGAACCCATTTCCTCTGCATGACCTGTCATTGCCACAGTAACTAGATGAAACCCACTAGCATGTGTAGGAGTTGATTGAGCCATGTGATTGTGTTGTTCCTACCTTGCTATGCCTGCTATGCTTAGAGTCGTGTCAGGTCTGGTTCATCTGGGTGATGGCTAGAGTGAAATGATGGTGTCAGTATGAGAGTAAGGTGTTGAACACGATTTGGTAAAGGTATCGATGAGAGGCCATGTAGGAGTACATGGTGGGTTGTTTCATTGAGGCCGTCCTTAAGCACTGAGATCTGTATGTGTGATTTAAGAATCAGCTACTACCATACATTGGGCCCTGAAATATGACCCCGCTCGACTTCTTATTCACCCTAGTCCTCTGTCCAGGAGTTGCAAGTAGTTTCTGGTGTTTGTAGCCTACTGGAGGCCGTGGACAGCGCTGACCGTAGGGGTGGGCTGTGATGCGGTAGGTACGTGGCCGGGTGTACCGGATGCCCGTTTGGTATCTCGGGAACCCTGTTCACATCGTTTGGGGCTATGAGCGAAACTTCGGCCGGAACTCCTCATAGATGGAACCCAAATAGGCGATAAACCTGGACTAGAGACTTGAGTGTCTAGGTAGGTCGTGGTCTACACCCACGTCGGCTTTCGCTTGAAGTCTGCCGAGCACATGTCGTGTGCAGACGCTAAGTGGTGGAAACATGTATGAAGAAGTACACCCCTGCAGGGTTAACATCATCTATTCGAATAGCCGCGTCCGCGGTAAAGGACTACTTGGTTGCCTATACAGTTCATAGACAAGTAAATGGATACTACTAAAAGCCTCAAGATAAGCGTGAGTGCCGAGGATGGCTCTTCCGTAGGAAGACGGAGGTGGATCCTCGGTGGTGTATTGAAGTGATGAGTAGTGGACTCGAGTGTGCAAAACTATTTCAAGTTGGTGTCTCGTAGGATAGCTTAGCCACGAGTCAAAGCTGGCTTGCTGCAATAACCCCACCGACCCTTCTTGATAATATGCATGTATGTAGGATCTGATGTAAGTCTTGCTGAGTACCTTTGTACTCATGTTGCTTTAATTTACATTTTTCAGAAGATGCCACAAACCCTTCCGACGGGTTCTTCGTAGACGTTGACATCGATGAGTAGACTAAGGCCCAGGTGGTGATCCTGAGCAAGTGAAGGACCATGTAGTATAGCTAGGCTTACCAAGCCTCTTTTATTTTACTAGTTGTCTGTACCCAGACAAAACACTTCCGCTGTTGGCTTGTATGCTTGTATGACTTGAATGTGGGTCGTGAGACCCGTACTTGTGTGTATGATATGTATGGCTCTCTGAGCCTTTTAAATAAAGTACTTGTGTCGTAGAGTCATGTTGTGATGCCTTGTTGTATTTGCACATATCGAGCATATTGTGTGTATGATTGAAATGCTTGGTATGTGTGGGATCTAACTATCTAGTTGTTTATCTTTAGTAGCCTCTCTTACCGGGAAATGTCTCCTAGTGTCTCCACTGAGCCATGGTAGCTTGCTACTGCTCCGGAACACTTAGGCTGGCCGGCATGTGTCCTTCTTCGTTCCTGTGTCTGTCCCTTCGGGGAAATGTCACGCTTTGAGTACCGGAGTCCTGTTAGCCCGCTACAGCCCGGTTTACCGGAGTCCTGCTAGCCCAGTGCTATAGCCCGGAACTTACTTGCTGATGACCGACACGTTCGATGCTGGGTCATGGATGCCTGTCCCTGTAAGTCCGTGCCACTTTTGGTTTACGACTAGCCATGTCAGCCCGGGCTCCTTTTCATATGGATGCTAGCGACACTATCATATACGTGTGCCAAAAGGCGCAAACGGTCCCGGGCCAAGGTAAGGCGACACCCGTGGGGATACCGTGCGTGAGGCCGCAAAGTGATATGATGTGTTACAGGCTAGATCGATGTGACATTGAGTCGGGGTCCTGACAGCGTTGGCATCAGAGCCGGACTGCCTGTAGGTTCTCCAAGCCAAACTGGTCGATGTTGAGTCTAGAAATGCTTTAGTTATATGTAGGGGAATTGATTGTGGGTTGGTACGTAAGGCTCTTTTTACTTCTTTACCTCATGGCATTCTGATCTGAGTCAGTCCATTCTTCCACCGGGGTTTAAGGATTAGGATCTCTTCTCTCTATTAGGTTCACGTGTTACTAATCAGTAGTACCTTATAGGTTTGATGGTTACAAGCCTGGTTCAGTTTTACTATCCTGTTTTGTACTAAGTTGGACCCAGAACCTTGATATGATATTGTTGAGTGGCTATGCAATTCTTTGTAAAATGTCTCAAATCCTTTTGAGCATTTACAGTCGTTATGCTGTCCAAATTCTGTCAGAAATTCTAATGTCTTTGCATTGTGGTTATGCTTCCAGATGGCCACTCGTGACCAAAATCAAGTGGTTCGTCTGACCAGATGCATTGGTGTGACCGGTCATACAGCTATGTTAGTTCGGGTTATGATCGAGGCGGGTTACCGTTGGTATCCCGAATACACAGTTGAAGAGCAGTATCGAGATTTTAATCAAAGCCAGTATCTCTGCACTGTCAGGATATTTCCCTCTTATCCTGGTTCCACCGAGGCCCTTCACAGCTCCTATGGGCTTGGTGTTACTATTGACATGGCGGTGCAAGATGCTGCTTATTCTATGATGACCATCATGCGAGTCAGGACTGGCCTGCTTCGCAACACCGACTTCCGGTATATGCCGGGTTCACTCCCTGGAGCGTTTGGTTATCTCCGGGCTATCTATGCTGATTCCAGTCAGGAGGACTCACTAACCCGCACCACTGCCGAGTTGCTCGAGGACAAGGACCGAGAGAGTCGGGCCTTGAGGATGGAGCTCTTCAACGCCCGTGCTGATCATTGGGCCACTTTGACTCGTTTTGCACCGGCTGTGCAAGCTGGATATATGGATATGAGAGACCTGTACCCTGTTAGATCTGCTCTGCCAGACATGATGGATTGGCGTGATGTGGGGGGCATCACCCCACCTCGTGGTCCCCGCAGGCCACCGTTCGTTGGTCCAAGACCTCACCCCTGCCCTTATGGTCCACAGGCTCCTCAGGACCGTCTGTTCCCGGACGATCACGTTGAACTTCCAGGCTATGGGGGAGACTTCTATGAGAACTACTACGGAGACATCTGAGTTAGTAGTAGTCTCACTAGTGTTGTAATAGTTGTATTTCCACCGTCCTGCGTGACTCGTGGAATACGACTTAGTGTGTACTAATTCCGGAGGTGTAAGAAAAATAATGTATAGGAGCTTGGTATGCCTCCGACGAGATGTAATCTTCCTTTCACCGTAGTAGTACTTTGTTTGGTCTTGTACTAAACCTTGTATGGTGTGTATGATGATGGAATAAAGAAAGCAGTTTCTGTATCTATCATGTCATACGGATGATCATCTTGCATTCCGAGTTATCCATTACATTCTACATTTCTATGTCAGAATCTTGCCATCCTGGACTAAATCCTTGTCTTGTTTCTCTAGGACTGTTCAACTTATGCACCCCTCGGGAAAGATAGTCAATGTCTTGACCCGAATATCCAAGCGCCAGCTATATTCCCTTAATGCCAGTCCATTGCCAGACCTCGAAGACGTCCCGGTAGTCCGTGACTTTCCGGATGTTTTTCCAGAAGAATTGCCAGGTGTCCCACCTGACAGAGATGTTGAGTTTGTGATAGACCTCATTCCAGGAACTGTCCCAATTTCTAGAAGACCCTATAAGATGGCTCCCCTAGAGCTAGCCGAACTTAAGAAACAACTCGATGAGTCCTTGAAAAAGGGTTTCATCCGTCCTAGTTCATCTCCTTGGGCTTGCCCCGTCCTCTTCGTCAAGAAGAAGGATGGTACGGATCGGATGGTTGTAGATTATCGACCCGTCAACTTGGTCACAATTAAGAACAAGTATCCGCTACCCAGGATCAACGATCTGTATGATCAGCTCGCAGGATCCTCAGTCTTCTCTAAGATGGATTTGAGGTTAGGCTACCATCAAATCAAAATCCGAAACGGGGACATTCCCAAAACGGCTTTTGTTACTCGTTACGGCCAATACGAGTACACCGTCATGTCCTTCGGTTTAACCAATGCTCCAGCCACTTTTTCCCGGTTAATGAACTCAATCTTCATGGAGTATTTGGACAAATTCGTCGTGGTTTACCTCGATGACATACTCATCTATTCCAAGAATGAGTTGGAACATGCCGAACATCTAAGGCTAGTGTTGATGAAACTTCGAGAGCATCGCCTTTATGCCAAGTTTTCTAAATGCGAGTTTTGGCTGCCAGAAGTGACCTATCTAGGACATGTAATTTCTGGTAAAGGTATTGCTGTCAACCCTGAGCGAGTTCAAGCCGTCCTTAATTGGACTCCACCTGAGACGGTCAAGCAAGTTCGGAGTTTCCTTGGCTTAGCGAGCTATTGTCGCCGCTTTGTCGAGAACTTCTCCAAAGTTGCTAAACCTCTAACTGAACTCCTCAAGAAAGATAAAAAGTTCGAGTGGACTCCACAATGTGAGCACAGTTTCCAGGAACTGAAAAGACGTTTAACTTCTGCTCCCGTGTTGGTACCACCAGATTTCTCTAAGGACTTTGTTATCTATTGCGACGCCTCGCGACAAGGACTAGGCTGTATTCTCATGCAAGATCGACACATAATTGCTTATGCTTCACGGCAATTACACCCACATGAAGAAAACTACCCTACTCATGATCTAGAGCTTGCAGCTGTAGTCTATGCACTCAAAACCTGGCGACATTACCTTCTTGGTAATCGTTGCGAAATCTTCACCGATCACCAAAGTCTGAAATATATATTCACCCAACCAGATTTGAATCTCAGGCAAAGACGTTGGGTCGAGTTGATCACAGATTTCGACTTAGGAATAACTTATACCCCAGGAAAAGCCAATGTCATGGCTGATGCGCTAAGTCGTAAATCTTATGGCAACAACCTGATGTTGCAACAAAATCAACCACTTCTCCACAAGGAATTTCGGAAGCTTAACCTTCACATTGTTCCTCAAGGATTCCTTTCCACCTTGGTGGCGAAACCTACTCTTATGTATCAAGTCATCGCTGCCCAAAAGCGAGATAAAGGAATATCCCGGATTAAGGAGAACATTGCTAGCAGAGATGCTAAGTTTTTCTCTACAAATGATCATGGTGTGGTATATTTTGGGAACCGACTAGTGGTTCCCAAAAATCAGCACATACGGCAGCTGATCCTTAAGGAGGCTCATGACTCTCCTCTCACCATTCATCCCGGTAGCACTAAAATGTATCAGGACCTACGCCAGAGGTTCTGGTGGACTAGGATGAAGAGAAACATTGCTCAATTTGTTGCTAATTGCGACGTCTGTCGTCGCGTAAAAGCAGAGCATCAACGGCCTGCTGGCACCCTTCAACCCTTAGCTATTCCTGAATGGAAATGGGATAGAATTAGTATGGATTTCATCACTGGTTTTCCCAGGACCAAGAGAGGGAATAATGCTATCTTCGTCGTTATCGACCGTCTTTCCAAAGTAGCTCATTTCTTACCTGTTCGCGAGAGTATAACCGCTAGTCAGCTAGCAGATTTGTACATCTCCCGAATAGTGTCCCTCCATGGTGTTCCATTGGAGATTAACTCGGATCGAGGAAGTCTCTTCACCTCTCGATTTTGGGAAAGTTTCCAAAATGCTATGGGAACCCATCTTTCCTTTAGCACTGCTTTTCACCCTCAATCAAGTGGTCAAGTAGAACGCGTCAACCAAATCCTAGAAGACATGCTTCGAGCTTCTGTTATCTCATTCAGAATGGATTGGGAGAAATGCCTCCCATTTGCCGAATTTGCTTATAACAACAGTTATCAATCTAGCTTGGGCAAAGCACCTTTCGAAGTTCTTTATGGAAGAAGGTGTCGAACACCTCTTAACTGGTCAGAAACCGGGGAAAGACAATTCTTTGGCCCGGATATGATCCAGGAAGCAGAAGAGCAAGTTTGCATCGTTCGTGAAAAGTTGAAAACAGCCCAATCTCGTCAAAAGAGTCAATATGACCGAAAACATCAGGCTATGACTTACGAGGTTGACGAGAAGGCTTACCTTCGGGTTACTCCTCTGAAGGGAACCCATCGCTTCGGTATCAAAGGCAAATTGGCTCCTCGCTACATTGGACCCTTTCGCATTCTTGCCAAACGAGGAGAAGTTGCCTACCAATTAGAACTACCTCCGCATCTCTCCAAAGTCCACGATGTCTTCCACGTTTCTCAACTCAGGCGTTGCTTCTCGGATCCTATCCGTGGAGTGGACCACGAAACGCTTGATCTTCAAGATAATCTCACTTATCGAGAATACCCCGTTCGTATCCTCGATCAAGCCGAGCGTACCACTCGACGGCATAATATCAAGTTTCTCAAGGTTCAATGGTCGCACCATTCTGAGAAGGAAGCTACTTGGGAAAGGGAGGATCGTCTTCGACTTGAGTACCCCGCCTTCTTTCCGGAGGAACCCAAATCTCGGGACGAGATTCTTTTGAGTGGGGGTGAGTTGTCACACCCTAGCTAGTTCATGCATTAGAGTGTTGCATCATGTCTATTTCATTTAACAGAAACCTGAAATGGGAATGACAGAACCCCCAGCCCCCTCTGAATCCAACTAGGGTTTACTAAAAATATTTTCGATGAACCTGAAATGCCCTTCTAAAATGTCCATCATTTTTTCCTTGGTCCAAAACCTCTACCAAAAGTGATGCACAAATTCCTAGGTCATCCTAAGGTCTTTGAATTAAATCATAAGTATTTGAATTTGGGCATTTAAAATTTATAAAATATTTCAAATGCTCAAATACTCCCAAACTAAAATGTTCCATGTTGGAAATATTCCAACTAAGGACCAGATGCAGTTTGGTGAGTTTTGGAATGGTTTAGGTATTTTTAGTAATTCAACAAACCTACAGAATAAAAACAGAAACAGAAAAAAGGGAAAAACCTTACCTGGCGCCACCGCAGGCCCACCAGCCAGCCCACCTGGCCGGCCCAGCCCGGCCACCGCGCCAGCGAGCTGCTTGGCTTGCCAGGCAGGCAGCCAAGGTGCTCGGCGGCAGCACCGCAGCTCGCCACGCAGCTGCACGCCGC
Organism: Triticum timopheevii; assembly: GCA_963921465.1. Taxonomy (NCBI): domain Eukaryota; kingdom Viridiplantae; phylum Streptophyta; class Magnoliopsida; order Poales; family Poaceae; genus Triticum; species Triticum timopheevii. The sequence continues at coordinate 544,241,747 of OY997274.1, forward strand.
CCTGCTTCTCCCTCTCGCCGCTCTGCTGGCATGGACGAGCTCCACGTCGCGCCCCGAACCTCCTGGACATCTCCATTCGCCCCCAGCTCCTCTCCCTCGCGCTCCCACGCCATGGCCGACGCCACCGTCGCCGCACCGCCGCCGTAGCCGAGCTCTCCGTCATCTCCACGCCGCGCCACCGTGTCCAGAAGCTCCGCCGCCCTCTACTCCTTCGAGCTAGCCGAGCCCCGAGCGCTCGCGTGCCCCGAAGCCGCCGCACCAACCTCGCCCGAACCACCATCGCCGGAGATCCCCTTCGCCGTCGCCGCCGCATCAGCTCGTCCCCGACCACGCCGTCCATTCCATCGAGACCGCAGTGAGCTGGGCTACTTTTCCCTTCCTCTCTTTCTCGCTCTCGTGCACCACAGCGAGCACACTAAGCTCACCCGCACGCGCCGTCGCGGACCTCGTCGCCGACGTGCTCCCGGCCGTCCTCCGGCCACCCCACCTTGTCCATCGCACTCACCACGCCGCGTTAGGGCTAACCATGCACTCCCCGCACCTCACCGCACACTCTAGCCACGAGTTCGTCTTCAACCGAACTCCGGCGGCCGCCAAAGTCGCCGCCGGCGCCAACTCCGGCCACCCCGAGCCCAACCACCACCACCAATAGTCGCGGCTCAACCTTAGCAACACGTAGAAGCCTTCCGCCGTCCATTTGGTCGCCGGAATGCCAAAATGCACTTTCGCCGCCGCGTCGGGCTCGCCGGCGGCTAGACGCCGGCGTGTCTGACCTCGACGTTGACCACGGGTGGGCCCAGTTTGACCCCCCTGGGTCTATGACATGTGGGCCCCCTCTGCTAACTAAACCAGTTTAGTTAAAACTTAATTTAGTTAGTTTAATTATCCACTGACATGCGGGACCCACTGGTCAGTTTGACCTGGACCAGCCCGTTGACCACTGACGTCATCCTGACGTAATGCTGACGCAGTAAATTAATTACTGGGATTATTTTTACACAGGAAATTCCAGAAAATGTTTCAAACTTCCAAAATTCATATAAAATCAACCGTAGCTCCAAATCAAACAAATTATATATGAAAAATGATCAGAAAAATCCAATCTTTCCATCTGTACTGGTTTCATGCATGTTTACAGAAGCTAACCTACTGTTTATCACAGAACAAGATAAAGCACTTTAAATGGCAACTTATGAGTTTGAACTTTGAATCTTTGGTTCAAATTAGTTCAAACCCATCTGTTCTTAGTTGCATTAGCCCAACACACTCATTCTTGCCATGTCTCATGCATGCATCATATTGTTGCATACTGTTTGGTAATGTTTGTGTATCGGTGCTCTCTGCGGCAGGTTCTGCCCTCGAGGAGTACCGTGATAACCCCGACGAAGAGCAATACCAGTGCACCGACCCGTCAGGCAAGCAACCAACCATTTGATCATACCGATAAAATCCCATGTTCCTGCTCCTGCTCTCTTTTACTGCATTAAGACAACGCGATTCAAACTGCTGTGTGCTGCGGTAGTTGAACCCATTTCCTCTGCATGACCTGTCATTGCCACAGTAACTAGATGAAACCCACTAGCATGTGTAGGAGTTGATTGAGCCATGTGATTGTGTTGTTCCTACCTTGCTATGCCTGCTATGCTTAGAGTCGTGTCAGGTCTGGTTCATCTGGGTGATGGCTAGAGTGAAATGATGGTGTCAGTATGAGAGTAAGGTGTTGAACACGATTTGGTAAAGGTATCGATGAGAGGCCATGTAGGAGTACATGGTGGGTTGTTTCATTGAGGCCGTCCTTAAGCACTGAGATCTGTATGTGTGATTTAAGAATCAGCTACTACCATACATTGGGCCCTGAAATATGACCCCGCTCGACTTCTTATTCACCCTAGTCCTCTGTCCAGGAGTTGCAAGTAGTTTCTGGTGTTTGTAGCCTACTGGAGGCCGTGGACAGCGCTGACCGTAGGGGTGGGCTGTGATGCGGTAGGTACGTGGCCGGGTGTACCGGATGCCCGTTTGGTATCTCGGGAACCCTGTTCACATCGTTTGGGGCTATGAGCGAAACTTCGGCCGGAACTCCTCATAGATGGAACCCAAATAGGCGATAAACCTGGACTAGAGACTTGAGTGTCTAGGTAGGTCGTGGTCTACACCCACGTCGGCTTTCGCTTGAAGTCTGCCGAGCACATGTCGTGTGCAGACGCTAAGTGGTGGAAACATGTATGAAGAAGTACACCCCTGCAGGGTTAACATCATCTATTCGAATAGCCGCGTCCGCGGTAAAGGACTACTTGGTTGCCTATACAGTTCATAGACAAGTAAATGGATACTACTAAAAGCCTCAAGATAAGCGTGAGTGCCGAGGATGGCTCTTCCGTAGGAAGACGGAGGTGGATCCTCGGTGGTGTATTGAAGTGATGAGTAGTGGACTCGAGTGCGCAAAACTATTTCAAGTTGGTGTCTCGTAGGATAGCTTAGCCACGAGTCAAAGTTGGCTTGCTGCAATAACCCCACCGACCCTTCTTGATAATATGCATGTATGTAGGATCTGATGTAAGTCTTGCTGAGTACCTTTGTACTCATGTTGCTTTAATTTACATTTTTCAGAAGATGCCACAAACCCTTCCGACGGGTTCTTCGTAGACGTTGACATCGATGAGTAGACTAAGGCCCAGGTGGTGATCCTGAGCAAGTGAAGGACCATGTAGTATAGCTAGGCTTACCAAGCCTCTTTTATTTTACTAGTTGTCTGTACCCAGACAAAACACTTCCGCTGTTGGCTTGTATGCTTGTATGACTTGAATGTGGGTCGTGAGACCCGTACTTGTGTGTATGATATGTATGGCTCTCTGAGCCTTTTAAATAAAGTACTTGTGTCGTAGAGTCATGTTGTGATGCCTTGTTGTATTTGCACATATCGAGCATATTGTGTGTATGATTGAAATGCTTGGTATGTGTGGGATCTGACTATCTAGTTGTTTATCTTTAGTAGCCTCTCTTACCGGGAAATGTCTCCTAGTGTCTCCACCGAGCCATGGTAGCTTGCTACTGCTCCGGAACACTTAGGCTGGCCGGCATGTGTCCTTCTTCGTTCCTGTGTTTGTCCCTTCGGGGAAATGTCACGCTTTGAGTACCGGAGTCCTGTTAGCCCGCTACAGCCCGGTTTACCGGAGTCCTGCTAGCCCAGTGCTACAGCCCGGAACTTACTTGCTGATGACCGACACGTTCGATGCTGGGTCATGGATGCCTGTCCCTGTAAGTCCGTGCCACTTTTGGTTTACGACTAGCCATGTCAGCCCGGGCTCCTTTTCATATGGATGCTAGCGACACTATCATATACGTGTGCCAAAAGGCGCAAACGGTCCCGGGCCAAGGTAAGGCGACACCCGTGGGGATACCGTGCGTGAGGCCGCAAAGTGATATGATGTGTTACAGGCTAGATCGATGTGACATTGAGTCGGGGTCCTGACAGCAGCTCCTTCTGCTCCGTCAGCTGCGCAGCTAGCAGGTCACGCTCTGTGGCGAGCTTGCTGCACTCCTCCCCCTTGGCACGCAAGGCGGTGTTGGCCTCGCCCAGCTGCTCCTGAAGAATGACATTGGCCCCTGAAGAACAAACGAAGGAAAAGACGTTAAGTCGTCAACAATGAAGGTCGCTGGGAAGATCCGGCCCGACTGCTCAGCAGTCGGCCCGAATCTCGGGGACTACAGCCCGCGGGTGCGCCAGCGCACCCCCGCAGAAAAGAAGAAGGACTCACTGTGGCTCTCTGACAAGTCGGCAGTCCGCCTTCCCAGCTCCTCAACATTGCGGTTGAAGGCAGTGACGCGGAGGTTGTGATACTCCTGCAATAAATATTTCAGACAAAGGTAAATATTTGGAACTCACCAGATGGAGTTCCGAGCCGCCTGCTCAGCAGCCAGCCCGAAACTCGGGGACTACATCCAGTGGGTGCGCTGGCGCGCCCCCACAGAGAACAACAAGAAAAAACAAGCAAAAAGAAGAAAGCATACTCGGACGACTGCTCGCGACGCCAGATGCGCCTTGGTGCAGGTCTGGATGGCGTCGCCCTCGGCTCGCAGCTTTGTCTGGACATCCAGAAGCGCCTGGTTCAGCGGACTTGTGCCGCCTCCTCGCACCCACCCAACGGGCGCGGCACTCGTTGCCTCGGCGTTTGGGATGGCCGAGCTGGCGGCACCGGTCTCCAAGGGCCGTGGCACCAAAGTCGCCTTCTCAAGGCGGCGGCGCGCTGGCGAGGCGACTTGAAGGAGCAGCTTCGCCACGGCCTCGTCTTCGGTTGGCGGCGCCGGCGGCTCCGCCGGCTGTTTACCATGTGCGCTCCCAGACGGCGGAGGAGGCGGCGGTGGCGGCACGGCCGCGTCCGACATGGAAGCCTCGCCGCTTTCCTTCTCCATGATGGGGTTCTCGGCGCCGACTTCCCCAGTCTGCCCCGTGAACTCCGGGGGCGGCGGTGCGGAGTTCAGCGGGATGACGAGCAACGCCGATTGGCGGTGCGTGGTCTCCTCAGCCTGCTGTCTTGCTACGACGGCGGCTTCGGCCTTTTCCAGCTTCTTCTGGGCGGAGGCCGCCGCCTTCTCGGCCTCCGCCTTCTCCTGGCGGTCGGCCTCTTCCTCGTCGCGCTTCTCCTGCGCGTTTCGCTCTGTCGCCTCCCGGAGGTCGGCGGCGGGGTCAATCCGCCGAGTATTGGCGGACGTCTCAGCTGACCCCATGACGGAGGGGGCGGCGACCCTCTCAAGGGAAAGGGGGGCCCTGAAGCGAGGAAGGAATGTAAAAGACTCAGACAAGATTCACCAGAGGAAAATAAGACGAAGGTAGAGACCCTTACGCAGAGAGTAGTGGCGGCTTCTTCACTTCCTTGCAGAAGTGGTTGGCCTTCGCGACCGCCTCCTCCCGCTTGGTTGCGGCGGCCGCCCCCTTGAACTTCTTCGGCTTGCCGCCGAGCGAACTCAGCCCGGCCCGGCGCTTCTTCGCGCCGCCTTGACCGTCCAAGCCGGCGGAGGAACTCGCGCCTGGGTGGCCGACTTTCGATTGGTGGCGCAGGGCGACTTCCCCTTCGGCGTCGTCATCAGGCCAGTCGGCGAAGGTGGCCGAGGGCCTGAAGCCGCCTCCCGCTCCTCCTCCTCCTCCTCCTTCGGCGTCGGTCTCCATCGCCGCCGCCCCCAAGTCAGGGTCATCGACGTCGCTCTCCGCTCGGTCGGGGACGAACTCACGGGGCGGTCCCGTGGCGTCGGCTGAAGGCTGCATGAGGGGGTTCTAACTCGAAGAAACCAAAAGAGATCAGAAGTCGGACTCGGCTGCAAAAGAAAATAGAGGAACAAGAAAGATGACTTACCACAGGTGGGGGGTTGGCGCGCGAGTACGGCTCTTTGCCGAACTGCCAATTCGCTGCGAGCTCGCAGTTCGCGATGTGGTTCACCATGTTCGCCACCTCCGCGTGGGGCATGTCCCTGGTGCACATCCGACTCGGGTCCCGGTGGTCGCTCATCTGACTGATCAGATGAGGTCGGCCTTGGAGAGGGAGGACTCGGCGTGCCATGAAGGCAGCCAGCAAGTCGGCCCCGGACAGACCCTCCAACTGCGTCAGCACTCGGAGTCGCGCGACGGCGGCGGCGCCTGCGGGTGTCAGTGTCTTGACCCGGTGGGACCAGCTGGGGAGCCTCCCAGCCGGCAAGCCGGCTTCGTAGTGCGGCAGATTGACCCAGTCGCCTTCTGGGGCGACGTTCTTCACGAAAAATAGGACCGCTGCCACATCTTCACCGACTTGATCAGCGGGATGGAGGGAAACGGATTGTCGGCTGTCGATCTTCGCATCGCGATGAAGGCGCCGCACTGGGCTGGCACGCCGGCGACGTGTGTGCCGAGCTTGGATTGGAAGAATTCTCCCCACAGCTCGATGGTGGGGAGAACACCGAGGAAGCCTTCGCACAGAGTGGCGAAGGCGGCCAGCAGCACCACCGTGTTCGGAGTGAGGTGGTGCGGCTGGAGCCCGTGGAACTCCAAGAAGGAGCGGAAGAACCGCTCGCCGGCAGTCCCGGGCCGCGCATGAGGTGCAAGCGGAATATGACCCGCTCGCCCTCCTCCGGCGTCGGCGATATCTCCCTCACCGGCGTGGCACGGGCTCGCACTAGGTTTGCACCGGGGAGATGGCGCGTCTTGCGAAAAGCTCGATGTGGTCGTCGTCCAGCTCAGAGCCGTCCCACACGCCGGAGCGCACGACAGGGGGCGCGGCGGCGGAGGAAGAGCTCATCGCAGCGGACGCAGGGTGGTTCGGCACGGTGACGGCAAGAAGGAGAGGAAGCGAGAAGAAGAGGCAAGAGGAGGCGGGGGAGCAGGGAAGAATGGGCGCGCGTGCTTCGCCGTCCCGCTCCCCCCACCTACTTATAGGCTCATGGGCTGAGAGGCTGATGGGGCGGGCATGGGATTAACTGCGCACAGGACCCCACGCCCCCCACGATTTACCCCTCCAAGTTACTGCATGCAGTAACGACATGGGAACCCCAACCGTCCGCTCGGCCGCAACGGATCCGTTCGTGTGCCGAGGCGCGGTAGTGGCGGGCTGTCACGCCCAATATGCGACCCTATCCAAAAGGAACTCGAAGGTCCCACCAAGGATAGACCAGCGGGTTGGAATGCTTTTGCAAGGTGGATATCATTACATCAACATTACATAATAGTGGGGATACATCCAATACATACAATGTCACATGAATACAACAATACAACATACAAGAGATCAACATCCGACTACGGATGAATCATAAACAGAAACTCTAACAATATCCACCCTGCTAGCCCAGGCTGCCGACCTGGAACCTATCCCCTGATCGAAGAAGAAGCAGAAGAAGAACTCCAAAACAAGCAAACATCGCTCTCGCGTCATGATCATCGCGTAACCTATACCTGCAACTGTTGTTGTAGTATTCTGTGAGCCACGAGGACTCAGCAATCCCATTACCATGGGTATCAAGACTAGCAAAGCTTAATGGGAAAGGAAGGGGTAAAGTGCTGAGGTTGCAGCAGCGACTAAGCAAGTATGGTGGCTAACAAACGCAAATAAGAGCGAGAAGAGAACAAGCGGAACGGTCGTGAAGCTAGCAATTATCAAGAGGTGATCCTGAACACCTACTTACGACAAACATAACCCAGAAACCGTATTCACTTCCCGGACTCCGCCGAGAAGAGACCTTCACGGCTACACACGCGGTTGATGCGTTTTAATTCGGATCTGGTGTCAAGTTATCTACAACCGGACATTAACAAATTCCCATCTGCCACATAACCGCGGGCACGGCTCTCAAAAGTTTATACTCTGCAGAGGTGTCCCAACTTAGCCCATGACAAGCTCTCGCGATCAACGAAGGAATAGACCTTCTCCCAGGAAGACCCGATCAGTCTCGGAATCCCGGTTTACAAGACATTTCGACAATGGTAAAACAAGACCAGCAAAGCTGCCCGCTGTGCCAACAAATCCCGATAGGAGTTGCACATATCTCGTTCTCAGGGCACACCGGATGAGCCAGACGTCGGGTTGGCATAGACCCTGGTTGCCCAGGGGGCGCCGGACATCGCTCGGTTCGGACCAGCACTTAGAGAAGCACTGGCCCGGGGGGGGGGGGGGCTAAAATAAAGATGACCCTCGGGTTGGCCGACCCAAGGGAAAGGTATAGGTGGTGGTGAGGCAAATGGTAAAACCAAGGTTGGGCCTTGCTGGACAAGTTTTATTCAAAGCGAACTGTCAGGGGGGTCCCATAAATCACCCGACCGCGTTAGGAACGCAAAATCCGGGAACATAACACCGGTATGACGGAAACTAGGGCGGCAAGAGTGGAACAAAACACCAGGCATAAGGCCGAGCCTTCCACCCTTTACCAAATATATAGATGCATTAATAATATAAGAGATATTGTGATATCCCAACCAAAATCCTGTCCACCATGGAGAAATCTTCAACTTCACCTGCAACTAGCAACGCTATAAGAGGGGCTGAGAAAAAGCGGTAACATAGCCAAACAGTGGTTTGAATAGGGAAGGTGTCAAGGGTTAGAGGTTCATGGCAATTTGGGAGGCTTGAGGAGCAAAAGATAGGTAACGCAGCATAGCAATGATAGTAGTGAGATCCAGGGTAGCGGTCATCTTGCCTGAAATCCCGCAAGGAAGAAGAACGAGTCCATGAAGAAGATGAACGAATGAAGCCGAACCAACCGTAGACGAACGAATCCTCACGATCGCAACGAAATGGGAACTAACAAGAAGAAGCACACAACATAGGTAAACACACCACACATGAACAAGGCATGATGCACAACAAGCATGATGCATGACCAAGCTACATGAAGCTACTCATGGCAAGAGATGATGCAAACAAGAACAACACATCAAGGCAAGTTTAAATGAGGCCGGGAACAACATATAACAATTCCGGTAAGTCCTCATATGCAAATTTCGAAATTGGTCCAGAACTGAATAAACATTATGTTCAAGTTGTTAAACAACAAGTTAAGATGCACCAAGATGATCTACACGAAATTCTAGTCAAGTTACATATAAAGTTCATTAAATTTGGAGCTACGACCTAGAAGATATGAGCAAAACAAGTTAAGCATGGCATTGATGCAAAATGCATACAAACATGAAGCAAACACCTCAAAACAAGGATGCAACATGATAATATGAAACTATATGAGAAAACAAGTAAGTTTCATATAGAGCACACTCAAAACGGAGCAACGGTGCAACACATACACTCTATACAAGTCATAGCAACAATCTGTCCATAACAGCAACTAGGTATCTTACAAGCATCAAAACAATAAGCTACAGCACCCCAACATAAGAACAAAAGGCATGAGCCTGAAGTACAGGTAAAGCATAACAAAACATGAACACTGAGCTATCTCCAGAAATCACTAGAACATGCTCAAAAGGACATGGTAAGATTGCAAATAATAACAGTTTCAGACTTTAGCAGAAATAACATCAGGTTGCAATGTTTAGAGCAAGCAAACAACATGTTATAGGCACATATCATGGCAAACAAAGGCATGGCATGAATCTACTAATTTCATAGATCAAAAGTCCCTTACTGACCATGAGCCAAAAAGGATCAGAAAATATGATGGCACCCATGTAAACATGGCAAGTTATATGACAGATTCATTCATGGCAGGAACAATAATAAGTAGGCATGTTGGTGAGCTTGAACCACTCACCACAGAGCAATACATGGCATGGCAAGGCAACCAACAATAATAAGCCATGTTTGAGAAGCTAGGCATGGCAATAGCAAGTTCATAGGGTGCATGGAACACTAGCAAAACACATGGGAACTAGTGAACTTAATGTTAACAGGCTGATAGCAACATTATCAAGCAACTTTGGAGCAAGATATGAACAATCTAAAGGAGGCTATAAATGCTACCAGGGGCATGGATGGATAGAGCATGACATGTAGATCAAAATATGTTTATAGAACATCTCCAGATTATGCATAGAATAATTGGTAGCAACATGTTTACATAGCAACAAAATATAACAGAATCTGTCTAGCAAAACAGCAACAAGTACACTACCTAACAAGCTCGATTCACTCATCACAAGTCATTGAATGACAAGATAAGCATATCATCATCAAGAAGACATGTTTATGTAACCAACCAAGGCAAGAACAAGACCATAGCATGCAAGGATCAACTATAGCAATCTTGGCCATATTGAATAACATGTAAACAATCTGCCAGGAAACATTTTGAAGCAAAAGTAGAGCACCAAAATGACATGCTAGACTACTCCATAATTGCAAACAAGGGCATGAATGGATAGACAACAACCATATGTTCAAAACACCCTTACTGAAGTATCTCAAAATATGCATGGATCTCTCTGTAGCATCAAGTTTACATGGCATCAAAATAACAGCAGAACAGGGACTAAAATCAGCAATAACACGAAGCCTAGTTTGCATGCTTGTGCTAGTCACCACATTGATCACAAAAATACATGGCATACACCCCTGGAAAGATGGCATGTCATAGATCAAAACACATGAAGACATCAACCTCATAGGATGCACACATCAATCATGGCAAAAATGACAAATGAGCAAGTTATAACAGTTTCAGCAGATTAACATCAACATGCACTCTTCCAACAGCATTCCGGGCATCAAGATGAGCTCAAATGAAAATGACGCAATGGAATGAAATGAATTACTTGTTGATACGAACAATTTGACATATTACACGCACGAAATGGAGCTACGGATGCAGAGATACAATGCGATGAACATGGCATGATAATGTGCAAAACTTAGGGACTTGGCAGAATTTCACCTCGGGGAAAAGTCAACCCGGGACGGCGCGGTGCGGGACGGAGGGATACGGGGGGGTTGGAGGCTCGTTTGGTTGCCGGGGCTGGTGGATCTCATCCCGATCCGGGTGGCCACCGGCTCCGGCGACCCTTCCGCTCCGGTGATCGCCGGAGAGGATGGAGGAGGGCCGGAGGACGCGCATGGAGGTCGGGCGATGGCGGGGCGGCGCCGGTAGAGGAAGCGGGGCGGCGCCGGGGCGGAACGAGGCGCGAGACGGCCGGACGTCAAGGCGGCGGGCGGCGGACCAGGTCCGGCCGGCGAGCGCGGGGAGGCATGCGGCGGCCTCGGGCGGGGTCGCTCGTGGGTCGCGGTCGGGCGGCGGCGGGCGCGGGGCCGCACCGGCGCGGTGGCGGGACAGGACGCCGGCGGCGAAGGCGAAGACGGCGGAGGTCGGGCACGGGCGCGGCGCGGTCGGCGAGGGCCGGACGGTGGAGGTTCGCCGGCGACGGGCGGCGGCGCGGTCCGGGTCCTGATGGGCTCGGCGGGCCCCAGATGGGCCTGCCAGGGCCGCGACGGCTGGAGGCGGACAGCGGGGTGCGCTGGGGGCGCGTGGCCTTCACGGGTTGGCTGGAGGGGCGCGGGGAGGTGATGTGGCGGCGCCTGGTTGGTGTGGGTGACGCCTCAGGTGGCGGCGCGGCGATTGGCGGCGCGCCAAGTGGCGAAGGGGAGCGCACCGACGCTGAAAACAAGGTGGGGGCGGCGGCTGGCTGCGGGAATTGAGGAGGGGGGTAGGTAGGAGGCCAAAAATGGAGAGAGGGGGTCTTTATATAGCAAAAGAGGCTAGGGTTGGGGGTTTTGGGGGCTTTTCGGAGCGTACGATCGCCATCGAACGGCTCCGGAGCGGAGAGGGACTATGAGAGGGGTTGGTGGGCTGTGTAGATGGGCTAGGCTATAAGGAGAGAAGATATAGCAGCCCGGCACGGGTTTTCGGAGGCCGAAAACACCCGACGAAGGTACCGGCAACAGTACCGCTATATTTAACGGTTGGGCTAACAAATGGGCTCCGAATGCGATGAAACTTGGCAGGCGCTCTGTCTACACTATAATAAGCCCGCACGACAAGTTGCAACCCATTCCGAGAACATTTTCATGCCAATTATAAAACAATATTTCGGAGGTGACGCGGGCGCGTGCGAGTGTGGTCTGGACTCCGAACGGACAACGGAGAGAGCCGGGGGAACCCGAACGGATGCAAGTTTTGAAAAGCATGCAGATGAAATGCAGATGATGACATGATAAAATGCAACACACAAGCAAATGACATGGCAAAGACGGCGAATAACTGGCAGACACCTGGCGCAACGAATCTGGGGCGTTACACGGGCCCCGCCTGACGGCTTGTCCTGTCGCGCGCGTGGGTGGGCAGACTGTCCCTGCCGCGTGGCGCCGCGCGACGGGTCCGCAACGGGCAACTTCGGGGAAGCGTATCAGGCACGCCGCCTGGATCCCGCCGCGACTTTTGTACCCTTTAAAGGGGCAAGGCGGCCCTCTACAAGTCCGGCTCCAGCTAGTCGGCTGAAAGGAAGACGGCGAACAAGGTCCAGATTCCACCACCAGAAGAATGAAACTGTTGAGGCCCCCATGACATATCACCCTCGGAGACTCACCAGCTTCGGGGACTACTGTCGGAGTAATGGGCCACGGGTAGGCTAATCCGAGTCCCAGGACCTTTCAAGACATCGGGGCAGGCTGCGGCCCTCGAGCCCCAGAGGCGACTCCAAGATAAGCCGAGTCCCAGAGGCGACTCCAAGATAAGCAGAGTCCCAGAGGCGACTCCAAGATAAGCCGACTCCCGGCCGGCGACTTCCCGAGAAGCCGACTCCCGGCCGGCGACTTCCGGAGAAGCCGGCTATAGGGAGTCGGCCCGCGACTCCAACCGCCCCGTACCTTCACTATAATGGATGGGACGGGGAATGGCCACCGCGCGGCCCTTTCCCGCCCCGTTTTTCGAGGGCAAGCATGGCCACAGTGTGCCGTACCGGCGGAGATCTCCGTCCGGCGCGGCACTGTTGCCATGCCAGCCCTGACATCAGCCCCTGGGGGCGGAGCCCTGTGCCCACGACGGCCCGTCTGTACGACTCAGAGACGACGGGACCCTCCGGTCGGCGGGAGTGCAGAAGACGGCGAGAGCACCACAAGACGGACCCGTTGGGAGTCAGCCACCAGGAGTCGGCTGGTCCCTCCCACGGGCCCCACACGCCATTAACCAAACAAGACGGGGAATGGCAACAGTGATCGCCCGCCAGGCGGCGGCGCTGTTGCCACGACCCCATGACCAAACCAGCGTCATTAGAAGCACGGATACAGTAATCCGCAGCCGGCAAGACCCGCCCGCGGCGGACAAGGGCTGTCGGCCCCGTACCAGGCAAGTCGGCGGGCCCCAGTAGTCGGCGGAGAAGACGGCGGCCTGAGAGACTAACGGCTGGGACCCGCGCCCAGCCGGATTTACCATTGTACCCCTGGGGGGTAGGCCTATATAAACCCCCCGGGGCACCCATGCAAAGGGTTCGAATCCATTAGCACTAGACCAGATCATATAGGAAGGAGAGAGCTAGCCCTTCCTTCTCCTACCTCCAGAAACAGCTCAAGGAGCAACCTTGTACTCACTTTGCCTTAGTGACCATGCGGAGACCCCGCAGAGCAGCAGTAGGGGTGTTATCTCCTCGGAGAGCCCTGAAGCTGGGTAAGATCCGCCGGCGTGCATATCTTCGCCTCATCCCGTTTCCAGGCACTGGTGATGTTCTACTCGCCCCCACCATGATAAGCCATCCTTTGGCATATGTCGCACCCAACCCCCGACAAAGATCTTTATCGGTCGAACCGTTATGTCAACATATGTTATTCCCTTTGTCCATCGGTATGTTACTTGCCCGAGATTCGATCGTCGGTATCTTCATACCTAGTTCAATCTCGTTATCGATAAGTCTCTTTACTCGTTCCATAATGCATCATCCTGCAACTAACTCATTAGTCACTTTGCTTGCAAGGCTTCTTATGATGTGCATTACCGAGAGGGCCCAGAGATACCTCTCCGATACTCGGAGTGACAAATCCTAATCTCGACCTATGCCAACCCAACAAACACCTTCGAAGATACCTGTAGAGCATCTTTATAATCACCCAGTTATGTTGTGACGTTTGATAGCACACAAGGTATTCCTCCGGTATCTGGGAGTTGCATAATCTCATAGTCGAAGGAATATGTATTTGACATGATGAAAGCAATAGCAATAAAACTGAATGATCATTATGCTAAGAAAGCAAAGCAATAAAACTGAACGATCATTAAGCATGATGATGGTCTTGTCCATCAAATCACAACACATGTCCATGACTAGGAAACTTAACCATCTTTGATCAACGAGATAGTCTAGTAGAGGCATACTAGGGATAAGGTATTTTGTCTATGTATTCGCACATGTATCAAGTTTCCGGTTAATACAATTCTAGCATGAATAATAGACATTTTATCATAATATAAGGAAATATAAAATAAAAACTTTATTATTGCCTCCAGGGCACATTTCCTTCAGTATCACACTTGCACTAGAGTCAATAATCTAGTTCATATCGCCATGTGATTAACACCAATAGTTCACATCTGTATGTGATTAACACTCCATGTGATGAACAACCAAAGGGTTTACTAGAGTCAATAATCTAGTTCACATCGCTATGTGATTAACACCCAAAGAGTACTAAGGTGTGATCATGTTTTGCTTGTGAGAGAAGTTTAATCAACGGGTCTGCCATATTCAGAGCCATGTGTATTTTGCAAAACTTTTGTGTATACAATGCTATGCATGGAGCTACTCTAGCTAATTGCTCCCACTTCCAATATGTATCCAGATTGAGACTCAGAGTCATCTGGATCGGTGTAAAAGCTTGCATCGACGTAACTCTTTACGACGAACTCTTTATCACCTCCACAACCGAGAAATATTGCCTTAGTCCTCTTAGGTAACTAAGGATAACTTTGACTGCTGTCTAGTGATCTACTCCTGTATCACTATCGTTCCCCCTTGCCAAACTCATGATAAGGTACACAATAGGTCTGGTACACAACATTCCATACTTTATAGAACCTATGGCTGAGGCATAGGCAATGACTTTCATTCTCTTTCTATTTTCTGCTGTGGTTGGGTTTTGAGTCTTACTCGACTTTATACCTTGCAACACAGGCAAGAACTCCTTCTTTGATTGTTCCATTTTGAACAACTTCAAAATCTTGTCAAGGTATGTACTCATTGAAAAAATCTTATCAAGCATCTTGATCTATCTCTATAGATCTTGATGCCCAATATGTAAGCAGCTTCACCGAGGTCTTTGTGAAAAACTTTTATTCAAGTATCCTTTTATGTTATCTAGAAATTCTATATCATTTACAATCAACAATATGTCATCCACATATAATGTTAGAAATGCTACAGAGCTCCCACTCACTTTCTTGTAAATACATGCTTCTGCATAAGTCCGTATAAAACCATATGCTTTGATCACCTTATCAAAGCGTATATTCCAACTCCGAGATGCTTGCACCAGTTCATAAATGGATGGCTGGAGCTTGCACAGTTTGTCAGCACCTTTAGGATCGACAACACCTTCTTGTTGCATCATATACAACTCTTCTTTAAGAAATCCATTAAAGAATGCAGTTTTGACATCCATTTGCCAGATTTCATAAAATGCGGCAATTGCTAACATGATTTAGACAGACTTAAGCATCGATATGAGTGAGAAAATCTCATCGTAGTCAACACCTTGAACTTGTTGAAAACCTTTTGTGACAATTCGAGCTTTGTAGATAGTAACACTACCATCACCATCTGTCTTCCTCTTGAAGATCCATTTATTTTCTATGGGTCGCAGATCATTGGGACAATCCACCAAAGTCCATACTTTGTTCTCATACATGGATCCTATCTCAGACTTCATGACTTCAAGCCATTTATCAAAATCTGGGCTCGTCATAGCTTCTTCATAGTTCGTAGGTTCGTCATGGTCAAGTAACATGACTTCCATAGCAGGATTACCGTACCACTCTGGTGCGGATCGTGCTCTGGTTGACCTACGAGGTTCTGTAGCAACTTGATCTGAAGTTTCATGATCATTATCATTATCTTCCTCTCTAGTTGGTGTAGGCATCACGGGAACAGATTTCTCGGATGAGCTACTTTCCAAAATGAGAGAAGGTACAATTACCTCGTCAAGTTATACTTTCCTCACACTGACTTCTTTCAAGAGAAACTCCTTCTCTAGAAAGGTTCCATTCTTGGCAACAAAGATCTTGCCTTCGGATCTGTGGTAGAAGGTGTACCCAATTGTTTCCTTAGGGTATCCTATGAAGACACACTTCTCCGATCTGTGTTTGAACTTATCAGGCTGAAGCCTTTTGACATAAGCATCGCATCCCCAAACTTTAAGAAACGACAACTTAGGTTTATTGCCAAACCACAATTCATATGGTGTCGTGTGAACGGATTTTGACGGTGCCCTGTTCAACATGAATGCAGCTGTCTCTAATGCATAACCCCAAAACGAGTGGTAAATCGGTAAGAGACATCATACATCGCACCATATCCAATAAAGTACGGTTAGTACATTCGGACACACAATTACGCTGTGGTGTTCCAGGTGGCGTGAGCTGTGAAACTATTTCATATTGTTTTAAATGAAGGCTAAACTCGTAACTCAAATATTCACCTCTGCGATAGATCGTAGAAACTTTATTTTCTTGTTACGATGATTCTCCACTTCACTCTAAAATTCTTTGAACTTTTCAAATGTTTCATGCTTGTGTTTCATTAAGTAGATATATCCATATTTGCTCAAATCATTCGTGAAGGTCAGAAAATAACGATACCCGCCGCGAGCCTCAACACTCATCGGACCGCATACATCAGTATGTATTAATCCCAATAAGTCATTGGCTCGCTCCATTGTTCCGGAGAACGGAGTTTTAGTCATCTTGCCCATGAGGCATGGTTTGCAAGTATCAAATGATTCATAATCAAGTGATTCCAAAAGTCCATCTGCATGGAGTTTCTTCATGCACTTTACACCAATATGACTTAAACAGCAGTGCCACAAGAATGTTGCACTATCATTATCAACTTTGCATCTTTTGGCATCAATATTATGAATATGTGTATTACTACGATCGATATTCAATAAAACATCCACATTGGGTGTATTACCATAGAAGGTTTTATTCATGTAAACAGAACAACAATTATTCTTTGTCTTAAATGAATAACCATATTGCAATAAACACGATCTTATCTTGTTCATGCTCAACGCAAACACCAAATAACATTTATTTAGGTTCAACACTAATCCCGAAAGTACAGGGAGTGTGCGATGATGATAATATCAATCTTGGAAGTACTTCCAAAACACATCGTTACTTCACCCTCAACTAGTCTCCATTTATTCTGCAACTCCTGTTTCGAGTTACTAATCTTAGCAACCAAACAGGTATCATATACCCAGGGGCTACTATGAGAACTATTAAGGTACACATGCATATCAAATATACCTTTGTTCACTTTGCCATCCTTCTTATCCACCAAATATCTGGGTAGTTCGGATTCCAGTGACCATTTCCTTTGTAGTAGAAGCACTCAGTTTCAGGCTTATGTCCAGCTTTAGGCTTCTTCACGGCAGTGACAACTTGCTTGCCATTCTTCTTGAGGTTCCCTTTCTTTGCCTTTGCCATTTTTCCTTGAAACTAGTGATCTTGTTAACCATCAACACTTGATGCTCTTTCTTGATTTCTACCTTTGCTGATTTCATCATCGCGAAGAGCTCGGGAATCTTTTTTGTTACCCCTTGCACATTATAGTTCATCACGAAGTTCTAGTAGCTTGGTGATAGTGACTAGAGAACTCTGTCAATCACTATCTTCTCTGGAAGATTAACTCCCACTTGATTCAAGCGATTGCTGTACCCAGACATTCTGAGCACATGCTCACTAGCTGAGCTATTCTCCTCCATCTTGTAGGCTAAGTATTTGTCAGAGGTTTCATACCTCTCGACATGGGCATGAGTCTGAAATACCAATTTTAGCTCTTGGAACATCTCTTATGTGCGTTCAAAACATTTTTGAAGTTCCTTCTAAGCCATAAAGCATGATGCACTAAACTATCAAGTAGTCATCATATCGAGCTTTGCCAAACGTTCATAACGTCTGCATCTGCTCCTGTAATATGTTTGTCACCTAGCAGTGCATCAAGGACATAATTCTTTTGTGCAGCAATGAGGATAATCCTCAGATCACGAACTCAGTCTACATCATTGCTACTATCATCTTTCAACTTAGTTTTCCCTAGGAACGCATTAAAATTCAAGGGAACGGTAGCACGGGCCATTGATCTACAACATAGATATGCAAAAACTATCAGGACTATGTTCATGATAAATCAAGTTCAATTAATCAAATTACTTAAGAACTCCCACTTAGATAGACATCCCTCAAGTCATCTAAATGATATGTGATCCAAATCAACTAAACCATGTTCGATCATCACGGGAGATGGAGTAGTCATCAATGGTGGACATCTCTATGTTGACCATATTCACTATATGATTCACGTTCGACCTTTCGGTCTCCAGTGTTTCGAGGCCATGTATGTACATGCTAGGCTCGTCAAGTTTAACCTGAGTATTCCGCATGTGCAAAGCTGTCTTGCACCCGTTGTATGTGAGCATAGAGCTTATCACACCCGATCATCACGTGGTGTCTCAGCATGAAGAACTGTCGCAATGGTGCATACTCAAGGAGAACACTTATACCTTGAAATTTTAGTTGAGGATCATATTATAATGCTACCGCCGTACTAAGCAAAATAAGATGCATAAAAGATAAACATCACATGCAATCAAAATACGTGACATGATATGGCCATCATCATCTTGTGCTTTTGATCTCCATCTCCAAAGCATCGTCATGATCTCCATCTCACCGGCTCGACACCTTGATCTCCATCATAGCATCGTGGTCGTCTCGCCAACTATTGCTTCTACAACTATCGCTACCGCTTAGTGATAAAGTAAAGCAATTACATGGCATTTGCATTTCATACAATAAAGCGACAACCATACGGCTCCTGCCAGTTGCCGATAACTTTTAGAAAACATGATCATCTCATACGACAACGTATATCACATTATCTCTTGACCATATCACATCACAACATGCCCTGCAAAAACAAGTTAGACGTCCTCTACTTTGTTGTTGCAAGTTTTACGTGGCTGATGGGGGCTTCTAGCAAGAACTGTTCTTACCTACAACACAAATACCACAACGGTGATTTATCAAGTTTGTTGTTTTAACCTTCAACAAGGACCGGCCGCAGTCAAATTCAATTCAACTAAAGTTGGAGAAACACACACCCGCCAACCACCTTGATGCAGACTAGTTGCAGGTCTGTCGGTGGAACCGGTGTCATGAACGTGGTCATGTAAGGTTGGTCCGGGCCGCTTCATCCAACAATACCACCGAATCAAAATAAGACATTGGTGGTAAGCAGTATGACGATCACTGCCCACAACTCTTTGTGTTCTACTCATGCATATCATCTACGCATAGACCTTGCTCTGATGCCACTGTTGCGAAACGTAGCATGCAATTTCAAAAAAATTCCTATGCTCACGCAAGATCTATCTAGGCGATGCATAGCATCGAGAGGGGGAGAGTGTGTCCACGTACCCTCGTAGACCGAAAGCGGAAGCATTTGCTTAATGTGGTTGATGTAGTCAAACGTCTTCTCCTTCCGATCAATCGAGTACCTAATGTACGACACCTCCGAGTTCTGCACACGTTCAGTGCAATGATGTCCCTCGAGCTCTTGATCCAGCAGAGGGCCAAAGGAGTAGATGAGTTTTGTCAGCACGACGGCGTGGTGCGGTGATGGTGATGTGATCCGCACAGGGCTTCGCCTAAGCACCGCGAGAATATAACCAGGGACGTAAACTGTGGAGGGGGGCACCGCATGAAGGAAATATGCCCTAGAGGCAATAATAAAGTTATTATTTATTTCCTTATTTCATGATAAATGTTTATTATTCATGCTAGAATTGTATTAACCGGAAACATAATACATGTGTGAATACATAGACAAACATAGTGTCACTAGTATGCCTCTACTTGACTAGCTTGTTGATCAAAGATGGTTATGTTTCCTAACCATAGACATGTGTTGTCATTTGATTAATGGGATCACATCATTAGGAGAATGATGTGATTGACATGACCCATTTCGTTAGCCTAGCACTTGATCGTTTAGTATGTTGCTAATGCTTTCTTCATGACTTATACATGTTCCTGTAACTATGAGATTATGCAACTCCCTTTTACCGGAGGAACACTTTGGGTGCTACCAAACGTCACAACGTAACTGGGTGATTATAAAGGAGTACTACAGGTGTCTCCAAAGGTACATGTTGGGTTGGCGTCTTTCGAGATTAGGTTTTGTCACTCCGATTGTCGGAGAGGTGTCTCTGGGCCCTCTCGGTAATGCACATCACTTAAGCCTTGCAAGAATTGTAAATAATGAGTTAGTTGCGGGATGATGTATTACGAAACGAGTAAAGAGACTTGCAGGTAACGAGATTGAACTAGGTATTGAGATACCGACGATCGAATCTCGGGCAAGTAACATACCGATGACAAAGGGAACAACGTATGTTGTTATGCGGTTTGACCGATAAAGATCTTCGTAGAATATGTGGGAGCCAATATGGGCACCCAGGTCCCGCTATTGGTTATTGACCGAGAATAGTTCTAGGTCATGTCTACATAGTTCTCGAACCCGTAGGGTCCGCACGCTTAAGGTTTCGATGACAGTTTTATTATGAGTTTATGAGTTTTGATGTACCGAAGGAGTTCGGAGTCCCGGATGAGATCGGGGACATGACGAGGAGTCTCGAAATGGTCGAGATGTAAAGATCGATATATTGGACGACTATATTCGGAGTTCGGAAAGGTTCCGAGTGATTCGGGTATTTTTCGGAGTACCGGAGAGTTACGGGAATTCGTATTGGGCCTCAATGGGCCATACGGGAAAGGAGAGAAAGGGCCAAAAGGGTGGCTGCACCCCTCCCCTTGGACTAGTCCGAATTGGACTAGGGAGGGGGGCGCCCCCTTCCTTCCTTCTCCTTCTTTCTTCCCTTTCCTTCTCTCCTACTCCTACTACATGGAAGGGTTCCTAGTCTCTACTCCTAATGGAGCAGTTGGTAGTCTCGCTTCCAGGTTTTTTTCGTCCCACCACTTTCGTCCGGTTTTTATTCGTAGGTTAACCGTCGTAGATTTTTTTCGATGCTGGTTTCTTATTCACCGGTTTATTTACCCCTCAGCTCTTTCCTTGCAAATCAGCACTTCCCAAACGTGCACGCAATCACGGATCTAAATTTACTAACTTATCCAAATCAACCGATACCTTCCATTATTGCAAATTTCTTTAGGAAACAAATAATAGATTTTAAGGAAACAAATAAAGATTTTAAAGACGCATCATACTTTACTAACAATCACTAAAAATCAAATCTAAATTAATTAACCTTACCTTAAATCACTCAATCACTTTAATTAGAACACATTTTCTTTCCTAACTGCACCCCGCTTAGTGTGCACATAACAATCCGAAGTAATTAGAGTCACATGATTGAATCCATTTATTTAGAGTGACATGATTGCGTTCCGGGATGGAGGCCATGATTTCGTCGAGGTCGTTGTTGCCTCCTACACTCAGGGTGTGTCGCCGAGATCGAGGCGAGCATGAGGAGCTGTGGCCACCGCCATGGTCACCCCATCGCAGGGGATGGAGCACGTCGTCGGCCTACAGCTTGTGGAGATCACTGTTGCTCTTCAGGTCACGTGGTGACCGGATCTTGCTGATGTGTCCCTCCCCGACGACCTCCTCTTCGCCCGATTGGCCGGCATGGATCTCGCCACTACTGCCCTCAACTTCTCTGCCTCGAGCTCGACGGTCAGCCACCATGGATCCCCCAGCTGGAGGGTCACGTGAACCAGCCGTCCTCCCATGCTGCAGCGGCAAGAAGGTGACATGGCTCTCCATACACGAAGAGTGGAGTTCGGTCAAGTACTTATATACTTGGCCTCTACTGCTGATCCATGTACATGGAGAAGAACAGACAACCGCTCATTCATGCTTCGTTCCACTCCTTTGCGCTACATTACTGGAGGTGACATTTTCCTATCTCTCTATGTTGTAACAAGCCTGCTGCCTGCATAGTTAATGGATTTTTTATTTAAATTTATCGCTGCTTAGTGCTTTGTTGCAATTGTTCACCCAAGATTATATAATCTGAGCGTATGTAGGCATACTTAGCTTTGCTATTCCATTTTTTCTGGCGCATAGAAATAAGAGTATTGTCCAGGTTAGGTATT
Organism: Triticum timopheevii; assembly: GCA_963921465.1. NCBI lineage: Eukaryota > Viridiplantae > Streptophyta > Magnoliopsida > Poales > Poaceae > Triticum > Triticum timopheevii. The sequence continues at coordinate 544,263,539 of OY997274.1, forward strand.
CAATTGAGTATGGTATTTGGATTGCTATCAGAATGTCTTTTCTATGCATGTGATTTCTCACATCTGGTTATAATATTTGTGAAGACGTGCATTGCACATGAACTTGGAAGCGGGCCCGTGGCCCGCGCTGGATGGCGCCAACGCCGACCCAAGCCACCTCGTCCGCGTATTCTTGGAGCTGTGGCTGGTCGATTTACATGAAATCAATTCCCTCAGTTCTCGTGGCAAATATAATACACATAATCCATATTGTTATGCACTAGCGTGTATGTGTGAAATAGATAGATTATGGTCCCGTACCCAATAAGATGGATATGTGTGTGTGTTAGAGAGAGAGGGAGAGGGGCATAGAGAGTGAGGAAGAGGGAGGGAGAGTGTGTGTCTGTGTGTGTGAGGATTTGATGGTAAAAAAGGTCGCCAATGTCGTAATATTGAACTCTTAAAGTTAATGTGGCCCCGTTGCAACGCACGGGCGTTCTTCTAGTTCTACTAGGAAAGGGGGAATCCTACTCCCGGTGTGAGTAGGACTCCCCTAGGGCGCGCCATAGAGAGGGCCGGCCCTCCCCCTCCTCCACTCCTTTATATACGGGGGCAGGGGGCACCCCATAGACACACAAGTTGATCTACGGATCGTTCCTTAGCCGTGTGCGGTGCCCCCCACCACTATATTCCACCTCGGTCATATCGTCGCGGAGTTTAGGCAAAGCCCTGCGCCGGTAGAGCATCATCATCGTCACCACGCCGTTGTGCTGACGGAACTCATCCCCGACACTTTGCTGGATCGAAGTCCGAGGATCGTCATCGAGCTGAACGTGTGCTGAACTCGGAGGTGCCGTACGTTCGGTACTTGGATCGGTCGGATCGTGAAGACATACGACTACATCAACCGCGTTGTCATAACGCTTCTGCTTACGGTCTACGAGGGTACGTGGACAACAATCTCCCCTCTTGTTGTTATGCCATCACCATGATCTTGCGTGTGCGTAGGAATTTTTTTGAAATTACTACGTTCCCCAACAGTGGCATCCGAGCCAGGTTTTATGCGTAGATGTCATATGCACGAGTAGAACACAAGTGAGTTGTGGGCGATACAAGTCATACTGCTTACCAGCATGTCATACTTTGGTTCGGCGGTATTGTGAGATGAAGCGGCCCGGACCGACATTACGCATACGCTTACGCGAGACTGGTTTCACCGTTACGAGCACTCGTGCTTAAAGGTGGCTGGCGGATGTCTATCTCTCTCACTTTAGCTGAATCGAGTGTGGCTACGCCCGGTCCTTGCGAAGGTTAAAACAGCACTAACTTGACGAACTATCGTTGTGGTTTTGATGCGTAGGTAAGAACGGTTCTTGCTAAGCCCGTAGCAGCCATGTAAAATTTGCAACAACAAAGTAGAGGACGTCTAACTTGTTTTTGCAGGGCATGTTGTGATGTGATATAGTCAAGACGTGATGCTATATTTTATTGTATGAGATGATCATGTTTTGTAACCGAAGTTATCGGCAACTGGCAGGAGCCATATGGTTGTCGCTTTATTGTATGAAATGCAAACGCCCTGTAATTGCTTTACTTTATCACTAAGCGGTAGCGATAGTCGTAGAAGCAATAGATGGCGTAACGACACTAATGCTACGATGGAGATCAAGGTGTCGCGCCGGTGACGATGGTGATCACGACGGTGCTTCGGAGATGGAGATCACAAGCACAAGATGATGATGGCCATATCATATCACTTATATTGATTGCATGTGATGTTTATCCTTTATGCATCTTATCTTGCTTTGATTGACGGTAGCATTTTAAGATGATCTCTCACTAATTATCAAGAAGTGTTCTCCCTGAGTATGCACCGTTGCGAAAGTTCTTCGTGCTGAGACACCACGTGATGATCGGGTGTGATAGGCTCTACGTTCAAATACAACGGGTGCAAAACAGTTGCACACACGAAATACTCAAGTTAAACTTGACGAGCCTAGCATATACAGATATGGCCTCGGAACACGGAGACCGAAAGGTCGAACGTGAATCATATAGTAGATATGATCAACATAGTGATGTTCACCATTGAAACTACTCCATCTCACGTGATGATTGGACATGGTTTAGTTGATTTGGATCACGTGATCACTTAGATGACTAGAGAGATGTCAGTCTAAGTGGGAGTTCTTAAGTAATATGATTAATTGAACTTAAATTTATCATGAACTTAGTCCTGGTAGTATTTTGCAAATTATGTTGTAGATCAATAGCTTGCGTTGTTGCTTTCATATGTTTATTTTGATATGTTCCTAGAGAAAATTGTGTTGAAAAATGTTAGTAGCAATGATGCGGATTCGATCCGTGATCTGAGGTTTATCCTCATTGCTGCACAGAAGAATTATGTCCTTAATGCACCGCTAGGTGACAGACCTATTGCAGGAGCAGATGCAGACGTTATGAACGTCTGGCTAGCTCAATATGATGACTACTTGATAGTTTAGTGCACCATGCTTAACGGCTTAGATCGGGACTTCAAAGACGTTTTGAACATCATGGACCATATGAGATGTTCCAGGAGTTGAAGTTAATATTTCCAGCAAATACCTGAGTTGAGAGATATGAAGTCTCCAACAAGTTCTATAGCTAAAAGATTGAGGAGAATCGCTCAACTAGTGAGCATGTGCTCAGATTGTCTGGGTACTTCAATCGCTTGAATCAAGTGGGAGTTAATCTTCCAGATAAGATAGTGATTGACAGAATTCTCTAGTCACCATCACTAAGTTACTAGAACTTCGTGATGAACTGTAACACCCTCGATGCGGCTATATCTCCCACGTGTCAAAGCACGACTTAGAGGCATAACCGCATTGAAAGCAATGTCGCAAGTGAGGTAATCTTGACACAACCCATGTAATACATAAGGGAAAGAGATACATAGTTGGCTTACAATCGCCACTTCACACAATTACATGAATAAAGCATTACATCATCCAGATACAATCAAGGTCCGACTACGGAACCAAAATAAAAGAAGAACCCCAAATGCGACAAAGGTCCCCGATCGACCCCAACTGGGCTCCACTACTGATCAACTAGAACGAAACAACACAAAGGGCAAGATCTTCATCGAGCTCCTCCTTGAGCTTGGTTGCGTCACCTTCAAACTGGTTTTGGAAGTATCTGGTGAGCCACGAGGACTCAGCAATCCCATTACCATGGGTATCAAGACTAGCAAAGCTTAATGGGAAAGGAAGGGGTAAAGTGGTGAGGTTGCAGCAACGGCTAAGCATATATGGTGGCTAACATACGCAAATAAGAGCGAGAAGAGAACAAGCGGAACGGTCGTGAAGCTAGCAATGATCAAGAGGTGATCCTGAACACCTACTTACGTCAAACATAACCCAGAAACCGTGTTCACTTCCCGGACTCCGCCGAGAAGAGACCATCACGGCTACACACTCGGTTGATGCGTTTTAATTCGGATCAAGTGTCAAGTTATCTACAACCGGACATTAACAAATTCCCATATGCCACATAACCGCGGGCACGGCTCTCGAAAGTTTATACCCTGCAGGGGTGTCCCAACTTAGCCCATGACAAGCTCTCGCGATCATCGAAGGAATAGACCTTCACCCGAGACACTCCGATCAGACTCGGTATCCCGGTACATCAAGACATTTCGACAATGGTAAAACAAGACCAGCAAGACCTCCCGGCGTGCCGACATCCTGATAGTAGCCGCGCGTATCTCGTCTCAGGCCACGACCGGATGAGCACTACGTACAACTAGAACCAGCCCTCAAGTTTCCCCGAGGTGGCGCTGCAAGTGGCTCTAGTTTGGACCAACACTTAGACAAGCATTGGCCCGGGGGGGCTAAAATAAAGATGACCCTTGGGATGCGCGACTCCCAAGGGAAAAAAGTAATAGGTGAGGCAAATGGTAAAACCAATGTTGGGCCTTGCTGGAGGAGTTTTATTCAAAGCGAACTGTCAAGGGGGTCCCATAAATCACCCGACCGCGTTAGGAACGCAAAATCCGGGAACATAACACCGGTATGACGGAAACTAGGGCGGCAAGAGTGGAACAAAACACCAGGCATAAGGCCGAGCCTTCCACCCTTTACCATATATATAGATGCATTAATAATATAAGAGATATTGTGATATCCCAACCAAAATCCTGTCCACCATGGAGAAATCTTCAACTTCACCTGCAACTAGCAACGCTATAAGAGGGGCTGAGCAAAGCGGTAACATAGCCAAACAACGGTTTGCTAGGAATGGTGTCAAAGGTTAGAGGTTCATGGCAATATGGGATGGCTGGACAAACAGGTAACAGGTAGCGCAGCATAGCGAAAGAATGAGGCAACTAGCATAGCAATGATAGTAGTGAGATCCAGGGTAGCGGTCATCTTGCCTGAAATCCCGCTAGGAAGAAGAACGAGTCCATGAAGAGGGAGTAGTCGAACGAATCCTCACAATCGCAACATTACCGGAACTAAGAAGCAACACCGAAAAGAAACAAACAACATGGTAAATGCACAAGCATAAACATGGCATGATGCACAAACAAGTATGATGCATGTCCGGTCTAATGAGGCATGGCATGGCAAAGTGCAACACACAATACTACAAGTTAAGTGGAGCTCCATATGCAATGAGTTGCATATTGATAAAACACCACATCAAATATTTAGTTAGCTCCCGGTTATATACACAACAATATTAAATGTTGTTAAACATGGCAAGAGGTGAAGCATAATTAAACTAACTATTTAGGCAAGTTTAAATGAGGCCGGAAACACAAACAACAATTCCGGAAAATCCCCATGTGCATATTCTAGATTTGGTACTGTTCTGCCCTAAAACATATTTTATTATTGTTAAACAGGAAAATAAAGTGCACCATGTTAAACTAGGCATTTTTCCACCCCATTTACATATAAAGTTTATTAAATTTGGAGCTACGGTTATTTAGTTATGAATTAAATCATTTTAACATGGCAATTGAGCAAATTTAAACAAACAACATTTTAAATATTTTAAACATGGATGAAAGTGGCATATTATGAAACTAGATGAAAAACTAAGCATTTTACATATAAAGTTTGTTTTAATCCAATGCACCGTTGTGGAGTTATTATATGCATGATGTTGAAGGACTTTTCTGTAAAACAGTTAATACTCTGGAAAATGGACAAGATCACAGAGCCTAAAAAAAATAGACTCTGGGCCAAATCTGGCTGGCCCAACAACGAAAAAAAATGGGAGGGCGCTGGAGGTGGCCTCACCATGGGCTCTTGGCCCAGTTCGGAGGGGAGGCTGCAGGAGGGGCGCGCTGGGCCTCACCCATGGGCTTCGGCCCGCTTGGAAGAAGAGGAGGCTGGGAAGGCCCTGGCGACGAAGGGAGCTGGGCCACGCGTTAAGGAGCGAGGCGAGGCCGGATCTGGCTTGGGTCGGCTGGATCGACCGAGGGAGGGGGACGCGGTCAACGGGGCGAGCGGGGTCGCGGCTCTCGTCCTATCGCTAGAAGCAGAGGGCACAGCCGAGCGAGGCGGGCGCAGGTGGGACTCCGACGAGCAGCAGGGTGAGGAGGGGTTGGCGCGGGAGCTCGGTGGCGTCCGGATCCAGCGCGGGATGTCTTCGATCCGGGCAGGAGGCAGCTGCTCGAACCCGGAGGCTGGTGCAGTTTTCTGAAGAAAGACAAAGAGAGAGATTCAGAGAAGCAGAACGGGAAGGGGAAGATGAGAGAAGGCGAGGGCGACGGGCGCGCTGGCGACCTGCGGGTCGGGTGCTGGTTGCGGTCGGGGCTCGGGGCAGGGTCAAGGCGCTCGTGCGGGACGAGCGAAGCGCTTGCTCGATTCAGCCGGCTTGGCGACGACGATGGCGTGGAGACGAACAGGGGGAGCTGCGGCTTGCTGTGGATGAGCTCCGTCTCGAGGGGCTCCTGCTCGGGCACGAGCGTGGAGACGCAGGGCTGCGGCCAGAGGAGGTCGTTGGCTGCGATGGCGCGAGGGGATGAGGCCGAGCGCTCCTGCTCGGGACCTCGAGCAGCTTTAGGGAGCAGAGCAGGGGAGGCGGAGCTCGAGCATGGCGTCCATGGGGTTTCCTGTGGGCAAAGGAAGAGAGAGCGGAGAGATTAGAGAGAGAGACGATGAGATGGAGAGGGAAAAAGAGAGGGCTGGGGCGCGAGATGGCCGACCTGGCAACACGCTCCGGCGAGGCGGAACTGACGAGGCAGCGGCTGGAGCGAGGGCGTCGGGGAGGCAGGAGGCCTCGGGTGGAGTGGATCGAGGAGGGGATGGATTTGGTTGGCTGGTGTGTGAAATCAAGGAGGGGATGGATCCCGAGAGAGATTCGGTGAGTGGGTGGCGGCGGTGGAATGGGGAGGATGGGACAGGAACATCTTCCCTAGGATCTAGGGTTGGACCTTATATTTATAACAAATGAAAACAGTTTAGGGCGGTTAGGTCCCTCCGATCGTAATCGGACGGTCACGAATAAAATAAATAGGGAGTCCAAAAGAGAAACCGATGATGTTTTGTAGACGTTAGGGGATGATCCGGATCCAACGATGACGATTGCTCGGGTCGGGTTCGGGAAAGGTTTTTCGGACGCACGGAAGAGGGGGGGGCGAGCTAGCAAGAGAGGTTAGGTGGTTTGACAAGAGTGAATTGAAAACCCAGTTGGTCTGGAACGGTCAACGAAGGCAAAGCGGTCCGAGGGACGGTGATGAAGGCAAAGGGAGAAACGGCAACGACGAGCGAATACGGGTTTTATGAAAACATATGGATGCGATGCACATGATGCTATGAGAAGAGATGCATGCCATGAACAAAATGCAAAACAAAAGACAAAAACCCAACACGAAGGGAAAATAAAATATCGCATCTCTGGAAAAGGCAAGAGTTGGAGTTACGAATATGGAAAGTTGTATCCGGGGCGTTACAACACTCCACCACTACGAGAGGATCTCGTCCCGAGATCTAGGATGGCACCGGAGGTAAAAGGAAGAGGAAGATAAGAGGTAAACTAAGTTGCTTCTTCGATAAATGAGTGAAACCAAAGAACTTTGAGAGGTTGAAAAGTGGGGAGAAAGAACACAACAGAGTTGAACACAATCGAGAGCACTGCGGTAGAAAATAGGAACAAGGAACACCATGTTACCGTTGAAGGTTGCAAAGCTAGGAATGATGAGCACAATAGACAAGAAGAAATTGAAACCACTCTGGTTGAAACGAGATAAGAATGAATAAGAATGATATAATTTGGGCAGCACTCCGACTGTAAATGGAGAAATTGAACATGAACTTGAGAAGATGAGAGGATACTTGATGAAATCAACAACACACTGCTTCCGGAATTGAAAGAATGGCACAAGGGGTAAGAAACATTACAAACCGCACTCCGATTGAGAAGGGAGGCAAAACTTGATAAGATGAGAGAACTCGAATGAAAACACGACACTCCGGCTAAATGGATAAGCAAGGAAAATTACATGATATTTACAAAATGAGATGATGGGTCGAAGAGAGTAACATCACAATGCCTCTGGAACAAAAGAATAGAAGATAGATCACTGGAATAACAGAATGTAGGAGAAAATGCAAACTTCTGCCACAAATGGGCTCGGAAAGCACCCTTCCAAGAAGGTTATAACGGAGTTGTTGGAAAACCAACAACGAAAAGAATAAGCTTGTGGCGGGCTTATGAAAACATCTCAAAATTATGAGGTGAGCTTCTGCCACCAACAGAAACAAATGATTGGATTGATATCAACAAGGAGACGAGAAACTTATTTCACCGGGAGGACAAATGAAGAACTTGGGTCATTTATAAGCACCATAAATAGCAACAATCCTTAGGGAAAGCTTTAGGTGAAATATAACCCAAGATAACTCCAATGAAGAGACTGATGGATTTAAAATACCTCATTCTTGACAACATGGGAATCATGAAACATGAATGGAAATTGTCACGAATGATATAATACCACCTCAAAAGATAAGGTAGAAAGAATTGCACTTCGAAATGCAAGATGAAGAATACTTGAACTCCACAAAACAAAACATGTGTTAAGCACCATGTTTAATTTTGAGTATAGCTTGGCGGTTCATCTTCAAGAGAAATCTTGAAGAACAAATGAAGAATGAAAAGAATCCTTGACGAACCACCATGTAGAGTCTCCTTGAAGAACTCCAGTAATAAAACAATGATCAAACGAAATGAAAGTTGAAAACACAAGGTGAAGCCTTGCGATGATTTAGATGGATCTCCGTGATAATTAGAGCTCGGAACTCCGGGAAAAAGAGAAGATGAAACAAATGAAACCGAGAATTTTAAGGGCCTCCGGAATAAAGAATTAGTCACTTAGATGAACAAGAATAAGAATTATGTTATGCTTATCCTTCACCAATTAAATTGATGACAATCAACGGATTTGGCATACTACTTATTCCCGTAGAAAGGATTAAAAGAGATATATCAAAACTTGAGAAGGTCTTCAACGAACCACCGGTAGGATTGGAACAACAAATGAATTGATATGATGAACAAGGAAGAGAGATCTTGAAAGAACCACCGTAAGAATTGAAAATGAAAGTAGCAAAGGCACAATTCACCGAGAAGAATTGAAAATGAATGAAGATACTTGAGGGGATTTAGATACATGAGAACGAAGAGAACATGAACTGATTAGAGGATATTTGAACGAATCACCGGTAAGATTTGGAGAGTGATAGCTACACGCTGAGAATGAAGAATTATGTCATGATGGCCTTCGGAGGAAAGAAATGGAAACAACTCATGAAATGCTCCGGATGGGTGAAAAAGATTCCCACAATCGAAAACAATTATGAGAGGTTGGCAACAAGCTAGCACCATGAATCTTGAAGAGAATAGAGCAAGATTAAAGAGAAATCCTTCTTCGGTCTTCAAATGATGACAACGAGAAACACCACCAAGAATTATTGAGGCACACCGGAAGAATCAAAAGCGAAGAGGTTGAGCCAACTATGAAAAGAATTTGAAAGATCTTGGAGAAAAGCATTTGACTGATGATAACTCATTCTTACGTCAAACTTGGAGAAGAATTTAGGATAGCTCTGGGAAAATAGAAGAGTCAGGTAAGATCCTGGGAAAAGACCTGTGGGTTAGGGCCCACTCAAAAGAAAACACCGTTGAACAATTTTAAAGAGAGGTTGCACCGGATGAATTAAATGGCTTGAATGAGATAACAATCTCCAAATAGCTTGAACGAATGCAGAGTGGAAACACGAATCTTCGAGATATCTTGAGCACTCCGGAATAACAAATAGCGAGAAGTAGAATGATAATGAGGTGCACCGGTATGAGAAGACATTAGAAACGAGGAAAGGAATATGATGAATATCGAAAGCTTGAATTGGAACCACCGGAGAAAAACAACAATGAAGGATGATGAACTTGAAGCTCGTGAGCATCTTCACGAGGGATCACCGGATCAAAACATCGAAAGAAAAGAATGAAGAGACTTCACATAAATAAATGGATACTTGATTAAAATAAATGAGTCCTTGAAGAAAAGGGTGGGAGGGCAGGAAAAACAAAGGCAACTTGGAACAGATGAAATAAACACCGTTGAGAAAACTTAGAATTGATCTTGCGGATGGGAAAAATGATGGGATCCACTTGAAGAGAAGCACTCCGGTTGGAAAAGAATTAACATGACAATCTCAATGATCAAAAAGGATTAGTATTCACATAGCAATATGAGAACACCAATTAGGGAAGGTATGGATTCAACATTTGACATCGAAGCAACTCGAATACCACAAATAAAACAAAACAAAGGATTTGGCTTGCAGAATAAGCCGGAAACAAACATATGATAGAGATTTACCCAATCCCATATCATGCATCTGTCGAAAAGATATTCTAGGAGCTACTTGAATTCCCACCTATAAACTCCCGAAACTTTCTGGTTATGCAATCTGGTGTTGGGGATACAGGGGAAGCAATATATCTCACCCAAACTAACAATACCTACATCCAAGCTGTATCCATCCGTCAACACATAACCAAGAAACCTTCGGAAATCATGTACCTCAACCTTCGAAAAGCATCCGTTATACAAGTCATGGCAATACTCCCGTACTCACCTCAGTACTGGGTTATCGGGGTTATCTCACCAACAACTGCATAAAAGAGATTTTCGATGTCGGCGTACTAAACTCAGGTATTCCAGAACTGCAATGATAAAATTATGACGACAACACCTCAGAGCTCAACTCCCCGGGACACTTCCACTAAACCCCTGACAGGAGGCACCAAGACAATGTTCTCATCATAAAACCATCGGAACGATTCCAAGATACCCGCGTGATCCTAAAAATTTTTTTAGTGAAATTTGAGAAGAGAAGAGTCAAAACTCTACGTCAGGATGCCTTACCAGAGCGATGAAGAGACTGAGGAGTAAAAAGAATTCCTAACTCTCCGATATATATAATCCTAAATGACTCAAAACATTTTTCTAGACACAACTCGGCCGCTAAAAACGATCAAGCAGTGGGGCTCCTAAGGTCGGGGAAGGCTCTGATTACCAACTTGTAATGCCCTCGATGCGGCTATATCTCCCACGTGTCGAAGCACGACTTAGAGGCATAACCGCATTGAAAGCAATGTCGCAAGTGAGGTAATCTTCACACAACCCATGTAATACATAAGGGAAAGAGATACATAGTTGGCTTACAATCGCCACTTCACACAATTACATGAATAAAGCATTACATCATCCAGATACAATCAAGGTCCGACTACGGAGCCAAAATAAAAGAAGAACCCCAAATGCGACAAAGGTCCCCGATCGACCCCAACTGGGCTCCACTACTGATCAACTAGAACGAAACAACACAAAGGGCAAGATCTTCATCGAGCTCCTCCTTGAGCTTGGTTGCGTCACCTGCAAACTGGTTTTGGAAGTATCTGGTGAGCCACGAGGACTCAGCAATCCCATTACCATGGGTATCAAGACTAGCAAAGCTTAATGGGAAAGGAAGGGGTAAAGTGGTGAGGTTGCAGCAGCGGCTAAGCATATATGGTGGCTAACATACGCAAATAAGAGCGAGAAGAGAACAAGCGGAACGGTCGTGAAGCTAGCAATGATCAAGAGGTGATCCTGAACACCTACTTACGTCAAACATAACCCAAAAACCATGTTCACTTCCCGGACTCCGCCGAGAAGAGACCATCACGGTTACACACTCGGTTGATGCGTTTTAATTAGGATCAAGTGTCAAGTTATCTACAACCGGACATTAACAAATTCCCATCTGCCACATAACCGCGGGCACGGCTCTCGAAAGTTTATACCCTGCAGGGGTGTCCCAACTTAGCCCATGACAAGCTCTCGCGATCATCGAAGGAATAGACCTTCACCCGAGCCGATCAGACTCGGTATCCCGGTACATCAAGACATTTCGACAATGGTAAAACAAGACCAGCTAGACTTCCCGGCGTGCCAACATCCTGATAGTAGCCGCGCGTATCTCGTCTCAGGCCACGACCAGATGAGCACTACGTACAACTAGAACCAGCCCTCAAGTTTCCCCGAGGTGGCGCTGCAAGTGGCTCTAGTTTGGACCAACACTTAGACAAGCATTGGCCCGGGGGGGCTAAAATAAAGATGACCCTTGGGATGCGCGACTCCCAAGGGAAAAAAGTAATAGGTGAGGCAAATGGTAAAACCAATGTTGGGCCTCGCTGGAGGAGTTTTATTCAAAGCGAACTGTCAAGGGGGTCCCATAAATCACCCGACCGCGTTAGGAACGCAAAATCCGGGAACATAACATCGGTATGACGGAAACTAGGGCGGCAAGAGTGGAACAAAACACCAGGCATAAGGCCGAGCCTTCCACCCTTTACCATATATATAGATGCATTAATAATATAAGAGATATTGTGATATCCCAACCAAAATCCTGTCCACCATGGAGAAATCTTCAACTTCACCTGCAACTAGCAATGCTATAAGAGGGGCTGAGCAAAGCGGTAACATAGCCAAACAACGGTTTGCTAGGAATGGTGTCAAAGGTTAGAGGTTCATGGCAATATGGGATGGCTGGACAAACAGGTAATAGGTAGCGCAGCATAGCGAAAGAACGAGGCAACTAGCATAGCAATGATAGTAGTGAGATCCAGGGTAGCGGTCATCTTGCCTGAAATCCCGCTAGGAAGAAGAACGAGTCCATGAAGAAGACGAACGGGAGTAGTCGAACGAATCCTCACAATCGCAACATTACCGGAACTAAGAAGCAACACCGGAAAGAAACAAACAACATGGTAAATGCACAAGCATAAACATGGCATGATGCACAAACAAGTATGATGCATGTCCGGTCTAATGAGGCATGGCATGGCAAAGTGCAACACACAATACTAGAAGTTAAGTGGAGCTCCATATGCAACGAGTTGCATATTGACAAAACACCACATCAAATATTTAGTTAGCTCCCGGTTATATACACAACAATATTAAATGTTGTTAAACATGGCAAGAGGTGAAGCATAATTAAACTAACTATTTAGGCAAATTTAAATGAGGACGGAAACACAAACAACAATTCCGGAAAATCCCCATGTGCATATTCTAGATTTGGTACTGTTCTGCCCTAAAACATATTTTATTATTGTTAAACAGGAAAATAAAGTGCACCATGTTAAACTAGGCATTTTTCCACCCCATTTACATATAAAGTTTATTAAATTTGGAGCTACGGTTATTTAGTTATGAATTAAATCATTTTAACATGGCAATTGAGCAAATTTAAACAAACAACATTTTAAATATTTTAAACATGGATGAAAGTGGCATATTATGAAACTAGATGAAAAACTAAGCATTTTACATATAAAGTTTGTTTTAATCCAATGCACCGTTGTGGAGTTATTATATGCATGATGTTGAAGGACTTTTCTGTAAAACAGTTAATACTCTGGAAAATGGACAAGATCGCAGAGCCTAAAAAAATAGACTCTGGGCCGAATCTGGCTGGCCCAACAACGAAAAAAAACGAGAGGGCGCTGGAGGTGGCCTCACCATGGGCTCTTGGCCCGGTTCGGAGGGGAGGCTGCAGGAGGGGCGCGCTGGGCCTCACCCATGGGCTTCGGCCCGCTTGGAAGAAGAGGAGGCTGAGCAGGCCCTGGCGACGAAGGGAGCTGGGCCACGCGCTGAGGAGCGAGGCGAGGCCGGATCTGGCTTGGGCCGGCTGGATCGACCGAGGGAGGGGGACGCGGTCAACGGGGCGAGCGGGGTCGCGGCGCTCGTCCTGTCGCTAGAAGCAGAGGGCACAGCCGAGCGAGGCGGGCGCAGGTGGGACTCCGACGAGCAGCAGGGTGAGGAGGGGTTGGCGCGGGAGCTCGGTGGCGTCCGGATCCAGCGCGGGATGTCTTCGATCCGGGCAGGAGGCAGCTGCTCGAACCCGGAGGCTGGTGCAGTTTTCTGAAGAAAGACAAAGAGAGAGATTCAGAGAAGCAGAACGGGAAGGGGAAGATGAGAGAAGGCGAGGGCGACGGGCGCGCTGGCGACCTGCGGGTTGGGTGCTGGTTGCGGTCGGGGCTCGGGGCAGGGTCAAGGCGCTCGTGCGGGATGAGCGAAGCGCTTGCTCGATTCAGCCGGCTTGGCGATGGAGATGGCGTGGAGACGAACAGGGGGAGCTGCGGCTTGCTGTGGATGAGCTCCGTCTCGAGGGGCTCCTGCTCGGGCACGAGCGTGGAGACGCAGGGCTGCGGCCAGAGGAGGTCGTTGGCTGCGATGGCGCGAGGGGATGAGGCCGAGCGCTCCTGCTCGGGACCTCGAGCAGCTTCAGGGAGCAGAGCAGGGGAGGCGGAGCTCGAGCATGGCGTCCATGGGGTTTCCTGTGGGCAAAGGAAGAGAGAGCGGAGAGATTAGAGAGAGAGACGGTGAGATGGAGAGGGAAAAAGAGAGGGCTGGGGCGCGAGACGGCCGACCTGGCAACACGCTCCGGCGAGGCGGAACTGACGAGGCAGCGGCTGGAGCGAGGGCGTCGGGGAGGCAGGAGGCCTCGGGTGGAGTGGATCGAGGAGGGGATGGATTTGGTTGGCTGGTGTGTGAAATCAAGGAGGGGATGGATCCCGAGAGAGATTCGGTGAGTGGGTGGCAGCGGTGGAATGGGGAGGATGGGACAAGAACATCTTCCCTAGGATCTAGGGTTGGACCTTATATTTATAATAGATGAAAACAGTTTAGGGCGGTTAGGTCCCTCCGATCGTAATCGGACGGTCACGAATAAAATAGCTAGGGAGTCCAAAAGAGAAACCGATGATGTTTTGTAGACGTTAGGGGATGATCCGGATCCAACGATGACGATTGCTCGGGTCGGGTTCGGGAAAGGTTTTTCGGACGCACGGAAGAGGGGGGGGCGAGCTAGCAAGAGAGGTTAGGTGGTTTGACAAGAGTGAATTGAAAACCCAGTTGGTCTGGAACGGTCAACGAAGGCAAAGCGGTCCGAGGGACGGTGATGAAGGCAAAGGGAGAAACGGCAACGACGAGCGAATACGGGTTTTATGAAAACATATGGATGCGATGCACATGATGCTATGAGATGAGATGCATGCCATGAACAAAATGCAAAACAAAAGACAAAAACCCAACACGAAGGGAAAATAAAATATCGCATCTCCGGAAAAGGCAAGAGTTGGAGTTATGAATATGGAAAGTTGTATCCGGGGCGTTACATGAACTGTAGTATGCAAGGGATGACGAAAACGATTCCCGAGCTCTTCGTGATGTTGAAATCGACGAAGGTAGAAATCAAGAAAGAGCATCAAGTGTTGATGATTGACAAGACCACTAGTTTCAAGAGAAGGGCAAAGGGAAAGAAAGGGAACTTCAAGTGGAAAGACAAGCAAGTTGTCACTCCTGCGAAGAAGCCCAAAGCTGGACCATAGCCTGAAACTGAGTGTTTACACTGCAAAGGAAATGGTCACTGGAAGCGGAAATGCCCTGAACATTTGGTGGATAAGAAGGATGGCAAAGTGAACAAGGTTATATTTGATATACAGATTACTGATGTGTGCCTTACTAGTGTTTATAGTAGCCCCTGAGTATTTGATACTTGTTCGGTTGCTAAGATTAGTAACTCGAAACAGGAGTTACAGAATAAACAGAGACTAGTTGAAGGGGAAGTAACGATGGGTGTTGGAAGTAGTTCCAAGATTGATATGATCATCATCGCACACTCCCTATACTTTTGGGATTAGTGTTAAACCTAAATAAATGTTATTTGGCGTTTGCGTTGAGCATGAATATGATTTGATCATGTTTATTGCAATACGGTTATTCATTTAAAATCAGAGAATAATTGTTGTTCTGTTTACATGAATAAAACCTTCAATGGTCATACACCCAATGAAAATAGTTTGTTGGATCTCGATCGTAGTGATACACATATTCATAATATTGAGGCCAAAAGATGCAAAGTTAATAATGATAGTGTAACTTATTTGTGGCACTGCCGTTTGGGTCATATCGGTGTAAAGCGCATAAGAAACTCCATAAAGATGGATTTTCGGAATCACTTGGTTATGAATCATTTGATGCTTGCGAACCGTGCCTTTTGGGCAAGATGACTAAAACTCCGTTCTTCGGAACAATGAAACGAGCTACTGACTTATTGGAAATAATACATACTGATGTATGCAGACCAATGAGTATGAAGGCTCGTGGCATGTATCGTTATTTTCTGACCTTCACAAGATGATTTGAGCAGATATGGGTATATCTACTTGATGAAACATAAGTCTGAAATAGTTGAAAGGTTCAAAGAATTTCAGAGTGAAGTGGAAAAATCATCGTAACAAGAAAATAAAGTTTCTGCGATCTGATCGCGGAGACAAATATTTGAGTTACGAGTTTGGTCTTCAATTAAAACAATGTGGAATAGTTTCACAGCTCACGCCACCTGGAACACCACAACGTTATGGTGTGTCCGAACGTCGTAACCGCACTTTATTGGATATGGTGCGATCTATGATGTCTCTTATCAGTTTACCACTATTGTTTTGGGGTTATGCATTAGAGACAGCTGCATTCACGTTTTATAGGGCACCATCTAAATCCGTTGAGGTGACACCGTGTGAACTATGGTTTAGCAGTAAACCTAAGCTGTCATTTCTTAAAGTTTGGAGTTGCGATGCTTATATGAAAAAGGTTTTCAACCTAACAAGCTCAAACCCAAATCGGAGAAGTGCGTCTTCATAGAATACCCAAAGGAAACTGTTGGGTACTCCTTCTATCACAGATCCGATGGCAAAACATTCGTTGCTAAGAATGGATCCTTTCTAGAGAAGGAGTTTCTCTCGAAAGAAGTGAGTGGGAGGAAAGTAGAACTTGATAAGGTAATTGTACCTTCTCCTAAATTGGAAAGTAGTTCATCACAGAAATCAGTTCCAGTGATTCCTACACCAATTAGTGAGGAAGCTAATGATGATGATCATGAAACTTCAGATCCAGTTACTACAAAACCTCGTAGGTCTTCCAAAGTATAGTCTGCACCAGAGTGGTACAGTAATACTGTTCTGGAAATCATGTTACTAGACCATGATGAACCTACGAACTATGAGGAAGCGATGATGAGCCCAGATTCCGTGAAATGGCTTGAGGCCATGAAATCTGAGATGGGATCCATGTATGAGAACAAAGTATGGACTTTGATTGACTTGCCCAATGATCAGCGAGCCATTGAGATTAAATGGATCTTCAAGAGGAAGAAGGACGCTGATAGTAGTGTTACTATCTAAAAAGCTAGACTTGTCGAAAAAGGTTTTTGACAAAGTTCAAGGTGTTGAATACAATGAGACTTTCTCACTCGTATCGATGCTTAAAAGTCTGTCCGAATCATGTTAGCAATTGCCACACTTTATGAAATTTGGCAAATGGATGTCAAAACTGCATTCCTTAATAGATTTATTAAAGAAGAAGTTGTATATGATGCAAACAGAAAGTTTTTGTCAATCCTAAAGATGCTAACAAAGTGTGCAAGCTCCAGCAATCCATCAATGGACTGGTGCAAGCATCTCGGAGTTGGAATATACGCTTTGATGAGTTGATCAAAGCATATGGTTTTATACAGACTTTTGGAAAGGCCTCTATTTACAAGAAAGTGAGTGGGAGCACTATAGCATTTCTGATAAGTATATGTGAATGACATATTGTTGATCCGAAATAATGTAGAATTATTCTGCAAAGCATAAAGGAGTGTTTTAAAGGAGTTCTTTAAAAGAAAGACCTTAGTAAAAGCTACTTACATATTGAGCATCAAGATCTATTGAGTTAGATCAAGACGCTTGATAAAATTTTCAATGAGTACATACCTTGGCAAGATTTTGAAATAGTTCAAGATGGAACAGTCAAAGAAAGAGTTCTTGCCTGTGTTGCAAAGGTGTGAAATTGAGTAAGACTCAAATCCCGACCACGGCAGAAAATAGAAAAGAGAATGAAAGTCATTCCCTATGCCTCAGTCATAGGTTCTATAAAGTATGCTATGTTATGTACCAGACCTATTGTATACCTTTCTCTGAATTTGGCAAGGGAGTACAATAGTGATCTAAGAGTAGATCACTGGACATTGGTCAAGAATATCCTTAGTGAGGACTAAGGAAATATTTCTCGATTATGGAGGTGATAAAAGAGCCCGTCGTAAAGAGTTACATCGGTGCAAGCTTTCACACCGATCCAGATGACTCTAAGTCTCAATCTGAATACATATTGAAAGTGGGAGCAATTATCTAGAGTAGCTCCACGCAGAGCATTGTAGACATAGAATATTTGCAAAGTACATACGGCTCTGAATGTGACAGACCCGTTGACTAAGCTTCTCTCACGAGCAAAACATGATCACATCTTAGTACTCTTTGGGTGTTAATCACATAGCAATGTGAACTAGATTATTGACTCTAGTAAACCCTTTGGGTGTTGGTCACATAACGATGTGAACAATGGGTGTTAATCATATACAGATATGAATATTGATGTTAAATCACATGGCGATGTGAACTAGATTATTGACTCTAGTGCAAGTGGGAGACTGAAGGAAATATGCCCTAGAGGCAATAATAAAGTTAATATTTATTTCCTTATTTCATGATAAATGTTTATTATTCATGCTAGAATTGTATTAACCGGAAACATAATACATGTGTGAATACATAGACAAACATAGTGTCAATAGTATGCCTCTACTTGACTAGCTTGTTGATCAAAGATGGTTATGTTTCCTAACCATGGACATGTGTTGTCATTTGATTAATGGGATCACATCATTAGGAGAATGATGTGATTGACATGACCCATTTTGTTAGCCTAGCACTTGATTGTTTAGTATGTTGCTATTGCTTTCTTCATGACTTATACATGTTCCTGTAACTATGAGATTATGCAACTCCCGTTTACCGGAGGAATACTTTGGGTGCTACCAAACGTCACAACGTAACAGGGTGATTATAAAGGAGTACTACAGGTGTCTCCAAAGGTACATGTTGGGTTGGCGTATTTCAAGATTAGGTTTTGTCACTCCGATTGTCGGAGAGGTATCTCTGGGCCCTCTCAGTAATGCACATCACTTAAGCCTTGCAAGCATTGTAATTAATGAATTAGTTGCGGGATGATGTATTACGGAACGAGTAAAGAGACTTGCCGGTAACGAGATTGAACTAGGTATTGAGATACCGACGTCGAATCTCGGGCAAGTAACATACCGATGACAAAGGGAACAACGTATGTTGTTATGCGGTTTGACCGATAAAGATCTTCGTAGAATATGTGGGAGCCAATATGGGCATCCAGGTCCCGCTATTGGTTATTGACCGAGAATAGTTCTAGGTCATGTCTACATAGTTCTCGAACCCATAGGGTCCGCACGCTTAAGGTTTCGATGACAGTTTTATTATGAGTTTATGAGTTTTGATGTACCGAAGGAGTTCGGAGTCCCGGATGAGATCGGGGACATGACGAGGAGTCTCGAAATGGTCGAGACGTAAAGATCGATATATTGGACGACTATATTCGGAGTTCGGAAAGGTTCCGAGTGATTCGGGTATTTTTCGGAGTACCGGAGAGTTGGGGGAATTCGTATTGGGCCTCAATGGGCCATACGGGAAAGGAGAGAAAGGGCCAAAAGGGTGGCCGCACCCCTCCCCTTGGACTAGTCCGAATTGGACTAGGGAGGGGGGGGGGGGCGCCCCCTTCCTTCCTTCTCCTTCTCTCTTCCCTTTTCTTCTCTCCTACTCCTACTACATGGAAGGGTTCCTAGTTCTACTAGGAAAGGGGGAATCCTACTCCCGGTGGGAGTAGGACTCCCCTAGGGCGCGCCATAGAGAGGGCCGGCCCTCCCCCTCCTCCACTCCTTTATATAAGGGGGCAGGGGGCACCCCATAGACACACAAGTTGATCTACGGATCGTTCCTTAGCCGTGTGCGGTGCCCCCTCCACCATATTCCACCTCGGTCATATCGTCGCGGAGTTTAGGCGAAGCCCTGCGCCGGTAGAGCATCATCATCGTCACCATGCTGTTGTGCTGACGGAACTCATCCCCGACATTTTGCTGGATCGGAGTCCGGGGATCGTCATCGAGCTGAACGTGTGCTGAACTCGGAGGTGCCATACGTTCGGTACTTGGATCGGTCGGATCGTGAAGACATACGACTACATCAACCGCGTTGTCATAACGCTTCTGCTTACGGTCTACGAGGGTACGTGGACAACACTCTCCCCTCTCGTTGCTATGCCATCACCATGATCTTGCGTGTGCGTAGGAATTTTTTTGAAATTACTACGTTCCCCAACAGCGCACATGACTTGGAGCAATTGGTGTGTCTTCTAGGTGCGACCCCCGTATATAAAGGAAGGAGGGAGTGGAGACCGACCCTAGGCATCCCCCTAATGGGAGGAGTCCCACTTGGGCTCCTAGTAGGATTCACCCCCTTCCTTTTACCGGAGGGGGAAAGGGGGTAGGAGAGGGAGTAGGAGAAGGAAAGGGGGGCGCCACCCCCTCCCCTAGTCCAATTCGGCCTCCTTTCCAATGGGGGGTGCGCCACCCCTTTGTAGGCTGGTGTGCCTTCCTCCTATGGCCCGTATGGCCCATATCTTTCCTAGGGGGTTCTGGTAACCCCTCCAGTACTCCGATATGTACCCGATACATTTCGGAACCCTTCTGGTGTCCGAATAATACCTTCCAATATATCAATCTTTACCTCTCAATCATTTCGAGACTCCTCGTCATGTCCGATCTCATCCGGGACTCCGAACAACCTTCGGTCACCAAAAAACATAACTCATATAATACATATCGTCATCGAACGTTATGCGTGTTGTCGTGGATTTGTCATGGCAGATGTCCTAGTGAGAGGACTTAGTCGTGGAGCCATCGCTACGAGTTTACTTGAAGGGGTTAAAGCGGACACAAAGACATGAGGGGTTTATACTAGTTTGGCCCCTTCGATGAAGGTAAAAGCCTACGTCTAGTTGTGATGGAATTGATGTGGTCTCGATGGCTAGGGAGCAAACAAGCTTCGCCTAGGCTCGAGTTGTGGTTGTCTGTCTTGAACCGCCACCGGGTCGTCCCCTTATATACACGGGTGATGCCCGTCGGTCCATAGAGTCCCAACCGGTTCATACTCGTATCCCGGTCGGTATCTCTCTATTCCTAACTTACAATACAAGTTATACATCAGGCCGGTTTACGGCTACAGGTTCTAAACCGACTACAGGCCTTGGGCCTTCATCTGCTTATACCACTAATGAAGTTAACCCGGCCCAAGTAGGCCGGTTTACGCCTAGTGGTAATATCCCCAACATTAGGCCCCAGATTGATTTGAACTGGTTCATGTCAATCCTTCACAAAATCTTGTGTCTTGGACATCTTCTGGTAATTGCTAAACCGCCATGTCGTCATCACTTTTGGTTGCTGTAAACCGACATGACGTCATCATGAAACTTGTCATTTATAATGCCCTCTTTTAACAATAGCTTCTGGATCCGCGCGCTTGACCTAGCTCTGTTGCCTTATAAATAAGACCGAAGGGTCATTTCTTTTCCTTTCCCTTCGTCCCTTCTCCTTCGTCTTCCTCGCGTCGCCAGCTTCAGAGCTCCGCCGCCGCCGTCGACCACTGCCTCGTCTTAGGCCGCTGCATCAACCTGAACGTACCAGAGCATTGCGGCATCTTTCCGTATCTTCTCCGTTCCCGGTAAGCTTTCTCCTCTTTTTGACCTAGATCTGTTCTTAGGGTTCCGTGTTCATGCGGTGTTCATCGCGCGCTCATATCTGTTCTCTGACCTTGAATGAATCCGTGAACTTTTGCTGTATTTAGTAGTGATCTCTACGCATCCGCTGTAGTTTCTCATCTAAGCCCATAGATCTCCCGCACATATCTGCTCAATAGTTCACTTCTGTTTCTGCCTTACTCTTCGAAATATTTTCTGTTTTTTGTGAGCTCGCTGTAGATCCGCGACTGTAATAAGATCTTGCAAAACTTGTTTCTACATACCTAGTTATCCATAGCTTCAATTGCTTCTGATTCTTAGGTCAAGCGGTTTAACTTACCATAGAAAAATTGCTAAACCGGCATATATCATTAGTCCCCTGGTTGAACCGCCAGAATCCATATGACGCCGTATTGTAGAAGATCGGTTTATAAGTACTGCCTTCGGTTTATCGTAGTTTAGATCAACATCTTCTTTTATCCAGCGCGTTCTTGAACCGGATCACCTATTTCTTGTAGATCTCGCCATGGCCAAACAAGTGTATGAGTGCAATTGGGTTCCTTCTTGCGTCACAGAATCACAGTTGGACGATCTAGTCCTGATTGGCGCTTTAGATGACAAAGACACGATCCACTGGAGGGTTCCTGGAGATGAGTGCCCTCCCACGCCTCAAGAGGGAGAGGTTGTGGTCTTTGTAGATCACTTGGCCCGGGGCTTCAAACCGCCCGGTTCCAAGTTTTACAGAGATGTGTTAGCCAAATTTCAGCTCCGTCCACAGGATATTGGACCCAATTCCGTCACCAATCTATGCCACTTTCAAGTACTTTCTGAGGTATACCTTCAAGAAGAGCCTTCAGTCGAGTTGTTCAGAGACCTCTTCCATTTAAACCGTCGTACTGAATTCACCGACTGTCCCAATACTGAATTGGGCGGTATGGCCATTCAAAAGAGGAAGGAGATCACCTATCCCCACGTAAAACTCCATACTCACCCCAAGGAGTGGAATGCAACTTGGTTTTATTGTAAGGACACCTCCCCTAAAAATGAAAATCCCTTGCCTGGCTTCCGTCCAGAACGGCTCAGCAACACTCACCCCTTTCCACAAAGACTAAGTGCCAAAGAGAGAAGTAAATACGCTCCGCAACTGTCCAAACTCCGGGCCTTTATGGCCAACGGTTTAACAGGAATAGACCTTGCACGCTGTTGGATATCATGGAGCATACTGCCTCTGAGCCGGCGCCCCTGTTTGATGTGCAAGTATACTGGTAGCGTCGATGACCCACTCCGACACATTAAAATCCAACTCTCCGATGATGAAGTCACAAATTCTGTAAAGAAGATGTTGAATGAACCGGAGCACCTCTGTGCTCAAACCGGTCTGCTTCCTTACTGCACCACCAACAAACCGCCAGCGGTAAGATTTTAGTTGCTCTATTGTTGAACCTGTTACCGCTTTACCTGTCTGACATTTAATTACTGTTGATCCAGGGTGATAATCTGTTTTGGAGCAAGAAACTTCCACAAGATAAAACGGAGAAGGCAGGGCAGCCGACCCGGCCCAAGTCCAAGGTTACCAAGAAGCCGGCTTATAAGAGAAAAACCACCGCTTCATCTGACCCAGCTATTGATGATGATGTGGGTAACTCGGACCTTGAGATAGAACTTGATTCCCTTGGCTTACTTTTTACACGTCTTATTGATGATGATGCTTGTCAGGACGACGCTGAAGCCAGCCATGCGGAATTTGCTGAGGTAACTATTCTCTCTTCCGATTCAGAAATCTTGCCTTTGCCAAAATTTCACAAGGCAAACCGGAAAGTTAAATTTTCTCATCCTCTTGCTTATTTGGATCCCGAATTTCTTATGAAGACTCAGCAACATGAAGCTCGCCGCACAACCCGGCACAGTGGCCAGGTAGTTACCTCCGCCGGTTTACCAAACAGTCCGGTTCAAAAACGCCGCTCCGAGGTCTCCGACCTTTTTATTGATTTAAATCCTAAAGCGGGTTTCTTCCGTCAACCTCTTAATCCATCCGACTCTGATTATCAGGTCACTTCCCATTCATCTTCTGGTGAATCGTCGGCCATTCAGCTACCACCATTGAAAATAGTTGCTGGGTAAGCTAAACTGAACATATGCTTCCAATACACTGTGTAATGGCTTATGCTTTTCCTTGACTCTTTGTTTTCTTTCAGGGCCAAACTGAAACCAAGCAAGAAGGCCCGCTTGGATAAAGCGGCTGAAGAAGATGCAGCCCCAGAACACGATAGAGCGCCAGGTCTTGAAGAATCGGCCCCTGAAGATATTCCCAATGATCCTCCGTTGCAAGACGATGCTATTCCCGAAGAGAGGCCTGTTAACACTTCAGTCTCTGCCGATCCGCCTGCCAGCTCCGCCCGGATGGAGAAATCCCATAGTCCTGCTGACAAACCGGCTGCGCCCACACAAACCGCCGAGTCCAAAGATGATGATGTTGTGATTACCGGTGTAGGCCGCTTTGAACCGGGGAATCCTGCCACCTTAACCAGGCATACTGTAAAAGAGGATTTTTCCGCTCTGAACAAAGGAAAATGGGATGTTGAACTGGAGACATATGCTGCTCTGAGTGCCCAAGACCTACGTTCCGGCTACTTAAACCGGCTTTATACTAGCCGTGACTGTGAAGCTGGCCTGGTCAAGATGATGAGGGATAAATTTGAGGTAACTCACTTCTTTACTTCCTGTCATTGTATCAATCCTCCTAGCCCCCAAGGGCCGGTTTGTAACCTTGATCAAACCGGGACTTTGAATATGAGCCTTAACAACTTTGAAATCCATCAATATAGCCCCCAAGGGCCGGTTTAACTTAGCATAATTAAACCGGGGCTCCAATAGAAAACTGTCCTTGGAACATACTTTGATCAAATGGCCATTAGCCCCCCAAGTGCCAAGGTGAATACCTGTATTGAGCTTGGGACTTTTCAATCTAGCAATATATAAAAATTTGAAGGTGCATTAGCCCCCAAGTATCAGGCGTATAACTTTGTTATGTGGTTGATACTTCAATTTCTTGGATCGCTTGTGTAAAACTAAACGCTGTCTGCATGCAGGCTGAGGTGAGAATCAAGGAGGACCGGATTGCCAATTTGCAGGAGGCCTTGAAAACCCAACAAGCTGAAACAGACCAGGCAAAGGAAGAATTAACCAGCGCCTTGAGCACCGCTGAACAGCTGAAGGAGGGCTTCAAGAAAGAGCGGGCTGATTGGGTCACTGAGAAAGCCGCTTTAACCAAAAGAGCAGAAAATGCTGAAGCTGCCCTTAAACCGGTGGTAGATGAACTTATGGCCGTAAAGCGGCAAGTACACTCCATGACCGCTGCGATCTTTGGTAAGCTCCTTTGAACTTCTGTGATAATTTCAAACTGCTGTAGTATAAATCCGGTTTGAGACCATCCCTACATTGTTGTAGGCACACGCATCGGGCACTTAGGAAACGATGTGCGGAAGAAACTGAAGGTTGTCTACATCTTAGTAGAACAATTATATACCGGAGCCCAGCGGATCATCACCACAGCCTCTCATAACAACCCGGCACCTTCTTTAATCCAGGACACTCTGAACAGGTTGTCCATGCTTCCGGCCCGGATTGAGGAGCTGAAAAAATCCGCTACTCGAACCGGAGCTATTAACGCCTTGATCCGGGCCAAGGCATGGGTGCCAGATTTTGACCCTGTGGAAGCTGCTCAAGGCTATCCCAGCGTGAAGGAAGATGGCTCTGAATTTAACGAAGAGGATTTAAGGGCGATAAACCGTGCAGTGCGCCCTCTGGCTTGTCAGCTAGCTGAAGAGGCAGACTTGACGCATTATCAAGCGCAATACAATGACCAGAACAAGCGAGTGCCTGCCCCAACTCTTGAAGCGGAGAATCTGATCCCTCCAATCCGTAAGCACACTTATGCTCCTGATATTGAACCGTCTTCCCTGATCCATGAAGAAGCTGTTTTCCAAGCTTTAATGGGAATCGACTGGACCACTGTTGATTTCCAGCCAATGGGTAGAGACGAGGAAGCTGAAGCGGCGGATGATGCGGAGCAGGCTTGAACCGGAAGCCGGTTTGGATAGCTGTCTTTGGCATCTTTCCAAAAGAACAATGATCTTATTTGGGCACCATGTTACCTTGTAATAGGATAATTAATACTTCTATCTTGAGTATGCCTTCGTGCATAAGTACTGAAGCTTTTGTTCGAAAAAACCTCGATTCATATTTCCTGCAATCAGAAAATTTTGAACTTCGGTGGCGGTTATATCGCCAGCCGGTTTATGATCTTGATATGTGTATCAGTAACATAACAAATAGACGATACGAAATACCTGCCATGTCTCGGCATGAAGCTGGCTTAGCCAAGCTTGAAGCGGAGGTTCTATAAACCATTACTGTCAATAAAGCGGGGAGAAAACAGCTCCCATATAAATCGTGCTGAATCAACACAAACCCCCTTGTTACTCCATGATGGTAACAGGAAAAGGTAAACCGGGCATACGTCTCCGGATTAAAGGGGAATCAAATCCATCGGCTGAACCGGAAAAAAGGTGTTTGTTGATATAAAAGAAATCCAACAAAAACAAAGAACAAACAAGCCATGAAAATAACATGGAAGCAAAGGCAATGATAAAAAACCGTCTGCAAAAATATGCTATACTGAGCTGATCAGATGGTGTTACCATGGTCGGACAGGATCAAGCCCCCAATAGGTGTGACAATGATTCAAGTCAGCCAGGTCCCCAAATGATTCGTGGCATATATGCCAGATCAAGAGGTGTGGTAATGGTTCGGGTTCGACCATGCCCCCAAGTGATTTTGTGGCCTTAGGCCGACCAAGAGGCGTGACTGGTTCAGACTTGACCATGTCCCCAAGTGATCTGGTGGCTGTCGCCTATCAAAAGGTGTCGCGTTGGTTCGAGCATGACCAAGGCCCCTAGTGATATATAAAAAAGCAAATGTCAAGGGGTAAACCGGAGGCCGCTTTAAGAATAGAGCTACTCCATGTAACCACGCATGATAAGAAAGACAGAGACCTCGCTTTAGCTGAGGCTCCGGTTTTATTATATCAAAGATAATATATACACTGTCATGATATGTACATAGATAGAGCCGACGGCTCAAGTGTAGTAAGGCTGAAGATGAGCTATGTTCCACGGCCTGTTGGTCTCCTCCTCTGATGTGCGTGAGTCTTGATGCTCTCGAATATCAATTAGATAGTATGACCCGTTGTGCAGATTCTTGCTGACCACGAAAGGTCCCTCCCAAGGTGGGGATAACTTGTGCATATCTGTCTGGTCTTGGATGAGTCGAAGCACCAAATCTCCTTCTTGAAAAGTTCTGGTTCTAACCCGGCGACTGTGATAATGACGAAGATCTTGCTGGTAAATCGCCGAACGGGCAGCCGCTATATCACGCTCCTCGTCCAATAGGTCCAAAGCGTCTTGCCGTGCTGTCTCGTTGTCCGCTTCAACATAAGCTGCCACACGAGGCGAATCGTGCCGGATATCGCTAGGGAGAACTGCCTCTGCTCCATAGACCATGAAAAATGGTGTGTATCCTGTGGACCGGTTTGGCGTAGTATTGATACTCCATAGCACAGATGGTAGCTCTTCAACCCAACATCCTGGTGTCCTTTGTAATGGGACCATAAGCCGGGGTTTGATGCCTCGCAAGATCTCTTGATTAGCTCGTTCTGCCTGTCCATTGGACTGGGGGTGTGCCACTGACGACACATCAAGCCGGATGTGCTCACGTTCACAGAACTCCTTCATAGCACCCTTGGATAAATTGGTACCATTGTCAGTAATGATACTGTGTGGAAAGCCAAACCGGAAAATCACCTTTTTGATGAACTGCACCGCTGTTGCTGCATCACACTTGCTGACAGGCTCCGCTTCAACCCACTTGGTAAATTTGTCCACTGCCACCAAAAGGTGGGTTTTCTTATCCTTGGATCTTTTAAAAGGTCCAACTATATCTAGCCCCCAAGTTGCAAACGGCCACGTTATTGGGATCATCCTCAATTCTTGAGCCGGCACATGAGCATGCCTTGAAAATTTCTAACATCCATCACACCTTTTAACCAAGTCCTCCGCATCAGCATGCGCTGTCAACCAGTAGAAACCGTGACGAAACGCCTTTGCCACCAGAGACTTTGAACCGGCGTGGTGTCCACAATCCCCTTCATGGATTTCCCTTAAGATTTCACAACCTTCCTCAGGCGAAACACAACGTTGAAACGCCCCTGATACACTGCAATGATGCAATTCACCATTGAGAATCGTCATAGACTTGGATCGCCGGACTATCTGCCTGGCTAGAATTTCATCTTCTGGCAACTCCCCCCGGTTCATGTATGCAAGATAAGGAACCGTCCAATCCGGAATAGCATGTAATGCTGCCACCAATTGAGCCTCCGGATCAGGAATAGCCAAATCCGCTTCACCTGGGAGCTGGACTGACGGGTTGTGCAACACGTCCAGAAAGACATTAGGCGGGACCGGTTTGCGCTAAGAACCCAACCGGCTTAAAGCGTCCGCCGCTTCATTCTTCCGACGGTCCACATGATCCACTTGATAACCCTTGAAACAACCCGCAATATTATCCACTTCCCGAGGATATGCAGCCATGAGCGGGTCCCTAGAATCCCAAGTGCCAGACACCTGTTGAGCCACGAGGTCCGAGTCACCGAAACACTTAACCCGGCTTAAGTTCATCTCTTTAGCCATTCGGAGACCATGGAGCAAAGCTTCGTACTCAGCCGCATTATTATTGCAAGGGAACATTAAGTGGAGAACATAACAAAACTTATCACCTCGTGGGGAAGTTAATACGACCCCAGCCCCCGAGCCTTCCAATTGCCTGGATCCATCAAAATGAATAGTCCAATATGTGTGATCCGGCCTCTCCTCTGGTGCTTGTAACTCCGTCCAGTCATTGATGAAATCAACAAGTGCTTGAGACTTCACCGCCGTTTGAGGTACATACTTCAGTCCGTGTGGCCCAAGTTCTATAGCCCACTTGGCAATCCGGCCAGTCTCCTCCCTGTTCTGTATGATATCACCTAAGGGAGCTGAGCTGACCACTGTGATGGGGTGCCCTTGAAAATACTGTTTCAACTTCCGACTGGCCATGAAAACACCGTAGACCAGCTTCTGCCAATGCGGATACCTTTGCTTGGACTCAATAAGCACCTCGCTGATATAATAAACCGGCCGCTGAACCAGATACTCCTTGCCTGCCTCCTTGCGTTCCACCACAATAGCCATGCTAACTGCCCGAGCATTGGCTGCTACATATAATAATAGTGGCTCCTTGTCGACCGGAGCTGCAAGAATAGGCGGATTGGCTAATTGCCGCTTCAAGTCCTCAAATGCTTCATCAGCAGCCGGACTCCAAACGAAATTGTCTGTCTTCCTCAGCATTGGGTATAAAGGAATGGCCTTCTCTCCGAGGCGGCTGATAAACCAGCTCAGTGCTGCGATTCGGCCCGCCAAACGCTGAACATCATTAATTCACTTCGGTTTAGCCAGGGAGGTAATAGCCGTGATCTTCTCCGGATTAGCCTCGATTCCTCTGTTAGACACCAGAAAACCCAGTAACTTGCCTGCCGGAACACCAAAGACACACTTGGCCGGATTAAGCATCATCTTGTAAGCTCGCAAGTTGTCAAAGGTTTCCTTCAAATCATCCACCAGCGTCTCCTTCTGCCTTGATTTTACTACAATATCATCCACATAGGCGTGCACATTGCGGCCGATCTGTTTATGCAAGCAATTCTGTACACACCGTTGATAGCTGGCTTGGGCACTCTTGAGCCCGAAGGGCATAGATACATAGCATAAGGCTCCAAAGGGAGTAATAAATATTGTTTTCTCCTGGTCCTTAACCGCCATTTTGATCTGATGATATCCAGAATATGCATCCAAAAAACTCAAACTCTCACAACCCGCCGTGGCATCAATGATCTGGTCAATGCGGGGGAGGGCAAAAGGATCCGCTGGACAGGCCCTATTAAGATCTGTGTAATCCACACACATGCGCCAAGTGCCGTTTGTCTTAAGAACCAGCACCGGATTAGCAAGCCACTCTGGATGGAACACCTCAATGATAAAACCAGCTGCTAAAAGCCTGGCCACTTCCTCTCCAATGGCTTTGCGCCTTTCTTCGTTAAACCGGCGGAGGAATTGTTTCACCGGTTTGTACTTAGGATCCACATTAAGAGTGTGCTCAGCGAGTTCCCTCGGTACACCTGGCATGTCGGGCGGTTTCCATGCAAAGATGTCCCGATTCTCACGGATGAACTCGATGAGCGTGCTTTCCTATTTGGGATCCAGGTTGGCACTGACAGTGAACTGCTTGGACGAATCGCCGGGCATGAAGTCAACAAGCTTGGTCTCAGCTGTCGATTTGAACTTCAGATCCGAATCATGCTCTGTGGTTGGCTTCTTCAAAGGGGTCATATCTGCCGGATCAACATTGTCTTTATAGAACTTCAACTCCTCCGTGGCACAGACTGACTCTGCATAAGCCGCATCACCTTCCTCACATTCTAAAGCGACCCTACGTCTCCCATGAACCGTTATCATCCCCTTGTAACCCGGCATCTTGAGCTGCAAATAGATATAACAAGGCCGCGCCATGAACTTGGCATAAGCCGGCCGCCCAAACAAGGCGTGATACGGGCTCCGGATCTTCACCACCTCAAAGGTTAGTTTTTCCGACCGGGAATCGTGCTCGTCCCCAAAAGCCACATCCAGGGCTATCTTACCAACAGGATATGCAGATTTGCCCGGTACTACACCATGGAACACCGTATTAGACGGTTTGAGATCCTTGTCTGTTAGACCCATGCGGCGGAATGTTTCATAGTATAGTATGTTAATACTGCTTCCTCCATCCATAAGTACCTTGGTGAACTTATAACCCCCCACCTGAGGGTCTACCACTAATGCTAGCTGGCCCGGATTATCAACCCGGGGTGGATGATCCTCTCTGCTCCACACGATAGGCTGCTCTGACCAGCGTAAGTAACGTGGTAAGGCCGGTTCAACAGAATTCACTTCTCGCTTGTGGAGTTTTCAGTCGCGCTTATCCAAGCTAGTTGTGAAAACATGATATTGCCCATTGTTCAACTGCTTTGGCTGGCGCTGATAACCCGACTGCTGCTGCTGCTGCTGCTGATTATTCTGGTTGTTGTGACCGCCCTGATTGAGACCTGAACCGGAGGCTCCATCATGACCCGACCCGTGGAAACCGGATCCTGAACCGCCACCTGACCCATGGTCATACCGGAAAGCATCAGAGTTTTTAAACTCCTGCATAATATAACAATCCTTCCAGAGGTGGTTAGCCGGCGACTCCTTCGTCCCGTGCTTTGGGCAAGGCTGATTTAACAAATAATTCAAAAGGCTTGCATTAGGATTGGGAACCCCATTACGATTTGCCGCTTTACCTCTGCGCCGCTGCCCCCTGTCCTGTGCATTAGTGTTGGCCACAAAGTCCATGCTGCCATCCGCCTTGCGCTTGCCTCCGTTTCCATGACCCGCCGGTTTGTAGTGTTGCCCCTTGGAGTTGCTATTCTTCTTTCCCTTCCCTGCTTCATCATCATCAGCCTCGGGATCCTTGGTACTGTCCGAATCAGCATACTTCACTAAAGCGGCCATGAGGGTCCCCATGTCATTACAGAACCGCTTCATGCGCCCCAATTTCAATTTTAAAGGCTCAAACCGACAGTTGCCTTCCAGGGTTAAGATCGCAGAATCAGCATTAATCCTGTCAGACGAGTGCAAAATTTCCGAAACGCGGCGCACCCAACGGGTCGTTGATTCTCCTTCCTCATAGACACAAGCCGCCAGGTCTACTATGGACTTGGGCTGCTTACATGTATCCTTGAAATTCTGGATAAACCGGGCCCGCAACTGGGCCCATGAGCTGATAGAATTGGGCGGTAGGCTCTTCAACCAAGTACGAGCCGTGCCTTCGAGCATCATGGTGAAGTATTTTGCACACGCAGTCTCATCCACGTCTAGCATCTCCATGGCCATCTCATAACTCTCTACCCATGCTTCAGGGGACAAATCGGCGGTGTAATTCGGCACCTTGCGCGGACCCTTGAAATCTTTGGGCAGGCGCACATTGCGTAAAGCGGGGATTAAACAAGGCACTCCCAAAGCGGACGCGACTCCTGGTCCGGTGAAGGTGGTAGGGCGAACCGGTGTAAGTTGACCCGCATCATCCTGTGCTGCTAACTCGGCCTCCCTTCATGCTCGGGCCCGGTCCACCACCTCCTGAGCATCGCGAACACCACCTGCTGCGTTATTGCCATGGGCCGCTTCACGGCCTCGCGCATTGCTTGATATGGCCGGCTCATCCATGCGCCTGCTATAGCTCCGGCTTGGATGGGGCGTAGAGTGAATCCGATCACGGCTGTACGAATATGCTTCCTGCTGAATTAGCGCGGTCCGGAGAAGCTCCTTAACCCGGCGTGTCTCTATCGCTTGCGGAGAGTCCCCTTCCACTGGGATAGCCTCTAATCGCGCGGCGGCTGCAACAAGGTTGTCCATAGGATTAGAATAATGACCTGGGGGCGTCTGGACCGGCGGAGGAACCACAATGTGCTGCTGAGGAGGTTCCATCAGGCGAGGTTGGACCGTCGCCCCTGGTCCTGGTGCCTCAATCCGATTTGTCTCCAGGTGCTGCGGCGGATTACTGGGTCCAGCTCCTGGAGTCTGAAAGAGATTTCGGGGGTCAAACCCTAAGGGCAGGCGTGATCTGTACTTCCGCTTCAAAACCTCCTGTGATGCGTTCTAGTCAAGCATGAGTTTGTAGGCCTGGGCGTCCAAAGCGGCCCGCTCTGCAGCCATCCTATCTTTTTCTGCTGCCAGATCCGCTTTGGCTTGCACGATCTGCTCTTTCACCTTCGCAATCTCTGCATTATGGGCCTCCTGATCCGCCGGATTGTCCTCTGCCATAAGTGCAGCTAGTGCATCAAACAGATCAGATAAAACCTAAACCGGCGGGCGCTCAAGGACTCCTGCCCCTGCTACCGCTGCCGCTGCTGATTCGGAGAGCATTGCTGCGGCGGTCGAAGAGTGATTCGCCGCCTGTGTGCCGGCCATGAATATTCCAACCCGGTTGACCTGGCCTGGGGGGTCCGGAATACTGTCGCCATCGGAACAACCCTTAACCATATCATCTTGCAACTGGTATAGCGATTCAGTCTCTCCGGTTGAGGACTCGTCACCGGAATAGACGACGGTCTCACTACCGTGTTCTGATCCGTCCTTACGCTCTCCGCCGTGCATGACTCCAACGAAGACACGCTTCACGGCTGGTTTAGCCTGGGTAGATCTCGCACCCTGAGCCGTCTCGATGGGGTCGGTGCAGATGTCCGGCTCAGGTCCAGGCTCACCGATCTTGCCGATGAAGACGTGTATGCCACCAAAGGGGACCCGGTACTCGTACTCGATCGAATCAGCCTCGGGACCCCATGCTGCGTCGTCGATGTAGATCTTGCCACGACGACTCTTGGTCATCCGGCCCACAACATAGCCTTCGAGTCCCTTGAGCTTGCCCTCCAAGATCGTCAAACCATCGTGCGATAGCCCCACGGTGGGCGCCAACTATCGTGGATTTGTCACGGCAGATGTCCTAGTGAGAGGACTTAGTCGTGGAGCCATCGCTACGAGTTTACTTGAAGGGGTTAAAGCGGACACAAAGACACGAGGGGTTTATACTAGTTCGGCCCCTTCGATGAAGGTAAAATCCTACGTCTAGTTGTGATGGAATTGATGTGGTCTCGATGGCTAGGGAGCAAACAAGCTTCGCCTAGGCTCGAGTTGTGGTTGTCTGTCTTGAACCGCCGCCGGGTCGTCCCCTTATATACACGGGTGACGCCCGTCGGTCCATAGAGTCCCAACCGGTTCATACTCGTATCCCGGTCGGTATCTCTCTATTCCTAACTTACAATACAAGTTATACATCAGGACGGTTTACGGCTACAGGTTCTAAACCGACTACAGGCCTTGGGCCTTCATCTGCTTATACCACTAATGAAGTTAACCCGGTCCAAGTAGGCCGGTTTACGCCTAGTGGTAATACCCCCAACACGTGTGGACCCTACGGGTTCGAGAATTATGTAGACATGACCGAGACACCTCTCCGGTCAATAACCAATAACAATAAAAGTGAATTTATCGGCTATGTCAACATATGTTATTCCTTTGTCCATCGGCATGTTACTTGCCCGAGATTCGATCGTCGATATCTTCATACCTAGTTAAATCTCGTTACCGACAAGTCTCTTTACTCGTTCCGTAATGCATCATCCTGCAACTAACTCATTAGTCACTTTGCTTGCAAGGCTTCTTATGATGTGCATTACCGAGAGGGCCCAGAGATACCTCTCCGATACTCGGAGTGACAAATCCTAATCTCGATCTATGCCAACCCAACAAACACCTTCGAAGATACCTGTAGAGCATCTTTATAATCACCCAGTTATGTTGTGACGTTTGATAGCACACAAGGTATTCCTCCGGTATCCGGGAGTTGCATAATCTCACAGTCGAAGGAATATGTATTTGACATGAAGAAAGCAATAGCAATAAAATTGAACGATCATTATGCTAAGCTAACGGATGGGTCTTGTCCATCACATCCTCCTCCTAATGATGTGATCCCATTCATCAAATGATAACAGATGTCCATGGCTAGGAAACTTAACCATCTTTGATCAACGAGCTAGTCTACTAGAGGCATACTAGGGACATGGTGTTTTGTCTAAGTAAATATAAAATAACAACTTTATTATTGCCTCTAGGGCATATTTCCCTCACTCGGAGGTAGTAGCTTCCTCACTATCCCGCCGGTTAGGCTTGATTTTGCCCTCAACGAACCCAAACTCGAGGAGTCCAAGATGGGTGTGGTCCATGATAGAGTTTTTTGTAACGTGAGGACAATGCATGCCCAACATGATGATATAATATCGCTACCAACATTAGGGAGATTAATAGTGTTGTTCTCACTAAGTCAAATAAAAAGTAGCGTTGTTTTCTTATTTGAAGATTTTTTGTGATATGTGCATGATCAATGAGTGAGTACAGGAAGATCGCGCTCAAGCTTCTCGCTACCTTCTTGCCTCAGAGATGTTTCCTTCGAATGGGACATAATTGAGTTATCTATGTGCTTCCCTCCTCATGATGCTATTGAACATAACTTTGTTACTCAATAGGTTATGTTGCATCCATCTATGTTTATAGATTCCTATGGAACACTGGAATGAGCTCACCATAGCTAAGCCAGTTACTCCCTTTGGATCACTAGTTTTTGTTGATGTCTTAAGCTGGCTTTTCGATTATTTACATCATAGCTCATGTGGAATGTATTAACAAGATTCTAAGGTTGCTCACTGTTCATCATTAAATTAGGAGGACTAGGTACCGTCGCTTGGATAGATGGTTGAGGCTAGGATGGATGCTATGGTAGTTCTACGGCGACAGATGTCGCTTGCATGCACCATATACACCTCTTTGGAGTGTTACTTCGACTAGGATTTTCTCTATACCACTTCTGCAAAATTGCTCATGCGGAACCAACGCTAATAAAGTGACTTTGTTGATGGATAGCTGACTCTGCTAACCAACGATACACTAGTTAAGTTAAGACTGGGCGGGCACTAACCTCGTCCCCTCTCAACAACACATTTTATTTCCCCAACCAAAAATGTCTCTTTGAATGTTGACCTTGTTTATATTATCTTTTCCCAAAACCTAAAAAGTGCAGCTGTGCTCCTTTTTCTTACCGAGCACACACGCTTCTGCGCCGTCCGATCCGCATCATGTGGACCGCGCGCTTCCCAGGCTAAGCGCTGCGTGTAATCGATGCACGTGGTGTCGCCTGGTCATGGCGCCGGGGGCGAGGCCCATGGGGTGATTAGGCGGTTGTGAGTCCCTCCCCACTTCTTCTCCCCTCACCACTTCCGTCTCCCCAGTTCAAAACTGCCCCCATTATCGCTCCTACACGAGCCCAGGGAGCACATCCCATTCCAAATCCCCCAAATCCCGAGCAGCCGACGGCGTGGCGGCGATTAGGCGGCCGTTTTCCGCCGGAGTTAGAGGGAGGGATTCACTGCATGCTTCGTGAAGATGGGGGTTAAATGACTAGGGGCTCGTCGGTGCAGTGATGGGGGCCATACAACGACAACCGCAGCAACACCAGCGGGCTCTGTGGTAGCAGCAGTCGGGGGCGGAAGGTGTCGCAGTACCGGAGACGTGGCAGAGGAGAAACAGCCCGCGCGCCTTTGCCGTGCTGTTGGCGCGGAAGGCAGAATTGCCGTGAGCAAACATCCCCGGTGAGTTCATCGATCCCATTTTTAGGATTTTCAAATCTGTCGCGTTTGGCGAAGTCAATGAGTACATACTTGTAAGAGATTAACTGATTAAGCACTTGTTAGTTTTGGGACGGATGACGACATGAGGGCATCGGTGTGCTGACTTTGGTTTGGGTACTGGTGAGCTAGGGTTCGAAGGCATGCAAGGCTTGATGATGCTCAGTAGGGACGAGGTGTGTGGAGGGAGATGTTCTCGTTGGCTGTAAATCTGTTGAATGTTTTTGGCGCTCTAATTTTTGTGTGGGTTGCTTTAGTTTTGTGATTGACTTGCCCAACAACTGCTCATATGTTGCCTAGTACTTTTTTTACAATGCAAAATTTATAGTGTGTTTGAACAGGGCAAGGCTTGATGCTGTAGGCTTTTTTGAGGTGTGTGTATGAGGGAGGGGTGTTGGGGTTATGATGCTCGTGATGGTTGTAAATTAGGTTGCTTTAGTTTTATTAATCACTTGACTGGTATGGCCTCAGGTGTTGCCTAGTAAATTTTGTAATGCCAGGTTGCTTCAGTTTTGTGATTCACTTGCCTGGTATGGACTTAGGTGTTGCCTAGTACATTTTGTAATGTCAGGTTGCTTCAGTTTTGTCATTCACTTGCTTGCCATGGCCTCATGTGTTGCATACTACATTTTGTAATGTCATGTTGCTTCAGTTTTGTGATTCACTGGCCTAGTATGGCCTCATGTGTTGCATAGTACATTTTTGTAATGCCAGGTTGCTTCAGTTTTGTGATTCACTTGCCTGGTATGGCCTCAGGTGTTGCCTAGTACATTTTGTAATGTCATGATATGTGTTTATTTAGGTGCCTGATGTGTTCCAGATTTTTTTTACTCCTCGTAGTTGCCTGATGTTTGTTTTAGATGTATTTTTGCTCTTTTTGTGTATAGTGCTTTGATACTTAAGTTGGTCTTAGTGTTGTAACATAGTGAAATTTAGATAGTTTACAATCCTTTCATTGTCTACTTTTGTAAATGGCTTTTTGCTTACTTTAGTTGAATTTAGTCACATGACTTTGCAGGGTATACAGTTTTTAGAACTGATTTTTTTGTATGATGCTTCATTGTTTGTCTTTTTTGTACACAACAGAAAATAGATGGCTGGGACAAGCCAAAAGGCAAGACATGATGGACCTCCTGGATCAAGTCATGATGACCTTGCATCTCATGGCAATGGAGAGCATCAAACACATATGTGCACATTTTCAGGAAGTTTATGTTCTCTTTTTATATAACAGATATTTTTTTCATTTTACTGATTTACGTGTTTTCCCTCTTCCAGCCATAGAGTAGTGCACCAATAATTGGGTACAAGCGTCAGATAACTAAAGCAATTATTTCATGGGGGAAGCATCCTGATGATATTATTATTAACAAGAATAGTAATGAGAGCCAAGCCGGTGATGCTGAAAATGTAAATTTCAAAGGTGCAGATGTGGACCAACCTCCAAATCCAAAACGCCAGAAGTCCGGAGGAACTGAGGTATTTGCATAGTTGCCTCATTTTTCCAAAATAGTTGCCCAGCTATGCTGCCTAAGTTGCCTAACCAGTAATGAACATTATTGCTAATTCATTTTTTTTCATTTTGTCGTGCAATAGGATCGTAGGAACAGGGCATCCCCTACAAGGCTCTTCAAGTCGAACAAGGAGTTGGTTCCTAACCAAAAAAGGTGTCATCATCGCAAAAGAATTTGGTGGCATTCTGGACCTTGCAGCGAGTAGCATGCCTAGAGATCTTAGCCAATGGATGATGAAGCATTATGACCCTGAAATTCCGCAGATAGTCATTCCGGAAAGGGGAAATATTCCTGTAGATGCCGCATGTGTCCTTAGGATATGGGGTTTGCTAAATAGGGGGAGGAAGGTGTGCTTTGATAACCCGCCTGAAATCACAAAGGCAATGTACAACATTTACATATCACCTCCAAGAATTTCCCAACTCTCACAGCATGGTGCAAGATGATCAAAGAAATGGGAGGATCTCATGATGATGACTTTGTCCGCGCTTGGCTAGCTCTTGTTTTTTCCTGCTCCTTGCCCCTCAACTAGTTTAAGTATTTCCCCAAAAAGCTTCCCGACGGTCATGATGTCATGGAACACTACTGCAAGATGCTGCTAACGCGACACTACGATCAGAGACCCTTCGACGAAACTGTGTGCGATGCAATAATCGCAAATGGTGGTGTAAAAAACCCGTCAAAAAAGGTGCAAAACGTTTGCGATGACGGATGTATCAAACACGGTTCAGATTTTGGTTCTGTGTGCGATGCAGGGCATACGATTCAGTTTAATTAACTGTTTGTGACGAGGAGGAACAAAAGAAACGGGCAGCCAGATGAAGGTGTGTGCGATATATAGCATACGGTTCACTATATAGCATACAGTTCACTCAGATGAACTGTTTGTGATTAGGCAACACAAAAGAAACGGTCAGGCAGATCAAGGTGTGTGTGATATACGGCATGCGGTTCACTCGGATGAACTATTTGCGCTGAGACAAGAGAACAGAAATGGTTCAATATAACAAGATGTGTGTGATACGTGGCAAACGGTCTGTAATCAGAAATGTGTGCGATGACCGATAATAACACAAACGATTGCTTCTAATAAGACGTATGTGATATGCTCTGCCTATACAACATGTATTGGCCATTGGGAGACGGGCGGTCATCCGGATACACCATAAGGATGCGAAGAGGCATCCTATATCAGCAAGGACTAGCTGTTCCACTAGTAGCTCATCTAAGAGAACTCTCAAGTTAAGTGTGCTCGGGATGGAACAGCCATCAGATGACCGAAATGACCCATTCCCTCAGCTAATTTAACCTCGAGGTCCTTGTTTTTTATTTTTATTTTATTTTTTAACATATGTTAAAGAAGGTCTACCGCATTACTTTTTGACAATGTGTATACGTGGCATACAGTTGATCCATCCAACCTGTTTGTGATGGAATAAGTCGTGTGTGTTGTGGGCAAACGCTTGCTAGTGTACAACTATTTGCGTTTGATGAATTCATCACCGATGGGTTCCCTAGTGTGGTACGTGTTCATCTCATCATCATCTACTTCTTGTGCTAGCTCGATGTTCCTTATATGCTAAGTTTTCATTAATTGATGGCGTTCTATGAACACGCCACCGTTTCTCGCCATTTCCTCATCTGTTTCCCGCCACCCAGCGATATTGCACATAAACCTAGGTGCGGCACAATGCACGGAGGCAACAAGCGCAGCCTGTAGCACATCCATCTTTTCCAAGCATGCCAACGCACCAAAGCGCTGCCTCTGCCATCAACCTCATCGATGAGGAAAACCAGAAGGTGCCACGGCCAGTCGAGGCCGCGGTGCTCCCCAGCAACGCGATGGACGACGCCGTGATGTGCGTCATCGCCAGGGTTGAGGAGACCCTTGGCGCATGGTGCTTCAGCGCCGCGAATCAAGATAGGCATGTCAGCGCCGAGAAGCTGCAGCTCACCGCACGACATGATCGATGGCGCATCGTATAGCAAGCTAGGCGTGTCCGCGCCGATAGGCTGCGGCTCGCCGCACGGCGAGACCGTTGGAGTGCCACAGAGCGAGAGTTGCAGCGCGCCGCACAGCAAGAGCGGATCCATCGGCGCTTGCCTGCTGTCGATAGGGCGTCGCAACTGGGTACACGTCCCGTCAGTACCCCCATTCCTCGCCAGGAGTGG
Organism: Triticum timopheevii; assembly: GCA_963921465.1. Classification (NCBI taxonomy): domain Eukaryota; kingdom Viridiplantae; phylum Streptophyta; class Magnoliopsida; order Poales; family Poaceae; genus Triticum; species Triticum timopheevii. The sequence goes on from OY997274.1 coordinate 544,302,873, forward strand.
GCACAGGCCCTCTGCACCGTAGAAAAGGATTGTTGAACAGATAGATGATGCACCGGAACAATGAAATCTTTGAATGAGGTGACAACCTCGAATTAATTGGAACACAGACGAATCTCCTGAGATGTCTTGAACACTCTGGAAGGATAAACTAGCGAGAGGCGAACAAGCAGGGAAACACTTGATCCAAGGAAAAGAATGTAATCACCCGGAAAAAAAACTTGAATTGAATCCACCGGAGAAGAAAAAAGAGCTGAAGAATGTTGAACGAGACGAGAATTCACCGGTTGAAACAATTAAGGGAAGACTGAAGAGGATCCGCACGAATGAAATTGATGGTCGAAAGAGACTCAGGCTCCGGGAAGAAGAGGGTGGGAGGGCGGGAAAAAACAAAGGCAACTTGGAAGGGGGAACCGACGAATAACTTCAAGAGGAAACACCGGTTGAAATCATTGAGGAAAGAAAGCAAAGACTTTGCATGAGTAGGATGGATACTCGATTACGGACTCCGGTTCCGAGGAGAAGAAGGGAGGGCGGGTGGGAAAAGAAGACAACTGAGGATTGGACTTGGCAAAGAAGAAGAGGTTCGAGTCAACTTGACGAGAGATGCACCGGATGAAAAGAGCTGAGAACCAACGATCGGAAAAAAACCAACTACGTGAACCTAAAGAAAAATTTGAAGGGAAGAGGAGTAGTTCAAAACACCTACGTCAAGATTCCTCACCAGAGCGACAAAGGGGCTGAGGAGTAAAAAGAATTCCTACTCTCCGATATAACTAGACTCCGAAAACAGTTTTCTTCTAGACTCAACAACGGCCAAACTACACGATCAATCAAGGGGCTCCTAGGGTCGGTCGAGGCTCTGATTACCAACTTGTCAGGCCCAATATGCGACCCTATCCAAAAGGAACTCCAAGGTCCCACCAAGGATAGACCCGCATATTGGAACGCTTTTGCAAGGTGGATATCATTAAATCAACATTACATAATAGATGGGGATACATACAAGAGGCATACAATACCACACGAATACAACATCACATCATACAAGAGCAACATCCGACTACGGATGAAACACAAACAGAAACTCAAACAATATCCACCCTGCTAGCCCAGGCTGCCGACCTGGAACCTATCCCCTGATCGAAGAAGCAGAAGAAGAACTCAACACAAGCAAGCATCGCTCTCGCGTCAAGATCATCACATAACCTGCACCTGCAACTGTTGTTGTAGTAATCTGTGAGCCACGAGGACTCATCAATCCCATTACCATGGGTATCAAGACTAGCAAAGCTTAATGGGAAAGGAAGGGGTAAAGTGGTGAGGTTGCAGCAGCGACTAAGCAAGTATGGTGGCTAACATACGCAAATGAGAGCAAGAAGAGAAACAAGCGAAACGGTCGTCAACTAGTAATGATCAAGAGGTGATCCTGAACTCCTACTTACGTCAAACGTAACCCAAAGACCGTGTTCACTTCCCGGACTCCGCCGAGAAGAGACCATCACGGCTACACACGCGGTTGATGCGTTTTAATTCGGATCTGGTGTCAAGTTATCTACAACCGGACATTAACAAATTCCCATCTGCCACATAACCGCGGGCACGGCTCTCGAAAGTTTATACCCTGCAGGGGTGTTGTCGTGGATTTGTCACGGCAGATGTCCTAGCGCAAGGACTTAGTCGTGGAGCCATCGCTACGGGTTTACTTGTAGGGGTTAAAGCGGACGCAAAGACACAAGGGTTTATACTAGTTCGGCCCCTTCGATGAAGGTAAAAGCCTACGTCTAGTTGTGATGGAATTGATGTAGTCTCGATGGCTAGGGAGCAAACAAGCTTCGCCTAGGCTCGAGTTGTGGTTGTCTGTCCTTGAACCGCCGCCGGGTCGTCCCCTTATATACACGAGTGACGCCCGTCGGTTTGCAGAGTCCCAACCGGTTCATACTCGTATCCTGGTTGGTATCTCTCTATTCCTAACTTACAATACAAGTCATACATCAGGCCGGTTTACGGCTACAAGTTCTAAACCAACTACAGGCCTTGGGCCTTTCCATGATTACACTACTAGCAGAGCTAACCCGGCCCAAGCTTGGCCGGTTTACACCTAGTGGTAATATCCCCAACATTAGGCCCCAGATTGATTTGAACTGGTTCATGTCAATCCTTCACAGAACCTGCATCTTGGACATCTTCTTTGTTTAATAAACCGTCACGTCGTCATTGCTTCTGATCACTGTAAACCGGCCTGACATCATTGCTTCTGGTCACTGTAAACCGGCATGACGTCATTTTGAAGTTTATCCTTTATAACGCATTCCTTAATGATAGTCCCTGGATTCACGCGCTTGACCTAGTTTTACTGCCTTATAAATAGGACCGAAGGGTCATTCTGTTTCTCCCTTCGCTTTCTCTTCTTCTTCTTCCTCGCGCCGCTGCCTTTGGAACTCCGCCGTCGTCATCATCTTCTGCTTCGTCCTAGGCCGCTGCATCAACCTGTACGGACCAGAATACTGCGGCCTTTCTCCGCATCTTCTCCGTTTCCGGTAAGCTTCTTGCCCTTCTTCAGTCTGTTTCCTTATTTTAGATCTGTTTCTAGGGTTCGAGCTTCATACCCTGTTCTTCGTATGTTTTCATCTTTCTAGCCTTGAGTCATGCTACGAATCCCGTTCTGTACCAAACGACGACTCCTACGTATCCACTGCACTTTCTCATCTTAATCCCATAGATCTTCTGCATATATACATACACTTTATAGTGCATTTCCTGTTTCCTCTTTACTTCCGCGACGCATTTCCTGTTTTCTGAAAACCCGCGTTTGATCCGTAGTAAACCTGAATTTTTGTGAAACCTGTTTCTGTCCATGAGTTCAATTACCTTCCAAGCCAAGATTAGGCGGTTTAACTCACCATAGTAAAAAGTTGCTAAACCGGCATCGGTACACCATTAGTCCCCTTGTTGAACCGCCAAAACGTATCTGACATCATCTCATAACGAACTGATTTATAGGAACCGCCTCCGGTTTATCATAACTTAGATCAATCACTCTGTAATAAGCACCTTCTTAAACCGGATCCTCCTCCTTGTAGATCTTATGATGGCCAAACAGGTGTACGAATGCAACTGGGTTCCTTCCCGCGTCTCCGAGACACAGTTGAAAGAACTGGTATCGATTGGCGCTTTAGACGACCAAAATACAATCCATTGGAGGGTTCCTGGAGAGGAATGTCCTCCCACACCTCAGGAAGGAGAAGTTGTAGTTTTCGCTGATCACCTGGCCCGGGGTTTCAAACCGCCCGGGTCAAAATTTTACCGGGACGTGATGGCCAATTTTCAGCTCCGTCCCCAAGACATCGGTCCCAACTCTGTTACCAACCTGTGCCACTTTCAAGTGCTGTCCGAAGCATATCTGCAAGAGGAACCCTCTGTTGAACTGTTCAGGGATCTCTTCCACCTAAACCGTCGCACTGAATTCACCGACGGCCCCAATACAGAATTAGGCGGCATGGCTATCCAGAAGAGGAAGGAGATCACTTATCCCCATGTCAAACTCCACACTCACCCCAAGGAGTGGAACGCGACTTGGTTCTACTGCAAAGACACTTCCCCTGAAGGTAAAAATCCTTTACCTGGCTTTCGTCCAGAGCGGCTAAGCAACACTCATCCCTTTCCGCAACGATTGACTGCCAAAGAGAGAAGCAAATATGCTCCACAACTGTCCAAGCTTCGAGCCTTTATGGCCAACGGTTTGACTGGGATCGATCTGGCACGCTGCTGGTTATCTTGGGGCATATTGCCTTTGAGCCGGCGTTCCGGTTTGATGTGCCAGTATACCGGCAGCGTCGATGACCCACTCCGACACACCAAACTGGAACTGTCTGAAGATGAAGTTACGGATTCAGTAAGGAGAATGCTGAATGAACCGGAGCACCTCTGTGCTCAAACCGGCTTAGCTCCTTACTGCACCACCAACGCACCACCTGCGGTAAGTCTCTGACTGTGTCATTATAAAAACCCGTTGTTACTTTCATATATCCAACTCTCAATTATTTCTGATCCAGGGCGATAATCCGTTTTGGAGCAAAAAACTTTCTCAAGACAAAGCGGACAAAGCTGGGCGGCCAATTCGGCCCAAAACAAAAGTTGTCAAGAAATCCGCCCACAAGAGGAAGACTACTGCTTCGTCTGATCCGGCCATTGATGATGATGTGGGTAATCCGGAACTTGATTCTCTTGGCTTGTTTTTTACACGTCTTATTGATGACGATGCTTGTCAGGATGACGCTGAAGCCAGCAACGCAGGATTTGCTGAGGTAACTATTCTCTCTTCCGATTCAACAAATTTGCCTTCACCAAAATTTCGCCGGGCAAACCGGAAAGTTAACTTTTCTCACCCTCTTGCTTACTTGGATCCCAAACTCTTTATGAAGACACAGCAACATGAAGCTCGTCGCACAACCCGGCACAGCGGACAGGTAGTTACCTCTGCCGGTTTACCAAACAGCCCGGCTCGAAAGCGCCGCACCGAGGTTTCCAACCTTTTTATTGCCTTAAATTCCAAAGCGGGTTTGTTCCGTCAACCTCTTAATCCGTCCGACTCCGATTATCAGGTCACCTCCCATTCATCCTCTGGCGAATCGTCAGCCACTCAGCTACCACCGTTGAAGATAGCCGTCGGGTAAGTTCATACAGCCATATGCTTTTCGATTTCTTCTGTAATGTATACGCCTTGCTCCTGAATCTTTGTTTCTTCAGAACCAAACCGAAACCCAGCAAGAAGGCTCGCTTGGAAAAAACAGCTGAAGAGGCTGCCGCTTCAGATCATGAGCGGGCGCCAGATCTCGAAAATGCTGCCTCTGAAGATATTCCAAATGACCCTCCGGTTCAAGAAGATGTTATTCCTGAGGAGAGGCCTGTGAATGTTTCAATGTCTGTTGATCCACCTGCCAGTACTGTCCGGTCTGAAAAGCCTCACAGTCCTACTGAAACAGCTGTGCCCACACGATCCGTCGAATCGAAAGATGACGACGTTGTAATTACTGGAACAGGCCACTCTGAACCGGGGAACGCTGCAACTCTAACCCGGCATACTGTGAAGGAGGATTCTTCAACTTGGAACAAAGGAAAGTGGGCTGCCGAGCTGGAAACATATGCTGCTTTAAGCGCCCAAGATCTTCATTCTGGATACCTGAACCGGCTTTACAGTAGCCGTGATTATGAAGCTGGCTTGGTGAAACTAATGAGAGACAAGTTTGAGGTAACACTCCTTTCCTTATTACCAGTATAGTAGTCCTTGTAGCCTCCAAGGGCCGGTTTGCAATCTTTGATCAAACTGGGACTTAATAATTCTCTTTGATAGATTTTGCAATCTTCCCTCATAGCCACCAGGGCCGGTTTAACGATGCATACTTAAACCGGTACTCCAAAAATTTCCTGACAATACTGTAATAGAATCAAATAGCCATTAGCCCCCAAGTGCCGAGTTGAATACTCGTATTCAACTTGGGACTTTGCCATGTATTAGCAGTAGAAAGATTGAAGGTACATTAGCCCCCAAGTATCAAGCATATAACTGTGTTGTATGGTTGAGACTTTAACTTGAATTGTTGGCTGATCAAACTATCAATGCGCAGGCTGAGGTGAAGATCAAAGATGATCGGATTGCCGATTTACAGGCGGCTTTGAAAACCCAGCAGGCCGAGACAGAAAAAGCCAAGAAGGAGCTAACCAGCGCCTTGACTGCTGCTGAGCAGGTGAAGGAAAACATGAAGAAGGAGCAGGCGGTCTGGGCCACCGAAAAGGCTAACTTGCTCAAACGGGCAGAAAATGCTGAAGCTGCCCTTAAACCGGTGGTGGATGATCTGACAGCCGTGAAGCGGCAAGTACATTCTATGACGGCAGCCATCTTCGGTAAGCTCCTTGTGAATAAGTGTAATATGCTTTTCCTGCTGCACCATGATTCTGGTTTAAAACTATTCTGTTATCAAATGCAGGCACACGCGTTGGGCACTTGGGAAATGACGTGCGGAAGAAACTGAAGGCTGTCTACACTTTAGTGGAGCAGTTGTATACCGGAGCCCAGCGCGTGATTACCACAATGTCACATAACAATCCAGCGCCGTCCCTGATCCAAGATACCCTGAACCGGCTATCCATCCTTCCTTCCCGGATTGAAGAGGTGAAGAAATCTGCTGCACGAACCGGAGCCATCAATGCCTTGATCCGAGCCAAAGCCTGGGTGCCGGATTTTGATCCCGTGGAAGCAGCTCAAGGCTATCCCAGTGTGAAGGAAGACGGCTCGGACTTCAATGAAGAGGACTTGCGTGCGATAAACTGTGCGGTACGCCCGCTGGCTTGTCAATTGGCGGAAGAAGCCGATTTGGAGCACTACCAAGCCCAATACAATGAGCAGAACAAGCGTGTGCCCGCTCCAACCTTTGAACCGGAAAACTTGATCCCTCCAATCCGTAAGCACACTTACGCTCCTGACATTGAACCGTCATCTCTGATTCACGAAGAGGCTGTTTTCCAAGCGCTAATGGGAATCGACTGGACTACTGTGGATTTCCAGCCGATGGGTAGAGATGATGATGCTGAAGCGGCGGGAGATGAAGAACAGTCTTGAACCGGTAGCCGGTTTAACCCAAAGAACAATTATCTCATTTGGGCACTGTGTTGCCTTGTAATAGCCTTAGTCAAAACTTGCTGCCTGGAGATGCCTTCGTGCATCGATGAAACTTTTGTTTGATTCATACTCCCTGCAACCAAAAAATTGAACCTCGGCGGCGGTGACACCGCCAGCCGGTTTATGGCATCCAATATATTTTGTGTATCGAAAAATCAATTAGTATGCGATACAAATACCTGCCATATCTGGGCATGAGGCTGGCATAGCCAATCTTGAAGCGGAGGCCCTTAAAAACCATGACCGTCCGGGGAGACAATAACTCCCACATAGGCGTGCTGAAACAGCATAAGCCCCCGTGCTACTCCATAATGATGAACCGGAAGAAGGTAAACCGGGCAGATAAAAAACTTCGATGTAATACCAAACCGTGTCCTGTCAGTTTGTTACTGACAGCTAAACCGGATAAAAATATTCGTCGGGTTGGAAACGCAACAAAAATCGAATACCAAATATGGCAACAAAGGCAATAACTCTTTGCAAAAGTAAAGCTTCATAGAGCTGGTCAGATGGCATTACCATGGTCAGACGCAACCAAGCCCCCCGAAGGCGTAGCGATGGTGCTAGTCGGCCAGGTCCCCAAAAGACTCTTGGCGAGTACGCCGGCCAAGTGGCATGACATTGGTTCGGGTTCGACCAAGCCTCCAAGTGACGCTGGCCCTATTGGCCGACCAAGAGGCGTGACCGGTTCAGACGTGACCGTGTCCCCAAATGATCTGGTGGCTTTCGCCTATCAAGAGGTGTTGCGTTGGTTCGGACACGACCAAGGCCCCAAGTGATAAATATAACTGTCAAGGGGTAAACCGGAGGCCGCTTTAAAAACAGAAGCACTCCATGTAACCACACATGAAAAGAAAGACAGAGACCCCGCTTTAGCTGAGGCCCTGATTTTTATTATATCGAAGATAATATATACATTGTCATGCTATGTACATAAACTGAGCCGATGACTCAAGTGTAGTAAGGGCGAAGATGAGCTATATTCCACGGCCTATTGGTCTCCTCCTCTGATGTACGTGAGTCTTTACGCTCTCGAATATCAACCAGATAGTAGGAACCGTTGTGTAGATTCTTGCTGACCACAAAGGGTCCTTCCCAAGGCGGGGATAGCTTGTGCATATCTGTCTGGTCTTGGATGAGACGAAGCACCAAATCTCCTTCCTGAAAGGCTCTGGTCTTAACCCGGCGGCTGTGATAACGACGGAGATCTTGCTGGTAAATCGCCGAACGAGCGGCTGCCATATCACGCTCCTCATCCAATAGGTCCAAAGCGTCCTGTCGTGCCACCTCGTTGTCCGCTTCAACATAAGCCGCTACACGGGGCGAATCGTGCCTGATATCACTGGGGAGAACTGCTTCTGCTCCATAAACCATGAAGAAAGGTGTGTAGCCAGTAGACCGGTTTGGCGTAGTATTGATACTCCATAGTACCGATGGGAGCTCTTCAACCCAGCACCCTGGTGTTCTCTGTAATGGAACCAGAAGTCGGGGTTTGATGCCTCGCAAGATTTCCTGATTAGCACGTTCTGCCTGCCCGTTGGCCTGGGGGTGGGCCACTGACGATACGTCAAGCCGGATATGCTCACGTTCACAGAATTCTTTCATAGCTCCCTTGGACAGATTAGTGCCATTGTCAGTAATGATACTGTGTGGAAAGCCAAACCGGAAAATCACCTTTTTGATGAACTGCACCGCTGTTGCCGCATCACACTTACTGACAGGTTCCGCTTCAACCCACTTGGTGAACTTGTCCACTGCCACCAACAGGTGGGTCTTCTTATCTTTGGATCGCTTAAAGGGCCCAACCATATCCAGCCCCCAGGTCGCAAACGGCCACGTTATTGGGATCATCCGCAATTCCTGTGCCGGTACATGAGCACGCCTGGAGAATTTCTGACATCCATCGCACCGTTTGACTAAGTCCTCCGCATCAGCATGAGCAGTTAACCAGAAAAATCCATGACGGAATGCCTTCGCCACCAGGGACTTTGAACCGGCGTGATGCCCGCAATCCCCTTCATGGATTTCTCTTAAAATTTCACAGCCTTCCTCAGGGGAAACACAGCGTTGAAACGCCCCTGAAACACTGCAATGATGCAACTCACCATTAATAATCGTCATAGACTTGGAGCGCCGGATTATCTGTCTAGCCAGAACCTCATCGCCTGGCAACTCTCCTCGAGTCATATACGCAAGGTAAGGAACCGTCCAATCCGGAATAGCATGTAATGCCGCCACCAACTGAGCCTCCGGATCAGGAATTGCCAAATCCGCTTCACCAGGGAGCTGAACTGACGGGTTGTGCAAGACGTCCAGAAAGACATTAGGTGGAACCGGTTTACGCTGAGAACCCAAACGGCTTAAAGCGTCTGCCGCTTCGTTCTTCCGGCGATCCACATGATCCACTTGATAGCCCTTGAAGCAACCTGCAATATTATCCACTTCTCGACGATATGCGGCCATGAGGGGGTCCTTAGAATCCCAAGTGCCAGATACTTGCTGAGCCACCAGGTCCGAGTCACCAAAGCACTTAACCCGGCTTAAATTCATCTCCTTAGCCATCCGGAGACCATGGAGCAAGGCTTCGTACTCAGGTGCATTATTAGTACAAGGGAACATTAGACGGAGAACGTAACAAAACTTATCACCTCGTGGGGAAGTTAAAATGACTCCAGCCCCCGAGCCTTCCAATTGTCTGGATCCGTCAAAATGAATAGTCCAGTATGTGTGATCCGGCTTCTCCTCTGGTGCTTGTAACTCTGTCCAGTCATTAATGAAATCAACAAGGGCTTGTGACTTTACTGCCGTGCGCGGTATATACTTTAGCCCATGCGGCCCAAGCTCAATGGCCCATTTTGCAATCCGGCCAGTCGCCTCCCGGTTTTGTATGATATCACCCAAAGGAGCGGAACTAACCACTGTAATAGGATGCCCTTGGAAATATTGTTTCAGCTTCCGGCTGGCCATAAAAACACCATAGACTAGCTTCTGCCAATGCGGATATCTCTGCTTGGACTCAATAAGCACCTCGCTGATATAATAAACCGGCCGTTGAACCGGATATTCTTTTCCTGTCTCCTTGCGTTCTACCACAATGGCTACGCTCACTGCTCGAGCATTGGCTGCCACATATAACAACAGCGGTTCCTTGTCAACCGGAGCCGCAAGAACAGGCGGGTTGGCCAATTGCCGCTTTAAATCCTCAAAGGCTTCATCAGCAGCTGGACTCCAGACAAAATTATCCGTCTTCCTCAGCATCTGGTATAAGGGGATGGCCTTCTCTCCGAGGCGGCTGATAAACCGGCTCAACGCAGCAATCCGGCCCGCCAGGCGTTGAACATCGTTGATACACTTCGGTTTAGCCAAGGAAGTGATGGCTTTAATTTTCTCCGGATTAGCCTCGATTCCTCTGTTAGACACCAGGAACCCCAATAACTTGCCAGCCGGAACACCAAAAACGCACTTGGCCGGATTAAGCATCATCTTATAAATGCGCAAGTTGTCGAAGGTCTCCTTCAAATCTTCCACCAGTGTCTCCTTTTGTCTTGATTTCACCACAATGTCATCTACATAAGCATGCACATTGCGGCCAATCTGTGTATGCAAGCAATTCTGCACACACCGCTGATAAGTAGCCTGGGCACTCTTGAGCCCAAAAGGCATAGATACATAGCAGAAGGCTCCAAAGGGAGTTATAAACGCCGTCTTCTCCTGGTCCTTAACCGCCATTTTGATCTGATGATATCCAGAGTATGCGTCCAAAAAACTTAAACGCTCACATCCTGCCGTGGCATCAATAATCTGATCGATGCGGGGGAGAGCAAAAGGATCTGCTGGGCAAGCCTTGTTGAGATCTGTGTAATCCACACACATACGCCAGGTGCCGTTTTTCTTAAGGACCAGCACCGGATTAGCAAGCCACTCCGGATGAAACACCTCAATGATAAAACCAGCCGCCAGAAGCCTGGCTACTTCTTCCCCAATGGCCTTGCGCCTTTCTTCATTAAACCGGCGGAGAAACTGTTTCACCGGTTTATACTTAGGATCTACATTAAGTGTGTGCTCAGCGAGTTCCCTCGGTACACCTGGCATGTCAGATGGCTTCCATGCAAAGATGTCCCGGTTCTCACGGATGAACTCGATGAGCGCGCCTTCCTATTTGGGATCCAGGTTGGCACTGACAGTGAACTGCTTGGACGAATCGCCTGGCACAAAGTCAACAAGCTTGGTCTCAGCTGCCGATTTAAACTTCAGATCCGATTCATGCTCTGTAGTGGGTTTCTTCAAAGGGGTCATATCTGCCGGATCAACGTTGTCCTTATAAAATTTCAACTCCTCCGTGGCACAGACCGCCTCTGCATAAGCTGCATCTCCTTCCTCACATTCCAAAGTGACTCGGCGGCTTCCATGCACCGTTATCGTTCCTTTGTAACCCGGCATTTTGAGCTGCAAGTAGATATAACAAGGTCGTGCCATGAACTTAGCATAAGCTGGCCGTCCAAACAAGGCATGATATGGACTCCGGATTTTCACCACTTCAAAAGTTAGCTTTTCAGACCGGGAATCATGCTCATCTCCAAAGGCCACATCCAGGGCTATCTTACCAATAGGATAAGCAGATTTGCCTGGTACTACACCATGGAACACCGTATTGGACGGCCTGAGATCTTTATCTGTGAGACCCATGCGACGGAAAGTGTCATAATACAATATATTGATACTGCTTCCTCCATCCATAAGTACCTTAGTAAACTTATAGCCCCCAACCTGGGGATCTACCACCAAAGCCAGCTGACCCGGATTATCAACCCGGGGGGGATGGTCCTCTCTGCTCCATACGATAGGCTGCTCGGACCAGCGCAAATACCGCGGCAAAGCCGGTTCAACAGAGTTTACTGCCCGTTTGTGAAGCTTCCGATCCCGTTTGTCCAAACTGGTTGTGAAAACATGATACTGCCCGCCATTCAACTGCTTTGGTTGGCTCTGATAGCCTGACTGTTGCTGCTGCTGCTGGCCACCTTGATTACTCTGATTATTGAGATTGCCCTGGTTATGCCCTGAACCAGAAGCTCCGTCCTGACCCGACCCATGGAAACCGGATCCTGAACCACCACCTGACCCCTGGTCATATCAGAAAGCATCGGAATTTTTGAACTCCTGCATAATATAACAATCTTTCCAAAGATGATTCAATGGGGATTCCTTCGTTCCATGCTTGGGACAAGGCTGATTCAACAAGTAATTCAAACGGTTTGCACTAGCATTTGGACCCCGATTCGCCTTGCCTCTGCGCCGCGGGCCTCTGTCCTGCGCATTAGTGTTGGCTACGAAATCCGGATTACCATCAGCCTTGCGCTTGCCCCCGTTTCCATGACCCGCCGGTTTGAAATGCTGCTGCTTGGAGTTGCCGTTCTTCTTTCCCTTCCCTGCTTCATCATCATCTGCTTCAGGATCCTTGGTACTGTCTGAATCGGCATATTTTACCAAAGCGGCCATGAGGGTTCCCATATCATTGCAGAATCGCTTCATACGTCCCAGCTTAAATTTCAAAGGCTCAAACCGGCAGTTGCTTTCCAATGTTATGACCGCCGAGTCAGCATTGATCCGGTCTGAAGAGTGCAAAATCTCAGACACACGGCGTACCCAACGGGTTGTTGACTCCCCTTCTTCCTGAACGCAAGCCGCCAGGTCTACTATGGACTTGGGCTGCTTACATGTATCCTTGAAATTCTGGATAAACCGGGCCCGTAGCTGACCCCATGAACTGATAGAATTGGGCGGCAAGCTTTTCAACCAAGTACGCGCTGTGCCCTCCATCATCATGGTGAAGTACTTTGCACACGCGGCTTCATCAACATCTAGCATCTCCATGGCCATCTCATAACTCTCAACCCACGCTTCAGGGGATAGATCTGCAGTGTAATTTGGCACCTTGCGCGGGCCCTTAAAATCCTTAGGCAGACGCACATTGTGTAAAGCGGGGATTAAACAGGGCACTCCCAAAGCGGATGTGACTCCTGGTCCGGCGAAGGTGGTAGGGCGAACCGGTGTGTGTTGATCCGCATCATCCTGTGCTGCTAACTCAGCCTCTCTGCGTGCCCGGGCCCGATCCACCACCTCCTGAGCATCACGAACGCCGCCTATCTGGTGATTGCCTCGGGCCGCTTCACGGTCCTGCGCGTTACTTGATAGGGCCGGTTCATCCATGCGCCTGCTGTAGCTCCGGTTTGGACGGGGCGTAGAGTGAATCCGATCGCGGCTGTATGAATACGCTTCCTGCTGGATCAGTGCAGTCCGGAGAAGCTCCTTGACCCGGCGTGTCTCAACTGCTTGTGGGGAATCTCCTTCGACTGGGATCGCCTCCAATCGTGCCGCAGCCGCAACAAGGTTGTCCATAGGGTTGGAGTAATGGCCCGGGGGCGTCTGTACCGGCGGAGGAATCACCGTGTTCTGCTGCGGGGGCTCCATCAGGCGCGTGGACCGTCGCTCCCGCTCCTAGTGCCTCAATCCGGTTTACCTCCCTGTGCTGGGGTGGGTTACTGGGTCCGGCTCCGGGGGTCTGAAAGAGGTTTCTAGGGTCAAATCCTGATGGCAGGCGCGATCTGTACTTCCGCCTTAACACCTCCTGCGACGCGCTCTGGTCGAGCATGAGTTTGTAAGCTTGTGCATCTAAAGCGGCCCGCTCTGCAGCCATACGCTCCTTCTCTGCCGTTAGATCCGCTTTGGCTTGCGTGATCTGCTCTTTCACCTTCGCAATTTCTGTGTTATGAGCCTCCTGATCTGCTGGATTGTCCTCCGCCATGAGCGCTGCTAGTGCATCAAACAGATCTGACAGAACTTGAACCGGCGGTCGCACCGGGCCTCCTGTCCCTGCTGCCGCTGCTGAACCGGAAAGCATTGCTGCTGCGGTTGAAGAGAGGTTTGCTGCTTGCGTACCGGCCATGAACACTCCAACCCGGTTTAGCTGGCTTGGGGGGTCCGGAATACTGTCACCGTCAGAACAGCCCCTGATCATATCATCCTGCAACTGGTACAATGACTCGGTCTCTCCTGCTGAAGATTCATCGCCGGAGTAAACGACGGTCTCGCTACCGTGCTCTGAACCGGCATCATACTCCCCTCCATGGGTGACTCCAACGAAGACATGCTTCACGGCCGGTTTAGCCCGGGCTGGTCGCGCGCGCTGAGCCGTCTCGACGAGGTTGGTGCAGATGTCCGGCTCAGGTCCAGGCCCTCCGATCTTGCCGATGAAAACGTGTATGCCGCCGAAGGGGACCCGGTGTCCATACTCGATTGAATCGGCCTCGGGACCCCATCCAGCATCGTCGATGTAGATCCGGCCGCGACGACTCTTGGTCATCCGGCCCACGACGTAGCCTTCGAGTCCTTTGAGCTTGCCCTCCAAGATCGTCAAACCATCGTGCGATAGCCCCACGGTGGGCGCCAACTGTCGTGGATTTATCACGGTAGATGTCCTAGCGCAAGGACTTAGTCGTGGAGCCATCGCTACGGGTTTACTTGTAGGGGTTAAAGCGGACGCAAAGACACAAGGGTTTATACTAGTTCGGCCCCTTCGATGAAGGTAAAAGCCTACGTCTAGTTGTGATGGAATTGATGTAGTCTCGATGGCTAGGGAGCAAACAAGCTTCGCCTAGGCTCGAGTTGTGGTTGTCTGTCCTTGAACCGCCGCCGGGTCGTCCCCTTATATACACGAGTGACGCCCGTCGGTTTGCAGAGTCCCAACCGGTTCATACTCGTATCCCGGTTGGTATCTCTCTATTCCTAACTTACAATACAAGTCATACATCAGGCCGGTTTACGGCTACAAGTTCTAAACCAACTACAGGCCTTGGGCCTTTCCATGATTACACTACTAGCAGAGCTAACCCGGCCCAAGCTTGGCCGGTTTACACCTAGTGGTAATATCCCCAACAGGTGTCCCAACTTAGCCCATGATAAGCTCTCGCGATCAACGAAGGATATACCTTCTCCCAGGAAGACCCGATCAGTCTCGGAATCCCGGTTTACAAGACATTTCGACAATGGTAAAACAAGACCAACAAAGCCGCCCGATGCGCCGACAATCCCGATAGGAGCTGCACATATCTCGTTCTCAGGGCAACACCGGATAAGTCAAGCTACGAGTAAAACCAGACTTCGAGTTTCCCCGAGGTGGCCCCGCAGGCTGCTCAGTTCGGGCCAACACTTAGACAAGCACTGGCTCGGGGGGGCTATAATAAAGATGACCCTTGGGTTAATTACTCCCAAGGGAAAAGTAGGTGGTGGTGAGGCAAATGGTAAAACCAAGGTTGGGCCTTGCTGGAGGAGTTTTATTCAAAGCGAACTGTCAGGGGGGTCCCATAAATCACCCGACCGCGTTAGGAACGCAAAATCCGGGAACATAACACCGGTATGGCAGAAACTAGGGCGGCAAGAGTGGAACAAAACACCAGGCATAAGGCCGAGCCTTCCACCCTTTACCAAGTATATAGATGCATTAATAATATAAGAGATATTGTGATATCCCAACCAAAATCCTGTCCACCATGGAGAAATCTTCAACTTCACCTGCAACTAGCAACGCTATAAGAGGGGCTGAGCAAAGCGGTAACATAGCCAAACAACGGTTTGCTAGGAAGGGTGTCAAAGGTTAGAAGTTCATGGCAATTTGGGAGGCTTGAAGAGCAAATGATAGGTAACGCAGCAAAGCGATAGAACGAAGCAACTAGCATAGCAATGATAGTAGTGAGATCCAGGGTAGCGGTCATCTTGCCTGAAATCCCGCAAGGAAGAAGAACGAGTCCATGAAGAAGATGAAGCCACGAAGACGAACCACACGTAGACGAACGAATCCTCACGATCGCAACGAAACGGGAACTATCGAGAAGAAGCACACAACATGGTAAACACACCACACATAGACAAGACATGATGCACAGCAAGCATGATGCATGAGAAAGCTAGATGAGACTACTCATGGCAAGAGATGATGCAAACAAGAACAACACATCAAAGCTAGTTTAAATGAGGCCGGAAACAACATATAACAATTTCGGTAAGTCCTCATATGCATTTTTGGAAATTGGTCCAGATCTGAATAAACCTTATGTTCAAGTTGTTAAACAATAAGTTAAGATGCACCAAGATGATCTACACAAGATTCTAGTCAAGTTACATATAAAGTTCATTAGATTCGGAGCTACGGCCTAGAAGATATGAGCAAAACAAGTTAAACATGGCATTGATGCAAAATGCATACAAACATCAAGCAAACACCTCAAAACAAGGATGCAACATGATAATATGAAACTACATGCAAAAACAAGCAAGTTTCATATAGAGCACACTCAAAACGGAGCAACGGTTCAATACACACACACTATACAAGTTATAGCAACAATCTGTCCATAACAGCAACTAGGCATCTTGCAAGCATCAAAACAACAAGCTACAGCATCCCAACATAATAACAAAAGGCATGGGCATGAATTACCGGTAAAGCATAACAAAACATGAACACTGAGCTATCTACAGAAACAACTAGAACATGCTCAAAAACACATGGAAAGATTGCATATAATAACAGTTTCAGACTTTAGCAGAAATAACATCAGGTTGCAATGTTTAGAGCTATCAAACAACATGTTACAAGAACTTATCATGGCAAACAAAGGCATGGCATGAATCTACTAATTGCATAGAACAAAAGACCCTTACTTATCATCAGCCAAAAAGGCACAGAAAATATGATGGCACCCATGTAAACATGGCAAGTTATATTACAAATTCAAACATGGCAGGAACAACAATAAGTAGGCATGTTGGTGAGCTTGTACCACTCACCACAGAGCAATACATGGCATGGCAAGGCAATCAATAGTAAAAAGGCATGTTTGTGAAGCTAAGCATGGCAAGAACAAGTTCATAGGGTGCATGGGTCACTAGAAAAGCATATGGCCAAAACTGAACTTCATGTTAACAGGTTGACAGCAACATTATTTAGCAACTTTGGAGCAAGATTACAACAAGCTACAGTAGTCTATAAGTGCAACCAGGGGCATGAATGGATAGAGCATAACATGTATAAGAAAACATCCTTAGTGAACATCTCCCGAATAATGCACGAAATGACTTGTAGCAGCAAGTTTACATAGCAACAAAATATAACAGAATCTGTCAGGAAAACAGCAACAGCAAGTGCCCTACTTAACAAGCTCGATGCACTCAGTACACAACTCACAAAGATATATGGATGGCACCACTGGAAATATGGCATGGCATAGATCAAAACACATGTAGACATCAACCTCATAGGATGCACACATCAATCATGGCAAAAATGACAAATGAGCAAGTTATAACAGTTTCAGCAGATTAACATCAACATGCACTCTTCCAACAGCATTTCGGGCATCAAGATGAGCTCAAATGAAAATGATGCAATGGAATGAAATAAAGTACTCGTTGAGACGAACAATTTGACATATTACACGCACGAAATGAAGCTACGGATGCAGAGATACAATGCGATGAACATGGCATGATAATGTATGAATATTCGGGACTTAGTGGAATAAACGGGTCAACCTCGGGCACGGAAATCGAGCATGGCCGGAGAGCTCGCCGGAGTAGACGGGGAAGACGCCGGGGAGGGCCGGAGATGGCGGATCCGGGCCGGATCTCGCCGGATCCGGCCGGATCTGGGCGCTGGGAGGCGGAGGAGGACGCGGCGCGGGGCCGGCGGGCGACGGCGCAGGCGGCGGCCGGCGAGATGTGGGGCCGGCGGGCGACGGGCGCGGGCGGCGGCCGGCGAGGCGCCAGCGGGCGGAGCCGCGGGCGACGCAGGCGGCGGGGTCGGGCGCGGCTCCGGTCGGGGCGGCCGGGGCACCGGGCGCAGGGCGCGGCACCGGTCGGGGGCGGAGTGGCGCCGGCCGACGGATGCGGCTCCGGCAATGGCGGCGGAGGCGGCGGTGCCGGCGGGCGGCGAGGAGGCGCCGGAGAGGCGCGGGGCGCAGGCCGGCGGCGACGGCGTGCGGGCCCGCACCGGCGGGCCGCGGCGGTGGCGGGTGGCGGAGCGCCACGTGGCGGCTCCGGATTGGCGCGGCGGCGGGGCGGACATGTCCGTCAGCGGGCGGACGCGTCCGGTGGCGGCGGGGGACGATTTGATCTAGGGTTTGGACTGCGCGAAAATCCGGAGGAGTAGGTTTTTATATAGGTAGAGGGAGCTAGGAGAGTCCAAATGAGGAGCGGTTTTCGGCCACGCGATCGTGATCGAACGACCGAGAGCATGGAGGGGAGTTTGCTGGGTTTTGGGCCACTTTGGAAGGGGTGTTGGGCTGCAAACAAAAGAGACTTTGCGGTTACCCGGTTAACCGTTGGAGTATCAAACGACCTCCAGATGGCACGAAACTTGACAGGCGGTCTACCGGTGCTACACCAAGGCCACTTGGCAAGCCTCGTTCCATTCCGAGAATGTTTAACACCCGCACAAGAGAAGAGGCAAAAAGGGGACGCCGGGGGACATAGGAGTGCCGGATTGCAAAACGGACAACGGGGAAAATGCTCGGATGCATGAGACGAACACGAATGCGAAATGAAATGCACATGACGACATGATATGAAATGCAGATGATGACATGGCAAAGTGCAACACGCAAGCAAATGACCTGGCAACGACGGCGAATAACTGGCAGACACCTGGCGCATCGAATCCGGGGCGTTACAACACTCCACTAACAAGAGATCTCGTCCCGAGATCTTAGGACCGAGACGGAGGGAAAAAAAGGATGAGGTGAAACAGAAACTCAAGAGAAGAAGCAAAGAATCGATAGCACTCGCGAAGAAGAGAGGAACGACGAGAATGAAGAGAATCGAAAGCTCACGGAATCAGATGGACTATGAGACCACTACGGTTAGAACAAGATAAGAAACGAATAAGACTGAAAGGATTTAGGTAGCACTCCGGCTGAAACATGGAGGGATTAGAACACGAGCTTGAGAGGATGGAATGATACTTGATGAACTCTTGAAGAATGAATTAAATCATGAAGATCCACCATGAAGAACTCCTAGTAAAATAAAGGATGATGAGATAGAATGAAGGATGAAAGAATAAGATTAAGCCTTGCGATGATTTAGATGGAGGTTCCAACGAGATGGTCGAGGGAATTTGAACTCCGGAAAAGAAAAGATGAAAACACTTGGAACTAGAATTTATTCACCAAGAACAAACTCCGAAAGAAGGGATTAATCACTTGGATGAAATAAGAATAAGATTTATTGTATGCTTATCCTTCATCAAATTAAATTGATGATAAGCAATGGATTTAGCATACTACTTATTATTCTTGAAAAAGGATTGAGAAGTGACATATCGCAAACTTGAGAAGGTCTTCATGAACCACCGGTAGGATTGCAAAGAATGAATGAATTAAAATGATAATGAAGGAAAAAGAATCTTGAACGAACCACCGTTAGAATTCGGAAATGACTGATGAAAGAGAATGAATCAGCGGGAAGAATTAGAAGAACAAATATGCTAGAGGGGATTTAGATGCAAAAGAACGAAGAGATCGTGAACTGATTGAAGAATACTTGAACGAAACACCGGAAGAATATTGAGACGAACGAAAGGGCAGGGATATAGAATGATTGGAGAACGAATCTGAAAACTTAGAACGAAGAAATCTTCCAAAAAATGGCCTCCGGATGATCGAGAGAGAAAGCAACTCCTGAAATGCTCCGGATGGATGAAAAGAATTTGCATGACTTGAAACAATTTGATAGGATAACATCGAGCTAGCACCGCGAATCTCCGGGGAACAGACAAGATTTAACATAAATCTTCTTCTTTGGTCTTCAAATGATGACGAGAAACACCACCAAAATTGTTGAGGTACTCCGGGAGAAATAAAAGCGAAAAGGTTGAGCCAACAATGAAAAGAATTTGAAAGCGATCTTGGAGAAGGCATGTGACTGATGAAATTCATGCTTACGTCACCCTTGAAAAGAATTGAGAATAAATCCGGGGAATTAGAAGAGTCAGGTAAGATCCTGGGAAAAGACCTGTGGGTTATGGGCCCACTGAAGAGAAAAACACCGTAGAAAAGGATTGTTGAACAGATAGATGATGCACCGGAACAATGAAATCTTTGAATGAGGTGACAACCTCGAATTAATTGGAACATAGACGAATCTCCTGAGATGTCTTGAACACTCTAGAAGGATAAACTAGCGAGAGGCGAACGAGCAGGGAAACACTTGATCCAAGGAAAAGAATGTAATCACCCGGAAAAAAAAACTTGAATTGAATCCACCGGAGAAGAAAAAAGAGCTGAAGAATGTTGAACGAGACGAGAATTCACCGGTTGAAACAATTGAGGGAAGACTGAAGAGGATCCGCACGAATGAAATTGATGGTCGAAAGAGACTCAGGCTCAGAGGGTGGGAGGGCGGGAAAAAACAAAGGCAACTTGGAAGGGGGAATCGACGAATAACTTCAAGAGAAAACACCGGTTGAAATCATTGAGGAAAGAAAGCAAAGACTTTGCACGAGTAGGATGGATACTCGATTACGGACTCTGGTTCCGAGGAGAAGAAGGGAGGGCGGGTGGGAAAAGAAGACAATTGAGGATTGGACTTGGCAAAGAAGAAGAGGTTCGAGTCAACTTGATGAGAGATGCACCGGATGAAAAGAGCTGAGAACCAACGATCGGAAAAAACCAACTACGTGAACCTAAAGAAAAATTTGAAGGGAAGAGGAGTAGTTCAAAACACCTACGTCAAGATTCCTCACCAGAGCGACAAAGGGGCTGAGGAGTAAAAAGAATTCCTACTTTCCGATATAACTAGACTCCGAAAACAGTTTTCTTCTAGACTCAACAACGGCCAAACTACACGATCAGTCAAGGGGCTCCTAGGGTCGGTCGAGGCTCTGATTACCAACTTGTCAGGCCCAATATGCGACCCTATCCAAAAGGAACTCGAAGGTCCCACCAAGGATAGACCCGCATATTGGAACGCTTTTGCAAGGTGGATATCATTACATCAACATTACATAATAGATGGGGATACATACAAGAGGCATACAATGCCACACGAATACAACATCACATCATACAAGAGCAACATCCGACTACGGATGAAACACAAACAGAAACTCAAACAATATCCACCCTGCTAGCCCAGGCTGCCGACCTGGAACCTATCCCCTGATCGAAGAAGCAGAAGAAGAACTCAACACAAGCAAGCATCGCTCTCGCGTCAAGATCATCGCATAACCTGCACCTGCAACTGTTGTTGTAGTAATCCGTGAGCCACGAGGACTCATCAATCCCATTACCATGGGTATCAAGACTAGCAAAGCTTAATGGGAAAGGAAGGGGTAAAGTGGTGAGGTTGCAGCAGCGACTAAGCAAGTATGGTGGCTAACATACGCAAATGAGAGCGAGAAGAGAAACAAGCGAAACGGTCGTCAACTAGTAATGATCAAGAGGTGATCCTGAACTCCTACTTACGTCAAACGTAACCCAAAGACCGTGTTCACTTCCCGGACTCCGCCGAGAAGAGACCATCACGGCTACACACGCGGTTGATGCGTTTTAATTCGGATCTGGTGTCAAGTTATCTACAACCGGACATTAACAAATTCCCGTCTGCCACATAACCGCGGGCACGGCTCTCGAAAGTTTATACCCTGCAGGGGTGTCCCAACTTAGCCCATGATAAGCTCTCGCGATCAACGAAGGATATACCTTCTCCCAGGAAGACCCGATCAGTCTCGGAATCCCGGTTTACAAGACATTTCGACAATGGTAAAACAAGACCAACAAAGCCGCCCGATGCACCGACAATCCCGATAGGAGCTGCACATATCTCGTTCTCCGGGCAACACCGGATAAGTCAAGCTACGAGTAAAACCAGACTTCGAGTTTCCCCGAGGTGGCCCCGCAGGCTGCTCAGTTCGGACCAACACTTAGACAAGCACTAGCTCGGGGGGGCTATAATAAAGATGACCCTTGGGTTAATTACTCCCAAGGGAAAAGTAGGTGGTGGCGAGGCAAATGGTAAAACCAAGGTTGGGCCTTGCTGGAGGAGTTTTATTCAAAGTGAACTGTCAGGGGGGTCCCATAAATCACCCGACCGCGTTAGGAACGCAAAATCCGGGAACATAACACCGGTATGGCGGAAACTAGGGCGGCAAGAGTGGAACAAAACACCAGGCATAAGGCCGAGCCTTCCACCCTTTACCAAGTATATAGATGCATTAATAATATAAGAGATATTGTGATATCCCAACCAAAATCCTGTCCACCATGGAGAAATCTTCAACTTCACCTGCAACTAGCAACGCTATAAGAGGGGCTGAGCAAAGCGGTAACATAGCCAAACAACGGTTTGCTAGGAAGGGTGTCAAAGGTTAGAGGTTCATGGCAATTTGGGAGGCTTGAAGAGCAAATGATAGGTAACGCAGCAAAGCGATAGAACGAAGCAACTAGCATAGCAATGATAGTAGTGAGATCCAGGGTAGCGGTCATCTTGCCTGAAATCCCACAAGGAAGAAGAACGAGTCCATGAAGAAGATGAAGCCACGAAGACGAACCACACGTAGACGAACGAATGCTCACGATCGCAACGAAACGGGAACTATCGAGAAGAAGCACACAACATGGTAAACACACCACACATAGACAAGACATGATGCACAGCAAGCATGATGCATGAGAAATCTAGATGAGACTACTCATGGCAAGAGATGATGCAAACAAGAACAACACATCAAAGCTAGTTTAATTGAGGCCGGAAACAACATATAACAATTCCGGTAAGTCCTCATATGCATATTTCGAAATTGGTCCAGATCTGAATAAACCTTATGTTCAAGTTGTTAAACAACAAGTTAAGATGCACCAAGATGATCTACACGAGATTCTAGTCAAGTTACATATAAAGTTCATTAGATTCGGAGCTACGGCCTAGAAGATATGAGCAAAACAAGTTAAACATGGCATTGATGCAAAATGCATACAAACATCAAGCAAACACCTCAAAACAAGGATGCAACATGATAATATGAAACTACATGCAAAAACAAGCAAGTTTCATATAGAGCACACTCAAAACGGAGCAACGGTTCAATACACACACACTATACAAGTTATAGCAACAATCTGTTCATAACAGCAACTAGGCATCTTGCAAGCATCAAAACAACAAGCTACAGCATCCCAACATAATAACAAAAGGCATGGGCATAAAGTACTGGTAAAGCATAACAAAACATGAACACTGAGCTATCTACAGAAACAACTAGAACATGCTCAAAAACACATGGAAAGATTGCATATAATAACAGTTTCAGACTTTAGCAGAAATAACATCAGGTTGCAATGTTTAGAGCTATCAAAAAACATGTTAGAAGAACTTATCATGGCAAACAAAGGCATGGCATGAATCTACTAATTGCATAGAACAAAAGACCCTTACTTATCATCAGCCAAAAAGGCACAGAAAATATGATGGCACCCATGTAAACATGGCAAGTTATATTACAGATTCAAACATGGCAGGAACAACAATAAGTAGGCATGTTGGTGAGCTTGTACCACTCACCACAGAGCAATACATGGCAAGGCAAGGCAATCAACAGTAAGAAGGCATGTTTGTGAAGCTAAGCATGGCAAGAACAAGTTCATAGGGTGCATGGATCACTAGAAAAACATATGGCCAAAACTGAACTTCATGTTAACAGGTTGACAGCAACATTATTTAGCAACTTTGGAGCAAGATTACAACAAGCTACATTAGTCTATAAATGCAACCAGGGGCATGAATGGATAGAGCATAACATGTATAACAAAACATCCTTAGTGAACATCTCCCGAATAATGCACGAAATGACTTGTAGCAGCAGGTTTACATAGCAACAAAATATAACAGAATCTGTCAGGAAAACAGCAACAGCAAGTGCCCTACTTAACAAGCTCGATGCACTCAGTACACAACTCACAAAGATATATGGATGGCACCACTGGAAATATGGCATGGCATAGATCAAAACACATGTAGACATCAACCTCATAGGATGCACACATCAATCATGGCAAAAATGACAAATGAGCAAGTTATAACAGTTTCAGCAGACTAACATCAACATGCACTCTTCCAACAGCATTTCGGGCATCAAGATGAGCTCAAATGAAAATGATGCAATGGAATGAAATAAAGTACTCGTTGAGACGAACAATTTGACATATTACACGCACGAAATGAAGCTACGGATGCAGAGATACAATGCGATGAACATGGCATGATAATGTATGAATATTCGGGACTTGGTGGAATAAACGGGTCAACCTCGGGCACGGAGGATGGCCGCAGAGCTCGCTGGAGTAGACGGGGAAGACGCCGGGGAGGGCCGGAGATGGCGGATCCGGGCCGGATCTCGCCGGATCCGGCCGGATCTGGGCGCTGGGAGGCGGAGGAGGATGCGGCGCGGGGCCGGCGGGCGACGGCGCAGGCGGCGGCCGGCGAGGCGCGGGGTCGGCGGCCGGCGAGGCGCCGGCGGGCGGAGCCGCGGGTGACGCAGGCTGCGGGGTCGGGCGCGGCTCCGGTCGGGGCGGCCGGGGCACCGGGCGCAGGGCGCGGCACCGGTCGGGGGCGGAGTGGCGCTGGCCAGCGGAGGCGGCTCCGGCGATGGCGGCGGAGGCGGCGGTGCCGGCGGGCGGCGAGGAGGCGCCGGCGAGGCGCGGGGCGCGGGCCGGCGGCGACGGCGCGCGGGCCCGCGACGGGCTCGGGCGGGCCGCGGCGGTGGCGGGTGGCGAAGCGCCACGTGGCGGCTCCGGATTGGCGCGGCGGCGGGGCGGACATGTCCGTCAGGGGGCGCACGCGTCCGGTGGCGGCGGGACGATTTGATCTAGGGTTTGGACTGCGCGAAACTCCGGAGGGGTAGGTTTTTATATAGGTAGAGGGAGCTAGGAGAGTCCAAATGAGGAGCGGTTTTCGGCCACGCGATCGTGATCGAACGACCGAGAGCATGGAGGGGAGTTTGCTGGGTTTTGGGACACTTTGGAAGGGGTGTTGGGCTGCAAACAAAAGAGACTTTGCGGTTACCCGGTTAACCGTTGGAGTATCAAACGACCTCCAGATGGCACGAAACTTGACAAGCGGTCTAACGGTGCTACACCAAGGCCACTTGGCAAGCCTCGTTCCATTCCGAGAATGTTTAACACCCGCACAAGAGAAGAGGCAAAAAGGGGACGCCGGGGGACATAGGAGTGCCGGATTGCAAAACGGACAACGGGGAAAATGCTCGGATGCATGAGACGAACACGAATGCGAAATGAAATGCACATGACGACATGATATGAAAAGCAGATGATGACATGGCAATGTGCAACACGCAAGCAAATGACATGGAAACGACGGCGAATAACTGGAAGACACCTGGCGCATCGAATCTGGGGCGTTACAACACTCCACTAACAAGAGATCTCGTCTTGAGATCTTAGGACCGAGACGGAGGGGAAAAAGGATGAGGTGAAACAGAAACTCAAGAGAAGAAGCAAAGAATCGATAGCACTCGCGAAGAAGAGAGGAACGACGAGAATGACGAGAATCGAAAGCTCACGGAATCAGATGGACTATGAGACCACTACGGTTAGAACAAGATAAGAAACGAATAAGACTGAAAGGATTTAGGTAGCACTCCGGCTGAAACATGGAGGGATTAGAACACGAGCTTGAGAGGATGGAATGATACTTGATGAACTCTTGAAGAATGAATTAAATCATGAAGATCCACCATGAAGAACTCCTGGTAAAATAAAGGATGATGAGATAGAATGAAGGATGAAAGAATAAGATTAAGCCTTGCGATGATTTAGATGGAGGTTCCGACGAGATGGTCGAGGGAATTTGAACTCCGGAAAAGAAAAGATGAAAACACTTGGAACTAGAATTTATTCACCAAGAACAAACTCCGAAAGAAGGGATTAATCACTTGGATGAAATAAGAATAAGATTTATTGTATGCTTATCCTTCATCAAATTAAATTGATGATAAGCAATGGATTTAGCATACTACTTATTATTCTTGAAAAAGGATTGAGAAGTGGCATATCGCAAACTTGAGAAGGTCTTCATGAACCACCGGTAGGATTGCAAAGAATGAATGAATTAAAATGATAATGAAGGAAAAAGAATCTTGAACGAACCACCGTTAGAATTCGGAAATGACTGATGAAAGAGAATGAATCAGCGGGAAGAATTAGAAGAACAAATATGCTAGAGGGGATTTAGATGCAAAAGAACGAAGAGATCGCGAACTGATTGAAGAATACTTGAATGAAACACTGGAAGAATATTGAGACGAATGAGAGGGCACGGATATAGAATGATTGGAGAACGAATCTGAAAACTTAGAACGAAGAAATCTTCCAAAAAAAATGGCCTCCGGATGATCGAGAGAGAAAGCAACTCCTGAAATGCTCCGGATGGATGAAAAGAATTTGCATGACTTGAAACAATTTGATAGGATAACATCGAGCTAGCACCGCGAATCTCTAGGGAACGGACAAGATTTAACAGAAATCTTCTTCTTTGGTCTTCAAATGATGACGAGAAACACCACCAAAATTGTTGAGGTACTCCGGGAGAAATAAAAGCGAAAAGGTTGAGCCAACAATGAAAAGAATTTGAAAGCGATCTTGGAGAAGGCATGTGACTGATGAAATTCATGCTTACGTCACCCTTGAAAAGAATTGAGAATAACTCCGGGGAATTAGAAGAGTCAGGTAAGATCCTGGGAAAAGACCTGTGGGTTATGGGCCCACTGAAGAGAAAAACACCATAGAAAAGGATTGTTGAACAGATAGATGATGCACCGGAACAATGAAATCTTTGAATGAGGTGACAACCTCGAATTAATTGGAACATAGACGAATCTCCTGAGATGTCTTGAACATTCTGGAAGGATAAACTAGCGAGAGGCGAACGAGTAGGGAAACACTTGATCCAAGGAAAAGAATGTAATCACCCGGAAAAAAAAACTTGAATTGAATCCACCGGAGAAGAAAAAAGAGCTGAAGAATGTTGAACGAGACGAGAATTCACCGGTTGAAACAATTGAGGGAAGACTGAAGAGGATCCGCACGAATGAAATTGATGGTCGAAAGAGACTCAGGCTCAGAGGGTGGGAGGGCGGGAAAAAACAAAGGCAACTTGGAAGGGGGAACCGACGAATAACTTCAAGAGAAAACACCGGTTGAAATCATTGAGGAAAGAAAGCAAAGACTTTGCACGAGTAGGATGGATACTCGATTACGGACTCCGGTTCCGAGGAGAAGAAGGGAGGGCGGGTGGGAAAAGAAGACAACTGAGGATTGGACTTGGCAAAGAAGAAGAGGTTCGAGTCAACTTGACGAGAGATGCACCGGATGAAAAGTGCTGAGAACCAACGATCGGAAAAAACCCAACTACGTGAACCTAAAGAAAAATTTGAAGGGAAGAGGAGTAGTTCAAAACACGTACGTCAAGATTCCTCACGAGAGCGACAAAGGGGCTGAGGAGTAAAAAGAATTCCTACTTTCCGATATAACTAGACTCCGAAAACAGTTTTCTTCTAGACTCAACAACGGCCAAACTACACGATCAATCAAGGGGCTCCTAGGGTCGGTCGAGGCTCTGATTACCAACTTGTCAGGCCCAATATGCGACCCTATCCAAAAGGAACCCGAAGGTCCCACCAAGGATAGACCCGCATATTGGAACGCTTTTGCAAGGTGGATATCATTACATCAAAATTACATAATAGATGGGGATACATACAAGAGGCATATAATGCCACACGAATACAACATCACATCATACAAGAGTAACATCCGACTACGGATGAAACACAAACAGAAACTCAAACAATATCCACCCTGCTAGCCCAGGCTGCCGACCTGGAACCTATCCCCTGATCAAAGAAGCAGAAGAAGAACTCAACACAAGCAAGCATCGCTCTCGTGTCAAGATCATCGCATAACCTGCACCTGCAACTGTTGTTGTAGTAATCTATGAGCCACGAGGACTCAGCAATCCCATTACCATGGGTATCAAGACTAGCAAAGCTTAATGGGAAAGGAAGGGGTAAAGTGGTGAGGTTGCAGCAGCGACTAAGCAAGTATGGTGGCTAACATACGCAAATGAGAGCGAGAAGAGAAACAAGCGAAACGGTCGTCAACTAGTAATGATCAAGAGGTGATCCTGAACTCCTACTTACGTCAAACGTAACCCAAAGACCGTGTTCACTTCCCGGACTCCGCTGAGAAGAGACCATCACGGCTACACACGCGGTTGATGCGTTTTAATTCGGATCTGGTGTCAAGTTATCTACAATCGGACATTAACAAATTCCCATCTGCCACATAACTGCGGGCACGGCTCTCGAAAGTTTATACCCTGCAGGGGTGTCCCAACTTAGCCCATGATAAGCTCTCGCGATCAACGAAGGATATACCTTCTCCCAGGAAGACCCGATCAGTCTCGGAATCCTGGTTTACAAGACATTTCGACAATGGTAAAACAAGACCAGCAAAGCCGCCCGATGCGCCGACAATCCCGATAGGAGCTGCACATATCTCGTTCTCAGGGCAACACCGGATAAGTCAAGCTACGAGTAAAACCAGACTTCGAGTTTCCCCGAGGTGGCCCCGCAGGCTGCTCAGTTCGGACCAACACTTAGACAAGCACTGGCTCGGGGGGGCCATAATAAAGATGACCCTTGGGTTAATTACTCCCAAGGGAAAAGTAGGTGGTGGTGAGGCAAATGGTAAAACCAAGGTTGGGCCTTGCTGGAGGAGTTTTATTCAAAGCGAACTGTCAGGGGGGTCCCATAAATCACCCGACCGCGTTAGGAACGCAAAATCCGGGAACATAACACCGGTATGACGGAAACTAGGGCGGCAAGAGTGGAACAAAACACCAGGCATAAGGCCGAGCCTTCCACCCTTTACCAAGTATATAGATGCATTAATAATATAAGAGATATTGTGATATCCCAACCAAAATCCTGTCCACCATGGAGAAATCTTCAACTTCACCTGCAACTAGCAACGCTATAAGAGGGGCTGAGCAAAGCGGCAACATAGCCAAACAACGGTTTGCTAGGAAGGGTGTCAAAGGTTAGAGGTTCATGGCAATTTGGGAGGCTTGAAGAGCAAATGATAGGTAACGCAGCAAAGCGATAGAACGAAGCAACTAGCATAGCAATGATAGTAGTGAGATCCAGGGTAGCGGTCATCTTGCCTGAAATCCCACAAGGAAGAAGAACGAGTCCATAAAGAAGATGAAGCCACGAAGACGAACCACACTAGACGAACGAATCCTCACGATCGCAACGAAACGAGAACTATCGAGAAGAAGCACACAACATGGTAAATACACCACACATAGACAAGACATGATGCACAACAAGCATGATGCATGAGAAAGCTAGATGAGACTACTCATGGCAAGAGATGATGCAAACAAGAACAACACATCAAAGCAAGTTTAAATGAGGCCGCAAACAACATATAACAATTCCGGTAAGTCCTCATATGCATATTTCGAAATTGGTCCAGATCTGAATAAACCTTATGTTCAAGTTGTTAAACAGCAAGTTAAGATGCACCAAGATGATCTACACGAGATTCTAGTCAAGTTACATATAAAGTTCATTAGATTCGGAGCTACGGCCTAGAAGATATGAGCAAAACAAGTTAAACATGGCATTGATGCAAAATGCATACAAACATCAAGCAAACACCTCAAAACAAGGATGCAACATGATAATCTGAAACTACATGCAAAAACAAGCAAGTTTCATATAGAGCACACTCAAAACGGAGCAACGGTTCAATACACACACACTATACAAGTTATAGCAACAATCTGTCCATAATAGCAACTAGGCATCTTGCAAGCATCAAAACAACAAGCTACAGCATCCCAACATAATAACAAAAGGCATGGGCATGAAGTACTAGTAAAGCATAACAAAACATGAACACTGAGCTATCTACAGAAACAACTAGAACATGCTCAAAAACACGTGGAAAGATTGCATATAATAACAGTTTCAGACTTTAGCAGAAATAACATCAGGTTGCAATGTTTAGAGCTATCAAAAAACATGTTACAAGAACTTATCATGGAAAACAAAGTCATGGCATGAATCTACTAATTGCATAGAACAAAAGACCCTTACTGATCATGAGCCAAAAAGGCACAGAAAATATGATGGCACCCATGTAAACATGGCAATTTATATTACAGATTCAAACATGGCAGGAACAACAATAAGTAGGCATGTTGGTGAGCTTGTACCACTCACCACAGAGCAATACATGGCATGGCAAGGCAATCAAAAGTAAGAAGGCATGTTTGTGAAGCTAAGCATGGCAAGAACAACTTCATAGGGTGCATGGATCACTAGAAAAGCATATGGCCAAAACTGAATTTCATGTTAACAGGTTTACAGCAACATTATTTAGCAACTTTGGAGCAAGATTACAACAAGCTAAAGTAGTCTATAAATGCAACCAGGGGCATGAATGGATAGAGCATAACATGTATAACAAAACATCCTTAGTGGACATCTCCCGAATAATGCACGAAATGACTTGTAGCAGCAGGTTTACATAGCAACAAAATATAACAGAATCTGTCAGGAAAATAGCAACAACAAGTGCCCTACTTAACAAGCTCGATGCACTCAGTACACAACTCACAAAAATATATGGATGGCACCACTAGAAAGATGGCATGGCATAGATCAAAACACATGTAGACATCAACCTCATAGGATGCACACATCAATCATGGCAAAAATGACAAATGAGCAAGTTATAACAGTTTCAGCAGATTAACATCAACATGCACTCTTCCAACAGCATTTCGGGCATCAAGATGAGCTCAAATGAAAATGATGCAATGGAATGAAATAAAGTACTCGTTGAGACAAACAATTTGACATATTACACGCACGAAACGGAGCTACGGATGCAGAGATACAATGCGATGAACATGGCATGATAATGTATTAATATTCGGGACTTAGTGGAATAAACGGGTCAACCTCGGGCACGGAAATCGAGGATGGTCGGAGAGCTCGCCGGAGTAGACGGGGAAGACGCCGGGGAGGGCCGGAGATGGCGGATCCGGACGGGATGTCGCCGGATCCGGCCGGATCTGGGCGCTGGGAGGCGGAGGAGGACGCGGCGCGGGGCCGGTGGGCGACGTAGCAGGCGGTGGCCGGCGGGCGACGGGCGCGGGCGGCGGCCGGCGAGGCGCCGGCGGGCGGAGTCGCGGGCGACGCAGGCGGCGGGGTCGGTCGGGGCGGCCGGGGCACCGGGCGCAGGGCGCGGCACCGGTCAGGGGCGGAGTGGCGCCAGCCGGCGGAGGCGGCTCCGGCGGGCGGCGAGGAGGCGCCGGCGAGGCGCGGGGCGCGGGCCGGCGGCGGCGGCGCGCGGGCCCGCGACGGGCTCGGGCGGGCCGCGGCGGTGGCGGGTGGCGGAGCGCCACGTGGCGGCTCCGGATTGGCGCGGTGGCGGGGCGGACATGTCCGGCAGGGGGCGGACGCGTCCGGTGGCGGCGGGACGATTTGATCTAGGGTTTGGACTGCGCGAAAATCCGGAGGGATAGGTGTTTATATAGGTAGAGGGAGTTAGGAGAGTCCAAATGAGGAGCGGTTTTCGGCCACGCGATCGTGATCGAACGACCGAGAGCATGGAGGGGAGTTTGCTGGGTTTTGGGCCACTTTGGAAGGGGTGTTGGGCTGCAAACAAAAGAGACTTTGCGGTTACCCGGTTAACCGTTGGAGTATCAAACGACCTCCAGATGGCACGAAACTTGACAGGCGGTCTACCGGTGCTACACCAAGGCCACTTGGCAAGCCTCGTTCCATTCCGAGAACGTTTAACACCCGCACAGGAGAAGAGGCAAAAAGGGGACGCCGGGGGACATAGGAGTGCCGGATTGCAAAACGGACAACGGGGAAAATGCTCGGATGCATGAGACGAACACGAATGCGAAATGAAATGCACATGACGACATGATATGAAATGCAGATGATGACATGGCAAAGTGCAACACGCAAGCAAATGACATGGCAACGACGGCGAATAACTGGCAGACACCTGGCGCATCGAATCCAGGGCGTTACACCCGCCCCCAAAGCTTTGCCGCCTTCTTTTTCCAGGCGGCATCATGGGATTCACAGGCCGCCTGGTACCTGGCATCCTCCTCCGCCATCTACTTCTTGAAAGCCACTTGGCTGGCTCTCTCAGCCGCGGCAGCGACTTCCAAAGACAAAGATTGTACTGGCCCAAAATCAATCCAAAGTTGGGGGGGTCCGGCGCAACCTCGTCCGGCGGTGCATAGGTGTCCTCGTCGCTGCTCTTCGAGTGAGCGTCCTCGGGGGGTGGCGACTCCTCATCGGCGTGTGGGCAGACAGTCGGTGCCATGGCAGAGATTTGAGAGAGAGAGAGAGAGAGAGAGAGAGAGAGAGCAAGGGGAGGATCTAAATGAGAATGCACGCGGGACGACGTGAGCAAGGTAGTATTTATTGGCGATCGGAATTTTGATCGACGGGAACAGTACACATGTCGGTCGCCAGAATTTACGAGTACTGTAGTGTGAATTACACACGATTCCCGCAGCAAAATCCGTGTGTGAACATAATAGGTGACGGTTCCCAATGCAGAACCGTGTCTGATTAATAAATCCCGCCACTCACCTTCCAAACCTCGAGGCACGAAATAGAGTGCCAATCGTGTGGGGCCGGTTGTCTTGCCAGATTTTACATTTTCTTTTTTGAACACCAGATATCTACATCGTCTGATGATTTTTTAACTCGCACACAAGTAAACAAATACGATTTTTTTCAAACCGTTATGGTTAGCCGTTGCATGTAGATGTAGTTCAAATTCAAATTACAGTCATTAAATGGCTAGAAAATCACTTAAATGTCTTCAAATGGTCAAATGACCCCTGAAATTTTCCAAATTTTCACACAACAGTTGTATTAATGCACGTTACACGTAGAAAAAAATTTGAAGGCTGTAAGAGGAAGCTATCTGCCGTTCGTCATCAAACATGCATTGTTCCCTTCTCGGAACCATGAGTCTTCTAGTGGTTGCTCCGGTTTGTGAGGGGTGTGTGTCCAAACTTTCGTCAAACAGGCCAATTGTTTTACCACATCATCTTGGTGGCATGACATTACATCAAGCAAGGTTTCATGTTTTTCTGATCATTTTCTAATTTTTTGGAATTAAACTGCCATGGCACTCCATGCATGTACATGTGTCCATGCCGTGAGACCAATATGTTTGAAAATTCCTTCTAATTTACTGCACATGGAATTAACTCGCATGCAAGTAAACAAATATGATTTTTCAAACTGTTATGGTTACCCATTGCATGTACATCTAGTTCAAATTTGAATTACGGTCATTAAATGGCTACGAAATCAGTTAAATGTCTTAAAAGGTCAAATGAACCCTAAAATTTTCCAAATATTCACATGACAGTTTGTATCAGTCCACATTACACATAAAAAAAAATTGAAGGCCGTAAGAGGATGCTATCTACCGTTTGATGTCTGCTAGAACTACGTCGGTATTTCCCCAAAGAGGAAGGGATGATGCAGTATAGCGATGGTAGGTATTTTCCTCAGTGATGAGACCAAGGATTATCGAGCCAGTAGGAGAACCTCCTCACACCATGTAAACAACACATGCACACAAATAACAAATACTCGCAACCCGACGTGTTAAAGGGTTGTTTATCCCTTTCGGGTACGACACCTCAATATAGGCAAATAACGTGAGGTAAAAGTGGTAGATAGGATAAATAGATCGTGGAACAAATAAATTGTAACAATGTATTTTTGTATTTTTGGTTTAATAGATCTGGAATTAAATGCAAAGGAAAATAGATCGCAAAGGCAAATATGACGAAAAGAGACCCGTGGGCAGTAGGTTTCACTAGTGGCTTCTCTCGAGAAAAATAACAAACGGTGGGAAAACAATTACTGTTGGAAAATTGATAGAACTTCAAATAATCATCACGATATCCAGGAAATGATCATTATATAGGCATCACATCCAAGATTAGTAGACCGACTCCTGCCTGCATCTACTACTATTACTCCACACATCGACCGCTATCCAGCATCGTCTAGTGTATTAAGTTCATGGAGAAACGGAGTAATGCAATAAGAACGATGACATGATGTAGACGGGATCCGTTTATCTATTGTGGAGATATAGATCCCATCTTGTTATCCTTAGTAGCAACGATACATATGTGTCGTTTCCCCTCCAGTCACTAGGATCAAGCACCGTAAGATCGAACCCACTACAAAGCACCTCTTCCCATTGCAAGATAAATAGATCAAGTTGGCCAAACAAAACCAAATATCGGAGAAGATATACGAGGCTATAAGCAATCATGCATATAAGAGATCAAAGAAGACTCAAATAACTTTCATGGATAAAAACATAGATCTGATCATAAACTCAAAGTTCATCGGATACCAACAAACACACCACAAAAAGACTTACATCATATGGATCTCCAAGAGACCATTGTATTGATAATCAAGAGAGAGAGAGAGGAAGCCATCTAGCTACTAACTACGGACCCGTAGGTCTACAAAGAACACTACTCACGCATCATCGGAGAGGCACCAATGGAAGTGGTGAACCCCTCCATGACATTGTCTTCCCTCTTCTCATAAGGGCACTCCGCAGCAAAATGGACCACATTGCCACAATTGTAACATGTTCTCACACGTTGCTTGCCCTTGAAGCTACTTGAGTTATTCTTGTTGAAGCTTGGCCTTGAGTTCTTCTTGCTCCAAAATTGCCTTGAAGCAAGAGCCATGTGTTCATAATAATCATACTTGGTATCTTCGGGATTGCTCTAATCTTCCTCCTCATCATCCTCTTCTTCCACACTAACCTTGGCCTTCAAGGCAAGGTTGGGCTTCTTTGCTCTTTGAGAGCGTAACACCGCATTGTCAGCGGTCTTGTCCAAGATGCTCATCGCCACAAACTCATCCAACACTTCACTTGAGGACAAGGAGTAGAAGTCCGGCCTTTGACGAATGACTGAGGACATGGCCTTGTGGTAAGACATCATTGCCTTGAGGAATTTGCGCTTGATCCAATTGTCATCCGTGTCCTTGCTCCCATGATCTCGGAGTGAGACCGCGAGTTTGGTTACTCTCCTAAAGAGCTCACGAGGTTCTTCATCTTCTTTCATTGCAAACTCACCAGCTTCATCTTGCACCACTTCATAGTTGGAGCGTTGAATGCTAGCGCTTCCCTTGTAGAGGGAAACAACACAATGCCATGCTTCTTTGGCCATGGCGAAGGGTCGAAGATGAGGGAGATCTTCGGGTGGAAATGCATCTTGGATGATGAAGAGAGCATTCTCATTGAATTGATTATCAACGGCTTCTCTAGGGGTGAAGTTGCTTCGGTCATATGGATAGAAACCTTCTTCAGTGATTCTCCAAAGATTAGTATTCACATGAATTAAATGACGCTTGAAGCGATAAACCCAAGAATCAAAGACCTCATTTTTCACAATCTTAGGGGGAGGACCGACATGATTCAAATGGGTGGAAGGAATCGGGCCACCATAAACAAGTGGAGGTTCCACATGGGCAAAGATGCTGGCGCCATGTTTACCACTAGAAGAAGGAGCCTTTTCACTAGTAGCTTCCCCCTTGTCGGAATTAGCATCCGTCACCTTGTTAGTGGGATTTCCCACTTTTAACGGTGCGGTGGATAATTTAAGCCCTTCTAAGAATTTATTAAACATGCTTTCAACCTCGGTCGTC
Organism: Triticum timopheevii; assembly: GCA_963921465.1. Lineage (NCBI taxonomy): Eukaryota > Viridiplantae > Streptophyta > Magnoliopsida > Poales > Poaceae > Triticum > Triticum timopheevii. Next base: position 544,338,425 of record OY997274.1, read on the forward strand.
ATGGAGGTTTTCAATGTGTCCAAAGCCACATTGAATTCCTCACGAGAGACCGCGGCTCCCCCATCGGCTGTAGACGAGCTCGGATTCACACCGGAGTGCTCCTCCCCACCGTCTACGGTGTCAACCATACTATTCGAACGGCAAAGTCCTTAATAAATAGACGGGGCTCTGATACCAATTGAAAGGATCGATATAGTTGACTAGAGGGGGGGTGAATAGGCAACTAACAATTTTTAGCTTTTCTTTACCAAATTAAACTTTGCATCAAAGTAGGTTGTCTAGATATGCAACTAGGTGAGCAACCTATATGATGCAACAACAACAAGCACACAAGCAAGCAAGGGATATAACACAAATAAGCTTGCACAAGTAAAGGCACGAGATAACCAAGAGTGGAGCCGGTGAAGACGAGGATGTGTTACCGAAGTTCCTTCCTTTTAAAGGGAAGTACGTCTCCGTTGGAGCGGTGTGGAGGCACAATGCTCCCCAAGAAGCCACTAGGGCCACAGTATTCTCCTCACGCCATCACACAATGCGAGATGCCGTGATTCCACTGTTGGTGCCCTTGAAGGTGGCAACCGGACCTTTACAAACAAGGTTGAGGCTCTCTCCACAACTTAATTGGAGGCTCCCATCGAAACCCCGGAGCTTCACCACAATGGAATGTGGCTCCGAAGTGACCTCTTCCGTCTAGGGCGCCCAAGCACCCAAGAGTAACAAAATCCACACAAGAAAGTATGGGGGAATCAAATATCCTTTGGTGGAAGTGTAGATCTAGGTCTCCTCCTTCAATCCCTAGCAAATCAACGAGTTTGAGTAGCCAGAGAGAGAGATCAGGCAAGAGAGCTTTAATGGCAGTAATGGAGGAGAGAGAGAGGCAAGAGGTAGGTGGGAGGAAGGAGAAGCACCTCCTTAAATAGGCCCCCAAGATCCAACCGTTATGTGCAAAAACGCATAGGAGCGGAACTTCCGGTGGCGTACCCGATAGTACCGGTTTATCAGAACAAACCGGAACTACCGCACAACCACCGCTCAACTACCGGGCCATCTACAGAAAGTAAACCCCTCAGGCCGGTAGTTGGAGCGGAGGTTGGACCGGAACAACCACTGGGCCAGCAGTTCCTGGGCGGCGGGGTCCGAGGCGGTACTACCGCTGTGAACACCGGTAGTACCGGTTTATCAATGAAAACCGGAACTACCGTTCCACCACCGGTCTACAACCGCACCCAGTACAGAAGGGAGTCACCCCAGAGCGGTACAACAGGCGGTGGTAAGACCGGGACTACCGGTCAGCGGTACAACCGCTCACAGAACTGATACAACCGTCAAGAGAAGGACTGCACAGAACAAAGGATGGGGAACCTCTCTCTCCTCGAACGGAGAGTATATGGTGGGTGCAGAGAATGTGTACGTGAAGGATTCACCCAATACCTTCCGATGTGGATTCCCTCTTAATAGTACGGATATCCTACGACCAAAGGAAATAAAGCGTCAGAATCTCCGTCTTCGATCTTTTCCGCATAGAGGAAACCCTAACCGTCTTGCGCCATACAAAGTGTACATGAGAAAACTATGGCGCACGATTAGTCCACGTGTGTTGTCATCATCACCAAAACTCTAGGGCAAAGGATGCTCTTACAATATCATATAGGTTCAGATTAACAGTTTTTCATCAAAGACCTCGTGTTTTGAAGACTTTCATAAAAATCGCCTATTCACCCCTCTCTAGTCGATAACTAGCACTTTCAACGGTTGCCAGCTGCGCCGTGTGGGCGAATCAGTTCCCGCCAACATAGTCACCAACCAGTCCACACGTGTGTGGGTGAACTGCTCTTCACCCACACGACGCTCGTACGGTGTAGATGGCAAGTGCAGTTGGCAACTAGGTAAACACACATGGCAACTATGATTCGTTGGTAGATGACAACTGCAGTTGCGCGTACCAGGTAAACACACATGACAACTATGATTAACCATACATGACAACTATGATTGGACCACACGTGACAACTAGGTAAACACACGTGGCAACTATTTTTTTACTACACGTGGCAAGTAGTTAATCACACACGGCAACTATGATTTAATTGCACACGGTAACTATGGTTTAATCACACACATGTGGGCTGCCTCCTGCTTACGCCACACACGGTATATAGGCGGATGTCTAGTATGCCATACGTGTGGGCGTTATCAGCGTCCTTAAAACCCAAATGACCCTAGACACCTACGGGTGAAAGCTTGACGAGGCAATTTCCATGAAAAGCCGGCGAAATCAAATGGCCTACGCAAGAGGATTTCTCAAAGACTCAAATTCTTCGAGAGAGGAAAAAAAACGTGTGTGGTTATCTTGAAGCAAAAAATAGCCTCTTTTTTTTTTAGAACAACAAAAAAATCCATAGCAGACAGACGAATCGGTCGATTATCCCATCATTAACTCGTCGGTCCTGGTCCAGTTCACTTGGCATCATTGGATCGTGGCAAAGCCATCAATGCAATGCAATGCACTGCAATGGATCATGTCGACGGGCCATGGGAATGATGCTGCTACTGCTACGAGAGGTTGATCATGGCCCAATCGTAGCATGCACACGTAGTACTACGTACGTGGACATGAAGCTCGATCCTTGGCCCCGCTTGCCATGGCCCAACCTCCCCGTCTAACTGTAAACGAGCATGCACACTCACATCACATGAGTATGGCGTCGCTGCTGCATCACACGGCACGGAGAAAGCGTATTTTTACGTGGCGCCTGAGACGATGTTTTGCTTGTTTCTTGCTTTCTCTCTCTCTCTCTCCCTCCTCCTTTTCCCGTTTTTATGAGCTCGTTCGTCCTCCTTGTGTTTTCCGAGGGAACGAGCTTTTCCTCTTCGCTAGTGATAATGATCTCGTCGTGGTGCGCATAGTACATACACCACGAGAGACCCTTGGCGCGCCTTTTCCTTGACTTGATCGGGCAACATGGGATGGGGCCGGCCAAAAAAGGAAGGGTCATAACGGTGGATGTTACCACGAGCTCCTTCCACACGCACATGCATGTTCCCGTGTTTCTTGCTTCACGCACTTTTTCTTCCATTTATGCTAAACAGACTAAGGAGGAGTGACACGCGCAGCTGCTGCCCCAGTCTAGCTAGCACGTTTTTGGGCGGCAACGGCGGAGGAGGGGCAGCCCAATAATTCGTCACAGCGGAGCTTGTCTGCGTCTGTGTCGGCCTAAAACTCCGCGAAATGAAAGCAACGTGCGCCTCCAAAGCTGCACTGGATGGAGCATGCAAGGACGCCGTCCTCGCAGCAGTAGCAGTAGTAGTAGCTAGGCGGCGAGTAATGGCGGAGGCCCGTGGTAGGTGAGCGAGGAGTGAGGACGAGGCCGCGCGTGGACGTGGCGTCGCATCGCTCCTGCCGACCTTTCTCGGGCCTTGCACGGCACCAGCACACAAGGGCAGACGTGGATCCTCTTGACTTTGCAATCCCTACCATACCCTGCCTTTGAGTCACTGACAAGTGGGCCCCATGCTCTGTGGGCCCCATGTGTCAGTGACTCAAAGGTAGGCTAGGCTACGGCCTTACATGATCACGTTTCTTCAAACTTGGCAACAGACGAAGAGCAACTTGTGAAAAACTCATGCAGGCTTTCTAGGAAGGCAAAGGGCTGCTGCCGGATTGTCATCCGGAAAGTGTGACCTTCACGCGGTCCTGTGATTCCACGGCGTGATAAGTGTTGGTTTACTTCACACTCTTTTCTCTTTTTGTTTGGCTAGAATCAGTCCCTGTTTACTTTGATTCCTCCACATATCACTTCATGAAATAAGGCATGTAACAAACACATGATGTACTGCATGCAGCTGAAACTGCTCAACTCTTTGGTTTCTAGCTCTAGTTGCCTTCTTCTGTAAACGGGGGCAAGCAAAAGTAAGTGGTGCCAAGCACAGCATCGAATCGACCCGCCTTCATCTACATTGTTGTACACTCTCCAGCTTGCTGCGCCGCATCATCACCGAGCTGAAACATAGCAGAAAATCAATATGCGGTGACAAACGGCAGATGAGAATTTCTTCAAGGAGACAAGGATCAAAATAGTCGATATATATACCTCATGAGGAGAAGACTTTGAAGCCACCTCAACTACATAGAAAGAGACCACTTAAAGGGCACTGACTAGATCATATGCCTCCACAATTGCAAAATTCCTCGACTTCTTAGAATACATGGCTAACATGCCTCTGTGGCGGCTCATCCAGCGGTATCTGAAAAGGAGTTTCGTGTAAATCAAATGCCGCAAACTCGATAACATAGTAAACTAGCTCAGCAGTAACATTTATGCTACACAGTTTTCATATAGAACGAGGAAGAATTTAGTATATCTCCTAGCACAAGTTTCACTGTTTTTCCAGACTCCCACCAGGAATGTCTAATTATCCAGACGCGGACAAATTTATATGTGCTCCCTATAGTTCGTATACAATTAAGATAAAGCAAAGCAGGAGAAGAGCCTACTGTAATGTAAGTAAACAGATAAGACATCAAGGCATAAATTCCTAATAACTAAAATATTATGCCTTCAAAAAGAAGCAGCAAAATCGTGTGTGTGTCACCAATTTAGATGCTGGAGATAACTTGGAGATGAGCTATGCACGCATGCCACAGCTTGTGAATGAGTTAAGAAGTAACGTGATCTTGCCATAATGGTGAAGAGAAATTTACAGAAACAACTAGAAATCTGCCACCAGGAAAGACAATTGTTTGTGGCCAAACATTCTTAAGAAATAAAACCATAGATGTATATGAGGAAAGTAGCCACACCTGTCCAATTTCCCATTTTTCCTTCAGCCAAATGCTATCATCCTGTTTTTCATTTCTACTGTCTCTGTTCAATAAAAACATAGGGCAAGGGTAAGCACAAGTAGTGAAACTTCACTCTGTTACAGATAGATACTTTATAAAATTGTAAGTCAAAATCAACAAAGTAACAAAATATATTATAATATGGTTAAACAGCCAGGTTTAATTGATTTTTTATATTCTCATAAAACTGTGTCTTACAAATATTAATTGAAACTTGTACAAATAATATTTCTACTAAGAATATTAAAGGAAGTAATACACTGAAAACCTTTACCATATAATCTAAGAATCTGTGTTCAATTATTTCTCACTAATGGGTTATGGTTCTTGCCCAGAGTACATATACTTACTCAACAGGTGCCTGGTCCATGGCACTTGTACGAGGTGTCATCCCATTAAGTAACTCCACTGACTGCTTATCAATGTCTCTGTGATGGCCAGATGAAGTAGAGTTCTGAAAATTGCTGTTGCTGGACATGCTCGAGCCTTGGTAACTCCCAAATGATTGCTTTGATGTCTGGCTCCCAACTGCATATGCAAGTTTTGAAAATGTTAAAAAGGGACCCAAGCACAATAATTTCCGCAGATCTCCTAAAGAAGGGATATAAGCAAATGTTTATAACCATAAGAGGGTGAAAATAACAGGATCTATTTCAAAGAAGATTGTTGAATACTTAATATGCAAGGCAAAGAATGAACTTTTGAACAGGTGCGATGTATTTGTGCTAATGCATATCTCTGTCCAGTGGTCATAATTTCACTTGATGAATGCCAAATGCACCACCTTCTTTCATGCAACAGTAGAACTTCCTGCTGTCGAATAACAATTATGACAATATTGTGAAATTTAATAGTTTACATCATTGTTCAAAAGAATTTCGTCATACACCAGGACAGCGAATATGTACATTCAGATTCCATTCCTGGTTCCTCATGGTGCACATACACAAGACGGAAACAGCCTCGTGGAACTTGCCAAAAATGATTGTATAACATTCATTTATCAATATGTGCCAAATTATTTAACGGTCAGAAATCAGAAAAGGGACAGCATCTGGAGACAGGATAGACTCAAACAGTTAAACGTAATCTGATTTCAGACCGTTAGTTAATTTTTATTGTTCATCTGGGGCAACATATCGTATGGAATCATTCTTGATGTAGTCATGCAGATATGCAACCAATTTAGGTTTGAGCTCAATGTTGACATGAAAGAATATCCAAAGAGTAACATAAAACAAAATTTGACATTGTACATCGAAAGGGGAAATGCAAATATTCTCTTTGCATTTTCATTCAAGAGGCCTTTCATCTTGATCATTTCGCTGTACCCATTTGCATGTGGTGAACAGATAAAAACATGGGAAATGTTAACGCCCACACGTGTGGGCGTTTGCACATCGCCCACACGCCTCCATCACCACTCATTTTGCCACGTATGAATAGATGACATCAGTAGAATTTTTTTTGGTTTTCGGCTTAAAAATGTTGTATCTCCTAAATAAAAAAGCGAACTAAAAATCCGTTTTCACCATTAAATCCGTCTCGACGAGATCTTCAAAACTAGACCCCATGTTGATATGTTTCGATGAAAAAAAAATTTTGCCAGAAGTTGCCACGATGTTTACACTGCAGTTGCCATAGGGCTTAAACTAAAGTTGCCATGTGGCAATTTTAGTTTGTAGATCATGGCAATTTTAGTATTTTGATGATGGCAACTCCAGTACTTTGACCATGAAAATTATTTTTTGTATGAACCATGGCAATTTTACGTGCATGTATCATGGCAATTTTAGTTTATGGTTCATGGCAAGTCTAGTTTCTTAATTCCCCGTTTTATAAATGTCAAAATTTACTTTTAAATGTAGAAGAAAATAGCTAAAACATATCATGGCAACTTCAGTGTAAACATCATGGCAATTCATATGCAATAGACATGGCAACTTTTAATCCAAAATTTTTTTTCATCAAAACATATCAACATGAGATCTAGTTTCGAAGATCTCATCGCGAGGGATTTAATGGTGAAAACGGATTTTCAATTGGATTTTTCGTTTAAAAGATAAAACATTTTAAAAACTGAAAATCCAAAAAGATTCCTGCATGCATGCATGCGATGACGTGGCAATCTGTTTACATTAGAGACGTGTGGTGCGTCTCCCTTCCCGCCACACGTGTGGCAGTTAGCGCGACCCAAAAACATTCATGACAGTTAACACAATTTGAGGAGAAAAAAGAAGTAAAATTTCTAGGCCCAGTGCATATTAGACCATAATTTCAATTGCTCTATTCATTAATTCTTGTACATAGTTCGATCATGAAGCTAGTTTGAACTTAGACCCAAAAACTAGAACTACAGTTTCAAAGGTCAACTAAGACATATACCTGGAACTCCAAATCTCATTCCAGTACTGCCAAAAGTAGGGGCACCAAACGATGGAGTAGACTGTGTAGGCTGACCGAAAATGGTATTCGTTGGAACTCCTGGTGCGGCAGTTCTGCATAAGATGCATTAGTTCAGATTATAAACACAAGAACGCAATAAACATGATCACTCATATTGATGCAAAGAAAAATGATCAGTCATATTCATAACAATTTATGGTAACCGAGTATTCTTGAAAGCGCCGACTACTAACAGAGTAACAGAATCAACGGTTTATTCAAGACCATAATCAGAGTATTACCTTGGCCCGGATCCAAAATTTGTTGCTGCTCCAAGTTGATTGAAACTACTAAACACAGGTGGTCCATTAGTTTGAGAACTCCCAAAGTTTGAGTTATTTTTCACTTCTGGGAAGGAGCCTGCAGTAGGAAAGCTTGGTGTTGCACGTGCCTTGTTCAGCAAATTAGTGAACTCCGTCAACTTTGCATTTTGTAGATTTCTTTCTCCTTCAACCTGAAGAAAGAAAAATTAAGGAATGATAGTTGGTTCTTAAGAAATTTCGGAAATAATTAACCAACTTTACAGTGACCAGTCTACAAAGGTTGATCTTTTTTTTTTGGTTAAACCCACACTTAGAAGTCTTTATGTTGGAACATTTTCACGGGCATAGACCATGTCCACAAGGAAAGTTTCCACATATCTCTATGACTACCAACGATGATAAAGCAGGAATGCAGGAACACAAGGTACATATAGTAACCACTTGCTAATGTAACTTCCATAAAAATTGTGTTACATAGCATCGTGCTAGTTCATACGAGATCAGAACAATGTAGTTGCAGTAATGTTCGACCACATACTTCAAGTGCCAAAAAATACCATGAAAAAGAAAGGGTGGTACTGCCAGTAAGCTTACTATTGACTGCATAGGCTTCCCTTGTTTGCCCTCTTCGTATGCTTTAGCTCTCAGTTCCTCATAGCTAATATCCCCCGTAATGTCACAAGGACCACTGTGTGCCAACAAAACCAAATATTATGCTCATAAACATCTACATAGCCTAGGGCAGCTGTTGAAGCGGCATTTAGCATAAGTTGTGATTTACCTTCTGAGATGAGCATAACAAGTAAGCTTCCACAGGGGAGCCTCATTCTTGAAGTCATCAGATATCTGTTGCCTGCAGGACTCGGGGTCTGTACAGGATCTGGGAGAAGAACTTGCGATGTTAGTGACTCGCCCATAACCAACTCAAGTAAGATCAAAAGTATTATAGCATCATGGCATTGAGACTCACGTGTGGGCCGCCTGCGGTGCTGGCTGCGCCTCTGCTTGCTTTGTCGGCGGCGCCGAGGGATCCCTCACCCACTTATTTTGAAAAGGCTGACACAACAATCCACTAGTCATATATGCATCTATCAATATGAACGGTAGAATTTTGCAATTGATGAAATGTCATACAGAGGAAGATCTCTTCCCCATTACAGTACTACTAACCTTTGCCGGGCCAGGCTCGTTCCGCTGCTGGGCGGCGGCGCCTTGCACCCCGAACCCGAATGGATTAGGCTTCTGCTGCTGCTGAAACTGCTGGGACTGCACACCGAACGGCTGCTGCTGCGGCTGCTGCCTGCTCCCGGCGCCGAACCCGAAGGGGTTGGGCTTCGCCTGCTGCTGCTGCTGCTGCTGTTGGTTGGAGTTGGCGTGCACGAACCTGCACTGCGCCCCGTACTTGCAGCTGCACGCAGCATCCAGAACCAGCATTACATACAAATCCACGGCGTGCGCGCGCGGCGGGGTCAGGGCAAGGGCAACCAATCGGAATCGGTGGCCGCGGCGGAATCAGAGCGGGGATGTATCGGGGTACCTGCCGCGCTGGTAGTTCCTGCATAGCTCCGGCCGCCGGTTCATCGCCGGCGGGGGGGGGGGGGGGGGGGGGGGGGGTGCGGGGGGCGATCCGGGAACGGCGGTTGGCCGGGGCGGGTCGTGCCTAGGGTTTAGGGGCAGGGGGCTCGCCGCTGCTCCGAAAGACCGCCTTCCCCGCCACCAGAAACGGTCTACTTCACTCCGCCGACGGATCAGCGTGGCGTGGACGCAACGCGGCGCGAGGCGGCGGGGCTTTCCTTGGCTGGCAGTCGGTGAGAAGTCGCGGCGGGCGCGGAGTCCGGTCGGCGCAAGGGCGGCGCTGAGCCAACGGGTGGTAATCGCTGGGCCGCCGGGCCAGGCGGCCAATCTCTTGTGGCGTGGGCCGTGGGCGATGGTGGGCTGAAGGACCGAGCGGCAAAAGGCTGAACACTTTTCCTCGTGTCACTAAAAAAAAGGCAACAGCGAGTGCGAGGCGACACGCCTTGACCACACAGAGAGCAGCGAGGCTGAGTGGCTGAGCAGAGCAGAGACAAGGCCGGCCACGGCGCTCGCGGACGAGAGAGCCGCGCCGTCGTGTCGCACGGGGATGGCGGGGCAGGCGCCGGCCGTGGTGGCGTTCGCGCTGGCGGCCGCCATCCTCTCGACGCCGCCGCCGCAGTCGTCGGACAACTTCTCCAACATCCCGCCCACGCTCTCCGGTACGTCCCCCCTTCACCGGCGCGAGAGACCACCGATGGCACATCACAGGTAGTAGTATATAATCAGTTGATGATGGAGGTGATCGAACGAGCTTGCAGGGGACGACAAGGCGCAGGTGAGGATCAAGCACCCCAAGTCGGCCAAGGCGCTGCAGTGCACCTCCAAGTGCGTCGCCACCTGCATCCGCGGCGGCGAGGGGCCGCTCAACGTCCGGAGGCCCCTCGTCGTCTTCAAGCAGGGGCAGTTCCGCAGCCGCCTCTACTGGTAATCAATCAATCAGCAACGGCACCTCGCGTACTAGTGCTACCGGAGGCGACTGACTGATGAGTTGCATGTGTGCGGTTAATTCTGTGCAGCCTGACAGAGTGCTCGGACATCTGCAACCTCATCAAGGACGGCGAGGACGGGCCATGATATGAACGAAGCTCTTGCCCAGGAGAAACCACAGGCACGGCCAGGGCCAAACTGGGACTGCGTTTCTCACAAGGAACCGAGTGAATCGCCGTGGAAATTCCCAAAGGAACCACGGCGATCATGCGGTGAAGAGATCATAGTAGGGAGGGAGGGAGCATCGTCATGGAATCTCTGTACTTTCTACCACTTGCTTATAGCTGTACATGACACAGTAGGCAGAGCAAGCGATACATTCTTGGCATCGTCGGGACCATGAGCAACAGAGATACAACATGAATGAATGAATGAATGAATGCCTTCAACTGATAACTTGAATTTTATTCTGCATCATATATATAGCACCTTTCAATGGATTCGACGAGAAGCTGAGGATTCCTGTCTGTTTTTGGCCAAGCTGTTGCACACTGATCCAGTGTCAAAATAAACCTGCTGAACTCACTGCACTTGCAATCCTTTCTGACCCGCGCACTTGCTGAAACAGCCAGGTTCAACTGTCAACAATCTAGGTTTCCTTTCTTGCTTATAAATTGTAGTACTACATGATAAGTGCCACAGATCAGAGCTGCAGGCACACAATACATTTTGCCACATACATGTAGTCAGTAGATACACAACACCTTCGTTTTATTTGCTTGCTAGTTAGACATCAACCACTATCATATACAACATTTTGCGCTGAATTCGACAAGAGGTCGAGGCAAACTAGCCAATTAATCCAGCTCACGTGCTCAAGATTTATCTGACATCCGAGGAGGAAATCGGTCTTTTAATCTAGCCGGCCGCCGCGGATGATCACTGGATGTGCACTTGTGATCCTAGACCTGGTCGAGCACTTCCTGTTGCCGAAACAGCTCAGTTCGACAGCCGACAATATAGGGCTTCCTTGCACCTCTGACCTGATGATCGACTGTTACAACATACAGATATTCAGTACATGGAAATACACATGCTGTTGCACAAGTACTAGTCAAAATACAGTTTAAATGTTGGACATTATCTTAGCTTACCAGTCAGTTCGATGATCCCATATCAGGCAGGAAGAGGTATCGAAACCGAGAGTCGAACGGGATGATGCCGAAAGTCCGGGTGCCCAGGAGGCTTTGCCGCCTCTGAGACACGCAGTGCTCGACGAATGTAGCCTGCTGCTGAGGCAGGAAATGCGATATCCAGATAGGGAAGCTGTTGTCGTCGACGAACCCTCGCGCAAAACAGTGCAGCATTTTGGGGATCAGAAGCTTCCCCTTTCGGCTCACTCCTACCGATGCTCTGATGAAATCACGCTGCGCGTCCTGAAGCTCTTCCCTTACGTTGCTGGCTGTGTATATCTTCACCTGCAGTGATAAACGCTCGTCAGTTTTAAGTACAAAAAGGTAGAAAAATGGTGGTGCTACATTTGTATCAAAAGTCGTCAAATGAGTGATCTAAACTTACTGCAGGCGAGGAATACATTCCACAGCTTAGAGCAAACGTCAGAAGTGGTTCAGGTGTCGAAATGCAGAACTTTCTCTGGTCCTCAGGTGACTTTATCTTCTGAAGGGCAAGAAGCAGAGCCTTAAGCAAAACAAAGAAGAAATTGTCATCAGTTTGCATTCATGAACAAACAAGCAGATTTGTCATCAAGATGCACTGCAGCTCACATACCATGTGTGGCCTGTGATTCGGCGGCTTCATCTTCAAAATGACATATTCGATGAATGCTGCGCTGAATGAATTCCCTCCAATTGTGTAGGCAGCCTGGAAAAAAATAATTGCAACAATGTTAGGCCAGAAGCATCACAAAAGTATAAACATCAGTCAACGAGCACGAATCAAGTTTTGAAGCAAACCTTTTGCATTAGTGAAAACAGTTTCATGTCACTTCGTGGAACACCGTAGGCAAGATAAGCCTGTAAAGGACACAAAGCACCATCAAGTCTCGCGTCAACCATCAATGGAGCCTATCGCTGCTTTAACCAGAAAGGCTACACAATCACACAACTAAAGCGAGTTTGTCAATTCACCGTACATGCATCAACAAGGCGTTGTACAGATTGATCCAAAACGCCAATCTCGCGTCGTCGCCGAGATGAACAGGGTTTACTTCTGCTAGCTGCTCAATCAGCAACCTGCACTCTAATAAGCATCCATCAGTACTGATTGTCCAAAGCATCATGAAATGCTAAGAATTCTGTCCATGTTTTATGGTATTCAAACTTTGGAACTAAAATTGTAATTTCTTGGGCTAGATAAAGTGTGCTGATGTCTTGTTTGGTACACTGGCACTGATTAAGTAACTACTCATAGTCAGTAGACTCTGAATATAGCCAAGGATTGGTTGACAGTTTGACACCATACCTGAACTTCCGAAGCGACTCTGCGGCGTACTCGAGCTGCTTCTTCCCGGCGGACATCCACGAGACCTCCGACGCGGCGCCGTAGCCCCCGATGTCGGCCCAGCTGAGCTTCTCCCGGGCCTTGTAGGGGTCGAAGACGGTCTCGGAGGCCAGCAGGTTGTTGTTCTGGTTGAGGTCGACCTGGGGGCTCTGCACCCAGGAGGAGATGGAGGACGGCTCCGACAGCGACCAGAACGCGGCGATCCCGCTGGGCGACGGGCCGGCGCGCTGGCTCTCCCCGGCGGCGGAGGGGTTGTTGGCCCTGGAGGCCTCCCTGCAGGAGTCGGAGAGCGAGATGAAGATGTTCCTCATGCACCGCACGATGTCCTCCGACAGGTGGTTCGGGTTCGCGCCGCCGCCGAGGGCCTTGACGGAGAACTGCCTGTGCAGCTTCGGGGCCGCGGCGCTGGGGTGGGGCTTCTCCGTTCTGGTGGAGTTGCTGGTGTCGTTCGCCGTGTCCTGGTACGGAGAGAGCGCCACGGATGGGTTCAGATACGGAGGCGGAGAATGTGGTGGTGAGGAGAGGGGGGAGGGGGAGGAGGCGGGCGGGCGTACGTACGTCGGATTCGGGCTCGGGTTTGGCGGCGGGGCGGTGGGTGCAGAGGGGGAGCGGCCGCTGCTTGGCGTTGGCGCGGTACTCGACGAGGCGCCGCTCGTTGCGCTCCTGGATGAGCTGGAAGTGCAGGGCGACCATCTCCTCCTCCAGCTTGGAGACGGCGGCCTCCATGGCGGAGATGTTGGAGAGCAGCTCCTGGGCCTGGAGCAATGGCAAGCGCATTCATACATGCTCTGGTTAGGTCGTGGCCAAGGATGGCAGACAGAAAATGGGCGGCGGCGGCGGCGGCGCGCTTACGTGAGTGGGGAGGTATGACATGTCGGCGAGGGTGACGGCGGCGTGGTCGAGCGCGTTGTCGAGGATGGCGTGCAGCGCCGTCTCCTCCCGCAGCACCTCCTGCAGCCTGAGCACCTCCTGCTCCAGCTGCGACCGGAAGCCCTTCCTCCTGGCCTTGCTCCGCTGCAACGGCATAGCTTCCTTCTCCGCCGGGGACTCCGTTTCCGTTGTTCTTGGCCAAGGACGATCGAAGCGGCGCACGTATCACCGGAGCGACTTGCGTGGGATGAACGGAAGCGTGCGGAGCGGAGGCGGGCGGGCGGGCGGGCGTTTGTGTTGGTTCTTTGGGTCCGCGTATTTGCTGGGGCGGAGCCGGGGAACGAGGAGACCGGCGCGACTGCGACTGCAGCAGCGAGTATTAACTGAGGAGGCAAGGAGGAGAAGGAGAGGCGTGCACACTTCAAAATTTGAAATGCGCCTAGCTAACTAGTCTCCGACGTGTCGCTAGTGCCGTCCGCGTGGAGGGAGTGGGTGGCCAACTCGCGACCCGAGGCCGAGGGGGAGGCGCGACAACAGGAGCGAGCGAGCGAGCGAGCCACCTCGCTGCTGGGCTGGCCCCGACTGCCGGACCAAACCTCACCTGGGAGTGGGAGCTAGCAGGAGGTGGGACGGGAGAGGCAAGGCGGCGTGATCCGCGGACCTGGCCTACGTGCGTGCCTGCCGCGCCGCGTCTCTTCTCTTCTCCGCGCCAGCCGAGGCTAGCACTAGTAGTACTAGTACCAGGCCAGTCTAGGCGCGGGGTTCAGTTGGAGGCATGCTGGCCGCCGAGCCCAAGGCGACGCGGAGGCTTTGTCCGGCGCGGTTGTTCCCTTGCCATCCACGCTTTTGTTCTCTTCTTTTACGGGGGCGCATTGCATTGTTTATCGTTACCGCGGCTAGTGGAGCGGTGGTCGCGCCCAGCTTTCGTGTCGCCCCGCACGCCGCCCCACACCCACAGAGGAGCCAACCGGATGCGATGCGCACACCGATGATCCCGCCCGATCCATTCCGTCGCTCTGACTGTCACCACCCCAACACGGATCCACATACCGTGCCCTAGCAGTTCAAAAACTTGAACCCACCTCAGCAAAACAAATGTGAAGGACAAAGGAAAATCCTGAACGCCACCGCCGTTTGCTGCTGCCGGTGACGGACACACGGAGGCCGGCCAGACTGACGCGATCCGTCGGTGAGCATGCCCGAGCTATGGCGATGAATACCGGTGGCCGGCCAGATACACCTACACCTACTGCTACTGTGTGCTCCTCCTGTGCGCCACGGCCACGCACACGCGGAGGTTCTGACGGGTGTCGTCAATGTCCCCCAGCCCGGTTGCTTGCTTCATTCAATCCCTGCTGCTGCTGGAGGCCGATTCAATTCGATTCAATGCGACCGACTGGAGGGTAGGGATGGATGGTGACAGTTTACACTGACCCCGCAGTAAAGACAACATGTGGGGCTGGGGCTGTGGGTGCCCAGAAAGCAGCACCAAATGAATGGTCAATGAAGACGACCGCTCCGTCCCATGAGTCAACAATAATCCGGTGCAGCAGTAAAGTGCAATGTCGAAAGCGCGGCACTTTCTCTGACAATCCAACTATGGCGGTCTAGGCCTGGGCCTCAACAAGGATAAGGAAACCACACCTAGGCCTGCGGTAATGGCCAGCCCATTAGTCTGGTTCTGCATTTCTACTGTCTGTTTTTTTTTTCATTTTTCATTTTTCCTTTTCAAATCAGCGAATCTCTTACAAAATTCGTGAACTTTGCTGAAAATGGTGAAAAATAATTTATATTCGTAATTTTTTCTAAAATTGAGAAAAAAGTAAAATAATGATTTTTCTTCAAATATGTGAACACTTCTCTAATTCATGAACATTTTTCAAATTCCTGATTTTATTTTTAATTCATGAACATTCTGTGAAATTTCATGAAATTTTTCCAAATTGACAAACATTTTCTTAAACTTGTGAACATTTTCTAACTAGTGATTTTTTTCTAATGCCAAGACCAATTTTGAAATTAATGAACTTTTTTTGAATCAGTGAACTCTATTGGGAACACCACTTATTCTGTGGGTGTCCTTCTGCCAAGCAGTGTTGGGGCTTTATTTGCCTTTAAAGAGCCCAAAATCTTTCTGCATTAGAGGCATTTCAAGACCTAAAAGAAAAACTGGGAATACCTTTCTTCATGGAGATAATCATTCTAGAATCATGGGCCATCTGGATAACTAGAAACAACAAGATTTTTGAGAATATACAACCATCTTTCAAGGCTGGAAGCACATTTACTTCGGGGAATTGAAGCTGCTCTTCCACATGATCAAGAGCAAATATGCTGCTCAATTCAATTCATGGTTGGAAGCCCTGTTGTAAGTAGATAGACAGACAGACAGACAGATAGATAGATAGATAGATAGATAGTTAGATAGATAGATAGATAGATAGATAGTCTTTTCTCTAGTTTCTTTCTTTTTTTTTGTTTGTTCTCCTTCTTCCTTCTCCCTGGCTTATCTCAAGCCTTTTACTTAACTTATCTTTCTTTCTTTATTTGTTTTTTCCTTTTGCTAGAGACTTTTATTCTTGTAAGACCTCTATTTTTTATTTAATTAAAAATTGCTGTGGGGTTTTACCCTACAGTTTATAGTAAAAAAACAGTGAACAATGTTTTAATTCGCAAACATTTTCTGAAGATCGTGAACATTTTTTGAATGCGTTAGACAATTAAAAATGTATGAATATTTTTTGAATTTGTGAACTAAATTGGGAACATATTTTGAAATTAGTGAACAATTTTTTAATTCACAAACATTTTCTGAAGATCGTGAACATTTTTTGAATGTCTGAAATAATTTTGAAATTCATCATTTTTTTGAATTGGTGAACTCAATTGGGAACATACTTTGAAATTAGGAAATGTTTTTTAAATGACAATTCTTTTGCAATTTTGGAGCAATTATTAAAATTCAAGGACATTTTTTTGAATCATAAAAAGTTTTCTGAAATTGGTGAACATCTTCTTAAACTCAGGAACATTTTTAAAATTTTGGAACAATTTTCAAATTTGTGAACATTATTCGAAATCCAAAAAAGATTCATACTCACATTTCTTAAATGTAAGAACAATTTTAAACTTTGTGATATTTTGAAAGAAAAAATAAGTTCAGAATTTTTGTTGAAATCCCAACAATTTTTTAAAAAGAAAAAAACTAAAATGATTTTTTTATAAAGCATGGTGAGTCCACTAGCATATCTTCCCTATCCATAAGGAAGGTCACAAGTTGCTCGCTTAGGCCCGTTCAACGCTTCCTAACGCATAGCCTCATGGACGAACTCGATTACAGGGCGGTTATGGGGGGGGGGGGGGGGGGGGGGCTCATGTGTGGGCTCGCTCCGTCAAACATTCGAGCAAACTCATCACCTCGCAGTTTGTCATTGTTGCAACTGGTTGTTAGATTTTTGTTTTACTAGCAAATATACTCGTGCGTTGCCGCGGTTTGCTACGAAGTTAATACTAATTGTCGAGCATCGTTCTTATCCGGCAAGATCAAGGGTGTTCTAGAAAATCCTCCATTCTTTGAGTAATATACTAGGAAAATATTGAGGAGCTCTAATCAAACACAAGAAGGATTCCCGAATACTACTACTCTTGTGTCGACCAGGGCCAATTAGTCGAGCAAGGTAGACTTCTGGCGAACGTCGCCTAAAAAGGAGTGTGTTGATGATGGACGCAACATAAAATCTTTATGGTCGATACTTTTGGCCGACGAACATAAGTACTTCTATTATGACTTGGTTTAGCAAGAGTTGTCTGCCGCCGGCGAGTGTGCACACATATAAGCTACGTGCCTTCATCGATTCCTAAACAAGAGACTGTTTTGATCCGACCTAGGCTATATCTCGGTTAATTCCAGTGGAAGGTTCAAGAGACAGTGGCACTTAATTGTAAGTGAAATGGACAGAGATAAAATACAAATGGGAAACTTTGGTCCCATATGTGATTCACAAGTAGGATAAACTGCCTGAGTTGGTTATAGCAGGGGAAATTTTATGTCAAGACTCGTAAGGTCATGACATCTGAGTCCCAGTGATGGCAGCGCCATCACCACTGTTGGTCCTCCTCTAGGCCAGGAGGGTGATGGGTCCGTGAGCGGAAGCCACCCACCTCTCCCTTTCCACCTGATTTCCTGATTCAACTTCCTCCATGGTCAGAGGTTAGCTCTTTTGGGAATAACACCCTTGTACCGAATAGCCGCTTCTCGTCCTCAGCGCTCACTGTCGTGGTACTAAGTCTGACAGTAAGAGTAGGGGATACGTATGAGGAGGCGAGGCCCTAGCTACGACGAGGTTGTACACACGAGTTTACGAGTTCAGGCCCCTCTCAGAGGAGGTAAAAGCCCTACGTCTCGGTGCCCTAAGGCGGTCGACTGAAATATGGATGTGTGTTACAAGGGGTGCAAACCCTTGTCACAGAGGAGTGAGTGGCTTATATAGTGTGCGCCAGGACCCCAGCCGTCCTCTGTTACAGGAGTTCAATGTACATTAAGATAGGGTGTTACTAGTAACGCCAGCTATAAAGTGTTATCAATGATCTTTAAGACTACGGAGTGAACGCCAGACCGTTGCCATCCTGAGTGACTCTAGGACTTCTGTACTCCGAGTGGTTTCCTATATGGTCGAATGACTTTATCCAGGTCGAGTGAAATTGGGGGTATCCGAGTGAGGTGACTGGTCGAGTGGATTGCACTCGATGGCTTCAGTTGATACTTCCTACTGTGCTTTGAATGTCCTTGCTTCTAAGGTAGTGACCTTGAGTAGGGCGTATAGGTCAGGTCTATGTCCCTACCCTAGGTCTATGGCATCATCATTAGCCCCCGAATGGATTGAGGTCCGAGTGAAAAGAAAGTTGAAGTTGGCCCTGCCTTGACTCTTGTGCTTCACAAGCATTCATACTGAGTTCGAGGTCCATGCTGAAACTTCGGCTTCATTTCAGTCACCTTCATCGATCCAGAGGTCGTCGAGTGAACTTATGTTGGCACTCTTCGAGTGTTGTTATGACGTGAAATCTTCGGCGCGATTGATTACTGCGATTCCCGGATCTCACGGGATTCGAAAATTTGGCGCGTAGAAAGCTGGCACGACTTGTCTCTTTTCTTTTTTGCTTCGCTTTCGGCAGACTCTGAAATAAGCTTGCATAAAAACACAATAGTGAGAGTATGGGTGAAGTGTGTGCAGAACTAGTGCACTGTAAAAGTAGCAGATAGCAGGTGGCTGAAAAATAAATGACAGGAGACATATGATAGCTCTACAACATTGCATGGCAAACAAAATTAGATTCTACTCTATATGATTTTGTAATATATGAGCACAGGAAATGCAGGTACTCCTCCAGCACACCACCACATGTGGTCATATCTAAGATAACAGTCGACTGAAAATAAATAGGTCAGTCAATTTTTTTAATGAACCGTCTGATCTATAAGGAATGGGCAGATGGCCTTCGTCTACCTCCCGCCAGTCACTGTTGACGATCTTTCTCGAACCGCCAGCGACCACCGGCCCAGACCCGTGCCTCCGCCGCCCCGCCCTCCCATCGACCTCACACCACCGCCGTGCTTGGCAGCGCCCCCAAGCCATCCCTTCAATCCCGGCCGACCTCCAGATCGGGCGCCGGTAGCTCTAGGCCGCACACGCCCCTAAGATAAACACCAAGGCGCTGCTTCCCCTGCGTAATAGTCGTACAAGCGCCTGTTACGCCGGGGAATGCTTCCGTTAATTGGGAATCAACTGGCCAGAAATTGAAATTCAGGGAGGCGACGGACCTCTAGCTAAGGTGAAATAGTATATGAGGAGAAACCTTGTGCATCGCGAGTTACAAGGAACATCTAGTATCAAGAAGAAGCGTTCAACTAGTGTCTTCTGTGGGATGAATACCGTGCAAGCAGAGATGTAAGATTTGCACGAATAAGGGAAGAGGAGTACCTTCTTCGGTTGCCGGTGTGGTCACCTCCACATGTCGCGCCGATCTTCTTCTTTTTACCGGGGAAACCGATGTTCTGGAGGGTGCAGGCTTTGACAAACCCATGGCCAAATTGTTGACTGTGTCGCCATGGCCGTATGTCGGCGGAGGGGAAGCAGATCCGAGGCGGCGAAGGACGGTGTAGCAGGAACAACTTCGGTGCAGTGGAGGGTGGCGAAGTTGGAGCGGCAGCGGTGAGGCACAGGACGGCGTGGTTGAACCGGCTCGGGTACGGACGGCTCGGCCTCGGCTTCAACTACTAGCCGTGGAGGGCGTTGCGATTGAGGTTGTGGTGGATAACGACGTCGGGGTATCGCCTCCGGCGTGATGGAGGACGGCAGCGGCTGATGGGTGGGATGGGGTGGCGGACGGAGGACGCCGGGGTTTTGTGGCTAGTGGAGAGGTAGTTTTGGCGCCCACGGAGTACGAATGGGGAATCCGACGGGTGGGGGGGAACCATGTTTTGGTCTGGGACGCGCTTGTTTTTGGCTTTTTTGAACAGAAGATGGGACGCGCTTGTTTGAAACTTGGGGAAAGTAAAAACTTTGCCCCCTCTTAAATTTCGGACCTACTGCGGGTCGGGGGTAGGATGGTAATCCCAGGTGTTCCAAATAGTGGGCGGGAGCGATTTCGGCCGCGCGCATGTGTGCTTAGGCCGGTCATTGTGTATGAATGTTTTTCGGAGGCGGTTGCATGGCGTCTAGATGAAGCTACAAACCTACCCCGCTTTAGACCTTTGGACGTCGGGCCGGTAGGTTTCACGAGTCAGAGTTATTAGAAAAGTAATTTCCTTGTACTACCAAACATTGGTCTCACGCGGTTTCGGGTGAGTAGAGGCTCTTTTGGCGCTTCGTTCAAAATTTTGAAACACAAGCATTCATGTTTCGAGTACTCTTGAACTATGAGGATTGACCTAAATAGACAACGTTATATTTGACCTTGTATGTTTGAAAACCTCATTAAATTATCCGCTTCTTTTTGAAATTTTGACACTTGAAAATCCTATAACTATGATTATTTTGGAATGGAGGAGCTAAATTTGAATCTATTTTGTACACGACTACATATGCTATTATATACAAAATCAGAGCAAAGATTGGTGCCCCCATAATTTAGGTATGGTTTACAAATGCCATGATATCAAATTTAAATAATTGAATGGACTTCATGTTGAATTCGATTTTTTTAAACCACCTTAAGTTGAATTCAAATGTATGCTAGTTCATAGGTAGCTATTTATAAATGTCCATTGTGTAACTTTCGTATGTATAATGTGCTTTACACACACAACATGAACTATACTCACGTTTATATTTGATTGCTAAAGCGATGCATTGTCCGGAGTTCAAAATACTAACTATGTGGATCAATTGTGTCGAATAATAACATGGACATGCTCAAATTCGATAGAATCTAGATGTCTGATGGATCAATGACCGCTCCTTACGTGAATTGCAAATATCATGATCCCATCCTAATATTTGGATACAATTTATATCTTTAATCAATGTGTAGAGCAGTCTTTTACGTGTAGTTTCACTCTCCATCGGTGGTCTCTCACACATGCTCACACACTCTCTCCCGAGGTGTCTTTCTCGCACACATGCTCTAGATATAACCCTCCCTCCCTCTCGTAACCATTTACAACTGTTTTCACTAACCTTTATCACAAGCACTCTTCCTCTCACAAACATACACACACACAATCCTCATCAACCCTTTCTATATACATGGACCTGCCTACGTGTCTCATGTACGCACATTATCTTTACGCCTGTCTCTCACGCATTATCTCACACCTCTCTTCCTAATCGACGAGTATGATTCTAGCAGAGCATTCTGTAGGATGCCCCTTAAAGTTAGGTTGGATGAATAGTAATATCAGAGATAAAGGGGTTACCTTAGTCCGAGAACCTAGGGTTACAAATCCTAGCCGGCTTTGTCAGTGGACACAGAGTCCTTCACAATTCTGCTATCTTTGTCTTGTACGACTAGTCATCCATGGCTCTTCCTAAATGTGTCATGGGCCGACCAATGTGGCGCAGGACGGAACCGAACGAAGGGCCTCACCTCGACCCACCGGACCTCACACGGTGACACACCCTCTGCCCCCACGTCTCATTATCTTCTCACACCCACACATACCAACACAAACACCACACACACAGAAAATTTCTCCTGGTGCCTATATTCCCCCCCCCCTTGCATATACACACTCAAGGGAATGGAATCTCTTGTCGTGATGTCATATTCGTCTCTCTCTCTCTAGACCACTCTCATTTCTCGTGCTATCTCTCCCACGCCCCCCCGTCGGCCCCTCTATCCATGCCTCTCTCGAATACGTAATACACACACATACCTCTCTAGGCCCCGCCAAATGCATCAACTACACATTCACACATGTTACATCACGTACCCCATTGATCTAAAAAGCCCTCTCTTCACGTTTATTTCGCATACAACATTCCATTTGAATAAAGTGTGGCCAAAAAAATTATTTTAGAGTTTCTACATATATACAACATTACAAAGTTATATGGAGGAGTACGAACGCTAATTTGCATTGCATGGTGCCGACAATGATATTTATTCTGCACTGTGAATTTGTACATTTTTATACTATATACAAAGTTAGCCATAATAAAGAGAAATGAAGAGCATCTCTCTCTCCATCGCATACCCCACCCCCCTTGTACGCCCCTTCCACGTATGCACACAAAACTATCTCCAGGTCCTCTAAAAGTAAGCCCCCAGAAAATTCACGCGTGTTTCATCTTTCTCTCGCGATAGCAATGACGATCATTGTATTTGAAGCGAAAGCACGATACATACATTGGACTTCTTAATCCACTCATTACGGTCACCGTTTACGTTTAGTGGTTATTATACAGTCATGGGCTCACCGTACAACTTTGTATTTGCTCATGACATGACTAGTTGACCAGTTAAACGTCCACGTGGCACCTCTAGTGTTGCATCACATTATCTCACACCATCGTGCCCAGCTGTCGACTTGTATCTACTCTACATCTACACTATTATAAAATACATAAAATACACTCTTATAAAAAAACAGAGTTGGTGATGATGGTGTGCCTGCCATCCTGCAATATAGGCCGTCCGATTTATATCTGACGGATAGGAAAGAAACTATGGCAATTTTGCAAAAAGGTACCCACACACCTCTCCACATTTGCAAATAAGGCCTTCCCTCGTTCATCCTTTTCTCTCACAAGATAAACAAGTCATACAAATGCATCTTGATGTTACATGCAACGCACGGGCATCTTGCTAGTAAGAATGAAAACAAACGACAAAAAAATATTTTGACAGTGGTTCGAAGTCATGACCGCGGGCACAACGGACAAGGTGGCCTTGTATTGGTATGCTGAGCCGTCTGTTTTAACACACAGGAGCTGGTGTGGTGATTATACACACACGCACGCATGGACACGAACTACATCCACGCAACACTCACACAAACACATGCACCCACGCACGCACGCAACACTCACACGTACACACGCAGCCATGCACGCACGCAACACTCACACGCACACACGCACACATGCATGCACACACCAGTACACCACACGACCAACACACACTCTCACGCTCAAGTGCTCAACCTACACGTGCATGCGCACACATCAGGCCCTCACAGACACATACACAACCAGGTGATTCCCGCGCACGGGTTGGAGCCTTGTCGCGCCTGAGTAAATTTGTGTTTATCTGACCTTTTCCCTATGCGAACTGATAGGTGGGACCCACAAGGAACATGGTCAATTTAACTAGTCAACATGGCGCCACGCAGACTATTTGGCCGGTCAACAGAGTGCAATCCGATGCTGAACTGTGAGCAAGTGACCGGATAATCACCGCAAAACGTATATAGTGACCGTAATTAGCTTATTCTAAAGTTCGGTGACCGTATTACGCTTTTCTCTCTATAGGCCGTCCAAAACTACATCTCTACATGTTCTCGCATGTTACATCTAACAACTATGCAATACAACACTACTACTACACTCTAACACAATAAATCATATGTGTTTTTAGTTTTACTAGATATCATATTGTTACTTATAATTATTCAGTTTGCATACATTAAAATTGCCTTTGAAATGTATGGCTAGTATCATCTACCGCGCGGGAAAAATCCCGCCCTTTCCTGTTTAATCGGGTTTGTATCGATGGATCGTGCGAAACAGCAAAACTATAGTACTATACAGTACAAGTGACAGTTCACTGGGCCGTCGTGTCATCTACTCCTCCGTCGTAAGAGTGGAGCGCTCGCTTTCATAAATCTTCTAGTCCCTTTCACCGACATGTGGGACATCAAGCTACTGGGTCCACGTGCCATACCGGAATACAGTGCAGAGCAGCCGGGGTGAAGCACCCAGTCATGGCGCCGGCGTAGTAATGAGCAATGAGGCGTCAAATCACAAAGTTGCACCTTTCCCGCAGTTAAGTTGGGGGGATGAAGTAATAATGCTAAAAAAAGAAGTTGGAGGGACGAAGCAACCATCATTTCACTCGTTGCTGAATCCGCTTCTCCCTCATCTTCTTCAACTTAACCACGTGTTGCTTCTGCCGTTGTTCTGCCTCATGTGGCACGCGGATCAGCTTGGTAAAGCACTAACACATGGGACAACATGTTAGCAAACCTCCAGGACAACGTCCTCCGAAAATAAGAACCCCCCCCCTCCATCCGCGCGGCAAAATCAGCCCCTTTTTACTAATCTTTGATTCTATAATTTTTTAGATCAATATAATTGAGATTTGTATAGATAGCACACAGGAGCAAAACCAAGTGATACAGTTAAGGGCATCCACAATGTGTAGCCAAATGTGAAAATAGCTTTTGGCATCGTGGGAACCATTGTGGACGGTGTTGCTAAAGCCAAAAAGATGGAACCGAAGCTCCCTGATTGATTGATTGAAGAAATAGAAAAATGCAACGTCTCTCCTCTTTCTCCCATGCTTGGACGCATGTAGTACAGTATAGAGCACAGAGTCTACTCCCCTGTCCTTTTTATCACAAATCACAAAGCACTGAGGCGTCAAATCACAAAGCACGGACGAAGCAACCATCATTTCACTCTTCGCTGACTCCGCTTCTCCATCATCTTCTTCAAGAAACCATCTCACCGCACTAGTACTCCTAGTAGTAGTACTAGTAAAGGACTTCCTGGATGCAAATAAGGCGGTTGTCTCGTCTTGAAGGCGGCACTTGCGAACGACTTACCGTGGTCTCTCTCAATGGTGTTCTCTGTCGAACGCACTTCGCCAAACCACAAAAAAAATCGTCGACGTCACCGCAATGGGCAAGGAATTCAAATATAGTTACTACCTCCATTTTTTTGTACACAAGGCCAGTATATCAAAATTACAATTTGCAAAGGGCCACTAACACTAATCGAGGCAAAATGGAAGTGAGAAGGTTCATTTGCATGGCGCTGCATTAATCAAGCAATGAGGAGTGAGATGGTTAGCTCTTTGGTCTTTCGAGAGAAAAAGACGCATTAACTGACACATGAAATGAGGATTTGTATCGATTAAATCCCGCGAAGGAAAACCCCGCCTTTCTTTTTTAACACTAGTACTCCTAGTACGTACGTACTTATCTTGTTTGGGTCTAGGCCTTGCATTGCCAAACTTCGCCACACATTTTTGCCAAGCTTGCCTAAAGTTTTCAAAATGAGAAGGAGGTACACTTGCACACAGCTGTCGCGATCGCACCGCACCCTCACACGGTCGCTCCTGCACGCCGCGGTCACACCGCACCCTCACATAGTCGCTCCTGCACGCCGCAAACCCAACCAAGGGAACGCACCCTCACTGACACGTGATGTCCCATGTGAACAAACCAAACTCAACCATCCTATCGCTAACACATATTTTTCGTTCATAGAGTATGTTTATCCAACCGCATGTTGGGCAGTATCCGCATGGCCCATACGGTGGTCTGTTGGGGAAGAAGAAGAGGTGAGGAAGAAGGAAAGAAGGGTTAGGAGACGTAGGATATTCATCCAACCGCCTGAAATGGTACACTGACCCAAGTCAGGTGACTTGCATAACAAATAGTATGTTTTTACACAGCAAAAGATCCATAAAAACAACAACATAAAGAAAAACTATCACTGATCGCGGAAAGAGACGGCCTCGTCGTCTTTGACTGCCGGCGCGAACCAGCCGTCGCTACCGATGTGTGTCTCCGCACCGTGGTTGTCCTCGGCCTCCAGCTACTCGCTCAAGCGGAGCGTGCGGGCGCTCTGCACGGACAAGAGCACAGCCCGGTTCAAGTCGAGGACGTCCGGTTTCGCCTGCAGGAGGGCCTCGATGGTAGCGGCATCCGCGCGCTCCGTGTCGAGTCGAGCCTTCGCCGCCCGGTTCAAGTCTAGGACTTCCGGTTCCGCCTGCAGGAGGGCGTCGATGAGAGCGGCATCCGCACGCTTTGCGTCGAGTCGAGCCTCTACTGCCCGGTTCATGTCCAGGACGTTCGGTTCCGCCTGCAGGAGGCCTCGATGGCAGCGGCATCCGCGCGCTCCGCCTCAAGTTGAGCCTCCGCCGCCCGGTTCACATCCACGACATCCGGTTCCGCCTGCAGTAGAGCCTCGATGGCAGCGGCATGCACGCGCTCCACGTCGAGTTGAGCCTCTGCCTCCCGGTCCTCCTTTAGTATCGCCATGTTGAACCACTGGTCCGCCTACACCATGGGGGACTCGGACGCTGGCACGAAGTCGACGTCCATCATCTCATACCCATCGGGGGCCTTCTGCGCCGCGACCTCTGCAGTGAACATTGGATCGGCTTCCTCCTCCTCGTAGCCTGGCTCCAGAGAACTCGAGGATTGGCCCGCCGCAAAGCGAGCTTGGGAACGGAGGTCTGTGGCGCCGACCGTCGCCGCGATTTCTGCGTGGTGCTCCGGCGTCAGCATCTTGTAGTAAGTGATCTTGCGGCGCACCATGGCTTTCCGGCGAACTAGGGGACGCTTGATGCAGGTTAGGGGATCAAAAGGTGGGGGAATGGGCTAGAGATTTGGTGTGGTTTTAGGGCAGTGGCTGGCGTAGGCCGAGCAGCGAAGGTTCTAGTGTGAATAGTGGTTCCGGTGACAACCGGTCAATCGGTTTTGACTGTACATCGCTCTTGACGCGTTCACGTTGCAGCCCGGCACGCTGGTGAAGGGAATATGCCCTAGAGGCAATAATAAAGTTATTATTTATTTCCTTATTTCATGATAAATGTTTATTATTCATGCTAGAATTGTATTAACCGGAAACATGATACATGTGTGAATACATAGACAAACTTAATGTCACTAGTATGCCTCTACTTGACTAGCTCATTAATCAAAGATGGTTATGTTTCCTAACCATAGACATGTGTTGTCATTTGATTAACGGGATCACATCATTAGAAGAATGATGTGATTGACTTAACCCATTCCGTTAGCCTAGCACTTGATCGTTTAGTATGTTGCTATTGCTTTCTTCATGACTTATACAAAGTTCCTACAACTATGATATTATGCAACTCTCGTTTACCGGAGGAACACTTTGTGTGCTACCAAACGTCACAACGTAACTGGGTGATTATAAAGGTGCTCTACAGGTGTCTCCGAAGGTACATGTTGGGTTGGCCTATTTCGATATTAGGTTTTGTCACTCCGATTGTCGGAGAGGTATCTCTGGGCTCTCTCGGTAATACTCATCACCTAAGCCTTGCAAGCATTGTAACTAATGAGTTAGTTATGAAATGATGTATTACGGAATGAGTAAAGAGACTTGCCAGTAACGAGATTGAACTAGGTATTGGATACCGACGATCAAATCTCGGGCAAGTAACATACCGATGACAAAGGGAACAACGTATGTTGTTATGCGGTTTGACCGATAAAGATCTTCGTAGAATATGTGGGAACCAATATGAACATCCAGGTTCCGCTATTGGTTATTGACCGAGAATAGTTCTAGGTCATGTCTACATAGTTCTCGAACCCGTAGGGTCCGCACGCTTAACGTTACGATGACAGTTTTATTATGAGTTTATAAGTTTTGATGTACTGAAGGTTGTTCGGAGTCCCGGATGTGATCACGGACATGACGAGGAGTCTCGAAATGGTCGAGACATAAAGATTGATATATTGGACGGATATATTTGGACACCGGAAAGGTTCCGGATGAGTTTGGGATTATACCGGAGTTCCGGGAGGTTACCAGAACCCCCCGGTAAGTATATGGGCCTTATTGGGCCTTAGTGGAAAGGAGGGAGAAGGAGCAAAGGAGGGGGCGCGCCCCCCCAAGCCCAATCCGTATTGGGAAGGGGGGCCGGCCCCCCTTTCCTTCTTCCCTCCCCTCTCTTCCTTCCCTCTCCTACTCCTAATAGGAAAGGGAGGGGGCAAACCTACTTGGAGTAGGTTTCCCCCTCCTAGGGCGCGCCTCCCCCTTGGCCGGCCCCTCCTCCTCTCCCCCTTTATATACGGGGAGGGGGGCACCCCATAGACATACAAGTTGATCTACGGATCGTTCCTTAGCCGTGTGCGGTGCCCCCCTCCACCATATTCCACCTCGGTCATATCGTCGCGGAGTTTAGGCAAAGCCCTGCGCCGGTAGAACATCATCATTGTCTCCACACCATCGTGCTGACGGAACTCATCCCCGACGCTTCACTGGATTGGAGCCCGGGGAACGTCATCGAGCTGAACGTGTGCAGAACACGGAGGTGCCGTACGTTCGGTGCTTGGATCGGTCGGATCGTGAAGACATATGACTACATCAACCGCGTTGTCATAACGCTTCCGCTTTCGGTCTACGAGGGTACGTAGACAATACTCTCCCCTCTCGTTGCTATGCCATCACCATGATCTTGCGTGTGCGTAGGAATTTTTCTGAAATTACTACGTTCCCCAACAGTGGTATCAGAGCCAAGTTTTATGCGTTGATGTTATATGCACGAGTAGAACACAAGTGAGTTGTGGGCGATACAAGTCATACTGCTTACCAGCATGTTATACTTTGGTTCGGAGGTATTGTTGGATGAAGCGGCCCGGACCGACATTACACGTACGCTCACGCGAGACTGGTTTTACCGCCGTGCTTTGCACACAGGTGACTAGCAGGTGTCGGTTTCTCCAACTTTAGTTGAACCGAGTGTGGCTACGCCCGGTCCTTGCGAAAGTTAAAACAACACTAACTTGACAAACTATCGTTGTGGTTTTGATGCGTAGGTAAGAACGGTTCTTGCTCAGCCTGTAGCAGCCACGTAAAACTTGCAACAACAAAGTAGAGGACGTCTAACTTGTTTTTGCAGGGCATGTTATGATGTGATATGGTCAAGACGTGATGCTATATTTTATTGTATGAGATGATCATGTTTTGTAACCGAAGTTATCGGCAACTGGCAGGAGCCATATGGTTGTCGCTTTATTGTATGAAATGCAAACGCCCTGTAATTGCTTTACTTTATCACTAAGCGGTAGCGATAGTCGTAGAAGTAATAGAAGGTTTAAATGACAACGATGCTACGATGGAGATCAAGGTGTCGTGCCGGTGACGATGGTGATCATGACGATGCTTTGGAGATGGAGATCACAAGCACAAGATGATGATGGCCATATCATATCACTTATATTGATTGCATGTGATGTTTATCTTTTATGCATCTTATCTTGCTTTGATTGACGGTAGCATTTTAAGATGATCTCTCACTAAATATCAAGAAGTGTTCTCCCTGAGTATGCACCGTTGCCAAAGTTCGTTGTGCCCAGACACCACGTGATGATCAGGTGTGATAAGCTCTACGTCCATCTACAACGGGTGCAAGCCAGTTTTGCACACGCAGAATACTCAGGTTAAACTTGACGAGCCTAGCATATGCAGATATGACCTCGGAACACGGAGACCGAAAGGTCGAGCATGAATCATATAGTAGATATGATCAACATAGTGATGTTCACCATTGAAAACTACTCCATCTCACGTGATGATCGGTTATGGTTTAGTTGATATGGATCACGTAATCACTTACAGGACTAGAGGGATGTCTATCTAAGTGGGAGTTCTTAAGTAATATGATTAATTGGACTTAAATTTTTCATGAACTTAGTCCTGGTAGTATTTTGCAAATTATATTGTAGATCAATAGCTTGCGTTGTTGCTTTCATATGTTTATTTTGATATGTTCCTAGAGAAAATTGTGTTGAAAGATGTTAGTAGCAATGATGTGGATTGGATCCGTGATCTGAGGTTTATCCTCATTGCTGCACAGAAGAATTATGTCCTTGATGCACCGCTAGGTGACGGACCTATTGCAGGAGCATATGCAGACGTTGTGAACGTTTGGCTAGCTCAAAATAATGACTACTTGATAGTTTAGTGCACCATGCTTAACAACTTAGAATCGGGACTTCAAAGACGTTTTGAACGTCATGGACCATATGAGATGTTCCAGGAATTGAAGTTAATATTTTAAGAAAATACCCGAGTTGAGAGATATAAAGTCTCCAACAAGTTGTATAGCTAAAAGATGGAGGAGAATCGCTCAACTAGTGAGCATGTGCTCAGATTGTCTGGGTACTACAATCGCTTGAATCAAGTGGGAGTTAATCTTCCAGATAAGATAGTGATTGACAGAATTCTCTAGTCACCATCACCAAGTTAGTAGAACTTCGTGATGAACTATAGTATGCAAGGGATGATGAAAATGATTCCCGAGTTTTTCATGATGATGAAATCGATGAAGGTAGAAATCAAGAAAGAACATCAAGTGTTGATGGTTAACAAGACCACTAGTTTCAAGAAAAGGGCAAAGGGATAGAAGGGAACTTCAAAAAGAACAACAAGCAAGTTGCTGCTCAAGTGAAGAAGCCCAAGTTTGGACCTAAGCCTGAAACTAAGTGCTTCTACTGCAAAGGGAATGGTCACTGGAAGCGGAAATGCCCTGAATATTTGGTGGATAAGAAGGATGGCAAAGTGAACAAGGGTATATTTGATATACAGATTATTGATGTGTGCCTTACTAGTGTTTATAGTAGCCCCTAAGTATTTGATACTTGTTCGGTTGCTAAGATTAGTAACTCGAAACAGGAGTTACAGAATAAACAGAGACTAGTTAAAGGGGAAGTGACGATGAGTGTTGGAAGTAGTTCCAAGATTGATATGATCATCATCGCACACTCCATATACTTTTGGGATTAGTGTTAAACCTAAATAAATGTTATTTGGCGTTTGCGTTGAGCATGAATATGATTTGATCATGTTTATTGCAATACGGTTATTCATTTAAAATCAGAGAATAATTATTGTTCTGTTTACATGAATAAAACCTTCAATGGTCATACACCCAATGAAAATAGTTTGTTGGATCTCGATCGTAGTGATACACATATTCATAATATTGATGCCAAAAGATGCAAAGTTAATAATGATAGTGCAACTTATTTGTGGCACTGCCGTTTGGGTCATATCGGTGTCGGTGTACTAAAGTAGGGGTACCTTAGTACCCCGAACTTGTGCACGGGCGGTCGCAGCACCCCGCGGCAAGGCTTGCCGGACGCCCGCCAAGACCCTCTGAAAGTGCAACTAATCCCCGGGTGGTTTTGGTAATTAATAACAACATATATATCATTGAACTAATTGTTTCTTGAGAATATTTCAGAAAGTTCAGTGATATGGGTATGGCAATGACTGATGATGTGGACCCCTCAAAATGCTAAGGAAAGCATTGGCAAAAGCTCAAGACTCCATTTTTGGTTTAGTGATCCAAGATCACATTGAGTCCATAGGAAAGCCAATACTATTAAAAGGGGATGAGGTTATGATGATGATCTGGTTGCTCAAAGTGCTTAGTGATCTATCTCCCAAACTATCAGCAATCTTTCATTCCAACATATACTCATAAGTAATCTCGGTCCCACCGATTCCATAAACTCAGTCACACCAAGATGAACCACCTCAGCCATATAGCCAAACCCTAGAAATTTCGGATTTTCCGATTCCAAACTCGGTCTCACCGAAACTAGTGTTGCCAACCTTCTGTAACCTTCTGTACTCAAATCGGTGTCACCGAGATGATAAAGTCGGTCCCACCGAGAATGGCAAACCCTAGTCTTTGGAAGAATCGGACTAACCGAGATTGTATTTTCGGTCCCACCGAAAATCCCAACGTTCACAAGATTTGAACTTTCGGTCTCACCGAGTTGTCAACTTCGGTCTGACCGAGATTGGTCAAATGTGTGTAACGGTTGGATTTTGTGTGGAGGCTATAAATACCCCTCCACCTCCTCTTCATTCGTGGAGAGAGCCATCAGAAAGAACTACCACTCCTACCTTACATTTCTGAGAAGAAAACTACCTACCCTTGTGTTGAGATCAAGTTGCTCCACTCCCACCATATGAAACTTGATTTCTAGCCTTCCCAAGTTGCTTTCCATTCAATCCTTTCTTCCACCACAGCCAAATCAGTGAGGAGAGTTGAGTGTTGGGGAGATTATCATTTGAAGCACAAGAGCAAGGAGTTCATCATCACCAACACCATCTATTACCTTTTGGAGGGTGGTGCCTCCTAGATTGGTTAGGTGTCGCTTGGGAGCCTCCGTCAAGATGTGGAGTTGAACCAAGAAGTTTGTAAGGGCAAGGAGATCGCCTACTTCGTGAAGATCTACCCTGAGTAAGGCTAGTCCTCCGTGGACGTAGGCCATGATGGCATAGACAAGGTTGCTTCTTCGTGGACCCTTCGTGGGTGGAGCCCTCCGTGGACTCTCGCAGCCGTTACCCTCCGTGGGTTGAAGTCTCCATCAACGTGGATTGACGATAGCACCACCTATCGGAACCACGAGAAAAAATCTCCGTGTCTCCAAATTGCGTTTGCTCTTCTCCACCTCTATTTACTACATGTGCAATTTACTTTCCGCTGCCATTACTCTAGAATTGCATGTGTAGGGTGATACTTGACTTGGTCATCATTGTGAACTTGCTAAAAACTTGTCCTAATCAAAAGGCTAAACTTTTAAATTGTCAAGTAGTCTAATCACCCCCCCTCTAGACATACTTCCGATCCTACAAGTGGTATCAGAGCTTTGGTCTCCATTGGATTGGTTTCCATTGCATTGGACTCCATAAGCTTGGTTTCACAACCTAGGAGAGTATGGCGTCTAGTGAGGGTAATTTTCGTAGAGGTCCTTACTTTGATGGTTCAAATTTTGCTAGTTGGAAGCATAAAATGAAAATGCATATTCTTGGACATAACCCTGCCGCATGGGGCATTATTTGTGTTGGCTTGCAAGGTGAGTTCTTCGAGGAAGGAAAAGTTCCGGATCGTGAAGCTACAGCGGATGAGTTGCGGATGTTACAGAACAATGCTCAAGCTTGTGACATTCTCTTCAATGCTTTGTGTCCCGAGGAGTTCAACAAGATCAGCCGTCTTGAGAATGCAAAAGAGATTTGGGATAATTTGGTCGAAATGCACGAAGGTACCGAGTCCGTGAAGGAATCAAAGCTAGATGTTCTTCAAGGTCAACTTGACAAGTTCAAGATGAAGGAAGGTGAAGGAGTCGCTGAAATGTACTCTAGGCTTGCTCTCATCACCAATGAGATTGCCGGCTTAGGAAGCGAAGAAATGACTGACCGATTCATCATCAAGAAGATTCTCAGAGCTTTGGATGGAAAGTATGACACCGTGTGCACTTTGATCCAAATGATGCCAAACTACAAGAATCTCAAGCCTACCGAAGTCATTGGAAGAATTGTTGCTCATGAGATGACACTTAAAGATAAGGAAGAGCTTCACAACAAGTCAAGTGGTGCTTACAAAGCTACAGTTGAAGCTCCCACAACCTCAAGTGACAAGCTGGTTTCAAATGAAGAGATAAGCCTAATGGTGAAGAACTTCAACAAATTCTACAAGAGTAGAAGCAAAGAAAGAAGCTCAAAGTCTAGATCATATGATGAAAAGAGATCTTCAAGTCGTGATCGAAACTGCTACAATTGTGGAAGACCCGGACACTACTCAAATGAGTGTTCGACTCCCCACAAAAGAAGAGAAGAATCTCCAAGAAGAAGAAGCTCAAGAGAAGAGTCACCTCGGAAAGAGAGAAGGAGTAGAGATGATCGTTATGAACGAAGATCCTCTCAGAGAAGCAAGGATTCGGAAAGGAAAGACAAGTCATCAAGGAGCTACACAAGAAGAAAACATCAAGCTCATGTTGGTGAATGGGTCTCCGGCTCCGACTCCGACAATCACTCCGAAAGAAGCTATCACTCCAACTCCGAATACAGTCAAGATGAAGGTGTTGCCGGTCTTGCTCTCGTGTCCTCCAACTCCAACTCCTATGACTTGTTTGATTCACCAAATGAGGGAATTGGAAGATGCTTCATGGCTAAAGGCCCCAAGGTATCACACCCTGAATTTATTGACTTTGATAGTGATGAGGATGACTTGCTTGGTGAAGATGAGCTTTTACATGACAAATCTAGTGAGCCTAGTAATGATGAACATGCTAGTAGTCTTTATAGTCGAGAAGAGTCGAATGACAATGCTATGAAGGAGATTGAGCGTCTAACTAAAGAACTAAACACTCTTGAGTTAGCTCATGAAACAACTCAAGAAGATCATAGAGAGCTCCTAAGATCTCATGAGAGGCTACGCTTCGAGAAGCTCAATCTAGAGCAAGAACATGAGTTTCTAAAAGCTATCAATGACGATCTTCGAAAGAAGAGTTCTTCATATCTTGCCAAACGACTTCTCTTGTCTAATTTCTTGCCACCTATTAAAACTAAGCATGACAAGCATAAGAAAAATTCTTCATCTAGTAGTAACAATAACCATGCTAAATCCAATGTTGTTACTCCTAGTAGTTCTCTTGATTCCACTAACAATGTTTCAAGCCAAGTTTCACTTGAGCAAGAAAATAGTTTATTGAAAGGGATTATAGAGAAAGGTGTCTACAAGAGCCTTGCCGGAAGCAAGAACTTTGAGGAAATTGTTCGCAAGCAAGGAAGGCACCGGAAGAATCAAGGAATTGGTTTTGAGCGAAAGTTCAACACCGAGGGTGTTGAATGGGAAGAAGGTCAATATCCCACTCCAAAGTTTGTTTCTCAAAAGGAGAAGTATGATCCTACTTCTTCCAATGTGGAACAAGCTCAAGATGACCTTCCACCACAAGACCACAAGCTAAAAGGCAAGGACAAGCTTCAAGAGGAGATTGATGCATTCATTGAAGCACCCAAAGCCATGGTCAAGTGGGTTCCCAAGGAAACTTCAAGTTCTACTTCGTCAAGCTCAACTACTACCCCAAGGATTCCCATCAAGATGATGTGGATCCCGAAGAAGAGGAACTAGAGAGTTCTTGAGGGTGACTCCGCCAACATACTTCACTCACATTCATTTTGGCAAAGAACTTGTGCAATCAACTTCCACATCTTGCACTAGTTCATGGAGTCACAAACCCTCTTGTTGGTAAGTCAAGGGACAAGGTAATCATTGCTTTCATGGACATCATCTATTGTGTACTTCAATCTATGTCCATGGATATCCTTGTTTGTTCCTTGTGGGACTAACCCATGTAGGTATTGAAAGTGCCCGAATCCAAAGGATTGCTCCCAACTCTTGATGATCTTCATCAACATTGAGCATCCACATCTTCAACATCTACATGAAGTCTTCAACGACAACCCAAGGTTAGTTTGACCCTTTAAAAGGGGTTCTCACATCAAGGGGGAGCTTTGCTCTTAAGAATTGAGCTAAAGCATCTTCAAATGATGTGAACACATTAATGCTTTATGTAAAAGTGGTAACCCCACTTGTGCTTAAACGATGAGTATGACCTATGATCAAATGTTCTCATTTGACTCCTAAGTCAATATACTCATATATAGATGACCTAGTCATCGCCAAATTGTGTGCTAGTTGCTAGAGTTTTGTTTGTGCATGTTTGACACATGTTTCATTTGCTATCTTATTGTGTGAGCATGTTGGATGCATGATTTTATCCATTCGAGGACATCCATTTGTTGCTTGGTCTTTTGGATTTTTCTTTTTGACCAAATGGATGGACAAGAATGCCTAAGTTCCTCCCCTAGCTATCTATGCTTTCTTGTCTCAAATTCTATTCATGCTTATATCACAAACTTTGATCAAGTCTTTTTCGGACAGACCGAGTGAGGAGCACTCGGAGCCACCGATCCGTCAAAAGCTTAAATTCCAAAACCTTCTAAGTATTTTCGGTCAAACCAATCTACTCAAATCGGACAGACCGAAATCACTTGGATTGATCTAGGTTTTCACCTCGGTGAAACCGAGTTGCAAATTTCGGCGTGACCGAAGTGAGTAACTGCTTGCAGTTAACCATCTCGGTGCCACCGAGTTTTCCAACTCGGTCCCACCGACAGCCGAAGGGTATATATACCTGAGGGCAGCGCGCGTTGATTATTCCTTCAAAACGTCTCGCCCCCAAACCCTTAGCTGTCGTCGCCGTGGTCTCCGGATCATCTCCGTCGTCGCCTGTGCGCCCTCGCCGCGGGTCTCCGTCGCCGTCAACGGTCAATCTCATCGCGCCGTTGCCGCCGTAGAGAAACTCCACCAAGTTAGGGTGAGTTTTGATCCCTCTCGTGCTTCAACCTCTGATTCTATGCACGATAGGTTTGCCTAGCTTCTTGCCAAGTTTGAAATCTTCCTATCCAGCAGATTAGTTCTTAGAACGAAATTCGAGTAAAAATTTTAGGGTTAGGTTTCCGCCGAACACATCTCGGTGTGACCGATTCTACATTCTCGGACTGACCGATTTGGCCTCTGGCCATTGCACTGCACTTTTCGGTCCAACCGAGTTGTGCAAATCGGTAAGACCGAAATGAGGATTTAGTGAAACCCTAGTGTTCTCGGCTAGACCGAAACCCATTTCGGTCCAACCGAAAGTGGTGTGAATGGTTCTGTTTAGACACTTCGGATTCACCGAATTTTAGACTCGGTCAGACCGAAATGCATTCTGTGAAAACCTAAAACTGAAGTTTGAACTCATTCATTTTGCAAAATCTTCTGTAGTTTGTGATAACTCTTCTATTCTGCCTATACCTATTCTATTCACAGGTTGTCAGTCATGTCTGATGCAAGTGACAGCCAGAACAGGTCTGAATCACCAGTTGAGATTCCAGAGGCAGGCACTAGTCCTGAAGCCAGCAGTTTTTCTGATGATGGTGAGAGGAGCACCCCAAGTGGTTTGCCTCCTGCTGCCACCAGGGCCAGGAAGAAGAGAAATTCTGATGAAGAGGACTCTGACTTTGTTGCTGAGGAGGAGATTACCTCTAAGCCTAAGAGGAAAGTGGTTGCCAAAGAGCATCAAGGGCAACAAACAAAGAAAGGCACCAGCAAAGAGAAGAAGTCCACAGTTGCAAAGAAGCTGAGCATGGAAGAAGAAACCTCAAGCAAGGTAAAGAAAACTTCCAAGAGGAAGAGGATAGTACATGATGAAGCTGATGATGATTCTGATGAGGAAGCACCCCAGCCTCCTCAGAAGCCTAAGTTGATGGGAGATGCCATCAGGGCAGGAGCACCTACCAAATCTAAGCCATCGGCTCCAGCAAAGGCAGCTCAAGCCAAGCCTGCTGCCAAGGCCAAGAAAACAGTGAGAAACATTCCAGCCTCAGAGAAGAAGAAGGACAATGTGCCACCAGCTGAATCAGATGAAGAGGCACATGTGTTGCTGAAACTCAGACAGAAACTGCCAGTCCACAATGATGCTCATCCTCGAGCTGAAAATATGAAGGAAAGGAAGGACAAAGGTCTCAGGCTATGGAGGCAAGTTGATCCATATGCCACCAGGAGAAGGACAGCTGTTGACTCAAGGTTCCACACCAGAGAGCAACAAGATTTCTATGAGACAGTGCTCATGGACAAGAAGCCCATTGTTGCAGACACTAGATATGTTGACTGGGCATACATCGACAGTGAAGAGCACAGAGACTACTTCCCACATGTGCATGAGAGCTTCACTGCATGTGGTGTTGCAGAGTTCGTTGGTCAGAAACTGACAGCATGGAATGATGAGATGATCATGCAGTTCTATGCCACAGCACACTTCTATCCAGATGGCAGAATTGTGTGGATGACTGAAGGCCAGAGATTCTCTTCAACAGTTGAAGAGTGGGCTGCACTGCTGAATGCTCCAGTATCAAGAGATGATGATGTTGATGTTTATGGAATTCCAAAGAAAAACCATGAGTCGATGAAGAACATGTACAATGAGGTACCAGCCAAGGATGTAGAGATATGGAAGCTCGGTTCAGTGTATCATCTTCAGGCAGGTCTCCCAACCACTAACACTATTCTGAGGCATACATTGATGCCCAAGTCAGGAGACCATCGCATGATAAGAGGCTATTCTATCAACATGCTGCGTATTCTAGATTAGAAGACACCTTTCAAGGTGATGGACCTGATAGTTGAGACTATCAAGAGGACAGCAGCAGACCAGAAGAGGTCATGTGGGTTTGCCCCGCACATTCAGATGCTCATCAATGCCAAGTTTGGCACGGGCACCTACTTGTTGGATAGACCCCACTTGCCACCGCAGCCTGAACATGAAGATAATGAAGTTGTGATGACAGAGGATGATCCCACATCTGTTGAAGGTCAAGCTAAGTCTGAAGCTGCCAAACAAGCCAAAGCTGAGAAGGAAGCAGCAGCAGCAGCAGCTAAACCCAAGAGCGTTGGAGAACAGCTTCTTGAAGCTACCCAGAGGATTGAACTACGCCTGGCCAGCATAGTGCAGTCTCAGGAGAGTCTTGAGAGGATAGTTGAAGACAAGTTCCATGCTCTGGATGTCAAGCTGACTGAAGTACAGGTCACCGTCAACAAGCTTGAGGCAGATATCGAGGAAGCCAAGAGGGAGAAGGCAGAGCTCATGAAGGAGATGCAGGATGACCTTGTCGAGGATGACTATGAGCAGCCTGCTCCGGTCCCCACAAAGCCCAGATCAGCTGCTATTCCAGTGACAGACCCCAGGACTACAACATCAGCACCTCCCACAGCTCCATCAGTTCTAGCTCCAGCTCCAGTGTCCACTCCTCCAGCTCCACAGACTTCAGCAGAAGCCTTTGCAGATGCAGCTATCTCCACTCCATCAACGCAGACAGGAGCCGCCAGCAGAGTCCCTAGTGACGTTTAGCTCTATACCTTTCGAACTTTTTGGTAACTTGTTGCCAAACGGGGAGAAATTGTATAGATCATAGGACTTCGAGAGAGAGTGCTCGTTTTTTGCTCTTTCGTTTGCGGTTTTCCTTGAGATACTTTGGAGTTTTCCGAGACATTCTGTGTGTTTGATACTACGTTTGCTCTACTTTGATGAGTGCTTGATCATACTATGCTTAATGTGTGCTTAATGCTTATCATATGCTATTCATATCTTGTATGATCATTCACTCATGTCTTGGTGATTGGGTGCATGCTATTCATTCTTATCATTTTGTGCGCTCCACCAAGATGTATGTGACATGGAAGAGTGACCCATGATCCTAATCGATTGTGCATTTGCATTCAAACGCAAATCTTAAATAATGCACAAATTTAGGGGGAGCTCTTGCTTATCACATACTTCTCAAAGCGACGATATCATTCATTGATTATATCATTTGTCGAAGCTTTGATCTATATGTTGTCATCAATTACCAAAAAGGGGGAGACTGAAAGTGCAACTAATCCCCGGGTGGTTTTGGTAATTAATAACAACATATATATCATTGAACTAATTGTTTCTTGAGAATATTTCAGAAAGTTCAGTGATATGGGTATGGCAATGACTGATGATGTGGACCCCTCAAAATGCTAAGGAAAGCATTGGCAAAAGCTCAAGACTCCATTTTTGGTTTAGTGATCCAAGATCACATTGAGTCCATAGGAAAGCCAATACTATTAAAAGGGGATGAGGTTATGATGATGATCTG
The DNA here is from genome assembly GCA_963921465.1 of Triticum timopheevii. Classification (NCBI taxonomy): domain Eukaryota; kingdom Viridiplantae; phylum Streptophyta; class Magnoliopsida; order Poales; family Poaceae; genus Triticum; species Triticum timopheevii. The sequence continues at coordinate 544,377,820 of OY997274.1, forward strand.
GTTGCTCAAAGTGCTTAGTGATCTATCTCCCAAACTATCAGCAATCTTTCATTCCAACATATACTCATAAGTAATCTCGGTCCCACCGATTCCATAAACTCAGTCACACCGAGATGAACCACCTCAGCCATATAGCCAAACCCTAGAAATTTCGGATTTTCCGATTCCAAACTCGGTCTCACCGAAACTAGTGTTGCCAACCTTCTGTAACCTTCTGTACTCAAATCGGTGTCACCGAGATGATAAAGTCGGTCCCACCGAGAATGGCAAACCCTAGTCTTTGGAAGAATCGGACTAACCGAGATTGTATTTTCGGTCCCACCGAAAATCCCAACGTTCACAAGATTTGAACTTTCGGTCTCACCGAGTTGTCAACTTCGGTCTGACCGAGATTGGTCAAATGTGTGTAACGGTTGGATTTTGTGTGGAGGCTATAAATACCCCTCCACCTCCTCTTCATTCGTGGAGAGAGCCATCAGAAAGAACTACCACTCCTACCTTACATTTCTGAGAAGAAAACTACCTACCCTTGTGTTGAGATCAAGTTGCTCCACTCCCACCATATGAAACTTGATTTCTAGCCTTCCCAAGTTGCTTTCCACTCAATCCTTTCTTCCACCACAGCCAAATCAGTGAGGAGAGTTGAGTGTTGGGGAGATTATCATTTGAAGCACAAGAGCAAGGAGTTCATCATCACCAACACCATCTATTACCTTTTGGAGGGTGGTGCCTCCTAGATTGGTTAGGTGTCGCTTGGGAGCCTCCGTCAAGATGTGGAGTTGAACCAAGAAGTTTGTAAGGGCAAGGAGATCGCCTACTTCGTGAAGATCTACCCCGAGTAAGGCTAGTCCTCCGTGGACGTAGGCCATGATGGCATAGACAAGGTTGCTTCTTCGTGGACCCTTCGTGGGTGGAGCCCTCCGTGGACTCTCGCAGCCGTTACCCTCCGTGGGTCGAAGTCTCCATCAACGTGGATTGACGATAGCACCACCTATCGGAACCACGAGAAAAAATCTCCGTGTCTCCAAATTGCGTTTGCTCTTCTCCACCTCTATTTACTACATGTGCAATTTACTTTCCGCTGCCATTACTCTAGAATTGCATGTGTAGGGTGATACTTGACTTGGTCATCATTGTGAACTTGCTAAAAACTTGTCCTAATCAAAAGGCTAAACTTTTAAATTGTCAAGTAGTCTAATCACCCCCCCTCTAGACATACTTCCGATCCTACACCCTCCATCACACCTACTACTGCCATTCAAGAACAAAGTATTAACCAAAGAAAACGAAGGCCCCGGCAAGAGGAGCTTGCCGGGAAGGCCGGCCTGGGCATCTCCAGAAGACTTGCCGTGGGGCCCCGCACGCTCCGGCAAGACCTGACGGCCGGCAAGCTTGCCGGCACAACAAGAAAAGGGCCGCGGCAAGGCACTTGCCGCGGCAAGGCTGCCACCCAAACTCCAGCGCATCCGGCGACGTGTCAACACAAGGCCATCCCAAGGGCACGTGGCGCGGCACAGCGCAGCCATGCGGGGCGAGGTGGCAAACGGAGCTGACAGAGACGCCATCGTGGCAACCGGTGGCTCACTTAACGGTCACTCCTTCGCACTGTTGGGGCGACCGGACAGGCATTTAATGCCCTTGTCCCCTGCCGTCAGAGTTAGGTAGGGGTCACTGTTGGTCACTGTTGTACCAACCCACGATTTTACCTTTCTACCCCCTCTTCCTACGCTGCCACCTGTGGATGCCCCCTTCAGAGTATAAAAGGGAGGCCCATGCGCACGTAGAAGGGGTTCGGGCCATTCGATACCCACAACACCACCATACGCTCGCATGCTCGAGCAAGATCAAATAACAAACACAAAGCAGCAGTAGGGGTTTTATCTCTCCGGAGAGCCCCGAAGCTGGGTAAAAAATCGCCCGTCTCCCCCGCGTGCTCGACCTCGATCTGCTCTGCGCACGCCCTCCGCTCCCTTGCCGGACTAGAAGGGGCCCCCAAGTGCCCCATAGGTGCTCGAGGCCACAGAGAGACACCCCGACATCTTTGGCGCGCCAGGTAGGGGACGCGTCGAGGTCGTGAGCATCTGATCCGGTCTCCACGCGCGCTACATCAACGTCATCGTCAACATGCCACCGAAGAAGAAGCCTTTGGAGGTGGCCGCTCCGTCTACATCAATTCCACCACCACCGCCGGAGCAAACAGGCGGTGGAGTGGACGCTGGCGGAGGAGCGGGCGCCGACGGTGGGACTCACGTCGTCACCAGATCCAAAAACAAGGCCCCGCAAGCGTCGGTGACGGTGCAGACACCGCACCCTTCCCAGGAGGTGCAAGGTCGACAATGCCCCGGTGCTCCTAGCACCGTGCTCGCGTTGGGACAAGGCCAAGCTGGTGGGTCGCGGGACGCTCGAGGTCAGCATGCACGCCCGCATGCTGGCGCGAGCGAGGTACGGTCGCCCGGACGGGGTGTTGCGCCTCCCAATCCGACTGGGAGTCCAAGCACATCCCGTTCCTCGCGCCGCTCGTCGCCACCGCCACCCAAGACAGCCGAGGAAGCGCTGGCCCGAGCCCAGCTGCTTCTAGACTACCCTCCGGCGCTGCACAAGATCGACGACTCGGGGATGACCATCGAGCGCGTCGAGGCCCCGGCAAGACGCCCAGGCGCAGGCCGGCGCCGACAAGACCGCTAGGGGTGCCACCTCCGTGCGCTCCCAGCCCCGAGGGCCAAGATCGCCAGCTCGCCGGGCCAACCCCGACGCCGACTCCACTGCGTCGTCGGACCCGCGAACTTGCCGTGATCAGCGCCACGTTCTCCAAGAACGGCAACACGAAGACGCACGCACTCGCATCGAGCGCAGGAGGGAAACGCGACGTCAATCTGACCAGCGTGGTGGGCCCACTGTCGACGTGCATGCACTAGGGGAGCCAGGCGACTTGCCGTACGCGGCAGGTTGCCCTGCGTTCACCCGTGAGCTGCGGCAAGTCCAGTGGCCCAAAACCAAGAACTTCAAGCCAGACGTGCCCGAGAAGTATGATGGCAGGATACATCCGTCGGAGTTCCTCAGCATCTACACCATCGCGGTGCAGGCTGCCGGAGGGCGCGACGAGAAGATCCTCGCCAACTACTTCCCGCTGGTACTCAAGCCCAACGTCAGATCTTGGCTCATGCACTTGCCGGACGGCTCCATCTCTTCATGGGCGGACCTGTGTCACCAGTTTGTCGGCGCCTTCACAGGCGGCCACAAACCCCATGGCCAGGAAAGCGACCTGCATTTGCTCGTCCAGAAGGAAGGGGAGCCCCTGCGCAAGTACATACAGAGATTCAGCCAAGTGCAGCGCAACATCCCAGACGTCCACCCTGCCGCGGTTATCAGCGCGTTCCACCAGAACGTGCGCAACCGCAGGATGAGGGAGGAGATGGCGATGAGCAAGATCAGAGATGTCAGCGAGCTCTATGCTCTGGCCGACAAGTGTGCACGGGCTGAGGAAGGGAGGGAGATTCCCAGAGAAATTGCAGGAGCGGAAGGATCTGACAGCGAGGATGCCGCCCCGGCAAGGAAGAACCGGAGGCGGAGCCACAGGAAGAGAATGGCTAAGGATGTGCTAGCTGTTGAGCATTCCGGCAACGGAGGTGGCTCCGACAAGGCCAAAGCCGATGACTCCGGCGAGGCCGTGGTAGCCGCCGACAAGCAGGATAGCTCCGGCAAGCGGTATTGCAAGATCCACCGTACCAAGGGCCATGATCTCCAAACCTGCAAGAAAGTGGAGCAGATGGTGGAGCTGCAGAAAGCTGAGTACGAGCGCCGCGACAAGGAGAGGGCCCAGGGAGGCGGCGGAGGATCCGGCAAGAAGCTTCCCGCCCAGGGAGGGCACCGCGGCAAAGCCAAGCCGCGGCAAGGGGACAGGCCTCCCCGGGGGCGCGACAAGGATGAAGATGAAGATGAGGAGAATGAAATGGAGGAAGATGAGACTGACGACCAAGAGTTTCAGAAGGCAACAGAGGTGCTGTGCATCGACGGCGGCGCCTCCCTACACGCCTCGCACCGCCAACTCAAACAGTGGGTGCGAGAAGTGAACGCGGCGGAGCCGTCCGTCGAGTCGCGCAAGCCCCTGAAGTGGTCCAGCACACCCATCGTCTTCGACGTTGAGGATCATCCCGATCGCGTCACCGCGGTCGGGTGCTTGCCGATGTTGGTCTCACCAACAATCCGCAACCTCAAGGTCACGAAGATGTTGGTTGACGGCGGGGCCGGCCTAAACCTGATTTCCTCCGCAGTGCTCAAGAAACTCCAAATCCCCGACAGCGAGCTCGAAGAAACTGATACATTCCAAGGGATAAATCTGGGAAGGAGCAAGCCAAAGGGGAAGATCACGTTGCCAGTGACGTTCGGCAGCGAGTTAAACTTCAGGACAGAGAAAGTCACATTTGACGTTGCTGATATCCCGTTGCACTACAATGGGATACTAGGCCGTCCTGTGCTCGCCAAGTTCATGGCAGCCTCTCACTACGCCTACAATGTGCTTAAGATGCCTGGTCCGATAAGTGTTATTTCTGTCCAAGGAGACAAGAAGGATGCGCTTATCTGCACCGACAAGATCTACCGGGAAGCAGCAGCCATGGCAGAGCGCAAGCTACTTGCCGCCGAAGCTCCCCGGGGGAAGAAGAAAGCCAAGTCCGGCGAAAGCAGCTCTGGTGTCCACTCCGGCAAGCGCACCTCCCCGGAGCGCTGCGCTGTCGTCGAGGACGCGCCATCGAGCTTTGCCGGCAAATGCAAGAAAGTAGAGGCAGATCTACCAAAATCTAAGCCCGGTAAGGACAGCTCTGGTGCCCCCTCCGGCAAGCTCACCTCTCCGGAGTGCCGCGCTGCCGTCGAAGACGTGCCATCGAGCTCCGCCGGCCAGTAAAGGCGAAGAAAACAACAAGTTCCGAACTTTTGAGTTGCATTCCCTGAAAATCCGTACCTTGTATGAAGAACCTGTGCGCAAAGGGACCGAATCGTGGCTAAGTTGCGCCCTTGATCTGTTTCGAGTCCGCTCAACAATAAAAGCGCGCTGCAGCTAGCCCGACGAGTTCCTCCTGCCAGGGACAACACCGCCAGCGGGCTGCTGACGTCCCGCACCCGGCGAGTGTGTTCGCACCGGCGGGTTCCCTGAAGGCACAAGGGTGAAAACATACAAGGGAGGAAGACAAGGGAGGAGTATGTCCTCGCCGGATCGTAGAAGACGGAAAAGCTAAGTCGCTCTTGAGTACAGAGCCCTTTCTGTCCTAAACTTTTATGTTACTTCCTCGAAAGTTCGTGCCTTGTACGTTAAGCCTGTCCGCAGAGGAACCAACTCGTGGTTAAGTTGCGTCCTTGCTTTGTTTCCGAGTCCGCTCAACAATACAAGTGCGCTGCAACTGGCCCGAGAAGGTTTCTTGCCGGAAACAACACCGCCAGCAGGCAGCTGATGTTCCGCACTCAGCCAGTGTGTTAGCGCCGGCAAGTTCCCTATAAGTGTAGGGTAGAAACATACAAGGGACGTAATGGGATAGAGGAAGTAACGTGGCAATCTTTTCCGTGGGACGTCCTTTGTATGAGAAACTTGTGCGCAGAGGAGCCGACTCATGGCTAAGCTGCGCCCTTGATTTGTTTTCGAGTCCGCTCAAACAATGAAAGTGCGCTGCAGCTAAGCCCGACGAGGTTTCTTGCCGGAGGCTACACCGCCAGCAGGCTGCTGATGTTCCGCACTCAGCAAGCGTGTATGCCCCAGCAAGTTCCCTAAAAAGCGTAGAGTATGAACATACCAAGGACAAAACACAGCATTGCGTTGCCCAACGCGAAGTTACGTTACGAGAAGTAGTTTATTACAGCGCTGTCTAAGTTGTTCTCATTACTGGAATAACAGCGGCAAGGAAAGAGCAAAGGAAAAGGGCGCAGGCTCCGGCGTCCCGACAAGCTAGAGTCGTCGGGGGCTGCAAGTACCAAGGTTCCTCCCCGGCAAGTTAGAGTCGCCAGGGGCTGCAGCGCCAGATAAGTTTTTCATCCCTCATCATGCATCCTCTTATGGGCTGGGGGAGGCGGAGCCGCGTCCTTGAACGAGTGTGCCATGTAAAAAGAAACCTGTGCGCGGAGGAGTCGAGTCGCGGCCAAGTTGCGCCCTTGATTTGTTTCCGAGTCCGCTCAACAACACAAGCGCGCTGCAACTGGCCCGACAAGGTTTCTTGCCGGAAGCAATAGCGCCAGCGGGCTGCTGACGTTCCGCACTCAGCACGTGTGTTTGCACCGGCAAGTTCCCTAGAAGCGTAGGGTGGAAACATACAAGGCACCGTGTCAAGTAAAGGACGCTATCCGGCAAGCATTCCCCTCTTTTCACTAAAAAACATCCCATTCCATTACAAGCCCATAGAGGATGAAAAACATGATAGAGAGGATTACAGATTTTGAATATCGCTAAGGCCCGAAGGCTTACAAATTAAGAAGATAAGATGCCTGTAATCCCTCTCCTGTTTTATCTCTTCAGGAGGTAGGTCAAGGAGGCCCCGGCAAGAGAAGCTTGCCGGGGAGGGCAAAAGGGGCGCCTAGGTGAGCTACGGGCGCCAGAAGACACCAAGAGAACACCCCGGGGGCCGGCCAGGAGCTTGGCAGAGACGGAGGCATCGGAGGCAGAGCTTGAAGACGGGGCGGCGGGACGTCAGCACGCTGTCGAGGGCTCCTCGCCCTCGTACTCCGACTTGACGGCCTTGCCGCCACCCCTCTTCCTCTTCCGGAGCCTCCCTACGCCAGCCGCCCAAGGAGACGGCCCCGGGGAGTTCAGAAGGCCGGCGACCCGGATGATGGGGTCGCCGGTGGCGCGCGAGGCCGCGTCCGACACCTAGTCGGACCCGCCATCCTCGTCGTCGCTGTCGCTCCCCTCCTCATCACTCTCGCTCGAGGAGGGGCCTTCGCTATCGGAGGAGCTGTCCACGCAGCATCTCGCCCGGGTGCCGGAGTCCCCGAAGACCTTGACGGCGAGAAGGTCGCCCTCCATTAACTTAAAATGGAGGGTAAACCCCGCCGTCAAGCTGTGGATGCGGGCGAACATCTTCCACCCCCGATCAAAGTACATCACGCTGGGGGCTGGGGATACGACACTAACTCGAGTCCCGCTGATCCCGCAGCCCCTCATGCGCAACTCCAACATCTCGGGCGGATCCGGTTCCATCGCGCTCGCAAATGGAGCCGGAAGCCGGAGGCGGCGACGAGGTGCTCGGCGCAGTTTGATGAAGAACTCCCACGGGTCGTCTCCGGTATGGACCGCCTCGAGGAGAGGAGCTGCCGGCGGGGGCGAGGGTGGCACACCGCCTCGGCCGCCTCGTCCCCGAACGCCCCGACCACGTCCTCGACCTCGTCCGCGGCCTCGCCCCTCCCTATCCCCCTCGTGGCCGGCTCCGCCACCACAGGTGCGGGATAGGGAGAGACGCGCTGCCTGGAGGCGACCCTCGCTGCCACCGTTGAAGGACCAGGATTCCCTCCCTCCATGGCAGATGGGAAGAAGAGTAACGGAAGTTGTAGACGAAGGAAGAAGAGGAAGTGCGGGACTATTGTGCTCCCCTTCCGCCCTTTTTAAAGGGCGAGGTGGGGGCTCGGCCGCCCCGCTCAGCCAATCAGGGCACAAGGAGGGCAGAGGAGCGGGGCCGACTCGCCATCTTCGCCCGTGACGGCTCGGTCTCCCACCTTGGCCGCCCACGACCCCCCACGCATGGGAGCCGCGTGGCGAAAAAGCGGAGCCAGAGCGGCGGATGAAATGACCTCACCATGCCCCGTGATCACGGGGGTGGACGCCTTAAAGATCGCCCACACCACCCACGTCTCCCACGACGCCGCAATCGACGCGTGCCATTGCGAGAGAGCGCGGTGGGCACGGAGTCCGATCGCGGGCGGACCCAGGCCGCGCGTGCCCGTGCACTGCTTTGGGCCTGGCCCAACAACGCTCGGCACCATGTATGGCCCAGGCCCGGGGGCTCCTGTCGGTGTACTAAAGTAGGGGTACCTTAGTACCCCGAACTTGTGCACAGGCGGTCGCAGCACCCCGTGGCAAGGCTTGCCGGACGCCCGCCAAGACCCTCCATCACACCTACTACTGCCATTCAAGAACAAAGTATTAACCAAAGAAAACGAAGGCCCCGGCAAGAGGAGCTTGCCGGGAAGGCCGGCCTGGGCATCTCCAGAAGACTTGCCGTGGGGCCCCGCACGCTCCGGCAAGACCTGACGGCCGGCAAGCTTGCCGGCACAACAAGAAAAGGGCCGCGGCAAGGCACTTGCCGCGGCAAGGCTGCCACCCAAACTCTAGCGCATCCGGCGATGTGTCAACACAAGGCCATCCCAAGGGCACGTGGCGCGGCACTGCGCAGCCATGCGGGGCGAGGTGGCAAACGGAGCTGACAGAGACGCCATCGTGGCAACCGGTGGCTCACTTAACGGTCACTCCTTCGCACTGTTGGGGCGACCGGACGGGCATTTAATGCCCTTGTCCCCTGTCGTCAGAGTTAGGTAGGGGTCACTGTTGGTCACTGTTGTACCAACCCGCGATTTTACCTTTCTACCCCCTCTTCCTACGCTGCCACCTGTGGATGCCCCCTTCAGAGTATAAAAGGGAGGCCCATGCGCACGTAGAAGGGGTTCGGGCCATTCGATACCCACAACACCACCATACGCTCGCATGCTCGAGCAAGATCAAATAACAAACACAAAGCAGCAGTAGGGGTTTTATCTCTCCGGAGAGCCCCGAAGCTGGGTAAAAAATCGCCCGTCTCCCCCGCGCGCTCGACCTCGATCTGCTCTGCGCACGCCCTCCACTCCCTTGCCGGGCTAGAAGGGGCACCCAAGTGCCCCATAGGTGCTCGAGGCCACAGAGAGACGCCCCGACAATCGGTGTAAAGCGCATGAAGAAACTCCATAAAGATGGATTTTCGGAATCACTTGGTTATGAACCGTGCCTTTTGGGCAAGATGACTGAAACTCCGTTCTTCGGAACAATGGAACGAGCTACTGACTTGTTGGAAATAATACATACTGATGTGTGCAGACCAATGAGTATGAAGGCTCGTGGCAAGTATCGTTATTTTCTAACCTTCACAAGATGATTTGAGCAGATATGGGTATATCTACTTGATGAAACATAAGTCTGAAATAGTTGAAAGGTTCAAAGAATTTCAGAGTGAAGTGGAAAAATCATCGTAACAAGAAAATAAAGTTTCTGCGATCTGATCGCGGAGACGAATATTTGAGTTACGAGTTTGGTCTTCAATTAAAACAATGTGGAATAGTTTCACAGCTCACGCCACCTAGAACACCACAACGTTATGGTGTGTCCGAACATTGTAACCGCACTTTATTGGATATGGTGCGATCTATAATGTCTCTTACTGATTTACCAATAATGTTTTGGGGTTACGCATTAGAGACAGCTGCATTCATGTTAAAAAGGCACCATCTAAATCCGTTGAGATGACACCATATGAACTGTGGTTTAGTAAGAAACCCAAGTTGTTGTTTCTTAAAGTTTGGGGCTGCAATGCTTATGTGAAAAAGTTTCATCCTGATAAGCTCAAACCCAAATCGGAGAAGTGCGTCTTCATAGAATACCCAAAGGAAATTGTTGGGTACACCTTCTATCACAGATCCGAAGGCAAGATATTCGTTGCTAAAAATGGATCCTTTCTAGAGAAGGAGTTTATCTCGAAAGAAGTGAGTGGGAGGAAAGTAGAACTTGATGAGGTAACTGTACCTTCTCCCGAATTGGAAAATAGTTCATCACTGAAATCAGTTCCAGTGATTCCTACACCAATTAGTGAGGAAGCTAATGATATTGATCATGAAACTTCAGATCAAGTTACTACCAAACCTCGTAGGTCTACCAGAGTAAGATCCGCACCAGAGTGGTACGGTAATCCTATTCTGGAAGTCATGTTACTTGACCATGGCGAACCTACGAACTATGAGGAAGCGATGATGGGCACAGATTCCGCGAAATGGCTTGAGGCCATGAAATCTGAGATATGATCCATGTATGAGAACAAAGTGTAGACTTTGATTGACTTGCCCGTTGATCGGTGAGTCATTAAGAATAAATGGATCTTCAAGAGGAAGACGGACGCTGATAGTAGTGTTACTATCTACAAAGCTAGAATTGTCGCAAAAGGATTTTGACAAGGTCAAAGTGTTGACTACGATGAGAGTTTCTCACTCGTATCTATGCTTAAGTCTGTCTGAATCATGTTAGCAATTGCTGCATTTTATGAAATCTGGCAAATGGATAGACAAAACTGCATTCCTTAATGGATTTATTTAAGAAGAATTGTATATGATGCAACCAGAAGGTTTTATCAATCCTAAAGGTGTTAACAAAATGTGCAAGCTCCAGCGATCCATCTATGGACTGGTGCAAGCATCTCGGAGTTGGAATATATGCTTTGATGAGTTGATCAAAGCATATAGTTTTATACAGACTTACGGTGAAGCCTGTATTTACAAGAAAGTGAGTGGGAGCACTACATCATTTCTGATAAGTATATGTGAATGACATATTGTTGATCGGAAATAATGTAGAATTATTCTGCAAAGCATAAAGGAGAGTTTGAAAGGAGTTTTTTCAAAGAAAGACCTCGGTGAAGCTGCTTACATATTGAGCATCAAGATCTATAGAGATAGATCAAGACGCTTGAAAAGTTTTTTCAATGAGTACATACCTTGACAAGATTTTGAAGTAGTTCAAAATGGAACAGTCAAAGAAAGAGTGTCTTGCCTGTGTTACAAGGTGTGAAATTGAGTAAGACTCAAATCCTGACCACAGCAGAAAATAGAAAGAGAATGAAAGTCATTCCCTATGCTTCAGTCATAGGTTCTATAAAAGTATGCCATGCTATGGACCAGACCTATTGTATACTCTGCCCTGGTTTGGCAAGGGAGTACAATAGTGATCTAGGAGTAGATCACTGGACATTGGTCAAAATTATCCTTAGTGGAATAAGGATATGTTTCTCGATTATGGAGGTGACAAAAGGTTCGTCGTAAAGGGTTACGTCGATACAAGTTTTGGCACTGATCCAGATGACTCTAAGTCTTAATCTGGATACATATTGAAAGTGGGAGCAATTAGCTAGAGTAGCTCCGTGCAGAGCATTGTAGAATATTTGCAAAATACATACGGCTCTGAATGTGACAGACCCGTTGACTAAACTTCTCACACAAGCAAAACATGATCATACCTTAGTACTCTTTGGGTGTTAATCACATAGCGATGTGAACTAAATTATTGACTCTAGTAAACCCTTTGGGTATTGATCACATGACGATGTGAACTATGGGTGTTAATCACCTGGTGACGTGACCTATGGGTGTTAATCACATGGTGATGTGAACTAGATTATTGACTCTAGTGCAAGTGGGAGACTGAAGGAAATATGCCCTAGAGGCAATAATAAAGTTATTATTTATTTCCTTATTTCATGATAAATGTTTATTATTCATGCTAGAATTGTATTAACCGGAAACATGATACATGTGTGAATACATAGACAAACTTAATGTCACTAGTATGCCTCTACTTGACTAGCTCATTAATCAAAGATGGTTATGTTTCCTAACCATAGACATGTGTTGTCATTTGATTAACGGGATCACATCATTAGAAGAATGATGTGATTGACTTGACCCATTCCGTTAGCCTAGCACTTGATCGTTTAGTATGTTGCTATTGCTTTCTTCATGACTTATACAAAGTTCCTACAACTATGAGATTATGCAACCCCCGTTTACCGGAGGAACACTTTGTGTGCTACCAAACATCACAACGTAACTGGGTGATTATAAAGGTGCTCTACAGGTGTCTCCGAAGGTACATGTTGGGTTGGCCTATTTCGAGATTAGGTTTTGTCACTCCGATTTTCGGAGAGGTATCTCTGGGCCCTCTCGGTAATACTCATCACCTAAGCCTTGCAAGCATTGTAACTAATGAGTTAGTTATGAAATGATGTATTACGGAACGAGTAAAGAGACTTGCCAGTAACGAGATTGAACTAGGTATTGGATACCGACGATCGAATCTCGGGCAAGTAACATACCGATGACAAAGGGAACAACGTATGTTGTTATGCGGTTTGACCGATAAAGATCTTCGTAGAATATGTGGGAACCAATATGAACATCCAGGTTTCGCTATTGGTTATTGACCGAGAATAGTTCTAGGTCATGTCTACATAGTTCTCGAACCCGTAGGGTCCGCACGCTTAACGTTACGATGACAGTTTTATTATGAGTTTATAAGTTTTGATGTACCGAAGGTTGTTCAGAGTCCCGGATGTGATCACAGACATGACGAGGAGTCTCGAAATGGTCGAGACATAAAGATTGATATATTGGACGGATATATTTGGACACCGGAAAGGTTCCGGATGAGTTTGGGATTATACCGGAGTTCCGGGAGGTTACCAGAACCCCCCCGGTAAGTATATGGGCCTTATTGGGCCTTAGTGGAAAGGAGGGAGAAGGAGCAAAGGAGGGGGCGCCCCCCCAAGCCCAATCCGAATTGGGAAGGGGGGCCGGCCCCCTTTCCTTCTTCCCTCCCCTCTCTTCCTTCCCTCTCCTACTCCTAATAGGAAAGGGAGGGGGCAAACCTACTTGGAGTAGGTTTCCCCCTCGTAGGGCGCGCCTCCCCCTTGGCCGGCCCCCTCCTCCTCTCCCCCTTTATATACGGGGAGGGGGGCACCCCATAGACACACAAGTTGATCTACGGATCGTTCCTTAGCCTTGTGCGGTGCCCCCCTCCACCATATTCCACCTCAGTCATATCGTCGCGGAGTTTAGGCAAAGCCCTGCGCCGGTAGAACATCATCATCGTCACCACGCCGTCGTGCTGACGGAACTCATCCCCGACGCTTCGCTGGATTGGAGCCCGGGGAACGTCATCAAGTTGAACGTGTGGAGAACACGGAGGTGCCGTACGTTCGGTGCTTGGATCGGTCGGATCGTGAAGACGTACGACTACATCAACCGCGTTGTCATAACGCTTCTGCTTTCGGTCTATGAGGGTACGTAGACAACACTCTCCCCTCTCGTTGCTATGCCATCACCATGATCTTGCGTGTGCGTAGGATTTTTTTTTGAAATTACTACGTTCCCCAACAACTGGACCCTCCACGTCGCTCACCGAATGGAACGCGCTTCGTCTTGCATTTTTGCTCGCTTGTGGGACCGCAGTTGAGAGCAAACCGACGTCCCTCCCCCTCCCCCGCCCGCGTCATTTATTATACCACCACTCCCTCCATTTTATGCGGAGTAAATAAAAACAGAGGGAGTATACTACGGATGAGGATCCCCTGACGTGGCCGAACCCATTGAGTAACTGACATGCGGGGCCTAGCAAGCATGGGGTCCGCCAGTAAGTGACCGAAAGGGAGGGTAAGGCAGGGATACCTACGTCAGAGGATCCACTTCCACTATACTACTTTGACCAAATGTTAGAGTAATAATATATGACATGCAACTTACACAAATGTTAGAGTAATAATATATGACATGCAACTTACACAAAGCATACAAGGTCTAATGCGTTTTTCAAGGCTAACTTTGACCAAATGTTAGAGTAATAATATATGGCATGCAACTTACACAAAGCATACGGTCAATTTCATATGTGAAAGGAGTTTCCAATGATATAATTTTCACATTATACATCTCATGTACTCCCTCCGTCTAGGTGTGTAAGTCATCTTACGAAAACCAAATAATCCCAAAACACATAGGCGCGGTGCATTAAGTTCTACCTCATTTTTTATTTCTTGACATATCAACCAATAAGAGATGAGGGTGTGCATGCTTTTAATGACCTGAGACTATCAAACATGACATGCAGTGGTTAGTTCATTGCATGCAATACTATTAATTAGCAAATAAACATTAATGTCTCTCATTTTCCCCTCCTCCTTGGTCACGGTGCACAGCCTAAGGCTGGTCATAGTGGGGAGTAACTTAGACTAGTAACATGCATATGTTACTAGTCTATGTTACTACCTCTATAGTGCATAGTATCATAAATTAGTATCATACGTGGTCTTATTTATTGCCATGCATGAGACATAGTAGCATCACATTTATTATGTTACGGTATCTACCTATGTTACTTTGACCTTCTCTCTCTTCTTTAATTGCCTGCCACATAAGCATGTTTGCGAGTCCCAAGTGCATGATACTACTTATGTTACCCCCACTATGGCCAGCCTAAGATGACTTACTCACCTAGACGGAGGGAGTACTATTAATCTTGTCAATGGTCAAATTGGAAACCATCTCGAGTACAAATCTAGGAGTATGTATGAATCTAACAATATTGATTGGGCGTTGTTGAATGTTGATACCTTTTTTATCATAGTAGAGATAGTTTGACTACACATAAAACTTATATGTAAAGTAGAAAGGATAGGAGGGAGTATATTGTACGTTCAAAAACGAAACGAACATTGAATACCCTTTATATATGATTTGCGTATGCTATGATCACCGGTTCAAAATTTTGAATCCGCCTTAGGTATCACATGCCCCCACTCGTTCCCTCTCGATTTCATCTCGGGGTCCGGAGATCTATTGGAAGAGGACTAGGGTGGGTACATGCGAATGATACTCGGCGGAATGTTCAAGTGAGGCATGCGGGAGGATGGACTCGACTGGAGGGCAATATGATCGATGGAGAAGAGGGTTGGAGAGGAATGAGAAATAAGCAAACGTCACATGATTACACTTGAACGGATCAAATAAAAAATAAGTTGTCTCGCTTGGCCTACATAGTGAAAGGCCTAATGCACAACGCGGAGCACTGATGCTCGAATATGGCCGGGAAAACAGGGAAACCGACATGTGGGGCACACCCGCCGGGACGACGTAGCGCAGACTAGTCCAATGGAGGAGCTGGCCCACGACCTCCTCGCCATCGACAGCCGTTCATGTGGGTCATTGGGGCCAACAACGGGGCGCAGCTCCAGCACTGCCTCTGGGCACGACGACCGCGGTGAGCGACACGCTCATATCGTCGATAGACACGGTCGGTTTCAGTGTGCCGAGGGTGGCATTAGTGCTGTGGCACGACCAACGGTATGTTTGGTTTGTGCCCAAGGTTGCCCCATCAAAGCATTGGGTAGCCAAAATTTTGGTTGAGGTATTGGTTACCCATGATTTGGCCGACATTGGTAAGAAAAATGAACTAGAGTTGGCTAGAGTTCATTGGCATGCCAAAGAAATGGCAACCATCCAAACAAAGACCAATCTTTGGGTCATGACCAAAATTTTGGTTGAGGTATTGGTTGCCCATGATTTGACCGACATTGGCAAGAAAAATGAACTAGAGTTGGCTAGAGTTCATTGGCATGCCAAAAAATGGCAACCATCCAAACAAAGACCAATCTTTGGGTCATGACCAAAATTTTGGTAAGGTGCATTTTGGCCACAATCCAAACACATCCCAACACCCGTCTCGTCGAGGATGCACGGGGCGCCGCGACGCATCAGTGGAGTGGTGTAGCGCGGCCAACTGCATCCTCTGGACCTGAGACCATGCTGGGTCATCTTGCTTTTTCAATGACATGCGGGGATCACATTTGAGCAAAGGGCATCTCCAACGTTGCCACGACCGCAACTGACTACCCTGGCACACCAAAGCCCTCGTCCCTCGCGCCATCGTGCGGTGCGTTCCCAGCCGGCGCCAGCTGCCCGCATTCGTGCTGTCCATTCGTATGTCATCGTTAAGAGGCTCGGTGCCCGAGGAACCAACTATGGCGACTTAATGACGCACCCGGACGCTTGGCCTCACCGGAATGCGCTACCTAAAGCGGCAACGCCCAGCTAACCTCCACACCATAGCGCATCGTCCTCCTACCTGGCACCACATCCGCCATGACCGCAAGTGCAAACGGTCTACGAGAGAGCTTGTCTTCGGGGATGAAGCTCGAGGTTGCCGCCCTCGCTCAAGTTGCCTCTCACGACGCAATAGCGGCGTAGCCGGACGCGGACGCGACCGCACAAGCAGTGGCCATGCTGGCGGCCGACGACGACAGCACCGTTAGCCATGCGTCCTACTTGCCGCCGTCCAATGTCCGACACCACCGAGGTCGGGGACTCCTCCGAGGATGAGTAGGGCATGGGAGGCGGCAGGGCATGGTGTGCCAACTGGCCGGTCCATATCCCGTGTTCTACTCTTCCTCGCCGGAGACCGCACCTTCACTTCACGGGTCTAGGGTCGGGTTTCTTTTATTTTTCTGTCCTATAAAAGTTCGAAATGTAATGAAAATCTGCCGTGTTTGCATTAATCTCGGCCGGTGTATATGAACTTTCAGAATAATATACATATTGTAGGAGTACTAGCAAGATGCCCGTGCGTTGCACGGAAGATCAAGATCTTGTGGGAGAAAAGGATGAACGAGGGAAAGCCTTATCTGCAAATGTGGAGAGAAGTGCGGGTAAATTGTCATAGTTTCCTTCCTATCCGTTAGATATAGATCGGACCGCCTATATTGCAGGATGACAGGCAGACCACAATCACCAACTCTGCTTTTTATTGAACCGAGACAAATCTAAAAAACCCAACTAAGCCAACCTCCTAGCATATCGCGCGGGAAAAGACTCGGCCGCGCCGTTTTAGTCGGGATTACCGGATTACTAGTAGTAGTATCGATGGATCGCGCGAAGCAACATTTTTTTGAGGGGGCGAAGCACCTAGTTTAAAAGGAAAAAATGCGGTACACTCACAGCACTCCTGTCGCGGTCGCATTGCACCCCACACACGTTCGGTCCTGCACACGGCTCACGCAAACGGAACGCGCTTCGGCTTGCCTCTTCACTAACACGTGGGACTACACTTGGAGAAACCGACCATGCGCCAAACTCCCCCCGCCCACCACGCGAAAATCCTCCCCCCCTCCACAAAAATTCCCCCCAAATCCGATTCAACCGCCCTTCGACCAAATATTCCCCAAACCCCCCTTCCCCCGTCCCCCGTCCACTCCATTCGCTCCGCCAAAGCCGCCCTCCCCGCCGAGCCGATACGTCGGCGCCGCGGTTCGTCGAGGGGACGCATGGCGATCCTCTCGCTCCCACAGTATGCTCTCGTAGACTGCCGTCCTCTAGCCGCGCCGATACCTCTAGCTACATTCTTGTGGAGGCGCACGGCGGTCAGCGCCGCCACCGCTGGCGACGTTCGTGTGGAGATGCACGGCGGTCAGCTTCTCCCATAGTACGCGCATTCTAGACTGAGGCCCAGTTCATGTCGGTGTAGCGCTGAATGTTAGCTGATAGACACTGTTAATCTCACTGTTTGCTGAAGTAGTTTACTGTCAATATGCTCTGCTTAAGAAGCTTCCTTGCCCTGTTTTGCACTCAATCTGCTTAGCTGAGATGGCATGCCAAGGCCGTTTAGTTGCTAAAATATCCTGCCATATATTTATTGTGACGTAGATTGCCATGGTCTAGTAGCCAATCTGTTAGGTGAAATAGCTCTACACCGTTTTATACTCGATCTTTGTTGCTGCGATGGCCTTCGATAGTTTGATGGCTGTGTGCTCGGCCTCATTGACTGCTGAAACAGCCTGCCATAACTTAGCACTCAAATCTGTTTGCTGAATTAGCTTTACATATATTTCGTTACTTAGATCTGCTCATCCAAATATCTTGCCATAGCTTTAAACATCGACCTAGGTACTTTTTCTGGACTTCATAAAAAAGCATATATCTTTTTCCTGTAATATCTAGTAGAAGAACTAATTTGTATGTCTAACAGATGGACATGACTTAGATAACTTTTGCTCGAAGATTCTCCACTGCATATGTCGAGGGGGTTGAAAACTTCATGAACTTTATCAGAGCTGAGTACGGTGGTCCGAAATCAGATGTGCTCTGCCCGTGTAGCAGTTGTATGAATTCAGTTACAAGACCCCAGTCAACTGTGCAAAATCATCTACACTTGTTTGGAATGTCGGTCACATATACTAGGCGGGTTCATCATGGTGAAGCTGTGAACGTCAATGTTATTGACTACATGGAAGCAGCAGATCACCATCTTGATCTGCCTGATGCTCAGGTGGAAGAGGAGGAGGAGGTGGTGGTGGCGGAGCCAGTGAGTTTGACCAACATTGAAACAATGCTACCAAATGCTCGTGCATTCCGTGAACTTTCACCTGTAGAAGAAAAACGGTGGGCCCGCATGTTGGAACAATGCAACGTTGCTGTCACCCCAGGAAATAAGCTATCAGTATTCTCAGCTATGGTCACCTTTCTTCAGGTGAAGACATCTAAGCGCATGACCAACAAATCATTCGATGCGATGTCGGCTGCTTTTCGCAAATCTTTCCCAGATGCGTCTGAGCTGCCACACACCTACAGTAAAATGAAGAATTTCCTTCGTGCAGCTGGAATTGGATATGATATGATCCATGTTTGTAAGAATAATTGTGTTTTGTTCCGGAAGGATTATGCCAACTTAAGTGAATGCCCGAAATGCAAATCATCAAGATGGAAAGATGGCGATGCTGTGAAGAGGGTTCCTCATAATGTTCTGAGACATTTTCCAATTACACCAAGATTCCAGAGGTTGTTTCATGATGCTGAAACAAGAGAGGATGTATTGCGGCATTCTAGGAACCAGGAATACAGAGATCAGAATGTAATGAGCCATCCATCTCATGGTAGTGAGTGGAAAAGCTTCACTGATAAACACAAAGAGTTTGCTGCTGACCCGAGAAACATTAGACTTGGCTTAGCTTCAGATGGATTTAACCCATTTGGCCACCAGAGCACCACATATAGCATGTGGCCAGTGCTTGTTATCCCTTACAACATGCCTCCAAATGTCTGGACCAAAGAATCAAACTACATGATGGCCTTGCTCATCCCAGGTCCAAAAAGCCCTGGAAAGGATTTTGATTTGTTCATGGAGCCTCTTGTGGAGGAACTTCAACAACTATGGAAGGGTGTTCTCACTCGAGACCTATATAGCAGCCCACCAGCTGATTTCTTTATGCGTGCTGTTGTAATTTGGTGCATCCATGATTATCCGGCTTTGGGCACTATGTCAGGGCAAACGACACATGGTTACAATGCATGTGTTCACTGTGACATGAATCCGCTGTCATACGCAATACTTAGCAAGATCTGTTACATTGGACACCCCTGT
The DNA here is from genome assembly GCA_963921465.1 of Triticum timopheevii. Lineage (NCBI taxonomy): Eukaryota > Viridiplantae > Streptophyta > Magnoliopsida > Poales > Poaceae > Triticum > Triticum timopheevii. Next base: position 544,396,988 of record OY997274.1, read on the forward strand.
TTCCTTGCCAAGGACAAGCCGCGTCCTAGAAAATACTGAAGACATGTGTTCAATGCAAAGCATGAAAACCGTGATGCGCCAAAGAGGCTCACCGCCGATGAGTTGCAAGTGGAATTAGAGAAGGTTAGGCATATTACACCAGGAAACCATCCTGGTAATGGTAGCGGGAAAAGGAAGCGTGGCACGGTAGAAGAGAGATTATTGTTTACCCGCAGGTCCACTTTGTGGGACTTGGAGTATTGGAAAGATTTGGATCTGTGGCATAATCTTGATGTGATGCACATCGAGAAAAATATATGTGACAGCATTATCGGCACATTTCTTAACATTGAAGGCAAGACGAAAGATACCTCAAAATCTAGGATTGATTTGACACACCTGGGTATCAGAAAGGATTTGCAGGTGCAAGATGAAGGTAAACCACAGGATATGGCACCAGGTGTGTACGTCTTGGACAAGGTAAAAAGAAAAAGAATTCTGCGAGGTCCTGTCACATGTGAGATTCCCACATGGATTTGCTTCCAACCCTGAAAGGAGAGTCAGTGCAGATGGAAACAAGGTACAAGGGTTGAAAACTCATGACTGCCACGTCCTACTTCAAAGGGTTTTACCTATTATCCTTAGAGGATTGGGCCGCCCTGACTTATACAGAGCAGTTGCAGAGTTGGGACAATTCTTCAGGGAACTCTGCAGTAGAAATATTAGGATAGATGCTTTGGAGCGTCTTAGAGACAAGATACCAACTATCCTATGCGACCTTGAGAAGATATATCCTCCAGCCTTCTTTGATGTGATGGTGCATTTGGCTGTTCATCTACCTGATGAGGCACTACTTAGAGGTCCAGTATAGTATGGCTGGATGTAACCTATTGAAAGACGGCTAGGCACTTTCAAGGGCTATGTTAGGAACAGAGCTAGACCCAAGGGTTCCATTGCAGAGGCCTACATTGCTACAGAAGCATTGACATTCTGCTCAAAATACATTGAAACAGCTGATCAGCTTAGCAAAGAGGTGGGTGAAGACAATCCCGGGCTCAATGTTTTCGATTATTCTGTTCGAGTTACAGGGAACAGTCGACAAGAGGACAAACCTAAAGATTTGGACAAAATGGTTTGGTATGTGTTGAATAACTATCTTGAGATACTACCTTATATCAAGTAAGTGCAGTACTGCAGCTTATACATCGTAATCTACTAAACTTGCAGCACATTCTTATATATTTAGATGTTTGACGCGATCACTATGTTGTGCAGCATCTACAAAGAGGAGTTATTGCCGCAAAATCCAAGAAACATTGACAAACTAGTTATGGCAGGATTTGCGAAATGGTTCAAGAACCATGTAAGCTTTTGAAGTGCACTGTCAGTTTTTTTAATATATTGAGTACATAAGATGATCAGCTTGTCTATTTTCTAACCATAGGTTAAGAAGATGCGGGAGGATGGGCATGCAGTTGATGATGCCCTTTACTCACTAGCAATGGGTCCTGATACTCGGGTAAGACATTATGAATCTTGCGTTGTTGGAGATGTGCGCTACAACACCCTTGCACGAGACGAAGGCAGGAAGACACAAAACAGTGCCATCATGAGCACGTATACGTATGACAAAGAGACAACTGAAATGTATGCTAACATAACAGACATTGTTCAGTTGCAGTATATCTCCAGTTTCGAGGATCATCAGTGTGGTTCTGTTGTGCTGTCATTGGTATAGCCTGTTTTCCAGGATCGCAAAACTCAGAGCTGATGATTATTTCAAATCCATCAATGTCAAGGCGGCATACCAGACCAACGAGCCTTTTATTTTGGCAAATCAAGCAACACAGATATTTTTCTTGGAAGACACATTTGCACGTAGCGATGACTGGAGAGTATTGCAAAGGTTTGAGCAGAGGAATTCATTTAATGAAGTTGCACAACAAGATGATGCTTACACTGCTCCTGATGTACAAGATAACACAGATGTTCCTAATATCTTTGAGAACCATCATGTCAATGACGCCGGCGAAAAGATTGCCTGTCGTGTTGTAGACATACAAGAGTTGATCAAGAAGAAGCCAACGTTCGAGGACGTTGAGGACGAAGAAGAAGATGACACCGTGGGGAATTACGATTCAGACTGATACACATGGCGACGATGTTAATGCTGCTGCTGTGGATCATGATTACATTGCTTTTGTCGTATTTGCCGATCAGATGACGTTTTTTATCTACTATGTGAAATTGTGATTGCTATGACAACTGAAACCTGATGAACATGTTGTTTAGTATTTTGCTGTGAGAACATCACTTGTTATGTATGCCGATTTGTGTTTGGTGATTGTATGACAACTAAAACATGATGACATTGTTGTTTAGTTGTACTCATATTTAGCTGTGAAACTTGAATTTGATGACATAGTTTGTTGTTGGACTACAATTTGCTCGACGTCTTCGAATGAGAACAAAGCTGACCCGATAGGGCTCTGCTATTTATTTATTTATATGAGCAAAAGGGGATACCCCCTGATTTCCGTTAATAGAAATCATTAGATGTTCACAACACTACGCCCAGCCTGCTAGATAGGTTTCATTCATTACTAGTTTCAGCAAAGTGCTCATGTCGTAGCCACTGAATACATCACAAGTGCTACATACACTGCAAATAAAGAGACAATCATCCTACAGAGCACATCGATTTTGCCAAACCCAAACCAACGCTGGCGGGACCGCCTGCTCCCGCCTCCCACGGCTGGCTGTGATCTTCCCTGGCTCCTGTTCGTTCCCGTCCGAGGCCTCACCATCGTCCTCCGCCTTGGTTCGCTCGCCGCGGCGCCGCCCTCCGGTGTTGTCAACATGGTTAACAACCGAGAGGAATAAGGAGATGACTGTACATGGTGAGGATGACAGTAGGGACCCAGCAGCGTGCGCAGTAATTTTGTTTTTTCGGGACAGAGAAGGGTATCAACTGGGTTGTGCGGGACCCATGGCCCGTCTAGCCCAGGCTTTTATTTCATATGTTTAGCGCATGACCAGCCCAGTTTGTTTTTTTCCTTTCTGAAAAATGGCTAGCCAGCTATTTTGTTTTTTGCAGAATAACCAACATAGGCCTAGTTGCTTTTCTACGCCCTGCTGGGCCGGAAATCTTTCAAGACGAGGAGGGATGCATTTTGCCCAGAAAATGCGCTACAAGTAATAAGAGATGGGCTATAAGTAATAAGAAATGGGCTATAAGTAATTATAAATGGGCTGTAAAATGAAAAAAATACAGCAAACAGGCAATTAGTTCCCAAATACTGTTTTCTTTCGGATTTTGATATTTTAAATTTCATTGTTTTTGTGCGGGTAAAATTTCATTGAATTTAAATTAAGGTATATTTAGATTTAAAATTAATTTGAATCTGGCTAGAAATTTTGGGCTGTATGCTGTTTGGGATAGATATGGAGGCTGACTTGTGGGTCTACTAGGTTGACGTGTACTTTGACTTTGTCAACTTAGTCCACAAATGATTCTAGCAGCAGTGACCGTTGGATGTTAATCCAACGGCCGTACTACTTCTTCAATATCTAATCTTCTTGCTCCAGCCGCCCAAACCAGCTCCAGTGGGACTGCTTGCTCCTACCTCCCGTGGCCGGCTGTGCTGCCGCACAGGCCGCACCACCCCACCCTACTTCGTTGCTGGCCAGGCCATTCCTGTACTCACCCACACCTCCTGTTATTTTCCGGCAATGGCGGCCGGACCAGTAAACCCTCGTACTCCCCACCGCATGGGCAACCATTGCCGAGTCTTCCCCGGCTCCGTGTCGTTCCCTTCCTAGGCCTCGCCGTCGTCCACTGCCATGGTGCTCTCGGCGCGGCCTGGTCAACGTGGTCAACGAACGACATCCATCGGCCATGGACTGTATGCGCGAAATAATGATTCCTCCACCTGACAGCTGGGACCCACCGGAAGGGACTCTGTATTTCGCGAAAAAAACGTTCCCCCCGCTGACATGTCGGACCCACCAGCTATATCTTCGCATGCAAGGAAGTGACTCCTTAGTACGCACAAAAAAATGAATTCCCACCCTGCTAGATGGGACCCACCATAGTGGGAGGATGACTTGTGGGCCAACTAAGTTGACGGGGACGGAGGGCTTTGTCAACTTAGTCAATATGAACGATTCTAGCTCCAGTGACCGTACGATGTCCATCCAACGGCCATAGTGCTTCTTCAACCTCTGGTCTTCTTGCTCCAGCCGCCCAAAGCAGCGCCGGTCGTGCCACGTGCTCCTGCCTCTCGTGGCCGGCTGTGATGCTGCGGAGGCCTCACCGCCCCTACTACTCCCACCGCTGGCCCAGGGTATCCCTCTACTCACCCACACCCCCTGTTATTCTGTGGCGACGGCAGCCTCACACCGCAGCCGAACCAGTGAACCCTCGTACTCCTCTCCGCGCGGGCTACCACTGCTGGGTCTTCCCTGGCTCCGTGTTGTCCCCTTCCTAGGCCTCGCCGACGTCCAGACCAACACCCTGGTTCTCTCGGCACGACGTGGTCAACGTTGTCAACGATCGACTTCCATGGGAAGAGTATATGTGGAGAGGCTGACAGCTGGGTCCAGGCGGCCGCAAGGAAGTGCCTCCTTATTATGCGCAAAATAATTATTCCTCCACCTGACAGCAGGGACCCACCGGACGGGCCACCTTATTTCGCAAAAAAAAATGTTTCCCCCCTGACTGCTGGGACCCATCGGACGGGCCAGCGTATTTCGCGAAAAAAACGTTCCCCGCGCTGTCAGCTCGGACCCACCGGAAGCGCCTCCTTATTACGCACAAAAAAATGAATACTCCCCCTGCTAGTTGGGACCCACCATGGTGGGAGGCTGACTTGTGGGCCTACTAAGTTGACTAGGACGGGGGCCTTTGTCAACTTTAGTCAATATGAACGATTCTAGCTCCAGTGACCGTACGATGTCCATCCAACGGCCATAGTGCTTCTTCAACCTCTGGTCTTCTTGCTCCAGCCGCCCAAAGTAGCGCCGGTCGTGCCACGTGCTCCTGCCTCTCGTGGCCGGCTGTGATGCTGTGGAGGCCTCACCGCCCCCTACTACTCCCACCGCTGGCCCAGGGTATCCCTCTACTCACCCACACCCCTGTTGTTCTGCGGCGACAGCAGCCTCACACCGCAGCAGAACCAGTGAACCCTCGTACTCCTCTCCGCGCGGGCTACCACTGCTCTGTCTTCCCTGGCTCCGCATTGTCCCCTTCCTAGGCCTCGCCGTTGTCCAGACCAACACCCTGATGCTCTCGGCGCGACGTGTTCAACGTTGTCAATGATCGACTTCCATCAGAAGAGTACTGTATGTGGAGAGGCTGACAGCTGGGTCCAGGCGGCCGCTAGGAAATGCCTCCTTATTATGCGCAAAATAATTATTCCTCCACCTGACAGCAGGGACCCACCGGACGGGCCACCTTATTTCGCAAAAAAACGTTTCCCCCTGACTGCTGGGACCCACCGGACGGGCCAGCGTATTTCGCGAAAAAAACGTTCCCCGTGCTGTCAGCTCGGACCCACCGGAAGTGCCTCCTTATTACGCACAAAAAATGAATACTCCCCCTGCTAGCTGGGACCCACCATGGTGGGAGGCTGACTTGTGGGCCTACTAAGTTGACTAGGACGGGGGCCTTTGTCAACTTTAGTCAATATGAACGATTATAGCTCCAGTGACCGTACGATGTCCATCCAACGGCCATAGTGCTTCTTCAACCTCTGGTCTTCTTGCTCCAGCCGCCCAAAGCAGCGCCGGTCGTGCCGCATGCTCCTGCCTCCCGTGGCCGGCTGTGCTGCCGCGGAGGCCTCACCGCTCACTACTATTCCCACCGCTGGCCAGGCCCTGCGGCGACGGCAGCCTCACACCGCAGCCGAACGAGTGAACCCTCGTACTCCTCTCCGCGCGGGCTTCCACTGCCGCGTCTTCCCCGGCTCCCCGTCGTCCCCTTCCTAGGCCTCGCCATCGTCCACCGCCCTGGTGCTCTCGGCGTGGCGTGGTCAACATGGTCAAGGAACGACTTCCATTGGACGTGGACTGTACATGGAGAGGCTGACAGCTGGGTCCACGGTCACAGCAAGGAAGTGGCTCCTTATTACGCGGAAAATAATGATTCCTCCACCTGACAGCTGGGACCACCGGACGGGCCACTGTATTTCGCAAAAAAACGTTTCCCCCTGACAGCTGGGACCCACCAGCTACATCTTCGCACGCAAGGAAGTGCGTCCGAGCAAAAAAAACAAAACGATTCGCTGGGACCCACCAGCGACACCTTCGCACGCAAGGAAGTGTGTCCAGGCAAAAAAAACGATTCGCCCCCTGACTGTTGAGGCCCACTAGCTACATCTTCGCACGCAAGGAAGTGCGTCCAGGAAAAAAAATGATTCGCCCCCTGACTACTGGGACCCACCAGCTACATCTTTGCAGGCAAGGAAGTGCGTGACAGTCGAGACCCACCTGGTCGAAGCGTACGTAGCATTGTCATTCTGGTCGCGAACGTGTACGTACATACTAGTCGATGTAGAGGCGCACACGTAGCATGTACACGTACATACAGCGGCGAGGGTGCAAGAAAGAAAATACGGCCACGTAGTACATATGTGCAGGGTCTCGAACGCCTACTCGCGCATACGTACATGGCTGGGTCGGAATGGGGAAACAACATCGTCGTCGTGTTCATGGGGAGCCAACCGGCTGGGTCGGAACGGAATGCGTGGTCGTGTTCATCGGGAGGGCTTGGACAGAACAGGCGATGGAAACGAGGCCTGGCGTACCGCACAATTGAGGAAACGGACCTCCTACGTTTGGAACAGGGTCCTGTTGATCGGGAGGGGTGTGGCGTACCGCAAAATGGAGGAAACGGACCTCCTACGGTCGAAATGGGGGTCCTGTTGATCGGGAGGGGTGTGGCATACCGCAAAACGGACGAAACGGATCTCCTACGGTCGAAACGGGGGTCCTGTTGATCGGGAGGGGTGTGGCATACCGCAAATCGGACGAAACGGACCTCCTACGGTCGAAACGGGGGTCCTGTTGATCGAGAGGGGTGTGGCGTACCGCAAAACGGACGAAACGGACCTCCTACGATCGAAACGGGGGTCCTGTTGATAGGGAGGGGTGTGGCGTACCGCAAAACGGACGAAACGGACTTGTGTTGGAGCGCTACAGTCAAAACGGGGGTCCTGTTCATCGGGAGGGGTGTGGCGTACCGCAAAACGGGACTCCACGGGATATTGTTCATCTCCACCGTCGACCTCCTCCAGCCTCCACGGGCTACCGCCGACCTCCTCCAGCCTCCACGGGCTCCTGTTCATCTAGCCTCCACCGCGCGCTACTCCACCGGCTACTGTTCAACCACCCCTCCATGGGCACCCCTCCACCGTCTACTGTTCATCCAGCCCCCCACACCACGGGGTCCTGTTCAACCACCCCTCCACGGCCACCCTTCCACCGTCTATTGTTCATCCAGCCCTCCACACCACGGGATCATGTTCATCCAGAGGCAACGCCACCGCTCACTGTTCATCCAACCCCCCTGCAACACTCACTGTTCATCCAATCGATTGGCTTCAGTTAGCAGCAGTATTGAAGGAATAGCTCCATCCAGTTCAGTTAACAGCCATCGATCGATCGGTCGGGTTCAGTAACGCGTAGCCTGCAGTGCAATCGCTCGGGTTCAGTTAGATCCCAATGCCTCGCTCGGGTTCAGTTAGAGCCAACGCCTCGCACGTGTACGAGAGAAACGTGCATCGCTCGGCCCCCGACCTCCCACCATAACCGGCAACTCCCCGAAATTTTCCTCCCCCTCGCTTCTACCATGGTTTTTTCTGTCATGGACGGCCCAAAGAATGTCATGCAGCTGCGTCTCCGGCCCGCCCAGGACGAAAAGCCCATTTTCTGTCATGATTTTTTGTCATAGAAGTAGGAGCCCACCACATCTATGATGATACCGGGTTTTGTCACAATTATCGTCATAGAAGTGTCATATGTATGACAGAAAAAAATTCGTTCGGCCCAAAATGTCACGGATGTGTCTTTTTTGTAGGATATAATCCACCATGAACATAAATATCATGAAGGCTATGTTGATTGGTTTCAACTACATGCCTGAACATGTGACAAGTCGAGTCACTCAATTCATTCAAAGGAGGATACAATCCCATCATACCACATCATAATCATTCCAATAGCATGTTGGCACACAAGGTAAACCATTATAACTCATAGCTAATCAAGCATGGCACAAGCAACTATAATCTCTAAATGTCATTGCAAATATGTTTACTTCATAATAAGCTGAATCAGGAACGATGAACTCATCATATTTACAAAAACAAGAGAGGTCGGGTTCATACCAGTTTCTCACATCTCAATCAGTCCATCATATATCGTCATTATTGCCTTTCACTTGCACGACCGAACGATGTGTATAATAATAATAGTGCACGTGCATTGGACTAAGCTGGAATCTGCAAGCATTCAACTCAAGAGAGAAGACAAAGTAATATGGGCTCTAAGTTAAATAAACAATCATGCATATGAGAGCCACTAAACATTTTCAATATGGTCTTCTACTTTCAACCCCCAAAGGAAAGAAAAGAAAATAAAAGTATTTACACGGGAAAGCTCCCAACAAGTAAGAAGAAGAACGAGAAATCTTTTTGGGTTTTTCAACTTGATTTCTACTACAAGCATGGAAATTAAACTAACTAAATTTTTTGGTTTTTCTTAAGGTTTATCAAACTCACAAGAAGAGAGAAAACTAGAAAAAGAAATTTAAACTAGCATGGATAATACAATGAAAGAGTATGAGCACCGACGACTAGAATAGTGTGTGAACATGAATGTAAAGTTGGTGAGAAATACGTACTCCCCCAAGCTTAGGCTTTTGGCCTAAGTTGGTCTAATGCCAAGGATAGCCTGGCTGATATCCGTAGTTGTAACCGGGGTCGTACTGAGATGCAGCAGCAAATGCCTCCTGAGCTGCGGCATGCTGGCGAGCCGCCTCCGCTCTTCCCTCGTGTTCAGCTGCTTCCTCCCTGGTAACAACATATCTTCCTTTTGCCTGGTAATCAAAAAGGAAAGGAGCAGGAAGAGTAACATGGACATCGCTATGTCTGTCAGAGATTAGTCGATACTGGAGGAATTGTTCATTCCTCTTAAGAAAATGATGTTGGACCATAGCGTCATAATCTAAATAAGTAGGAGGTAACATCATATCCCCCCTCGTGGGGCTATACCAAGATAATTTGCCACACGGGTTGCATAAATTCCTCCAAATAAATCTCCAGCTCTACCATTATTATGCAACCTACGTGCAACTATTGCCCCCAAGTTTTAATCTTTATAACCTAACACGGCACTCTTGAGGACACAAAGATCAGGCACACACATATGACATGCTTCATCTTTACCATTAATGCATCTACCAATGAAGAGAGCAAAATAGTGTATAGCAGGAAAATGAATGCTCCCTATGGTGGCTTGTGCAATATCCCTAGATTCTCCCACAGTAATACTAGCAAGGAAATCTCTAAATTCAGATTTGTGGGGATCATTAATATTGCCCCACTGTGGAAGTTTGCAAGCAGTTGTAAAATCCTCTAAGGCCATGGTAAAAGATGTATCATAGATATCAAATAGGACACTCGGAGAATTACGTGTAGATTTATATTTAAACCTTTGCACAAATGAATCAGTCAATTGATAGTAACAAGGACACTTATCTTGTAAGAAGTCCTCCAGATCGGCGTTATGCACGTACGCATCAAATTCCTCCTTAAAGCCTGCTTCAACCATAAAATCGCCTGATGGCCACTCACAAGCTCGTACTTCTGCGTCCCCTCAGTAGTTCATCGTCTTGCTCACGTATAGCAATCCCGGGTCCTTTCTTTACTGAGGAACCACCTTGGTACATTCTTCTAGACATAATTCTTTTTCTGAAAAATTTCTGAAATTTTAGTAACTTCAAAATAAAAGTGAATAAAACTAAACAAGATTGATAGCAACTACTCCTACAAGTGCCTAGAGCCTATATCATGCATTAGAATTACTTGGAACCTCATAAATTTAACATGCAAGCTCAAGAACATGGTAGGTCACCTATGCAGTAAAAATTTGCAATGAATAAAGCACTAGAACAAAAACTAATTGGACCAATGGAGGACACATACTAAGAAACAATCTCCCAAAGCAGTTTTGTGAATGGAGCTTTGAGCAAGGAGATCAAAAATCGCAGCAAAATGAGCTAGAACTCTTGCTTGAGCTGGATGAGGATTTTTTTGGGAAGAAGATGGAGTGTGTGGGTGTTGGCATAAGTGGGGGGGGGGGCACCAGGGGCCCACGAGACAGGGGGCACGCCCAGGGGGTGTGGGCGCGCCCTCCACTCTCGTGGCCTAGTGCTTGGCCCTCCTGTAGTGTTTTTAGTGCCTAAAATCCTCAAATATTCCATAAAAATCATACTAAATTTGCAGGGCATTTGGAGCACTTTTATTTTCGAGATTTTTTTTATTGCATGGATAATTCAGAAAACAGACGGATAATACTATTTTTGCTTTATTTATTCTAAATAAAAAAAGTAAAAAAAGGGTACAGAAGGTTGTGCCTTCTAGTTTCATCCATCTCATGATCATCAAAATGAATCCACTAACAAGGTTGATCAAATCTTGTTAACAAACTCATTCCGAATAACACGGAACCGGAGAAATTTCGAATAACACTAAGTTACCTCAACGGGGATATGAACATCCCCAACAATAAGAATATCATACTTTTTCTTGACAGTAGGAAGAGGAAATTCAAAACCTCCAATAATGATAGTTGGCCTTTTTCCAAGAGAATTGATGCTATGAACTTGAGATTGTTTCCTCGGAAAGTGTACCATATGCTCATTACCATTAACATTAAAAGTGACATTGCCTTTGTTGCAATCAATAACAGCTCCTGCAGTATTTTAAAAGGGTCTACCAAGGATAATCGACATACTATCGTCCTCAGGGATATCAAGAATAACAAAGTCCGTTAAGATAGTGACATTTGCAACCACAACAGGCACATCCTCACAAATACCAATAGGTATGGCAGTTGATTTATCAGCCATTTGCAAAGATATTTCAGTAGGTGTCAACTTATTCAATTCAAGTCTATGATATAAAGAGAGAGGCATAACACTAACACCAGCTCCAAGATCACATAAAGCAGTTTTAACATAATTTCTTTTAATGGAGCATGGTATGGTTGGTACCCGGGGGTCTCCAAGTTTCTTTGGTATTCCACCCTTAAAAGTGTAATTAGCAAGCATGGTGGAAATTTCAGCTCTCGGTATCTTTCTTTTGTTTGTAATGATATCCTTCATATATTTAGCATAAGGATTTACTTTAAGCATATCAGTTAAGCGCATACGTAAGAAGATAGGTCTAATCATTTCAGCAAAGCGCTCAAAATCCTTGGATGGTTTAGGAGGAAAGGGCATGAGTTTCTAAACCCATGGTTCTCTTTCTCTACCGTGCTTCCTAGCAATAAAATCTCTCTTATCATAACTTTGATTCCTTGATTGTGGGTTATCAAGATCAACACCAGGTTCAATCTCTACATCATTATTTTTGCTAGGTTGAGCATCAACATGAACATTATCATTAACATTATCACTAGGTTCATGTTCATCACCTGATTGTGTTTCAGCATCAGAAACATAGATATCATTAGGATTCTCAGGTGTGTCTACAACAGGTTCACTAGAAGCATGCAAAGTCCTATCGTTTTTCTTTTTCTTCTTTTTAGAAGAACTAGGTGCCTTTGAATTGTTTCTCTGAGAATCTTGCTCGATCCTCTTAGGGTGGCCTTCAGGACACAAAGGTTCCTGAGTCATTCTACCAGTTCTAGTAACCACTCTAACAACAAAGTCAGGTTTATTATTTAATTCATCAAGAAAATCATTTTGAGCTTTAAGTACTTGCTCAGCTTGAGTAGCAACCATAGAAGCATATTTGCTAATGAGTTTAAGTTCACCTTTAACTCTAGCCATATAATCACTAACGCGTCCTATCTCGAAAGCATTATTCTTTAATTCTCTACCACCATAAGCATTAAAACTTTCTTGCCTAGCCATAAAGTCATCAAATTCATCTAAGCAAGGGCTATGAAATTTAGTAGAGGGAATTTCAACTTTATCATATCTTTAGAGAGAATTTACCTTTACTACCTGTGTCGGGTTATCAAGACAATGTGGTTCTTCAATAGGCAGTATATTAAGACCATGTATTTCGTCAATAGGTGGTAAATTCTTAACATCTTCAGCTTTTATACCTTTTTCTTTTATTGATTTCTTTGCCTGTTGCATATCTTCAGGACTGAGAAATAAAACACCTCTCTTCTTCGGAGTGGGTTTAGGAATAGGCTCAAGAGTTGGCTCAATTGGTTCAAGAATTGCCTCAGGAATTGGCTTAGGAAGAGTCCAATTATTTTCATTAGTCAACATATTATTCAATAGTAATTCAGCTTCGTCGACTGTTCTTTCCCTGAAAACACAACCAGCATAACTATCCAAGTAGTCCTTGGAAGCATCGGTTAGTACATTATAAAAGACTAGGCAAAATGCCCGTGCTTTGCACCGGGAGAAAAAACACTTCACATGCGTCTAATTCAATATTTATAGCTGAAGAACCTCTTCACACCAACCCACGTTCTTTATGTCTACATGGCAATCCACCAATGTCGCCGCATATGCCCGTGCGTTGCAACGGGAGACAAAAAAATTATGGCTAACCAAATAAGTATGACTCAATATCCCGATATATGAGCGTACTCTATTTTAACATAGTGGTTCACCATGTTGTCATTTTTTTCTCACCCTAGGTGATGATGGTCGCGATGTTCACGTGATCACAATGCACACGACGTGGTAAATCCCAAGGCTATGAGTTTGCCGGTGCATGCCACACTTGTCACTATGTTGCACAAGGGAACGTTTAAAACTTTAAAAACAAATCTCATTGACCATGAACTACTCCCAACGCCAAGACATATAAAGACTTTTGAAAAACTAATGAAATCCTAGGCATAAAATACTTTTGAATCAGTGAACAGTTTTTTGAATCGACAAACATTTTTTTTTTGAATTTTTTGTTTTTCTCAAAAAAATCATGAACATTAGTCTTTTTTACAATTTTTTTGAATGTATGAACCGGTTTCATATTCATTAATATTTTTTGACTCAACAAACATTTTTTGAATCTATGAACTTTGTTTTAAATTGGGGAACAAAACTAAAAAAACAAATATTAATTATTATTATTGTGAACATTTTCTAAAATTTTATGGACATTGTTTTTCAGATTCCCGAATATGTTTTGAATACATGATCATTTTTTCATGAACATGATTTTATTTCCCGACCATTTTTTTTACAAATTGTGCTTTTTTTTATAATTTTGCAAAACCACCAATATTTTTTGAATCTGCAAACTTTTTATGATTTTCTAAACATTTCTGAATTCACATATATTTTATGTTTTTTTTACCAAACTTATTTTTTGGAAAACTCGAAACTTTTAGAATATTAAAATCCGGAATTAATTTAAAGAAGAAAGAAAACAGAATGAGAAAAAAAATACCAAAAATTAAAATGAGAAAAAACAGGGGAGTGAAGCCCCGCACATGGGCCGGCCCATGAACATGCGTGAGAAAAGAAAGATAATAATTGTGGAAGTTGGGGATCGAACCCTGGCCTCGCCGGTAGAAGAGCAATCGGCCAACCACTCTGATGCTAGTCGTTCTGTGGCATCTACTCGTTGCGCCCCTAGAAGACACCGAAAGGGGCGTCAATTTTTGATCCGAAAAATCGAATCGTTTGTCCACTTACGGGTGGCATTGGTGGGTAATTTTAACCAATTTGAAGGGTAATATTAATGACGGACGACCAGAAACGATAGCCGCTTTATTAGTAGGTAAAGATATCAAGTATTTCATTTTTCCTAAGAGGATGATCAGGCAAAGCATTAAGCAATCGGAGAAGCCTCCCCCAAGCTTGTGGGAGACTCTCTTCTTTGATTTGCACAAAATTATATATTTCTCGCAAGGCAGCTTGTTTCTTATGAGCAGGGAGATATTTAGCAGAGAAGTAATAAATCATATCCTGGGGACTACGCACACAACCAGGAGCAAGAGAATTAAACCAAGTCTTAGCATCACCCTTTAATGAGAACGGAAATATCTTAAGGATATAATAATAGCGAGACTTCTCATCATTAGTAAACAGGGTGGCTATATTATTTAACTTGGTAAGATGTGCCACAACATTTCCAGATTCAAGGCCATAAAAAGGATCAGATTCAACTAAAGTAATAATCTCAGGATCAACAGAGAATTCATAATCCTTATCAGTAACACAGATAGGTGAAGTAGCAAAAGCAGGGTCAGGTTTCATTCTAGCATTAAGAGATTGCTGCTTCCATTTAGCTAATAACTTTTTAAGATCATATCTATCTTTACAAGCAAAGATAGCTCTAACAACTTCCTCTTCCATAACATAACCCTCAGGAACAATAGGTAATTCATAATCAGGGGGAGAACTTTCATCATCACTATCATCAATAATAGCGTCTTCAGTAATCTCTTTCTCTCTAGCCCTAGCAAGTTGTTCATCAAGAAATTCACCTAATGGCAAAGTGGTATCATGCACAGAAGTAGTTTCATCATAAGTATCATGCATAGCATAAGTGGCATCATCAATAACATGCGACATATCAGAATTCATACACGAAGCAGGTTTAGGTGTCGCAAGCTTACTAATAACAGAAGGAGAATCTAGTGCAGAGCTAGATGGCAGTTCCTTACCTCCCCTCGTAGTTGAGGGCAAAATCTTAGTTCTTTTGTCTTTCAAGTTCCTCATAGTGATCAATAGATATAAATGCCAAGTGACTGAAAGAATAGAGCTATGCTCCCCGGCAACGGCGCCAAAAATTAGTCTTGATAACCCACAAGTGTAGGGGATCGCAACAACTTTCGATGGTAAAGTATTCAACCCAAATTTATTGATTCGACACAAGGGGAGCCAACGAATATTATTGAGTATTAGCAGTTGAGTTGTCAATTCAACCACACCTAGATAACTTAGTATCTGTAGCAAAGTATTCAGTAGCAAAGTAGTATGATAGTAATGGTAACAGTGGCAAAAGTAAAGATAATAGTTTTGTGGTAATTGTAACAGTAGCAATAGAAAAGTAAATAAGCGAAGCACAAGATGTGAAAAGCTCGTAGGCATTGGATCAGTGATGGATAATTATGTCGGATGCGATTCCTCATGTAATAGCTATAACATAGGGTGACACGGAACTAGCTCCAGTTCATCAATGTAATGTAGGCATGTATTCTGTATATAGTCATACGTGCTTATGGAAAAGAACTTGCATGACATCTTTTGTCCTACCCTCCTGTGGCAGCGGGGTCCTAGTGGAAACTAAGGGATATTAAGGCCTCCTTTTAATAGAGAACCGGAACAAAGCATTAGCACATAGTGAATACATGAACTCCTCAAACTATGGTCATCACCGAGAAGTATCCCGATTATTGTCAGTTCGGGGTTGTCGGATCATAACACATAATAGGTGACTATAGACTTGCAAGATAGGATCAAGAACACACATATATTCATGAAAACATAATAGGTTCACATCTGAAATCATGGCACTCGGGCCCTAGTGACAAGCATTAAGCATAGCAAAGTCATAGCAACATCAATCTCAGAACATAGTGGATACTAGGGATCAAACCCTAACAAAACTAACTTGATTACATGGTAAATCTCATCCAACCCATCACCGTCCAGCAAGCCAACGATGGAACTACTCACGCACAACGGTGAGCATCATGAAATTGGTGATGGAGGATGGTTGATGATGATGACGGCGACGAATCCCCCTCTCCAGAGCCCCGAACGGACTCCAGATCAGCCCTCCCGAGAGAGATTAGGGCTTGGCGTTGGCTCCATATCATAAAACACGATGAAACTTTCTCTCTTGTTTTTTCTCCGCGAAACAGAATATATGGAGTTGGAGTTGAGGTCGGTGGAGCGTCAGGGGGCCCACGAGATAGGGGGGCCCGCCGAGGGGGTGGGCGCGCCTCCCACCCTCGTGGACAGGGTGTGGGCCCCTTGGTCTTGATTCTTTCGCTAGTATTTTTTATATTTTCCAAAACTTGCCTCTGTGGATTTTCAGGTCATTCCGAGAACTTTTGTTTTCTACACATAGAACAACATCATGCCAGTTCTACTGAAAACAACGTCAGTACGGGTTAGTTTCATTCAAATCATGCAAGTTAGAGTCCAAAAGAAGGGTAAAAGTGTTTGGAAAAGTAGATACGTTGGAGACGTATCATGGGGTCGCAGCTAAGGCCCCCGAGTGGGACGATTGCTCTCCACTAGGAGTAGTTTTTTTTAACTTAGGCGAGTACGGGGTCGTAGCTAAGCCTCCGAGTGGGAGGATTGCTCTCCACTGGGTGTGTTTTTAACTTAGGCGAGTACGGGGTCGCAGCTAAGCCCCCGAGCGGAAGGATTGCCCTCCACTCGGAGTGTTTTTTTAACTTAGGCGAGTATGGGGTCGCAGCTAAGCCCCCGAGTGGGAGGATTTCTCTCCACTCGTAGTAGTTTTTTAACTTAGGCGAGTACGGGGTCGCAGCTAAGCCCTCGAGTGGGAGGATTTCTCTCCACTCGGAGTGTTTTTTAACTTAGGCGAATCAGGTTCGTGTCTAAGCCACCCATTGGGGGATTTGGACGCAAATGATTATGGGAAATCAATCATTAAGATACTACAAAAATCTTGTCTTTGGTAAGCAAACTGAAGGACTCTTATTACAACTCGTCCATCCGAGCAGTTTAGGTATAGAAAGGGCGAAGCAACTATGCGTTCCATGCACGTGGCTCGTCCATTTTCTTGGCTATGTTGTAGATGTGGTATGCTCCATTGTGAAGCACCTTGGTGATGATGAAGGGACCTTCCCAGGCCGGAGCGAGCTTGTGAGGCCGTTTCTGATCCACTCGGAGCACAAGGTCTCCTTCCTGGAATGCTCGACCTCTGACATTACGGGCATGGAATCGATGCAGATCTTGCTGATAGATGGTCAACCGGATCAGAGCCATCTCATGTTCCTCTTCCAGGAGATCAAATGTGTCTTCGCGTGCTTGTTCTGCTTCAGCTTCTGAGAAGAGTTCCACTCGGGGAGCATTGTGCAACAAGTCACTCAAAGCACAGCCTCAGCACCGTACACCAAGAAGATAGGGGTTCGGTCAGTCGACCGGTTCGGCGTCGTTCTCAGCCCCCATAGGACGGATGGTAACTCAATCACCCAAGCTCCGGCAGCGTGCTTGAGTTCGCGCATCAGTCAGGGTTTCAGCCCTTGAAGGATCAGACCATTCGCCCTTTCTGCTTGCCCATTCGACTTCGGGTGTGCAACAGACGCATAGTCGACCCGAGTGCCTTGGGAAGCGCAGAATGCCTTAAACTCATCGGAATCAAAATTGGAGCCATTATTTGTGATAATGCTGTGAGGGACTTCATATCCGAATATCAACTCCCTAATGAAACTGACGGCAGTGCTTGAGTCAAGGTTTTTGATAGGCTTAGCTTTGATCCATTGGGTGAACTGGTCGACAGCCACGAGCAAATGAGTGAAACCGCTTCTGGCAGTTGATACGTCTCCAACGTATCTATAATTTTTGATTGTGCCATGCTATTATATTACCTGTTTTGGATGTTTATGGGCTTTACTATTCACTTTTACATCATTTTTGGGACTAACCTATTAATCAAGAGCCCAGTGCCAGTTTCTATTTTTTTTCTTGTTTTTGAGTTTTACAAAAAGGGAATACCAAACGGAGTCCAATTGACGTGCCAGTTTTTGACGATTTTTTGTGGACCAAAAGAAGCCCCTGGAGTGAAAGAGTTGGGCCAGGAGAGTCCCAGGCTACCCACGAGGGTGGGGCACACGCCCACCCCCTGGGCGCGCCCCTGCCTCATGGACAGCCCAGAAACCCCCCTGACGTGAGACCTACGCCGAAAATTCCTATAAATACTGAAACCTCCAGAAAATAACCTAGATCGGGAGTTCCACCGCCGCAAGCCTCTGTAGCAACCAAAAACCTCTCGGGAGCCCGTTCCGGCACCCTGCCGAAGGGGGAATCCATCACTGGTGGCCATCTTCATCATCCCAACGCTCTCAATGACGAGGAGAGAGTAGTTCACCCTCGGGGCTGAGGGTATGTACCAGTAGCTATGTGTTTGATCTCTCTCTCTCTCTCTCTCTCTCTCTCGTTCTTGAGGTGATACGATCTTGATGTATCGCGAGCTTTGCTATAATAGTTGGATCTTATGATGTTTCTCCCCCTCTACTCTCTTGTGATGAATTGAGTTTTCCCTTTGAAGTTATCTTATCGGATTGAGTCTTTAAGGATTTGAGAACACTTGATGTATGTCTTGCCGTGTTTATCTGTGGTGACAATGGGATGATGTATGTTTTGGTGATCAACTTGTGGGTTCATTGTGAACTTATGCATAGGGGTTGGCACACGTTTTCGTCTTGACTCTTCGGTAGAAACTTTGGGGCACTCTTTGAACTACTTTGTGTTGGTTGAATAGATGAATCTGAGATTGTGTGATGCATATCGTATAATCATGCCCACGGATACTTGAGGTGACATTGGAGTATCTAGGTGACATTAGGGTTTTGGTTGATTTGTGTCTTAAGGTGTTATTCTAGTACAAATTCTATGATAGATAGAACGGAAAGAATAGCTTTGTGTTATTTTACTACGGACTGTTGAATAGATAGATCAGAAAGGATAACTTTGAGGTGGTTTCATACCCTACCATCATCTCTTTGTTTGTTCTCCGCTATTAGTGGCTTTGGAGTGACTCTTTGTTGCATGTTGAGGGATAGTTATATGATCCAGTTATGTTATTATTGTTGAGAGAACTTGCACTAGTGAAAGTATGAACCCTAGGCCTTGTTTCCTAGCATTGCAATACCGTTTACGCTCACTATTATCGTTAGTTACCTTGCTGTTTTTATATTTTTAGATTACAAAAACCTATATCTACCATCATAATGCACTTGTATCACCATCTCTTCACCGAACTAGTGCACCTATACAATTTACCATTGTATTGGGTGTTGAGGGAGTCCTGGACTAGGGGGTGTCCGGATAGCCGGACTATCATCATCGGCCAGACTCCAAGTATGAAGGTACAAGATTGAAGACTTCGTCCCGTGTCCGGATGGGACTTTCCTTGGTGTGGAAGGCAAGCTTGGCGATACGGATATGTAGATCTCCTACCATTGTAACCGACTCTGTGTAACCCTAGCCCTCTCCAGTGTCTATATAAACCGGGGGGTTTTAGTCTGTAGGACAACAACCATTACAACAATCATACCATAGGCTAGCTTCTAGGGTTTAGCCTCCTTGATCTCGTGGTAGATCCACTCTTGTACTACCCATATCATCAATATCAATGAAGCAGGAGTAGGGTTTTACCTCCATCGAGAGGGCCCGAACCTGGGTAAAAACATCGTGTCCCTTGTCTCCTGTTACCATCCGCCTAGACGCACAGTTCGGGACCCCCTACCCGAGATCCGCCGGTTTTTACACCGACATTGGTGCTTTCATTGAGAGTTCCTCTGTGTCGTCACCGCTATGCTTGATGGCTTCTTCAATCAACAACAACGCAATCCTGGGTGAGACTTTTCTCCCCGGTCAGATCTTCGTATTCGGCGGCTTCGCACTGCGGGCCAATTCACTTGGCCATCTGGAGCAGATGGAAAGCTACGCCCCTGGCCATCAGGTCAGATTTGGGAGCCTAAACTTCATGGCGGATATCTGCGGAGACTTAATCTTCGATGGATCCGAGCCGCAGCCGAGCGTGCCGCACTGTCGCGATGGGCATGATCTAACTCTGCTGCCGGACAATGCCTTGGAGGCCGCACATGAATCCGCTCCGACCCATAATTCGGAGCCGATCGCGCAGATTGAGGACGGGTGGCTGGACACCGCCTCGGGAGCTGCAACTTCCACGTCGATGGAGCCGAACACTGACCTCGTCCCTTATAAAGCTCGTGACTCCGAGGTGCCGGACTCACTGCCGGACTCCGAACCTCCTGCGCCCCTGCCAATCGAATCCGATTGGGCGCCGATCATCGAGTTCACCGCCGCGGACATCTTTCAGCACTCACCCTTTGGCGACATCTTAAATCCGCTAAAGCATCTCTCGCTATCCGGAGAGCCCTGGCCGGGCTACGGCCAGGATGGTTGGGATGCGGACGACAAAGAAATTCAAAGCCCACCCACCACCCACTTTGTAGCCACTGTCAACGATCTAACTGACATGCTAGACTACGACTCCGAAGACATCGACGGTATGGACGACGATGCCGGAGACGATCAAGAACCAGCGCCTACAGGGCACTGGAAGACCACCTCATCATACGACATATACATGGTGGACACCCCAAAAGATGGGGACGACGAAGAAGCAGCGGAGGCAGATTCCTTAAAGAAACAGCCCAAGCGCCAACGTCAGCGGTGCCGCTCTAAATCCGGCCACAGTAAGAATGGAGGTTCCGGCATAGGAGATAATAACACCCCATAAAGTGCCGAAGACAACCCCCTCCAGCAAGATTCAGCGCAGGAGGATGCAGAAGCAAGCCCTCACGACAGAGCGGCAGACGAAGAGGTCGAGGATGACAATTACATACCTCCCTCCGGAGACGAGGCAAGCCTCAACGACAGCGAATTCGTCGTGCCTGAGGATCCCGTCGAACAAGAGCATTTCAGACGCAGGCTAATGGCCACAGCAAATAGCCTAAAGAAAAAGCAGCAACAGCTTCAAGCTGATCAAGACCTGCTGGCCGACAGATGGACCGAGGTCCTCGCGGCCGAAGAGTATGAACTCGAACGCCCCTCCAAAAGCTACCCAAAACGCAAGTTGCTCCCCCGACTAGAGGAGGAAGCATACAAACCTTCATCACCAGCACACAATACGGCAGACCGACCACCTCGTGGCTGCGACAGAGAGGCATCTAGGCCCTCCACCAGAACCGTACCCCGGCACCGCTCAAAAAGTACGAAGCCACGGGGGAACGCGCCGGACTTGCGGGATATATTGGAGGACAAGGCAAGACAATCCATATCTATCTATGGATCACGTGGACGCCCCACGACCCACGACGAATACCGTCGTGCCGGATACATCAACTCCGCCCGGGCCGAACATAGCAGACAATGCTCTCTTGAGCTACGTCGTGATATTGCTCAATACAGAGGCGCCGCACACCCACTATGCTTCACTGACGAAGTGATGGATCATCAAATCCCTGAAGGGTTTAAACCCGTAAACATTGAATCCTACGATGGCACGACAGACCCCGCGGTTTGGATCGAAGATTATCTCCTTCATATCCATATGGCCCGCGGAGACGATCTCCACGCCATCACGTATCTCCCACTCAAGCTTAAAGGACCAGCTCGGCATTGGCTTAACAGCTTGCCCGCAGAGTCAATTGGGTGTTGGGAGGACCTGGAAGCCGCATTCCTCGACAACTTCCAGGGCACATATGTGCGACCACCAGACGCCGATGACCTAAGCCACATAATTCAATAGCCAGACGAATCGGCCAGGCAATTCTGGACACGGTTCTTAACAAAGAAAAATCAAATCGTCGACTGTCCAGATGCAAAGGCCCTCACAGCCTTCAAACATAACATCCGCGACGAATGGCTGGCCCGGCACCTAGGACAGGAAAAGCCGAAATCCATGGCAGCCCTCACATCATTAATGACCCGCTTCTGTGCGGGAGAGGATAGCTGGCTAGCTCGTAGCAACAACCTCAGTAAAAATGCTGGCAGTCCGGATACTAAGGACCACAACGGCAGGTCGAGTCGAAGCAAAAACAAACGCCGTGTTAACGGCGACAACAATGAGGATACGGCAGTCAACGCCGGATTCCGAGGCTCTAAACCCGGTCAGCGGAAGAAGCCATTCAAAAGAACCACTCGGGTCCGTCCAATTTGGACCGAATACTCGACCGCTCTTGCTAGATACATGGCACCCCCGAAAAGCCAGCTAACCACACCAACAGAGATTGTTGGGTATTCAAACAGGCAAGCAAATTAATTGCCGAAAACAATGACAAGGGGCTGCACAGCGATGACGAGGAAGAGACCCGGCCGCCGAACAATAGGGGACAGAAGGGCTTCCCCCCACAAGTGCGGACGGTAAACATGATATACGCAACCCATATACCCAAGAGGGAGCGGAAGCGTGCACTAAGGGACGTATATGCGATGGAGCCAGTCGCCCCGAAGTTCAATCCATGGTCCTCTTGCTCGATCACTTTCGATCAAAGAGACCATCCGACCAGTATCCGCCATGGCGGATTCGCCGCATTGGTTTTAGACCCAATCGTCATGGACGGCGGCAGTAGCCTGAACCTGCTTTATCAGGATACAGTGTGCAAGATGGGCATAGACCCCTCAAGGATTAAACCTACAAAGACGACCTTCAAAGGCGTCATACCAGGTGTTGAGGCCAATTGTACAGGCTCAGTCACACTGGAAGTGGTCTTCGGATCCCCGGATAATTTCTGAAGCGAGGAGTTAATCTTCGACATAATCCCGTTCCGCAGTGGCTATCACGCTCTGCTCGGAGGAACCGCGTTCGCAAAGTTCAACGCGGTGCCGCATTATGCATACCTCAAGCTCAAGATGCCGGGCCCTCGTGGAGTCATCACGGTCAATGGAAATACGGAACGCTCCCTCCGAACGGAGGAACATACAGCGGCTCTCGCGGCAGAAGTACAGAGCAGCCTTCTAAGGCAATTTTCGAGTCCGGCCGTTAAACGACCGGACACGGCCAAACGCGCCCGGAGCAACTTCAACCAAGACCACCTGGCATGTTCCGAGCACGCGTAGCAATGCGGCCCCAACCCCAACCCTCGCATGATTGCAAGACAAGCTCTCCGCGTACATCACTACGCTCTGGAGATACCATGGGCATAGGGGGAGGGGCACGACCACAACAGGCCCAGAGTGCGGCTCGACAACACCAGGGGCTCCCAAGTGTGTCGCTTTTTTCATTTTTATTTTTCCTTTCTTTCCTTCTTTTTATACACAGGACTCCGTTCACCAGAGGTTCTGTCCGGCGGCGAACCTGCCGAACTCACGATGCAACCGCCAGGGAGGGACAAAGGCTGCGACGAACACTCAGGTGGTCTCCATTACGAGCATTAAATTTGTTAAATACACCATTCCGCAGCCTACCCCTGGAGGGAGACACGTCTAATTAGTCCAATCCCTTGCTTACCGCACTATTTGTATCATTCCGCACTCATAGCAGAATTCCTTGAATAAATAATGCATCACTTTTTGCCTATAATTGCATTACTTTACGTATATGTTCATTAATGACATCTTGCACCCGTATATCTTGGTACGGCCGAATACACCAGGGGCTTATGTTCCCCGCATTATGGTGTGATAAGTCCGAACACTTTCACAAGTGCGGCACCCCGAACTTATAGCATTATATGAATCGGCTCCGAATCATGTCTTGGGTCAATAGTTGGGTTTGCCCGGCCCCCATGTTTTGGTACCTTACGTTCCGTTCTGTCGGCTAAGGTAGCACTGGGAGAACCACTGCGATTGCGCCCCTGTTGAGCTGGGCGAGCGCCTCAGTGGAGAAAGCTAAAACTGACTGTCATGATAAGGCGAGAGACTGGTCGCTGTTCGAGAGGTCTTTTCGAGTCCCTAAAGACTTATGCCGCTTCGAGCGAAGAACCGAATAATGTCCGGCCAAGGCGTGGATAGCGCCCTGAACTCGGTCTTCCAAATACTAGGGGCTTCGCCGAAATTTGAAATTATAGAATTCTATGGCTAAGTGAGAGTGTTCAAGCATTATAAGTCCGGTTGCCTTGTTCGTTGTGTTGAGCGCCTCCCTAGATGGACCCAAAAATGGGAACAAGAGTGCTCAAGTTTATCCCGAACACCCCAGCACTCGTGGCATGGGGGCTGAAGCCGACGACTTGCCATCTCTCAGATTTAATAAACGGCCGCACAGAAGGTAATATTTTAAATCAATAAGCGTTGCTTAGCGCATATGAACAAAGTTTTCAACGCACAAGATAACACATTGCGAATTTACTCAATAATTACATCTCTGGGGCACTCATCCGCAATCTTGCGGGCACCCTTCAGGACAGTCTTATAGTACATCTCAGGCGTACGATACTCCTTGCCCGCTGGCGGCGCGTCAATGATAAGCCTCTCCGCATCCAGCCTGCCCTAGTGCACCTTTGCGCGGGCAAGGGCCCGACGAGCACCTTCAATACAGGCGGAGCTCTTGATGACCTCCACCCAGGGGCACACATCCACCAGCCGCCACACGAGGCCGAAGTAGGTCCCAGGCATGGCCTCTCCAGGCCACAGCCGGACTATGAGGCCCTTCATGGCCTGCTCGGCTACCTTGTGGAGCTCGACCAGCTACTTCAGCTGGTCGCTAGGGGGCACCGGATGTTCGGCCTCAGCATACTGAGACCAGAAAACCTTCTCCGTTGAGCTCCCCTCCTCACCACGGTAGAATGCGGCGGCATAGACACACTGCGAGGCAGATCTGCAAACGCCCCTGGAGAGCTTCGAATTCGGGTAAGTAACAGGTAATTTACTTTAGCATGCTTTCTTTGCATGAAAAATGCCTTACCCGCCGCTATTTTCTTCACCGCCTCAATCTCCTGGAGGGCCTTATGGGCCTCGGCCTTGGCGGCTTTGGCACTTTCGAGAGCCGAGGCAAGCTCGGACTCTCGAGTCTTTGAGTCGCGCTCCAAACTCTCATGCTTTTCCATGAGAGCCTGGAGCTCTTGCCGCACTTCCGCCACCCGCGCCTCCTGCTTCTCTCGCTCTGCCCGTTCCGCGGCCGCATTGCCTTCGGCCGCGGACACAGCCTCCTTCAGGGTTGCCACCTCGTTTGTGGCCCCTGCAGTACCCACGTTATCCTTGTTATTTTTGTCGCAACCTAAATCCTTTTCTGTAAGGTAAAAATTCAAAGAGGTGTTACTCACCTTCTTTGTCCTCGAGCTGCTTCTTGGCACGACCGAGCTCTTGCTCGGACCGCTCGAAGTCCTACTTCAAAACACCAACCTCTGCAGTCAGTGTGGCAGAGGTCAGCAGCGCAGCCTGCAAACCCATATTGACATAATTTTTAGCAACCCTGTGTATATCTTTTTTAGATCCTCAGTCCGACTTTTCTTTCCGAACACCGAACCGAGCATCAGGGGCTACTGTCTATGCGGTATTACATTACATATTTTAAACTTCTTACCTCAAAGCCCGTTAGAAGGCTACTGCAGGCTTCGGTCAGCCCGCTCTTGGCAAGCTGAACCTTCTGAATCACCGCACTCATGATAGTGCGGTGTTCTTCCTCGATGGAAGCGCCTTTGAGCGCCTCCAACAAGTTATCCGGCGCCTCCGGTTGGACAGAGGCCGCCGGTGTCACGGTCTTGCCCTTATTGCGAAGGAGCCGCCGGCCGGACTCCGGAACCACTGCGGGTTCCGGCGTGGAGTCCGGCGCAAAGTCCGGGAGGCTGCCTTGTGGCGCCTCCGGAGCCTCCTCCTGACGGGTCCCTTCCCGGGATCCCACCTCGGCGTCCTCAGCGTCGCGAGGGGTGGATGCAGTCGGGATGGAATCTACATCCGACGGAGCCAACGACCCACTCGACGAAGCAGGGAGATCATCATCGGCCGGACTGCAGGCAGTGTGCGGCATTAGAAGGACACTATGTGACACAAAAGAGAAATTATAAATCATTCAGGAATCCGGATACTTACGATCTTGCCGGAGGCCTGGCCCTCGAGGGCCACTCTTCGCCAACGTTGGCGTTGGTGGAGCTGTCCGGGGGAATAGTCCTTCCCCTCTTGGACCCTTCGGCCTCCCCCGTTGGGGAAGCCTTCCTCTTCCTCTCTCCTTCCTCTGGGAGAGAGTCCTCTTTCTCCTCCTCGTCTTCGGGGGAGGAGTCCGCCTCGGAGCCATCGAACGATGAGTCCGATATCACCTGGCGCCGGGAACTTCTGCGAGTTCCCGTGGCCTTCTTCTTGGCCTTCTTCTCCGGCACCACATAGAGTGCCAGGACCAGCAGCCCCGTTAAGCGGGCGTCCGCTGGGTCTTCGGGAAGGGGAGCCGGGCAGTCTACCTGTGTGGACGTCCTCTGGCTCCGGCGGATGAGCATGACCTGGATCACATTGACAAGCCTAAGCTTCTTGTTCACCAGGGTCTGGAGACAGGACTGGAGTCCTGTCAGCTCCTCCGAACTGCCCCATAGCAAGCCCTTCTCCTTCCAGGAAGTGAGCTGCATCGGGATACCAGATCTAGACTCGGGGGCCGCCGCCCATTTTGGGTCACGCGGCTCGGTGATATAGAACCACCCCGATTGCCATCCCTTGATGGACTCCACGAAGGCCCCTTCGAGCCAGATGACGTTGGGCATCTTGCCCAACATGGCGCCTCCGCACTCCACTTGGATTCCCTTCACTACCTTCGGCTTGACGTTGAAGGTCTTGAGCCACAAGCCGAAGTGGGGCTGGATGCAGAGGAAGGCCTCGCACACGACGATAAACGTCGAGATGTTGAGGATGAAGTTTGGCGCCAGGTCGTGGAAATCCAGGCCATAATAATACATGAGCCCCCGGACAAAGTGATGCAACGGGAAGCCCAGTCCGCGGAGGAAGTGGTGGAGGAATACGACCCTCTCATGGGGCCTGGGGGTTGGGATGAGCTGCCCCTTGTCGGGCAGCCGGTGCGTGATGTCGCCGGAAAGGTATCCGGCGCTACACAGTTTTGCGATATGCTCCTCCGTCACGGAGGAGGCCAACCATTTGCCTCCCACTCCGGACATGGTCGGAGAAGGTTGAGACGAGATGCGCGGACTTGGGAGCTGGGGCTCGAGGGTGCGGAATATGGATAAGCAAAGGAGGAAGAAGGCGTAGGTAAAAAGGAGTGGATCCTTATCCCCTTCTATATGGGCGGACGGAAACTATGCGTCCCCACCGGCCTGGTAAAACTCGCTTATCTCCCAAGCGCCACCATCAATGGCGCGGTTGGGTTACCCACGTCCGTATTGATGAGAATCCCGGAATAAGGGGAACACGATCTCTACTTCGACAAGACGTGCCAAGGAAACCGCTTCGCTAAACGCGCTGAGGTGGTATAATAAAAAACGATTCAAGTAAAGGCTTGGTAGTGGCGTGACGTCATGCTACAAGATACGTCAACAGATTGAACTTGTGTACATAATATTCTCTCTACGGGGAAATGTGGAAATTATTTTGCAGAGCCGGACACTATCCTGGTGTTCACAATCTTCTATGAATTATTCGGAGGAGGAACCCGCCTTGCAATGCCGAACAATATGCGCGCCGGACTCATCGTCATTGAAGCCTGGTTCAGGGGCTACTGAGGGAGTCCTGGACTAGGGGGTGTCCGGATAGCCGGACTATCATCATCGGCCGGACTCCAAGACTATGAAGATACAAGATTGAAGACTTCGTCCCGTGTCCGGATGGGACTTTCCTTGGCGTGGAAGGCAAGCTTGGCGATACGGATATGTAGATCTCCTACCATTGTAACCAACTCTGTGTAACCCTAGCCCTCTCCGCAGTCTATATAAACCGGAGGGTTTTAGTCCGTAGGACAACAACCATTACAATAATCATACCATAGGCTAGCTTCTAGGGTTTAGCCTCCTTGATCTCGTGGTAGATCCACTCTTGTACTACCCATATCATCAATATCAATCAAGCAGGAGTAGGGTTTTACCTCCATCGAGAGGGCCCGAACCTGGGTAAAAACATCGTGTCCCTTGTCTCCTGTTACCATCCGCCTAGACGCATAGTTCGGGACCCCCTACCCGAGATCCGCCGGTTTTGACACCGACAGGTGTGTTGGGGACACAAGAGACTCTTTATTATTTGGTTGCAGGGTTGTTTGAGAGAGACCATCTTCATCCTACGCCTCCCACGGATTGATAAACCTTAGGTCATCGACTTGAGGGAAATTTGCTACTGTCCTACCAACCTATGCACTTGGAGGCCCAACAACGTCTACAAGAAGAAGGTTGTGTAGTAGACATCACCAGTCTTGAGGGTTCCAACCATATCCAACCCCCAGACTGCGAACGGCTAGACGAGTGGAATAGTCTTCAAGGCAGACGCAGGCTTGTGAGACATGGTGGAGTAGAACTGACAACCTGCGCACTTGTCAACTATATCCTTTGCCATCTCATTCACACGAGGCCAATAGAATCCCGCTCGGTATGCTTTGGCCACGATGGTCTGAGAGGATGCATGGTGACCATAGGTCCCCGCGTGAATATCGTTTAGGATCATTCAACCTTCTTTTGGGGTGATGCAGTGTTGAGCCACTCCTATGACACTTTCTCTGTAAAGTTGCCCTTTTATCACGGTGAAAGCTTTCGATCGATGGACTATCTGGCGGGCCTCATCCTCACCCTCTGGGAGTTCCCGCCTGAGCAGGTACGTGATGTATGGCATCGTCCAATCGGGCGTGATCACTAAGACTTCCATCATCAGGTCGACCACAGCTGGGACTTTAATCTCAGTAGGACTGGTTGAACTTATCGGTTGCAGGGCTCTTCCTTGAAGGGATCTTCTTGTACTGACGGAGTGTGGAGATGCTCCAAGAACACGTTGCTGGGGATAGGCTTCCGAGTGGAACCTATCTTCGCCAGATCGTCAGCAGCTTGATTCTTGATTTGGGGTACGTGGTGGAGCTCTAACCCCTCAAGCTTCTTCTCTAACTTTCTTACTGTGTTACAATAACCGGTCATTGCTGGACTCCTGATGTCCCATTCCTGCATTACTTGATTAACCACTAAGTCTGAGTCGCCATAGACCATCAAGCGCCGGACGCCGAGTGAAATGGCCATACGCAACCCATACAACAGTGCCTCATACTCAGCTTCATTGTTTGAAGAATCAAAGTGAATCTGGAGGACATAGCTGAGCTTGTCTCCTCTTGGGGACACCAAAACCACCCCTGCGCAAGAGCCATTCAATATCTTGGACCCATCAAAGAACATAGTCCAATGCTCCGACTAAATCTGAGTCGGTTGCTGCTGTTCAATCCACTCTACGAGGAAATTTGCTATTTCTTGGGACTTGATGGCTTTTTTTGCCTCAAACTTGATATCTAAAGGAAGGAGTTCAATCGCCCATTTTGCCACTCGACCAGTTGCATCTCTATTATTCAGAATTTCTGACAATGGAGCATCACTGACGACTGAAACCGAGTGGTCTGAGAAGTAGTGTGCAACTTTCTTCATGGTCAGGTAAATTCCATAAACAAACTTCTGAAAATGAGGATATCTCTGCTTGGACGGGGTCAAGACTTCTGAAATGTAATACACAGGGTGCTGAACTTTGAAGGCTTTGCCTTCTTCTTCCCACTCGACCGTGAGCACTGTGCTGACAACCTGTCCAGTGGCTGCGATGTAAAGCAGTAAATGCTCCTTGCTGACTGGAGCTGCAAGCACCGGCTGGGTGGAAAGCAGGGCTTTGAGCTCTTCAAATGCTGCTTCAGCTTCATCATTCCACTCGAACTTGTCAGACTTCTTCATCAGTCGGTAAAGAGGCAGTGGCTTTTCACCGAGGCATGAGATGAATCGACTCAATGCAGCCAAACAACCAGTAAGCTTCTGAACATCATGCACACGCACAAGGCACTTCATTCAGAGGATTGTGCCAATCTTCTATGGATTTGTGTCGATCCCTGCTACCTCTTGAGCACTCCCTTGGTTTTCCCTTGAAGAGGAAAGAGTGATGCAGCAAAGTAGCATAAGTATTTCCCTCAGTTTTTGAGAACCAAGGTATCAATCCAGTAGGAGGCTCCTCAAAAGTCCCACACACCTACACAAACAAACAAGAACCTCACAACCAACGCGATAAAGGGGTTGTCAATCCCTTCACGGTAACTTGCAAAAGTGAGATCTGATAGAGATAATAAGATAAGATAAATATTTTTGGTATTTTTATGATATAGATTGGAAATAAAAGATGAAAATAAAAGTAGATGGAAAACTTATATGATAAAAGATAGACCCAGGGGCCATATGTTTTACTAGTGGCTTCTCTCAAGATAGCATAAGTATTACGGTGGGTGAACAAATTACTGTCGAGCAATTGATAGAAAAGTGCATAGTTATGAGAATATCTAGGCATGATCATGTATATAGGCATCACAAACGCAACAAGTAGGTCGAAACAATTCTGCATCTTCTACTATTACTCCACACATCGACCGACTCCTGCCTGCATATAGAGTATTAAGTTCATAAGAACAGAGTAACGCATTAAGAAAGATGACATGATGTTGAGGGATAAACTCATGCAATATGATATAAACCCCATCTTTTTCTCCTCGATGGCAACAATACAATACGTGCATTGCTGCCCCTGCTGTCACTGGGAAAGGACACCGCAAGATTGAACCCAAAGCTAAGCACTTCTCCCATTGCAAGAAAGATCAATCTAGTAGGCCAAACGAAACTGATAATTCGAGACTTGCAAAGATAACCAATCATACATAAAAGAATTCAAAGGATATTCAAATACTTCTCATAGATAAACTTGATCATAAACCCACAATTCATCGGATCTCGACAAACACACCGCAAAAAGAGTTACATCGAATAGATCTCCAAGAAGATCGAGGAGAACTTGGTATTGAGATTCAAAGAGAGAGAAGAAGCCATCTAGCTAATAACTATGGACCCCGAAGGTCTGTGGTAAACTACTCACAACTCATCGGAGAAGCCTTGGCGATGATGTAGAGGCCCTCCATGGTTGATTACCCCTCCGGCGGAGCGCCTGCGAAGGATCCAAGATGGGATCTCACAGATACAGAAGGTTGTGGCGGTGGAATTAGGTTTTCGTGGTGCTCCTCGATGTTTTCAGGGTACGGGAGTGTATATAGGCGAAGGAAGTATGTCGGTGGAGCAACGAGGGGCCCACGAGGGTGGTGGGCACGCCGGGCACCCTCGTCACTGCCTCGTTTGTTGCTTGACGTCCACTCGAAGTCTCCTGGTTGGCATTTGTTCCGAAAAGATCGCTCCCAAAGGTTTCATTCCGTTTAGACTCCGTTTAATATTCCTTTTCTTCGAAACACTGAAATAGGCAAAAGAAACATCAATTCGAGCTGGGCCTCCGGTTGGTAGGTTAGTCCCAAAAATGATATAAAAGTGTAAAGTAAAGCCCATAAACATCCAAAACGGGTAATATAATAGCATGGAACAATCAAAAATTATAGATACGTTGGAGACGTATCAAGCATCCCCAAGCTTAATTCCTGCTCGTCCTCGAATAGGTAAATGATAAAAACAGAATTTTTGATGTGGAATGCTACCTAGCATAATCCTTAATGTAATTTTCTTTTTTGTGGCATGAATGTTCAGATCAAAATTATTCAAAATAAAAGTTCATATTGACATAAGAAATAGTAATACTTCAAGCATACTGACAAAGCAATCATGTCTTCTCAAAATATCATGGCATTAGAAGGTTTATCCCTACAAAATCATATAGTTTGGTCATGCTCCATTTTCGTCACACAAGAATGCTCTCATCTTGCACACCCCCGATGACAAGCCAAGTAATTGTTTCATACTTTAGCAATCTCAAACTTTTTTCAACTTTCATGCAATACATGAGCGTGAGCCATGGATATAACACTATGGGTGGAATAGAATATAATGATGGAGGTTGTGTGGAGAAGACAAAAAGGTGAAAGTCTCACATTGACGAGGATAATCAACGAGCTATGGATATGCCCATCAATTGATGTCAACATGAGGAGTAGGGATTGCCATGCAGCGGATGCACTAGAGCTATAAATGTATGAAAGCTCAACAAAAGAAACTCAGGGGGTGTGCATCCAACTTGCTTGCTCACGAAGACCTAGGGCATTTTGAGGAAGCCCATCATTGGAATATACAAGCCAAGTTCTATAATGAAAAATTCCCACTAGTGTATGAAAGTGACAACAAATGAGACTCTCTATATGAAGAACATGGTGCTACTTTGAAGCACAAGTGTGGGAAAAGATAGTAACATTGTCCCCTTTTTTATTTTCTTTTTATTTTCTATTTTTTTGGGCCTTTCTTTTTTTTAATTTGGCCTTTTTTTCTTTGGCCTTTTTTATAAGGGACAATGCTCTAATAATGATGATCATCACACTTCTATTTATTTACAACTCATGAATTACAACTCAAAACTAGAACAAGATATGACTCTATATGAATACCTCCGGTGGTGTACCGGGATGGGCAATGAAACAAGAGTGACATGTATGAAAATTATGAAGGTGGCTTTGCCACAAATACAATGTCAACTACATGATCATGCAAGGCAATATGACAATGATGATGCGTGTCATGAAAGACGGAACGGCGGAAAGTTGCATGGCAATATATCTCGGAATGGCTATGGAAATGCCATAATAGGTAGGTATCACTACAAAAAAATACACTTCCGTGATGATACGTGTTTGTCACAGTAGGTCGTGTTTTTTGTCATGCATTTACATCCATGACAAATTTATGACAGAATCAAGATAGTCATACCTGTGCTGTCGTAGAAGTGTTCCATGACATTACCAAAATTATCATCACGGAAGTGTCCACTTCCATGACGATAAATTGCGCGTCATAGAAGTGCTTTCGTCAAGGGTGACCGACACGTGGCATCCACCGTAACGGAACGCCGTTAAGCTATCAGGTCGGATTTTGGATCCGATAACCCGTTAACAGCCACGACCAATGCCGATTTTCCACGTGTAAAATTCTCATTGGCTGACGGATCCACGTGTCAGCTCCGCGTTGGCATAGGTGTCACTCATCCAACGGTTGAGATGGGCCTATGATATGTTGACACGTGGACCCGGCCCAAAAGTGGCCCACAAAGTTTAAATGGGCCAGCCCAACAGATGGCCCATAAGATTTAGCAGACCATAATGGGCCGGCCCAGCTAAAGGCCCACAAAATTTAGCGGACCATAATGGGCCGGCCCAGCTAAAGGCACACAAGATTTTGCGGACCATAATGGGCCGGCCCAGCTAAAGGCCCACAAGATTCTGCAAACCATAATGGGCCGGCACAGCTAAAGGCCCAACATTCTCTATCAAATTGGCCCGTCAACGACCTGGTCTAAACTTGTCATCAATGCGGCCCATGGTCACTTCTGGCCCGTTAACAGTCTGCTAAGTAATTGGGCGGAATTACGGCCCGGTGTATTTCCGGCCTGTTAAAGGTACGGCTTCATTTGGGCCCATTTACAGGCCATCAAAACTTTCGGCCCATAAACGACCGTGAAGGATTTGGGTCATATTCGGTCATGTGTGTCATCCGGTCTGTTAGAGACCCACTATAGATTTAGGGCACTTTCGGCCTGTTAATGCCGGACGTAAACCATGGGCCATATGTGGCCCAACGTCATATCGGGCCCATTAACGGCCCATATAAAAATGACGATAATCTAGCCCAACCGAAGTTCCGGCCTGTTAAAGGCCCGTGTATTAGGTCGGCGCATTTACGGCCCATCCGAATTTCGGCCTGTCAAATATCCGCATTGTAAATGGGCCACCATTTTGGCCTGCTAAGTCCAGTGGGTTATTTGGCACAATCAGGGCCCAATCTCACTTTCGGTCTATTAAAGGACCATGTTTTTTATGGGCTCGAGATATTTACATCTGTAAACGGCCTATTTTTACTAAGGGCCCAAATTATGTTTAGGTCTGTTAAAGGCCCACTATAGGCACAGGCCTACCAGAAAAATTTGAAAGCTTATGCTAATTTAAGCCCAAATATTTTTAGTGGGCTACATGCCAATTTCGGCCTGTAATCATTTTTAGCCCAATTGGAATGGGCCCGACAAATGTTGGCATGTTGGGCTCCTACGGAGCTTTCGGCCGAATACATTACTAAGATAAACCTACACTATACAAAAATAGCGTCGTAATTACTGCAGCCTGTGGCAACATCATAAATGTTGTATCACAACAAAATAAATTCCAATCATACAACAAAAGGCCTGCTGGCATAAAGTTTACAGTCCATCCAGATAAAAGCACCATCAGATGTATAGAAGCACAAATCATTTGACCTGAGTGCTAATGTTTCAGGCTGTAGAATCTGATGGAGTAGCACGATCTCCACCTTTTTTCCGCCATTGCTCTTCAACAACAAAGCGAATGTCTGATAGTCCGGTTTCAAAACCATTCATATCTTGACGACATTTTGTCACGCCCAATATGCAACCCTATCCAAAAGGAACTCGAAGGTCCCACCAAGGATAGACCCGCATACTGAAACGCTTTTGCAAGGTGGATATCATTACATCAACATTACATAATAGATGGGGATACATACAAGAGGCATACAATGCCAACGAATACAACATCATCTTACATAAGAGCACCATCCGACTACGGACGAACCACAAACAGAAACTCAAACGAAATCCACCCTGCTAGCCCAGGCTGCCGACCTGGAACCTATCCCTTGATCGAAGAAGAAGCAGAAAAAGAACTCCAAGACAAACAATCATCGCTCTCGCGTCATGATCATCGCATAACCTATACCTGCAACTGTTGTTGTAGCAATTTGTGAGCCACGAGGACTCAGCAATCCCATTACCATGGGTATCAAGACTAGCAAAGCTTAACGGGTAAGGAAGGGGTAAAATGGTGAGGTTGCAGCAGCGACTAAGCATGATATGGTGGCTAACATATGCAAATAAGAGCGAGAAGAGAAGCAAAGGAACGGTCGCCAACTAGTAATGATCAAGAGGTGATCCTGAACTCCTACTTACGTCAAACATAACCCAAAACCGTGTTCACTTCCCGGACTCCGCCGAGAAGAGACTATCACGGCTACACACACAGTCGATGCGTTTTAATTCGTATCTGGTGTCAAGTTATCTACAACCGGACATTAACAAATTCCCATCTGCCACATAACCGCGGGCACGGCTTTCGAAAGATAATACCCTGCAGGGGTGTCCCAACTTAGCCCATGATAAGCTCTCGTGATCAACGAAGGATATACCTTCTCCCAGGAAGACCCGATCAGTCTCGGAATCCCGGTTTACAAGACATTCCGACAATGGTAAAAGAAGACCAGCAAGACCGCCCGCTATGCCGACAAATCCCGATAGGAGCTGCACATATCTCGTTCTCAGGGCACACCGGATGAGCCAGACGTTGGGTTGGCATAGACCCTGGTTGCCCAGGGGGCGCCGGACATCGCTCGGTTTGGACCAACACTTAGACAAGCATTGGCCCAGGGGGGCTAAAATAAAGATGACCCTCGAGAGAGCGACTCCCAAGTGAAAAGTAGGTGGTGGTGAAGCAAATGGTAAAACCAAGGTTGGGCCTTGCTGGAGGAGTTTTATTCAAAGCGAACTGTCAAGGGGGTCCCATAAATCACCCGACCGCGTAAGGAACGCAAAATCTGGGAACATAACACCGGTATGATGAAAACTAGGGCGGCAAGAGTGGAACAAAACACCAGGCATAAGGCCGAGCCTTCCACCATTTACCAAGTATATAGATGCATTAATAATATAAGTGATATTGTGATATCCCAACATAACCCTGTCCACCATGGAGCAATCTTCAACTTCACCTGCAACTAACAATGCTATAAGAGGTGCTGAGCAAAGCGGTAACATAGCCAAGCAATGGTTTGCTAGGAAGGGTGCAAAAGGTTAGAGGTTCATGGCAAATTGGGAGGCTTAAAGAGCAAATGATAGGTAGCGCAGCAAAGCGATAGAACGAAGCAACTAGCATAGCAATGATAGTACTGAGATCCAAGGTGACAGTCATCTTGCCTGAAATCCCGCTAGGAAGAAGAACGAGTCCATGAAGAAGATGAAGGCACGAAGACGAACCAAGCGTAGACGAACGAATCCTCATGATCGCAACGAAAATGGGAACTATCGAGAAGAAGCACACAACATGGTAAACACACCACACATAGACAAGACATGATGCACAACAAGCATGATGCATGACAAAGCTACATGAAGCTACTCATGGCAAGATACGATGCAAACAAGAGCAACACATCAAAGCAAGTTTAAATGAGGCCGGGAACAACATATAACAATTCCGGTAAGTCCTCATATGTAAATTTAGAAAATGGTCCAGATCTGAATAAACCTTATGTTCAAGTTGTTAAACAGCAAGTTAAGATGCACCAAGATGATCTACATGAAATTCTAGTCAAGTTACATATAAAGTTCATTTAGTTCGGAGCTACGACCTAGAGATATGATCAAAACAAGTTAAACATGGCATTGATGAAAAATGCAAAAAAAACATCAAGAAAACACACCAAAACAAGGATGCAACATGATAATATGAAGCTACATGCAAAATCAAGCAAGTTTCATATATAGCACACTCAAAACGGAGCAACGGTTCAACACATACACTCTATACAAGTTTAAAGGACAAGCTGTCCAAAACAGCAACTAGGCATCTAGCAAGCATCAAAACAATAAGCTACAACACCCCAACATAATAACAAAAGGCATGGGCATGGAGTACAGATAAGGCATGACAAAACATGAACACTGAGCTATCTCCAGAAACAACTAGAACATGCTCAAAAGGACATGGCAAGATTGCAAATAATAACAGTTTCAGACTTAACAGAAATAACATCAGGTTGCAATGTTTAGAGCTATCAAACAACATGCTACAGGAACTTATCATGGCAAACAAAGGCATGAAATGAATCTACTAATTACATAGAACAAAAGTCCCTTACTGACCATGAGCCAAAAAGGAGCAGAAGATATGATGGCACCCATGTAAACATGGCAAATAATATGACAGATTCATACATGGCAGGAACAACAATAAGTAGGCATGTTGGTGAGCTTGAACCACTCACCACAAAGCAATGAATGGCATGGCAAGGCAACCAATAGTAAGAATACATGTTTGTGAAGATAAGCATGCCAAGAACAAGTTCATAGGGTACATGGATCACTAGCAAAGCTCATAGCAAAACTGAACTTAATGTTAACATGCTGACAGCAACATTATTTAGCAACTTTGGAGCATGATAACAACATGTTACAGCAGACTATAAATGCAACCAGGGGCGTCAATGGATAGAGCATGACATGTATAACAAAACATACTTAGTGAACATCTCCAGATTATGCATAGAATGACTAGTAGCAACAGGTTTACATAGCATCATGATATAACAGATTCAGCCTAGCAAAACAGCAACAGCAAATACCCTACTTAACAAGCTTGATGCACTCAGTACAAGACTCACAAAAATACATGGAATGCACATCTGTGAAGATGGAATGATGTAGTTTAAAACACATGTAGAGATCAACCTCATAGGATGCACACATCAAACATGGCAAAATTGACAAATGAGCATGTTCTGTTAACAGGCAGCAGACAACATTATATAGCACTCTTTCAACAATGATTCAGGCATCAAGATGGACTCAAATGAACATGATGCAATGGAATGAAATGAAGTGCTCGTCGAGGCGAACAATTCGACATATTACACAAACAAAACGGAGCAGTATGCACAGCGTTATGATGCGATGAAAATGGCATCATAATGTCAAAATCTCAGGGACGGGAATTTCGGGGTCAACCTTCGGTTATCTCAGATCCAGATCCGGGGCGCGGAGCCCGAGGATCGCCGGAGTTGGCGCCAGAGGTGGCCGGGGAGGCGGGCCCGGACCGGATCAGGCCGGATCCGGCCGGTAGGGAGGCGGAACGGCGGCGGGGCGAGGGAGCCGGCGGCGCACCGGCGTGGCCGGGAGGCCTGCGAGGCGGCCGGGCCTGGCGGCGGCGCGCTCGGGGCACGGCGGCGGCGGACGGCCGCGGGAGGCGCTCGGCGACGGGGGCGAGGCGCGGGGTCGGCGGAGGCGACGAACGTCGGGGCGGCGGAGACGGCGGCCACGGCGGCGGAGATCCGGCGCGGGCAGCGCGGGAGCCGGGCGGCGCGCGGGCCCGGTCGCGGCTCGGGTGGGCGGGCCTCGGGCCCCGCGGGCCGGCGGCGGGCGCGGAGGAGAGAGAAGGAGGGCGCGGGTGAGGTGGCGGCACGGGAGTGGCTGGCGGCGGCGGCGGGAGACGTGGCAGCACCGGATAGGGCAGAGCGAGGTGGCCGGCGGACATGTCCGGCTCGGGCGGACGTGTCCGGCGGCGTGAGGATGAAGATGGCTAGGGTTAGACCGGGATTTTCGAGGGGAGGCACAAATATATAGGTAGAGGGAGCTAGGAGAGTCCAAATGAGGAGCGGTTTTCGGCCACGCGATCGTGATCGAACGACCAAGAGCATGGAGGGGTTTGGATGGGTTTTGGGCCAGTTTGGAGGGGGCGTTGGGCTGCAACACAAAGAGGGCTTTTACGGTTACCGGGTTAACCGTTGGAGTATCAAACGACCTCCAAATGGCACGAAACTTGACAGGCGGTCTACCGGTGCCATACCAAAGCCGCTTGGAAAACCTCGGTCCATTCTGAGAACGTTTAACACCCGCACACGAAAAGAGGCAAAAGGGGGCGCCGGGGGAGTGCCGGATTGCAAAACGGACAACGGGGAAAATGCTCGGATGCATGAGACGAACACGTATGCGAAATGAGATGCACATGATGACATGATATGAAATGCATATGATGACATGGCAAAGTGCAACACGCAAGCAAATGACATGGCAACGACGGCGAATAACTAGCAGACACCTGGCGCATCGAATCCGGGGCGACACATTTCTCAACCACTATTCTTGTTTCCAAAACAACGTCCATTAGGAATTGGACTTGTGTCTGGAGCACAGATATATCACTCTGTCTAGCAGGAAGATTTTGTTCAGTAGGCGATTTAGATGAGGTTACCTTGACAACCAACCCAGAATTACGCAGGAGGGTGCTTTTTGCACTGTTAGTGGAGAGATACTGACGCACTGCAGCAAGAGGTGACATTGTGCTTGTAGTAGCCTCATCGCCTTCAGGTGGTTGTGGCTGTTCAATTATTTGTTCCATAGCTTCCTGAAAGTTTGAACTTGTAGATTAGTGTACCAGATAAGTTACTAATGAGACAAAAACAAATAAAGTAGGTTAAACGTTTATACATTACTTATTTTGGTGAACTACTGTAATACATTAGCATGTATTGTAGTGCCAACTACATAATAAAATCACTTTCGGAACATATGTCCATGTAGCATGCCTACTGTATTGTCTATTTCCTCACATTCATTGACATCTAAGGATAAAGAGACATGGTTTAAAGTAGGATGAACATAGTATGACGTCATTCATATCATGAGCAAACAGATATAAAACAAACAGGCTATTTTATCATTGTGTGCGCACGTGAACATAACAACTAGATTACAGATCAAGACCAAAAGTATGTCCTTCATCTCTTTTAAACCATGTAAGGTGAAATGATACGTTAAGACAACTGTGTATAAAAGTGAACAGAGTAACTGACATTGGCTGCAAACCAAGTAGTTAAATGAACACATCACAGTACCAATCAGTTCAAGGCAGGAGGAGTAAGGACTTACAACAGTGGCTTGAACTGGTGTGCTCATGCCCTTCATCTTGCTAGTGTGGCAATCCTTGAAGATTTGCACTGCATTCGGTTCAGGTTCTTTTTGGTCCGCACGGGCTTTCCTCTGTATTTGGAACAAGTCAATATAGATACGATAATATGGCACAAAAAAGAAGGAAGTAGGAGCTATTTACAAGAGCCTCGCAGTGTGCAATATAGCTACGAGATCCTGTTGTCTGTTGGAATTTCACTTTAGAACGGTTGGTTTTGTTCTTCAAACAGTTAGCCTAGAAGAAGATACACTTGTAAGGCACATACATAAATACAAGTTCAATATGTGGTCTGATCAAATACATATAGCCTACCTGATACTTTGGATCAGACTAGTGTTTAACGAGGGCTGTCCAGTCTTCATCTGTAATATATTCCACTGGAGATGTTTGGGCGATTTCATTGTTAGCCTTGCCTTCAAAGTGAGATTTTCTAAGGTGGTACCAATACTGTCGCAGAGCAGACTGAAAAACATGACTGCATGCTTGTTTAGTTGCATCATCTTTCGGATCCAAGTTGAACCTCATCTGTTGAAAAAAGAATGTGAGTCTTATTAGGAGGAAGCTAGAAAGTATGGGACAGAGCAAGACAATATTACTAATTACGATGAATAACATTACTTACGAGTAAATGGTCAAGGAAGGTGTTAAACTGGGTATTGTCTTTCTCATTCCTGTACTGGATCCACGTTGGGAGGATACGCGCATGACACCTAACGGCAACGGCTGCCTCTGATACTAATTTGGCTGACTCTGTAGCATCACGTGGCCTTTTTAAACCTGCCTCAAAATGGATCTCCATTATTCCTCCTTTAGATTTTGTTAATCTGTCAAGCATTATCCCTGATGTCTGTTTCCGCTTGCGCCATGGTGCTAGTTCAACAACGAATATGGAAAGTGTTCGTGTACATCAAACTGTGAGAGTACATATAAAGGAGCATGCAACTGCAACTTGACTCGGTCAGGTACCGTCTTGGTGTTGATGCTCATGAGGTTCATTTGATCTTGCCAAGTCCTGTTGTGTCTGCAGTGCTTCGGAAGTAGTGTTAGGTGTGAAGGCAGCTTGGGAACTGTCCAGTTCCGGAGCAAACGAACAAGTAACTGGTTGAGATGCTGGTACAGTTGAAGCGGATTCTACAGCTGGTGGAGCAGGTGATACTGTGTTTGTAGATTTGGCCGGTGGACTTGGACCTTCTACTGCACTATAAGTACCAGCAGAATCTCGACGGCAGAACCTTTTCCGTTTCACCCGACGAGTAACATCACTCCCTACTATATTATTTTCCTTGCTCTTTTTTGACTTTGCCATGTCAAGCTGTACCCACAAAACAAAAGAATAAAATCACTCTTCAGAACTCATTGATGCATGATACAGACAAGCAATACTTTGATGTAAGACAACCGTATGAGGATGGAATATGTAAGAAAAACAGGACGGCATAACATATTCACAACTACGATGTGCAAACTAAGTAGAAGGATTTTCAAGAAAATAGAAGTAATGCAAGCTAGACACCATATGAAAGATGCAACCAATATTACTCTGCCAAGTTAAAAGTGTCTTGTCATAAGT
This sequence comes from Triticum timopheevii, assembly GCA_963921465.1. Lineage (NCBI taxonomy): Eukaryota > Viridiplantae > Streptophyta > Magnoliopsida > Poales > Poaceae > Triticum > Triticum timopheevii. The sequence goes on from OY997274.1 coordinate 544,438,268, forward strand.
TGCAATTCGAAAAATTAGAAGCAGTACAACGTAGAAATCAATGCAAGATGCAACCACTATCAAACTGCCATGTTAAAGCATCCAATCATGAGTTACTGATGCGGGATACACAACAGCAGTACTTTGATGTAAGAACATGGTATGATAGATAGATGCAGTGTATTCTAGACACAGAAAGCCATGTCATATGCACATGTATAACGTATAAACTCAGCAGGTGCAATTTAATCAAAATAGAAGAAATAAAGGCTAGACAACATATGCAACATGAAACCAATTATCACACTGTCAACTTAGAGAAAGCACCTGCGATGGTGGAGTGCGGGAGATGAACTCATCATGTAGACTTGGGACTTCAACTTCATTAGCAGTAGCAGTGGCAAATCTAGAGAGTCTCTGTTTGCGTCGGTGCGGAGTACCACTAACATCCCCTAACTTACTCTTTTCCTTCCTATTTTCTGATATTGCCTTATGAAGTCAAAACCACAAGAAGATGAATAAAATTAGCTCTACATAACTGGTTGATGCATGATACAGACGAACACTACTTTGATGTAAGGCAAGCGCAGGATAGGAGGATGTAATATATACAAAAAGAGACAACGTTTCATATTCACACGTACGATAGGAGGATGGAATATGTATGAAAAAACAGTAAGCAGAAGGCATTTCAACAAAATTAGAAGAAATGAAAGCTAGGCACCATATGAACATGCAACCAATATCACTTTATCGGGTAAAAAGTGTCTCGTCGTAAGTGCCATTTCAAGAAATTAGAAGCAGTACAAGCTAGAAGACAATGCAAGATGCAACCTACATCACAGTCCCAAGTTAAATGTGTCTTATGGGTAAGTGATCGTTGCAGGTATAAGTTGTAATCTACACAGATGCAATTCTACATAATCAGAAGCAATACAAACTAGACATCATACGGAAAACGCAACCACGTATAACAGTTCCTAGTAAGAGCAAGCCCATGTGATGGTGGAGTAGGGGAGATGTGCTCATCATGTACACGTATGTTCTAGAAACAGGAACACGTGTCATATTCACAGGTATTATGTGTAAAGTAAACAGATGCAATTCAAGTTAGAAGCAACACAAGCTAGACATCATACGCAACATGCAACCACATATAATAGTGTCAAGTTAGAGCAAGCACCTGTGATGGTGGAGTAGGGGAGATGTGCTCATCATCTACACAGCTACGTTGACTGTCCAGCCTTGTGTTGTCTTGCGAATCTTGTTGGGAGGATGGCGGAGTAGAATCTGTAGAGACCCCCTATTTGAGTTGCTCCGAAGGACCACCATCATCCACTGTCGGACTAATTTCCTTCAGCTGTAATGATTTTGCATTGTGAAGTCAAACCGATAAGAAAAAGGAATAAAATTCGCTCTTAAGAACTCATTCATGCATGATACTGACGAACACTACTCGGATGAAAGGCAAACACATGATGTGAGGATGGAATATGTATGAAAAATAGGATGGTGTGACATATTCACACCTATGATGTGGTAACTAAGCAGAAGGCATTTCAACAAATTAGAAGCACTGCAAGCTAGACACCATATGAAAGATGCAACCAATATCACTCTGCCAAGTTCAAACTGTATGGCGTTTGAACAAATTAGAAGCAGTATATGCTAGAAATCATATGCAAGACGCAACCAATATCACAGTGGCGACTTAAGGGTGCCTTATCATAAGTGACTGATGCGGGATATGCAAGAATAGTAGTCTGATGTAGAAACAGGAACACATGTCATATTCACAGGCATTATGTGTAAAGTAAGCAGATGCAATTCAACAAAGTTAGAAGCAATACAAGCTAGACATCATACGCAACATGCAACCACATATAGTAGTGCCAAGTTGGAGCAAGCACCTGTGATGGTGGAGTAGGGGAGATGTGCTCATCATCTACACAGCAACGTTGATTGTCTAGCCTTGCGTTGTCTTGCGAATCTTGTTGGGAGGATGGCGGAGTAGAATCTGTAGAGAACCTCCATTTCAGTTGCTCGGAAGGACCACCATCATCCAATGCCTTGCCAATTTCCTTCAGCTTTATTGATTTTGCATTGTGAGGTCATACCGACAAGAAAAAGGAATATCATTCGCTCTTCAGAACTCATTCATGCATGATACTGACAAATACTACTCTGATGAAAGGCAAAGTCATGATACGAGGATGGAATATGTACGAAAAAATGGACGGCTTGACATATTCACACCTATGATGTGGTAACTAAGCAGAAGGCACTTCAACAAATTAGAAACACTGCAAGACACCATATGGAAGGTGCAATCAATATCACTCTGCCTAAAACTGTCTCGTCATAGGTGGCGTTCATCAAACTAGAAGGAATACATGCTAGAAATCATATTCAAGACGCAAACCAATATCACACTGCCAACTTAAAGGTGTCCCATCATAAGTGACTGATGCAGGATACACAAGAAGAGTAGTTTCATGTAAGAACATGGTGTGATAGACAGATATAGTATGTACCAAAAAAGGAAAGTGTGTCATATTCACATGTATCATGTGTAAGCTAAGCAGATACAGTTTACACTAATTAGGAGCAATACGAGCTAGACACCATATGCAACATGCAACCAGATATCACACTGCCAAGTTAGAGCAAGCACCTTGGATGGTGGAGTAGGGGAGCGGAGACTTGGACCATGTAATGCACTATCAGTAAAAGGAGAATCGGTACAGATGCTCCATTTACGTTGCTGCAGAGGACCACCATCATTGCCTTCCTTACTCTTTTCCTTCCTCTTTCTTGATTTTGCCTTGTCAAGTCAACCCCACAAGAAAAAGGAATAAAATTTGCTCTTCAGAACTTATTGATGCATGATACTGACGAACACTACTTTCATGTAAGGCAGCCGCATGATAGGAGGATGGAATATGTATGAAAAACAGGACGGCGTGATATATTGACATGTATCATGTATAAAGTGTAAACTAAGCACAAGGTGCTTGAACTTGTTAGAATCGATGCAAGCTAGAAACTATATGAAAGATGAAACCAATATCACTCTGCCAAATTAAAAGGGTGCCCTAACAAATGTATTTGACCAAATTAGAAGCAATACATGGCAACAGGCTAGAAATAATATGCAATATGCAACGAATAAAGGTGACTCATCGTAAGTGATTGATGCAGGATACAGAAGAGAGGTGGTTTCATGTAAGAACAAGGTTAACACATAGATGTAGTGTGTACCAAAAGTAGGAAGGCATGTCATATTCACAGGTATAGTGTGTAAACTAAGCAGATGCAATTTACCCTAATTAGAAGCATTACAAGCTAGACACCGGATGCAACATGCAACCACATATCACACTGCGAAGTTGGAGCAAGCACCTATGATGGTGGTGTAGGGGAAGTGCTGCCTTCAGGTACAGAGCAACGTTCAATATCTTCATTTAGGCTTGCTGTTTCTTGAGAATCATGTGGAGAGGATGAAATTGCATTCTTTATAAGAGTATTGCGTCTCATATTAACCCACGCGCGTGACTATCTCATCATAAGCAATAGACGCAGGATACACAAGAACAGTAGTTTGATGTAAGAACATGGTGTGATAGGCAGATGTAGTATGTACCAAAAACAGGAAGGCGTGTCATATTCACATGTATAATGTGTAAGCTAAGGAGATGCAATTTAACAAATTAGGAGCATTGATGAGGGATACACAAGAAAAGTAGTTTGATGTAAGAACATGGTTAATAGAAAGCTGTAGTATGTACCAAAAACAGGAAGGCATGTTATATTCACAGGTATAATGTGTTAACTAAGCAAATGCAATTTACCCTAATTAGAAGCATTACAAGGTAGACACCATATGCAACATGCAACCACATATCACACTGCCAAGTAAGAGCAAGCACCTGCGATGGTGGTGTGGGGGAATTGCGGTGATCAACTAGAGAGCTATGTTGACTATCTTCATTTAGCCTTGCTGTTTCTTGAGAATCATGTGGGGAGGATGACACTGCACTCTTTAAACGAGTAAGGCGTCTCACAGTAACCCACCCGGGTGACTGTCTCATCATAAGTGATTGACGAGGGATACAAAAGAGCATTAGTTTGATGTACGAACATGGTTAATAGACATATGTAGTATGTATCAAAAACAGGAAGGCATGTCATTATCAAAGGTATAATGTGTAAAGTAAGCAGATGCAATTTAACCAAATTGGAAGCAATACAAGCTAGACACCATATGCAACATGCAACCACATTTGACAATGCAAAGTTAAAGCAAGCACCTGGGATGGTTGTGCGTGGCAATTGAGATCATCAACTGCAGAGCTACGTTTACTGTCTCCAACTGCTGACACTGCACCCATTAGAGCGCTGAAACGCTTAGTGCTTATCATCGAATTACACTGGAGCGACTTCTTTCTTTTCTTTTCTGCATTCATCAACTCTGCGCCAGAGTCTGAAATACCCATGCATAAAAAAACAATAGTGTGAGTATGGGTGAAGTGTGTGCACAATTAGTACAGTGTAAAGGTAGCAGATAGCAGATCGGTGAGAAATAAATGACGGGAGACATATGATAGCTCTACAACATGCACGACACACTCAATTACTACAGGATTATATGAAAATAACAGTCGACTGAAAGCAAATAGGTCAGTCCATTTTTTCTGCACCGTCCGATGTACAAAGAACGGGCAGATCGCCTTCATCTACCTCCAGCCAGTCAGTGTTGATGATCTTCCTCGAAACGCCAGCGACCATCGGCCCAGTATTCCTCCCCAGCCTGCACCCTCCCCTCGACCTCACCGCAACACTGTGCTTGGCACCGCCCCCCGGGCCATCCATTTAAGCCCCGCCAACCTCCAGATCGGGCGCAAGCAGCTCCTGCGCCCCACACCCTTATGATAGACACCGATGTGCCGCTTCCCCGGGGAACAGGCGGACTAGGTGCTCCGCGCGCCTAAGCGGGTGCTGCTTCTTTTAATTGTGGTTCAACTGACCCTGAATTGAAATCCAGGCGGGCTACTGACCTCTAGCAAAGGTGAAATAGTAAAAGGGAGAAAACCTTGTGCATTTAGTATCACGAAGAAGATGCAGTAAGAAGCGCTCAACTAGTTTCTTTCGTGGGATGAATACGGTGTGAGCGGAGACGTAAGATTTGCACGAATAAGGGAAGAGGAGTACCTCTTTCTGCTGGCAGTGCTGTGTCCTCCTTCTGTTTTTCTGACGATCTTGTTGTTCGTCGAAAACCAGAAGTTGTGGAGGATGGTGCAGCCTTGGACGACCCATGGCCAAGTTGTTGAGTGTGGTGCGGTGGCCATCTGTTGGCGGCAGGGAAGCAGATCCGAGGCGGCGAACGACGGCGTAGCGGGAACAACTCAGGTGCGGTGGACGGTTGCGACAGTGGAGCCGCAGTAGTGAGGCGCAGGACGGTGTGGTCGGAGTGGTTCTGGTACGACGGACGTCGGCGTCGGCGTCGTGGAGGCAGCTCTGCCTCGGCTTCAGCTGCTAAGTCCTTGAGGGCATTGCGGTTGCGGTTGCGTTGGACGACGACGTCGGGGTACCGGCTGCGGCGTGATGGAGGAGGGCGGCGGTGGATTGGCCGCTATGGGGTGGAGGACGGAGGAGGCTGGGGTTTCGCGGCTGGTGGAGAAGGCATTTTCGCGCCCACAGAGTATGAATGGGGAAACGGAGGGAGGCGGGGAACTAAGGGGGAACAATGTTTCAGTTTGAGACGTGCTTGTTTCAAATTTGGGGAAGTTACAAACTTTGCCCCCATCTAAAATTTCGGACATATTGCGGGTTGGGGGTAGGACAGTCATGTCAGGTGTCCCAAATGTGGGTGGGATAGATTTCGGCCGAGCGCATGGGTGTTTAGGCACCCACGGCGTATGAATGCTTCTCGGAGGCGGTTGAGACTGGTCTCTTGGTGAAGTTACAAACCTAGCCCGGTTTAGACCTTTGGAAATCGGGCCGATAGGCTACACAGGCCAGAGTCAGGACAGTAATTTCTTACCACCAAAACATTAGTCTCGCGCGGTTTCGGGTGACCAGAGGCCTATTTGGCGCTTCATTCAATATTTGGGAGCAGAAGCATTAACGTTTTCGGTTCTCTTGAATTGAACTTTCAGGATTTGTCAAACTTCACAAATCTTTACTCTTAAAATCCTAAAGCTATGATTATTTTGGAATGGAGGGGGTACATTTTAATATACATTGTACACGAGTATATATTAAAAAATATGCAACTTACCTTAGTTCATGCATGGTTCCAGGTATAATCTCCTTGGTTACAAAAAAAAGTTAGATATGCGTATGAATATATATAGCATGTTCAAACTCACAACAAAGATTGATGCCCCCTTTTACATCTGATTTACAAATGCCATTATCTCGGGTTCAAATAGATGAATGCACTTCCTATGAATTCGAATCTTTGAAACCCCCTTTATGTTGAATTCGACATGTATTTTATTTCGTAGCTAGCAATTTGGAATGTATCCATGCAAGTGACAAATGTATAAAGTGCTTCACACTAACAACATGGAGTGCACTAATTAATGTTTATATGTGAATTGCAAAAGCATCCATTGCCTGTATTTCAAACCGCTCTCACTCTATGGATCGATAATATGAAATAAACACATGCACATGCTAGAATTCAATAGAGTATGGGTGTCTGATAGACCGATTTTCGTCCATACGCAATTTTGCAAAATCCATGATCTCATCCAAAAATAATAATGCCATTTATATTTTAATTTAATGCGTAGAACCGCCTTTTACACATAGATGCACTATGCCTCGCCCCGTTCTCACAAACACGTTATATATCTCTATCTAACGCATAAGTGCACACACTTTATATGCATCGGCATTTCTCTTTCACACATGCTCACAATCTCTCTCAGGGTGTCGGGGTGTCTCACGCATATGCTCTCTCTGTTTCTCTCTCTCTCTTTGTAACTACTATGTACCACTCTTTTCACTAATCTCAGTTGGAAAACACTATTTCTCTCACATGCATATATACACATGCACGGTCTCTACTAGCCCTCTATACGCACATATATGTGCCTACGTGTCTCCCGCACGCACATTATCTTTAGGCCTCTCTCGCACACATTGCCCCCCCCCCCCCCGACACACCTCTCTAATAGTAGTTGGCAGATATGATTTCATCATATCATTCGGTAGGATATCCCTGGCTGTTAGGCTGGATGGTAATACGAGGCAAAGTTTTACGCTAGTTCGGATCGGACCCTTGCAGTTGAAGAAAGAGCCTACTCCTGGTACTGTATATTAGTGATAGGGGTGTGTACAAAGTACACATGAATACCAGGCATTGTGCATGTGTGTATACTATCGACGAACTAGCCCCCAAGCTTGTATAACATACTAAGGGCCTAGGGTTACAAACCATATATAGTCGGCTTATCACCAGTGGGGATAGAGTCCTCCGCGACTCTGGTACCTTCGTGTTGTACGCCGAGTCCTCCACATGGGTCTCCGTATAACACGTCTCGGTCCAACCTATATGTGGCGCAGGATGGAACCGACCCATGAGTCTTCATGTTGACCCACCACAACTAGAAATGATGTGCCCACCACACCACACACGCAATCGGCCACTAAGAAAATAAGCATATACAATAGTACAACAGTATCTAGCTCACGATATGTCTCCATATTTTGTTGATGACACTGACGGACTTTGCATTTGATGCGTGCTCCGTATTTTGTTGACGACACTTACGGTCATTGTATTTGAAGCGAAAGCATGATATGGTCAATGGACTTCAGAATAAGCTCATCACGGTCACCACATACATTTTGTCGTGCTAAGCAACATGTGGTTGGATGGTAAGAGGATAGTGGTTTCTCGAGCCCACCAAGGTTAAAGTCCCGGTGCTCGCATTTATCTTGTGTTAATTTCAGTATTTCCCGGCGATGTACATTCAGTGCGAGGAGACGTTCCACTCGACTACGAGGCACCTATGGTGACTTCGTTAAATCTCAAGATCATATATGCTGGCCCACTCTCTCGAAGGTGCTCACAGGGGTAGGGCGCGTGTGTGCGCTAATAGCGGTGAGTGCTTACACGTATATATGAGCCCTTGCGTCTGTACCGTGTTAAACAAATACATGTCATGATTATACTGTCACTGGCTCACCGTACAACTCCGTATTTTGTTGATGACACAATCAATTGACCAGTCAAACGGCACAACTAGTGTTGCACTATCGGGGCGCGTAACCGTGGGGCCCACCTGTTAGCCCGTATATGAAAGAAAGAAATGGTAGTTTGAGTATGTACTGTGTTAATAAAATAGGAGTACATTTTAGGGTGATCATACGGTCACTGGCTCACCATACAGCTCCGTAATTTGTTGATAACACGATCAATTGACCAGTCAAACGGTCCACATTCAGCAGCGCACATTACCATAGGGCCCACCCGTCGGCGCGTATATGAAGGACAGAAATGGTAATAAACTAGTGGTCGGTGGGTATTCGAAGTCGTGAGACCTTTGGTTGGCAGTCACCGGCGGTTGGGGGGCGTTCATTGGGCGGTGGGGTGGGGATCCCCGGAGAAAAAGCTCGTCGCGGGGGGGGGGGGGGCTAGAGGGATGGCCGGTGCAGTGGCGGACCAGCGGTGGGGAGTGGTTTCGGGGAGGGCGGGCCGGCCGCGGGCGGCGAGGGCGGGCGGTTCGGCCGGTGGTGGCTAGCGGCTCAGGGGGGGTGGAGTTTGATGATAAACTGGAGGCCCTTGATTTCGTATCCAACGGCTGGAAAATCTAATGACCAGAGATGAAAAAGTCAGTCGACTGACGTGTAGCCTCACCCCGCACGTACACATGCATGCACACAAGACACGCACGCATGTAGGCGTGCAACATTGACATGTACACATAACGTACACATGCACACATGCTGGCGTGCAACAACTTACACGTACACATGCACTCACGAACACACGCACGTACGCACCCATGCATGCAACACTGAAACGCACCCTTGCACGCACGCAACGCTCGCACGCCTACATGCACACAGCACACGACACAAGGCACACGCTCAACCTATACGTGCATGCACCCTTTGTTAAGGACATGGATTGTTACGGGTATTAATCAATCTTATCTGTGATAAGCAGAACATTGATGTTTGCATCGGTCTTTATGAATCACAACATATCGAACGGGCTATCAACATAGTAGGCTTAACTACATGAAAAAGATGACGTCACACTCAATGAACAATCATCGGTTTATGAAATGCCCGCTTCTGACCGCCCTGGCCCACCAAAGGTTCCTCTGCTGTGCGCTGCCTGCGTTGGGTCACTGACATGCAGGCCATGCACCCAAAGAGCCCACACGTTAGTGGAAGAATGGCACGGTGTCCTAGGTCAGAGCCGAGGGCGCCACTCGCGGCACGCCCGGCTGAACACGCCTCCGTGCCGCATTCAAACGCCTCCATGAAACCCACCCGTGCGGAAGCCGAGAAACCCACTCTGTACACACGTCCGTTCATGACCGGGCCGGCGTTAAACGCAATGCCGGCCGAGCTCCTCCCGTCCGCCGTCTATTTAATCTCCTATTTAAACGAGGCCAAACGCCAGCCAAGAATCGCAAACCTCCGCCGCTTCCCTATCTCCTCCACCATTTTGTCCACTCTTACAATGGCTTACGAAGAGTAGTTATTCCTCATCCAAGCCGGCTGGGTAGCCCGCCGGATACGAGCTATGCAGCTCATTGATCCACCTCCCTTCCCTCGCCCAACGGAGCCAGTTGCCGCCCCAAACCGGTGCGTGGTTCAGCAACTCGCCGCTCCAGGCCAGCTCGACGAGGAGCGGCGCACGGGTGTCGGTGCTGCCGTCCACGCCGCCGCCTCGTACCGCATCTCCCGTTTCTGTGGCCGAGACTCCCATGCCGGCGGCCGCACCATGCAAGCAGCGACAGAAGCCGGGTGCGCGGAGAGCGATGAGTCGGTGGCCAGCGCCTCCGCGTCCGCCACCATCATCGAGGAGAAGTAGAACACGGGAGGTCGCCGCCGCTTGGGTCCCATGAAGGCCACTGCGGAGGCGACGCCAGCGTACACAGCAGGTCTCTTGCCGGATCCTTTTGTTGTGAGGACCTTCATCGACCCCGCATGGGCTCCACGGAAGAGGGGAATGTTAGGATGAACTTGAGCCGGTGCCAGCCATGGCGAAGTAGTGGCCGGTGATGAACTCAAACCGGTGCCGGCCACCATCATCTTCGGCACCAGCCAATGATATCAGTTGGGCAGTGGGGAAGCGAGCCGTCCTTTGCGCTGAAGCATATACCTCCGAGGCTCCCGGTAGTCCGGTGATCGTGCTGCCGGACATGAGGAACACAAATCGATCGGCGGGCGAACATTTAGGCCAAGTATAATATACCTGTGTTGTCCAGAACTAGCACCGTGTAGTTCATTTGAATGTAATGAAATCCGTCATGTTTGTGTGAAAATCCGGTATTTTATATGATTTTCGTCGTTGTTTATATGAAATCAGTTTGTCTACGTGTTTGCGTGAATTTCATCCGGTTGGTTGAGTTGCTGTCATAATGTGTGCGGCTACGGTTGGATGGCGTAATTTGCGGGTCGCCGGTCGGTCTGCGGGCGGCTTGGGCGGCGTTGTGGGACAAAAAACACAGCTCGGGCGAGCTCGTCTCCAACATGCGCGCTGGAGGATGCATGACAACATGAGCACCCGAGCCATTCCTCGTTCATCGGTGGCAAAGGCACCGGTGGACAAAAGGGTCGCCAATATTTTGGCTACCCCGGGCAAGATCCAAACAGCCCCTCCCAACAGATTCAAATCCCTCGTTCGCCGTGGAATTTTGCCATGTTGGACTAGCAAGATGCCCGTGCATTGCATGGAACATCAAGATGCATTTTTTTACAAACTCCCGCATGCATGCAAGGGATAATTAATGTCCTCCTTTGCTAGTACCATGAGGCAAACACCATTAATATTGCATCGATTAGTGTTAGTGGTCTCATATATCTGCAAATTGTAATTTTGATAGTGGCCCCTTGTATATAAAAATGGAGGGAGAAATATGAGAGATAAGGTGAGGAGGAGTGGGGCGTGGTGCCGTGGTGGTGACTGGTGGTCGGACTGGGCGGAGGCATGGGGATGGACGGCGCATTATGTCTAGGTTTGTATCTCTCTCACACACACCCACGTAGGTGGGGGATGTGCACGAAGAGAAGAGGTGCACGCACGGCGCACATACTCCCATCTCTTTCCCAACCACACCCGCGCGGGTACACGATGGAGCTCATTTCTGTATGAAAAAGGCAGCCCACGTGGTAATTTGGCACGTGTACTGGTTGTCCACTTGGTGGAGGGAGGATCGTCTACCACGGGTGAACAAACAAATTGCGACTTGACACGTCATGTTAAATTAAAAAAAGAGGCAAACCATGTGGGGCCTACCTTAGAGGCAAGGCTCTATACACTAGAGTACTTCTGATGTGTCACGTCAACTCGCAGAACGAGGAGAAACTTGCTTAGTACGCCGTCTCCCCCGCCCACGGGCGCGGTGGCTCACAGGATGAGGTGAAGCTTACTAGTACTGTACGCCTTTACGCCCGCTCCCTCGCCCACGCGCGCGGTGGCTCGCAGCATGAGGAGAAAATTTTACTACTCCCTCCATTTACTCCTCGTCCCTACTACATACTTTGGTTAGTACTCCCTCTATTTACTTATACAAGGCCACTATAAAAAAATACATTTTGCATCTATACAAGGCCACAAATAGTAATCGAGACAAAAGTTACTACTCCCTCCTTTCCAGTTTATGGCTCAATTTCAAAATCTCTCCAACCAAGGTAGACGGTGAGTGGTCAAATTAATTTCGTAGTTTGCATAGTACACTCATTTTTCTCAAGAAGTTATGTTTACCGAGGCATTAATTAGAACGAATGCATGAATGACCACTAAATTTCCATGAACTTGTACATGCATTGGTTAGTTTCCTCTTGACACTGCTTGTGTCGGGTGATCTAACGCACCTCGAAATCCAACATGTAATGGTACTACTACTAGTATAGTAGAACTGGGACTTATCAAACGGAAAAACGAATGTTTTTTTAGATGAGCCCTATAAACCCTAGTGGGTACGTACTCCGTAAAAACAGATTTTTCCAAAACTAAGTCGCTCCCTTTCATGAATTCTGTAGTATACTCCTCCGTCGACGCTCCCTTTCATGATTTCTGTACTTCCTGTCGCTGACATGTGGGACATATAGCAACCGGGTCGATGTGTCAAGCACCAAATAACAGTGCAGAACAGCAGGGGGACGCACCCCACTCGTACCGGCCCAGTAGTAGTAATGAGCAATGAGACGTCAAATCACAATGCCACACCTTCCTAGATAGACGAAGCAACCATTATTTCACACGTCGGTTCGACATCATCTCAAACCACGTACTAGTATTGCTTCTACCTCAAGAGGGACACACGCATCGCCTTGGTACATCATGACACGTGGAACCGCATGACAGGCCATGCTTCCCCGCCGATCGCTCGGTAAAATCACCTCATTTTTACTATACTTCCTTCGTATTGGTTTACTACATGGCATGCACGTCGTTCTAGGTTGAGAATTTAACTGGCTATATCTATATATGTGTGTGTGTGATGAATAGTATGCTAGACTTTTAAAAAATGTATACTTTTGTACAGTAGTACTCCACTATCGATGGATTGCGCCATGGAGCAAAAATTGAAATTAAAAAAAAGGTGGTACATATAGAGAGTGCTCGTCGCCAAATTATGCATATAGTACTATTAAAAAAGCTAGTACGTGCTTAATTGGGGTGCTAAATTCTATTAAAGAAATACTAGTACTAGTATGTACATACTGAAGAGTTAAAGTAACGAGAAGAAACATAACATAGTTCTGCTGGGGGCTCAGCACAACACACCCCTCAAATCAAACTAAGCACACCTGAAATTAAACTATGCAACTAATCCGGTAGACACTGCATTAGAAGTTTAGAACCACCATGACCAACGACACTGCCACCTTACTTGGAGTCCTCGTCCACGTCCTCGACTTCGTCGTTGTCCCTCTTCCTCTTGGCCGATACTTCTTTGCTTGAACCGCCAACTTGGTTGTTGCTCTTCATCCAACCCTTGTAGATATTGAAACAAAGGTAGCCATCCACTGAAGCATACTGGATGTGGTCTATATCTAGTACATTTCGCTGCCATGCATGACGATGAAACGTGTATGGAGGTTTCTCCAGTTTACCGTACGAAAGATGAACCATGGCTCCTGCCAGGGTCAGCATTGAAGGCTGACGAGAGGGCACCAACCGATTCTTCTGGAGGTCGAAGGGGTTGCCTAGAACAAGGCCTATCCGACGCAGAACTTCTTTGTCGTTCTTAAAGTCTATAGTAACGAATTTGACTCTTTTGTCCTCGAGGAAGTTCTTAAAATCCTGGCACTCAACGTCGGCATGGCATATGTGGTAGAGCAAGCAAACATTATGTACACAAACCTGGATCATGGCGGGCTTCTTACTCTCTTCATCCTTTAGATCCTTCTCTCGTCCCACGACTGTGGTGTACTCAACATCTAGCCCAACGACCCACTCATCATGTGAGTTTTTCGAACATGCGTCTGAAGCTAGAAAGGCATCCTTTCACCGTCGCGGAAGTACGGGTGTAGATGATGTCGAACTCATCGCCGGTGATGGTTCTAACCTTGTACTGGTCGCCGATCGGGGAGATTTGGGACGCCATGGATTTGGGAGGAGGGTTGGGATTAGTGGAACTGCCGTAATGTGAATGGACGGGACGACTAGGAGCGAACCGTCATAGTATTAAAGGACGTGCGGGGACGAGTAGGAGCGAACTGCCAGCGTGCGAACGGTAGGGTAGTGGCTTTCCATTCTCCCATGATACGGGCTTCCGAGAGCCCTTGGATCTGAGATCGAACGGTTGCATGGCGTGGTTCTAGACCTATGGGTGAATATCCTATCCTGGAGGGTTATTTTTGCAAATTTTCAGCAACTTAGCATGCGACCGTTTGATCTCAGATCCAAGGGCTGCCAGCAGCCCGTATCATGGTCGCGCCTACCACGACCGTCGCGTCGCTCGCGCGGTCGCGCCCTTGGAGATTTAACACGGTGCGTTAGGCTATCTGATGTTGGCATGTCATACATAGTCATCACTTAGTCACTCATACTACAACAAGGTTGGCTATAAGGTTGGCTATAAGTGTATTTTTTACTCCTCTCTATCTCTTTCTTCGTACTCCCTCCGTCCCATAATATAAGAACGTTTTTGACACTAGTGTAGTGTCAAAAACGTTCTTATATAATGGGACACAAGGAGTACTAGTATTTATTGCATTTGCCAAGGAGTGACCTCTTCCAATGAAATGGTGTTGCTAAGTTTGCTTCATTTAATTAGTTGTAGACTCAAAATTGTCTTTTCACCTAGGTATACACGCTTATCACCGTTTCTTCCTTGGGTCACCAAACTAGTCTCTCTCTTCTTGATTAACTTGCCACATCAGACTTTATGCCTGTGTGGCAAGCTTAAGCACCTGTAGGAGCAAGTAAGTACAATAGTGCCCTTTACATGGCATTTTTGCATATGTGGAGGAAAGAAAGGCAAGGAAAAAGTGGAGAAGTGGGTCTCATGCAAGAGCCAGCCTCTACTACTACATGGTGGAGCATTGGGAGAGGCACCTGTATGGAGGTGGTCAGGAATCGGGAGACTCACGCCGGTCGTAGCATCGCAGTTAAAATGATAATGGCAAGTCAAATCACGGGGCCCCACCTGTCCAGCAGTAACTCGCTGTCAAATCACATAGCCCTACGTTTGCAGCAGCCTTGTCATGGAATTAACACGTCAGATGTCCTTAGTGTCAGGACTTAGTCGCGAGGCCAACGCATCTATGTGGTAGCTTGAGACGGGTTGAGTGGGACGAGAGACGCAGGGCGGATCAACACGCAAGACAAGGGTTTTAGACAGCTTCGGGCCCCGGGAAACATCATCCGGTAAAAACCCTACATGCTGTTTGAGGCAAGGTCTCATTATCATCACGAGGGAGTCGCCGTAAACCGGCTCTCCTCTTTGGGTCTAACCCTAAGATTGTATCTTCTTGCTTGTAACTTCTAACTTCTAACTTGTCCCCCTTTGGGGAGCCCTGCCCCTCCTTATATATGTTGAAGAGGCGGTTTACATGACTAGTCCTAGTTGGATTAGGATTACTCTATTACAAGTGGAGTCCTAGTCTTGCTTCCTTTGTAGGAGAATAGTCCTTATGCTTTACTCATAAACCGGCCCACATTTAAACGTGAACCGGCCTTCTGGGCCTTGGGCCTCATCATCCATCTAACCCGCCCACCGGGTTACTAATGAACCGCCAAGACCGGGCGGGTATCCCGTGAACCGCCAAGCTCCGGGCGGGTTACCAGTGAGTCGTCCAGTCCGGCCGGGTTAAACTTCCGGCCGGTTTACACCGCGGGGTATATCCCCGACATTAGCCCCCAGTTTAATTTGGATTTATCCATGTTAAACTGATCCTGTAAAATAAACACAAGAACAAACTTAACAGGTTGCGCTCCGGGTTAAGAATTCCTGTGGACCGACACTGATCATCCTTAAGTCCTTGTTATTTCCTCCTTCTAGAAAATCCAGGTCAATAACCAGCTTCATACTCAAATTGCTGACGTTGGTTTCTCATAGAAAAAATATTGTGAAGAATAATCCACTTGAATCGGCTTCCAAAGCGCCGGTTTAAGAAATATTGGTCTTGAAATACTCATCTGATATTCAGCCGGCTTGAAGATGCAGAACTTGCCGGTTTATCATTGCCAAGAACTGTCGGGTTATAAAAACTGATAATTCCAGGTCATGATTATTGCAGACACCGGTTCATGATTGTTGCCAACACGGGTTCACGATTATTAATGACGCCGAGTTGCAGCCACAGGGTCATAATGATTGGTGACGCCGGGTCAACCTAGTTTGCTCAATCAGAGAATTTGAAAATATTTCTTCAATAATAATATAATACCTGTAGCCCCCAAGTCTTGAGCAGAACAAAGTGATGGCTTAAGACTTGCTTCAATATAAATACTGCCACTTAAGAAGAAATCCATGTTGTTCATCCCAGTCACTTAGTAAAACTGAATACTCCATATTATGTAGCCCCCAAGTGCCGGGTTGTTATGCTTGCAGGAACCTGGGACTTGCAATTTCCTGATGCTCATAAAAACTTCAACCAGTGTAGCCCCCAAGGGCCGGGTCATTATGCAATAATGAGTAAGGACTTTGATATATACTTCAATGAAAATAACACCATATAATGTAACCCCCATCATGGGGCTTGAATTCACGTCCACAAGGTTAAGAGCCTTGTGCTTTACCAACTGAGCAGTGGACCCTTCAATATAATGAATAAAAAGCTTTGTACCTTGAATTGTTTAACAGGAGCAATTGGTAGCCCCCCAAGGGCCGGCTCATTATAATGTGATGAGTCGGGTCTTCAATAAGATGAACAAAGAATGACTTTGCATTAGCCCCCAAGTGTCATGGTGCATGCTTGCAGCGACATGAGACTTGCATATTTGATGTAATCTCAACTTCAATAATGTAGCCCCCAAGTGCCGGGTTGTAAGCCTGCAGCAACTTCGGGACTATTCCTTCAATTGTAGAATAAAAGCCATATCCATTGATAACATAATATCCATTGCGCTAAAGCGACTTTGAAAACCTTAATCATAATATTAATAACCATAATAAAAATCCAGCCATGTTGGCTATTCAAGATAATATAATCCGGTATGAAACCTTATTCATCCAATATCATAATGAAAATTCAGCCAAGTTTGGCTATTGAATAATATAACCCAATGATTTATAAGCGCATGATTCCAATGGCGCAATTCAAATATATATTGCCGACGTGTAGTCCAAAGCCAGGCCGGTTTAATAAACACCGGATAATTTATCATCATGCTTTATTCAACCTGTTTCTGCATACAACAAGTTTAAAGTGTCCTGGCGGTTCACCGCCGGACGGGTCATAATGCCCAGCATATAACCTGGGTTTATAACCAAGGCTGCATTTAATAATAATCAAATATGAAATATATCATACCTGTGACATTGAATCACATTGTTGGTTTACCAACTTTTGTAGTAAGGGTGATAATCCCAATCTTGAGTACTGATAACTCCGTCCATATTATACCGGTTTATGATAAAACCGTACCGGGTTATGATAGACACCGGACTAACAATATATAATACTGGCGACTTGTATTCGAACCAGACCGGGTTAATAATCGCCGGATTATAATTTGATCGTGTACTGACAACTTGTAGTTGAAAGCTGAGCCGGGTTGATAAACACCGGTTTACTCCATAATAGGATGGTAACAGAAAATCAAACCGGGCAGATAGTCTCCGGTTTAAGAATTGACCGTGTTCCGTCAATTGACAGTCAAACTGGATTAAAACGTTGTCGGTTTAAAAACGCAACAAAAATCGAATAACAGTTATGAAAAAGATATGGAAACAAAGGCAATGATAAAACCGTTTGCAAAAATATGCTATACTGAGCTGATCAGATGGTATTACCATGGTCGGACAGGACCAAGCCCCCAATAGGTGTAGCTATGGTTCAAGTCAGCCAGGTCCCAAAATGATTCGTGGCATATATGCCGGTCAAGTGGCGTGGCAATGGTTCGGGTTCGACCAATCCCCCAAGTGACTCTGTGGCCTTAGGCCGATCAAGAGGCGTGACTATGGTTCAGACGTGACCACAAGTCCCCAAGTGATGCTGTGGCTTTTCGCCTATCAAAAGGTGTTGCTATGGTTCGGACACGACCAAAAGCCCCCAAGTGATATCATATAGAGCTTTTGAAAAGCTAACTCAAGGGGTAAACTGGAGGCCGCTTTAAAAACAGAGCCACTCCATGTAACCACGTATGATGTAAAAAAGAACAGAGACCCCGCTTTATGAAGCCGAAGCCCCCATGTGATCAATAATATATTAGGCCAATAAGGCATGATACCCCTGTTTGAACCGCGCATTATAGCAGCAGGTCCTCTTCGGTAATTTTTAACTTTTTTGCAAGAGATAAATTCTTCTTGAACCGGATATGGAGAACTTCAAAGCTTTATGGGAGACATCTTTCCCTTGAGCCGGATTGGAAACCGGAATCTTCATTTTCAGCCGGAAATTTTCTGACGGCCTTTAAACTCGAACTTGCGAGAAGTTAATTCCTTTTTGAACCGGAAATTCTTAAACCGGATTTGAGAGCTTCAGTGAGACTGGCTTCCCTTGAGCCGGATTTTAAACCGGAATCTTTTCTGATGACCCGGAACTTCTTCATTGAGCCGGGATTTTGTAATTGTCATATACTTTCCAAGCCGGAAATTTTCTGACGGCCTAAATAACAGTAGCCTCCGGGACCGGGTTATCTTTCCCTCCATTGTCCTGTTTTTTTTAATTTGCTGATACTGGCAAGACTTGTTGTGTCATATCATCGTAGCCCCCGAGTCTCAAGGTGACTCGAAGAGTTGGCTTGAGATTCTCCATATTTGACTGTCATATAAACCGGCATAACTTGTACATCATTGGTGTTGATAGCATGATGTGAATCCGTCAGAAGGTTGAGGTGGCTGCGGTGGGTTATAAATGATCCCGTATGAGCCATGTCCGCAACTCGGCCAATGGCTCCTTCCAACTGGCTATTTGAAGTTGACCAAACTGTAATGGCAGCGATTTGTGCACATGTTCATTGAACCATCCCGCGCAGACGGTCGCGAACTTGCCTCCAATTTGCTGAAAGAAAACCGGGCTACCCAAGTTGTGACTTGCTCATATGCAATAAATAGCTCATGCCGACGGGTGCGACCCGGTGTGTTGATGTAGACCAGGCCGCGAGAGACGGACGATAAAAACGACCGCAACATCAGATGCAGCTCGGATAGATGAGTCGGCTGTGGCATTGTAAACCGGCGTAGGCGAGTCAACCACGTCGTTTTGATGTAGTGAACAATTGTCCTGCATCAACAATATTGCAGACCAAGGCAAAGATAAACTGCTCTTTGACAAAAATAATATGTGCCCATGAAATATATTTAAAATAGATATCACCTGATGTGTCAGGCCAGAAATAATCCGCCATGAAATTGATGATCACTAGGTGAAGTTGAAATCGCTCACGGGCGGGTCGGCCGCGGCGTGGTAAACCGGTGCGGACGGGCGAATTGGCCGTGATGTCTGTAAGCTGGCGTGGACATGCGAGTTGTCCGTGGCGTTTGTAAAGCGGTGCGGACGGGCGAGTCGGCCGGCGCATTGATGTAAACCGGCACGGTCGCGAGAGATGGCCACGGCATTGTAAGCCTGTGCGGGAGTCCGTTGAGTAACGACGACCACCTGTGCCACAAGATGTTGGCGTGCCTCCATCTCCGCGGTATAATATCACTTTTGTAATGAATAATTTACCTGCATATAAAACACAGTAGGGCAAAGTAGTTTTGCTCGGATAAATTAATATGTGCTTAAAAATAAACAGGATAAATAGCACCTGGTATTTTTGGACGATAGATGATTTCCATGTGATGCCTTGTCCATCAGAACGCCTATGAGCGTAGAAGAATGAGGTTGATACTGCATGGGAGTCTGATTTGACACATTGTTCTTCGATGGGTAAAGCGGCCAGCACAACTCGTCCGTCATGCATGCGGCAATTAGTACTAAATAGCACAAATTGATGGCCACGTGTGTGGCATTTTTCCTTGGCCCTTATTATTCTAGGGACTTGATCCTTTTGTTTTCTTTTCTCACGTGAGGAGACAGAACTAATAGTACTCAAGTTGTTTCCTGTATGTTGACCTTTCCTTCTGACCGGTTTGTCCATACTGGAAATTATTGCATTGATGCTTCCGGTGTGACACTAGCTCCATTTTTTTTATGCATCCTTGCAATCACTCCCATGCTGCATGTTGGGTTGCTGGCTTGTCTCATGGAACATGCCATTAGAAACTCCATTGGATGATCCTTAGTCTATCTCTGTGGTAGTACTTGCAATGATGTAACCGATAGTCTGAACATATAGCAACACTGATCTTCTAGCAAATCACTGCATCGTTGCTGCCTCATAATTTTAGTCAGCAAAAAAGGTGCTCAATAGCATCATTGGACGGGTTCCAGCCACCTTCAGACTTGTGATGGACAGTAGGGAACAAAGACTTAGCATTAACTCAGATTCTCCACAGCGATTTGTAACAAGAGACATCGGCTGCAGGCGATGGCTCGGAACAACCGCGGCAGCTCAACTGGCAGAGGTGCGCCCGATGGCGGTTTAGAGTGATGTGAGGGCGAGGCCGCGAAGGCAGGGAGCTGTGGATTAGCAAAGGCGACCTGAGGTAACTGCGGCAGAGGCGCAGCCATGACCAGCGGGAAGGCAACCCCGAGCCAGCGCCTTCTCACAAGAAAGAGCGGGCCGGGTTGTCGCCATGGCGGTCTTGACGCGCAGCAGCAAGTAGTGGAGCATGGCGATGGGCAGCCGCGGCGACTCGTAGCAGAGGTGAGGAGACCCGACGGCTGTCGACGATTGAATCGGCCCTGACGGCGGGAGCGCGATGGTGCCACAGGGCCTCGGAGGCAGGTTGATGAAGCGGATTGATAAAACGGACCGATAACCCTCGCCCGGATCATGGTCATCGGATAACTTACGCCCGGATCACTGGTACCCCTTTTTTTTCTTTTGTCTTGATCTGTAGCTGCGAAAGCGCATGCATGCTCAATTTTGCAGACCATGGCCTTGGAGCCTGGGTTTTCCTTTTTATGAACCGGCAATGGCGGTTTAGAGGTAGATCATGCACGGCTTGGCGAGTCGACGCGGAGTCGGCATGGGGTGGACAGGAGGCCAGGCGCTGCACAAGCAGCGATAGCAGAGTCCAGGTCGTGGTTGATTTGACCGATCCACATCAGGTCGCTATTTCCTTCTAATGTGTAACTTTAGTGCAGAATCCGAGTTTAACCATCCGTCCGTGCCCTCGTCTTGATTGTTGTTTGACTGTCCGTGTTTTCCTCCAAACCGTGGAGGTTTATTCCCAACTAACTGGTGTATCAAAAATTTCCAAAGCCTCCACGTGAGTACTAAACCGGCCACCAGTACCTAGTACTGGTTCTGATTTGATGTTTTGGATGTAGCGCGTGGTAACAGCAGCAAGGCAGCAGCCTCGCGATTTGAAGCGAATCTCCCTACGTCGATCGGTGTGGATCCAAATTTCACATGCACCAGCTCTCGTAGTAAAACAACAATTAAGGGGGTGTTTGTTTCCAGGGACTTTTTTGTGTAGGGACTAGAAAAAGTCCTTCTTAGAGACTTTTTTACCAAACGGGAGGGACTTTTTAGGGACTAAACTAGGCATTTGGGACTAAATGAAGAAGACTCTCAAGGAGAGTCTTTTTTGAGACTTTTTGGGACTTTTCCAACAATGCCCCTCCATGCATTCATTGGCCCGCCATCCCATGGTGTTGTTTGATTGTTATTTTTCTATATACTAGGGGCAACATGGTCATTTAATAACCTCTAGGAAGGGACTAGGGACTTTTTAGTCTCTGGAAACAAACATGGAGGGACTTTTTAGGGACTAGAGACTTTTTAGTTGGGACTAGAAAAAGTCCTAGGACTTATGAAACAAACAGGGCCTAAATAATGGAGTCGGTCTCGGTCTCGCCGGATCGTAATACTGGCTGTTTTGACGGAAATCAACCCTCAAACGGGCGGACAGGCCGCGTGCAGCAACACGCACGGAACCCTAGCTTCCTTTGATCTCAAACCTTGTACTGCCAAAAAGCTTCAAAGTTAGTCATGTTCTCGACCACCAAACAATGAACCTGCCGGATCTTCCTTGACTGATAAAATCGTGAGCCCGTTGATCCATAGATGAAAATCCCTCCAAGAACTCAACACCACCGTGCGCGAGCCCCACGGTGGGCGCCAACTGTCGTGGAATTAACACGTCAGATGTCCTTAGTGTCAGGACTTAGTCGCGAGGCCAACGCATCTATGTGGTAGCTTGAGAGGGGTTGAGTGGGACGAGAGACGCAGGGCGGATCAACACGCAAGACAAGGGTTTTAGACAGCTTCGGGCCCCGGGAAACATCATCCGGTAAAAACCCTACATGTTGTTTGAGGCTAGGTCTCATTATCATCACGAGGGAGTCGCCGTAAACCGGCTCTCCTCTTTGGGTCTAACCCTAAGATTGTATCTTCTTGCTTGTAACTTCTAACTTCTAACTTGTCCCCCTTTGGGGAGCCCTGCCCCTCCTTATATATGTTGAAGGGGCGGTTTACATGACTAGTCCTAGTTGGATTAGGATTACTCTATTACAAGTGGAGTCCTAGTCTTGCTTCCTTTGTAGGAGAATAGTCCTTATGCTTTCCTCATAAACCGGCCCACATTTAAATGTGAACCGGCCTTCTGGGCCTTGGGCCTCATCATCCATCTAACCCGCCCACCGGGTTACTAATGAACCGCCAAGACCGGGCGGGTATCCCGTGAACCGCCAAGCTCCGGGCGGATTACCAGTGAGTCGTCCAGTCCGGCCGGGTTAAACTTCCGGCCGGTTTACACCGCGGGGTATATCCCCGACAAGCCTACTCCCTCGTCTTCTCGCATCTCTGTCGAACCAACAAGGCGGAACTGCCCCGCCTACCGCGCAGGAAAAGCCCCGCCCTCGACTTTTAAATACAACTACTCCCTCCGTCTAGGTGAGTAAGTCATCTTATGAAAACCAAATAATCCCAAAATACTAAGGCGGTGCATTAAACTCTACCTTGTTTCTTGTTTCTTCACATATCAACCAATAAGAATCCAATGATATACTTTTTGTGACATAGTAACTCATATTTAGTTAGTCAAATGGATGACCTAGAACTACGTGCAGGCCCTATAAACCGAGACGCCTACAAATAAAAAACCGAGACGGAGAGGGTAGTTCAGCACGTATCTTTTTAGATCAATATAGTCGGGATTCACCAAGGAGCAAAACCAAGTGGTAGGCTGCTCCTGTCGTGTTGGCGTACCAACTCAAGCAGGGTCAGTCCGCAAACGAAATGGCGACACACTTAATAGGACCCCTTTGGCAGACATGTGGCTCATCCACCGTCTTGTTCCACGTGCGATGCACCAAATTACAGTTCGGAGCAGCGGTTGGAATTGGAGGCACCCTGGTCGTAGCGCCGCAGTAGTAGAAAATGAGCGATGAGGGGTCAAATCACAAAGCCCCACCTTTCCCGCATTAAGCTGGACGGACGAAGCAACCATCATTTCACTCTAGCGCGCAAGAGCATAAATAAAAGAGAAAACAATGATGCGTGTGGCAGTTACCTAGGGCACCCTAGGGTAGGGGTCTCCACTACAGATCCTTTTTTTTGAAAGCGCCTCCACTACAAATCGGCTTCTCCCTTGTCCTCTTGAAGAAAACCAATGATGAGTGCGGCGGTAGGGTTTGTAGGAGTACTACAGTGTGCGGGGCCACGTCGTAGTAAACGGGTTCGAGTCGACGCCTTAAATATGTGTGGGCCGCTTGGTTTTACGGGAATGAGGCAGCATTTTGGGTTCGGGGACCAGTGGATATATAGCACGTACAAAAAATTGTGGACATAGGTTCGACTGAAAGGCAATGATGCATGGGCCCTGCATTTTGATATACCCGGGGCCGCGTGAAATTTGCTACTCTACTCAAAACTAGTAAGGGACACATGTATTGAACGCATGAGATTTCGAAACCAAATTATGAATAAATACACACTATAGCATGTAAAGCTTTGAGTCATATATGCATGATGTAGATGTTCGTTTAGTTCTTATAGTTCATCTCATTCAAAATCAATTAGTTTTATGAAAATGTTAAGATTCATGGGGTTGTGCATTGTAAATCATAAAGTAAAAAACAAATAATGGCAATTCATTTAGAAAAAAATAATCAATTATGATACAGAAGATTCTAGAACAAAGGAGAAGTGCTTGTGTTTTGAGGTTTGTGCATTATGCTAAAGTTCAACCATGGAGTCTTCTAAATTGTACATGTGAAAGATCTGGTGGAATGTTGATGATATCCAACGGCCAGTAGTGCTCGGATTTGCCCATCTCTGCACTGTTGGGTTAGCTTCATCTAGTGACCATCTTTCAAAGTTATTGGCACACTATATAGTTCTTGTGCCATAGTTGCACATTTTGGGAAAAAGCTACTAGTGGGTTGTACTATCTATTTAGGAATAGAAGATGTATACATGGAAGTTGTAGGGAAAGAGATGACATGGAGGATCTCAATTCCTATGAGTAGGGATTGGAAAAGAGATGTCATTTGGTTCACATCATAGGAACTTTTCTATTGAATCTAGAGATGACATGTATCTCAATTCCTATGAGGAGGGATTAGTAAAGAGATGTAATTTGGTTCATATCATAGGAACTTTTCTATTGAATATATGCTAATGTTTATTTTCCTTTGAAATTAAGGGAGTATAGGAATCCATTCATATGAACCAAGTGGCTCTAAAGCTATAGAAATGATATCATGTTTATTTCCTTTGAAATGTAGAGTATATGAATCTATTCCTATGAACCAATTGGCTCTAAAGGAAAAAATCCTATAAAAATCATATCATATAGAGTTCCTATGATATTCCTTGACACTAAAGGATGGTTGAAATTGGTGCGGGTGATACGATTGTCTTTCTTTGTAGACTCCTCACCCATCTTTATAGTTACCTCTTGAAGATGAATGAAATGATATATACAGGGTATTCTACATGTGCAATTTGGTACACGAAAAGTCGGTAAAAGTTTGCGAGGTTCTAATTTTCAATAAAGCTATATGCACTACATTTCGGAACGGAGGGAGCATACGGCAGTTGCTAACACTCACATGGAAGATTTGTGTGTAGGAGGAGTGGCTGTTCTGTTAAATGACATGGCAAAACTGACACTGTCGGATGCCGATCTAACGGTTCTTACGGCGTTCGTCAGGAAAAGGCTTGTGGCGAACGTTTGTCGGATAATGATTTACGGACACATGCATTGCATTGATATGTGCCCCCCTCTCTCTCACGCACACGCACCCTCACGAGTCACAACTCTCCCGAGTCCTCTCGAAGACTCGCACGTGGCACCCATCGTCCATCTGCAGGTAGACGTCACGCACATATGTGCTCTTCACACCCTACCCTCAGAACTTCTAAAAAACAAAAGACAGCGCGCACATTTTATTTTAGCTCACATGTCACACACTTATATTATTACTCTTGCGGCGAACGTTCTTTGGGCATAGTATATATTGTACTCTCACGAAGAGAAGCGGTGCACGCAGGCACTAGTTCTCTCACACCCACTCGCGGGTACACATAGGAGCGCATTTTTTTGAAGCCGGTACAACAAAATCACTCCACTATATATAAAAGCAGGAGCCTTAGCGCTTGCTTTACTAGGGTTCCTCTCATTCACTCTCTCATGCTCTCCAGATCTAAGCAAGACATAGGTGGCCACACTCTCTCTCTCTCTCTCAGCTCACGGCTGGTCACAAGTCCGGCCGGACAACCTCGACCGGGGCAGGGGGTGTAGGTGCATCGTTCACGCTGTCGTCAGCGGCGAGGGAGGAGACCAACGGCTGCCCGCGCGTCCCGATCGGCGGCCGTGCTGTTCTCTCCGAGAGAGCGCCGGCTCGGGAGGGCCTCCGACCCCTTCTTCCTCCCTGCGGTATTGTGGCCAAGATGCGGCCTCCCGACGCCGTCTTTGCCACATGCCGACGTCCCTCAGGTATATATTCCTTCGAAACCTGCCTTGCTCTACTGCCCCAGCTCCTCCCCCTTCGCGTGGGTCCTTTTCTACTTCCTTCCTCTATTCCAAAGCCACCTAGACTTCTACTATTATTAGAAGTAAAGCTAGTTCATACAGTCAACTCAAAGCGTTGGTTCAAATAGGGAAGAAAGTGGGAAAGCTGTAGCATGAATCTAGGACTTGGTTCTAAGAGGAAACGGGGGAAAGTAGTAATATCTGTCATTGTTTAAATAACCGTATTTCGTATTTGCGCAAATAGGGATGTTTATCTCCATATCGTTTTGGGGTGTCTGTCTCCGTATCGTTTCTATCCGCGCAATCAAAAGCACACACCTCAATTTTAGTACAACTGCGCAAAATGAGATGGCTATCCCTCGTTGCCGTCGTCTAACCTATCTTCTTCAAGGTATCCCGACATTGGTAGTAACTAAGGTAGAATGACCAACGCAATCTAAAAGAAGATGATTCATACATTTTACTTCCTGATTGCAGTGCAGGGACGAGCGAAAACAACTGCATCCTAGTCCGGAATGCACTTTCTACCAGTTCATCCATGGACCGAGGACTAGCTAGAACGGTTGCACCACGGTTTTTTGGACAGGTGCGCGGACAAGAGGCATTGTGGTCTGCTTATTTCTGCAAATAGCGGTGCTTAAATTTAGTGGAATGCACAAGAATTTCACCTAGTCAGTACACTGCATGGTTCAGTTCAGCATTCCAGCTGAGACCACAATTATAATTGGTTATTCTGGAATGAGAACCTAACCCTGGATGGTGGCAACAAGAAAAAACCAGAGTGAACTCCAGGAAATTTAAGCCTGCCGGGAGGCCCTTTGCTCAGAGAAGCCTTGCTTGTTTTTTCCTGATTTGTAAACCTTCTCACAACTTTGTCTTTTGCTGTGAACTAGTATATGTTTGTTATGTTCTATGAATCATTGAGATGTATAAAACTGCTTAACTTATGCTTTTCAAGATTTTTATGAAGACGAGTTTAATGTGAGTGTTCCACATGAGCGCTGGACTAGCGTTGAACGTTTGGAATTTATTACATTGTGGCCTCAATTAACTGCATGAACCACTGTAACAAGATACATAGTTTCTTATATGTCAGACAGCAGATTGTTGATTGTTAGTTGGTCGATAGCCTAGTGTTGAAGCGAGCTGAGCCAATGTGTCGTGTTTTGCACAACTGCTTACAAGTGGGGTAGCACCAACAGTGTTTACAAGTACTTATGTATACGTCGGTGCACGGTTCTCGAATGAGTGCTCTATTTCATCGAAACACACACTGGTCGTATGATAAACTGTGACAACTTATGTCTTACCATGCCATATTCATGAAAAAACTAGTGAGGACGCATCTGTTTCGGCAACAATTACGATGGTTCTCACATGATTCACGGGCACACAAAAGTAGCAGCAGTTCCCATAGACGGATTCAAACAGAGTACTAGCCCCAGAGGGGTCAATAATAGGCAAGGTTCAGATAATTAGACACAACCCAAACTAATATTAAACACTAGCCGGGGCAACTATTTCATGCCTCGATCTAATTTGGGCTGGACACAAGACGGACCTTGCCATGAACATCATCGAGGACGTCCCGCAGTAGCTCAATCCTGTGAACCTTCATGAAGACAACCTTGTGGCCTTGCCACTGATAAACTTGTTTGTGGAGGCATGCCACGTCATCTTCCTGCGTAAGCTTGACAAGAACAGTATGCCTCACAAACGAAGGACTAGCTTTGAACTTCTTGTGCTTCAGTACACCCTGGACAACACGCCTGACAACAGTGAGGTTGGAATACACCTCTTCATTGGTATAACCGCAAATGGCTTCCAGGATCCAACAGCCTAAGAACTCTGTTTTTCCAGTGCGTATATTCAGGTCGTCCGCCTCATAGCGAGTGACATGCACAACCACACAATCCTTGTCTGCATCAGGGCTCTAATTGAAACAGAAACAAATTCTGAATTAATTTTCAGTATAAGAACACAAGTTATATAAACCACTATGTATAGCATGGCATCGAAGCTAATAAAATTTTGCATTAGTAATCACCACATACTTCCTTTCCTAAAAAAATTACCACATACTTAGATGAAAAACCACAATCGAGATCGGCAAAGAAGGAAATCACCTTGGGCAGCTCAGCGGGGGGGGGGGGGGGGGGGCACATCCTCGAAGGGGGAAAACTGCTCCTGTAGTGCCACGGGGGCTGTAACCTCAAACGGGGCGTTGACCATCTCAGTAGTGGCCATGAGCGTATCTGGGGTTGGCTCGGTGGTTGCCTCCATCTTCTTGGAGCTCTGTGTCTCGTGGGGATCAGCCTCCCGCGTCTGCTCCAATATTGGCAGATCTTTGCCTGGTTCTCCTTGGTCCATCATGAAACTGACGAATACTAGGAGACCACTGAAAGGAAAACACAATCGCAATGACAATGAAACAAAAAAGAGAGTGAGGATCGGTTACTGCTTTGCAAAAGTTCTTTTTTTCTCTGAACAAAAATATACCAACATCACGGATCCGCTTACCTTTCCTTCGTTGGGAGAGAAGAACAGTGGCAGATGCGAGTGTTGCCTTTCTTGAAGATGGTGAGGGAGAAGGGGATTCAGCGAAGAGTGAAATGATGGTTGCTTTGTCCGTCAAACTTAGACTGCGGGGAGGTGGGGTTTTGTGATGCGACGGCTCATTACTGCCGCGCTATGACCGGGGTGACTCTCCGCCTACATACTGCCTTCTAATCTGGTGGATGGCGTTTTGGCCCGCGCGCTGCATGTCCCGCATGTCGGTGAACAAAAGTATAATGGCATTCAGTAGAGGGAGATGTTTCAATGACTTAGGAGGAGCCAGAAGCGGTAGAGTGTCTCCACTGTACTAGTAGTAATTGTTTTTTTGGGTAGCTGTAGAGTGTCTCCACTGTACTAGTAGTAATTGTTTCTCTAGGCCCAAGACAATACAGCCAGTCCACACTAGTAAATAGTAAAATCAATTCAAAAGGCGCTACCCACACCCAGCACACCCCCCCCCCAAAAACCTGGGTGCTCTTCTTCCTCCTCGCTCCCACCCACCTCACGTCAGCTCGCTCCACTCATACCCCCAAATTCCTCACCTTACTCCTATAGAAAACCCCAGCTCCCCTTCTTCCTCACTCCTACAGAAAACCCCCAGCTCCCCTTCTTCTTTGCTCGGACTACAACTAGGCTCGTCATTCGTAACTCTGCTCAAATCCGTGAGCACGACGCAACACCCTCGAGGAAAATGGAGTCGGCTGACCCCCAGCGCCAAGAAGATGAGGCTCCCGCCAGCGGCGACGCGTGTTGTAGATCCCGCACCCGGTAGCGCGGGGAGAAGCGGCAACCCTGCCCCCCACTGGATCCCAGGAACCCGTAGAATCTCGGGTGGACCGCATCAGCGATCTCCCGGACGCCGTCCTTGGGGAGATCATCTCGCTTCTCCCCACCAAGGATTGCTGCCGCACCCAAGTCCTCTAAATTCGGTGGCGCCATCTATGGCGCGCCGTGCCCCTTAATCTCGACTGTCATCAGCTATCTCTCTTCAATGATTTTGAAATCCCTAGAGCCATCATCTCCTCCCACCAGGGCTCCGTTCAAAGCCTCTGCATCCCGTCATGCTACCTGAGCAAGCATACCATGCCCTGCATGGTGGACGCCTGGCTGAAATCCCCTGAATTCATAGAACTACAGCTGCTTGAGTTCTACTATTCCCCTGGAAATCACATACCACATACCGAACACCATGAACTTGTGCCCTCAGCACCGATGTCCATCTCGCGGTTTTCCTCCTCTCTCCACACCGCCACCTTTGCGTTGTGCTACCTACTAGACAATCTGATACTAAACCTTCGACTCCCATTTCTCAAGAAACTTTCACTTATGTGGGTTCGTATATCGGAGGCCTCATTGCACAGCATCATCCACTCCAGTTGCCCTGCGCTGGAGTGCTTGGTGCTTGTTTTCACAGTTAGAATCGGTTGCCTCAAATAAAGTCGCCTAACCTTGTAAGAATTGGAATTTCTTTTGACGGAAGGCAGCTCATCATCCAAGATGCCCCTTCACTTCAAAGGTTGATCCTTGATTCTAGTTATTCACCGTTGCAAATAACCGTCCTCTCTGCGCCTAAACTGGAGACCTTGGGTGTAATACATGATCTCTGTGCTCATTTCAATATGGTGTTTGGCTCCACAGTTCTTCAGGTACTTTATATTATCATCTACACTTGTAACCATAAGCTGCATTTTAAATTTCTGCGCATAATTTATATATCATCTTGGAGTACACATTTTGTACTAATATTATGTTCTATGCTCAATGAAGAGTTTCTCCATGGATGGCCTATCAATGGTGCTGGATTCTGTCAAGATCTTATATATCCAAATGAATAGTTTTGATCTGAACAAGATTATTGGCTTGCTGCAATGTTGTCCATGTCTGGAGAAGTTATATATAAAGGTGATAATTTCACGCACATTGGAAGCCCGCATATAGTGTACTAGAATTAACCATTCAGCTGTTGCTCTTTCGACACTCTTCTTTTAGACCTTAACTGTTTTCAATCTTCATGTCTATTTAGGCAACAGGACGGGGTAAGAAAGTTATAACCAATCGGTGGATTCGTAAGCATCGAGATTTTCTCACTTCTCATGAGATTCGATTGAAGACAATAACGCTAGAATGATATGTAGACAACCGTGCAAACACAAGATTTGTCACATTCTTCCTGCTGAATGCGAGGTTACTATTGTCCATCAGGCTTAAGTTTATCAGCAGCATGGTTTTGACGGATGGGTATGTCGAAGAGCAAAAAAAGGAGTTTCAGGTGGGCAAAAGAGCTTCTGAACGTGTCGGGCTTCTATTTACAACATATTGTGGTCATAATCCAGTAAATTTTACGACCCAGGATGTTCATTCTATGGACCTGACCGATCCATTTGACTGTGACTGCCGAAAACAGTGCTGGAGTTAGATGTTGTTGCCCTTTTCAATCTGGGTTTTTCTGTAAACCTGATGAACAATCAACCCTCGTGCTTTTGTACAGTTTGTAAGCTGGAGTTAGATGTTCCTACCCTTTTCAACTCGGCTGTGACTATCATATTTTCTTTGAAACAAGGCAAATGGTTTGCCATTCGTTTAATTTAGAGTGAAATATTGTAACAAATCACAACCAAGGGAAATAACATCACTCACGCCGGCTGCTTGAGCTCACTGTGCATTACAGAAGCCAAGTGATTAGCCCCCACCAGCACCCACAAACTTATTTCGAACTAGCACATCAAATGGGCTGTAAATTTTCATAGGAAAGGTTGCATGACCGTGACAGATTTGGATTCTGACATTTGGGACCCGCGAGGAAATAGCCTATCCAAGGTGGTGTCGACTTACTAGCCAGTCAATAGACGATTCTGCCTACCAGTCGTTGGATTGACAGCCAACATCTGTCGTGTATCTTCTATCTCTTGTCTTCTTCTTCCTCCAGCCGCCCAAACCAAACCACCCCGTCGGCTCCGCCTGCTCCCGCCTCCCATGGCTGGCTGCGCCTCCGCCGCCCTACCGTACGTACCCTCCAACGTTGGCCAGTCCCTCCCTCTATTCCCCCACATGTCCTGTCATTATCCGGCGACGTCAGCCCCAACACGCACCAGTGCCCGAACCAGTCAACCCTCGTACTCCCCTCCGCCTGCGACTGGACCAGTGCATCTTCAATGGCTCCTGTTCGTTCCGTCCGAGGCCTCGCCGTCGTCCTTGGCCTTGCGGCCTTGGTTCGCTCGCCGTGCGCGGTGCGCCGCCCTCTTGCACTGTCAACGTCGTCAACAACCGAGAGGAACAAGGAGATGACTGTACGTGGAGAGGATGACAGTAGGGACCCACCAACGTCATGGCAGTACGCAAGCAAGTGCCTCTATAGTACAAGCCCAAAAATATGGTTCCTCCTAATGGTTGGACATCTGGGGCTCACGCCATTGTCAACGTAGTCAATAAACGAGAGAATTACACTACGAGCGGCTGACACCAGGGACCCAGCAAGTCGCGTAGTTTTTTTTGAGGAACAAGCAGTTGTTATTTATACTAGTTTTAGCGACGGATCAGGGTAACAACGGGGCTGTGCGGGGGCTGTGGCCCGTCTAGCCAAGGTTTTATTTATGTTTACCACATCATGAGCCTAGTTGTGTTTTATTCTTGCTGAAAATGGCTAGCCCAGTTCTATTTTTTTTAAGAAATACCCAAACAAGGCCTACTTGCTCTATCGGCCCTGCTGGGCTGCAAATCTTTGAAGACGATGAGAGTTTCATTCGGTTTGCCCAGAAATGGCCTGTACATTTTTAAAACACATCAAACCGGGAATTAGTTTCATTTTTTTTCATTACAAGATCTTAAATTCGATTGATTTTTATGCGTGGACAATTATTTGGATTTTATATTTATATAAATTATTTTTCAAAATAGTTTGAATGTGAATCGATATTTCTGGATTAAAAACAGTTGACCGCACCGAAATATGCAAAATTTTGTATACTTTTTAACCATGGCCACAATATGGGGCGTAATGCTAACAAAAAGAAGATGGGCTCCAAAAAAATCTTAAGAATAAGCAAATGGGTTGTACATTATTAGAAAATAATGGCAGATGGGTTGTATGCTGTTTTCCACAGATTTGAGGCTGACTTGTGCGCCTACTACAGGTTAACGCGTATGCTTTCATAAAAAAAGGTTGACGCACACGCAACGCCCTGTCAACTTAGTCAACACACGAGAGCAGTGACTGTTGGATGTCCATCCAACGGCTGTCGTGCTTCTTCAATCTCTGCTCTTCATGCTCCAGCCGCTCAAACAAGCGCCAGCGGGACTGCCTGCTCCCTCCTCCCGCGGCCGACTATGCTGCCGCGCAGGCCTCACGGCCCCACCGTACTCCCATCGTTGGCCTAGCCATCCCTCTACTCACCCACACATGCTGTTATTCTCCGGCGACGGCAGACGAACCAGTAAACCCTTGTACTCCTCCGCGTGGGAAACAACTGCCGAGTATTCCCTGGCTCCATGTCGTTCCCTTCCTAGGCCTCGCCGTCGTCCATCGCCCTGGTGCTCTCGGCGCGGCCTGGTCAACGTGGTCAAGGAATGACATCCATCGGAAGTGGACTGTACGTGGAGAGGCGGACAGCTGGGTCCATGGCCGCACGCAAGGAAATGCCTCCTTATTACGCGCAAAATAATGATTCCTCCACCTGACAGCTAGGACCCACAAGAAGGGCATCTGTATTTCGCGAAAAAATATTCCCCCCACTGACAAGTCGGACCCACCAGCTATATCTTCGCACGCAAGGAAGTGCCTCCTTATTATGCCCAAAAAATGAATACCCTCCTGCTACCTGGGACCCACCATATTGTTGGGCTGACTTGTGGGCCTACTAAGTTGACGGGGACGAAGGGCTTCGTCAACTTAGTCAATACTCCAGTGACTGTATGATGTCCATCCAACGTCCATAGTGGTTCTTCAACCTCTGGTCTTCTTGCTCCAGCCGCCCAAAGCAGCGCCGGTCGTGCCGCCTGCTCCTGCCTCCTGTGGCCGGCTGTGCTACCGCCTGCTCCTGCCTCCCATGGCCCGGCTCCGCGTCGTCCCCTTCCTAGGCCTCACCGCCGTCCACCGCCGTGGTGCTCTCGGCGCGGCATGGTCAATGTGGTCAACGACCGACTTCCATCGGAAGAGTAATGTACGTGGAGAAGCTGACAGCTGGGTCCATGGCAGCCGCAAGGAAGTGCCTCCTTATTACACGAAAAATAATTATTCCTCCACCTGACAGCAGGGACCCACCGGACAGGCCACCAGTATTTTGCAAAAAAAATCGTTTCCCCCTAACTGCTGGGACCCACCGGATGGGCCACCGTATTTCGTGAAAAAAAACATTCCCCCCGCTGTCAGCTCGGTCCCACCGGAAGTGCCTCCTTATTACGCATAAAAAAATGAATATTCCCTCGGCTAGCTGGGACCCACCTTGGTGGGAGGCTGTCTTGTGGGCCTACTAAGTTGGCGGCGACGAAGGGCTTTCTCAACTTAGTCAATATGAACGATTCTGGTCTTCTTGCTCCAGGCGCCCAAAGCAGCGCCGGTTGTGCCGCATGCTTCTGCCTCCCGTGGCCGGTAGTGCTACCGCGGAGGCCTCACCGCCCCCTACTATTCCCACCGTTGGCCAGGCCCTGCGGCGACGGCAGCCTCACACCGCAGCCGAAGCAGTGAATCCTCGTACTCCTCTCCGTGCGGGTTTCCACTGCCGCGTCTTCCCCGGCTCCGCGTTGTCCCCTTCCTAGGCCTCTTCGTCGTCCACCGCCGTGGTGCTCTCCATGCGGCGTGGTCGACGTGGCCAAGGAACGACTTCCATCGGAAGAGTACTGTACGTGGAGAGGCTGACAGCTGGGTCCACGGCCACAGCCCAGTTTTTTTGTGATTTGCCAAGTAAGTCGCTTTGTTAGGCCTGTTTGGCTGCAAATCTTTCAAGACGAGGAGAGCTTTCATTCGGCTGGCAGAGAAAATGGCCCATCAATAATGAGAAATGGGTTGTACATTTTTAAAACACATCAAACCGGCAATTAGTTTCAAATATATTTTTTTCATTTCAAGAGTTTAAATTACATTAATTTTTAGGTGTGGAGAATTTGTTGGATTTTATATTGATATACATTTATTTGTAAAATCAGTTTGAATGTGAGTCGAAATTTCGGGATTAAAAACAGTTCGGACCACACCGAAATATGCAAAATTTCATATAATTTTTTAACCGTGGCCACAATATGGGTTGTAATGCTAACAAAAAGAATATGGGCTCCAAAAAAACCTTAAGAATTAGCAAATGGGCTATAAATTATTAGAAATAATGGCAGATGGGATGTATGCTGTTTTCCACAGATTTGAGGCTTTCCTAAAAAAAGGTTGACGCACAAGCAGTGACGGTTGGATGTCCATCCAACGGCCGTCATGCTTCTTCAATCTCTACTCT
Organism: Triticum timopheevii; assembly: GCA_963921465.1. Lineage (NCBI taxonomy): Eukaryota > Viridiplantae > Streptophyta > Magnoliopsida > Poales > Poaceae > Triticum > Triticum timopheevii. Next base: position 544,473,144 of record OY997274.1, read on the forward strand.
TCCTGCTCCAGCCACTCAAACAAGCGCCGGCGGGACTGCCTGCTCCCTCCTCCCCACGGCCGGCTATGCTGCGCGCAGGCCTCACCGCCCCACCGTACTCCCAACGCTGGCCTAGCCATCCCTCTACTCACCCACACCTGATGTTAATCTCCGGCGACGGCAGACGAACCAGTAAACCCTCGTACAGTCGTACTCCTCTCCGCGTGGGAAACAACTGCCGAGTCTTCCCTGCCTCAGTGTCGTCCCCTTCCTAGGCCTCGCTGTCGTCCACCGCCGTGGTGCTCTCGGCGCGGCGTGGTCAATGTGGTAAACGACCGACTTCCATCGGAAGAGTACTGTGCGTGGAGAGGCTGACAGCTGGGTCCACGGTCGCAGCAAGGAAGTGCCTCCTTATTACGCGCAAAATAATTATTCCTCCACCTGACAGTGGGGACCCACCAGACGGGCCACCGTATTTTGCGGAAAAAACGTTTCCCCCCTGACTGCTGGGACCCACCAGCTACACCTTCGCACGCAAGGAAGTGCGTCCGGGCAAAAAAAAACGATTAGCCCCCCTGACTGCTAGGAACCACCAGCTACATCTTCGCACGCAAGGAAGTGCGTTCGGGCAAAAAAAAACGATTCGCCCCCTGACTGCTGGGACCCACCAGCTACATCTTCGCAGGCGAGGAAGTGCCTGATAGTCAGGACCCACCTGGTCAAAGCGTACGTAGCGTTGTCATTCTGGTCGCGAACGTGTATGTACATATATACTGGTGGATGTAGAGGCGCGCACGTGTCGTAGTAGAGGCGCGCATGTAGCATGTACACGTACGTACAGCGGCCAGGGTGCAAGAAAGAAAATACGGCCACGTATGTGTACATACGGGCGGGGTCTCGAACGCCTACTCGCGCATACGTACGGCAAGGGCTCGTGTACATGGCTGGGTCGGAACGTAGAAACAGCGTCGTCGTCGTGTTCATGGGGAGGCAACGAAATGCGTCGTGTTCATCGGGAGGCAACAAAACACGTGGGAGCCAACCGGCTGGGTCGGAATGGAATGCGTGGTCGTGTTCATCGGAGGGCTTGGACGGAACAGGCGATGGAAACGAGGCCTGGCGTACCGCAGAACGGAGGAAACGGACCTCCTACGTTCGGAACAGGGTCCTGTTGATCGGGGGGTGTGGCGTACCGCAATACGGAGGAAACGGAGCTCCTACGGTCGAAACGGGGGTCCTGTTGATCGGGAGGGGTGTGGCGTACCGCAAAACGGACGAAACGGACCTCCTACGGCCGAAACGGGGGTCCTGTTGATCGGGAGGGGTGTGGCGTACCGCAAAACGGACGAAACGGACCTCCTACGGTCGAAACGGGGGTCCTGTTGATCGGGAGGGGTGTGGCGTACTGCAAAACGGACGAAACGGACTTGTGTTGGAGCGCTACGGACGAAACGGGGGTCCTGTTCATCGGGAGGGGTGTGGCGTACCACAAAACGGGACTCCACGAGATACTGTTCATCTCCACCGTTGACCTCCTCCAGCCTCCACGGGCTACCGTCGACCTCCTCCAGCCTCCACGGGCTCCTGTTCATCCACCCTCCACCGCGCGCTACTCCACCGGCTACTGTTCAACCACCCCTCCACGGGCACCCCTCCACCGTCTACTGTTCATCCAGCCCTCCACACCACGGGGTCTTGTTCAACCACCCCTCCACTGTCTACTGTTCATCCAGCCCTCCACACCACGAGTTCCTATTCATCCAGAGGCAACGCCACCGCTCACTGTTCATGCAACCCCCCCCCCCCCCCCCCGCAACACTCACTATTCATCCAATCGATCGGCTTCAGTTAGCAGCAGTAGCGAAGGAATCGCTCCATCGGGTTCAGTTAACAGCCATCGATCGATCGCTCGGGTTCAGTAACGCGTAGCCTGCAGTGCAATCGCTCGGGTTTAGTTAGAGCCCAACGCCTCGCTCGGGTTCAGTTAGAGCCAACGCCTCGCACGAGTACGAGAGAAACGCGCATCGCTCGGCCCCCGACCTCCCATTGTAACCGGCAACTCCTCGAAACTTTCCTCCCCCTCGCTTCTACCACGGTTTTTTACATCATGGACGGCCCAAAGAATGTCATGCAGCTGCGTCTCCGGCCCGCCCAGGACGAAAAGCCCATTTTCTGTCATGATTTTTTGTCATAGAAGTAGGAGCCCATCACATCTATGATGATACCGGATTTTGTCCCAATTACCGTCATAGAAGTGTCATATGTATGACAAAAAAAATTTCGTTCGGCCCAAAATGTCACGGATGTGTCTTTTTTTAGTGTATGGTGGATGTTTTGAGGAAGATATAAGGAGGTTTAGGTGTGATAGAGCGTATCGTATCACGGGGTTTGGATGAACCGGCGAAGTTTGCACCAACTCTTAAGGTGAGAAAGGGCAATGCACGATACCGAAGAGGCTAGCAATGATGGAAAGGTAAGAGTGCATATAATCCATGGACTCACATTAGTAATAAAGAACTCATATACTTATTGCAAAAATCTACAAGTCATCAAAAACCAAGCACTACGCGCATGCTCCTAGGGGGATAGATTGGTAGGAAAAGACCGTCGCTCATCCCCGACCGCCACTCATAAGGATGACAATCTAAGAACACCCCATGTTTCAAATTTGTTACACAACGGTCACCATACGTGCATGCTACGGGACTTGCCAACTTCAACACAAGTATTCTTTAAATTCACAATTACCCAACTAGCAAGACTCTAATATTACCACCTCCATATCTCAAAACAATTATCAAGTATCAAATTGATCATAGCATCCAATTCACTTCCTATGATAGTTTTTATTATACCCAACTTGGATGCCCATCATTCTAGGACCAATTTTATAACCATAGCAAATACCATGCTGTTCTAAAAGACTCTCAAAATAGTATAAGTGAAGCATGAGAGATCGACAATTTCTACAAAATCAAACCACCGCGGTGCTCTAAAATATATAAGTGAAGTACCAGAGCAAAACTATCTAGCTTAAAAGATATAAGTGAAGCACATAGAGTATTCTAATAAATTCCAAATCATGTGGGTTTCTCCCAAAAGGTGTGTACATCAAGGATGATTGTGGTAATATAAAAATCAAAGACTAATATCATACAAGACGCTCCAAGCAAAACACATATCATGTGGCAAATACAAGTATAGCTCCAAGTAAAGTTACCGATAGACGAAGACGAAAGAGGGGATGCCTTCCAGGGCATCCCCAAGCTTACGCTTTTGGTTATACTTGAATATCATGGGGTGCCATGGGCATCCCCAAGCTTAGGCTCTTGCCACTCCTTATTCCATAGTCCATCAAATCTTTACCCAAAACTTGAAAACTTCACAACACAAAACTCAACAGGAAATCTCATAAGCTCTGTTAGTGCAAGAAAGAAAAACCACCACATAAGGTACTGTAATGAACTCATTATTTATTTATATTGGTGTTAAACCTACTGTATTCCAACTTCTCTATGGTTCATACCCCCGATACTAGCCATATATGCATCAAAATAAGCAAACAACACACGAAAAACAGAATCTGTCAAAAATGGAACAGTCTGTAACAATCTGTAACTTCCGAATACTTATGGAAATCTAAAACTCCTACCAAAATAGGAAGTCCTGGGAAATTTGTCTATTGATCTACGGCAAAAATAATAAATGCAAAAGAACATTTTCGTGATTTACTAAAATTATTATCGTGCGCGCAAAAGTTTCTGTTTTTCAGCAGAATCAAATTAACTATCACCGTAGGTTATCCTATAGGTTATACTTGGCACAAACACTAATTAAAACATGAAAACACATCTAAACAGAAGCTAGATGAAATATTTATTACTAAACAGAAGCAAAAAGCAAGAAACAAAAATAAAATTGGGTTGCCTCCGAACTAGCGCTATCGTTTAACGCCCCTAGCTAGGCATAAAAGCGAGAAAAGATCTATGTATTGACATCTTTGGCATTCAATTCATAAGTATCTCGCAAGATATATTCATAAGGTAATTTGACTTTCTTTCTTGGAAAGTGTTCCATGCCTTTTCTTAATGGAAATTGGAATCTAATATTCCCTTCCTTCATATCAATAATAGCACCAATCGTTCTAGGGAAAGGTCTACCAAGAATAATAGGACATGAAAGATTGCAATCTATATCAAGAACGATAAAATCTACGGGCACATAATTCCTATTTGCAACAATTAAAACATCATTGATCCTCCTCATAGGTTTCTTAATGGTGGAATCCGCAATGTGCAAGTTTAAAGAGCAATCATCAAAATCATGGAAACCTAGCACATCACATAAAGTTTTCAGAATCGTGGAAACGCTAGCACCCAAATCACACAAAGCATAGCACTCATGATCTTTAATTTTAATTTTTGTAGTAGGTTCCCACTCATCATAAAGTTTTCTAGGTATAGAAACTTCCAAATTAAGTTTTTCCTCATAAGATTGCATCAAGGCATCAACAATATGTTTGGTAAAAGCTTTATTTTGACTATAAGCATGAGGAGAATTAACAACGGATTGCAACAAGGAAATACAACCTATTAAAGAACAATTATCATAATTAAATTCCTTGAAATCCATAATAGTGGGTTCAATGCTATGTAAAGTCTTGACCTCTCCAATCCCACTTTTACCAAATTTAGCATCAAGATCTATAAACTCCGAATTATTGGGACGCCTTTTAACTAAAGTTGACTCATCTCCAGTCCCATCATTATAAAGATTCATATTGCAAAACAAGGATTTAATAGGGGGTACATCGATAACTTTTAGATCTTCATCATTATTTTCATGGAGACTAGAAGAACACGCATTTACAAAGCAATCTTTCTTAGCACGCAACCTAGTGGTTCTTTCTTTGCACTCATCAATGGAAATTCTTATGGCTTTGAGAGACTCATTGATATCATGCTTAGGTGGGATATATCTAAGTTTCAAAGAATCAACATCAAACGGAAGTCTATCAATGTTCCTAGCCAATTCATCAACTTTAAGCAATTTTTCTTCAAGCAAGGCATTAAACTTCTTTTGAGAGATCATAAATTCTTTAACGCTATTCTCAAAATCAGAGGGCATCTTATTAAAATTTCCATAAGAGTTGTTGTAGGAATTACCATAATTATTAGGGGAATTACTAGGAAATGGTCTAGGATTAAAGTTTCCTCTATAAGCGTTGTTACCAAAATTATTCCTACCAACAAAATTCACATCCATAGATTCATTATTATTCTCAATCAAGGTAGACAACGGCATATCATTAGGATCAATAGGAGCACTCTTAGTAGCAAACAATTTCATAAGTTCATCCATCTTTCCACTCAAAACATTAATTTCTTCTATAGCATGCACTTTTTTTTAGTAGATCTTTCGGTGTGCCATTAAGAATAGTTAGCCATAATGTTATCAAGGAGTTTAGTAGCTTCTCCTAAGGTGATTTCCATAAAAGTACCTCCCACGGCCGAATCTGAAAGATTTCTAGAAGCAAAATTCAATCTGGCATAAATTTTTTGTATGATCATCCATAAGTTCAAACCGTGAGTAGGGCAATTGCGAATCCTTAATTTCATTGTTTCCAAAGATTGGGCAACATGCTCACGATCAAGTTGTTTAAAATTCATAATATCGTTCCTAAGAGAGATGATCCTAGCGGGAGGAAAATACTTAGAGATAAAAGCATCTTTGCACTTATTCCATGAATCAATATTGTTCTTAGACAAAGATGAAAACTAAGTTTTAGCACGATCTCTAAGTGAAAACGTAAATAACTTCAATTTAACAATATCATTATCCGTATCTTTCTTCTTTTGCATATCACACAAATCAACAAAGTTGTTTAGATGAATAGCGGCATCTTCACTAGGAAGGCCAGATAATTGATCTTTCATAACAAGATTCAGCAAAGCAGCATTGATTTCACAAGATTCAACATCACTAAGATGAGCAATCGGAGTGCTAAGGAAATCATTATTATTGGTATTGGAAAAGTCACACAATTTGGTATTATCTTGCGCCATCATGACAAACAATCCAACACACAAGCAAACAAAAGGGCAAGCGAAAGAGAGAGGAGATTGGGAAAGAGAGGGCGAATAAAACAGCAAGGGTGAAGTGGGGGAGAGGAAAACGAGAGGCAAATGGCAAATAATGTAATGCGAGGGAGATGAGTTTGTGATGGGTACTTGATATGTCTTGACTTGAGCGAAGACCTCCCCGGCAACGGCGCTAGAAATCCTTCTTGATACCTCTTGAGCACTGCGTTGGTTTTCCCTTGAACGAGCAAGGGTGATGCAGCAAAGTAGCGCAAGTATTTCCCTCGGTTTTTGGGAACCAAGGTATCAATCCAGTAGGAGGCTCCTCAAAAGTCCAACCCACCTACACAAACAAACAAGAACCTCGCAACCAACGCGATAAAGGGGTTGTCAATACCTTCACGTAACTTTCCAAAGTGAGATATGATAGAGATAATAAGATAAGATAAATATTTTTGGTATTTTTAGGATATAGATTGGAAAATAAAAGATGCAAATAAAATTAGATGGAAAACTTATATGATAAAAGATAGACCCGGGGGCCATAAGTTTCACTAGTGGATTCTCTCAAGATAGCATAAGTATTAAGGTGGGTGAACAAATTACTCTCGAGCAATTGATAGAAAAGTGAATAGTTATGAGAATATCTAGGAATGATCATGTATATAGGCATCACGTCCGCAACAAGTAGATCGAAACGATTCTGCATCTACTACTATTACTCCACACATCGACCGACTCCTGCCTGCATCTAGAGTATAACAGAGTAACGCATTAAGAAAGATGACATGATGTAGAGGGATAAACTCATGCAATATGATATAAACCCCATCTTTTTCCGTTGGCATTTGTTCCGAAAAGATCGCTCCCAAAGGTTTCATTCCGTTTGGACTCCATTTGATATTCCTTTTCTTCAAAACACTGAAATAGGCAAAAAAAACAGCAATTCGAACTGAGCCTCTGGTTAGTAGGTTGATCCCAAAAATGACATAAAAGTGTAAAGTAAAGCCCATAAACATCCAAAACGGGTAATATAATAGCATGGAAGAATCAAAAATTATAGATACGTTGGAGACGTATCAATCCCCCGTTCGGAAACGAGAAAGCCGAGTAACTTTCCGCCTGGGACCCCGAATGTGCACTTTGATGGATTGAGCTAGATATCATATCTTCTTAAGTTGGCAAAGGTTTTAGCGGGGTCAGTCAGCAGGTTGGAACCTTTGCGTGACTTAACCACTATGTCATCCATGTATGCTTCCACATTCCGACTGATTTGAGTGAGAAGGCACTTCTGAATCATGCGCATGAATGTGGCACCAACATTCTTGAGGCCAAAGGGCATAGTAACATAGCACACCCGAATTGGGTGATTAAAGCTGTCTTTATCTCATCGGGTCCATACAGTCGGATCTGATGGTATCCGGAATAAGCGTCCAAAAAGGACAATCGCTCACAGCCCACAGTTGAGTCGACTATCTGGTCGATATGGGGCAGAGGAAAATGATCTTTCGGGCATGCCCGATTGATGTGCTTGAAATCAATACACATTCGAAGTGATTTATCTTTCTTGGGGACCATAACGACATTGGCGAGCCACTCGAAGTGGTATATCTCGCGGATGAACTCGGCAGCCAGAAGCCAAGCCACCTCCTCGCCAATCGCCTTTTTCTTCTTCGCGGCGGACCGACGGAGATGCTCTTTAACGGGTTTTGCTTTTGAGTCGACTCACAAACGGTGCTCAGCTAGTCCTCTGGGTACTCCTGGCATGTCAGATGGCTTCCATGCAAAGATGTCCCAGTTCTCACGAGGGAACTGGATGAGTGCTTCTTCCTATTTGCAGTTGAGTGTCGTTGAGATATGGGTCGGAGCAGCATTGGGGTCGGTCGGGTGAATGGGAACCGGCTTTGTCTCGCTGGCCGACTGGAATGCGTACTTTGAGGCAGGCCTCTTGGCACACAGCAAATCACTCGGATCTGCATTTTTCTGGTATTCTTGAAACTCTACCGTTGCCATCTGCTCATCGGCGATCTTCGAACCGTTCTAGAGACAATCTTATGCTCTCTGCCGGTTTCCAGTGATCACGCCTTTGGGGCCAGGCATCTTCAACTTGAGGTACACATAGCATGTCAAGCCATGAAGCTAGCATAAGTAGGTCTGCCTAGAATGGCATGATAGGCACTGTCAAAATCCACTACCTCAAACGTCAACTTTTCCTTGCGGTAATTCATGGAATCACTGAAAACCACATCAAGAGTGATCTGATCGAGTGAATCAGCTTTCTTTCCTAGGATGATACCATGGAATCTCATGTTGCTCTCACTGAGTTTGGACATCGGAATGCCCATCCCTCGGAGGGCCTCAGCATATAATATATTCAGTCCACTACCACCATCCATGAAAACCTTGATCAGTCGGGTGCCCCCAACGACTCAGTCGACCACCAACGCTTGCCGCCCAGGGGTAGCAACGTGCGGCGGGTGATCAGACTAGTCGAATGTAATAGGGTTTTTTTGACCACTTCAAATATCTTGGCGTTGCCGGAGCAACCATGTTCACCTCTCTGTTAATAACTTTCAGTCGACTTTTGCTCTCGAGGTCAGCAAACATCACCAAAGTGACATTAACATTGGGGTAACCACCATCTTCCTCTCTGTCTACCTCCTTATCAGACTCTTTGTCCTTTTCACTGGGTTGGCTTTCTCGGAAGCTCTGAATCAGGAGTCAACACTATCGAGTGGTATGCTTGGGCATAATCAGATTCCCCTCTTCATCCTTTTTGGTGTGTATATGACACGGCAAATCAACTACATCATTTCCTGCTTGATCTTTCACTTTTTTTAGGGGTCTGATACGTCTCTGTCGTATCTACTTTTCCAAACACTTTTGCCCTTGTTTTGGACTCTAACTTGTATGATTTGAATGCAACTAACCCGGACTGACGCTGTTTTCAGCAGAATTGCCATGATGTTGTTTTATGTGCAGAACATAAAAGTTCTCGGAATGACCTGAAACTCCACGAAATATCTTAGAATAAATAATAAAAAATCCTCGCCAAAGATGAAGACCAGGGGGGCCACACCCTGTCCACGAGGGTGGGGGCGCCCCCCCCCCTCCTGGGCGCGCCCCCCTACCTCGTGGGCCACCTGGTGGCCCTCTGACGCCAACTCCAACTCCATATATTGGCTTTCGGGGAGAAAAAAGTCAGAGAGAAGAAACCATCGCGTTTTACGATACGGAGCCGCCGCCAAGCCCTAATCTCTCTCGGGAGGGCTGATCTGGAGTCCGTTCGGGGCTCCGGAGAGGGAGATTCGTCGTCGTCGTCATCATCAACCATCCTCCATCACCAATTTCATGATGCTCACCGCCGTGCGTGAGTACTTGCATCGTAGGCTTGCTGGACGGTGATGGGTTGGATGAGATTTATCATGTAATCGAGTTAGTTTTGTTAGGGTTTGATCCCTAGTATCCACTATGTTCTAAGATTGGTGTTGCTATGACTTTGCTATGCTTAATGCTTGTCACTAGGGCCCGAGTGCCATGATTTCAGATCTGAACCTATTATGTTTTCACGAATATATGTGTGTTCTTGATCCTATCTTGCAAGTCTATAGTCACCTACTATGTGTTATGATCCAGCAACCCCGAAGTGACAATAATCGGGACCACTCCCGGTGATGACCATAGTTTGAGGAGTTCATGTATTCATTATGTGCTAATGCTTTATTCCGGTTCTCTATTAAAAGGAGGCCTTAATATCCCTTAGTTTCAAATAGGACCCCGCTGCCACAGGAGGGTAGGACAAAAGATGCCATGCAAGTTCTTTTCCATAAGCACGTATGACTATATACGGAATACATGCCTACATTACATTGATGAATTGGAGCTAGTTCTGTGTCACCCTATGTTATGACTGTTACATGAAGAACCGCATCCGGCATAATTATCCATCACTAATCCGGTGCCTACGAGTTTTCCATATACTGGTTCTCGCTTATTTACTTTTCTGTTGCTACTGTTACAATCACTACAAAATACCAAAAACATTACTTTTGCTGTCTTTACTTTTGTTACCGTTACCACCACTATCATATTACTTTGCTACTAAACACTTTGCTGCAGATACTAAGTTTCCAGGTGTGGTTGAATTGACAACTCAGCTGCTAATACTTGAGAATATTCTTTGGCTCCCCTTGTGCCGAATCAATAAATTTGGGTTGAATACTCTACCCTCGAAAACTGTTGTGATCCCCTATACTTGTGGGTTATCAAGGCCTTTTTCTAGCGCCGTTGTCGGGGATCATAGCTCTATTCTTTGAGTCACTTGGGATTTATATCTGCTGGACACTATGAAGAACTTGAAAGACGATTGAACTACTATTTTGCCCTCAACTACGAGGGGAGGTAGGGAACTGCCATCTAGCTCTACACTAGATTCTCCTTCCATTATAAGTAAGCTTGCGACACCTAAACCTGCTACTGCTATGAATTCTGATATGTCACATGTTATTGATGATGCCACTTCTGCTATGCATGATACTTATGATGAAACTACTTCTAAGCTTGATAATACCGTGCCCCTTGGTAAATTTCTTGATGAACAAATTGCTAGGTCTAGAGAAAGAGAAATTGTTGAACCTGAATACGATGATGAGAGTGATGATGAGAATATTCCTGCTATTCCTGAGGGTTATCTTTTTGATGCGGAATCTTCTGCAGCTATTTTTGCTTGCCAGGATAGATACGAACTTAAGAGGTTGCTAGTTAAATGGAGTAAAGAATCTCTTAGAGATAGAATGTGACCCGACCCAGCTTTTGCTACTTCACCTATCTGTGTTCCCGATAAGGATTATTATGAATTTTCTGTTGATCCAGATATAACTACTTTGGTTGAATCTGATCCTTTCTATGGCTATGAATCTGAAACTGTTGTGGCACATCTTACTAAGTTAAATGATATAGCCGCCCTGTTTACTAATGATGAGAGATCGCGCTACCTTTATTTACTCAAAATATTTCCGTTCTCATTAAAGGGTGATGCTAAGATATGGTTTAATTCTCTTGATCCTGGTTGTGTGCGTAGTCCCCAGGATATGATTTTTTACTTCTCTGCTAAATATTTCCCTGCTCATAAGAAACAAGTTGCTTTGAGGGAAATATACAACTTCGTGCAAATTGAAGAAGAGAGTCTCCCACAAGCTTGGGGGAGGCTTCTCAAGTTACTTAATGCTTTGCCTGATCATCCTCTTAAGAAACCTGAAATACTTGATATCTTTTATAATGGACTAACTGATGCTTCCAGAGATTACCCGGATAGTTGTGTTGGTTCTCTTTTCAGGGAAAGAATACCGGATGAAGCTGAAATTCTGTTGAATAATATGTTGACAAATGAAAATAATTGGGCACCTCCCGAGCTAGCTCCTGAGCCAATTACTGAGCCTATTCCTAAACCAACTCCGAAAAAGAGAGGTGTTCTATTTCTCAGTCCCGAAGATATGCAAGAGGCAAAGAAATCTATGAAAGGAAAAGGTATTAAAGCTGAAGATGTTAAGAATTTACCTCCTATTGAAGAAATACACGGTCTTAATTTACCGCCTGTTGAAGAAGTATATGATCTCAATTACTTATTCACTGAAGAACCTCCTGATCTCGATATCCCGACACAGGTAGTAAAGGTAAATTCTCTCTATAGATATGATAAAGCTGAAGTTCCTCCTACTAAAATTGCTAGTCAGTGCTTGGATGAGTTTGATGACTTTATGTTTAAGCAAGATGACTTTAATGCTTATTTTGGTAGACAATTAAAACAGAATACCTTTATGATTAAACGCTTGGGTGATTTTATGGCTAATATTCGAGGTGAACTTAAATTTGTTAGCAAACATGCTTCTATGGTAACCACTCAAGTAGAACAAGTACTTAAAGCTCAAAAAGAAGTGCTTGATGAAATGAATAGTAAGAAAAATGATTATGCTGTTAGAGTGGCTACTAGATCTGGAAGAATGACTTAGGAACCTTTGTATCCTGAAGGCCACCCTAAGAGAATCGAGCAAGATTCTCAGAGAAATAATATTGATGTACCTAGTTCTTCTGAAAGGAAGAAAAAGAAAAATAATAGGACTTTGCAAACTTCTAGTGAACCTATTGCTGAACCACCTGAGAATCCAAATGATATCTCTATTTCTGATGCTGAAACACAATCAGGTGATGAACATGAACCTAGTGATAATCTTAATGATAATGTTCATGTTGATGCTCAACCTAGTAATGATAATGATGTAGAAATTCAACCTGCTGTTGATCTTAATAACCTACAATCAAAGAATCAACGTTATGATAAAAGAGACTTCGTTGCTAGGAAACATGGTAAAGAAAGGGAACCATGGGTTCAGAAACCCATGCCTTTTCCTCTGAAACCATCCAAGAAAAAGGATGATGAGGATTTTGAGCGTTTTGCTGAAATGATTAGACCCATCTTTTTGCGTATGCGATTAACTGATGTGCTCAAAACAAATCCTTATGCTAAGTATATGAAGGATGTCATTACTAATAAAAGAAAGATACCGGAAGCTGAAATTTCCACCATGCTTGCTAATTATACTTTTAAGGTTGGAATACCAAAGAAACTTGGAGATCCATGGGTACCTACTATACCTTGCTCCATTAAGAGAAATTATGTTAAAACTGCTTTATGTGATCTTGGAGCCGGTGTTAGTGTTATGCCTCTCTCTTTATATCGTAGACTTGACTTGAATAAGTTGACACCTACTAATATATCTTTGCAAATGGCTGATAAATCAACTGCTATACCTGTCGGTATTTGTGAGGATGTGCCTATTGTGGTTGCAAACGTTACTATTTTAATGGACTTTGTTATTCTTGATATTCCCGAGGATGATAGTATGTCTATTATTCTTGGAAGACCTTTCCTTAATACTGCAGGGGCTGTTACTGATTGCAACAAAGGCAATGTCACTTTCCATGTTAATGGTAATGAGCACACGGTACACTTTCCGAGGAAACAACCTCAAGTTTATAGCATCAACTCTATTGGAAAAACTCCATCGATTATATTTGGAAGTTTTGAATTTCCTCTCCCTACTGTCAAGAGAAGTATGATATTCTTATTGTTGGGGATTTTCATATCCCCGTTGAGGTAACATAGTGTTATTCGAAATTTCTCCGGTTCCGTGTTATTCGGAATGAGTTTGTTAACAAGACTTGATCAACCTTGTTAGTGGGTTCATTTTGATGATCACGAGATGGATGAAACTAGAAGCACAACCTTCTGTACCCTCTTTATATTTTCTGTTATTTAGTAGAAATAAAGTAAAATAGTATTTTTCTGTCTGTTCCCTCACTTATCCGTGTAATATAAAAATATCCTGAAAATAAAAGTCCTCAGAATGCCATGCCAATTCAATATGATTTTTTCGGGAATATTTGAGGATTTACTGTGCAAAAATTACCGCGGGGGGAGCTGCCACCTGGCCACGAGGGTGGAGGGCGCGCCCCCTGCCTCGTGGGCCCATGGTGGCCCTCCTCCACTTATCCCTGCACCCATCTTCTTCCTCTGCCTCACACAAACACGAAAAACCAACTCAAGCACGAGTTCCAGCCCCTGTTGTTGTGATTTTCGATCTCCTTGCTCAAAGCACCTTTCACAAAACTACTTGGGGAGATTGTTCCTTGGTATGTAACTCCTCCATTGGTCCAATTAGTTTTTGTTCTAGTGCTTTATTCGTTGCAAATTTGTGCTGCATAGGTGACCATGTTCTTGAGCTTGCATGTCAAATTTATATGGTTCCAAGTAGTTCTAATGCTTGATATAGGCTCTAGGCACTTGTGGGAGTTGTTGCTATCAATTTTATTGAAGTTGGTTCACTTTTATTTGAAGTTACTAAAAATTTCATATTATTTCAGAAAATAATGAAGAGACTTTTAAGGGGCTCGTCGAGCCGAAGCTCGAAGGAAAAACAAAAGGAAGAAGAGCAGAAGCCCAAATTTAATTTGCCTCGCACCGCGGAGGTCCGGCCATGTGAATGGCCTTCCGATGACTTCTTGAGGAGAGCCAGGATTTATGAGGATTTCTATTTATTGATTGAGAATGCTGGCCTCACCAACTTCCTCCGTGACCAACGTCATCAGTATCTCTTACTCACAAATACTTTTGTGCAAAACTTCTACTTTTTCCCTAAGAAATCGCCTCCAATAGTAGAGTTTCATTTATATGACGTTGCTAAAGAGATGACATTAGCTGAATTTTGCGAGGTTTGCAAAATACCCTTTGAGGGCACCTTGGATGAACCACACCGTAACGAAGTAGAAGCTTTTATTAACACTATCACTGTGGGAGAAACCAGGAAGGTTTCTGATGCAAGGATTACTAGCATACATTTTCCTGTTTTACGCTACTTTGCCTTATTTGCTAGTCGTTGCTTGATTGGACGCGGGAACTGTGGAAACCTTAGTGTTCTTGATATTATTATTTTGCTCCATGGTTTATACCGCAATAACTCTTTTAGTATGGGTGGAATTTTTGCTAGACGGTTAAGTCTGAACCGTACTAAGGGCCCTATCTTTGGAGGCATTTATGCTTCGCGCCTAGCTGAATATTTTGAAATACTTATTAGGCATGAGGAGAAGGAAGAAACATTGTTGCCCCGTGCTTATTTAGATTATAAGAGTATGCTAGCGCATGACTTTCTTGTTAAGAGTCGTGAAGGGGAGCTCAAATATAAATTATACTTTGATAAACATCACCCTGAGACTATTACTTTGCCTGCTCCCTCTTTGTTTAACTTGTCTACAGGGCCTCACATCGTTCCGTGGGCGGCCATTCAAGCCTATCGGAAGCCTGGACCAGCCCCGGAACCGGAGCCACAAGATGAGCCTCCACGATAGTCTGTTTATTCTTGGGATCCAGAGGTGGTTGCCAGCCAGTGGCAGTCAGAGTATTCTTCATCACAGTATGACCCCAGCTTCACCTACGGATATCCGCCAGGCTATCCGTGGCAATAGACCAACTTAGGCCAAGAGCCTAAGCTTGGGGGAGTATGTATTTCTCACCGACATTACATTCATGTTCACACACACTCATTGCTAGATGTCGGTGCTCACACTCTTTCACTGTAATATCCATGCTAGTTTATTTTATTTTTCCTGCTTTCTTCTTGTGTGTTTAATAAACCTTAAGAAAAAACCAAAAAATTAGTAGTAGTTTATTTCTTTGCTGTAGTAATTAAAAAGAAAACCCAAAAATATTTCCTGTTCTTCTTTTACTTGTTGGGAGCTTTCCCGTGTAAGTAGTTTTATTTTATTTTCTTTCTTTTGGGGGTCGAGAAGACTATATAGAAAATGCTTAGTGGCTCTTATATGCATGATTGTTTATTTAACTTAGAGCCCATATTACTTGTCTTGTCTCTTGAGTTGAATGCTTGCAGATTCCAGCTTAGTCCAATGCACGTGCACTCTTATTATTATACACATCGTTCGGTCGTGCAAGTGAAAGGCAATAATGATGATATATGATGGGCTTATTGGGATGAGAAAAGCTGGTATGAACTCGACCTCTCTTGTTTTTGTAAATGTGATGATTCATCGTTCCTGAGTCAGCTATTATGAAGTAAACATATTTGCAATGACATTTAGAGATTATAGTTGCTTGTGACATGCTTGATTAGCTACAAGTTATAATGGTTTACCTTGCATGCCGACATGCTATTAGAATGATTATGATGTGGTATGATGGGATGGTATCCTCCTTTGAATGTATTAAGTGACTAGACTTGGCACATGTTCACGCATGTAGTTGAATCAAATCAACATAGCCTTCATGATATTTATGTTCATGGCAGATTATATCCTACTCATGCTTGTACTCGGTGTGAATTACTTTTAATGCATGTTTACGACTGTTGTTGCTCTCTCAGTTGGTCGCTTCCCAGTCTTTTGCTAGCCTTCACCTGTACTAAGCGGGAATACTGCTTGTGCATCTAAACTCCTTAAACCCCAAAGTTGTTCCATATGAGTCCACTATACCTTCCTATATGCGGTATCTACATGCCGTTCCAAGTAAATTTGTATGTGCCAAACTCTAAACCTTCAAATAAACATTCTATTTTGCATGCTCGAATAGCTCATATGTCAACTAGAGCTGCCCTTATCTTCTGTGTTAGGCGGGTTATTCTCAAGAGGAGTGGACTCCGCTCCTCATTCACGAGAAAATGGCTGGTCGCCGGGATGCCCAGTCCCATGCTTTATGCAAACTAAATCAAAATAATTGCAAACGAAACTCCCCCTGGGACCCGTTGAATGTTGGAGGCACTCGTTGTTTCGAGCAAGCCATGGATTGATGCTTGTGGAGGAGGGGGAGTATAAACTTTACCATTCTGTTTGGGAACCGCCTATAATTTGTTTAGCATGGAAGATATCGTCGTCTCTTAGTTGTCATGT
Source organism: Triticum timopheevii (assembly GCA_963921465.1). Classification (NCBI taxonomy): domain Eukaryota; kingdom Viridiplantae; phylum Streptophyta; class Magnoliopsida; order Poales; family Poaceae; genus Triticum; species Triticum timopheevii. Next base: position 544,489,655 of record OY997274.1, read on the forward strand.
TGACAATGAAAGTATGCCGCTCAAAATATAATTTATCTCTATTTCAAAACCGAGCTCTGGCACCTCTACAAATCCCTGCTTCCCTCTGCGAAGGGCCTATCTATTTACTTTTATGTTGAGTCATCATCCTTCTTATTAAAAGCACCTGTTGGAGAGCACACTATCGTTTGCATTCATTATTATTGGTTTATATTGGGTATGACTAGACTGGGTCTCTTTTACCATGAATTACAATGTTTAGTCAGTCCTTGATCTTTAAAGGTGCTCTGCATTTATGTTTTGCGGTCTCAGAAAGGGCTAGCGAGATACCATTTTGTTATATCCTATTATGATTATTTTTGAGAAAGTGTTGTCATCCGAGTTTTGTTATTATAGCTCGCTAGCTGATTATGCTATTATTATGAGTAATTGTGAGACCTATGTGTTATTGTTAGTACGGTTAGTTCATAATATTTGCTGAAACTTGAATGCTGGCTTTTCATGTTACAACAATAAGAGCAAACATAGTTTGTAAAAGTTTTCCTTTTTCTCTTTCAGTTTGTCAACTGAATTGCTTGAGTACAAGCAAGGGTTTAAGCTTGGGGGAGTTGATACGTCTCCGTCGTATCTACTTTTCCAAACACTTTTGCCCTTGTTTTGGACTCTAATTTGTATGATTTGAATGGGACTAACCCGGACTGACGTTGTTTTCAGCAGAATTGCCATGATGTTGTTTTATGTGCAGAAAATAAAAGTTCTCGGAATGACCTGAAACTCCACGGAATATCTTAGAATAAATAATAAAAAATCCTCGCCAAAGATGAAAACCAGGGGGCCCACACCCTGTCCACGAGGGTGGGCCCCCCCCCCTCCTGGGCGCGCCCCCCTACCTCGTGGGCCCCCTAGTGGCCCTCCGACACCAACTCCAACTCCATATATTGGCTTTCGGGGAGAGAAAAATCAGAGAGAAGAAATCATCGCGTTTTACGATACGGAGCCGCCGCCAAGCCCTAATCTCTCTCGGGAGGGCTGATCTAGAGTCCGTTCGGGGCTTCGGAGAGGGGGTTCGTCGCTGTCGTCATCATCGACCATCCTCCATCACCAATTTCATGATGCTCACCGCCGTGCGTGAGTAATTGTATCGTAGGCTTGCTGGACAGTGATGGGTTGGATGAGATTTATCATGTAATCGAGTTAGTTTTGATAGGGTTTGATCCCTAGTATCCACTATGTTCTGAGATTGATGTTGCTATGACTTTGCTATGCTTAATGCTTGTCACTAGGGCCCGAGTGCCATGATTTCAGATCTGAACCTATTATGTTTTCAGGAATATATGTGTGTTCTTGATCCTATCTTGCAAGTCTATAGTCATCTACTATGTGTTATGATTCGGCAACCCTGATGTGACAATAATCGGGACCACTCCCGGTGATGACCATAGTTTGAGGAGTTCATGTATTCATTATGTGCTAATGCTTTATTCCGGTTCTCTATTAAAAGGAGGCCTTAATATCCCTTAGTTTCAAATAGGACCCCGCTGCCACGGGAGGGTAGGACAAAAGATGTCATGCAAGTTCTTTTCCATAAGCACGTATGACTATATACGGAATACATGCCTACATTACATTGATGAATTGGAGCTAGTTCTGTGTCACCCTATGTTATGACTGTTACATGACGAACCGCATCCGGCATAATTATCCATCACTAATCCGGTGCCTACGAGTTTTCCATATACTGGTTCTCGCTTATTTACTTTTCTGTTGCTACTGTTACAATCACTACAAAATACCAAAAACATTACTTTTGCTATCTTTACTTTTGTTACCGTTACCACCACTATCATATTACTTTGCTACTAAACACTTTGCTGCAGATACTAAGTTTCCAGATGTGGTTGAATTGACAACTCGGCTGCTAATACTTGAGAATATTCTTTGGCTCCCCTTGTGTCGAATCAATAAATTTTGGTTGAATACTCTACCCTCGAAAACTGTTGCGATCCCCTATACTTGTGGGTTGGGCTTCCCTTTGAATTTCCTTGGTTCAAAACTGCTGCTTCGGCGGGGCCCGCCGCCTCAGCCTTTCGCTTCTGCTTCCGACTGGAGTTTCCTCCTCCGGTGTCCTGGGTGACTGGTCTATTCTTGCCACTCCGGAGTTGGTCCTCTTCTTCTCCGATGGCGTACTTGGTGGCAATCTCCATCATCCGAGTCAGAGTCATGTCTCCGGTCCGACCGAACTTCAGATTGAGCTCTCTGTAGCGAACGCCTTCTTTAAAGGCACAAACTGCTTGGTGATCCGATACATTCTCCACTGTGTGGTGAAGAGTGATCCATCTCTGGATATAATCTCTCAAGGTCTCATTCTGTTTCTGCATGCAATGCTGCAATTCCGACAAACCGACAGGTCTCTTGCAGGTGCCCACAAACGTTTTGGTAAACACTCGGGCCAACTCATCCTAACTGAAAATGCTTCCGGGGGCCAACTGATTCACCCAAGCCTTGGTAGAACCTTCAAGCATCAAAGGGAGGTGCTTCATGGCCACCTCATCGCTGCCACCACCAATATGCACATCCACTTGCTAGTCTTCCAACCAAGTGTCAGGCTTCGACTCCCCTGTGAACTTACTGACACCAGTCGCCAATCTGAAGTTGTGAGGGATCTCAGCGGCTCGGATGGCCCTTTTGAAACACTCAGGGCCGGAAACATGGACCCTGCTTCCTCCGGGCCTGTCTCTATCCAACCCTTCTCTGTATGCTCTGTTTCGGTCGACCAAACCTTGAACAAGGACTGACCTCACGTCGAACCCAGGCTCTCTTGGGTCGACTGGAACCCTGCGGTCATTACCATACGGGCGCCTGTCGTCATACCGCCGGGCCGTGTATGACCCGTCCCTCAGAAAGGGCAAAGGCACTCAACGGTGATTGTCACGGGAGTACTCACGATCAAACTCTCCATGAGCCCTTCCCAGGTGCCGATCTCGGTGGTGATCACGATCTTCATGCCGCAAAGGCGACCCAGGACTGTGTGCTGACTGAATTGTATCTGCCCTTACTGACCTACTGTGGATCCTGTTCCGCAACTGAGAAACGGCGGAGTTCAGCTCTCGTGCTGCTCGGAGTAACGCTCTGATCTGTTCCAAGCCCCTTCCAGCCTCTCAACAGGACGACTGAATAGACTCTGCTATACACGCAGCAGCTGCAAGATTCTAGATCGGAGTGCGGAATACCTGAGGTTCAGGCGGAAACAACTGTAGTTTACTGGATTCGGGGATCAGTCGACGGGCGCGTTCGTCGAGAGAATGTTGGAGATTCTCCAAACGAGTGCGCTCATCCAGCGTGGCCAGGCGCGTAGCCTCCAAGGCCCGAGCCTTGACGGTTTCCCTATGATGGGGGTCTAGAGGGCCTCCACATTGCGGCGGTGCAGCTCTTCCCTCTGCTGCGAATTGAGAAGTTGGGGCTCGTACTCCTCGTGGCCAAATGACGGGCTGTCACCGTCACCATTGCCGTTGTTCGGCAAAACCCGGGTGGGCTGCGACGGGAGTCGACCACGAGAACTTCTGCCGCGGGGTCACATCTCCCGCTCTTGAAAAATGTACCTGTAGAGCCAGTCGACAGGTCGACTGGACCGCGGCGAAATTGTCAGGCTCGATTGCTGCGACTTAGGGGGTGGCCGTCTGGCGAGCCACCGCATGCTGCCACTAGAGCCGCGACTGACCAAATCACTTGCGGCTGCGTCCATAGGAGTGAGAAGGCGATGTGAAGACCGACCGATATGGAGTCGACGGCTGTCGTAAGAGGACGCCGCAGGCACTCGCGCGGAAGTGCAACAATCCGCTGATCGGGAGATCCTCGACATCAAGGGAGGCTTCTTGGAGCCAGGCGGAGTCGTCGGCGACGAAAGTGAGCGCATCGAGTTGGAACTCATGGCCCATGATCATACCGCCGCCAGAAACCATGTTGATGAAGATCGGAGAAAATGCAACCTCGTCGGAAGTCGCTAAGACGCTTGGCCCCAAGGTGGGCGCCAACTGTCATGGTACTAAGTCTGACAGTAAGAGTAGGGGGTACATATGAGGAGGCGAGGCCCTAGATACAGCGAGGTTGTACACACGACTTTACGAGTTTTGGCCCCTTCGGAGGAGGTAAAAGCCCTATGTCTCGATGCCCTGAGGCGGTCGACTGGAATATGGATGTGTGTTACTGCTACCTCCTGAGCATGCGTTGGTTTTCCCTTGAAGAGGAAAGGGTGATGCAGCAAAGTAGCGTAAGTATTTCCCTCAGTTTTTGAGAACCAAGGTATCAATCCAGTAGGAGGTTACACGCAAGTCGCCTTGTACCTGCACAAACAAATAAGAACCTTGCAACCAACGCGATAAAGGGGTTGTAAATGCCTTCATGGCCACTTGCAAAAGTGATATCTGATAGAGATAATAAGATAAATATTTTTTGGCATTTTTGTTGAATAGATTGAAAAGTAAAGATTGCAAAATAGTAAACGAGATGCAATGTAAACAAAAGAGATATAATACGATGGAAAAGAGACACGGGGGCCATAGGTTTCACTAGTGGCTTCTCTCAAGATAGCATATCTTATGGTGGGTGAACAAATTACTGTCGAGCAATTGATAGAAAAGCGCATAGTTATGAGAATATCTAGGCACGATCATGTATATAGGCATCACATCCGTGAAAAGTAGATCGAAATGATTTTGCATCTACTACTATTACTGCACACATCGAACGCTATCCAGCATGCATCTAGAGTATTAAGTTCATAAAAACAGAGTAACGCATTAAGCAAGATGACATGATGTAGAGGGATAAACTCAAGAAATATGATATAAACCCCATCTTTTTATCCTCGATGGCAACAATACAGTACATGCCTTGCTGCCCCTGCTGTCATTGGGAAAGGACACCGCAAGACTGAGCCCAAAGCTAAGAACTTCTCCTATTGCAAGAAAGATCAATCTAGTAGGCCAAACTAAACTGATAATTCGAAGAGACTTGCAAAGATATCAAATCATACATATAACAATTCAGAGAAGAATCAAATATTGTTCATAGATAATCTTGATCGTAAACCCACAATTCATCGGATCTCGACAAACACACCGCAAAAAGTATTATATCGAATAGATCTCCAAGAAGATCGAGGATAACTTTGTATTGAGAATCAAAGAGAGAGAATAAGCCATCTAGCTAATAACTATGGACCCGAAGGTCTGTGGTAAACTACTCACACATCATCAGAGAGGCTATGGTGTTGATGTGGAAGCCCTCCGTGATCGATTCCCCCTCCGGCAGAGCGCCGGAAAAGGCCCCAAGATGGGATCTCACGGGGTACAGAAGGTTGCGGCAGTGGAAATAGGGTTTCGTGGTGCTCCTAGATGTTTTCGGGGTATATGAGTATATATAGGCGAAAGAAGTAGGTCGGTGGAGCCACGAGGGCCCCATGAGGGTGGGGGGCGCGCCTACCCCCCTGGGCGCACCCTCCTACCTCGTGTCCGCCTCGTTGCTTCCTTGACGTCCACTACAAGTCTCCTGGATTGTGTTTGTTCCAAAAACAATTCTCCCGAAGTTTTCATTCCATTTGGACTCCGTTCGATATTCCTTTTCTGCGAAACACTGAAATAGGCAAAAAACAGCAATTTGCACTGGGCCTCCGGTTAAGGTTAGTCCCAAAAATAATATAAAAGTGCATAGAAAAGCCCATTAAACTTCCAAAACAGATAATATAATAGCATGGAATAATCAAAAATTATAGATACGTTGGAGACATATCAACCATCCCCCAGCTTAATTCCTGCTCGTCCTCGAGTAGGTAAATGATAAAAACAAATTTTTTGATGTGGAATGCTACCTAACATAATTTTCAATGTAATTCTCTTTATTGTGGCATGAATGTTCAGATCCAAAAGATTGAAGATAAAAGTTTAATATTGACATAAAAATAGTAATACTTCAAGCATGCTAACCAAGCAGTTTATGTCTTATTAAAATAACATAGCCAAAGAAAGCTTATCTCTACAAAATCATATAGTTTGGCCATGCTTCATTTTCGTCACACAAAATGCTCCCATCATGCACAACCCCGGTTTCAGCCAAACAATTGGTTCATACTTTTTAACGCGCTTCAGCCTTTTCAACCCTCACGCAATACATGAGCGTAAGCCATGGACATAGCACTATGGGTGGAGTAGAGTATGATGATAGGGATTATGTGAGAAAACAAAAAAAAATATAAAGTCTCACATTGATGCGGCTAATCAACGGGCTATGGAGATGCCCATCAATTGATGTCAATACGAGGAGTAGGGATTGCCATGCAACGGATGCACTAGAGCTATAAATGTATGAAAGCTCATCAAAAAGAAACTAAGTGGGTGTGCATCCAACTTGCGTGCTCACGAAGACCTAAGGCATTTTGAGGAAACCCATCATTGGAATATACAAGCCAAGTTCTATAATGAAAAATTCCCATTAGTATATGAAAGTGACAAAATAAGAAACTCTCTATCATGAAGATCATGGTGCTATTTTGAAGCACAAGTGTGGAAAAAGGATAGTAACATTGTCCCTTCTCTCTTTTTCTCTCATTTTTTATTTGGGCCTCTTTGGCCTCTCTTTTTTCTCTTTTTTTTTATTTCGTCTGGAGTCTCATCCCAACTTGTGGGGGAATCATAGTCTCCATCATCCTTTCCTCACATGGGACAATGGTCTAATAATGGAAATCATCACACTTCTATTTATTTACAACTCAAGAATTAGAACTCAATACTTAGGACAAAATTATGTGAATGCCTCCGGCGGTGTACCGGGATATGCAATGAATCAAGAGCGACATGTATGAAAGAATTATAAAGGTGGCTTTGCCACAAATATGATGTCAACTACATGATCATGCAAAGCAATATGACAATGATGGAGCGTGTCATAATAAATGGAACGGTGGAAAGTTGCATGGCAATATATCTCGAAATGGCTATGGAAATGCCATAATAGGTAGGTATGGTGGCTGTTTTGAGGAAGATATAAGGAGGTTTATGTGTGATAGAGCGTATCGTATCACAGGGTTTGGATGCACCGGTGAAGTTTGCACCAACTCTCAAGGTGAGAAAGGGAAATGCACGGTACCGTAGAGGCTAGCAAATCACGGAAGCGTAAGAGTGCGTATAATCCATGGACTCACATTAGTCATAAAGAACTCATATACTTATTGCAAAAGTTTATTAGCCCTTGAAGCAAAGTACTACTACGCATGCTCCTAGGGGAAGGGTTGGTAGGAGTTAACCATCGCGCGATCCCGACCTCCACTCATAAGGAAGGCAATCAAAGAACACCCCATGCTTCAAATTTGTCACACAACTTTCACCATACGTGCATGCTACGGGACCTACCAACTTTAACACAAGTATTTCTTAATTTCATAATTACCCAACTAGCATGACTCTAATATTACCACCTTTATATCTCAAAACAATTATCAAGTATCAAATTTATCATAGTGTTTAATGCACTCCATATGAAAGTTTTTATTTTACCCATGGATGCCCATCATATTAGGACTAATTTCATAACCAAAGCAAATTACCATGCTGTTCTAAAAGACTCTTAAAATAATATAAGTGAAGCATGAGAGATCAATAATTTCTACAAAATAAAACCACCACCGTGCTCTAAAGAGGTATAAGTGAAGCACTAGAGCAAAATTGTCTAGCTCTAAAGATATAACTGAAGCACATAGAGTATTCTAATAAATTCCGATTCATGTGTGTCTCTCCAAAAGGTGTGTACAGAAAGGATGATTGTGATAAACTAAAAATCAAAGACTCAAATCATACAAGACGCTCCAAGCAAAACACATATCATGTGGTGAATAAAAATATAGCCTCAAGTAATGTTACCGATAGACGAATATGAAAGAGGGGATGCCTTCCGGGGCATCCCCAAGCTTAGGCTTTTGGTTGTCCTTGAATTTTACCTTGGGGTGCCTTGGGAATCCCCAAGCTTAGGCTCTTGCCACTCCTTATTCCAAAATCCATCAAATCTTTACCCAAAACTTGAAAACTTCACAACACAAAACTCAACAGAAAAGCTCATGAGCTCCGTTAGTGCAAGAAAACAAACCACCACTTTAAGTTACTGTAATGAACTCATTCTTTATTTATATTGGTGTTAAACCTACTGTATTCCAACTTCTCTATGGTTCATACCCCCTGATACTAGCCATAGATTCATCAAAATAAGCAAACAACACACGAAAAACAGAATCTGTCAAAAACAGAACAGTCTGTAGCAATCTGTAACTCTCGAATATTTCTGGAACCCCAAACATTCTACCAAATTTGGAAGTCCTAGGTAATTTGTTTATTAATCTTCTGCAAAAATAATCAACTGAAAACCACGTTTCTGTGATTTATGAAAACTAATCTCGTGCACGCAAAAGTTTCTGTTTTTCAGCAAGATCGAATTAACTGTCACTGTAGGTTATCCTAAAGGTTTTACTTGGCACAAACACTAATTAAAACACAAAACCACATATAACTAGAGGCTAGATGAATTATTTATTACTAAACAGGAACAAAAAGTAAAGAACAAAAATAAAATTGGGTTGCCTCCCAACAAGCGCTATCGTTTAACGCTCTTAGCTAGGCATAAAAACAAGAATAGATCTAGGTATTACCATCTTTGGTTGACAATTCTTCAATTGAACACTTATAACCCTTAGGAGTTTCCTTCTTTTTATTAATTATCAAACTCCTAGGTAAGAAATCAAGAAATTCATTTGTAGCAAAAGGTTCCTTAATGATAGCGAAAAAGTTGGGGTGAACACTTATTGATTTGAGATCTGCAGTTTCTTTACTAGAAGATCCACCCTTATGTTTAGGAACATACATAAATTTAGCAACTTTGGTAGTAGGAGGGTTTGAAGTATTTCTCATGGCAGAAAAAGCAGAACCTAAGTTGGTAATAATATCCTCAAGTTTATCAATTCTAGTGGAATCTTGATTTAATTTTCCGTCAACTATGGGTTCTTTTTCTTTAAAACTTTTCAGAGTAACTCCTACCTTAGATCCATATAGGGTAATTTGGTTGTGGGTCTTTTTTTTCCAAATTCTCAATCGACTCCACAGTGGCAACTTTATTTTCAATAATTTCAAGCCTTTGCATCACGTGTTCCAAAGTTAAAATAGTTCGATTAACCAGAAGAGGTGGTGAGCCAAACAAATCTATCATAGCATTATAAGAATCAAAAGTATGGCTACCCAAGAAATTCCCTCCGGTAATGGTTTCAAGAATATATCTGTTCCAGCGAGTGATGCCTACATAAAAATTGTGAAGAAGAACGGAAGTAGAGATCTTCCTAGTGGATCTATTCCGAGCATTGCAAATTTTGTACCAAGCATCTTTTAAATTTTCTCCCTCCCTTTGTTTAAAATTAAAGAACTTCATTCTCAGGAGTACTAACAATGATAGAAGGACTGGCCATGATGGCGAAACAAACGATCTAACACACGGACACACAAGAAGCAAGCAAAAAGAGACGAATGGAAAAAGGGCGAATAAAACGAAAAGGGTGAAGTGGGGGAGAGGAAAACGAGAGGCAAATGGCAAATAATGTAATGTGAGGGATAAGAGTTTGTGATGGGTACTTGGTATGTCCTGACTTGTGCGTAGATCTTTCCGACAACGATGCTAGAAATCGGCGATTTGTCGAGAGATCAAATCTTGACTTGACTTGGCGTAAGCCTCCCCGGAAACGGTGATAGAAATCCTTCTTGCTACCTCTTGAGCATGCGTTGGTTTTCCCTTGAAGAGGAACGGGTGATGCAGCTGAAAGCACAAGTGCTCCCTAGGTGGTTTTGGTAATTAATGTCAACATATCTCTTGTTGGACTAACACTTTTATCTAGTATGTTTCAGATAAGTTCAACATTGGAGTGGCGTGGACTAAAGGATGTGGGAACTCCTTCAAGTTGCTAAGGACAAAGGATTGGCTCAAGCTTCAAGCTCAAGACTCTTCATTTTACATTTTAGTGATCCAAGATCACATTGAGTCTATAGGAAAAGCCAATACTATCAAGGAGGGATGAGGTGTTGCTTAATGAGTTTCTTGCTCCACAGTGCTTAGTGATATGCTCCAAGACCCTCAACTACTTTCCCACTTCCACACATATGACCTAAACCTAAAGCCAAAATCGGTCACACCGATTCTTTCTATCCGGCGCCACCGAGTTCTAATGTCATAGCCACTGCCACAAACCCTAGACAAATCGGTCTCACCGAGATGGGATTGTAATCTCTCTGTGTATGTCCATTATCAAAATCGGTCTCACCGAGTTCGAGCAATCGGTACTACCGAGATTACAATGCAAACTCTCTGGTTAACTTATTACCAAAATCGGTCCTACCGAGTTTGAGTAATCGGTACCACCAAGTTTGCGTGACCAACTCTCTGGTTAGCTAATTACCAAAATCGGTCTCACCGAGTTTGTGTAATCGGTCTTACCGAGATTACGTTATGCCCTAACCCTAATCAAATCGGTCTTACCGAGTTGCATGTCGGTCCCACCGAAAATCCTAACGGTCACTAAGTTTACTAAATCGGTCCGACCGAGTTTGTGATTCGGTCCCACCGAGTTTCGTAGATTGTGTGTAACGGTTAGATTTTGTGTGGAGGCTATATATACCCCTCCACCTCCTCTTCATTCGTGGAGAGAGCCATCAGAACGAACCTACACTTCCAGCATACCTTTTCTGAGAGAGAACTACCTACTCATGTGTTGAGGCCAAGATATTCCATTCCTATCATATGAATCTTGATCTCTAGCCTTCCCCAAGTTGCTTTCCACTCAAATCTTCTTTCCACCAGATCCAAATCCCATGAGAGAGAGTTGAGTGTTGGGGAGACTATCATTTGAAGCACAAGAGCAAGGAGTTCATCATCAACACACCATTTGTTACTTCTTGGAGAGTGGTGTCTCCTAGATTGGCTAGGTGTCACTTGGGAGCCTCCGACAATTTTGAGTTGAACCAAGGAGTTTGTAAGGGCAAGGAGATCGCCTACTTCGTGAAGATCTACCTCTAGTGAGGCAAGTCCTTCGTGGGCGATGGCCATGGTGGGATAGACAAGGTTGCTTCTTCGTGGACCCTTCGTGGGTAGAGCCCTCCGTGGACTCGCGCAACCGTTACCCTTCGTGGGTTGAAGTCTCCATCAACGTGGATGTACGATAGCACCACCTATCGGAACCACAACAAAAACATTCGTGTCTCCAATTGCGTTTGAATCCTCCAAAACCCTTCCCTTTACATTCTTGCAAGTTGCATGCTTTACTTTCCGCTGCTCATATACTCTTTGCATGCTTGCTTGCTATGTGTTGTGAATGTTAAACTTGTGCCTAAACTCCACTTAAACTTAAAGATCTTAAAAATTGCAACTTTGGTACGAAGTGTCTAATCACCCCCCCCCTCTAGACACCTCTTCTCAAGGTCCTACAAGTGGTATCAGAGCATTGGTCTCCATTGCCTTGGTTTAATCACCATTGGAGGAAGATGGATGAGTCTATTTTGGGGAGTCTTAGACATAGAGTGCCTATTCTTGATGGAGAGTATTTTCATGAGTGGAAAAATGAGATGCTTGTAATTTTCAATCAATATCATTTGAACAAGTACATTGCTAGCCCTTGTGCACCTCATGTTGACCCTATGCATCCTACTCTTGATGAGTTAATTGACATGATTAGGAATCTTAGAACTGCCGAACTTATCATTACAGGCTTACCTAGAAACTTGATTGGATGTTTGCCTACTATTAAGTGTGCCTACACTATATGGAAATTTCTTGAGGAACGCTTTCCAAATTATTCCTTGAAAAATCTTGATGAAATTCTCCATAAGTCTATTGCTTTGAGTAAGATGAATACTAGTGATCCTATGTTTGGTGATCATCTATTTGAGCTTACAAACCTTATGCGTGCCAAAGGAGATGTTGGGATTATTAGTGATATTATTTCCGAAGCTATAAAAATACATATGCAAGATCATTGTCAAACTCACTCTAACGAATTACCCTCCCTAGGATTTGATCCACCACATGACGATGTTGAACATGGATACTATGATGAGGATGATGATAGTGACTTCGATCTTGATGATGCAATGAGACATTTCGGTCTTATGGCAAATCTTCGGGGATATATGTCAGGAGGAAAGGAATGGGTTCTTGATAGTGGATGTACCGATCACATGACCGGAGATAAAGACATGTTTCGTGAGCTTGCTGAAAATGATAGTCCTCGAAAGTATGTCACTTTCGGTGACAACTCAAAGGGTAAGGTGGTTGGCCTCGGTAAGGTAGCCATATCACATGATAGCTCCATACAAAATGTCATGCTCGTTGAATCTCTTGGATACAACTTACTTTCAGTATCTAGACTTGTTGATTTCGGTTTCAATGTCCTATTTACTGAAGTAGATTGCCAAGTGTTTCATCAAGACAATCTTAAAATGGTCTTTACCAGTGTGCGTAGAGGTGATCTATACATTGTTGATTTCACTAAAAAGGCTCAACCTAAAACTTGCTTCATTGCTAAATCCTCAAAAGGTTGGTTATGGCATAGACGATTAGGTCATGTTGGTATGAGAAACCTTGACAAGCTTATTAAAGGGAATCATATCCTTGGTGTTAACGATGTCATATTTGATAAGGATAGACTTTGCAGTGCTTGTCAAGCAGGTAAACAGGTTGGAGGAAGGCATCCCGTGAAGAACATCATGACCACAAGGAGGCCACTCGAGCTACTTCACATGGATCTTTTTGGTCCCAACTCTTACAAGAGTCTCGGTGGAAATTCTTTTGGTCTAGTTATAGTTGATGATTTTTCAAGATTTACGTGGGTGTTCTTTCTCGATGATAAATCACAGGATCAAAAGATCTTCAAAAACTTCGCTAGGAAGGCCCAAAATCAATTTGAAGTGAAGATCAAGAAGGTTCGCAGTGACAACGGAACGGAGTTCAAGAATGCAAATGTGGACACCTTTCTTGACGAAGAAGGGATTTCACACGAGTTCTCGGCTACATACACACCTCAACAAAACGGAGTTGTTGAGAGGAAGAACCGTATGCTCATCGAAATGGAAAGAACGATGCTTGATGAGTACAAGACACCAAAGCACTTTTGGGCAGAAGCGGTTGAGACAGCTTGTCATGCAACAAATCGCTTGTATCTTCACAAGCTACTCGGCAAGACGGCATACGAGATCCTCACCGGTAACAAACCCCAAGTTGGATACTTTCGAGTATTCGGCTCAAAGTGCTACATTCTTGATAAGCATCGTCGTTCAAAATTTGCTCCTAAGTCTCATGAAGGTTTCCTACTAGGTTATGGTTCAAACTCTCACACTTACCGTGTCTACAACAATTTCACCTGAAAGGTTGAAGAGACGGTAGATGTGAAGTTTGATGAATCTAACGGCTTGCAAGTAGAGCAATTACCAATTGATGTAGGAGACAAAGAGCCTTCGGAAGCAATCCAAGACTTGTCTATTGGCAAGGTCCGTCCAACGGAGGTGAAGGAAAGTACCTCGTCCGTCCAAGTGGAAGCTTCTACTTCATGACAAGGTGAACCAAGAATTGATACGGAAGCATCCACAAGTGGGACACACCAAGATGAAGAAAATGAGGAAGTGCATCAAGATGAACGTCAACAACCTCCTTCTCCACCATGATGAGAGAACGACAACGCCAACAATGAAGAAGGCCAAGAAGAAGAACAAGATGAAGAAGAAGTTCAACCAAGAAACAAGCAAAAGCTTTCACGAGTTCGAGCAAGAATTGCTAAAGATCATCCCGTCGAGCAAATCTACAATGATATTCAAACCGGGAGAATCACTCGCTCTAAAACTCGTTTAGCTAACTTTTGTGAAAACTATTCTTTCATCTCTAGCATTGAACCTATGAAGGTCGAAGAAGCATTGGAAGATCCGGATTGGATAAATGCAATGCACGAAGAGCTACACAACTTTGAGAGGAACCAAGTTTGGACATTGGTTGAGAAGCCCGACAACAACCACAACATCATCGATACCAAATGGGTGTTTCGCAACAAGCAAGATGAAGATGGACAAGTAGTTCGCAACAAAGCACATCTCGTCGCCCAAGGCTATGCACAAGTCGAAGGTATGGACTATGGTGAGACTTACGCTCCCGTTGCTAGACTTGAGTCCATTAGCATCTTACTTGCCTATGCTAATCATCATGATATCACCTTGTACCAAATGGACATTAAAAGTGCTTTTCTAAATGGTGAAATAGAGGAGGAAGTTTATGTTAAGCAACCTCCCGGCTTTGTCAATCCTAAGAAACCCAATCATGTTTACAAACTTCACAAAGCCCTTTATGGTCTTAAACAAGCTCCTAGAGCGTGGTATAAATGCTTGACCAAGTTCCTTATTGAAAAAGACTTTGAAATTGGGAAAATTGATTCTACTCTTTTTACTAAAAGGGCTAATGGAGAACTATTTGTGTGCCAAATCTATGTTGATGATATTATATTTGGTTCAACTAACCCTCATTTTAGTGAAAAGTTTGGGAAGCTAATGTCGGAGAAGTTTGAGATGTCTATGATGAGTGAACTCAAATTCTTTCTTGGGTTGCAAATCAAGCAAACTAGGGAAGGTACCTTTGTTTCTCAAACGAAGTACACCAAGGACTTATTCAAGAAGTTCAATATGCAAGAGTGCAAAGGTATGTCTACACCCATGCCTACTAGTGGACATCTTGATCTGACCAAAGATGGTGAACCGGTTGATCAAAAGGTTTATCGCTCTATGATTGGTTCATTGTTATATCTATGTGCTTCACGTCCTGATATCATGCTAAGTGTGTGCATGTGTGCACGATATCAAGCTGCTCCTAAAGAATGTCATCTTAAGGCCGTGAAAAGGATAGTGAGATACTTAATCCATACACCAAATTTTGGCATTTGGTATCCTAAGAGGGCCTCTTTCGATCTTGTTGGCTACTCCGACTCGGACTATGCCGGAGACAAGGTTGATAGAAAGTCCACTTCGGGTACTTGTCAATTTATTGGTAGATCTCTTGTGTCTTGGTCTTCCAAGAAACAAAACTCGGTATCCCTATCCACCGCCGAAGCGGAATACATTGTCCCTGGTTCATGTTGTGCTCAATTACTTTGGATCCCAAACTCTTAAAGATTATGGGATATATGTGAAACGTGTTCCATTGCGTTGTGACAATGAAAGTGCTATCAAAATTGGTCATAATCCCGTACAACATTCTCGAACTAAGCATATTGAAGTTCGTCATCATTTCATTCGAGATCATGTTGCTAAGGGTGACATTAATCTTAAGCATGTTCGCACCGAAACGCAATTAGCGGATATATTCACTAAACCTCTTGATGAGAAAGTGTTTTGCATGTTGAGAGGATAATTGAACATCATAGATGCTTCAAACTTGGAGTAGAAACTCCATTGGATACATGCAAGACATGAGCTTATGACTAATCCTTGATATTTCTCTTATGATGAAAATCTTATGTCTTGGATATATTTGCATCTTGCATGTAATCTAACCCATGTAGGTACTTGGTTGGATCAAATTCCATGAGATTGTAATCTACTCACATCTTGAGCAATCTCTACATTACCAAGTCTCTACACTATGGTGGTTGAAGAAAAGGAAGCACGGAACCATTCAAACATATCCTTTGACAAATTCTATGATGAGCTTCATGATTGTCATTTTTGGATACACAAGTGCTCTTCCTTGCAAGAACTAACCCATGTAGGTAGATGGACTCAAATTCCAAGTGGTGCTCCCAATTCTTGATGAGCTACATCAACCTTGAGCAACCCACACAAGTTCAACTACATGTTCAACACCACCAACCAAGGTATGTTATTCCATCTTAGAGAATCTTTACTCCAAGTCATGAGCTAAAGCAACTCGACAAGATGTGAATACATCAAGATGCTTAAACAAAAAATGGCAACCCCATTTTGAGCTTAAACGATGAATATGACATATGATCAAGTGATCTCACTTGACTCCTAAGTCAATATACTCTAACATAGGTGACTTTGTCGCTGACCATCTCAAGATGAAGTTCTCTTGTGTTGTTTTCTGTGTTTTTTCATTTGTATCATGCATATTTGTTTCCCCTTTCAAAAAAACTTCATCTATATTTCTTTCTGTTTGCTCTGCATTTTCTGCATCCAATTCATTGCACATCTTTCAGTAAATTCCTTGCAAATCTTTGTGAGATCTTACTAGTCTAGTGAGCTGAGGTGACAAGTGTTTTCTCTGCGATGAACTCGGTTTCACCGATTTGTTGTTTTCAGTCCAACCGAATCCTTTTGGTACAACCGAAGCATACCACTTGGTGCCACCGATTTCACAACAGGAAAAACAGTTTGCCACATATTCTGTGTTTCTTCTGATCCAGCTCCACTCAATGAATCTTGTCCTCTACAAGCATCACATTTTTATCATTGCTTTGTGCTGTGACTCAAGGACCAAACCCATTCGATAGATTCCAGAAAAACCCTTCTTGGAAATTGATGTCAAAGGGGGAGAGAGATATCACATCAAAGCTTATCATTTAGAGAAAGATCACATCAGAGAAAGAGTATATCACCTCCTCAGGGGGAGAGAGATCCTCAGGGGGAGAGAGAGATCTCCAGGGGGAGAGAATACTTAAGTAGAAAGTATTTCTCAAGGATCCCAGATGCTTGGTGTTCAAGAGGAGAGATGCCACATGTCTTCCTGAGGGGAGAGACATGTTCATATGATCTTTTCTGCTTATTTGCATTAGCTTGTATTAGCTCTGTTCATTTATATCTTTCAGCTCTGATTTTCTGTTCTCTATCTTCTCCCAGTATCCCATGCTAGATACAGGGGGAGCAAGACATCTAAGGGAAATAAATCATTTAAATTCATTGCATATCTTTACTCTTGGGGACATGTCTAATCCAATGTGGTACTTAGTACTCACTCTCTACATGTCATCCCAGTCTTGGTATTCTTGTAGTTTCTTTTGTTTGCTCTGGCTAGTAGGTGCATCTGTGTTATCTAACCCTGTTTACGCAGGTTCATTCTATCCTAAGCCAACTCAAGACTACAAGGTAAGTATATGCATCACAATCATGTGTATGAGGAATTCTTGCTGATGTACATACTGTTTGCAAGAAGGACTCATGAGCATGAAGGTATTTTCTTTAATATTCTTTGCTCTGATGCATATGGCCAAGATACATGTAACACATGCCTACTCTATCATGGTTATGCTCTCACATGACACTATATTCCATATTCACATGATTGCATACATGTAGGGGGAGCCTATGCTTGTTACATGTCTTTCCAAAGCTTTACTTGCTATTCTTTATATCTTTATCTAAAGCTTTGATGTATGTTGTCATCAATTACCAAAAAGGGGGAGATTGAAAGCACAAGTGCTCCCTAGGTGGTTTTGGTAATTAATGTCAACATATCTCTTGGTGGACGAACACTTTTATCTAGTATGTTTCAGATAAGTTCAACATTGGAGTGGCATGGACTAAAGGATGTGGGAACTCCTTCAAGATGCTAAGGACAAAGGATTGGCTCAAGATTCAAGCTCAAGACTCTTCATTTTACATTTTAGTGATCCAAGATCACATTGAGTCTATAGGAAAAGCCAATACTATCAAGGAGGGATGAGGTGTTGCTTAATGAGTTTCTTGCTCCACAGTGCTTAGTGATATGCTCCAAGACCCTCAACTACTTTCCCACTTCCACACATATGACCTAAACCTAAAGCCAAAATCGGTCACACCGACTCTTTCTATCCGGCGCCACCGAGTTCTAATGTCATAGCCACTGCCACAAACCCTAGACAAATCGGTCTCACCGATAGGGATCTCGGTCTCACCGAGATGGGATTGTAATCTCTCTGTGTATGTCCATTATCAAAATCGGTCTCACCGAGTTCGAGCAATCGGTACTACCGAGATTACAATGCAAACTCTCTGGTTAACTTATTACCAAAATCGGTCCTACCGAGTTTGAGTAATCGGTACCACCAAGTTTGCGTGACCAACTCTCTGGTTAGCTAATTACCAAAATCGGTCTCACCGAGTTTGTGTAATCGGTCTTACCGAGATTACGTTATGCCCTAACCCTAATCAAATCGGTCTTACCGAGTTGCATGTCGGTCCCACCGAAAATCCTAACGGTCACTAAGTTTACTAAATCGGTCCGACCGAGTTTGTGATTCGGTCCCACCGAGTTTCGTAGATTGTGTGTAACGGTTAGATTTTGTGTGGAGGCTATATATACCCCTCCACCTCCTCTTCATTCGTGGAGAGAGCCATCAGAACGAACCTACACTTCCAGCATACCTTTTCTGAGAGAGAACTACCTACTCATGTGTTGAGGCCAAGATATTCCATTCCTATCATATGAATCTTGATCTCTAGCCTTCCCCAAGTTGCTTTCCACTCAAATCTTCTTTCCACCAGATCCAAATCCCATGAGAGAGAGTTGAGTGTTGGGGAGACTATCATTTGAAGCACAAGAGCAAGGAGTTCATCATCAACACACCATTTGTTACTTCTTGGAGAGTGGTGTCTCCTAGATTGGCTAGGTGTCACTTGGGAGCCTCCGACAATTTTGAGTTGAACCAAGGAGTTTGTAAGGGCAAGGAGATCGCCTACTTCGTGAAGATCTACCGCTAGTGAGGCAAGTCCTTCGTGGGCGACGGCCATGGTGGGATAGACAAGGTTGCTTCTTCGTGGACCCTTCGTGGGTAGAGCCCTCCGTGGACTCGCGCAACCGTTACCCTTCGTGGGTTGAAGTCTCCATCAACGTGGATGTACGATAGCACCACCTATCGGAACCACAACAAAAACATTCGTGTCTCCAATTGCGTTTGAATCCTCCAAAACCCTTCCCTTTACATTCTTGCAAGTTGCATGCTTTACTTTCCGCTGCTCATATACTCTTTGCATGCTTGCTTGCTATGTGTTGTGAATGTTAAACTTGTGCCTAAACTCCACTTAAACTTAAAGATCTTAAAAATTGCAACTTTGGTACGAAGTGTCTAATCACCCCCCCCCCCCTCTAGACACCTCTTTCAAGGTCCTACAGCAGCAAAGTAGCATAAGTATTTCCCTCAGTTTTTGAGAACCAAGGTATCAATCTAGTAGGAGGTTACACGGAAGTCGCCTTGTACCTGCACAAACAAATAAGAACCTTGCAACCAACGCGATAAAGGGGTTGTAATTCCCTTCACGGCCACTTGCAAAAGTGAGATCTAAATATTTTTGGTATTTTTGTTGTATAGATTGAAAAGTAAAGATTGCAAAATAGTAAACGAGATGCAATGTAAATAAAAGAGATATAATACGATGGAAAAGAGACCCGGGGGCCATAGGTTTCACTAGTGGCTTCTCTCAAGATAGCATATCTTACAGTGGGTGAACAAATTACTGTCGAGCAATTGATAGAAAAGCGCATAGTTATGAGAATATCTAGGCACGATCATGCATATAGGCATCACGTCCGTGACAAGTAGATCGAAACGATTTTGCATCTACTATTATTACTCCACACATCGACCGCTATCCAGCATGCATCTAGAGTATTAAGTTCATAAGAACAGAGTAACGCATTAAGCAAGATGACATGATGTAGAGGGATAAACTCAAGCAATATGATATAAACCCCGTCTTTTTATCCTCAATGGCAACAATTCAGTATGTGCCTTGCTGCCCCTGCTGTCACTGGGAAAGGACATCGCAAGATTGAAACCAAAGCTAAGCACTTCTCCTATTGCAAGAAAGATCAATCTAGTAGGCCAAACCAAACTGATAATTCGAAGAGACTTGCAAAGATATCAAACCATACATGTAAGAATTCAGAGAAGAATCAAATATTGTTCATAGATAATCTTGATCATAAACCCACAATTAATCGGATCTTGACAAACACACCGCAAAAAGTATTACATCGAATAGATATCCAAGAAGACCGAGGAGAACTTTGTATTGAGAATCAAAGAGAGAGAAGAAGCCATCTAGCTAATAACTATGGACCCGAAGGTCTGTGGTAAACTACTCACACATCATCGGAGAGGCTATGGTGTTGATGTAGAAGCCCTCCGTGATCGATTCCCCCTCCAGCGGAGCGCCAGAAAAGGCCCCAAGATGGGATCTCACGGGTACAGAAGGTTGCGACGGTGGAAATAGGGTTTCGTGGTGCTCCTGGATGTTTTCGGGGTATATGAGTATATATAGGCGAAAGAAGTAGGTCGGTGGAGCCACGAGGGGCCCACGAGGGTGGGGACGCGCCCTCCTACCTCGTGGCCTCCTCGTTGCTTCCTTGACGTCCACTTCAAGTCTCCTGGATTGCGTTTGTTCCAAAAACGGTTCTCTCGAAGGTTACATTCCATTTGGACTCTGTTTGATATTCCTTTTCTGCGAAACACTGAAATAGGCAAAAAACATCAATTTGCACTGGGCCTTCGGTTAATAGGTTAGTCCCAAAAATAATATAAAAGTGCATAGTAAAGCCCATTAAACTTCCAAAATAAATAATATAATAGCATGGAACAATAAAAAATTATAGATACGTTGGAGACATATCAATTACAAGGGGTGTGAACCCTTGTCCCAGAGGAGGGGGGTGGCTTATATAGAGTGCGCCAGGACCCCAGTTGTCCTCTGTTACAGGGGTTCAATGTACATTAAGATAGCGCGTTACTGGTAACGCCAGCTATAAAGTGTTATCAATGATCTTTAAGATTACGGAGTGAACGCCTGACCGTTGCCATACTGAGTGACTCTAGGTCTTCTGTACTCCAAGTGGTTTCCTATATGGTCGAATGACTTTATCCAGGTCGAGTGATTGTGGGTATCCGAGAATTGATGTCACGGAGCCTCGACGGCTTCAACGGATCTCCGCCATACTTGCCTCCCACTCCGCCATAGCTCTCCGGATGGATCAAATATCTACAATTGATTGCCGAGATCGTTGTTACGGTCGTTGCGAGAACCAAAGAGAGAGCAAGGGATGGATGAAAGTGCAACTAATCTCCAGGTGGTTTTTGGTAATTCATGACAACATATATGTCATTGAACTAATGCCTATTCAAGATAGATTTCAGAAAAGTTCAATGATTGGCATGCCAAGCACATGAGAATGTGGACCCCTCAAAATGCTAAGGGCATGGATTGTAAAAGCTGCAAGACTCTACATTTTTGGTTGAGTGATCCAAGATCACATCGAGTCCATCGAAAAGCCAATACTATTAAAAGGGAATGAGATTTTGATCTTGACACGATTGCTCAGGTGCTTGAAGACATTGCTGATATGTCTCCAACGTATCTATATATTTTATTGTTCCATGCTATTATAGTATCAATGTTGGATGTTTATTATGCAATTATATATCATTTTTTGGGACTAACCTATTAACCTAGTGCTCATTACCCTCCCCGATGAAGAACAAGAGGTGGCGGCAACTCCGTATTGTAAAATGCAATGAAACTTTCTCTCCTATTTTCTTTGGCGAAATAGGAATTTATAGTATCCAGATTAGGGTCAGCGGAGCCCCGTGGGCCCCACGAGCCACCAGGGCACGTCATGGGGGGTGGGTGTGCCCTGGTGCCTCGTGGGCAGCAGGTGGCCCCCCTCCAGTGGGTCTTTGCTCCAGTATTTTTCTTTCATTCCATAAAAAATCTCCAAAAGGTTTCGTCCAATTCCGAGAACTTTTATTTCTGCACAAAAACATCACCATTGTAGTTCTGCTGAAAACAGTGCCAGTCCGGGTTAGTTTCATTCAAATCATGCAAATTATAGTCCAAAACGAGAGTAAACATGTTTGGAAAAGTAGATACAACGAAGACGTATCAATCATTAATGACGAACTTGTTCCATGTTCTTCCTTTACAATTATGCATTACATTTTTAAATTCAGCATCATGCACATATTGGTCTTTGATGGTCTCCAAACCAAATATTTTAAAGTCAAATTATGAAAGTATAGTATAACAACGATACAATGCATCAGCAATAACATTTTCTCGAGCTTTCTTGTGTTTAATGACATAAGGGAGAGTCTCAGTGAATTCAACCCATTTAGCATGTCTATGGTTCAGTTTGCCTTGACTTATAATATGTTGCAAAGATTCATGATCATAATGTATAACAAATTCTTTGGGCCATAAATAATGTTGGCATGTTTCTATAGTCCAAAGTAGAGCATATAATTCTTTATCATGATAGAATAGTTCAGATGAGGACCACCCAATTTTTCAGAAAAGTATGCAACAACTTTACCATATTTAATAACACACCTCCTAATCCAATACCACTAGCATCACATTCATGCTCAAAAGTCTTATTAAAACCAGGAAGTTGGAGTAAAGGAGCATGTGTTAACTTATCTTTTAATACCGTGAAGGCTTCTTCCCGTGCGGTACCCCAACCAAAAGGCACATCCTTCTTTGTAATCTACCTTTTGGCCTCGTGTTCATTCTGAGTATCATGAACGCAAGAAGTTCACGCCGTACCAAATGGAGAGCAAGCACGGGTGGGTGTCTCTTTCAAAGCGATGGATGGTGATACAACAAGAGTGCAAGAAGTTTTGTGCAACCCTTGAGACCATCCAAGCACGTCCCATGAGTGGCCTTGGCCTCAAAGATATGGTATACATGCACCCTCTTCGTATTCGTTTCCGGTGTGCTTGCATGTCCATTTTCCCATATGCTTGCATGTTATTCATTTGTAGGCATTCCAATCTTTGGAGGCATTCAAGGCCCAACATGACGGCAAGTCCTTCAACCTCACCCATTGTTGGATGATCATCAACGAGGAGAAGTTTAAGGCGCAATATGCCGCCGCCAAGGCACGCATGTGTGTGTGTGGATGGGGCATCGAGGAGCATGGAGAGGGCGAGATGCCGCAGTCGCGAGGGAAGACCAACTCCAAGAAGGAGGTCAAGTGCGAGGCGGCGTCCATTGTCGTGCATGCCACTTTGGAGGAGATGATGACCAAGAAGGACACAAGGGAGGGGAAGCACCGACAAGACAAGGAAGAGAAAATGAACGCCTTCATGGAGATCCAAAGGAGGAAGCTTGAGCTCGATGCGGAGAAGCAAGCCAAGATGCTCTAGTTGGAGGCGGAGAAGCAAGCGAAGATACTCGAGATCGAGGCCACCAATGCCAAGACCAAGGCAAAATAAGTGGTGCTCGCTAGCATGATGACGGGGATGGAGATCATGAAGGTGGACTTGAGCACGGTGTCGCTGAGGAAGAGGCCATGGTTCGAGAAGATGCAGGCCGACATGCTCAAGTTCGATGATGAGTGATCTATGGCCAAGAGCGCCATCCTTTTTTTGTATGCCGGCAAGTGTGCTGGCATGACCATGGCCGAGATGACGTGGTTGAACTCCCACCCCTTTTTTGTGTGCCGTCATGTGTGATGGCCGCTGGCAAGTGCGCCAGCATGAATTGTGCGGTGATTTTTTTGGAGGCTGACATGACTCGACATGAACTCTGGGCGATGGCATGGCTGCTGGCCTTTTAAAAATTGTGTGCGGACATGAAATGGATAGGACACATTGGGCACATGGCCGATCCAAACACAAAACGAGGCGGACGACGAGCGGACGGCCGACCCAAACGAATGAAAGACGGACAAAACACGCGTCCATTGAGGTCGGCACGTTGGAATTGCTCTTACTGATTACTAGCAGTGGATTCATCACTAGCAGCAGAATAGGCAATTCATCCTAACAGTCAGTTGTCGGCACTCATCATATGCTCCACATTCTGCACCAGTCACCAGGGCGTAGAGCATCTCTAGCTACGCCCCCAACAGG
Source organism: Triticum timopheevii (assembly GCA_963921465.1). NCBI lineage: Eukaryota > Viridiplantae > Streptophyta > Magnoliopsida > Poales > Poaceae > Triticum > Triticum timopheevii. The sequence goes on from OY997274.1 coordinate 544,513,527, forward strand.
TCCTTCCTAGACAATTTTTCCTTGCCGGCGCCCAAAAATCGGCCCAGTCGCGCCCCCAAGAGCCTGTTTTTCGCCGGCTTGGGCCGAAATTGGTGCTAGCGTATCCAGGCCAAACCCGGCACGCTGAGGGGCGCCCGGGGGCGCCGGGGCGAGCGGTTTTGGCGCGAACGCGCTGTGGGCCCACGGGTTCCTCGCGGGCGGCGCGGCGACGCCCCCTTCCGCCACGCGTACACACGACGCCTGGCTATAAAAGCAACGCCTCTCCCTCGCCTCTGGTCACACCCGCCCACAGCCCCGCCGCCGAGCTCTCTGCCTCTCTCCCCGCGCACAGCCGTCGAGCCCCACCTCTCTTCCCCCGTGCCCTCCTCCCCGAGATGATGGCCGAGCGGTTCACTGGCGATTGGGCGGCGGCGAACGGCTTCGGCCGCCGCTCCCTTCACGGGTGGGAGGCTTACCTACTCTTCGAGGCCAACATCCCGGCGCCTCCTGACATGCGCGCCGGGCCGTCGGGTTGGACGCTCAGCGCCGGCGGCGTCCCCATTCCCCCGGTGCCCGACGTCGATGCGCGCCCCGACCTCTTCACCGCCGAGGTCGACCGCGTTCGGGCGTCACTGACGGATGAGCAGTGGGCCCTCCCGCAGTACGCCGCCGGCAACCACGAGGCGTGGGCAGCGTACTTCCAGCACTAGCAGGCGCAGCGGATCGCCTCCACCAACGGGGCGCCGGTGGTCAGGGACAGACAGAATAGCGAGGGACGCCGCCTGTGGTGGGGCGCCCCTGGCCACTCGCTTCACGCCATCCTCCAGCACCTCGAGGGCGGCAATGACCCGCCCATGACCTACCCTCCCACCCCGGCCGGTTCAGCGGCCAGTGGATGCCGAGGAGGGCGGCGTCCTCTTCTTCCTCCTCCTCCCTTTTCTCCTCGCCGGGGTCGCCGGCACTGCTCAACGTCAAGGCCAAGCCCGGCGAGACGCCGCTCGGCTAGCGAACACGCAACACCGGCATCGTCATCAACGATGGGGGGCGCGCCTCCTCCTTGGCCCTCCCCGCTTCGTCAAGCCGAAGACGGAGCCAGGGCTCGCCACGGTGAAGATGTAGCCGGGGCTCGCCGCCGTCAAGATGGAGCCGGGCCTCTCTGAGGAGGCGGCGTTGAAATGGGCGCGAGGACTGGGCGCAGACGGAGCTAGAGCGCCAGTGCCGCGCCCTAGAGCAGTACTCTGCTCGGCGCCGGGGCCGCGACGGGAGAGGAGCCATCGTCCTCGACGACGACGACGACGCGCCGCCACCGGTCCGCCAGGGCGACAGCGGGCAGGGGTCCAGCAGGGGCGGCAGCGGCTGCGTCAAGGAGGAGAAGGACGACGGCGATGGCGGCGATGACAACGGCGACGGCGACGAAGACTTCGCTGCGCTCAGCGCCTTCTTCCTGTAGCTAGGCTTTTATTTTTTAAGTTTGCTACGTAAAAAACTGTTAAGCGCCGAAGTTTATTTTAAGTTTGTTATATTTCGCTGAAGTTTATGCCCGTTTGCCGAATTATAGCCGAACGTATGTTTAATTTTTTTTAAAAAAACCTTCTGAGTCGATCCTGAGACCGGCGGCTGGGAACCCAATCGGTCCCAAGCTGATTTTTTCGCCGGGTCGCCCTTAAGCGGCGAATATTTGGGCATCTCCAGCCGTTGGCCCCCCAGGAGGGCCAAAAAATCGCCCCCTGGGGGCGCACCGGCGCTAACGGCGCACTGGGGGCGTGATGCCCCCCAGTCGCGGCGCCCACGTTATTTCAAAAAATTTGAAGACGGCACAAACACGGCGCAAACACGACATAAACATAGCAAACTTCGGCGAGTTCGTTCAAACACGGCGCAAACATGACATAAACCACCTATTTTACAAAAAAAGAAAAGAAACCCGGCGGGCTAATCCCGCCGTCTCCCTCGCCGCCCGCCTCGCCGCCCGGCCAACGCGTCTACATGCCGAGGAGGCTGTAGAACCGCGTGTAGTCGCCGCCGTCGTCGTCGTCGTCGTCGCCGTCGTCGTCGCCGCTGCCGCCCCCGCCCCCGCCGTCCCTGATGCACCCCTCCCCCGGTTGGCGCGGCGGGTTGGAAGGCCCGGGGGCGTCGTCGTCGTCGTCGCTGTCGAGGATCACGACGCCGCGCTCGTCCTCGCGCCCGCGCTTGCGGGCGGCGATTTCCTCCAGGGCCCGGCACTGCCGGACCGTCTCCTCGCGGAGGTAGTCCTCCCGCGCCCACCGCATGGCGTCCTCGTCGGAGAAGCCGCGCCGGGCTATCTCCTCCTACTCCGCGGGGAGGCCGGGCTCCTTCTTGGGCTCGACGAGGCCGGGCTCCGGCTTGGGCTCGACGAGGACAAAGCGGCCGGCCGGGCTCCGGCTTGACGGGGCGCCGATACGGACGCCGGAGCTCCGGGTGCGCGCGGCCACAGGCGTGTCCTGGGGCTCCGGCTTGACGGGGCGGAGGCAGGGCGAGCCGCCGGACGAAGAGGAGGACCCGCCGGTCTCCATGCGCCTCGGGGTCCAGGAACTCCCCCGGCGGCGTGAAAAGGAGGGGGGGCTAGGTAGTCGAGGCGCGGCGTGTTGCCGCCCTCGATGTACTCGAGGACGGCGTCCAGCGTACGCCCTGGCACGCCCCACCATCGACGCCGGCCGGCGGAGTTTTGCCTGCCGGAGGGCACGACGCCGTTGGTGGCCTCGAGCTGCTGGGCGTGACGGCGACGGAAGTAGGGCTCCCATAGCGAGATGTCGGGGGCGTACCGCGGCGAATCCCTCGCCGCAGGGGGCAGATTCGACCTGATGCGGGCGATCTCCGCGCGCCGCACCGCGCCGGAGGGCACCGGAGGCACCGGCACGCCGCCGGCGCTGATCCTCCACGCCCCGGGCACCCGCATGTCCGGCGGGACCGGGTACTCGGCCTCGTAGAGGAGGCGAGCCTCGTCTTCATGGAGATGGCGGCGGCCGAAGCCGTTCGCCGCCGCGCCATCGCCTGGGAAACGTTCGGCCATTGGAGGAGAGGAGAGGGAGGAAGGAGCGACTGCGGAGGGGAAGGAGCGACGGCGGAGGGGGAGTGTGAGTGGCCGAGTGCGCCGGGGCGCGGCATATATAGGCCGACGCGCCGCCCACACGCGTGGCACCGAGCGTACGCGTGGCGGGCGAGGCGAGGGCGAGGGGACGCGCGTCATCCGGCTTCACTGCGCCGCCCGTGAGCATCAATGGCGCATCAATGGCGCAGGCTGACCGGCGCGGCAGCGCGGCAGCTTTGGCATTGATTCGCCGCGGGAAACGAGGCGATGAGGACGACGAAGGGCCGAGAAGCAAACTAGTCGCTGACGCGTCGGGCCCGCGGTTTCTTCGCGCCAAAAAACTTCGCCCGGCGCCCCCGAGCGCCCCCCAGCGCGCCGGGTTCGGGCTGGGTCCGCCGTCGCTGTTTTCGGCCCAAGCCGGCGAAAATCGGGTTCCTGGGACGCGACTGGGCCGTTTTTTCGGCGCCGGCGTGAAAAAAACGCCTGGAAAGGCCTTCTTGGGGGTGCGGCTGAAGATGCCCTGAGGGGTCAACGGCCGGAGATGCACTCACTCTGCCCAAACTATCCCGCCGCCGCCGGCGTGGCAAGGCGCGCGAGTGCGGTACAACCACCTGCTGGTGAGGTTCCGTTACGTCCAACAACACCTCCAACTCAAACGGCCCCCACTTTGCCGTCTCTTTCCACCTAACAATAATATCTGCCTACCTGTCCAGCACACCATACAGGTCCAAGCCCGCCCGCCCGCCCATAGAGCTCGCCGCCTCCCTCCCTCCCTCCCGGTCTCCTTCGCTGCCTCTCTCTCGTCGTCGTCCCTCGCAGCGCCTTCCGCAGCAAAGCACGGGGACTTAACCGCCGCCATGAGCTACTACGGCCAGCAGCAGCCGCCCGTCGGCGTGCCTCCACCGCAAGGTCCGCCCTGTTCGCCTCAAGTCAAGATCCGTCCCCTCAATTTCCTCACATCTCGCTTGCAATCAGTCTTGCTGCTGCTTTTGTGAGTAATCGCTTCTGTTGATTTGTTTTTCCTCAGGGTATCCAGGGAAAGAGGAGTACCCGCCGGCAGGCTACCCTCCGGCGGGGTACCCACCGCCGGGGCAGGGACAGGGGTATCCTCCCCAGGGATACCCGCCGCAGCAGGGTTATCCGCCACAGCAGGGTGGGTACCCGCCGCAGCAGGGTGGGTACCCGCAGCAGGGGTACCCGCCTCAGTACGCGCAGCAGCCACCGCGGCAGCAGCAGAGCAGCGGCCCGTCCTTCATGGAGGGATGGTAAGACAAGACTGAACCCACCTCCTTTCTCCTCTCAGTTTCTTAAGTCGTCCTTCGTCTCGGTTCTAGCATCGCGTTAGATCTCTGAACTGAAGCCAGAGTGGGCTCGCCGTCGCCGGTGAGTCGCCGGGGTCGGGTTGGACGTTGGGGGGTCGGCGTTTTGTGTGGCCACTGGCCAGGAGGGAGTGGGTGGGTTGGGTTCGTTGGTGGGTGACGTCGGCCCGCATCCCTCCACTCGTGACTTGTCGTCCTCAGCTGTCAAAAAATATAAATAAATAGGAGTGCTTGCCTCAGCGAACCTCGTAGCTGTCTGTCACGCTAGGTCTTCCGGTGCGGAAAGATATCTGTGATTTGTGAACAATAAGTTAGATATACTAGCCCAACTAAAAAAAAAAGTTAGATAGATATACTTTTTTTAGGGAAAAAAGTTAGATATACTAGTAGTACATGTTTATTGAAATGGCACCAACTGAAGGTCGATATTTTCTGAAAATATTTCATATTCCAGAGCAATTCATCCAGAACTTACTTTTTTTTTTTGCGGGGTTATCCAAAACTTCGTTACTACAGAATTCAGAGCATGGCTAGACATGTTGTATAAAGTATACTTGTATTTCATTCTTCTCTTGTTCCGAGCATACAATGTACACTCATTTATTCCCGCAAAAAAAAAAGTACACTCATTTATCTACCATGGAACTTGTGGAAAATACGAGTATTATGTGTATACACCAGCTTGCTGACATACATTTTTGTTTTCCTTTTGTGTTTTGACAGCTTGGCTGCCCTTTGTTGCTGCTGTCTGTTGGATGCTTGCTTCTAAGTTCTAAGCGACAAGGAACAGATTTGGTGCAGCAATTTGGAATTCAGTGAACAGATTTGTGTTCCATATTGGAAATTGGGATTGGCTTGTTAATTAGTAGTGGTACTTCTTCGAGGAGATTACAAGAACTCCTTACCGTCATATTTGTATGTTCAGATGATTGGTGTACCTTTTCGCATAAAAAAAGAGATGTTTGTTGTAATGCCTAGTGAACATGGAAAAACAAACTGAAAGCTCAAGCCAATCCACAATACCCTGAAAGAAAAGACTAATCCACAACCATACTTATAATAACTTGGAAATTCAGCAGGGTTTCAACAAAACATAACAAACTTGGTAATCCAGCAGGAGTTCAAGAAATGAAAAACTTGGAGATTCAACAGATACGACGACAGTAGCAGTACGACATTGCCACTCCACAGATTACTTCTGCACACCATTGCAGCAGCACACACAGATAGCAAAGAAAACTGAGGAGGCGATAAAGCATTGCTCCAGGCCGAACTGAAGGCCCGTCTCACTCAGTGGCGACCGGCGGCCTGTTTCTGCGGTCTGATCCAGTCCTGCAGCACCAAGGTGACCCTGTCGTGCTGCTTCACGGAGGAGCCGTGCAGGAGCGGGGAGGCGCGGGCGAGGACGCTGTTGTAGTGGACGTACTCCTTCTGCCGGAACCTCTCCTGTTCGGGCGGCGTCATCTCGTCCCACTTGGCGTGCAGCTTCTCCGACAGGCTCCAGTCGATGTTGTACCTGGTGGCGCCGAAGCACGTCTGCCTCAGGACCCGCCTCGCAAGGGTCTGCAGGTCGGGCACGCGAGCCCCGTGCTTCAACCACCATTTAACTGCGATTTCAAGTCATAAACGTGGTAAGAAGGTACTCGTAAGTCATGTAATATGATATGAACGAATGAATGAAATGGTGATCATCTCAGTGGGTGTAAGCAGGCCATATACTCCAGTTTGCAACTTGCAACATACAGTACTAACTAAACAACTATGTTGACAAGCTTAAGCTGATGCAGAGAAGTTGATCATTCTACACATTCATCTGTAATTCTTTTAGCTTCTCTGCTATTTATTTAAACAGCTACGTTGACAAGTTAGGCCACAGCTTTCTACTAGAGTTAGTACAAAGTTGAGACACTTATTTTGGGACGGAGGGGAGTATTATTTAAACAACTATGTTGACAAGTTATGCTAATGCAGAGAAGTTGATCATTCTACACATTCTGACTTTGAATTGAATAGAGAAGTGCATCATGACATGATATATTTGTGCCACATTCACATACTAACTAAATATGTTGGCGCACTGACACTATTCCAACTCGCTCTAAATATTGGAAAAAATCAAGTACATATGACACATAAAGGCACTACCGTCAGTGGCTTGTTAGGGAGTGGTCATTTGCAAGAGGTTAGGGTGTAGCTTACCTTGTGGTAATTCCATGATTTGCTGCATTGCTGGATCTGTGTCGAAATAGCCCAACTTCTTCTCATACACTTCCAACTGTGCAGACGCTTTTCTGGCATTGTAATGAGCCTTGCCCAGTTGGATTGTACAGGCCGCAATGCCGCTGCTGATCTCAGCATCAGGCTGGAATCCAGCTGTGTAAAAGATCCTTGGGTTTAGCATCTGACCAGCAGCATGGAGAGGACTATGCAAGTAACCATCCCATATCATGTCAATCATACACCAATAGAAGTCACTTTCATCTCCAACATTGAGAAATATCTCTTCTTTCGCTCTATCCATGGCTTCATACAGGATACCCATCGGACAGATATCAGATTCCAGTTTATACAACACTCTGACAAGTGGACTTGTAACCTTCACGACTTTGGCAGCAGCATGCCAAAATGTATCGTCTGTCTTTACTATGCTCTGGATACGCTTGAACAAATCAAGACAAGCCCAACCAGAGGGAACCCATTCAGGCGAGCTGAACATCTGCACCAGACCTACTCTTGCAGAAACTAACCTCTCTAATGTGATGAACATTGCCACAAATTTTAAATAAGAACTGCTCAAAATCTCCTCCTGAACATACCTTCCTTTCAGTTTCATTGGCAGTGCATGGTCATATAAAAACCTTGTAATTTCCCTTGCCTTCATTAGGACTTCACTGACATACTCGAGCGCTGCTATTTTCTCAAGCAGAAGGTTGATGCAATGGTCAGCACATAGTGTGAAGAAAAAACTATCATATTTATTTAGCACATACTGCCGTGCCATCTGCATATGGGGTGACACGTCATTCATGACAATCTGAACAATGTTATGGGCACCAACATCTTCAACCACGCGAGAAAGCATTGATTCTAGCTCATCAAAGTCCTCAGTGATTTCAGAGACGTCAATGGATCTAAGGAACAGCGTACCTTTGCTGCAGTGCACCAGGACACTTACGAAGCTTTTGGTACACTTGCTCTTCCAACTATGCACAATTACAGTGCAGCCACTTGTTTGCCACTCTTGCTTGAGTTCCTTTGCGCGGTTCTCAGTTTCTCTTAGTTGCTCCTGCAGAACAGCTTCGTACGTAGGCATTACAGCCCCAGGCCCATGGGGAAACACAACCATCTCCCTCAAAGATGATGAATGGAGAACACCAGGCTCAGGTCCAGCTTCGGAGAAGAATTTGCCTATTGATTTTGCTGACGCAGAATCGAAGTAATCACTTTTCTCAACCTTGGGTTTCAGTTGACAAGAACCATATGTGATTTCCTTGGGCTGCGTCAGATCCGGTGGATAATGAAGAAAGCAGCGGTTATTGGGCACAGTTTGTTGTAGCTGTGGTTGCTGGACTTGAGGAGATGGAAGGGCTGGGCTAGTGTGAGGAACCTCATCATGTTCATGCTTCCATTTCTTCATTTTTCTGAGCATCCAAGCTTTCTCTTCTTGCGATCCACAAGTGAACTCCTTAAGCTTGTGCTGACATTGCCCCTGATGCCTGCTAAATGGTGCTCTAGGCGGTTGTAACTCGAAACCACCTTATCGCAGTAATTGCAGCTCACTTTTTTGCCTTCCTCACCAATGGTTTTGCCATGCCTTTCTTTTCCACGGCTACTTGTCTGAGGATATTGTACAGAAAAAACCTGAAGGAAAGCAATGAGAGATACTTCAGTAATGCAAAAATTAAAATGTCAAATTCCCAAAACATGAGTGCAATATTTCACCAATGATTAGATTTCATCTGCTTCCTCTTCATGACAGCACATGATGTACTGCTACTGATGAATTTACCACATGTCAACAGAGAAGACTGTGATCCAACTAAACACTGTACCTTAGAAGTTTAAACACAGTATTACTGGATGAAACGGTTTGTTCTGTATTTTTTTTCCAATAAAGAACAGTTTGTCTGTATAACTCTTCAAGAAGAGCACATAGAGGCGTGGTCAATGGTTCATAGTATATTTACCAGCGGACTGGAGGCATGAGCTTGTTCACAAATTACAAGTTCATTATCTCTTTTTTTTGCGAAATTACAAGTTCATTATCACCAGGGCAACAAATCCATGGGCACCGATGCGATGAATTAACAGTAACTCTAACAGGGCAGTCAACCATTGGCCATTTTCACCATGGTACACTCCAGAAACATGTAAGTTGAACTAGATTAGACAGTTGTTCCTCACAAACAGTCTAAAATTTGATGTTTGCAATCCTGAAGGATTCAAATGAACCATACGAAATAGGCCGGTGTAAATAAAAGGTTAACTATTTCGGTACTATCCCACAGGACAATTGGAGTAATATGTAGTTTTTCCCAGATTAGTGATGTGGTATAAGCATAAGACTGCACGATGATGTTACAAAGCCAGTAACATACCCCCTCTCCCCCGCCGCTTGATCTCCCTCCTCCGGCCAACTCCTCCTCAACAAAGAGCAGATCCGGAACCCTCTCTCCACCCATCCCGAGGTCCAGCGGCGCCGTCACCAGGGTCGGAGCCGCCGTCCACCTCCACGCCTGACTTCATCCCAGCTCGCTCGCTCCCGTGTGGCCCCGTCGGCCGGCGGCACGGGCGGCGGCGGGGCCCTGAACTGTCTTGGCGGCGCTGGTTCTCGGGGCTCGACGGGGGCCACGTGATCCCGTGCGGTGCTAGGCGCGCTTCCATGGCGGCCCGCACTTGACCTCGCGGAAACCACTCGAAAAAAAAAACTTGACCTCGTGGAAGGTTGTGTAACTTGGCAATATGGTTTTCGCTCGGTGTTTCCTAATTAATTAAGATCTTCTTAATGAATGCAGAAATGGTCATTCGAAAAAACAAATGGCGTGCAGTGACTTTTTCCTGATACTAAAATTAAAAAAAATATCATAGTTTTAGCAATTCCTTCAAATCGGCTCAAACCCCTTTCAAAATCTAACATTACGCTGCCTAATTCAAAAAAAAAACAGACAAAATCTAAAAGGGAGAAAGGGGAATTCTTCCTGGGCATGCTCCAAACCCTCTATGCAGAAGAAAGTCACAAATGACTTTGATTGTTTACCATTTCTGGACATTGATGAGACGACGGGTTTAATTCAGGAAAGGACATTCACTAGTGGGTGGGTGGTAAAAGAATTTTGCTGGAGAACAACATTTCATTCTTTTTACCATGATATGCTTTTAATAGTTAGATCAACAATTATTCCTGAAATTGCGGTCACCAAAAGAGGCAACACAAACTTCGGTGGATTGCTGAGGCAAGGTGAACCAAGCATGGTTCGAAAGAGAATCCGACGGGGGTGGATGTGTACATTGGAAAACAAACAAACATAGGCTAGAAAAAAAATGTAAAACCCAAGTGAGATGGGTGTTGTGTTGGATACATGTTCCCTTGATTGGTTACTTCAGAGAACTTCATCGGCATAAACACACAATTCCAAAGAACACCTTGGAATAATCCTAGTTCTTAATGTTGCACTTGAACAAGGATATTTCAAAAAAAAAGCCTGAGAAACATGCATTTAGATCTGATATATACTCCCTAGAAAAACATAAATGGTATCAACAAGAACATTTTATGCTCCTAGTGAATAAATTGCTTTTCCTTACCTTTGACTTTAGATCTCGTCTTCTCCGTTCCAAGATGTAAATGATAGCCTAAAAGTGGGGCAATGGCTGTGGTGCACTGGAAAAGGGTGAATGGTGGAAGCCTGGGAAATATGCATTTAGTTCTAATATGCTCCCTAGAAAAAAACAAAAAATGGTACGAACAAAATCCTTTATTCTCCTAGAGAATACATTATTTTTTCTTACCTTTGACTTTGGATCTCGCCGCCTTCGTCCAAGATGTAAAAGGAGGATGGCCTGGGCAGCGACTATGGTGCGTCGGGAAAGGGCGGATGGTGCAGTGCATCAGTACCTTTGAATACCACAATCTCACCTAAGAGGAAAACATAGATGGTGGATTAATGAGGGCAAACATATCTAGAGAGTGGAAGTGCGGCGATGGATGGAGAAGAAGATAGTTAGATCTAGACAATGTTCATGGTTGACGGTGGAGGAGAAGATAGTTAGGTCTAAGGAGTGGTGGTGGCGGCGGCGGGTGGAGGAGAAGATAGATGGATCTAGATAAAGTTGATGGTTGTGTCGTGGGGGGGGGGGGTGGCTTTATAACCGCGCGGTTTGGGATTAGGGGTGCGACCACGATCCGCGTGATGCAGGGTGCGAGACGTCAGATTGAGATGGGTGGCGGATAATGGGGTAAACGGGGTGGTGCGGATAGGTGACGTGGCGAGGGAGGTGTGTTTCTTTCTAAGGGTGAGGTAGAGTGCGGGGATGCGAGGAATGCGTGTGTCTCGGGTAGGTGGATGCCAGTTGGGACCGGGCATTTTTTTTTGGATTGATTGCTTTTGCGCGCGGCGTTGCTCGCTGCCGCAAATTTTGGATGGATATCTGGTCGATGGGCCCATGAGGTGTGTGGTCGAGACGAGACTAGTGCAAAGGCGTAAAATCAGATTATTGCTAGGACAATTTGGAAAGCGTATTTCTATGTTTTCCGTGATCAATTGATACGAGGGGTGCTTCTTTCTCGTATTGTATAACACTCCTCAACAAAAAAGTACTCCCTTTGTTCAACTATTATCTAGTTGTTTCTCAGCACCGGTCGTAACACCACAACACCTCGACTTGCCCCCTAGGGTCTCGGAGCATTAGCGTCATCGCCGTCGACGTTTGATGGCAATGATGCCCCCTCCTCTCCTTGTTGTGTTACGTTTTGTGGTTGCTGCTGCACTCTAGCCTTTTCTTTCTGATCAACGTGGCGCTCAGTGGTGGCAGAGAGGAGGGAGAAGGCGGCAAGGGCGAGGAACGAACTTCGGTTTTGGGGGTGATATGGAAAGGACTTTGTTTGTTTGCCCTTTCCAGAGATAGATGAGACCAGGGGTTTAAATAGTTGGAAGGACATCTACAGGTAGGTGGGTGGGTGGAACAATTTTCTTTGGGAGAAATAGCTTTTCCTTTTTTACCTCTGATATATTTTCAATAGCTAGATCAACAATTATTCATGAAATCATGGTTACATCATCATTATAACATCCAATAGAAACTTTGGTGGATTATCGGAGCAATTCTCGACAAACCAATGATGGTTCGAAAGAAAATTCGATGGGGGTGGATGTATACTTGAGAGACATTGGAAGAGAAAAATATATAGGTTGGAAACAAATTTAAATCTCGAGTGAGGTGGTTGTTGTGTTGGATACATTTACCCTTGATTAGCTACTCCATACAAGTTCACCAACATAGACACACAATTACAAATGCCAACTTGGCAGAATCCTAGTTGAATATCTTAACGCTCTTACTGCACTTGAACAATGAGATTTTGACAAGAAGTCTGGGAAGCATGCATTTGGTTCTAATATAATCCCTAGAAAAAATGGTATCAACAAAAATCGCTTTCACGCACCTAGTGAATAAATTGATTTTCCTTACTTTTGTTATATGAGAGAGGGGAATTTTTTCGATTAAACTCACATTCATGCTTATAAATTTGTGGTGAATTTAAAATTTCATTCAAATCACTGAGTCAATTTGCTATAAAATTTGACATGACCTTTGCTCTTATTTAGAGTTTTGTTTCATTCTCAAATTAGAAATAATATGAAGGGCTTAGAAGTCAATAGTACAATTCAATATGAACTGGAAATTCATTTATAAATAATAAACAACTGGATGAGGGGAAATCAAACTTTATTGATAATTGGGAAATAATACAAAGTTATGTTACAAAAAAGGAAACTTTATTAAAAAAATATCATTTTTTGACAATGGAAATAGTAGGAAAGGCTCCTACTACATATATATTAATATGGTAATCAGTATACAAATTACATCCTTTCTGCACGGAGAGAAATGAGGTGGGGGTGTGGAGACAAGGAGGTGTTTGCACTAAAGTGTTTTAGCTAAGGTATGGTGTCCAAGAGGGTAGTAATAAACAGCACTTTGGAGGGGTGTACCCTATATCTTAGATTAGAGAAATTAGTATTGAATCTTTGTTTCCAAGATGTTGCAGTGGGCTTCACCTTTCTGAAATGATTATTGTTGTGTTCTTTCCAAAGTCTCCATGCATACACCAATAATATATCCATCCACAACTTGCGGGGGTGAAGCATTTTGTGTTGGCTTATCAGCTCTAGCCTATGATCATGAGTGGACCAATGGACGCCGAGGGATCTCCAACATTCCTGGCTGAAATTGCAATGGAAGAACAGGTGCTCCACAGTTTCCTCCACGTGCTCCCCACACAGCAGGCAGTCAAAATTGTTACCAATATTTTAGTGTCTCCGTTTGAGCATGTTTCTGGTATCAAGGCCGTCAACCAGAAGAAACCAACCAAAGACTTTAATATTGGGCATGCATTTGGCTTTACATAAATGCCTCATGGGCGACCACCTCACTAAAATAGAATATGTAATAGGCGGTGATTTTGAATTTGTCACTCCCCCCCCCCCAAATGCACGTCCAGGTATCATGCAGATCTGAAGGAATAGTGGTGGTCACTTCATCTTGGATTTCTCTTAGTTCAACACGTGCTTGTACCGAGAGGGGAAGGTGAAAAGTTGCATGCAAGTCAATAGTAGCAAGGAAATCGTTCACTGAGGCGTCTGATACGTCTCCAACGTATCTATAATTTTTGATTGTTCCATGCTATTAAAGTATCATTCTTCGATGTCTTATACTCATTTACTAACAACTTTATATCATTTTTTGGGGACTAACCTATTGACATAGTGCCTAGTGCCAGTTGCTCTTTTTTGCTTGTTTTTTACTCCGCAGAATATCAATACCAAATGGAGTCCAAATGCCACAAAAATTTTTGGAGATTTTTTTCTGCCCAGAAGACACCCAGGAGGCCCAAGATGTGCACTAGAGGGGGCCTGTGGGGCCCACTAGGCACCAGGGTGCACCCTGGTGGGTAGTGGAGCCCACATGCACCCCTCCACCAACCTCTACCTCTATAAATATTCTAAAATACCAAAAACCCTAGGGGAGTCGACAAAACACAATTCCAGCCGCAGCAAGTTCCAGAACCACGAGATCCAATCTAGGGGCCTTTTCCGGCACTCCGCCGGAGGGGGCAACTATCATGGATGGGTTCTTCATCATCACCCTTGCCCCTCCGATGATGCGTGAGTAGTTTACCACAGACCTACAGGTCCATAGGTAGTAGCTAGATGGATTCTTCTCTATTTTTGATCTTCAATACAATGTTCTCTTTGATGTTCTTGCAGATCTATTTGATGTAATGAGTTTTTGCGGTGTGTTTGTTGGGATCCGATGAATTGTGAGTTTATGATCAGATCTATCCATGAATTTGAGTCTTTGCTGAACTCTTTTATGCATGACCTTTATAGCCTCGTATTTCTTCTTCAAAACTTTGGTTTGGTTTGGTCAACTAGATTGATTTTACTGGCAATGGGAAGAGGTGCTTTCTGATGGGTTCAATCTTGCGGTGCTCAATCTCAGTGACAGAAAGAGACATGACACATATGTATATTTGCTATTAAGGATAAAAATATGGGGTCTATTCCTACATGAATAGATCTTATCTACATCATGTCATCGTTCTTATTGCATTACTCCGTTTCTCCATGAACTTAATACACTAGATGCATGCTGGATAGCGGTCGATGTGTGGAGTAATAGTAGTAGATGCAGGCAGGAGTCGGTCTACTAATCTTGGACGTGATGCCTATATACATGATCATTGCCTTGGATATCGTCATAATTATTTGCTTTTCTGTCAATTGCCCAACAGTAATTTGTCTACCCACTGTATGCTATTTTCTCGAGAAAAGCCTCTAGTGAAATCTACGGCCCCCGGGTCTATTTCCTATCATATTATTTTCAGATCTATTTATCCAAAAATCCAAAAATACCTTGCTGCACTTTTTCTTTACTTATTTTATTTTGTGTTTTTATCAAACCTCATACATTTTAATATATCTCAATACTGAGGAGGGATTGACAACCCCTCTTATGCCTTGGGTTGCAAGTTTTTGTTGTTTGTGAGTAGGTTATGTTTTGTAGGATCGAAAGTATGTCTAAAGGGGGGGCGATTAGACTACTTGACCAAATAAATACTTATCCTTTTCCCAATTTTAGTTCTTGGCAGTTTTTAGCAACTTAGCACAAGTCAAGCAATCTTAATACAATTCAAGCAAGCATGCAAAGAGTATATAGGCAGCGGAAAGTAAAGCATGCAACTTGCAAGAAAGTAAATGGGAGGAGTTTGGAGGGAGTAAACGCAATGCTGACACGGACATTTTTGGCGTGGTTCTGATAGGTGGTGCTATCGTACATCCACATTGATGGAGACTTCAACCCACGGAGGGTAACGGCTGCGCGAGTCCATGGAGGGCTCCACCCACGAAGGGTCCACGAAGAAGCAACCTTGTCTATCCCATCATGGCCATCGCCCACGAAGGACTTGCCTCACTAAGGTAGATCTTCACAAAGTAGGCGATCTCCTTGCCCTTACAAACTCCTTGGTTCAACTCCACAATCTTGACGGAGGCTCCCAAGTGACACCTAACTAATCTAGAAGACACCACTCTCCAAAAGGTAGTAGATGGTGTGTTTTTTATGAACTCCTTGCTCTTGTGCTTCAAATGATAGTCTCCCCAACACTCAACTCTCTCTCACACAGATTTGGCTATGGTGGAAAGATGATTTGAGTGGAAAGCAACTTGGGGAAGGCTAGAGATCAAGATTCATATGGTAGGATTGGAATATATCGGTCTCAACACATGAGTAGGTGGTTCTCCCTCAGAAAATGAGTAGTGGAAGTGTAGGTACGTTCTGATAGCTCTCCTCTGTAATGACGAATGGGTGGAGGGGTATATAGAGCCTCCACACAAAATCTAACCGTTACACACAGATTCGCAAACTCGGTGGGACCGAAACAACAAACTCGGTCAGACGGATCTAGGTAAAAGATCTACAGCTGTGCCAGTGCCAGACACAAGAGCAACATCTTCAGCACCTACATCCACAGCTCCTACAGCTCCAGTTGGCCCTCCAGTGGCAACCCCTCCAGCTCCAACATCATCTACAGATGCAGGAGTCATCTCAACACCTCCTTCTGAGGATCAAGCCTAGAGAGTCGCATAGCACTATGCATTTTCAAGATTTTTGGTAACTTGTTGCCAAAGGGGGAGAAAGTGTATAGATCATAGGCTTCGAGGGAGAGAGAGCTTTGATTCTTTTTGCTACTCATTTGTTTTATTTGCTTGTTTGAGATACCTTATGCATGTGTGTTGTATGCTCATGTGCTTGATCATATCATACTTTATGCTTATGCTTGAATGATGACATTATCTATCTCTTGTATGATCATTCACTTTGCCTTGGTGATGAGTGCTTGTTCTTATTTATTGTCATTTTGAGCGCTCCATCAAGATGTATGTGACATGGAAGAGTAACCCATGATCCTAACAGATTGTGCATTTGCAGTCCAAAGCAAATTCTAAATAATGCACAAATTTAGGGGGAGCTCTTCCTTATCACATACTTCTCAAAGCGACAATGTACTTCATTCTTATTATCATTTGTCGAAGCTTTGATCTATATGTTGTCATCAATTACCAAAAGGGGGAGATTGAAAGTGCAACTAATCCCTGGGTGGTTTTGGTAATTCTTAACAACATATAGTTCATTGAACTAATGCTCTTTCAAGATGATCATTTCAGAAAGTTCAATGATTGGCATGACATGGACTAGAGATGTGGACCCCTCAAAATGCAAAGGACATACATTGGCAACAAGCTCAAGACTCTACATTTTCATTTTAGTGATCCAAGATCACATTGAGTCCATAGGAAAGCCAATACTATTAAAAGGGGATGAGGTGTTTCTTAATGGCTTACTTGCTCAAAATGCTTAGTGATATGCTCTAAAACACTCAACCACTTTCTCATTTCCACATATGTCCTAAACCTAAAAGTCAAATTCGGCCCCACCGATTTGATCTATTCGGCACCACCGAGTTTCATTTGACATAGCCATTGCCACAAACCGTAGTTACTTCGGTCTCACCGAGATGGGATTGCAAACTCTCTGTTTCCTTTTTGTAACATTTTGGTCTCACCGAAATGAGCAAATCGGTCCACCATGTCTACATTGCAAACTCCCTGTTTCCTTTTTATAACACTTCGATCCCACCGAAGTGAGCGAATCGGTCCCACCGAGTTTGCCTGACCAACCCTCTGTGTACCTATTACTGAAATCGGTCCCACCGAGTTTATGCGATCGGTCACACCGAGATTATGTTATGCCCAAACCCTAGCATGTCGGTCTCATCAGGATGACTATATCCATCCCACAGAAAACTCTAACGTTCATATTCTGTCCTATAGGTACTCTGGAGAACACCCGTGTAGTTTCTTTGCCCTTCCTCTCATGTGCTTCTTCCTGGAGTTCTTCAACAGCTGTCTGTATCTCAGTCACTTTCAAGTCCATATCATAGAACTTTGTCTCAATGATCCTCTCCAAGCTCTCCTGGTTCTGAGTCAGGGTGGCCAGTCCGTTCTCAGTCCTCAAGGTTGCTTGAATCAGATATCCAAGTTGGTCTTGCTTTGACTTGAGAAAGACTTATGAAGCTTCTGCAGCACTTGGCATCTTTGCTGCTTTTTTTTGCTTTGGCTTTCTCCTTCTTCTCATGAGCTGCAACTAGAGTGGGATCTTTAGCATCCATGACAATTGTGTTGTCCTCAAAGTCAGGCAACAAAGGAAGATGTTCTTTGTCCAATAGATATATGATGACCCACAAGTATAAGGGATCTATCGTAGTCCTTTCTATAAGTAAGAGTGTCGAACCCAACGAGGAGCAGAAGGAAATGACAATCGGTTTTCAGTCAGGTTTTCTCTGCAAGCACTGAAATTGTAGGTAACAGATAGTTTTGTGATAAGATAAATTGTAACGGGTAACAAGCAATGAAAGTAAATAAAGTGCAGCAAGGTGGCCCAATCCTTTTTGTAGCAAAGGACAAGCCTAGACAATTTCTTATAATGAGAAAAGAGCTCCCGAGGACACATGGGAATTATCGTCAAGCTAGTTTTCATCATGCTCATATGATTCGCGTTCGGTACTTTGATAATTTGATATGTGGGTGGACCGGTGCTTGGGTACTGCCTTTACTTGGACAAGCATCCCACTTATGATTAACCCCTATTGCAAGCATTCGTAACTACAAAAGAAGTATTAAGGTAAACCTAACCACAACATTAGACATATGGATCCAAATCAGTCCCTTACGAAGCAAGGCTTAAACTAGGGTTTAAGCTTCTGTCACTCTAGCAACCCATCATCTACTTATTACTTCCCAATGCCTTCCTCTAGACCCAAATACTGGTGAAGAGTCATGTAGTCGACGTTCACATAACACCACTAGAGGAGAGACAACATACATCTCATCAAAATATCAAACGAATACCAAATTCACATGACTACTAATAGCAAGACTTCACCCATGTCCTCAGGAACAAACGTAACTACTCACAAAGCATATTCATGTTCATAACCAGAGGAGTATTAATATGCATTAAGGATCTGAACATATGATCTTCCACCAAGTAAACCAATTAGCATCAACTACAAGGAGTAATCAACACTACTAGCAACCCACAGGTACTAATTTGTGGTTTTGATACAAGATTGGATACAAGAGATGAACTAGGGTTTTGAGAGGAGATGGTGCTGGTGAAGATGTTGATGGAGATTGACCCCCTCCCGATGAGAGGATCATTGGTGATGATGATGGTGATGATTTCCCCCTCCCGGAGGGAAGTTTCCCCGGCAGAACAGCTCCGCCGGAGCCCTAGATTGGTTCCGCCAAGGTTCCGCCTCATGGCGGCGGAGTTTCGTCCCGTAAGCTTGCTTATGCTTTTTTCCAGGGTAAAAGCCTTCATATAGCAGAAGATGGGCACCGGAGGGACACCAAGGGGCCCAGGAGACAGGGGGGCGCGCCTAGTAGGGGTGGGCGCGCCCCCACCCTCCTGGCCAGGGTGTGGGCCCCCTCTGGTGTTTTCTTCGCTCAATAATTCTTATTAATTCCAAAAATGACTTCCGTGGAGTTTCAGGATTTTTGGAGCTGTGCAGAATAGGTTTCCAATATTTGCTCCTTTTCCAGCTAGAATTCCTGCTGCCGGCATTCCCCCTCTTCATGGTAAATCTTGTAAAATAAGAGATAATAGCCATAAGTATTGAGATATAATGTGTAATAACAGCCCATAATGCAATAAATATTGATATAAAAGCATGATGCAAAATGGACGTATCAACTCCCCCAAGCTTAGACCTCGCTTGTCCTCAAGCGGAAGCCGAAATCGAAAAATATGTCCACATGTTTAGAGATAGAGGTGTCGATAAAAATAAAATACGGACATGAGGGCATCATGATCATTCTTATAACAGCAACATATATAGATTATGGCATATGATTTCTTATGCTCAAGTAACAATCAATTCACAATGTCAAGTATGGTTCAGAAACTTCATTGGGAACTAACAAACTATAATCTCAGTCATTGAAGCAATTGCAATTTATCATAACATCAGAAAGAGTCAAGAATAGGGCCTTTCAGGAAGTCCACATACTCAACTATCATATAGTCTTCTACAATTGCTAACACTCACGCAATACTTGTGGTTATGGAGTTTTAACCGGACACTGAGAAAGATAGGGGCTTATTGTGTTGCCTCCCAACGTATTCACCTTTGGGTGATGTCAACAATAATAATTCATGCTAACTTACACCCAATTGGATATATATATCAGGATCTTTCAAACACGAGGAGCTTGCCAAAGGATAAAATGAATAAGGGAAAGGTGAAGATCACCTTGAGTCAAGCATAAAGTAAAAACATAAAGTAAATGATATGCCCTTCCCAGAGGGAAGCAGAGGTTGTCATCTGCTTTTTGGGTTGGATGCACAAAATCTTAATGCAAAAGAACGTCACTTTATATTGCCACTTGTATATGGACCTTTATTATGCAGTCCGTCGCTTTTATTGCTTCCATAACAAGATCGTATAAAGCTTATTTTCTCCGCACTAATAAGTCATACGTATTTAGAGAGCAATTTTTATTGCTTGCAACATGACAACTTACTTGAAGGATCTTACTCAATCCATAGGTAGGTATGGTGGACTCTCATGGCAAACTGGGTTTAAGGATATTTGGAAGTACAAGTAGTATCTCTACTTGGTGCAAGGATTTTTGGCTAGCATGAGGGGGAAAGGCAAGCACAACATGTTGGGCAGATCAATGACAATATACTTTAACTGAGATGTGAGAAAACATAAACCATTACATTGTCTTCCTTGTCCAACATCAACTCTTTTAGCATGTCATACTTAATGAGTGCTCACAATCATAAAAGATGTCCAAGATAGTATATTTATATGTGAACTTCTCTTTCCTTATTACTTCTTATTAATTGCAACGATGACCAAAACTATGTTTGTCAACTCTCAACAACTTTTATGTCTCATACTTTATATGTGTGAAGTCATTACCATCCATAAGATCAATATGAACTCTTTTATTCTTTTTATTCTTTCTACTTTCTCAAGATCATAGCAAGATAGCAAAGCCCTTGACTCAACACTAATCTTTATTATAGATAGCTCACGGACTCGATTACATAAAGAGATCACAAAGCAAAACTCAAAACTACTTGATACCAAAACTTCAATCTGCTAGATCAAGAAACTACTAAAAGGATCGAACTAAGTAAAACGGTAAAGGTAGGAGTGTGATGGTGATACGATACCGGGGCACCTCCCCCAAGCTTGGCAGTTGCCAAGGGGAGTGCCCATACCCATGTGATCATGTCCTCAGAGGTGGTGAAGTAGGAGTTGTTGATGATGTAGGCTTGTCGTCCATCTTCCAAGGTATAGGCTCACCATCATAGAAGGATGATCGAGTCTCCGGGATCCTCAGATCTGCAGCCAAACTCATCCTCTTGAATCTATATTCATACTCACAGTTTTGGTATTGCAGGTCATAGATCTGGGCTTGGAGGTGCTCGATTTTCTCTTGAAGCTTGAAGATGGTCTCCCCAATGATCTTGGCATCTAGCTTGTGGTTGTTGGTGAACTCCGTGATCATCATCTGGTTGGCGTTGAGTCCACGCTCCACCATCCCTTGGCACTTGAAAACTTGTTGCTCCATGGCTTCGAGCTTTGTCTCCACGCTTCCGGTATGCCTTGGTCCCTCCACATCGCGGATGTGCAGCACCCCCTCACGCATCTCAATGGATTGAGGGTGTTGCAGCACCTCCGCGAGATAGGGGTTGATAACCCTCTCGAAAAACTTGTCCTTGGGAGCGCTTGGAGACGTCATGGTGCTCTAGATCTGTCAGAAAAACAGCTTGAAACGAAAACAGAGGATATTTGCGTGATACGGTGGTCAAAACCTTCGGGAGATTATATAATGAATTTTTTACCGACCAGAATATGCAACGTGCAAGAAAATGTAGTCCGGGAGGCACACGAGGTGGCCACGAGATAGGGGCGCGCCCTCCACCCTCGTGTCCTTTCCGGATTACTTCTTTCTTCCTAAAATTCTCAAATATTCCAAAACGGAAAAAATTGCCATTAGAATTGTTTTGGAGTCGGTTTACTTACCGTACCACATACCTATTCCTTTTTGGAGTCTGAAACGTTCTGGAAAGTGTCCCTTATGTATTCCTCCGGGGTTACGGTCTCAATAATATTAGTTTCAACATTGATAGGATTACTTGAGATATAATGTTTGATTCTTTGACCATTCACCACCCTCAGACTTGTGCCTTCAAAGTTGTTGATTTTTATGGCATCGGAACGACAGACCTCCTCGATAACGTAAGGACCTTCCCATTTAGAGAGAAGTTTTCCTGCAAAAAATCTTAAACGAGAGTTGAATAATAACACATAATCACCTACGTTAAATTCTCGCTTTCGTATCCTTTTGTCATGCCATCGTTTAACTTTTTCTTTGAATAGCTTGGCATTCTCATAGGCCTGGGTTCTCCATTCATCAAGGGAGCTAATGTCAAACAACCTCTTCTCACCGGCAAGTTTGAAATCATAGTTGAGCTCTTTAATAGCCCAATATGCTTTATGTTCAAGTTCAAGAGGTAAGTGACATGCTTTTCCATAAACCATCTTATACGGAGACATACCCATAGGATTTTTATATGCAGTTCTATAAGCCCATAATGCATCATCAAGTTTTTTGGACCAGTTCTTTCTAGATCTATTCACAGTCTTTTGCAAAATTAATTTGAGCTCTCTATTGCTCAACTCTACTTGACCACTAGACTGCGGGTGATAAGGAGATGCGATTCTATGATTAACATCATACTCCCTCTGTAAACTAATATAAGAGCGTTTAGATTACTATTTTAGTATTCTAAACGCTCTTATATTAGTTTACGGAGGGAGTACTTAGCAAGCATCTTACGGAAAGCACCATGAATAAAATGTGAACCACCATCAGTCATAAGATATCTAGGGACTCCAAACCTCGGAAAAATAACTTCTTTAAGCATTTTAATAGAGGTGTTATGATCAGCACTACTAGTTGGAATAGCTTCTACCCACTTAGTAACGTAATCAACAACAACTGAAATATGTGTGTAACCATTAGAGGTAGGAAAATGTTCCATATAATCAAAGCCCCAAACATCAAATGGTTCAATAACAAGAGAATAATTCATAGGCATTTCTTGACGTCTACTAATATTACCAATTCTTTGACATTCATCACAAGATAAGACAAACTTACGAGCATCTTTGAAGAGAGTAGGCCAATAAAAACCGGATTGCAATACCTTATGTGCAGTTCTATCTCCAGCGTGGTGTCCTCCATATGATTCGGAGTGACACTTGCGTAGGATCTGCTCCTGTTCATGCTCAGGTACACAACGTCTAATAACACCATCTACTCCTTCTTTATAAAGGTGTGGGTCATCCCAGATGTAATGTCTTATATCATAAAATAACTTTTTCTTTTGCTGGTATGTGAAACTAGGTGGTATAAATTTAGCAATAATGTAATTAGCATAATCAGCATACCAAGGAGCAGTACGAGAAGCATTAACGACCGCTAATTGTTCATCAGGGAAGCTATCATCAATAGGTAGTGGGTCATCAAGAACATTCTCTAACCTAGACAAGTTGTCTGCAACGAGGTTCTCAGCTCCCTTTCTATCAATAATATGCAAATCAAATTCTTGGAGCAAGAGAACCCATCAAATAAGTCTAGGCTTAGCATCTTTCTTTTCCATAAGATATTTAATAGCAGCATGATCAGTGTGAATAGTAACTTTGGAATCAACAATATAAGGTCTGAACTTATCACAAGCAAACACAACTGCTAAGAACTCTTTTCAGTAGTAGCATAATTTCTCTGGGCAGTGATACGTCTCCAACGTATCTATAATTTTTGATTGTTCCATGCTATTATATTACCCCTTTTTGGATGTTTATGGGCTTTATTTTACACATTTATATCATTTTTGGGACTAACCTACTAACCGGAGGCCCAGCCAGTATTGTTGTTTTTTTTGCCTATTTCAGTATTTCGAAGAAAGGAATACCAAAGGGAGTCCAAACGGAATGAAACCTTCGGGAGCGTGATTTTTGGAACGAACGTGATCTAGAGGACTTGGAGTGCAAGTCAAGAAGAAGCCGAGGCGGCCACGAGAGGGTAGGCCCCCCCTATAGGGCGCGCCCCCTGTCTCGTGGGCCCCTCAGGCGGCCAGTGACGTACTTCTTCCTCCTATATAAGCCTACGTACCCTGAAAAGATCCAGGGAGCCATCAAAACACAATTTCCACCGCCGTAACCTTCTGTATCCGCGAGATCCCATCTTGAAGCCTTCGCCGGCGCTCCGCCGGAGGGGGAATCGACCACGGAGGGCTTCTACATCAACATCCTTGCCCCTCCGATGAGTTGTGAGTAGTTTACCACAGACCTACGGGTCCATAGTTATTAGCTAGATGGCTTCTTCTCTCTTTTTTGGATCTCAATACAATGTTCTCCCCCTCTCTTGTGGAGAATCTATTCGATGTAAACTCTTTTTGCAGTGTGTTTGTCGAGATCCGATGAATTGTGGGTTTATGATCAAGTTTATCTATGAGAAATATTTGAATCTCCTCTGAATTCTTTTATATATGATTGAGTTATCTTTGCAAGTCTCTTCGAATTATCAGTTTGGTTTGGCCTACTAGATTGATCTTTCTTGCCATGGGAGAAGTGCTTAGCTTTGGGTTCAATCTTGCAGTGTCCTTTCCCAGTGACAGCAGGGGCAGCAAGGCACGTATTGTATTGTTGCCATTGAGGATAAAAGATGGGGTTTATATCATATTGCATGAGTTTATCCCTCTACATCATGTCATCTTGCTTAAGGCATTACTCTGCTCTTTATGAACTTAATACTCTAGATGCAGGCAGGAGTCGGTCGATGTGTGGAGTAATAGTAGTAGATGCAGGCAGGAGTCGGTCTACTTGTCACGGACGTGATGCCAATATACATGATCATGCCTAGATAATCTCATAATTATTCGCTTTTCCATCAATTGCTCGACAGTAATTTGTTCACCCACCGTAATACTTATGCTATCTTGAGAGAAGCCACTAGTGAAACCTATGGCCCCCGGGTCTATCTCTTATCATATTTGCTTCCAATCTAATTTTATTTGCATCTTTACTTTTTGCATCTATATTATAAAATACTGAAAATATATTTATCTTATCATACTATCTCTATCAGATCTCACTTTCACAAGTGGCCGTGAAGGGATTGACAACCCCTTTATTGTGTTGGTTGCGAGTTCTTTGTTTGTTTGTGTAGGTGCGTGGGACTTTGAGGAGCCTCCTACTGGATTGATACATTGGTTCTCAAAAACTGAGGGAAATACTTACGCTACTATTGCTGCATCACCCTTTTCTCTTCAAGGAAAACAACCACAAGCTCAAGACGTAGCAAGAAGGATTTCTGGCGCCGTTGCGGGGGAGGTCTTCGCTCAAGTCAAGACATACGTGTTGGCAATATGCCCTAGAGGCAATAATAAAAGGGTTATTATTACATTTCCTTGTTCATGATAATTGTCTATTGTTCATGCTATAATTGTGTTATCTGGAAATCGTAATACATGTGTGAATATATAGACCACAACACGTCCCTAGTGAGCCTCTAGTTGACTAGCTCGTTGATCAACAGATAGTCATGGTTTCATGAACATGGGCATTGGATGTCATTGATAACGGGATCACATCATTAGGAGAATGATGTGATGGACAAGACCCAATCCTAAAGCATAGCACAAGATCGTGTAGTTCGTTTCGCTAGAGCTTTTCCAAATGTCAAGTATCATTTCCTTAGACCATGAGATTGTGCAACTCCCGGATACCGTAGGAGTGCTTTGGGTGTGCCAAACGTCACAACGTAACTGGGTGACTATAAAGGTACACTACGGGTATCTCCGAAAGTGTCTGTTGGGTTGGCACGAATCGAGACTGGGATTTGTCACTCCATATGACAGAGAGGTATCTCTGGGCCCACTCGGCAATGCATCATTATAATGAGCTCAATGTGACCAAGTGTCTGGTCACGGGATCATGCAGTATGGTACGAGTAAAGTGACTTGCCGGTAACGAGATTAAACGAGGTATTGGGATACCGACGATCGAATCTCGGGCAAGCAACGTACCGATTGACAAAGGGAATTGTATACGGGATTGATTGAATCCTCGACATCGTGGTTCATTAGATGAGATCATCAAGGAGCATGTGGGAGTCAACATGGGTATCCAGATCCCGCTGTTGGTTATTGACCGGAGAGGCGTCTCGGTCATGTCTGCATGTCTCCCGAACCCGTAGGGTCTACACACTTAAGGTTCGGTGACGCTAGGGTTGTTGAGATATTTGTATGCAGTAACCCAAAAGTTGATCGGAGTCCCGGATGAGATCCCGGACGTCACGAGGAGTTCTGGAATGGTCCGGAGGTGAAGATTTATAAATAGGAAGTTCAGTTTCGGCCATCGGGAAAGTTTCGGGGGGTCACCGGTATCCTGGAGGGCCCCATGGGCTAAAGTGGGAGGGGAAGCAGCCCCTGGTGGGCTGGTGCACCCCCCTTGGTCCCCCCTGCGCCTAGGGTTGGAAACCCGAGGGGTGGGGGCACCTCACTTGCTTTGGGGGGCAAGCCACCCCCTTGGCCGCCACCCCCCTTGGAGATTGGATCTCCTAGGTCCGCCCCCTAGGGGCCCTATATAAAGAGGGGGGGAGGGCAGCCGCACCCTAGCCCCTGGCGCCTCCCTCTCCCTCCTGTGAGACCTCTCCCTCTTGTTGTGCTTGGCGAAGCCCTGCCGAGATCGCTGCTGCATCCACCACCACGCCGTCGTGCCGCTGGATCTCCATCAACCTCTCCTTCCCCCTTGCTGGATCAAGAAGGAGGAGACGTCTTCCCAACCGTACATGTGTTGAACGCGGAGGTGCCGTCCGTTCGGCGCTAGGATCTCCGGTGATTTGGATCACGACGAGTACGACTCCCTCAACCCCGTTCTCTTGAACACTTTCGCGCGCGATCTACAAGGGTATGTAGATGCACTCCTCTCTCTCGTTGCTAGATGACTCCATAGATTGATCTTGGTGAACGTAGGAAATTTTTTATTTTATGCAACGTTCCCCAACAGTGGCATCATGAGCTAGGTCTATGCGTAGTTACTATGCACGAGTAGAACACAATTTGTTGTGGGCGTAGATGTTGTCAACTTTCTTGCCATTACTAGTCTTATTTTACTTCAGCGGTATTGTGGGATGAAGCGGCCTGGACCGACCTTACACGTACGCTTACGTGAGACAGGTTCCACCGACTGACATGCACTAGTTGCATAAGGTGGCTAGCGGGTGTCTGTCTCTCCCACTTTAGTTGGAGCGGATTCGATGAAAAGGGTCCTTATGAAGGGTAAATAGAAGTTGGCAAATCACGTTGTGGCTTTTACGTAGGTAAGAAAACGTTCTTGCTAGAACACCTATAGAAGCCACATAAAAACTTGCAACAACAATTAGAGGACGTGTAACTTGTTTTTGCAGCAAGTGTTCTGTGATGTGATATGGCCAAAGGATGTGATGAATGATATATGTGATGTATGAGATGATCATGTTCTTGTAATAGGAATCACGACTTGCATGTCGATGAGTATGACAACCGGCAAGAGCCAGAGGAGTTGTCTTTATTTTTTGTATGACCTGCGTGTCATTGAAGAACGCCATGTAAATTGCTTTACTTTATTGCTAAACGCGTTAGCCATAGAAGTAGAAGTAGTCGTTGGTGTGACAACTTCATGAAGACACGATGATGGAGATCATGGTGTCATGCCGGTGACGAAGATGATCATGGCACCCCGAAGATGGAGATCAAAGGAGCAATATGATATTGGCCATATCATGTCACTATTTGATTGCATGTGATGTTTATCATGTTTTACATCTTATTTGCTTAGAACGACGGTAGCTTAAATAAGATGATCCCTCGAAATAATTTCAAGAAAAGTGTTCCCCCTAACTGTGCACTGTTGCGAAGGTTCGTTGTTTCGAAGCACCACGTGATGATCGGGTGTGATAGATCCTAACGTTCGAATACAACGGGTGTAAGCCAGATTTACACACGCAATACACTTAGGTTGACTTGACGAGCCTAGCATGTACAGACATGGCCTCGGAACACGGAAGACCGAAAGGTCGAGCATGAGTCGTATAGTAGATACGATCAACATGAAGATGTTCACCGATGTTAACTAGTCTGTCTCACGTGATGATCGGACACGACCTAGTTGACTCGGATCATGTTTCACTTAGATGACTAGAGGGATGTCTGTCTAAGTGGGAGTTCATTGAATAATTTGCTTAGATGAACTTAATTATCATGAACTTAGTCTAAAAAACTTTGCAAAATGTCTTGTAGATCAAATGGCCAACGCTCATGTCCACCTCAACTTCAACGCGTTCCTAGAGAAAACCAAGCTGAAAGATGATGGCAGCAACTATACGGACTGGGTCCGGAACCTGAGGATCATCCTCATAGCTGCCAAGAAAGATTATGTCCTAGAAGCACCAATCCCAGAGAACCAAGATGTTATGAACGCTTGGCAGTCTCGTGCTGATGATTACTCCCTCGTTTAGTGTGGCATGCTTTACAGCTTAGAACCGGGGCTCCAAGAGCGTTTTGAGCAACACGGAGCATATGAGATGTTCGAAGAGCTGAAAATGGTTTTCCAAGCTCATGCCCGGGTCGAGAGATATGAAGTCTCCGACAAGTTCTTCAGCTGTAAGATGGAGGAAAATAGTTTTGTTAGTGAGCACATACTCAAGATGTCTGGGTTGCACAACCGCTTGACTCAGCTGGGAGTTAATCTCCTGGATGACGCGGTCATTGACAGAATCCTCCAGTCGCTCCCACCAAGCTACAAGAGCTTTGTGATGAACTTCAATATACAGGGGATGGAAAAGACCATTCCTGAGGTATATTCAATGCTGAAATCAGCAGAGGTAGAGATCAAAAAGGAACATCAAGTGTTGATGGTGAATAAAACCACTAAGTTCAAGAAAGGCAAGGGTAAGAAGAACTTTAAGAAGGACAGCAAGGGAGTTGCCTCGCCCGGTAAGCCAGTTGTCGGGAAGAAGTCAAGCAATGGACCCAAGCCTGAGACTGAGTGCTTTTATTGCAAGGGAAGTGGTCACTGGAAGCGGAACTGCCCCAAGTACTTAGCGGACAAGAAGGCCGGCAAAACCAAAGGTATATGTGATATACATGTAATTGATGTGTACCTTACTAGTGCTCGTAGTAGCTCCTGGGTATTTGATACCGGTGCGGTTGCTCACATTTGTAACTCAAAGCAGGAGCTGGGGAGTAAGCGGAGACTGGCGAAGGACAAGGTGACGATGCGCGTCGGGAATGGTTCCAAGGTCGATGTGATCACCGTCGGCACGCTACCTCTACATTTACCTACGGGATTAGTTTTAAACCTCAATAATTGTTATTTAGTGCCAGCTTTGAGCATGAACATTGTATCAGGATCTCGTTTAATTCGAGATGGCTACTCATTTAAATCCAAGAATAATGGTTGTTCTATTTATATGAGTGATATGTTTTATGGTCATGCCCCGCTGGTGAATGGTTTATTCTTAATGAATCTCGAGCGTAATGTTACACATATTCATAGTGTGAATACCAAAAGATGTAAAGTTGATAACGATAGTCCCACATAGTTGTGGCACTGCCGCCTTGGTCACATTGGTGTCAAGCGCATGAAGAAGCTCCATGCTGATGGACTTTTAGAGTCTCTAGATTATGAATCATTTGACACATGCGAACCATGCCTCATGGGCAAGATGACCAAGACTCTGTTCTCCGGAACAATGGAGCGAGCAACCAACTTATTGGAAATCATACATACTAATGTGTGCGGTCCAATGAGCGTTGAGGCTTGCGGAGGATATCATTATGTTCTCACTCTCACTGATGACTTAAGTAGATATGGGTATGTCTACTTGATGAAACACAAGTCTGAGACCTTTGAAAAGTTCAAGGAATTTCAGAATGAGGTAGAGAATCAACGTGACCGAAAGATAAAGTTCTTACAATCAGATCGTGGGGGTGAATATTTAAGTCACGAATTTGGTACGCACTTAAGGAAATGTGGAATCGTTTCACAACTCATGCCACCTGGAACACCTCAGCGAAATGGTGTGTCCGAACGTCGTAATCGCACTCTATTAGATATGGTGCAATCTATGATGTCACTTGCCGATTTACCGCTATCATTTTGGGGATACGCTCTAGGGACAGCTACATTCACTTTAAATAGGGCACCGTTTAAATCCGTTGAGACGACACCATATGAATTATGGTTTGGGAAGAAACCTAAGCTGTCGTTTCTAAAAGTTTGGGGATGCGATGCTTATGTCAAGAAACTTCAACCTGAGAAGCTCGAACCCAAGTCGGAAAAATGCGTCTTCATAG
Organism: Triticum timopheevii; assembly: GCA_963921465.1. Classification (NCBI taxonomy): domain Eukaryota; kingdom Viridiplantae; phylum Streptophyta; class Magnoliopsida; order Poales; family Poaceae; genus Triticum; species Triticum timopheevii. The sequence goes on from OY997274.1 coordinate 544,543,143, forward strand.
GATACCCTAAGGAAACCATTGGGTATACCTTCTACTTAAGTTCCGAGGGCAAGATCTTTGTTGCCAAGAACGGGTCCTTTCTGGAGAAAGAGTTTCTCTTGAGAGAAGTAAGTGGGAGGAAAGTGGAACTTGATGAAGTACTACCTCTTGAACCGGTAAGTAGCGCAGCTCAGGAAGATGTTCCTGTGGTGCCTGCACTGACTAGAGAAGAAACTAATGATGATGATCAAGGTACTTTGGATCAAGCTCCTACTGAACTTCGAAGGTCCACAAGGACACGTTCCGCACCAGAGTGGTATGGCAACCCTGTCTTGGAAATCATGTTGTTAGACAACGGTGAACCTTCGAACTATGAAGAAGCGATGGTGGGCCCAAATTCCAACAAATGGCTTGAAGCCATGCAATCTGAGATAGGATCCATGTATGAAAACAAAGTGTGGACTTTGACAGACTTGCCCGATGATTGGCGAGCAATAGAAAACAAATGGATCTTTAAAAAGAAGACGGACGCGGATGGTAATGTTACCATATATAAAGCTCGACTTGTCGCTAAGGGTTATCGACAAGTTCAAGGGATTGACTATGATGAGACATTCTCTCCCGTTGCGAAGCTGAAGTCCGTCCGAATCATGTTAGCAATTGCCGCATACTATGATTATGAGATATGGCAAATGGACGTCAAAACGGCATTCCTTAACAGTCACCTTAAGGAAGAACTGTATATGATGCAGCCGGAAGGTTTTGTCGACCCTAAGAATGCTAACAAGGTATGCAAGATCCAGCGCTCCATCTATGGGCTGGTGCAAGCATCTCGGAGTTGGAACATTCGCTTTAATGAGATGATTAAAGCATTTGGGTTTATGCAGACTTATGGAGAAGCCTGCGTTTACAAGAAAGTGAGTGGGAGCTCTGTAGCATTTCTCATATTATATGTGGATGATATACTTTTGATGGGAAATGATATAGAACTTTTGGACAACATTAAGGCCTACTTGAATAAGTGTTTTTCAATGAAGGACCTTGGAGAAGCTGCTTACATATTAGGCATCAAAATCTATAGAGATAGATCAAGACGCCTCATAGGTCTTTCACAAAGTACATACCTTGATAAGATATTGAAGAAGTTCAATATGGATCAGTCCAAGAAAGGGTTCTTGCCTATGTTGCAAGGTGTGAAATTGAGCTCGGCTCAATGTCCGACCACAACAGAAGATAGAGAAAAGATGAGTGTCGTCCCCTATGCCTCGGCCATAGGGTCTATCATGTATGCCATGACGTGCACCAGACCTGATGTAAACCTTGCCATAAGTTTGGTAGGAAGGTACCAAAGTAATCCCGGCATGGAACACCGGACAGCGGTCAAGAACATCCTAAAGTACCTGAAAAGGACTAAGGATATGTTTCTCGTATATGGAGGTGACGAAGAGCTCGTCGTAAAGGGTTACGTCGACGCTAGCTTCGACACAGATCTAGATGACTCTAAGTCACAAACCGGATACGTGTATACTTTGAATGGTGGGGCAGTAAGCTGGTGCAGTTGCAAGTAAAGCGTCGTGGCGGGATCTACATGTGATGCGGAGTACATGGCAGCCTCGGAGGCAGCGCATGAAGCAATCTGGGTGAAGGAGCTCATCACCGACCTAGGAGTCATACCCAATGCGTCGGGGCCGATCACACTCTTCTGTGACAACACTGGAGCTATTGCACTTGCCAAGGAGCCCAGGTTTCACAAGAAGACCAGGCACATCAAGCGTCGCATCAACTCCATTCGTGAAAATGTTCAAGATGGAGACATAGATATTTGTAAAGTACATACGGACCTGAATATAGCAGATCCATTGACTAAACCTCTCCCTAGAGCAAAACATGATCAACACCAGAACGCTATGGGTGTTCGATTCATCACAATGTAACTAGATTATTGACTCTAGTGCAAGTGGGAGACTGTTGGAAATATGCCCTAGAGGCAATAATAAAAGGGTTATAATTATATTTCCTTGTTCATGATAATTGTCTATTGTTCATGCTATAATTGTGTTATCCGGAAATCGTAATACATGTGTGAATATATAGACCACAACACATCCCTAGTAAGCCTCTAGTTGACTAGCTCGTTGATCAACAGATAGTCATGGTTTCCTGACTATGGACATTGGATGTCATTGATAACGGGATCACATCATTAGGAGAATGATGTGATGGACAAGACCCAATCCTAAAGCATAGCACAAGACCGTGTAGTTCGTTTCACTAGAGCTTTTCCAAATGTCAAGTATCATTTCCTTAGACCATGAGATTGTGCAACTCCCGGATACCGTAGGAGTGCTTTGGGTGTGCCAAACATCACAACATAACTGGGTGACTATAAAGGTGCACTACGGGTATCTCCGAAAGTGTCTGTTGGGTTGGCCCGAATCGAGACTGGGATTTGTCACTCCGTATGACGGAGAGGTATCTCTGGGCCCACTCGGTAATGCATCATCATAATGAGCTCAATGTGACCAAGTGTCTGGTCACGGGATCATGCATTATGGTACGAGTAAAGTGACTTGCCGGTAACGAAATTAAACGAGGTATTGGGATACCGACGATCGAATCTCGGGCAAGTAACATACCGATTAACAAAGGGAATTGTATACGGAATTGATTGAATCCTCGACATCGTGGTTCATCCGATGAGATCATCAAGGAGCATGTGGGAGCCAACATGGGTATCCAGATCCCGCTGTTGGTTATTGACCGGAGAGGCATCTCGGTCATGTCTGCATGTCTCCCGAACCCGTAGGGTCTACACACTTAAGGTTCGGGGACGCTAGGGTTGTTGAGATATTAGTATGCAGTAACACAAAAGTTGTTCGGAGTCCCGGATGAGATCCCGGACGTCATGAGGAGTTCCGGAATGGTCCGGAGGTGAAGATTTATATATAGGAAGTTCAGTTTCGGCCATCGGGAAAGTTTCGGGGGTCACCGGTATTGTACCGGGACCATCGGAAGGGTCCCGGGGGTCTACCGGGTGGGGCCACCTATCCCGGAGGGCCCCATGGGCTGAAGTGGGAGGGGAAGCAGCCCCTGGTGGGCTGGTGTGCCCCCCTTGGGCCCCCCTATGCCTAGGGTTGGAAACCCTAGGGGTGGGGGTGCCTCGCTTGCCTTGGGGCCGGCGCCCCCCTAGGGGCCCTATATAAAGAGGGTGGAGGGAAGCCGCACCCTAGCCCCTGGCGCCTCCCTCTCCCTCCCGTGACACCTCTCCCTCTCGCTGTGCTTGGCGAAGCCTTGCCGAGATCGCTGCTGCATCCACCACCGCGCCGTCGTGCTGCTGGATCTCCATCAACCTCTCCTTCCCCCTTGCTGGATCAAGAAGGAGACGTCTTCCCAACCGTACGTGTGTTGAACGCGGAGGTTCCGTCCATTCGGCGCTAGGATCTCCGGTGATTTGGATCACGACGAGTACGTGAAAGTGCGTTATATCGACTAGAGGGGGGGTGAATAGGCGATTTTTATGAATTCTTCACTGAGGAATTTGCTGGTGAGGAAATTCCTTAGCGAAGAACTACTTGCAGCGGAATAAGTACTCCGAAGTAAACATAACAGGATACAAACATAGTCATCATGATGAAATGAAGACTAGCACAGAGTACAGAAAGCGTAAACACAGGATAACAAGATGAAGACAAACAGACTGAAGAAATTGAACTGAGGAATTTGTGGAAGTCTTCAGTCAAAGTCTTCAAGCACAAATATGAACAACATACAACACAGTAATGATGAAATGAAAGAGTTGAGGAAATAGAACCAGTTAGTTGGTGAAGACAATGATTTGGTAAACCAGTTCCAACTGCTGTCTCAGTTGTACGTCTGGTTGGAGCGACTGAGTATTTAAACTCGAGGACACGCAGTCCCGGACACCCAGTCCTCAACGTATTCTACTTGAACTAAGACCACGCAGGCCTCGTCCAATCACTCGTGGTAAGTCTTCAGGTGACTTCCAAACCTTCACAGACTTGGTCACTCGGCGATCCACAATTCCTCTTGGATGCTCTAGACCTTGACGCCTAACCGTCTGGAAGAAGCACAATCTTCAAAGGTAACAAGCATCGGATCCATGCAGGATCAATTTCTTCAGTGATCCTCAATCACTTTGGGTTTGTGGGGGTTTGGTTTTGGGATTTTCCTCACTCGATGATTTTCGCTCAAAGTCCTCGGAGGATGGGTTGCTCTCAGATGACAAGTGTCAAGTTCTCTCGGAGCAGCCAACCAACTAGTGGTTGTAGGGGGCGGTGAAAGCACATTTGCTCCCTGGGTGGTTTTGGTAATTAATGACAACATACTTTGTGGTTGGACTAATGCTTTTATCAAGTATGTTTCAGGAAATTCAACCACATTGGCATGGCAAAAGGACTGAAGAGGTGGACCCCTCAAAATGCTAAGGTAAGCATTGGCAAAAGCTCAAGACTCTATTTTTGGTTTAGTGATCCAAGATCACATTGAGTCCATAGGAAAGCCAATACTATTAAAAGGGGATGAGGTTATGATGATGATCTGGTTGCTCAAAGTGCTTAGTGATACATCTCCTAAACAATCAGCAACTCTCACTGCCATGTACACTCATAAGTAATCTCGGTCCCACCGATATTCCAAACTCAGTCACACCGAGATGAACCACCTCAGCCACAAAGCCAAACCCTAGAAATCTCGGATTTTCCGATTCTGAACTCGGTCTCACCGAAACTTGAGTTGCCAAGCTTCTGTAACCTTCTGTCATCAAATCGGTGTCACCGAGATGATGAAGTCGGTCCCACCGAGATTGGCAAGCTCTTGTCTTTGTACGAATCGGACTAACCGAGATTGTATTTTCGGTCCCACCGAAAATCCCAACGTTCACATGATTTGAACTTTCGGTCTCACCGAGTTGTCAACTTCGGTCTGACCAAGATTGGTCAAATGTGTGTAACGGTTGGATTTTGTGTGGAGGCTATAAATACCCCTCCACCCCCTCTTCATTCGTGGAGAGAGCCATCAGAAAGAACTACCACTCCTACCTTACATTTCTGAGAAGAGAACTACCTACCCTTGTGTTGAGATCAAGTTGCTCCACTCCCACCATATGAAGCTTGATCTCTAGCCTTCCCAAGTTGCTTTCCACTCAATACTTTGTTCCACCACAGCCAAATCAGTGAGGAGAGTTGAGTGTTGGGGAGATTATCATTTGAAGCACAAGAGCAAGGAGTTCATCATCATCAACACCATCTATTACCTTTTGGAGGGTGGTGCCTCCTAGATTGGTTAGGTGTCGCTTGGGAGCCTCCGTCGAGATGTGGAGTTGAACCAAGAAGTTTGTAAGGGCAAGGAGATCGCCTACTTCGTGAAGATCTACCCCGAGTAAGGCTAGCCCTCCGTGGGCGTAGGCCATGATGGCATAGACAAGGTTGCTTCTTCGTGGACCCTTCGTGGGTGGAGCCCTCCGTGGACTCTCGCAGCCGTTACCCTTCGTGGGTTGAAGTCTCCATCAACGTGGAATGACGATAGCACCACCTATCGGAACCACGAGAAAAATCTCCGTGTCTCCAAATTGCGTTTGATCTTCTCCACTTCTCTTTACTACTTGTGCAATTTACTTTCCGCTGCCCATACTCTAGAATTGCATGTGTAGTATGCTACTTGACTTGTGTGATATGCAAAATCTGCCAAAAACTTGTCTTTGTCAAAAGGCATAATTTTTATCTTGTCGAGTAGTCTAATCACCCCCCCTCTAGACACTCTTACCTTCTCCGATCCTACAATTGGTATCAGAGCATTGGTCTCCATTGCTTTGGTTTACACACCATTGGAGGAAGATGGACGTGTCTACGTTTGGGAGTGTTAGCCATAGAGTGCCTATTCTTGATGGAGTGTCCTATAACTCGTGGAGGATTGAAATGCTTATTATCTTTAAGATGTATAACTTGCGCAAATATGTTGAAACCCCATATGTGCCTCCATTTGACCCCTTGCACCCTACCATGGATGAAGAGCTTGATTTGCTTCGTAACCTTAGAACTGTAAATCTTACCATTAGAGGTTTGCCCGATAACTTGCTTAAGTTCGTCACAAACTTTGAGTGCGCCTATGCTATGTGGAAGTTCTTGGAAGAACTTTATCCGGACTACTCTTTGAGAGGTCTTGATGAAATTCTATACAAGACTATTGAATTTGACATGATGCGCCCCAATGATCCCAACTTTGATAAATGCTTCTTTGAGCTTCGTGATCTTATGAAAAAGAAGGGTGATCCTTGTATTATCAATGCTCTAATTAGAAATGCTCTTGTATTGCATTCCGATGATTATTGTCACATTGACAAAACTAATGCAAGTTGTTGTCAAATTGACCTAGGCGTTGATGATGAACTATCTATGGGTCAATATGATGATGAGCATGAGCATGATGATGATTACTCTGATTCGGACACCGAGCTAGACAAGATCATGAAGAGTCTCAATCTCATGGCGAATCTGAGAGACTACATATCCGGTGGAAAAGAGTGGATTCTTGATAGTGGATGCACCGATCACATGACCGGAGACGAAGACATGTTTCGAGAGCTTGCAAAGAACGATGGTCCACGCAAGTATGTGACTTTTGGAGATAACTCCAAGGGTAAGGTACTTGGCCTTGGTAAGGTGGCCATATCTCATGATAGCTCTATTCAAAATGTCATGCTTGTTGAATCACTTGGATACAATTTACTTTCCGTGTCTAGATTAGCTGACTTTGGATTCAATGTGCTATTCACCGAAGTAGATTGCCAAGTCTTTCGTCGTGACAATCATAACATGGCATTTACCGGTATCCGTAGAGGTGATCTATATATTGTCGATTTCACTAAGAAAGCCCAACCTAGAACTTGCTTCATTGCTAAATCCGCTAAAGGTTGGTTATGGCATAGAAGGCTTGGACATGTTGGTATGCGTAATCTAGACAAGCTAATCAAAGGTGATCATATTCTTGGTGTTAAAGATGTTTTCTTTGACAAAGATAGACTTTGTAGTGCTTGTCAAGCAGGAAAACAAGTAGGTGGAAGTCATCCCGTGAAGAACATCATGACCACAAGGAGACCGCTCGAGCTTCTTCATATGGATCTCTTCGGTCCCAATGCTTACAAAAGCCTTGGTGGTAACTCCTTTGGTCTAGTTATAGTTGATGATTATTCCAGATTTACGTGGGTATTTTTCCTTGATGACAAATCACAGGTTCAGAGAATCTTCAAAACCTTTGCCAGAAAGGCCCAAAATCAATTTGAGGTGAAGATCAAGAAAGTTCGGAGTGACAATGGAACGGAGTTCAAGAACGCCAATGTGGACTCTTTTCTCGATGAGGAAGGGATTCTACATGAGTTCTCGGCTACGTACACTCCTCAACAAAATGGAGTTGTTGAGAGGAAGAACTGAACGCTCATTGAGATGGCGAGAACGATGCTTGATGAATACAAGACACCGAAGCACTTTTGGGGAGAAGCCGTCGAGACAGCTTGTCATGCTATCAACAGGCTTTATCTTCATAAGCTCCTCGGCAAGACATCATACGAGCTCCTCACCGGTAACAAACCCCAAGTGGGATACTTTCGTGTCTTTGGTTCAAAATGCTATATCCTTGATAAGCATCATCGGTCTAAATTTGCTCCTAAAACTCATGAAGGCTTTTTCCTCGGTTATGGATCAAACTCCCACACCTACCGTGTCTACAATAATTTCACCCGAAAGGTTGAAGAGATGGTAGACGTGAAGTTTGATGAATCTAATGGCTCGCAAGTAGAGCAAATGCCTATTGATGTAGGAGACAAGGACTCATCGGAAGCCATCCAAGATTTATCTATTGGAAAGATCCATCCCATGGAAGTGAAGGAGAGTTCCTCATCTACATATGTGGAGCCCCCTACCTCACGGCAAGATGTACCTCAAGGCAACATGGAGGCTTCCACAAGTGGAACTCACCAAGATGAGGAAATGCAACAAGAAGATCCACCACAACCTCCTTCTCCACCGCCTCAAGACAACACCAACAACAATGAAGAAGAAGAAGAGGAAGATGAGGATAATGAGGAAGCTTAGCCACAACCACAACAAAAGCTATCTCGAGTTCGAGCAAGAGTCAAGAAGAATCATCCCGTGGAACAAATGATGAATGACATCAACTCCGGGAGAATTACTCGCTCTAAAACTCGTTTAGCTAACTTTTGTGAGCATTACTCATTTATCTCTAGTATTGAACCTATGAAGGTAGAAGAAGCACTTGAAGACCCGGATTGGGTGAACGCTATGCACGAAGAGCTGCACAACTTCGAGAGGAACAATGTATGGACTTTGGTAGAGAAGCCCAAGGATGATCAAAACGTCATTGGAACCAAATGGGTGTTTCGGAACAAGCAAGATGAAGATGGACAAGTCATCCGCAACAAGGCTCGTCTCGTAGCTCAAGGTTACACACAAGTCGAAGGTATGGACTATGGTGAGACCTATGCCCCCGTTGCTAGACTTGAGTCCATTCGCATTCTTCTTGCTTATGCCAACCACCATGATATTACTCTCTATCAAATGGATATTAAAAGTGCTTTCCTAAATGGTGAAATTGAGGAGGAAGTATTTGTGAAACAACCTCCCGGATTTGTGAATCCCAAAAAGCCTAATCATGTTTACAAGTTGCACAAAGCTCTTTATGGTCTTAAACAAGCTCCTAGAGCGTGGTATAAATGCTTGACCAAGTTCCTTATTGAAAAAGGCTTTGAAATTGGGAAAATTGATTCTACTCTTTTTACTAAAAGGGTTAATGGTGAACTATTTGTGTGCCAAATATATGTTGATGATATTATCTTTGGTTCAACTAACCCTCATTTTAGCGAGAAGTTTGGAAAGCTCATGTCGGAAAAATTTGAGATGTCCATGATGAGTGAACTCAAATTCTTCCTTGGGTTACAAATCAAGCAATCTAAGGAGGGTACCTTTGTCTCACAAACAAAGTACACCAAGGATCTCTTCAAGAAGTTCAACATGCAAGAAAGCAAAGGTATGAGAACCCCCATGCCTACAAGTGGACATAATGACTTGACAAAAGATGGAGAACCTGTTGATCAAAAGGTTTATCGATCTATGATTGGTTCTCTACTATATCTCTGTGCTTCTCGTCCTGACATAATGTTGAGTGTATGCATGTGTGCTCGATATCAAGCTGCCCCTAAAGAATGTCATCTTAAAGCTGTTAAAAGAATTGTGAGATATTTGATACACGCACCAAACTTTGGCATTTGGTATCCTAAGAGGGCCTCTTTCGACCTTGTTGGCTATTCCGACTCGGACTATGCCGGTGACAGGGTTGATAGAAAGTCAACTTCGGGTACGTGTCAATTCCTTGGTCGATCCCTCGTATCTTGGTCTTCCAAGAAACAAAATTCGGTATCATTATCCACTGCCGAAGCAGAATATATTGCTGCTGGTTCATGTTGTGCTCAGTTGCTATGGATGACACAAACGCTTAAGGATTATGGGATACATGTGAGACATGTTCCCTTGCTTTGTGACAATGAGAGTGCGATCAAGATTGGACACAATCCTGTGCAACACTCTCGAACGAAACATATTGAAGTTCGTCACCATTTCATTCGTGATCACATTGCCAAGGGTGACATCAATCTTAAGCATGTTCGTACTGACAAACAGCTTGCAGATATCTTTACAAAACCTCTTGATGAGAAGGTGTTTTGTCGCCTAAGGAGTGAGTTAAACATCATTGATGCTTCAAACTTGGAGTGAACACTCCATTGATGCATGCAGGGCATGAGCCTACTTGACTAATCCTTGACATTTCTCTTATGATGATGATCATATGTCTTGGACACATTTGCCTCCTTGTATTGCATCTAACTCCTTGCAGGTACTTGGATGATCTACATTCCACAAGATTACCACACACTCAAATCATGAGTAATCTTGTCATTGACCAAGTATCTAGCCCTTTGGGATGTTGAGTTCAAGGAACACAATTCCACATATCCTTTTTTGACACCTTATACATCTAGTATTTCACTCTTGTCATCTTGGATATTCTTGAGTATTTCCTTGCTTGCCTAACCCATGTAGGAAGATGAACTACACAAGTTGAAATGGTGCTCCAACTTCACACTCAATGAGCACCTACATCAAGTTCACCTACATGAACAAAAGCAACAACAAGCCCAAGGTATGTTTTTCACATCTTTAAGGAGCTTTGCTCAAAGTCATGAGTACAAGCAGCTTCATAAGTTGTGATCACATCAAATGCTTAATCGAAAAATGGCAACCCCATTTTGAGCTTAAACGATGAGTATGACCTATGATCAAATGTTCTCATTTGACTCCTAAGTCAAAATACTCAAACATAGGTGACCTTGTCGCCGACCCTTATCTAGATAAAGTACATATGATTTGGAGTGTTTTGTTTTTGTTTTCTCTTATGTTCTCTCATTGAGTTTTCATTTTTTTTAAAAAAACTTCATCTAGGAATCTTTTTCATTTCTATTCTTCTGTCTTTGTGAATATCCTTTTGGCTCTGATCAATTCCTTGAAAATCATTTACAAATTCATTGCAAAATCCTTTGAAACATTCCTTGCAAAGTGAGCTGAATTATTTCTGAATTTCCTTGGAATTAAACTCGGCGTCACCGACTTAAATATTTCGGTCTGACCGAAAAGGATCTGCCCTAAGTCCATGACTTTCGGACCCACCGATCCATCTCATTTCGGTGTCACCGATTTATTTCTTTCAGGATATCATCTTCTGCAGCTTCACTGAGTTTATTGCCCTGTTGTGATTCTTAAGGATCCCACTTCTTTCCACCTTCCCTGACCTTCCTAGTTTGCTGTCCTTTTTGGCACTTGATGTCAAAGGGGGAGAAGACTTAGGGGGAGAAGAGAAGAGAAGCTTAGAGAAGACTTAGGGGGAGAAGAGAAGATTTAGGGGGAGAAGAAGAGCAATCTTACCTTAAGGGGGAGAGAATCACATCAAAGCTTTGCCGTATTCCACATTGGATATTACTGTTTGACATCATTCTCTTGATTTTGCTTTTTCCTCAAAGGGAGAGGAATCTTCACAATTGATATCTTATGGAAAGCAAAATCTCTCAGAGTTTATTGAAAATCTTTTAGCTTCAGGAGACATGTTTGCTGATTCAAGCTTGTGCTCAATATGAGACACTCCTTATACATGTCATCCCTGGCTTGGTACTCTTGATGTTCTTGCAGTTGGTTGAAGAAATACTCTTGTGTTATCTAACCTTGTTTTCCCAAGTCTATTTCTTCAGGTACAATGCCAAGGAACCTCAAGGTAAGTATATGCACTTTGCAGAATGTGCATGATGGTGACTTGCTTGTATATACTTGTTTGCAAGAAATCACCATGCACATATGCATTATCACTCACTTCTTTTCATCTGCTCTGATGCATATAGCCAAGCTGCATGTGGCACATCTTGCTTTTCTCTCTTGTGTGCTTGTGGTAGTCCAAAACCATAATTTATGAAAATCTTGCACACTTGTAGGGGGAGCCTGTGTACTACATGTTTGTCAAAGCTTTCGTGATAATTCTGTCTTTCTTTAAATAAGCTTTGATGTCTTATTTTGTGTGTTGCCATCAATTACCAAAAAGGGGGAGATTGAAAGCACATTTGCTCCCTGGGTGGTTTTGGTAATTAATGACAACATACTTTGTGGTTGGACTAATGCTTTTATCAAGTATGTTTCAGGAAATTCAACCACATTGGCATGGCAAAAGGACTGAAGAGGTGGACCCCTCAAAATGCTAAGGCAAGCATTGGCAAAAGCTCAAGACTCTATTTTTGGTTTAGTGATCCAAGATCACATTGAGTCCATAGGAAAGCCAATACTATTAAAAGGGGATGAGGTTATGATGATGATCTGGTTGCTCAAAGTGCTTAGTGATACATCTCCTAGACTATCAGCAACTCTCACTGCCATATACACTCATAAGTAATCTCGGTCCCACCGATATTCCAAACTCAGTCACACCGAGATGAACCACCTCAGCCACAAAGCCAAACCCTAGAAATCTTGGATTTTCCGATTCTGAACTCGGTCTCACCGAAACTTGAGTTGCCAAGCTTCTGTAACCTTCTGTCATCAAATCGGTGTCACCGAGATGATGAAGTCGGTCCCACCGAGATTGGCAAGCTCTTGTCTTTGTACGAATCGGACTAACCGAGATTGTATTTTCGGTCCCACCGAAAATCCCAACGTTCACATGATTTGAACTTTCGGTCTCACCGAGTTGTCAACTTCGGTCTGACCGAGATTGGTCAAATGTGTATAACGGTTGGATTTTGTGTGGAGGCTATAAATACCCCTCCACCCCCTCTTCATTCGTGGAGAGAGCCATCAGAAAGAACTACCACTCCTACCTTACATTTCTGAGAAGAGAACTACCTACCCTTGTGTTGAGATCAAGTTGCTCCACTCCCACCATATGAAGCTTGATCTCTAGCCTTCCCAAGTTGCTTTCCACTCAATACTTTCTTCCACCACAGCCAAATCAGTGAGGAGAGTTGAGTGTTGGGGAGATTATCATTTGAAGCACAAGAGCAAGGAGTTCATCATCATCAACACCATCTATTACCTTTTGGAGGGTGGTGCCTCCTAGATTGGTTAGGTGTCGCTTGGGAGCCTCCGTCGAGATGTGGAGTTGAACCAAGAAGTTTGTAAGGGCAAGGAGATCGCCTACTTCGTGAAGATCTACCCCGAGTAAGGCTAGCCCTCCGTGGGCGTAGGCCATGATGGCATAGACAAGGTTGCTTCTTCATGGACCCTTCGTGGGTGGAGCCCTCCGTGGACTCTCGCAGCCGTTACCCTCCGTGGGTTGAAGTCTCCATCAACGTGGAATGACGATAGCACCACCTATCGGAACCACGAGAAAAATCTCCGTGTCTCCAAATTGCGTTTGATCTTCTCCACTTCTCTTTACTACTTGTGCAATTTACTTTCCGCTGCCCATACTCTAGAATTGCATGTGTAGTATGCTACTTGACTTGTGTGATATGCAAAATCTGCCAAAAACTTGTCTTTGTCAAAAGGCATAATTTTTATCTTGTCGAGTAGTCTAATCACCCCCCCTCTAGACACTCTTACCTTCTCCGATCCTACAGGCGGCTATTTATAGCCTAGGGAGCAGCCCGACATGATAAGACATAAATGCCCTTCAATGATATGACCGTTAGGTGGATAGGATATTTTGGGACAGCTGGCGCGCAGCACAACAACGGTCGGAAATTTGACTCTCAAATTCCTCAGGGCTATCATGTTCCTCACTGTGTAGGCAATTCGCACTGGCGAATTCCTAACTCCTCAGTCAGAGCAAAGTCATCAGTGACCAGAAGAACTGCGTCTCTGTCACTGAAGAAATTGACTAAACTGTATGAGATTTCCAATGGCTTCACTCGAAGGGATTGGTAGGTGTAGGATTTTGAGTTGAGCATCACATGGAAATTTTTCCTTAGTATTTCCTCGACCCCCTTTAACAGTACGGTGTTTCCTATGACTCAAGAAAGAGAAAATGAAACTATGAAAACAAAAGTCTTCACGCTTCATATTTCTCGAATGAATACCAAGTCTTCATGGTCACACCAATTTCTTCACTTTCAAAGTCTTCAGAAAGTCTTCAGAATATCAAAGTCTTCAGTCGAAGAACTTCATTTTTAGGGGTCGACTTTCTCTGTAAATATCAAACTCCTCATAGACTTATAGACCTGTGTACACTCACAAACGCATCAGTTACTTAACCTATAAGTCTTCAATACACCAAAATCACTAAGGGGCACTAGATGCAGTTACAATCTCCCCCTTTTTGGTGATTGATGACAACATAGGTTAAGTTTTCAACGGGGATAAACATATGAAGGGTAAATACTGATTTTGAGGAATTTGATTGCAAGATAAAAGAACTCCCCCTGAATATGTGCATAGTGAGGAATTTGCTTTTGAGGCAATGCACATTTGAAGAATTGAATCATGGAGATCTCCCCCTATATCTTGTAATTCATACACGCATTTGATATATAATATGAAGAATTTGAAATGCATGATGAAATATGGTGCCTAATGAGATTCAGCATGCGTGCAATAATATTAACGAGGAATAAGCATGCAGAATAACACATCAAAAGTATCAGAGCATAGTGCATCAAAGTCAGAGCACCATGCACCGTCCAAAAGTATCAGGGCACCATCGGATTTAAGATTACAACTCGATCCAATAAAAAGTTTCGGAAGGACGAGAGTTGTAACTTAACAAAACTTAACAAAACGCCCATAATATAAACCCGCTTGAAGACTAACTCAGATTTCTCCCCCTTTGTCATCAAATGACCAAAAGGATCGAAACTAAGGACTAACGCCCCTGAAGAATTTCAAGTCGAGGGAGGAGCGCCAGCGTCGTCGGGGTTGTTCGTTGAAGTTGGGCCTGCCGCAGTGTCATCCAAATCTTCATGCTCATCAGTTTCATGCGATGAAGAATAAGAACTGGCCACCAGATCAGGAACTTTGACTCTCTTGAATTTCTTTGGAGGTGGTGCAGACCAGTCAAATGCTTCCTGGAGACCCATAGTCTTCAGTTCTTCCGCGGAATATACATGAGTGAGAACAGCCCAGGTGCGGTTGAGGGTTTCATGAAGGTGATATTGATTTTTCTTCACTGCATTATGGGTTGAGGTCATGTTGTGAAGAATTGCAGCAAACTGACGCTTCACCCATTTGTGATTGCGATCAACCTTCTGATGAAGACTGAGGAGTAACTCACGGTCAGTCATCACCCTGGGTGCTATTGCTTGAGGCTTTTGCTTTGCTGATGTATTTGCGGCAGTGTCATGTGTTGCAGAGTCGTCATTGGTGGAGTAAGATGTAGCTAGACGGAATTGACCATCCAATGGACGAGTGCCTTCATCGATCACAGCAGCTGCCTTGCCCTTATCATCAGATGATGAAACTGGTCGCTTGAGGACTTCAATGGGCGGCAAGTAGCTGCCATGGTTCAGAGTGTCAGCCTTGTAATTCAGTGAAGATCTTGCCCTTATGAATCTCATAATCCAAGGTGCATAGGGCTTCAGCTCAAAAGGTGACATAGCAACATTAGCCAGAGTCCTCATGAAGAAATCATGGAAGTTGACGGGAACGCCATGAATGATGTTGAAAAGCATGTTCTTCATGATGCCAACGACATCTTCATCATTTGAGTCGTGGCCTTTGATAGGACTCATTGTCTTCGTCAAGATGCGATAAACAGTCCGAGGCACATATAGCAATTCCTTGACGAGGAATTTTGTTCGTGGGGCCTGCCTGGGCTTCAAAGGCTTCATGAGCACTTGCATATAATGATCTGTCAGTTCCCGTCATTGTAGATGCAACGTGCACTGGCATGGGGAGGATCAAGAGGAAGGACACGAAGCAATTCAGTTGCTGGTGCCTTATAGTGAGTGTTTTCTGTCATCCAATCCAGCACCCATGAATTGACATCTTCAGCATCTCCGGTGATATGCAAAGTGGCATAGAACTGAAGAATGAGTTCTTCATTCCAATCACAGATATCAGTGCAGAAGTTCAGTAGTCCTGCATCGTGAATAACTCGGAGGACTGGCTCGAAGCACGGCAGAGATTCCATATCCACATGAGGAATATGTTCATGATCGAAGATTTTGTCCTTGTCAAAGAGCACTGAGGAATAAAAGTTGGCTTGAGTAGCAGTCCAGAAATGTCTCTTCCTTATGCGAGCAGAGTCATATGGATTGTAATCAGTGAAGAACACATGCTCAGAGAAGAAGTCTTCAGCCTTGAATTTTTGCTTGCTAGAGAACGGATTCTTCGGTTTGGGCAGAGGAGTGTCAGTGATTTGCAGCACAACCTCAGGAATGACGATCTCAGGTGCTTCAGGCTGAGGAATTTCTGGTTCCTCTTCTTGTGCAGTTTGGGGATCAGCAACAGGTTCTTCAGCACTAGCGGCTAGAATTTCTTCATGAACAGATGATGTGGGATGAGTTTCTTCAGAGCCCATTTGAACAGTTGTAGCCGGGGACCGAGGAATTTGTTGAATAGGAGTGAAGAGAGGAGTATTGGGATGCTGACTTTCCCAAAAGTCATCGTTCATCACTGGTGTAGTGCATCCAATATCCACATCTTCTTCTTCTCTTTCAATTTCCTCAACACCAGCCTCTTCAGCTGTGAACTGAGGCATAGGTGAGGAAACGACTGGCGTTGAAGGGAATGTTTCCGCTTCAATTTCTTTATCAAACTGCTCTGAGGTAGCAACAGAATGATTTTCTTCATCAGATCCGCTTGGGATCTTGTAGTCTTGTCCATAAGGAACAATTTCCTTGGATGACATGGAGGAAATCGGAATGGCATCAATAGGATTTTCAAGCGAGCTGGTCATTGGCTTCATTTTCTTCGCGGCCGAAGAATTTGACGCAGCTGATGCCTTCCTTTTCTTCACTGCAGCTCGCTCTGCAGCCTTGGTCTTCTTCACTTCATAAGCAGAAGGAAGAATTGGAGTTGGTGTTGGCGTGGGAGGAGCTGAGGACTGTGGTTCATTTTCTTCAGGCGCAACAGGTGCAGTTGCCCTGATCCCTTTAGTTTCTTCAGGCACACCACTAGTGGATGCCCTGGGAATTTCTTCAGCGGCTGGGATGGAGTCATCAGCCCTGGAACTTGTATTCTCATCAGTAGGCTGAAAGTCATCAGCAGTGCTGGCATGTTCTTCAGCAGGCTGAGCAGAGTCTGCAGCCTGAGGAATTTCTTGTTGCGATGGGGCTGCAACAGTTGTCATTTTCTTCGTCAAATTGACGAATCTCACTTTGGCTCCTTGCCAATCAGCATTGTATGCATCGAAGTCCTTGCTGAGGGCTTGGATCTCAGATTGAGCCTTGAGAAGTTCTTCAGGTGTTAGTCTGACAACGTTCTTCTTCAGAAGCTTCTCCTTTCTAGCTTGAGCTCTTTTTATCTCACGAGCCTTTTCAAACTTCCATTTCTCTTGAGAGATGAAATGGGTTAGCATATGACTTTGACCAGGAGTCAGAGGCAGATCAGGCATTGGAGTGTTTGGATCCTTATGCCACAAGTCAATGTAGTCGAGGATCTTCTTCGGATCCAGAAGCAGGGGCACAGGTGTTCCTTTGGCTCTGGCGGCCTTTGCTTGTCTGTCTCTGATGATTTCTGCAAGTTCTTCATCAGAAGCCTCGTCATCAGAGGGCACTTGGAAAGCAACCTGTTTCTTTCTTGGACTTGGCCGAGGACCGCGTCCAGCTGTTGCTTTTGTCTTCAGCAGAGTGGGGCCTGATGAGGACATTGGTGCAGCTGAGGAACTCGCTGAGACACCAGAAGCAATTGAGAAACCCCGAGTCCTTTGACATGTAGCCATATGCACAGGAGTTGAGGACTTGGAGGGAGCTGCTGAGGACTTTGGTGGAGCAGCAGTAGTCTGAGGAATTTGCCGTGAGGGCGCGGCTGAGGAACTTGGCCGTGAGGGCGCTGATGGTGAAGCACTTGGCTTGCGAGCAGGCTTCTTCGGCATTGATTTCCTCGGCTTGACCGATGTCTCAGCGGCAGCAGCAGCAGCAGAATCCTCATTAAATTTCCTCACTGCCTCCTTGGCTTGTCTTGCCAATTTTGCTTGGCGCCTAGCCCATTCTTCAGGAAAGTCTTCACCACTTTTGATGCTAGTGGGATCAGCGACTTGGCCAGGTGCCAATGGAGCTCTTGGGCATATGGAGGATTTAAGGTGAATTTCTTCATGTACTTTGGAGTAACATATCGATATTCCATCCATTCTCGTGCCCATCTTCGTTCAATCCTCTGAATGCGCACTTTGCGCTGATTCTTGTTTTCTTTGCCAAACTTGGCTTCATCAGGTGTGCAATAATCCTTGTATATTTCATCAGGGATCTCGAAAGCAGTCATGACCTCCGGTTTCTTTCCTCCTTTCTGCGGTCTCTTTCCTTCAGCCATTTTCTTCAGATGAGGATTTTGAAGAATTGAACACTCTGAAGAAGTATGCAGTTTTTCTTCGAGGAACGCTGCAAATGAGTTAAGTTGATGAGAACCTAGTGATTCAGCAGCGGTCATGAGTACCTGTGAACAGAGTGTAGGTGCGAGGAATTTGGAGAGGTCATATGCGTTCTCAGAAGATTTTTCGAAAAGACAAGTTTTGAGGAATTTGACCAGTTGAGCCTTGAGGAATTTCACTAAGCGTTCTTGTCTTAGGTTCCAGAGTTGTACAGATCGAAAATCCGCACAATTGAGGAATCTTGAAGAAATGAGTGCTTAGAGAGATGGATCAACAGCATACAGTGTGTGAGGTGTTCATATGTGAAGATTTGAAGAATAAACACCTTTGAAGATTTTCAGAAAAGTTTGAGAATCAAAGTGAGTAATAAAAGTGACTTTTAATTACCCGACCTGAAGAACACGATGAACAGAGATGAACAGCGGTGAAGTTCGTCAAGTTAGATCTCCCACGCCCTAACTTGGCAGAGGGAGACAGCTACGGCGGTGGCGGAGTGAAGATTTCCGTAGCCGGCGCGAGTACGACGGCGACGAGGTCGAGGCAGTGAAGCTCTTCCTCACCGGCGGCGATGGAGTAGTGGCGGCGCTAGGGTTTGAGGAGAGCTCGAGCGAGAGACAGCGACCGAGCGGAGTAAATGAAGTAAGGAAGGGAGGAGGGGTATTTATAGCCACGGTAAAAACTGTTCGCCCGAAGATTTTGGGACGAACATGCCCCTGCCCTTTCTTCTTCACGCGACATGTGTCACCCACGTACTGTGCAGATGAGATCGTGTAAGATCGTGGGTGAATAAAATAATGCATCATGGGATGCGGAACGGTTTGAGCGGTAAAACCGAAAATCTGGATAAGATTTGTTTTAAAGTTTCGTTCGCAATTTCTTCAACTGACAAGGACACAGTGAAGACTTTGAACGAGTTTCAATCAGAACGCACATGAAGAATTTGTGAATAGATTGGGTTGAGTATAGCATAGAGGGGGAAGGGTCCGATCACATTCACTTAGCAGAAATCACAACTTGAAGAAATAGCAATAAGTGAATGCTGTAGAGGACATAACTCATATATATATATAGCCAATGAAGAAAAACGACGGAAACAGTGACGATTTTGCAAAGTTGAAGAATTTGAAAAACTGAAGAATTTCAAAAATGAGGAAACACTCAAATTGAAGATTTTCAACTTTTTGTGGTGGCGTGACCCACCGTATAAGAATGATGATTTCAGACACCGTGTACAATTGTCGTAGGGTTTTGAGAATCAAATTCTTCATTAATTTCTTCACACTTAGAGTGTTATTCTTCATTGATTGAAGAAAAACGTTTCTTCATGTGTTGCACATCTAAGTCATCAATTCTGCATAAGGGTTAGGATGTGTGTCCTTTCAAAGAACATTCGAAGATTCTAAGATATTTAGCTCACACCGCAACTTGCTAAATCTCTTCTCATCCAAGGGCTTAGTGAAGATATCAGCTAGCTGTTCTTCAGTCTTCACATGCTCGATGGAGATGTCACCCTTCAACACATGATCACGAAGAAAATGATGATGAATCTGGATGTGCTTTGTCTTCGAGTGCTGAACTGGGTTGTGAGCAATCTTTATGGCACTCTCATTGTCGCAGAGGAGAGGCACATTCTTCACGTTGACGCCATAGTCCTTGAGGGTTTGCTTCATCCAAAGCAGTTGAGCACAGCATGAGCCAGCAGCAATGTATTCAGCTTCAGCAGTAGACAGTGATACGCAGTTCTGTTTCTTCGAGGACCAACAGACCAAAGATCGTCCGAGGAAATGACAAGTGCCAGATGTTGACTTGCGGTCCACACGATCACCAGCATAGTCAGAGTCAGAATATCCAATGAGATCAAAAGCAGAGCCCTTGGGGTACCATAATTCTAGTGTTGGTGTGTGAGCTGGATATCGAAGAATATGCTTCACAGCCTTATGGTGTGATTCCTTCGGTGCAGCTTGAAATCGGGCACACATGCAAACACTAAGCATTATATCTGGCCTAGATGCACATAAGTACAATAAGGAACCAATCATGGAGCGGTATACCTTGTGATCGAAGTCAATACCATTTTCATCAGTGCATAGATGGCCATTTGTGGGCATAGGAATTTTGACGCCTTTGCAATCTTGCATGCCGAATTTCCTCAGTACATCTTTGAGGTATTTCTCCTGAGATATGAATATGCCATTGCGCTACTGACGAATTTGAAGACCTAAGAAGAATTTCAACTCTCCCATCATAGACATTTGATATTCTTCACTCATCATATAGGCAAATTCATCACTATAACGTTGGTCAGTACAGCCAAAGATAATATCATCAACATATATTTGGCACACAAACAGTTCACCATCATATGATTTAGTAAAAAGAGTAGGGTCGAGTGAACCGGGTGTGAAGCCATTCTTCACGAAGAATTCCTTCAATGTATCATACCATGCCCGAGGGGCTTGCTTGAGGCCATAGAGAGCCTTATTGAGTCTGAAGACTTTGTCAGGATTCTTGGGATCTTCAAAACCTGCGGGTTGAGCAACATATACTTCTTCCTCAAGCTTACCATTGAGGAATGCACTTTTCACATCCATTTGATATAAGATGATATCATGATGGTTAGCATAAGCAAGTACTATGCGAATAGCCTCAAGTCTAGCAACAGGTGCAAAAGTTTCATCGAAATCAATTCCTTCAACCTGTGTGTAGCCTTGAGCTACAAGTCGTGCCTTATTCCTCACCACAAGGCCATTTTCATCTTGCTTGTTGTGGTAGATCCACTTTGTGCCAATGATATTATGCTTGCGAGGATCTGGGTGATTGACCAATTCCCAGACATTGTTCAACTCGAACTGATGTAATTCTTCTTGCATAGCCTGAATCCACTCCGGCTCCAGAAATGCTTCATCTACCTTAGTGGGCTCTGTGATAGAGACAAAATCATAGTGCCCACAAAAGTTAGATAAATGTGAAGCTTTTGAGCGTGTGAGAGGACCTGGTGCGCTAATGTCATCGATGATCTTCTCCACTTGCACTTCTTTTGCGACGCGTGGATGAGTTGGTTGTCGCTGAGGATTTTGATCAGCATTTTCTTCAGCACCATTTTCCTCATCATGTTCTTCAGGTGCATCAGCTCGACGTTCTTCATGAACAGGAATGAATTCTTCAGCAGATTCTTCAGTTGGAATGACATCCTCAGTTGCCTTGAGCTTGATAGCATCTTTAGGTGCTGGTTCATCTAACACAGAAGGTAGGTGCTCTCTTTGCGAGCCATTAGTTTCGTCGAACCGCACATCTACAGTGTCAACAATCTTGTGAAGAACAATGTTGAAGACTCTGTAGGTGTGCGAGTCCTTTCCGTAACCAAGCATAAAACCTTCATGTGCTTTCGGTGCAAATTTAGAGTTGTGGTGAGGATCTCTAATCCAACATTTAGCACCGAAGACTTTGAAATAACTCACATTGGGTTTCTTGTCAGTGAGGAGTTCATAGGCAGTCTTCTTGAAGAATTTGTGAAGATATACTCTGTTGATGATGTGGCAAGCAGTATCAATTGCATCAATCCAAAAACGCTGAGGCGTTTTGTATTCATTAAGCATAGTGCGAGCCATCTCAACAAGAGTTCTGTTCTTGCGCTCCACGACGCCATTCTGCTGAGGAGTATAGGGAGTAGAGAACTCATGAGTAATACCAAGTTCATCAAGATAAGCATCAAGACCGGAATTCTTGAACTCAGTTCCATTGTCACTTCTGATATGCTTGATCTTCACACCAAAGTTGGTTGAAGCCCTCGAGGAAAATCGTTTGAGGACTTCCTGCACTTCATGTTTGTAAGTAACAATGTGTACCCATGTATATCGAGAATAATCATCAACAATGACAAAACCATATAGAGATGCATCATTAGTGACTGCTGAGTAATGATTAGGTCCGAAGAGGTCCATGTGAAGCAATTCGAATGGACGGGTAGTGGTCATGATAGTCTTCGCTGGATGCTTGGACTTGGTCATTTTTCCAGCTTCACAGGCTCCGCATAAGTGATCCTTGAGGAATTTGACATTCTCAATGCCAATGACATGCTTCTTCTTCGCAAGCGTGTTCAAATTCCTCATGCCTGCGTGACCAAGTCGTCGATGCCATAGCCAGCCTTCTGAAGCTTTTGCAAGTAGACATACGGCTGGTTGTGGTCCTGTAGAGAAATCAACAATATACAGATCTCCTCTCCTAAAGCCTTTGAAGACTTTGGAATTGTCATCTTCCATAATCACAACACAGCGATATTTGCCGAAGACAACAACCATATCAAGATCACAAAGCATTGAGACTGACATGAGATTGTATCCTAAGGACTCAACAAGCATGACTTTGTCCATGTGCTTATCCTTAGAGATAGCAACCTTACCAAGACCCAATACCTGACTTTTGCCTTTGTCAGCAAAGATGATATGCTTCAGAGGTGACGGTGATAAGGGAGCATCCATCAATAGATTCTTGTCACCAGTCATGTGATTTGTACATCCACTATCGAGGACCCATTCAGTGGTTTTGGGTTGATCATCCTGCAGATGAATTAGTGTAGCTTACAATCTCATATGCTTCATCAGTGAAGAATATGATATCAAGTTCATCAGATGAATTTCATCAAGCAGTAAACAGATATAGCAGTATGAGGACGTGTGAAATGAAAGTTCATTTCATCATGATTTGCCTACATCCTTTCAGGCAGTTTCGTCAGGTCCCCAGCAAATTCTTCAGACGTTAAAGCACGTTTGGAGACCTGACCCTGCAGAAGAGATTAGTTCTTTTTCTTCACCACCCACATCTGGAGGGGTGGCAAAGAGTTCATCATTCTGCGAGCACCATATGGGAAAGGTGGCAAAGATGCCAAACCATTTCGTTTCACATAAGAGGGGTTATGGTAAGCATATGAATAAGCAGAGTAATTCTTCGAGGACTTATGAACATTATGGTTTGAAGAATAATGCACATATTCATAGCCCTTAGCTCTACCCTGCGAGACAGAGTTGTTAGCACGATGATAATCATATGAGGACTTTGATCCATGTGAAGAATTTGGTCCGTAAGAGGACTTGGATCCATATGAAGAATTTGGTCCATATGAAGAATTTGATCTGGGGTTCCTGTTCTTCACAGGTGGTGTCATGAGGACATTCACCTGAAGACTTTCAACACAACTTTTGGGAACCCAGATTTTCTTCATAGGGGAACCGTTCCTGCAGTTAGTGCCAACATATCTAGCAAATACTTCACCATTCTGATTTTTGAACAGTTTATAGTTGGAGTCAAAACACTCATCAGAAGAATGAGGAGATTCACATGTAAAGCCAGACAAGTTAGTTGGATCAACTGGAGGTCCCTTTGCAGCAACCCATGAGGTTTTGGGGTACTGCTCAGGCTTCCAATATGTTCCATCAGCATTGAGTTTCCTCTCAAAGGCAATACCCTCTTTCCTAGGGTTTCTGTTGAGGATCTGCTTTTTGAGCACATCACAAAGTGTCTGATGCCCTTTGAGGCTTTTGTACATGCATGTCATGTACAGTTCCTTCAGCCCTGCATTGTCAGTGATACTAGCAATGTCCTCAGACGAGGAATTAGTGATAGCAGAGGCAGATGAAGAATTTGTAACAGTTGGAGCATTTGAACATTCAGGTGAAGAATTAGCAGATTCACGTTCAATGCACTTTAAGCATGGGGGAACAAATTCTTCCTGAGAAGCGCTGATTTGTTGAGCTAGTAATGAACCGCGCTCCTTCTGAAGATCTTCATAACACACTCTTAGCTTTTCAAGATCTTCCTTTCTTTGAAGAGATTCAAGAGAAAGCTTCTCATGATCTCGCTTTTCTTGAAGAAATTCATAAGAAAGTTTCTCATGATCAGACAAGAGAGAGTTATGATGACCTTGAAGGTTATCAAACCTAGACTGAAGTCTCTGAAGATTTTCAGTCAAGGCTTTAGTGCGATCCATTTCTTCACCCAACATATCATCACTTTTATCTAGCATGTTTTGAACCTTTTCAAGAGCCCGTTGTTGTTTCACAGCAATCTTAGCAAGTTTAGAGTAGCTGGGCTTGAGATCCTCATCAGATTCATTTTCACTAGATTCAGAGGAGTTGTATTTGAGTACCTTAGCACCTTTCGCCATGAAGCAATAGGTGGGAGCGTAGCCATCATTATCTTCATCAGGCTTGTCGGTGGAGTGAGTTTCTTCAGTGTTGAAGATGGACTTGCTGATGAAGGCAGTAGCAACGGCCAGACTCGCCACACCAGACTCAGATTCTTCAGACGCCTCCTCTTCATCATTTTCCTCAGATTCAGCTTCAGAGTCCATCTCCTTGCCAATGAATGCCCGAGCCTTCTTGGAGCTGCTCTTCTTGTGAGATGAAGACTTCGATGATTTTGATGACGAAGATTTTGACGATTTCTTCTTCTTCATTTCCTTTTCCCACTGAGGACAATCTTGAATATAGTGACCAGGCTTCTTGCATTTGTGGCAAAGCCTTCTCTTATAGTCACTGGATGAGGAATCATTGCCTCTTGAGGATTTTCCAAAGCGACCACGTCTTGTGAACTTCTGGAATTTCTTCACAAGCAGTGCTAGATCCTGGCTCAGTTCTTCAGGATCACCAAGGCTACTACCAGAATCCCCATATTCAGAGTCAGACACAGCCTTGGCCTTTAGGGCACGTGGTTTGCCATAGTTTGAACCATAGAGATCTCTCTTTTCAGCAAGCTGGAACTCGTGAGTGTTTAGCCTTTCGAGGATATCAGTAGGATCAAGCGACTTGTAGTCAGCACATTCTTGTATCATCAGTCCCAGAGTATCAAATGAGGAATCAAGCGATCTCAGCAGTTTCTTCACAACTTCATGATCAGTGATGTCAGTGGCACCGAGGGCTTGAAGCTCATTTGAGATGTCAGTGAGGCGATCAAAGGTTTGTTGGACATTCTCATTGTCGAGTCTTTTGAAGCGGTTGAAGAGATTCCGAAGAACATCGACTCGAGAGTCACGCTGAGTTGAAACTCCTTCATTTACTTTGGACAGCCTATCCCAGATAAGCTTAGAAGTTTCCAAAGCACTCACTCTTCCATACTGTCCTTTGCTCAGATGACCAATATGATATTCTTCGCTTGAGAATCGAGTTGTTTGAATCTCTTCACATCGGTAGCGTTCAGTGAGGGAGTGACAGAGGGGACACCATTTTCCACAACATACCAGAGATCGTTATCAATTGCCTCAAGATGCATTCGCATCTTGTTCTTCCAGTAGGGGTAGTCCGTTCCATCAAAGGCAGGACACCCAGCCGAGACCTTGATCATACCTGCGGTCGACATAACTAAAACTCCAGGCGGTTAAACCAAAATCACACAGAACAAGGGAGTACCTTGCTCTGATACCAATTGAAAGTGCGTTATATCGACTAGAGGGGGGTGAATAGGCGATTTTTATGAATTCTTCACTAAGGAATTTGCTGGTGAGGAAATTCCTTAGCGAAGAACTACTTGCAGCAGAATAAGTACTCAGAAGTAAACATAACAGGATACAAACATAGTCATCATGATGAAATGAAGACTAGCATAGAGTACAGAAAGCGTAAACACAGGATAACAAGATGAAGACAAACCGACTGAAGAAATTGAACTGAGGAATTTGTGAAAGTCTTCAGTCAAAGTCTTCAAGCACAGATATGAACAACATACAACACAGTAATGAGGAAATGAAAGAGTTGAGGAAATAGAACCAGTTAGTTGGTGAAGACAATGATTTGGTAAACCAGTTCCAACTGCTGTCTCAGTTGTACGTCTGGTTGGAGCGGCTGAGTATTTAAACTCGAGGACATGCAGTCCCGGACACCCAGTCTCTGAGCCGCAACTCAGGACACCCAGTCCTCACCGTATTCTCCTTGAACTAAGACCACACAAGCCTCATCCAATCACTCATGGTAAGTCTTCAGGTGACTTCCAAACCTTCACAGACTTGGTCACTCGGCGATCCACAATTCCTCTTGGATGCTCTAGACCTTGACGCCTAACCGTCTGGAAGAAGCACAGTCTTCAAAGTTAACAAGTGTCGGATCCACGTAGGAACAATTTCTTCAGTGATGCTCAATCACTTTGGGTTTGTGGGGGTTTGGTTTTGGGATTTTCCTCACTCGATGATTTTCGCTCAAAGTCCTCGGAGGATGGGTTGCTCTCAGATGACAAGTGTCAAGTTCTCTCGGAGCAGCCAACCAACTAGTGGTTGTAGGGGGCGGCTATTTATAGCCTAGGGAGCAGCCCAACATGATAAGACATAAATGCCCTTAAATGATATGACTGTTAGGTGGATAGGATATTTTGGGACAGTTGGCGCGCAGCACAGCAACGGTCGGAAATTTGACTCTCAAATTCCTGGCCATCATGTTCCTCACTGTGTAGGCAATTCGCACTGGCGAATTCCTAACTCCTCAGTCAGAGCAAAGTCATCAGTGACCAGAAGAACTGCGTCTCTGTCACTGAAGAAATTGACTGAACTGTATGAGATTTCCAATGGCTTCACTCGAAGGGATTGGTAGGTGTAGGATTTTGAGTTGAGCATCACATGGAATTTTTTCCTTAGTATTTCCTCGACCCCCTTTAACAGTACGGTGTTTCCTATGACTCAAGAAAGAGAAAATAAAACTACGAAAACAAAAGTCTTCACGCTTCATATTTCTCGAATGAATACCAAGTCTTCAAGGTCACACCAATTTCTTCACTTTCAAAGTCTTCAGAAAGTCTTCAGAATATCAAAGTCTTCAGTCGAAGAACTTCATTTTTAGGGGTCGACTTTCTCTGTAAATATCAAACTCCTCATAGACTTATAGACCTGTGTACACTCACAAACGCATCAATTACTTAACCTATAAGTCTTCAATACACCAAAATCACTAAGGGGCACTAGATGCACTTACAGTACGACTCCCTCAACCCCGTTCTCTTGAACGCTTCCGCGCGCGATCTACAAGGGTATGTAGATGCACTCCTCTCTCTCGTTGCTAGATGACTCCATAGATTGATCTTGGTGAACGTAGGAATTTTTTTATTTTATGCAACGTTCCCCAACAATACCAAGTACCCATCACAAACTCATCTCCCTCGCATTTACATTATTTGCTATTTGCCTCTCGTTTTCCTCTCCCCCACTTCACCCTTGCCGTTTTATTCGCCCTCTCTTTCCCAATCTCCTCCTCTCTCTTTCGCTTTCCTTTTTCTGTTTGCTTGTGTGTTGGATTAGTTGTTGCCATGGCGCAAGATAATACCAAATTGTGTGATTTCTCGAATACCAATAATAATGATTTCCTTAGTACTCCGATTGCTCCTCTTAATGATGTTGAGTCTTGTGAAATCAATACTGCTTTGCTAAATCTTGTTATGAAAGATCAATTCGCCGGCCTTCCTAGTGAAGATGCCACTACTCATCTAAACAACATTGTTGATTTGTGTGATATGCAAAAGAAGAAAGATACGGATAACGATATTGTTAAATTGAAGTTATTTCCGTTTTCACTTAGAGATCATGCTAAAGTTTGGTTTTTGTCTTTGCCTAAAAATAGTATTGATTCTTGGAACAAGTGCAAAGATGCTTTTATCTCTAAGTATTTTCCTCCTGCTAAGATCATCACTCTTAGGAACGGTATTATGAATTTTAAACAACTTGATCATGAGCATGTTGCCCAATCTTGGGAAAGAATGAAATTGATGATTCGCAATTGCCCTACTCATGGTTTGAATTTATGGATGATCATACGAAATGTTTATGCCGGTTTGAACTTTGCTTCTAGAAATCTTTTAGATTCGTTCGCGGGATGCATGTTTATGGAAATCACGTTAGGAGATGCTACAAAACTCCTTGATAATATTATGGCTAATTATTCTCAATGGCACACCGAAAGATCTTCTAGTAAAAAAGTGCATGCTATAGAAGAAATCATTGTTTTGAGTAGAAAGATGGATGAACTTATGAAATTGTTTGCTACTAAAAATACTCCTCTTGATCCCAATGATATGCCTTTGTCTACTTTGATTGAGAATAATAATGAATCTTTGGATGTGAATTTTGTTGGTAGGAATAGTTTTGGAAACAATGCTTATAGAGGAAACTTTAATGCTAGACCGTCCCTAGTAATTCCTCTAATAATTATGGAAATTCCTACAATAATTCTTATGGTAATTTTAATAAGATGCCCTCTGATTTTGAGAATAGTGTGAAAGAATTTATGGTTTCTCAAAAGAATTTTAATGCTTTGCTTGAAGAAAAATTGCTCAAAGTTGATGATTTGGCTAGGAACGTTGATGGACTTTCGCTTGATGTTGATTCTCTTAAACTTAGATCTTCTTCTCCTAAGCATGATATCAATGAGTCTCTCAAAGCAATGAGAATTTCCATTGATGAGTGCATGGAAAGAACCGCTAGATTGCGTGCAAAGAAAGATTGCTTTATAAAAGCGTGTTCTTCTAGTTTCCATGAAAATAATGATGAAGATCTTAAAGTTATTGATGCGTCTCCTATTAGATCTTTGTTTTTCAATATGAATCTTGATAATTATGGGACTGATGATGAGTCAACTTTGCCTAGAAGGCGTCCCAAGAATTCGGAGTCTTTAGATCTTGATGCTAAATTTGGTAAAAGTAGGATTGGAGAGGTCATGACTTTAAATAGCATTGAACTCACTATCTCGGATTTCAAGGAATTTGATTATGATAATTGTTCTTTAGAAGGTTGTATTTCCTTGTTGCAATCCGTTGTTAATTCTCCTCATGCTTATAGTCAAAATAAAGCTTTTACCAAACATATCGTTGATGCCTTGATGCAATCTTATGATGAAAAACTTAATTTGGAAGTTTCGATACTGTTGGGGATATTACCACTAGGTGTAAACCGGCCAGCTTGGGCCGGGTTAGCTCCGTTAGTGGTATAATCAGGGAAAGGCCCAAGGCCTATAGTCGGTTTAGAGTTTGTAGCCGTAAACCGGCCTGATGTATGACTTGTATTGTAAGTTAGGAATAGAGAGATACCAACCGGGATACGAGTATGAACCGGTTGGGACTCTACGAACCGACAGGCGTCACTCATGTATATAAGGGGACGACCCGGCGGCGGTTCAAGGAGAGACAACCACAACTCGAGCCTAGGCGAAGCTTGTTTGCTCCCTAGCCATCGAGACTACATCAATTCCATCACAACTAGACGTAGGCTTTTACCTTCATCGAAGGGGCCGAACTAGTATAAAACCCTTGTGTCTTTGTGTCCGCTTTAACCCCTGCAAGTAAACCCGTAGCGATGGCTCCACGACTAAGTCCTTAGGCTAGGACATCTGCCGTGACAAATCCACGACAGTTGGCGCCCACCGTGGGGCTATCGCACGATGGTTTGACGATCTTGGAGGGCAAGCTCAAAGGACTCGAAGGCTACGTCGTGGGCCGGATGACCAAGAGTCGTCGCGGCCGGATCTACATCGACAACGCCGGATGGGGTCCCGAGGCTGATTCAATCGAGCATGGATACCGGGTCCCCTTCGGCGGCATACACGTTTTCATTGGCAAGATCAGGGAGCCTGGGCCTGAGCCGGACATCTGCACCGACCTCATCGAGACGGCTCAGCGTGCGCGACCTGCCCAGGTTAAACCGGCCGTGAAGCATGTCTTCGTTGGAGTCACACATGGAGGGGAGTACGATGCCGGTTCAGAACACGGTAGTGAGACCGTCGTTTATTCTGGTGATGAATCTTCAACAGGAGAGACCGAGTCATTGTACCAGTTGCAGGATGATATGATCAGGGGCTGTTCCGACGGCGACAGTATTCCGGACCCCCCAAGCCAGTTAAACCGAGTTGGAGTATTCATGGCCGGTACGCAGGCAGCGAACCACTCTTCAACCACAGCAGCAACGCTTTCCGGTTCAGCAGCGGCAGCAGGGGCAGGAGGCCCGGTGCGCCCGCCGGTTCAAGTTCTGTCAGATCTGTTTGATGCACTAGCAGTGCTTATGGCGGAGGACAACCCGGCGGATCAGGAGGCACATAATGCAGAAATCGCAAAGGTGAAAGAGCAGATCACGCAAGCCAAAGCGGATCTAGCGTCAGAGAAGGAGCGTATGGCCACAGAGCGGGCCGCTTTAGACGCGCAAGCTTATAAACTCATGCTTGACCAGAGTGCATCGCAAGAGGTGTTGAAGCGGAAGTATAGATCGCGCCTGCCATCAGGATTTGATCCTAGAAATCTCTTTCAGACCCCGGGAGCCGGACCCAGTAACCCGCCCCAGCACAGGGAGGTAAACCGGATTGAGGCACTAGGAGCAGGAGCGACGGTCCAACCGCGCCTGATGGAGCCTCCGCAGCAGAACATGGTGGTTCCTCCGCCGGTACAGACACCCCCAGATCATTATTCTAATCCCATGGACAACCTTGTTGCAGCCGCCGCACGATTGGAGGCGATCCCAGTCGAAGGAGATTCCCCACAAGCAGTTGAGACACGCCGGGTTAAGGAGCTTCTCCGGACTGCGCTGATACAGCAGGAGGCATATTCATACAGCCGTGATCGGATTCACTCTACACCCCGTCCAAGCCGGAGTTACAGCAGGCGCATGGATGAACCGGCCATATCAAGCAACGCGCGTGACCGTGAAGCGGCCCGAGGCAATCACCAGATGGGTGGTATTCGTGATGCTCAGGATGTAGTGGATCGGGCCCAGGCACGCAGGGAGGCCGAGTTAGCGGCACAGGATGATGCAAATCAACACACACCGGTTCGCCCTACCACTTTCACCGGACCAGGAGTCGCATCCGCTTTAGGGGTTCCCTGTTTAATCCCCGCTTTACGCAATGTGCGTCTGCCTAAGGATTTTAAGGGCCCGCGCAAGGTGCCGAATTACACTGCAGATCTGTCCCCTGAAGCGTGGGTTGAAAGTTATGAGATGGCCATGGAAATGCTAGATGTTGATGAGACCGCATGTGCAAAGTACTTCACCATGATGCTGGAGGGCACAGCCCGTACTTGGTTGAAAAGCTTACCACCCAATTCTATCAGTTCATGGGGCCAGTTACGGGCCCGGTTTATCCAGAACTTCAAGGATACATGTAAGCAGCCCAAGTCCATAGTAGACCTGGCGGCTTGCGTCCAGGAAGAAGGGGAGTCAACAACCCGTTGGGTACGCCGTGTGTCTGAGATTTTGCACTCTTCTGACCGGATCAATGCTGACTCGGCGATCATAACATTAGAAGGCAACTGCCGGTTTGAGCCTTTGAAATTAAAATTAGGACGTATGAAGCGGTTCTGCAATGATATGGGAACCCTCATGGCCGCTTTGGTAAAGTATGCCGATTCAGACAGTACCAAGGATCCTGAAGCTGATGATGATGAAGCAGGGAAGGGAAAGAAGAACGGCAACTCCAAGGGGCAGCATTACAAACCGGCGGGTCATGGAAACGGGGGCAAGCGCAAGGCTGATGGCAATCCGGATTTCGTAGCCAACACTAATGCGCAGGACAGAGGCCCGCGGCGCAGGGGCAAGGCGAATCGGGGTCCAAATCCTAATACAAGCCGTTTGAATTACTTGTTGAATCAACCTTGCCCCAAGCACGGGACGAAGGAATCCCCATCGAACCATCTCTGGAAAGACTGTTATATTATGCAGGAGTTCAAAAACTCCAATGCGTTCCGGTATGACCAGGGGTCAGGAGGCGGTTCAGGATCCGGTTTCCAGGGGCCGGGTCAGGATGGAGCTTCCGGTTCAGGGCCTAGTCAAGGCAATCACCATAACCAGGATAACCAGAGTGGCCGGCAGCAGCAGCAGCAGTCAGGCTATCAGAGCCAACCAAAGCAGTTGAATAGTGGGCAGTATCATGTTTTCACAACCAGTTTGGACAAGCGGGATCGGAAGCTTCACAAACGGGCAGTAAACTCTGTTGAACCGGCTTTGCCACGGTATTTGCGCTGGTCAGAGCAGCCTATCGTATGGAGCAGAGAGGACCATCCCCCCCGGGTTGATAATCCGGGTCAACTGGCATTGTTGGTAGACCCTCAGGTGGGGGGCTATAAGTTCACTAAGGTGCTTATGGATGGAGGAAGCAGTATTAATATATTATACTATGAAACTTTCCGTCGCATGGGTCTCATAGACAAGGACCTCAGGCCGTCCAATACGGTGTTCCATGGTGTAGTACCAGGCAAATCTGCTTATCCTGTTGGTAAGATAGCCCTGGATGTGGCTTTTGGAGACGAGCACGATTCCCGGTCTGAAAAGCTAACCTTTGAAGTGGTGAAAATCCGGAGTCCATATCATGCCTTGTTTGGGCGGCCGGCCTATGCTAAGTTCATGGCACGACCCTGTTATATCTACTTACAGCTAAAGATGCCGGGTTACAAAGGAACGATAACGGTGCATGGAAGCCGCCGGGTTGCTTTGGAATGTGAGGAAGGCGATGCAGCTTATGCAGAGGCGGTCTGTGCCACGGAGGAGTTGAAGTTCTATAAGGACAATGTTGATCCGGCAGATATGACCCCTTTGAAGAAGCCAACTACGGAGCATGAATCGGATCTGAAGTTCAAATCGGCAGCTGAGACCAAGCTTGTTGACTTCGTACCAGGCGATTCGTCCAAGCAGTTCACTGTCAGTGCCAACCTGGATCCCAAATAGGAAAGCGCGCTCATCGAGTTCATCCGTGAGAACCGGGATATCTTTGCATGGAAGCCATCTGACATGCCAGGTGTACCGAGGGAACTCGCTGAGCACACACTTAATGTGGATCCTAAGTATAAACCGGTGAAACAGTTCCTCCGCCGGTTTAATGAAGAGAGGCGCAAGGCCATTGGAGAAGAAGTAGCCAGGCTTCTGGCGGCTGGCTTTATCATTGAGGTGTTTCATCCAGAGTGGCTTGCTAATCCGGTGCTAGTCCTTAAGAAAAATGGCACCTGGCGTATGTGTGTGGATTACACAGATCTTAACAAGGCTTGTCCAGCAGATCCTTTTGCCCTCCCCCGCATTGATCAGATTATTGATGCCACGGCAGGATGTGAGCGTTTAAGTTTTTTGGACGCATACTCCGGATATCATCAGATCAAAATGGCGGTTAAGGACCAGGAGAAGACAGCGTTTATAACTCCCTTTGGAGCCTTCTGCTATGTATCTATGCCTTTTGGGCTCAAGAGTACCCAGGCTACTTATCAGCGGTGTGTACAGAATTGCTTGCATACGCAGGTCGGCCGCAATGTGCATGCCTACGTAGATGATATTGTGGTGAAATCAAGACAAAAGGAGACACTGGTGGAAGATTTGAAGGAAACCTTTAACAACTTGCGCATTTATAAGATGATGCTTAATCCGGCCAAGTGTGTTTTTGGTGTTCCGGCTGGCAAGTTATTGGGGTTCCTGGTGTCTAACAGAGGAATTGAAGCTAATCCGGAGAAAATTAAAGCTATCACTTCCTTGGCTAAACCGAAGTGTATCAATGATGTTCAGCGTCTGGCGGGCAGGATCGCAGCGTTGAGCCGGTTTATCAGCCGCCTCGGAGAGAAGGCCATTCCCTTATACCAGATGCTAAGGAAGACAGATAATTTTGTCTGGAGTCCGGCTGCTGACGAAGCATTTGAGGATCTAAAGCGGCAATTAGCCAATCCGCCTGTTCTTGCGGCTCCGGTTGACAAGGAACCGTTGTTGTTATATGTAGCAGCCAATGCTCGAGCAGTAAGCGTGGCCATTGTGGTAGAGTGCAAGGAGGCAGGAAAGGAGTATCCGGTTCAACGGCCGGTTTATTATATCAGTGAGGTGCTTATTGTGTCCAAGCAGAGATATCCGCATTGGCAGAAGCTAGTCTATGGTGTTTTTATGGCCAGTCGGAAACTGAAGCAATATTTCCAAGGGCACCCTATCACAGTGGTTAGTTCAGCTCCTTTGGGTGATATCATACAGAACCGAGAGGTGACTGGCCGGATTGCAAAATGGGCCATCGAGCTTGGGCCGCATGGACTAAAGTATATACCACGCACATCAGTGAAGTCACAAGCACTTGTTGATTTCATTAATGACTGGACGGAGTTACAGGCGCCAGAGGAGAAGCCGGATCACACATACTGGACTATTCATTTCGACGGATCCAGGCAGTTGGAAGGCTCGGGGGCTGGAGTCGTTTTAACTTCCCCACGAGGTGATAAGTTTTGTTACGTTCTCCGTTTAATGTTCCCTTGTACTAATAATGCAGCTGAGTACGAAGCCTTGCTCCATGGTCTCCGGATGGCTAAGGAGATGAATTTAAGCCGGGTTAAGTGCTTTGGTGACTCGGACCTGGTGGCCCAGCAAGTATCTGGCACTTGGGATTCTAAGGACCCCCTCATGGCCGCATATCGTCGAGAAGTGGATAATATCGCAGGTTGCTTCAAGGGCTATCAAGTGGATCATGTGGATCGCCGGAAGAACGAAGCGGCAGACGCTTTAAGCCGGTTGGGTTCTCAGCGTAAACCGGTCCCGCCTAATGTCATTTTGGACGTCTTGCACAACCCGTCGGTCCAGCTCCCTGGTGAAGCGGATTTGGCTATTCCTGATCCGGAGGCTCAGTTGGTGGCAGTATTACATGTTATTCCGGATTGGACGATTCCTTACCTTGCGTATATGACTCGAGGGGAGTTGCCAGAAGATGAGGTTCTGGCCAGACAGATAATCCGGCGCTCCAAATCTATGACGATCCTTAATGGTGAGCTACATCATTGTAGTGTGTCAGGGGCGTTTCAACGCTGTGTTTCCCCTGAGGAAGGCTGTGAAATTTTAAGGGAAATCCATGAAGGGGATTGTGGACATCACGCCGGTTCAAAGTCCCTGGTGGCGAAGGCGTTCCGTCACGGATTTTACTGGTTGACTGCCCATGCTGACGCGGAGGATTTGGTTAAACGGTGTGATGGATGTCAGAAATTTTCAAGGCGTGCTCATGTACCGGCACAAGAATTAAGGATGATCCCAATAACGTGGCCGTTTGCGACTTGGGGGCTGGATATGGTTGGACCCTTTAAACGATCCAAGGATAAGAAGACCCACTTGTTGGTGGCAGTGGACAAGTTCACCAAGTGGGTTGAAGCGGAACCTGTCAGTAAGTGTGATGCAGCAACAGCGGTACAGTTCATCAAAAAGGTGATTTTCCGGTTTGGTTTTCCACACAGTATAATTACTGATAATGGCACTAATCTATCCAAGGGGGCTATGAAAGAGTTCTGTGAACGCGAACACATCCGGCTTGACGTGTCGTCAGTGGTGCATCCCTAGTCCAACGGGCAGGCAGAACGAGCCAATCAAGAGATCTTACGAGGTATCAAACCTCGGCTTATGGTTCCATTACAGAGAACGCCAGGGTGCTGGGTAGAAGAGTTACCATCGGTGTTATGGAGTATTAATACTACGCCAAACCGGTCCACTGGATATACACCTTTCTTCATGGTCTACGGAGCGGAGGCAGTTCTCCCCAGTGATATCTGGCATGATTCGCCCCGTGTAGCGGCTTATGTTGAAACGGATAACGAGGTGGCGCGATAGGACACTTTGGATCTATTGGATGAGGAGCGTGATATGGAAGCCGCTCGTTCGGCGATTTACCAGCAAGATCTTCGTCGTTATCACAGTCGCTGGGTTAGAACCAGAACCTTTCAAGAAGGAGATTTGGTGCTTCGTCTCATCCAAGACCAGACAGATATGCACAAGTTATCCCCACCTTGGGAAGGACCTTTTGTGGTCAGCAAAAATCTACACAACGGATCATACTATCTGATTGATATTCGAGAGCGTCAAGACTCATGTACGTCAGAGGAGGAGACCAACAGGCCGTGGAATATAGCTCATCTTCGGCCTTACTACACTTGAGTCATCGACTCAGTTTATGTACATATCATGACAATGTATATATTATCTTCGATATAATAAAAACCGGAGCCTCAGCTAAAGCGGGGTCTCTGTCTTTCTTATCATGCGTGGTTACATGGAGCGTTTCTGTTTCTAAAGCGGCCTCCGGTTTACCCCTTGACATTTATATTTATCACTTGGGGGCTTGGTCGTGTCCGAACCAATGCAACACCTCTTGATAGGCGAAAGCCACCAGATCATTTGGGGACACGGTCACGTCTGAACCGGTCACGCCTCTTGGTCGGCCAATAGGGCCAGAGTCATTTGGGGGCTTGGTCGAACCCGAACCAATGTCATGCCACTTGGCCGGCGTACTCGCCAAGAGTCTTTTGGGGACCTGGCCGACTAGCACCATCGCTACGCCTTTGGGGGGCCTGGTTGCGTCTGACCATGGTAATGCCATCTGACCAGCTCCATGAAGCTTTACTTTTGCAAAGAGTTATTGCCTTTGTTGCCATATTTTCACATAATTGGTATTCGATTTTTTTGTTGCGTTTTTTAACCCGACGAATATTTTTATCCGGTTTAGCTGTCAGTCACAAACTGACAGGACACGGTTTGGTATTACACCAGAGTTTTTATCTGCCCGATTTACCTTCTTCCGGTTCATCCTCATGGAATAACACGGGGGCTTGTGCTGATTCAGCATGGTTATATGGGAGTTATTATCTCCCCAGACGGTCATGGTTTTTAAGGCCTCCGCTTCAAGGTTGGCTACGCCAGCTTCATGCCCAGATACGGCAGGTATTTGTATCACATACTTATTGATTTTCGATATATATATATATATTGAATACCATAAACCGGCGGGCGGTGTCGTCGCCACCGAGGTTCAACTTTTCTGGTTGCAGGGAGTATGAATCAAACAAAAGTTTTACCTATGCACGAAGGCATATCCAGGCAGAAAGTTTTAACTAAGGCTATTACAAGGCAACACAGTGCCCAAATGAGATCATTGTTCTTTGGGCAAACCGCCCACGATAAATGTTTAACCCGGCTACTGGTTCAAGGCTGTTCTTCATCTTCCGCCGCTTCAGCATCTTCATCCCTACCCATTGGCTGGAAATCCACAGTGGTCCAGTCGATTCCCATTAGCGCTTGGAAAACAGCCTCTTCGTGAATCAAAGAAGACGGTTCTATGTCGGGTGCGTAAGTATGCTTACGGATTGGAGGAATCAGGTTTTCCGGTTCAAAGGTTGGGGCAGACACTCGCTTGTTCTGATCATTATATTGTGCTTGATAATGCTCCAAGTCGGCTTCTTCGGCCAATTGACAAGCCAGCGGGCGTACCGCACGGTTTATCGCCCGCAAGTCCTCTTCACTGAAATCAGAGCCATCTTCTTTCACGCTGGGATAGCCTTGAGCTGCTTCCACGGGATCAAAATCTGGTACCCAGGCCTTGGCTCGGATCAAGGCGTTGATGGCTCCGGTTCGTGCAACAGATTTCTTCACCTCTTCAATCCGGGAAGGAAGGATTGATAGCCGGTTCAGAGTATCTTGAATCAGGGAAGGCGCTGGATTGTTATGTGACATTGTGGTGATAACACGCTGGGCTCCGGTATATAACTGCTCAACTAAAGTGTAGACAGCCTTCAGTTTCTTCCGCACGTCATTTCCCAAGTGCCCAACGCGTGTGCCTACATACAATAAAGGGATAGTTTTAAACCGGACTAATGATGCAGCAGGTACAACATATCACAGTTATTCACATGGAGCTTACCGAAGATGGCTGCAGTCATAGAATGTACTTGCCGCTTCACGGCTGTCAGATCATCCACCACCGGTTTAAGGGCAGCTTCAGCGTTTTCTGCCCGTTTGAGCAAATTGGCCTTTTCAGTGGCCCGGACTGCCTGTTCTTTCTTCATATTTTCCTTCACCTATTCAGCAGCGGTCAAGGCACTGGTTAACTCTTTCTTGGCCTTCTCTGTTTCGGCCTGCTGGGTTTGCAAAGCAGCCTGTAAATCGGCAATCCGATCGTCTTTGATTTTTACCTCAGCCTGTGCATTGACAGTATGTTCAGCTAGCAGTTCAAGTCAAAGTCCCAACCACACAACGCAGTTATATGCTTGACACTTGGGGGCTAATGTACCTTCAATTTTTCTACTGCTACTACATGGCAAAGTCCCAAGCTTAATACAAGTATTCAACTTGGCACTTGGGGGCTAATGGCTATTTGATTCTACCAATGTTTCGGCAGGCAGTTATATTGAAATACCGGTTTAAGTATGAGTTAAACCGGCCCTTGTGGTTATGCGGGTAGATCTCAAAATGGATCAAGAAAATAATCAAGTCCCGGTTGGATCAAGATTACAAACCGGCCCTTGGGGGCTACAAGGACTAAAATACTGGTGATAAGGAAAGGAGTGAGTTACCTCAAACTTGTCCCTCATTAATTTGACCAGGCCAGCTTCATAGTCACGGCTGCTGTAAAGCCGGTTCAGATATCCAGAATGAAGATCTTGGGCGCTTAAAGCGGCATATGTTTCCAGCTCGACAGCCCACTTTCCTTTATTCAAAGTGGAAGAATCCTCTTTTACAGTGTGCCGGGTTAAGGTTGCAGGATTCCCCGGTTCAGAGCGGCCCATACCAGTAATCACAACGTCATCGTCTTTCGACTCGGCGGATCGGGTGGGCACGGCTGTTTCAGTAGGGCTGCGAGGCTTTTCAAACTGGACAGTGCTGGCAGGTGGATCAGCAGAGATTGCAGTGTTGACAGGCCTCTCTTCAGGAATAATCTCCTCTTGAACCGGAGGGTCATTGGGAATATCTTCAGAAGCAACGTTTTCGAGATCCGGCGCTCGCTCATGATCTGAAGCGGCAGCCTCTTCAATTGTTTTGTCCAAACGGGCCTTCTTGCTGGGTTTCGGTTTGGTACTGAAGAGACAAAAGTCAGGAAAAGTATATCCATTACAAAAGGTATCAGAAAGCATGTGGCCGTATTGACTTACCCGGCGGCTATCTTCAACGGTGGTAGCTGAGTGGCTGAGGATTCGCCAGAAGATGAATGGGAAGTAACCTGATAATCGGAGTCGGACGGATTAAGAGGTTGACGGAACAAACCCGCTTTGGAATTTAAAACAATAAAAAGGTCGGAAACCTCGGTGCGGCGCTTTTGAGCCGGGCTGTTTGGTAAACCGGCAGAGGTAACTACCTGGCCACTATGCCGGGTTGTGCGACGAGCTTCATGTTGCTATGTCTTCATAGGAAATTTGGGATCCAAGTGAGCAAGAGGGTGAGAAAAGTTAACTTTCCGGTTTGCCTGGCGAAATTTTGGTAAAGGCAAATTTGTTGAATCGGAAGAAAGAATGGTTACCTCAGCAAATCCTGCGTTGCTGGCTTTGGCGTCATCCTGACAAGCATCATCATCAATAAGGCGTGTAAAAAGCAAGCCAAGAGAGTCAAGTTCCGGATTACCCACATCATCGTCAATGGCCGGGTCAGATGAAGTAGTGGTCTTTCTCTTGTGGGCTGATTTCTTGACAACTTTTGTTTTGGGCCGGTTTGGCCGCCCAGCTTTGTCCGCTTTGTCTTGGGAAAGTTTCTTGCTCCAAAACGGGTTATCACCCTGGATCGGAAATAATTAAAAGTCGGATATATGAAAATAATAACAGGTTTTAATGATGACACAGTCAGAGACTTACCGCAGGTGGTGAGTTGGTGGTGCAGTAAGGAGCCAAGCCGGTTTGAGCACAGAGATGCTCCGGTTCATTCAGCATTCTTCTTACTGAATCCGTAACTTCATCCTCCGAAAGTT
Source organism: Triticum timopheevii (assembly GCA_963921465.1). Classification (NCBI taxonomy): domain Eukaryota; kingdom Viridiplantae; phylum Streptophyta; class Magnoliopsida; order Poales; family Poaceae; genus Triticum; species Triticum timopheevii. The sequence continues at coordinate 544,582,871 of OY997274.1, forward strand.
TAAGTTTGGTGTGTCGGAGTGGGTCATCGACGCTGCCGGTATACTGGCACATTAAACCGGAACGCCGGCTCAAGGGCAGTATGCCCCAAGATAACCAGCAGTGTGCAAGATCAATTCCAGTCAACCCGTTGGCCATAAAGGCTCGGAGCTTGGACAATTGTGGGGCATATTTGCTTCTCTCTTTGGCAGTCAATCTTTGAGGAAAGGGATGAGTATTGCTTAGCCGCTCTGGACGAAAGCCAGGTAAAGGATTTTCACCTTCAGGAGAAGTATCTTTGCAGTAAAACCAAGTCGCATTCCACTCTTTGGGGTGAGTATGGAGTTTGACGTGGGGATAGGTGATCTCCTTCCTTTTCTGGATAGCCATACCGCCCAATTCTGTATTGGGGCCATCGGTGAATTCAGTACGCCGGTTTAGATGGAAGAGATCTCTAAACAGTTCAACAGAAGGTTCCTCTTGCAGATATGCTTCAGATAGCACTTGAAAGTGGCATAGGTTGGTGACAGAGTTGGGGCCAATGTCTTGGGGACGGAGCTGAAAATTGGCCAACACGTCCCGGTAAAATTTTGAACCGGGCGGTTTGAAGCCCCGAGCCAGGTGATCCGCGAAAACCACAACCTCCCCTTCCTGAGGTGTGGGAGGACATTCATCTCCAGGAACCCTCCAATGGACTGTATTTTTGTCATCTAAAGCGCCAATCGATACCAGTTCATTCAACTGTGTCTCGGAGACGCGGGAAGGAACCCAGTTGCATTCATACACCTGTTTGGCCATGATAGGATCTACAAAGAAAAGGATCCGGTTTAAGAGCGTGCTTGTTACAGAGTGATTGATCTAAGTTATGATAAACCGGAGGCAGTTTCTATAAATCAGTTCATTGTGATATGATGTCAGATGCGTTCTGGCGGTTCAACAAGGGGACTAATGGTGTACCTATGCCGGTTTGACAGTTTTTATTACGGTGAGTTAAACCGCCTAATCTAGGCCTTGGAGATAATTGAAGTCATGGACAGTTTACAGAGACAAGTTTCACAAGATCTCATGATTACTACGGATCAAACGCGGGTTTTCAGAAAACAGGAAATATTTCGCGGAAGTAAAGAAGAAACAGAAGTGGACCGTAAGGCATCTGTATATGCAGAAGATCCATGGGATTAAAATGGGAAAGTACGGCGGATACGCAGGAGTCATCATTGGTACAGAACAAGATTCACAGCATGGTTCAAAGCTAAAAGGATAAAAACGCACGAAGAACATAGTATGAAGCTCGAACCCTAAAAACAGATCTAAGTACAGAAACAGATTCAAGAAGGGGAAGAAGCTTACCGGGAATGGAGAAGATGCGGAAATAGGCCGCAGTGTTCTGGTACGTTCAGGTCGATGCAGCGGCCTAGGATGAAGCAGAAGTCGATGACGATGGCAGAGCTCCAAGGGCAGCGGCGCGAGGAAGATGAAGAAGAGGAAGCGAAGGGAGGAAAAGAATGACCCTTCGGTCCTATTTATAAGGCAGTAAAGCTAGGTCAAGCGCGTGGATCCAGGGACTGCTATTAAAGAAGGCGTTATAAAGGATCAAATTTCAAGATGATGTCATGCCGGTTTACAGTGACCAGAAGCAACGACGTCATGCCGGTTTACAGTGATCAGAAGCGATGACAACATGGCGATTTATCAAACAAAAGAAGATGTCCAAGATACAGGCTTCGTGAAGGATTGACATGAACCAGTTCAAATCAATCTGGGGCCTAATGTTGGGGATATTACCACTAGGTGTAAACCGGCCAGCTTGGGCCGGGTTAGCTCCGTTAGTGGTATAATCAGGGAAAGGCCCAAGGCCTATAGTCGGTTTAGAGTTTGTAGCCGTAAACCGGCCTGATGTATGACTTGTATTGTAAGTTAGGAATAGAGAGATACCAACCGGGATACGAGTATGAACCGGTTGGGACTCTACGAACCGACGGGCGTCACTCATGTATATAAGGGGACGACCCGGCGGCGGTTCAAGGAGAGACAACCACAACTCGAGCCTAGGCGAAGCTTGTTTGCTCCCTAGCCATCGAGACTACATCAATTCCATCACAACTAGACGTAGGCTTTTACCTTCATCGAAGGGGCCGAACTAGTATAAAACCCTTGTGTCTTTGTGTCCGCTTTAACCCCTGCAAGTAAACCCGTAGCGATGGCTCCACGACTAAGTCCTTACGCTAGGACATCTGCCGTGACAAATCCACGACAGATACCTACAAAACTTAATGATGAGTGGGAACCTACTGATTAGAATTAAAGATCATGAGTGTTTTGCTTTGTGTGATTTGGGTGCTAGTGTTTCCACGATTCCGAAAACTTTATGTGATATTCTAGATTTCCAGATTTTGATGATTGCTCTTTAAATTTGCACCTTCCGGATTCCACCATTAAAAAGCCAATGGAAGGATCAATGATGTTCTCATTGTTGCAAATAGAAATTTGGTGCCCGTAGATTTTATCGTTCTTGATATAGATTGCAATCTTTCTTGCCCTATTATTCTTTGTAGACCTTTCCTTAGATCGATTGGCGCGATTATTGATATGAAGGAAGGGAATATTAGATTCCAATTTCCATTAAAGAAAGGCATGGAGCACTTTCCAAAAAATAAAGTCAAATTACCTTATGAATCTATCATGCGAGCTACTTATGAATTGAGTGCCAAAGATGGTACTACTTAGATCTATCTTCGCTTTTATGCCTAGCTAGGGGTGTTAAACGATAGCGCTAGTTGGGAGGCAACCCAATTTTCTTTGTGTTTTTCGTTTTTGTTCCTATTTAGTGATAAATCTTGCATCTACCTTCTGTTAGATGTGTTTTTATATTTTAATTAGTGTTTGTGCCAAGTAGAACCTATAGGATAACCTATGATGATAGTTGATTTGATTCTGCTGAAAAACAGAAACTTTGCACGCACGAATTTAGTTTTTGTTAAATCACAGAAACGTGCTTTTGCGTTGATTCTTTTTGCTTCTGTTCTATAGATAAATTGTCTAGGACTTCCTATTTTGGTAGGATTTTTAGAGTTCCATAAGTTTGCGTTAGTTACAGATTGCTACAGACTATTCTGTTTTTGACACATTCTGTTTTTCGTGTGTTGTTTGCTTATTTTGATGCATCTATGGCTAGTAAAATAGTTTCTAAACCATAGAGAAGTCGGAATACAGTGGGTTTAACACCAAAATAAATAAAGAATGAGTTCATTACAGTACCTTATGTGGTGGTTTTGTTTTCTTTCACTAACGGAGCTTATAAGATTTCCTGTTGAGTTTTGTGTTGTGAAGTTTTCAAGTTTTGGGTAAAGCTTTTATGGACTATGGAATAAGGAGTGGCAAGAGCCTAAGCTCGGGGATGCCCATGGCACCCCAAGATATTCAAGGATATCCAAAAGACTAAGCTTGGGGATGCCCCGGGAAGGCATCCCCTCTTTCGTCTTCGTTCATTGGTAACTTTACTTGGAGCTATATTTTTATTCGCCACATGATATGTTTTTTGCTTGGAGCGTTGTGTATTATATTAGTCTTTGATTTTTAGTTTACCACAATCATCCTTGCTGTACACACCTTTTGGGAGAAGCCTACTTGATTAGGATTTGCTAGAATACTCTATGCGCTTCACTTATATCTTTTGAGCTTGATAGTTTTTGCTCTAGTGCTTCACTTATATTTTTTAGAGCACGGTGGTGACTTAATTTTGAAGAAATTGCTAGTCTATCATGCTTCACTTATATCTTTTTGAGAGTCTTTTAGAACAGCATGGTATTTGCTATGGTTACAAAGTTGGTCCTAGAATGATGAGCATCCAAGTTGGGTATAATAAAAATTATCATAGAAAAGAATTGGATGCTATGATCAATATGATGCTTGATAATTGTTTTGAGATATGGAGGTAGTGATATTAGAGTCATGCTAGTTGAGGTGATTATGAAAAATACTTGTGTTAAGGGTTGTGATTCCCGTAGCATGCACGTATGGTGAACCACTTAGTGATGAAGTTGGAGCACAATTTTATTTATTGAGTGTCTTCCTTATGAGTGGCGGTCGGGGACGAGCGATGGTCTTTTCCTACCAATCTATCCCCCTAGGAGGATCCGCGTAGTGCTTTGGTTTTTGATGACTTCTAGATTTTTGCAACAAGTACATGAGTTCTTTTGACTAATGTTGAGTCCATGGATTATACGCACCTCACCCTTCCACCATTGCTAGCCTCTCTTGTGCCGTGCAACTTTCGCCGGTACCATACACCCACCATATACCTTCCTCAAAACAGCCACCATATGCCATGCAACTTTCCACCGTTCCGTTTATATGACACGCATTACTTTGTCATATTGCTTTTTGCATGATCATGTAGTTGACATCGTATTTGTGGCAAGGCCACCTTCATAATTTTCATACATGTCACTCTTGATTCATTGCATATCCCGGTACACCACTGGAGGCATTCATATAGAGTCATATCTTGTTCTAGCTTTGAGTAATTCTTGAGTTGTAAATCCATAAAAGTGTGATGATCTTCATTATTAGAGCATTGTCCTAGTGAGGAAAGGATGATGAAGACTATGATTCCCCCACAAGTCGGGATGAGACTTCGGACTTTACAAAAGGAAAAAAAGAGAAAAAAAAAAGAGAAAGGCCAAAAAAAGAAAAGGCCAAAGAAAAAATGAAAAAAAGAGAAAAAAAAGAAAAAAAATAAAATGAGAGAAAAAGAGAGAAGGGACAATGCTACTATCTCTTTTTCCACACTTGTGCTTCAAAATAGCACCATGATCTTCATGATAGAGAGTCTCATATGTTGTCACTTTCATATACTAGTGGGAATTTTTCATTATAGAACTTGGCTTGTATATTCCAATGATGGGCTTCCTCAAAATGCCCTAGGTCTTCGTGAGCAAGTGAGTTGGATGCACACCCACTTAATTTCTTTTGTTGAGCTTTCATATATTTATAGCTCTAGTGCATCTGTTGCATGGCAATCCCTACTCACTCACATTGATATCTATTAATGGGCATCTCCATAGCCCGTTGATACGCCTAGTTGATGTGAGACTATCTTCTCCTTTTTGTCTTCTCCACAACCACCATTCTATTCCACATATAGTGCTATGTCCATGGCTCACGCTCATGTATTGCATGAAAGTTGAAAGAGTTTGAGATTATTAAAGTATGAAACAATTGCTTGGCTTGTCATCGGGGTTGTGCATGATTAAATACTTTGTGTGATGAAGATAGAGCAACAACCAGACTATATGATTTTGTAGGGATAACTTTCTTTAGCCATGTTATTTTGAGAAGACATGATTACTTTGATTATTATGCTTGAACTATCACCATTTTCATGTTAATATGAACTTTTATTTTGTATCATTTGGATCTGAACATTCATGCCACAATAAAGAAAATTACATTGAGAGTTATGCTAGGTATCATTCCACATCAAAAATTCCTTTTTTTTATCATTTACCTACTCGAGGACGAGCAGGAATTAAGCTTGGGGATGCTTGATACATCTCCAACGTATCTATAATTGTTGTTTGTTCCATGCTATTATATTACCCCTTTTTGGATGTTTATGGGCTTTATTTTACACATTTATATCATTTTTGGGACTAACCTACTAACCGGAGGCCTAGCCCGTATTGCTATTTTTTTTGCCTATTTCAGTATTTCGAAGAAAAGGAATATCAAACAGAGTCCAAACGGAATGAAACCTTCGGGAGCGTGATTTTTGGACGAACGTGATCCAGAGGACTTGGAGTGCAAGTCAAGAAGCAGCCAAGGCGGGCACGAGAGGGTAGGGCGCCCCTCCTATAGGGCGCACCCCGTGTCTTGTGGGCCCCTCGGGCGGCCACCGACGTACTTCTTCCTCCTATATAAACCTACGTACCCCGAAAACATCCAGGGAGCCACCGAAACACAATTTCCACCGCCGTAACCTTCTGTATCCGCGAGATCTCATCTTGAAGCCTTCGCCAGCGCTTCGCCGGAGGGGGAATCGACCGTGGAGGGCTTCTACATCAACATCCTTGCCCCTCCGATGAGTTGTGAGTAGTTTACCACAGACCTACGGGTCCATAGTTATTAGCTAGATGTCTTCTTCTCTCTTTTTTGGATCTCAATACAATGTTCTCCCCCTCTCTTGTGGAGATCTATTCGATGTAAACTCTTTTTGCGGTGTGTTTGTCGAGATCCGATGAATTGTGGGTTTATGATCAAGTTTATCTATGAGAAATATTTGAATCTCCTCTGAATTCTTTTATGTATGATTGAGTTATCTTTGCAAGTCTCTTTGAATTATCATTTTGGTTTGGCCTACTAGATTAATCTTTCTTGCCATGGGAGAAGTGCTTAGCTTTGGGTTCAATCTTGCGATGTCCTTTCCCAGTGACAGCAGGGGCAGCAAGGCACGTATTGTATTGTTGGCATCGAGGATAAAAAGATGGGGTTTATATCATATTGCATGAGTTTATCCCTCTACATCATGTCATCTTGCTTAAGGCGTTACTCTGTTCTTTATGAACTTAATACTCTAGATGCAGGTAGGAGTCGGTCGGTGTGTGGAGTAATAGTAGTAGATGCAGGCAGGAGTCGGTCTACTTGTCACGAACGTGATGCCTATATACATGATCATGCCTAGATAATCTCATAATTATTCGCTTTTCTATCAATTGTTCGACAGTAATTTGTTCACCCACCGTAATACTTATGCTATCTTGAGAGAAGCCACTAGTGAAACCTATGGCCCCCAGGTCTATCTCTTATCATATTTGCTTCCAATCTACTTTTATTTGCATCTTTACTTTTTGCATCTATATTATAAAATACCAAAAATATATTTATCTTATCATAATATCTCTACTAGATCTCACTTTCGCAAGTGGCCGTGAAGGGATTGACAACCCCTTTATTGCGTTGGTTGCGAGTTCTTTGTTTGTTTGTGTAGGTGCGTGGGACTTTTGAGGAGCCTCCTACTGGATTGATACCTTGGTTCTCAAAAACTGAGGGAAATACTTACGCTACTATTGCTGCATCACCCTTTCCTCTTCAAGGAAAACCAACGCAAGCTTAAGACGTAGCAGGCAGCATCAAGAGTTTTACTAGCATACTGGATAACATTCGACTTCTTATCAACTCTTTGCCCCAGAACAGCACCTACAGCATAATCACTAGCATCACACATAATTTCAAAGGATAAATTCCAATCGGGTGGCTGAACAATAGGTGCAGTAATCAAAGCTGTCTTAAGTATTTCAAATGCTTCTACACAATCATCATCAAAGACTAAAGGAATATCTTTTGGTAATAAATTAGTCAAAGGCCTAGATATTTTAGAAAAGTCCTTAATAAACCTCCTATAAAAACCGGCATGACCAAGGAAACTTCTTATACCTTTTATGTCCTTGGGACATGGCATCTTTTCAATAGCATCAACTTTAGCTTTATCAACTTCAATACCTCTCTCGGAAATCTTATGCCCCAAGATAATGCCTTCATTAACCATAAAGTGGCACTTTTCCTAATTCAAGATGAGACTAGTGTCTTCACATCTCCGCAAAACTCGATCAAGGTTGCTCAAGCAATCATCAAAAGAGGATCCATAGACGGAGAAATCATCCATGAATACCTCACAAATCTTTTCACAAAAGTCAGAGAATATAGCCATCATACATCTTTGAAAGGTAGCTGAAAGCACAAGTGCTCCCTAGGTGGTTTTGGTAATTAATGTCAACATATCTCTTGTTGGACTAACACCTTTATCCAGTATGTTTCAGATAAGTTCAACAATGGAGTGGCATGGACTAAAGTATGTGGGAACCCCTTCAAGATGCTAAGAACAAAGGATTGGCTCAAGCTTCAAGCCCAAGACTCTTCATTTTATATTTTAGTGATCCAAGATCACATTGCCTCTATAGGAAAATAAAATACTCTCAAGGAGGGATGAGGTGTTGCTTAATGAGCCTCTTGCTTCATGTTCTTTGTGATATGCTCCAAAACCCTCAACTACTTTCCCACTTCCACAAATGACCTAAACCCAAAAACAAAATCGGTCACAACTATTCTTTCTATCCGGCGCCACCGATTCCAAAAGTCATAGCCACTGCCACAAACCCTAAGCAAATCGGTCTTACCGATAGGGATCTCGGTCTCACCGAGATGGGATTGTAATCTCTCTGTGTATGTCCATTATCAAAATCGGTCACACCGAGTTTGAGCAATTAGTACTACCGAGATTACAATGCAAACTCTCTGGATAACTTATTACCAAAATCGGTCCCACCGAGTTTGAGTAATCGGTCCCACCGAGTTTGCCTGGCCAACTCTCTAGAAAGCTTATTACCAAATCGGTCTCACCGAGTTTGTGTAATCGGTCTTACCGAGATTATGTTATGCCCTAACCCTAACCGAATCGGTCTCACCGAGATGCATGTCAGTCCCACCGAAAACCCTAACGGTCACTAGGTTTACTAAATCGGTCTGTCCGAGTTTAACAATTCAGTCCCACCGAGTTTGGTAAATTGTGTGTAACGGTTAGATTTTGTGTGGAGGCTATATATACCCCTCCACCTCCTCTTCATTCGTGGAGAGAGCCATCAGAACAAACCTACACTTCCAACTTACCATTTCTGAGAGAGAACCACCTACTCATGTGTTGAGACCAAGATATTCCATTCCTACCATATGAATCTTGATCTCTAGCCTTCCCAAGTTGCTTTCCACTCAAATCTTCTTTCCACTAGATCCAAAACCTATGAGAGACAGTTGAGTGTTGGGGAGACTATCATTTGAAGCACAAGAGCAAGGAGTTCATCATCAACGCACCATTTGTTACTTCTTGGAGAGTGGTGTCTCCTAGATTGGCTAGGTGTCACTTGGGAGCCTCCGACAAGATTGTGGAGTTGAACCAAGGAGTTTGTAAGGGCAAGGAGATCGCCTACTTCGTGAAGATCTACCGCTAGTGAGGCAAGTCCTTCGTGGGCGACGGCCATGGTGGGATAGACAAGGTTGCTTCTTCGTGGACCCTTCGTGGGTGGAGCCCTCCGTGGACTCGCGCAACCGTTACCCTTCGTGGGTTGAAGTCTCCATCAACGTGGATGTACGATAGCACCACCTATTGGAACCACGCCAAAAACATCCGTGTCTCCAATTGCGTTTGAATCCTCCAAACCCTTCCTTTTACTTTCTTGCAAGTTGCATGCTTTACTTTCCGCTGCTCATATACTCTTTGCATGCTTGCTTGATATGTATTGTGAAAGTTAAACTTGTGCCTAAACTCCACTTAAACTTAAGGAAACTTAAAAACTGCAACTTTGGCACTTAGTGTCTAATCACCCCCCCTCTAGACACCTCTTCTCAAGGTCCTACAAGTGGTATCAGAGCATTGGTCTCCATTGCTTTGGTTTAATCACCATTGGAGGAAGATGGATGAGTCTACTATTGGGAGTCTTAGACATAAAGTGCCTATTCTTGTTGGAGAGTATTTTCATGAGTGGAAAAATGAGATGCTAGTTATTTTCAATCAATATCATTTGAACAAGTACATTGCTAGCCCTTGTGCACCTTATGTTGAATCTATGCATCCTACCCATGATGAGTCAGTTGACATGATTAGGAATCTTAGAACTGCCGAGCTTATCCTTAGAGGATTGCCTAGAAACTTGATTGGATACTTGCCTACTTTTAAGTGTGCCTACACTATATGGAAATTTCTTGAGGAACGATTTCCAGATTATTCCTTGAAAAATCTTGATGAAATTCTCCATAAGTCTATTGCCTTGAGTAAGATGAATACTAGTGATCCTATGTTTGGTGATCGTCTATTTGAGCTTACAAACCTTATGCGTGCCAAAGGAAATGTTGGTATTATTAGTGATATTATTTCCGAAGCTATAAAAAATCACAAGCAAGATCATTGTCAAACTCACTCTAATGAATCACCCTCTCTAGGACTTGATCCACCACATGATGATGTTGAACATGGATACTATGACGAGGATGATGATAGTGACTTCGATCTTGATGATGCAATGAGATATTTTGGTCTTATGGCAAATCTTCGGGGATATATGTCAGGAGGAAAGGAATGGGTTCTTGATAGTGGATGTACCGATCACATGATCGGAGATAAAGACATGTTTCGTGAGCTTGCTGATAATGATAGTCCTCGAAAGTATGTCACTTTCGGTGACAACTCAAAGGGTAAGGTGGTTGGCCTCGGTAAGGTGGCCATATCACATGATAGCTCCATACAAAATGTCATGCTCGTTGAATCTCTTGGTTACAACTTATTTTCAGTATCTAGACTTGCTGATTTCGGTTTCAATGTTCTATTCACTGAAGTAGACTGCCAAGTGTTTCGTCGAGATAATCATAAAATGTTCTTTACCGGTGTGCGTAGAGGTGATCTATACATTGTTGATTTCACTAAAAAGGCTCAACCTAAAACTTGCTTCATTGCTAAATCCTCAAAAGGTTGGTTATGGCATAGATGATTAGGTCATGTTGGTATGCGAAACCTTGACAAGCTTATTAAAGGAAATCATATCCTTGGAGTTAACGATGTCATTTTTGATAAGGATAGACTTTGTAGTGCTTGTTAGGCAGGTAAACAGGTTGGAGGAAGGCATCCCGTGAAGAACATCATGACCACAAGGAGGCCACTCGAGCTACTTCACATGGATCTCTTTGGTCCCAACTCTTACAAGAGTCTCGGTGGAAATTCTTTTGGTCTAGTTATAGTTGATGATTTTTCAAGATTTACGTGGGTGTTCTTTCTTGATAATAAATCACAGGTCCAAAAGATCTTCAAAAACTTCGCAAGGAAGGCTCAAAATCAATTTGAAGTGAAGATCAAGAAGGTTCGCAGCGACAACGGAACGGAGTTCAAGAACGCAAATGTGGACACCTTTCTTGACGAAGAAGGGATTTCACACGAGTTCTCGGCTACGTACACACCTCAACAAAACGGAGTTGTTGGGAGGAAGAACCGGACGCTCATCGAAATGGCGAGAACGATGCTTGATGAGTACGAGACACCGAAGCACTTTTGGGCAGAAGCGGTTGAGATAGCTTGCATGCAACAAATCACTTGTATCTTCACAAGCTACTCAGCAAGACGGCACACGAGCTCCTCACCGGTAACAAACCCCAAGTTGGATACTTTCGAGTATTCGGCTCAAAGTGCTACATTCTTGATAAGCATCGTCGCTCTAAATTTGCTCCTAAATCTCATGAAGGTTTCCTACTAGGTTATGGCTCAAACTCTCACACTTACCGTGTCTACAACAATTTCACCCAGAAGGTTGAAGAGACGGTAGATGTGAAGTTTGATGAATCTAACGGCTCGCAAGTAGAGCAATTGCCAATTGATGTAGGTGACAAAGATCATTCGAAAGCAATCCAAGACTTGTCTATTGGCAAGGTTCGTCCAACGGAGGTGAAGGAGAGTACCTCGTCCGTCCAAGTGGAAGCTTCAACTTCACAACTAGGTGGACCAAGAGTTAATACGGAAGCATCCACAAGCGGGACACACCAAGACGAAGAAACCGAGGAACTGCATCAAGATGAACGTCAACTGCCTCCTTCTCCACCACGACAAGAGAACGACAATGCCAACAATGAAGAAGGCCAAGAAGAAGAAGAACAAGAAGAAGAAGATGTTCAGCGAAGACCCAAGCAAAAGCTCTCACGAGTTCGAGCAAGAATTGCTAAAGATCATCCCGTCGAGCAAATCTACAATGACATTCACACCGAGAGAATCACTCGCTCTAAAACTCGTTTAGCTAACTTTTGTGAAAACTATTCTTTCATCTCTAGCATTGAACCTATGAAGGTTGAAGAAGCATTGGAAGATCCGGATTGGATAAATGCTATGCATGAAGAGCTACACAACTTTGAGAGGAACCAAGTTTGGACATTGGTTGAGAAGCCCGACAATAACCACAACGTCATCCGTACCAAATGGGTGTTTCGCAACAAGCAAGATGAAGATGGACAAGTAGTTCGCAACAAAGCACGTCTCTTCGCCCAAGGCTACACACAAGTCGAAGGTATGGACTATGGTGAGACTTGCGCCCCCGTTGCTAGACTTGAGTCCATTCGCATCTTACTTGCCTATGCTAATCATCATGATATCACCTTGTACCAAATGGACATTAAAAGTGTTTTTTTAAATGGTGAAATAGAGGAGGAAGTTTTTGTTAAGAAACCTCCCGGCTTTGTCAATCCTAAGAAACCCAATCATGTTTACAAACTTCACAAAGCTCTTTATGGTCTTAGACAAGCTCCTAGAGCATGGTATAAATGCTTGACCAAGTTCCTTATTGAAAAAGGCTTTGAAATTGGGAAAATTGATTCTACTCCTTTTACTAAAAGGTTTAATGGAGAACTATTTGTGTGCCAAATCTATGTTGACGATATTATATTTGGTTCAACTAACCCTCATTTTAGTGAAAAGTTTGGGAAGCTAATGTCGGAGAAGTTTGAGATGTCTATGATGAGTGAACTCAAATTCTTTCTTGGGTTGCAAATCAAGCAAACTAAGGAAGGTACCTTTGTTTCTCAAACAAAGTACACCAAGGACTTATTCAAGAAGTTCAATATGCAAGAATGCAAAGGTATGTCTACACCCATGCCTACTAGTGTACATCTTGACTTGACCAAAGATAGTGAACCGGTTGATCAAAAGGTTTATCGCTCTATGATTGGTTCATTGTTATATCTATGTGCTTCACGTCCCGATATCATGCTAAGTGTATGCATATGTGCATGATATCAAGCTGCTCCTAAGGAATGTCATCTTAAGGCCGTGAAAAGGATAGTGAGATACTTAATCCATACACCAAATTTTGGCATTTGGTATCCTAAGAGGGCCTCTTTTGATCTTGTTGGCTATTCCGACTCGGACAATGCCGGAGACAAGGTTGATAGAAAGTCCACTTCGGGTACTTGTCAATTTCTTGGTAGATCTCTTGTATCTTGGTCCTCCAAGAAACAAAACTCGGTATCCTTATCTACCGCCGAAGCTGAATATATTGCCGCTGGTTCATGTTGTGCTCAATTACTTTGGATGACCCAAACTCTTAAAGATTATGGGATATATGTGAGACATGTTCCATTGCTTTGTGACAATGAAAGTGCTATCAAAATTGGTCATAATCCTGTGCAACATTCTCGAACTAAGCATATTGAAGTTCGTCATCATTTCATTCGAGATCATGTTGCTAAGGGTGACATTGATCTTAAGCATGTTCGCACCAAAAAGCAATTAGCGGATATATTCACTAAACCTCTTGATGATAAAGTGTTTTGCAGGTTAAGAGGAGAATTTAACATCATTGATGCTTCGAACTTGGAGTAGAAACTCCATTGGATACATGCAAGACATGAGCTTATGACTAATCCTTGATATTTCTCTTATGATGAAAATCTTATGTCTTGGATATATTTGTATCTTGCATGTTATCTAACCCATGTAGGTACTTGGTGGAATCAAATTCCATGAGATTGTAATCTACTCACATCTTGAGCAATCTCTACATCACCAAGACTCTACACTATGGTGGTTGAAGACAAGGAAGCACGGAACCACTCAAACATATCCTTTGACAAATTCTCTATTGAGCTTCATGATTTTCATTTTTGGATACACAAGCGCTTTTCCTTGCAAGAACTAACCCATGTAGGTAGATGGACTCAAATTCCAAGTGGTGCTCCAATTCTTGATGAGCTATATCAACCTTGAGCAACCCACACAAGTTCAACTACATGGACTACACCACCAACCAAGGTATGTCATTCCATCTTAGAGAAGCTTTACTCCAAGTCATGAGCTAAAGCAACTCGACAAGATGAGAATACATCAAGATGCTTAACCGAAAAATGGCAACCCCATTTTGAGCCTAAACGATGAGTATGACCTATGATCAAGTGATCTCACTTGACTCCTAAGTCAATATACTCTAACATAGGTGACTCTGTCGCCGACCATCTCTAGATGAAGTTCTCTTGTGTTCTTTTCTGTGCTTTTGCATTTGTCATGTGCATATTTGTTTCCCCTTAAAAAAACTTCATCTAGATTTCTTTCTGTTTGCTCTGCATTTTCTGCATCCAATTCATTGCACATCTTTCAGTAAATTCCTTGCAAATCTTTGTGAGATCTTACTAGTCTAGTGAGCTGAGGTGACAAGTGTTTTCATTGCGATGAACTCGATTTCACCGATTTGTTATTTTCGGTCCAACCGAATCCTCTCGGCCCAACCAAAGCATGCCACTCGGTGCCACCGATTTTATAACAGGAAAAACAGTTTGCCACATAATTATGTGTTTCTTCTGATCCAGCTCCACTCAATGAATCTTGTCCTCTACAAGCATCACATTTTTATCATTGCTTTGTGTTGTGTCTGAAGGACCAAACCCATTAGACAGATTCCAGAAGACCCTCCTTGGAAATTGATGTCAAAGGGGGAGAGAGAGAACATCAAAGCTTATCGTTTGGAGAGAGAGAGAACATCAAAGCTCATCATTTAGAAAGAAATCCTTAAGGGGGAGAGAGATCTTCTAAGGAAGAGAGACCCTCAAAGGGAGAGAGATTCCAGGGGGAGAGAATACTTAAGTAGAAAGTATTTCTCAAGGATCCTAGATGCTTGGTGTTCAAGAGGAGAGATGCCCACATGTCTTCTTGAGGGGAGAGACATGTTCATATGATCTGTTGTGCTTGTTTGCATTAGCATACATTAGCTGTGATCATCATTCATATCTTTCTGCTCCAATTTTTTTCAGCTCTGATTTTCTGTTTCCCTATATTGTCCCAGTATCCCATGTCAGATTCAGGGGGAGCAAGACATCTAAGGGAAAGAAGTCATTTAAATTCATTGCATATCTTTACTCTTGGGGACATGTCTAATCCAATGTGGTACTTAGTACTCACTTTCTACATGTCATCCCAGTCTTGGTATTCTTGTGGTTTCTTCTGTTTGCTCTGGCTAGTAGATGTATCTGTGTTATCTAACCTTGTTTACGCAGGTTCATCCCATCCCAAGCCAACTCAAGACTGCAAGGTAAGTATATGCATCACAATCATGTGTATGAGGAATTCTTGCTGATGTACATATTGTTTGCAAGAAGGACTCATGAGCATGAAGGTATTTTCTGTAACATTCTTTGCTCTGATGCATATGGCCAAGATACATGTAACACATTGCCTACTCTATCATGGTTATGCTCTCATATGCCTCTATATTTCATATTCACATGATTGCATACATGTAGGGGGAGCCTATGTTAGTTACATGTCTTTCCAAAGCTTTACTTGCTATTCCTTATATCCTTATCTAAAGCTTTGATGTATGTTGTCATCAATTACCAAAAAGGGGGAGATTGAAAGCACAAGTGCTCCCTAGGTGGTTTTGGTAATTAATGTCAACATATCTCTTGTTGGACTAACACCTTTATCCAGTATGTTTCAGATAAGTTCAACAATGGAGTGGCATGGACTAAAGTATGTGGGAACCCCTTCAAGATGCTAAGAACAAAGGATTGGCTCAAGCTTCAAGCCCAAGACTCTTCATTTTATATTTTAGTGATCCAAGATCACATTGAGTCTATAGGA
This sequence comes from Triticum timopheevii, assembly GCA_963921465.1. Classification (NCBI taxonomy): domain Eukaryota; kingdom Viridiplantae; phylum Streptophyta; class Magnoliopsida; order Poales; family Poaceae; genus Triticum; species Triticum timopheevii. The sequence continues at coordinate 544,598,500 of OY997274.1, forward strand.
AAAGCCAATACTATCAAGGAGGGATGAGGTGTTGCTTAATGAGCCTCTTGCTTCATGTGCTTTGCGATATGCTCCAAAACCCTCAGCTACTTTCCCACTTCCACAAATGACCTAAACCCAAAACCAAAATCGGTCACACCGATTCTTTCTATCCGGCGCCACCGATTCCAAAAGTCATAGCCACTGCCACAAACCCTAAGCAAATCGGTCTTACCGATAGGGATCTCGGTCTCACCGAGATGTGATTGTAATCTCTCTATGTATGTCCATTATCAAAATCGGTCACACCGAGTTTGAGCAATTGGTACTACCGAGATTACAATGCAAACTCTCTGGATAACTTATTACCAAAATCGGTCCCACCGAGTTTGAGTAATCGGTCCCACCGAGTTTGCCTGACCAACTCTCTGGAAAGCTTATTACCAAATCGGTCTCACCGAGTTTCTGTAATTGGTCTTACCGAGATTACGTTATGCCCTAACCCTAACCGAATCGGTCTCACCGAGATGCATCTCAGTCGCACCGAAAACCCTAACGGTCACTAGGTTTACTAAATCGGTCTGACTGAGTTTAACAATTCAGTCCCACCGAGTTTGGTAAATTGTGTGTAACGGTTAGATTTTGTGTGGAGGCTATATATACCCCTCCACCTCCTCTTCATTCGTGGAGAGAGCCATCAGAACAAACCTACACTTCCAACTTACCATTTCTGAGAGAGAACCACCTACTCATGTGTTGAGACCAAGATATTCCATTCCTACCATATGAATCTTGATCTCTAGCCTTCCCAAGTTGTTTTCCACTCAAATCTTCTTTCCACCAGATCCAAAACCTGTGAGAGAGAGTTGAGTGTTGGGGAGACTATCATTTGAAGCACAAGAGCAAGGAGTTCATCATCAACGCACCATTTGTTACTTCTTGGAGAGTGGTGTCTCCTAGATTGGCTAGGTGTCACTTGGGAGCCTCCAACAAGATTGTGGAGTTGAACCAAGGAGTTTGTAAGGGCAAGGAGATCGCCTACTTCGTGAAGATCTACCGCTAGTGAGGCAAGTCCTTCGTGGGCGACGGCCATGGTGGGATAGACAAGGTTGCTTCTTCGTGGACCCTTCGTGGGTGGAGCCCTCCGTGGACTCGCGCAACCGTTACCCTTCGTGGGTTTAAGTCTCCATCAACGTGGATGTACGATAGCACCACCTATCGGAACCACACCAAAAACATCCGTGTCTCCAATTGCGTTTGAATCCTCCAAACCCTTCCTTTTACTTTGTGGCAAGTTGCATGCTTTACTTTCCGCTGCTCATATACTCTTTGCATGCTTGCTTGATATGTATTGTGAAAGTTAAACTTGTGCCTAAACTCCACTTAAACTTAAGGAAACTTAAAAACTGCAACTTTGGCACTTAGTGTCTAATCACCCCCTCTAGACACCTCTTCTCAAGGTACTACAAGTGGTATCAGAGCATTGGTCTCCATTGCTTTTGTTTAAGCACCATTGGAGGAAGATGGATGAGTCTACTATTGGGAGTCTTAGACATAAAGTGCCTATTATTGTTGGATAGTATTTTCACGAGTGGAAAAATGAGATGCTTGTTATTTTCAATCAATATCATTTGAACAAGTACATTGCTAGCCCTTGTGCACCTTATGTTGATCCTATGCATCCTACCCATGATGAGTCAATTGACATGATTAGGATTGTTAGAACTGCCGAGCTTATCCTTAGAGGATTGCCTAGAAACTTGATTGGATGCTTGCCTACTTTCAAGTGTGCCTACACTATATGGAAATTTCTGGAGGAACGATTTCCAGATTATTCCTTGAAAAATCTTGATGAAATTCTCCATAAGTCTATTGCCTTGAGTAAGATGAATACTATGATCCTATGTTTGGTGATCGTCTATTTGAGCTTACAAACCTTATGTGTGCCAAAGGAAATGTTGGTATTATTAGTGATATTATTTCTGAAGCTATAAAAATTCACAAGCAAGATCATTGTCAAACTCACTCTAATGAATCACCCTCTCTAGGACTTGATCCACCACATGATGATGTTGAACATGGATACTATGACGAGGATGATGATAGTGACTTCGATCTTGATGATGCAATGAGACATTTCGGTCTTATGGCAAATCTTCGAGGATATATGTCAGGAGGAAAGGAATGGGTTCTTGATAGTGGATGTACCGATCACATGACCGGAGATAAAGACATGTTTCGTGAGCTTACTGATAATGATAGTCCTCAAAAGTATGTCACTTTTGGTGACAACTCAAAGGGTAAGGTGGTTGGCCTCGGTAAGGTGGCCATATCACATGATAGCTCCATACAAAATGTCATGCTCGTTGAATCTCTTGGTTACAACTTACTTTCAGTATCTAGACTTGCTGATTTCGGTTTCAATGTTCTATTCACTGAAGTAGACTGCCAAGTGTTTCGTCGAGATAATCATAAAATGGTCTTTACCGGTGTGCGTAGAGGTGATCTATACATTGTTGATTTCACTAAAAAGGCTCAACCTAAAACTTGCTTCATTTCTAAATCCTCAAAAGGTTGGTTATGGCATAGACGATTAGGTCATGTTGGTATGCGAAACCTTGACAAGCTTATTAAAGGAAATCATATCCTTGGAGTTACCGGTGTCAGTTTTGATAAGGATAGACTTTGCAGTGCTTGTCAGGCAGGTAAAAAGGTTGGAGGAAGGCATCCCGTTAAGAACATCATGACCACAAGGAGGCCACTCGAGCTACTTCACATGGATCTCTTTGGTCCCAACTCTTACAAGAGTCTCGGTGGAAATTCTTTCGGTCTAGTTATAGTTGATGATTTAATCGTCGTTGAGGATCTCTAACTAGTTTGGCATCTTCCTCCACTTTAATTTTGTGTTGGCTTAAAGTGGGACTAATGCCCTTAAGATCATCCGGAGTATATCCAATAGCAGCGCGGTGCTTCTTCAGAGTTTTCAATAATCTTTCTTCTTCTTGCTCTGAAAGGTTAGCACTAATAATAATAGGATATATTTTCTTTTCATCAAGATAAGCATACTTAAGATTATCAGGAAATGGTTTGAGCTCAAACACGGGATCACCCTTGGGTGGCGGGGATCCCCTAGGATTTCAACAGGTAAGTTGTGTTTAAGAATAGGACCCTGTTGAAGGAACACTTCATCTATTTCCCTTCTTTCATTGATAAACATATCATTTTCATGGTCTAGCAAATATTGTTCTAACGGATCAGTAGGAGGCACGGCAATAGAAGCAAGACCAATAATCTCATCCTTACTAGGTGGTTCTTTATCACGGGGTTGTCTATGAAACTTAGCAAAATTAAACTCATGAGACATATCCCCTAAGCCAATTGTAACAGTATCCTTTTCACAATCAATCCTAGCATTAACAATATTCAAGAAGGGTCTACCAAAAATAATGGGACAAAAGCCATCTTGTGGGGAACCAAGAACAAGAAAATCAGCAGGATATTTAACTTTTCCACACAAGACTTCAACATCTCTAACAATCCCAACTGGCTTAATGGTATCCCTATTGTCAAGCTTAATAGTAACATCAATACCTTCTATTCCAGCGGGTGCAATTTGATGCATAATTTCTTTATATAAGTCATAGGGTATCGCACTAGCACTAGCACCCATATCACATAAGCCATGATAACAATGATCTCCTATTTTAACAGAAATAACAGGCATGCCTACAACATGTCTATGTATATTAGCATATGGTCTAGCAATAGCAGTCTCACCACAGAAATAAATAACATGCCCATCTAAATTATCATCCAAGAGATCTTTAACCATAGCAATACTAGGTTCAACTTTGATTTGCTCAGGAGGGGTATAAGTTCTAGTATTACTCTTATGAACAACAATCGAAGTTTTAGCATGATCCTTTATCCTAACATGAAAAGGAGGTTTCTCAACATAGGTAGTAGGAACCAAAGGATCATTATAAGTTATAGTCTTTTCTTCAACTGTAATAGGTGCAACTACTTTTACTTCAATGGGAGGATTATATTTAAACCACTTCTCCTTAGGGAGATCAACATGAGTAGCAAAAGATTCACAAAAAGAACCTACTATCTCAGAGTCAAGCCCATACTTAGCGCTAAATCCACGAAAAGCATCGGTATCCATAAAAGATTTAACACTATCAAACTTAGGTGTTATACCTGACTCCTTACCATCGTCGGAACCCCAGTCTTCAGAGTTGCGTTTAATTCTTTCCAATAAGTCCCACTTGAATTCAGTAGTCTTCAGCATATAAGAACCAGCACAGGAAGTATCAAGCATGGTGCGATCATTGAGAGAAAGCCGAGCATAATTTTTTTGAATAATCATATCTCTTGAGAGCTCATGATTGGGTCATGAATATAAGATTGAATTAAGCCTCCCCCAAGCTTGAGTGATGCTTTCTCCTTCGTGAGGCCAGAAATTATATATGTAATTACGATCACGATGAACAAGATGCATAGATAGAACTTCTGGTGAAATTCCAATTTCAATCATTTATAATTCCAAGATCCCGTATCATCACATTGCCTATACCATGTCAATGCATCTCCCTTCAAAGATAAAGGGAAGACCTTCCTTTTGACAAGATCATCGGGAATACCTGTAAGCTTAAATAATCCACAAACTTCATCCACAAAGATAAGGTGTAAATCGGGATGCAATGTTCCATCTCCTGCAAAGGGATTAGCTAGCAGTTTCTCTATCATACCCGACGGAATCTCAAAGTAAATATTTTCAGTAGGTTCAGTAGGTTGAGGAGCAACTCTTTGCTCTTCTGGTCGGGGTGAAGATACCCCGAACAAGCCCCTCAAAGGATTAGTTTCCATAGTAAAAAGTGACAGAAAATTTCAGCACACTATATAAATGTTTCCTTACCAAGTTCCACTCACCAAAGGCGCTTCACTCCCCGGCAACGGCGCCAGAAAAGAGTCTTGATGACCCACAAGTATAGGGGATCTATCATAGTCCTTTCGATAAGTAAGAGTGTCGAACCCAACGAGGAGCAGAAGGAAATGACAAGCGGTTTTCAATAAGGTTTTCTGTGCAAGCACTGAAATTGTAGGTAACAGATAGTTTTGTGATAAGATAAATTGTAAAAGGTAACAAGCAATGAAAGTAAATAAAGTTAAGGAAGGTGGCCCAATACTTTTTGTAGCAAAGGAAAAGCCTGGACAATTTCTTATAATGAGAAAAGAGCTCTCGAGGACACATGGGAATTATCGTCAAGCTAGTTTTCATCACGCTCATATGGTTCGCGTTCGGTACTTTGATAATTTGATATGTGGGTGGACCGGTGCTTGGGTACTGCCCTTACTTGGATAAGCATCCCACTTATGATTAACCCCTATTGCAAGCATCCGCAACTACAAAAGAAGTATTAAGGTAAACCTAACCACAACATTAGACATATGGATCCAAATCAGCCCCTTACGAAGCAACACAAAAACTAGGGTTTAAGCTTCTGTCACTCTAGCAACCCATCATCTACTTATTACTTCCCAATGCCTTCCTCTAGGCCCAAATAATGGTGAAGTGTCATGTAGTTGACGTTCACATAACACCACTAGAGGAGAGACAACATACCTCTCGTCAAAATATCGAACGAATACCAAATTCACATGACTACTAATAGCAAGACTTCACCCATGTCCTCAGGAACAAACGTAACTACTCACAAAGCATATTCATGTTCATAATTAGAGGAGTATTAATATGCATTAAGGATCTGAACATATGATCTTCCACCAAGTAAACCAATTAGCATCAACTACAAGGAGTAATCAACACTACTAGCAACCCACAGGTACCAATTTGTGGTTTTGATACAAGATTGGATACAAGAGATGAACTAGGGTTTTGAGAGGAGATGGTGCTGGTGAAGATGTTGATGGCGATTGACCCCCTCCCGATGAGAGGATCGTTGGTGATGACGATGGTGATGATTTCCCCCTCCTGGAGGGAAGTTTCCCCGGCAGAACAGCTCCGCCGGAGCCCTAGATTGGTTCCGCCAAGGTTCCGCCTCGTGGCGGCGGAGTTTCATCCCGTAAGCTTGCTTATGATTTTTTTCCAGGGTAAAAGCCTTCATATAGTAGAAGATGGGCACCAGAGGGCCACCAGGGGGCCCAAGAGATAGGGGGCGTGCCCAGTAGGGGTGGGCGCGCCCCCACCCTCCTGGCCAATGTGTGAGCCCCCTCTGGTGTTTTCTTTGCTCAATAATTCTTATTAATTCCAAAAATGACTTCCATGGAGTTTCAGGATTTTTGGAGCTGTGCAGAATAGGTTTCCAATATTTGCTCCTTTTCCAGCCAGAATTCCAGCTGCCGGCATTCCACCTCTTCATGGTAAACCTTGTAAAATAAGAGAGAATAGCCATAAGTATTGAGATATAATGTGTAATAACAGCCCATAATGCAATAAATATTGATATAAAAGCATGATGCAAAATGGATGTATCAATATACTCCTTGCTTCATCTTGGAATTGATTAACTCTTGGATGAGTGGAGCATACCCACATGATCTCTTTTGGCCAGTTGCCGTCCTCTTAATTGTCCCTACAATCAAGCTCATAACCTTGAACTTCTGTGGCACAACATCAAATAACTGTAGCAAGTTGATGGAGTGGCCTCTGATCATCATGTGATCTCCAGACTTGGGAAACAAAGTGTGCCTCAATATGGTGTTTATGGTGGCCAAACCAGACAACAAGTTGTAGACTGACCCAAACTTATGTGTCTCCAAGGCCTTGTCTGGAATTTCCTTATACATATTGGCCATGGAGTTATGATCTTTCTTCTTCTCAGCATAAACATCTATGTCATTCTCTTCTTCTTCAGGTGCATTTATGAGCTTAGCCCATTCTTCAATTGTAGATTGGTGTCTTTGTCCTTCTGTCATCCACACAATCCTTCCATCTGGATAAAAGTGAGCTGTTGAGTAGAATTGCATAATGAGTTCATCATTCCACTTGGTTAGCTTCTGACCAACAAAGTCATCAACACCATTTGACTTGAAGCTTTCATGCACTCCTGGGAAATGATCAACATTTGCATCAATGTATTTCCAGTACACCCATCTCATATCACTAACTATGTGTTTCTTGTCCAGCAACACTGTCTCATAAAAATCTTGTTGCTCTTTGGTGTGGAATCTGTAGTCCACTGCAGTCCTCCTCCTCACAGCATATGGATCTGCTTGTCTACATTTTCTGAGACCCGCATCCTTTCTTTCCTTCATGTTTCCAGCAACTGGGTGACTGTCATTATGGTCTGGAATCTTGGGTTTGAGCTTCCTAAGCACTGGGGCTTCAACATCATTTGCAGCTTCAGGCACTGGGGCCTTGTTCTTCTCTGTCGGTATGTTCCCGGTGCTTCTCTTTGGAGCTTGTGCTGGAGCTTTGGGAGTTGTCTTGGGCTTTGAAGGAGCTACCCCAGACTTGATGGCATCCCCCATCAGCTTCTGTGACTTAGCAGGAGGTGCTTGAGCAGCAACCTCTTCTTCCTCTTCCTCCTCACTAGCAGAATCCTTCCTCATAGATGGATTTCCAAGCACACTAGCTGTAGTTTTTCTGACCCTCTTCTTGCCTTCTTCACCTGATCTTGGCTCAAGTATGAAAACCATAGTTCCTTGAGTTGATGCCCTGGCCTTTGACATAGGAATTCTCTTGGTAGGTGCCTTCTTGTGCATACCAGGTTTTGTTGCAGATGCAGTTCCATATTCCTTCTTCAGCACTTTCTTCTTGGAGCTTACTTCCTCCTCAGCAGCCACATAGTCCTCATCCTATGAGTATGAGTTTCTCTTTCTCCTTGTCCTTGTAGCTGCCTTGGGCAAATTGCTTGGAGTGCTCCTGCTGCCATCATCAGAGCTGCTAGAGGGACTAATGCCCTAACTCATGTTCACTTGCTCTTCTGATTTGTTTTGGCTATCACTCTAGTCAAACATACTGGCAAACCAAGCTGATAGCAGACCCTGTTAATAGATATAGATGAGGTAGAGTAGATGAGCATCACAAAGTGTAGAGTTTTTGCAAAAAGAATGAGTCAAAAACTTAGTTTTAGTTTTCTACAGGAAGCATTTCGGAGCTACCGGTTTGAAAAACTCGGTGACACCGAAGCAACTTTGGAGTCTAAACATGTGGAATCGGTCAGACCGAGACACAGTTCGGTGACTCCAAGTTTGCTAGGGTTTCACAAAGTCCTGGTATCGGTCACACCGATTTGCAACTTTCGATCAGACCAAAAATCACTTGTGCATTGGCCTAAGCCAAATCGGTGGAACCGATTCCTACAATTCGGTCGGTCCGAGATGAGTCCGGCGGAAACCTAACCCTAAATTTTCAACTCAAATATAATCTAAAGGATGTTTTCTCTGGATAGATTGATCTCATACGTGGTAAAGAACATGGCATTGACCTTGTGCTCAGAATCGGAGGTAAAAAGATTGCACAAGGGGTCGAACTCATACCCTGGTTCGGCGGTGAGTTCGCTACGGCGGCAACGGCGGTGTTGAAATCCGTTGACGGCGGCAGAGACCAACGGTGGGAGGTCCCTGGCGACAAGAAGATGATCCGGAGACACAGGCAGCAGAGCAGGACACGTGCGGGCGAAGAGGTTTTGGGGAAATTTCCAAATGCTAACCCGTCAGTATATATATCCTGGCACTGTCGGTGTGACCGAGTGGAACAACTCGGTGGCACCGAGACGCAGAATTGCAGGCGGTTACTGCAACTCGGTGAGACCGAAATGTTCTAATCGGTTGCACCGAGATTGAAAACTTGATCAACCCAGTGAACTCGGTGCGACTGAAATGGAGGAGTCGGTCAGACCGAAATACACAGAGAGGTTTTGGAAATTTTAAGTCTATGAGAAAACAGGACTTGGAGTGCTCCTCACACAGAGGGTTTGAATTTGACTTAGATCAAACTTTGTGATGTAGCATGAATAGAATTTGAGAAGAGAAAAGCATAGATAGCTAGAGGGAGTTCTTAGGCATTCTTGTCCATCCATTTGGCAAAAATAAGAAACTCCAAACAATCAAAGCAACAAATGGATGTCCTTGAATGAGAAAAATATGCAATCAACATGCTCACACAATAAAATAGCAAATGAAATATGTGGCAAAGCATGCACAATCACTCTAGCATCTATCAAGCAATTTGCGATGACTAGGTCATCTATATATGAGTATATTGACTTAGGAGTCAAATAAGAACATTTGATCATAGGTCATACTCATTGTTTAAGCACAAGTAGGGTTACCACTTTTACATAAAGCATTGTTGTGTTCACACCATTAGAGTTGCTTTAGCTCAATTCTTAGAGTAAAGCTCCCCCTAGATGTGATATCCCCCCTAATAGGGATGAACTAACCTTGGGTTTTGTCAATGATGACTTCATGTAGATATCGAAGATGTGGATACCAATTGTTGATGTAGATCATTTGAAGCAACCAATTGGAGTGAGTAGCACTTTCAATACCTACATGGGTTAGTCCCACAAGGAACAAACAAGGATATCCATGGACATAGAGTAAAGCACACACATGATGATGTCCATGATAGCATTAGGTTACCTTGTCCCTTGTCTTACCAACAAGAGGGTTCGTGACTCCTTGAACTAGTGCAAGATGTGGAAGTTGTTTGCACCTGTCCTTGCCAAGATGAATATAAGTGAAGTATGTTGGCAGAGTCACCCTCAAGAACTCTCTAGTTCTTCTTCTTCGGGATCCACATCATATTGATGGGAATCCTTGGAGTTGTAGATGTACTTGATGAAGTAGAACTTGATGTAGTCTTGGGAACCCACTTGACCAAGGCCTTCGGAGCATCTTCAAATGCATCAATCTCCTCTTGAAGCTTGTCCTTGCCTTTTAGCTTGTGGTCTTGTGGTGGAAGATCATCTTGAGCTTGTGTCCCTTTGAAGGAAGTAGGTTCATACTTCTCTTGTTGAGGAACAAACTTCGTCTTGGGGTATTGATCTTCTTCCCACTCGACTCCATTGGCATTGAACTTTCATTCAAAACCAACACCCTGATTCTTCCGGTGCCTTCCTTACTTGCGTAGAATTTCCTCAAATTGCTTACTTCCGGCAAGGCTTTTGTAAACAACTTTCTCTATAATTCCCTTCAATAAGCTATTTTTTGCTCAAATATAACTTGGCTAAGAGAATCATTAGTGGAATCAAGAGAACTACTAGAAGCAACAATATTGGATTTAACATGATTATTGTTACTACTAGAAGAAGAATCTTTCTTGTTCTTGTTGCTAGATTTTACTTGTGGCATGTAAGTAGACAAGAGTAAACGCTTAGCAATGTAATAAGAACTTTTCTCCCGAAGATCATCATTGATGGCCTTTAAGAACCCATGCTCTTGCTCAAGATTGAGCTTTTCAAAGCGTAACTTCTCATGAGCTTTTAAAAGTTCTCGATGATCTTCTAAAGTAGTTTCATGAGCTAACTTAAGAGTGTTTAGTTCTTTAGTTAGATGCTCAATCTCCTTCTTATCATTGTCATTCATTTTATCTTGATTATCATGATTAATTGACGTTTCATCATAGTATTCATCACTAGAGTTGTCAACAAGTAAATCATCATCACCTAGGAAATCATCTTCATCACTATTGAAATCAACATACTCGGGGTGTGATACCTTGGGGCCTTTATCCATCAAGCGTCGTCCAATTCCTTCATTATGTGAGTCAAATATGTCATAGGAGTTGGTTGACACAAGTGCTAGACCGGCAACACCTTCATTTTGAGTATATCGGAGTCGGAGTGATAACTTCTCTCGGAGTGGTGGTCGGAGTCGGAGCCGGATACCCATTCACAACATGAGCTTGATGTCTTCATTTCTTGTTGCTCCTTGATGTCTTATCCTTCCTTTCTGAATCCTTGCTTCTTTGAGAGGTTCTTTGTTCATAGCGAGCATCTCCACTCCTTCTCTCTCTTGGAGGTGATTCTTCCCTTTTGCTTCTTCTTTTAGGTGAGTCTTCTCTTCTTTTGTAGGGAGACCTACACTCATTGGAGTAGTGTTCGGGTCTTCCACAATTGTAGCAGTTTCGCTCACGACTAGAAGATCTTTTGTCATTGTAGGACCTTGACTTGGAACTTCTTTCCTTGCTTCTACTCTTGTAGAATTTGTTGAAGTTCTTCACCATTAAGCTTAATTCTTCATTGATGGCTTGTTTATCATTTGATGATGTAGGAGCATCACATGAGGCTTTGTAAGCATCACTAGACTTGTTGTGAAGCTCTTCTTTGTCCTTGAGTGACATCTCATGAGCAACAATTCTTCCAATGACTTTGGTTGGCTTGAGATCTTTGTAATTTGGCATCATTTGGATCAATGTGCACACGGTATCATATTTTCCATCCAAGGCTCTTCTTGATGATGAATTTTTTGGTCATCTCTTCACTTCCTAAGCCGACAATCTCATTTGTGATGAGAGCAAGCCTAGAGTACATTTCAGCGACACCTTCACCATCCTTCATTTTGAACTTGTCAAGTTGACTTTGGAGTACATCCAACTTGGATTCCTTGACGGAGTCGGTACCTTCGTGCATATCAGTCAAAGTATCCCAAATTTCCTTTGCATTCTCAAGACGGCTGATTTTGTTGAATTCTTCGGGGCACAATCCATTGAAGAGGATATCGCAAGCTTGAGCATTATATTGCAACATCTTCAATTCTTCTGCGGTAGCCTCACGGTTTGGTTCTCTCCCATCAAAGAATTCACCTTGCAAACCAATACACACAATAGCCCAAACAGCGGTGTTATGTCCAAGAATATGCATTTTCATCTTATGTTTCCAACTAGCAAAATTCGTACCATCAAAGTAAGGACCTCTATGGTGGTAATTTCCCTCGCTAGACGCCATACTCTCCTAGGTTGTGAAACCAAGGCTATGATCACCAAAGCTATAGAAATCAAGGTAAAAGGAGACCCAAGGCTCTGATACCACTTGTAGGATCGAAAGTATGTCTAGAGGGGGTGATTAGACTACTTGACCAAATAAATACTTATCCATTTCCCAATTTTAGTTCTTGGCAGTTTTTAGCAACTTAGCACAAGTCAAGCAATCTTAATACAATTCAAGCAAGCATGCAAAGAGTATATAGGCAGCAAAAAGTAAAGCATGCAACTTGCAAGAAAGTAAATGGGAGGAGTTTGGAGGGAGCAAACACAATGTTGACACAGAGATTTTTGGCGTGTTTCCGATAGGTGGTGCTATCGTACATCCACGTTGATGGAGACTTCAACCCACGGAAGGTAACAGCTGCGCGAGTCCATGGAGTGCTCCACCCATGAAGGGTCCACGAAGAAGCAACCTTGTCTTTCCCATCATGGCCATCGCCCATGAAGGACTTGCCTCATTAGGGTAGATCTTCATGAAGTAGGCGATCTCCTTGCCCTTACAAACTCCTTGGTTCAACTCCACAATCTTGACGGAGGCTCCCAAGTGACACCTAACCAATCTAGGATAAACCACTCTCCTAAAGGTAATAGATGGTGTGTTGTTGATGAACTCCTTGCTCTGGTGCTTCAAATGATATTCTCCCAACACTCAACTCTCTCACACAGATTTGGCTATGGTGGAAAGATGATTTGAGTGGAAAGCAACTCGGGGAAGGCTAGAGATCAAGATTCATATGGTAGGATAGGAATATCTTGGTCTCAACACATGAGTAGGTGGTTATCCCTCAAAAAATGAGTAGTGGAAGTGTAGGTATGTTCTGATGGCTCTCCTCTGTAATGAGGAATGGGTGGAGGGGTATATATAGCCTCCACACAAAATCTAACCGTTACACACAGATTCCCAAACTCGGTGGGACTGAATCAGCAAACTCGGTCAGACCGATCCAGGTAAAAATATGAACGTTAGAGTTTTCGATGGGACCGATATAGTCATACCAGTGAGACTGACATGCTAGGGTTTGGGCATAACGTAAACTTGGTGTGACCGATCGCATAAACTCGATGGGACCGATTTCAGCAATAGTTACATAGAGGGTTGGTCAGCCAAACTCAATGGGACCGATTCGCTCACTTCGGTTGGACCGAAGTGATACGAAAAGGAAACAGGGAGTTTGCAATGCAGACTCGGTGGGACTGATTTGCTCATTTCGGTGAGACCGAAATGTTACAAAAAGGAAAGAGAGAGTTTGCAATCCCATCTTGGTGAGACCGAGATCCCTATCGGTGAGACTGAAGTAACTAGGGTTTGTGGTAGTGGCTATGTCAAATGAAACTCGGTGGCGCTAGATAGATCAAATCGGTGGGGCCGAATTTGACTTTTAGGTTTAGGACATATGTGGAAATGAGAAAGTGGTTGAGGGTTTTGGAGCATATCACTAAGCATTTTGAGCAAGTAAGCCATTAAGCAACACCTCATCCCCTTTTAATAGTATTGGCTTTCCTATGGACTCAATGTGATCTTGGATCACTAAAATGAATATGTAGAGTCTTGAGCTTGTTGCCAATGTATGTCCGTTGCATTTTGAGGGGTCCACATCTCTAGTCCATGCCATGCCAATCATTGAACTTTCTGAAATGATCATCTTGAAAGAGCATTAGTTCAATGAACTATATGTTGTTAAGAATTACCAAAACCACCCAGGGATTAGTTGCACTTTCTTGTTTACATAGCGTTGCTTGGTTCTCCTACTGGATTGATAACCTTGGTTCCATAACTGAGGGAAATACTTAATGTTCCAGTGCTGCATTATGCTCTCCTCTTCGGGGAATTACCAACACATATACAAGCAATCGGCGTCTTTAATCATCGTGTAAGAGAAGGCCCTAGGGTCAGCTTTGGCGTAAATTGTTTGGTTCCAGTTATCCTTCCAGAAAAGGGGTGAGGATCCACTGCCAACTTGAATTTTGGTCACACCACGGTAGGGGTGCATAAGTTGGATCAGATCCTTCCACCAGAAGGATCCGCACGGGTCCTTTGCATGCAGGACTGAGCTCCCATAGTAAGACTCCCAGATCAAGTTCACCCAAGGTATATCCTGCCTATTGTAAAATTTATGAAGAAATTTGAGTAGCAAGGCATCATTTTGAACTCGCAAGTTAATGATCCTCAAACCCTCGCTCTTCTTGGATCTGCACACCATGTCCCAAGCCTCGAGCGATTTGCACTTGATACCATCATCAGTCTTATTTCTCCACAAGCAATGTCGTCTGATCTTGTCCAGTTGGGTTACAATTTTTGGTGGTAATCTAATGGTGCCCATTGAAAACATAATTAGTGATGTGATCAAGGAGTTCATGAGGGATTGTTTGCCGACGTACGACATGAAGGACATGGCCGTTGTGATGTTTCTTTCTGCTTTGCATACCAATGGTGTCAGTGTCATGTCTTGAACTGATGGTCTTGTGATGCCCAAGGAGAGCCCTAGGTACGTGAATGGCATGTCAGCCACAGAGAAACCAAAAAGGACAGCAAGACCGTTGCATTTTTCAGTTGGGGTGTTGATCGGGACCAACGTTGACTTATGGAAGTTAATCTTGAGCCCAATAGACATGGCATAATCGGCTAGGATATCTTTGATCTTATTGGCTTGATTCAGGCAGGCTGGCATGATTATGATAGTGTCATCTGCGTATTGTATGACAGGGCAATATCCATTATCGGAAGAGCAACTGGGATAATCCAGTAGATTCCTACACAGAGCATCATTGATTGCTGTTTGAAGAAGATCCGCGGCAAGGACAAAGATCAGGGGGACAACGGGTCGCCTTGTCTGACACCACGTTTGCAGTGGAAGATTTTTCTCGGGGTGCCATTTAAGAGGACAAGGATTTTCCCGAAGAGAATATACATTGAATCCATTGGATCCATTTGTCATTGAAGCCCATGTTCTTAATAATTTGCAGCATGGCAGAATGTTGGATAGTGTCAAAGCCTTTGGAGAAATCAAGCTTAAGCAAAACCACCTCTTTTTGTAGGCGGTTGGCCAAGAGTTTGGTGATCATTTTAAGACAACAATTGAGCAATGGGATCGGACGAAAGTTATTGACCGTTTCTTGTACATTGTTTTTGAGTATTAATGTGATGTATCCATTGTTCAAACACTCTAGATTGAGCTCTCCATTATGGAATTCGTGACATAATCTATAGAAGTCGAATTTGATGATAGGCAAACATGCTTTTAGAAATGCCCCATTAAAAACATCAGGGTTGGGGGCCCTATCAGGGGGCATCATTGATCGCCGCGTCAACCTTAGCATGTGAGAAGGGTGTGGTGAGACTATCAAAGTCCACATGCTGCCTGAGAAGAGCCGGTAGATTAAATTTCATGTTCAGAGTGGTGCACGTACCCAAGCGTTGTTTAAACGCTTCTAGCAGAATGGATTCTTTGCCCATGTGGTTGTCGACAAGCACCCCCTGGTCAGTTTTCAGAGTTGCAATGTAGTTACGCATGTATCTCTGTCACGCCCAATATGCGACCCTATCCTAAAGGAACTCGAAGGTCCCACTAAGGATAGAAGCGCATATTGGAAACGCTTTTGCAAGGTGGATATCATTACATCAACATTACATAATAGATGGGGATACATACAAAACGCATACAATGCCACATGAATACAACATCATCTTACATAAGAGCACCATCCGGCTACGGATGAAACACAAACAGAAACTCAAACGACATCCACCCTGCTAGCCTAGGCTGCCGACCTGGAACCTATCCCCTGATCGAAGAAGAAGCAGAAGAAGAACTCCAAAACTAGCAAACATCGCTCTCGCGTCATGATCATCGCATAACTTGTACCTACAACTGTTGTTGTAGTAATCTGTGAGCCACGAGGACTCAGCAATCCCATTACCATGGGTACCAAGACTAGCAAAGCTTAATGGGTAAGGAAGGGGTAAAGTGGTGAGGTTGCAGCAGCGACTAAGCAAGTATGGTGGCTAACATACACAAATAAGAGCGAGAAGAGAAACAACAGAACGGTCGTGAAGCTAGCAATGATCAAGAGGTGATCTTGAACTCCTACTTACGTCAAACATAACCCAAAGACCGTGTTCACTTCCCGGACTCCGTCGAAAAGAGACCATCACGGCTACACACACGGTTGATGCGTTTTAATTCGGATCTGGTGTCAAGTTATCTAGAACCGGACATTAACAAATTCCCATCTGCCACATAACCGCGGGCACGGCTCTCGAAAGTTTATAACCCTACAGGGGTGTCCCAACTTAGCCCATGATAAGCTCTCGCGATCAACGAAGGATATACCTTCTCCCAGGAAGACCCGATCAGTCTCGGAATCCCGGTTTACAAGACATTTTGACAATGGTAAAACAAGACCAGCAAAGCCGCCCGATGCGACGACAATCCTGATAGGAGCTGCACATATCTCGTTCTCAGGGCAACACCGGATAATTCAAGCTACGAGTAAAACCAGACCTCGAGTTTCCCCGAGGGGGCCCCGCAGGCTGCTCGGTTCGGACCAGCACTTAGAGAAGCACTGGCCTGGGGGGGCTGAATAAAGATGACCCTCGAGAGAGCGACTCCCAAGAGAAAAGTAGGTGGTGGTGAGGCAAATGGTAAAACCAAGGTTGGGCCTTGCTGGAGGAGTTTTATTCAAGGCGAACTGTCAAGGGGGTCCCATAAATCACCCAACCGCGTTAGGGACGCAAAATACGGGAACATAATACCAATATGACAGAAACTAGGGCGGCAAGAGTGGAACAAAACACCAGGCATAAGGTCGAGCCTTCCACCCTTTACCAAATATATAGATGCATTAATAATATAAGAGATATTGTGATATCCCAACATAATCCTGTCCACCATGGAGCAATCTTCAACTTCACCTGCAACTAGCAACGCTATAAGAGGAGCTGAGCAAAAGCGGTAATATAGCCAAACAACGGTTTTCTAGGAAGGGTGACAAAGGTTATAGGTTCATGCCAATTTGGGAAGGCTTGAAGAGCAAAAGATTGGTAGCGCAACATAGCGATAGAACGAAGCAACTAGCATAGCAATGATAGTAGTGAGATCCAAGGTGACGGTCATCTTGCCTGAAATCCCGCAAGGAAGAAGAACGAGTCCATGAAGAAGATGAAGCCACGAAGACGAACCAAGCGTAGACGAACGAATCCTCACGATCGCAACGAAACGGGAACTATCGAGAAGAAGCACACAACATAGTAAACACACCACACATAGACAAGACATGATGCACAATAAGCATGATGCATGGCAAAGCTACATGAGGCTACTCATGGGAAGAGATGATGCAAACAAGAACAACACATCAAAGCAAGTTTAAATGAGGCCGGAAACAACATATAACAATTCCGGTAAGTCCTCATATGCAAGTTTCGAAGTTGGTCCAGAACTGAATAAACCTTATGTTCAAGTTGTTAAACAGCAAGTTAAGATGCACCACGATGAACTACACGAAATTCTAGTCAAGTTACATATAAAGTTCATTAGATTCGGAGCTACGACCTAGAAGATATTTGCAAAACAAGTTAAACATGGCATTGATGCAAAATGCATACCAACATCAAGCAAACACCTCAAAACAAGAATGCAACATGATAATATGAAACTACATGCAAAATCAAGCAAGTTTCATATAGAGCACACTCAAAACGGAGCAACGTTCGACACATACACTCTATACAAGTTTAAAGGACAAGCTGTCTAAAACAGCAACTAGGCATATTGCAAGCATCAAAACAATATGCTACAACATCTCAACGTAATAACAAGAGGCATGGGCATGAAGTACAGGTAAAGCATGACAAAACATGAACACTGAGCTATCTCTAGAAAACACTATAACAGGCTCAAAAGGACATGGCAAGATTGCAAATAATAACAGTTTCAGATTTTGCAGAAATAACATCAGGTTGCAATGTTTAGAGCTATCAAACAACACGTTACAAGAACTTAACATGGCAAACAAAAGCATGGCATCAATCTACTAATCTCACATAACAAAAGTCCCTTACTGACCATGAGCCAAAACGGCACAGAAAATATGATGGCACCCACGTAAACATGGCAAATGATGTGACAGATTCATACATGGCAGGAACAACAATAAGTAGGCATGTTGGTGAGCTTGAACCACTCACGACAGAGCAATAAATGGCATGGCAAGGCAACCAACAGTAAGAATACATGTTTATGAAGCTATACAAGGCAAGAACAAGTTCATCGGGTGAATGGATCACTGGCAACACACATGGCAAAACTGAACTTAATGTTAACAGGCTGACAGCAATATTATTTAGCAAGTTGAGAGCAAGATAACAACAAGCTACAGTAGGATATAAATGAAACCAGGGGCATGGATGGATAGATCATGACATGTATAACAAAATATTCCTAGTGGACATCTCCAGATTATGCATAGAATGACTTGTAGCAGCAGGTTTACATAGCATCATGATATAGCAGAATCTATCTAGCAAAACAGCAACAGCTAGTACCCTACTTCACGAGCTCGATGCACTCAGTACAAGATTCACAAAAATACATGGATGGCATCACTGTAAAGATGGCATGATGTAGTACAAAACACAAGTAGGGCTCAAGCTCATAAGATGCACACATCAAATGCAACAAAAATGACAAATCATCAAGTTATAACAGTTTCAGCAGATTAACATCATATAACACTCTTGCAACGATGATTTGGGCATCAAGATGAACTCAAATGAACATGGCACAATGGAATGAAGTGAAGAGCATCTCACAACGAACATTTTGATATATCATACAACATCATAGGACAAATACGCACAAAGTTACACACTCCACAAAATACATGAGTGATTTGAAATCTCAGGGACAGTGAAATTCTCACCCCGAAGAGAGTTGGACGGAGAGATTCGGGGACGGGGCGGTGCAGGCATGCCGTTTGGTTCGGGGTTCGTCGGGGATCTGGGATGAGGCCGTCCCAGCGGCGGGTCAACGCTGGCCGGCGGTGGCAGCGTGCTAGTCCGGCGGCTGAGGAACGCGGCGCGCCCAGAGGAGGCCGGGCGGGCGCGGATCCGGTCGGCCCCGACCCGAATCTTGGCAGAGGAGGCGCCGGTGAGGAGGAGGCTGACTCCGGCACGGCGGCAAGAGCGCACGTCGACGGCGGGCGCCGGCGGGTGCGGGATCCGGCGAGGGTCCTTGGGAGTGGCGGTGGAGGCGCTCGCCGGAGGCGCGTGCGAGCAGGGACGCGCGGGGGCGCGGGCCGAGGAGGCAGTCCGGCGAGGCGGTGGGGGTCCAAGGCGGCGGCGGAGCTCCGGCGGTGGGCGGCCGGGCGGCGGAGGTGGCGCGTTGGGCGAGGCGCCCGGGCGGCGGCGGGCGGCGCGTGGGCCGGGAGGGCCCCGCCTGGGCCGAGCGGGCCGGCGGTGGCTGGCGGCGGGGAGTGCCACGTGGTGCTCCCTGGTTCGCTGAGGGCGGCGGCGCGGTGGAGCGGACATGTCAAGTCCGATCCAGATGTGTCCGGCGGGCGAGAGGAGCGGGGCTAGGGTTTCATCCTCGAAAATGGAGGGGGAGGCACCTATTTATAGGTAGAGGGAGCTAGGAGTGTCCAAATGGGGAGCGGTTTTCGGCCACGCAATCGTGATCGAACGATCGAGAGGATGGAGGGGGTTCGGATGGGTTGTTGGGCCACTTTGGAGGGGTGTTGGGATGCAACAATAGAGGGCTTTTGCGGCTACCCGGTTAACCGTTGGAGTATCAAACGGACTTCAAATGGCATAAAACTTGACAGGCGGTCTACCGGTGCTATACCAAGGCCGCTTGGCAAATCATGGTCCATTTGTTGGGGCGTGTGGTGTCTCTATGGCCTCGAGCACCTATGGGGCACTAGGGGCCCCTTCTAGTCCGGCAAGGGAGCGGAGGGCGTGCGCAGAGCAGATCGAGGTCGAGCGCGCAGGGGAGACGGGCAATTTTTACCCAGCTTCGGGGCTCTCCGGAGAGATAAAACCCCTACTGTTGCTTTTGTGATTGTATTTGATCTTGCTCGAGCGTGCGAGCGTATGGTGGTGTTGTGGGTGTCGAATGGACCGAATTCCTTCTACGTGCGCATGGGCCTCCCTTTTATACTCTGAAGGGGGCATCCACAGGTGGCAGCGTAGGAAGAGGGGGTAGAAAGGTAAAATTGCAGGTTGGTACAACAGTGACCAACAGTGACCCCTACCTAACTCTGATGGCAGGGGACAAGGGCATTTAATGCCTGTCCGGTCGCCCCAACAGTGCAGAGGAGTGACCGTTAAGTGAGCCACCGGTTGCCACGATGGCGTTTCTGTCAGCTCCGTTTGCCACCTCGCCCCGCATGGCTGCGTAGTGCCTCGCCACGTGCCCCTGGGATGGCCTTGTGATGACACGTCGCCGGATGCGCTGGAGTTTGGGTGGCAGCCTTGCCGCGGCAAGTGCCTTGCCGTGGTCCTTCTCTTGTTGTGCCGGCAAGCTTGCCGGCCGTCGAGCCTTGCCGGGGCGCGCGGGGCGCCGCGGCAAGTCTTCTTGAGATGCCTTGGCCGGCCTTCCCGGCAAGCTCCTCTTGCCGGGGCCTTCGTTTTCTTTGGTTAATACTTTGTTCTTGAATGGCAGTAGTAGGTGTGATGGAGGGTCTTGGCGGGTGTCCGGCAAGCCTTGCCGGGGGGTGCTGCGACCGCCCGTGCACAAGTTCGGGGTACTAAGGTACCCCTACTTTAGTACACCGACACCATTCCGAGAATATTTAACACCCGCACACGAAAAGAAGAAGGGGACGCCGGATGACATAGGAGTGCCGGATTACAAAACGGACAACGGGGAAAATGCTCGGATGCATGAGACGAACACGTATGTCGATGAGATGAACACGTATCTTTGTCGGTGTACTAAAGTAGGGGGTACCTTAGTACCCCGAACTTGTGCACGGGCGGTCGCAGCACCCCCGCGGCAAGGCTTGACGGACGCCCGGCAAGGCCCTCCACCACTCTCTAGCACTGCCATTCAAGAACAAAGTACTAGCCAAGAGAACACGAAGGCCCCGGCAAGAGGAGCTTGCCGGGAAGGCTAACCAGGGCATCACCAGAAGACTTGTCGCGGCGCCCCGCGCGCCCCGGCAAGGCCCAGCGGCCGGCAAACTTGCCGGCACATCATGAAAAGGGCCGCGGCAAGGCACTTGCCGCGGCAAGGCTGCCACCCAGACTCCAGCACATCCAGCGACATGTCATCGCAAGGCCATCCCAAGGGCACGTGGCGAGGCGCTACGCAGCCATACGGAGCGAGGTGGCAAACGGAGCTGACAGAGGCGCCATCGTGGCAACCGGTGGCTCACCTAACGGTCGTTTCTTTACACTGTTGGGGCGACCAGACGGGCATTTAATGCCCTTGTCCCCTGCCGTCAGAGTTAGGTAGGGGCACTGTTGTGCACTGTTGCACCAACCTGCGCTTTTACATTTCTACCCCCTCTTCCTACGCTGCCACCTGTGGGTACCCCCTTCAGACTATAAAAGGGAGGCCCATGCGCACGTAGAAGGGGTTCGGTCCATTCGACACCCATAGCACCACCATACGCTCGCACGCTTGAGCTAGATCAAATAACAACACAAAGCAGCAGTAGGGGTGTTATCTCTCCGGAGAGCCCCGAAGCTGGGTAAAGATTGCCCGTCTCCCCGCGCGCACTCGACCTCGATCTGCTCTGCGCACGACCCCCGCTCCCTTGCCGAACCAGAAGGGGCCCCCAAGTGCCCCATAGGTGCTCGAGGCCACAGAGATACGAGCCGGGGGAAGGTAAGGTAGAAGTATGGAACAGGCGACGCTCAAAGGAATCTAGCCTTGCCGGGACGCAGAAGACAGAAAAGCTAAGTAGCCAAAGATTGAGCCTAGTCATTTTTAAAAATTTTCAAGTTATATCCCTTGAACGTTCGTGCCTTGTATGGAAAACCTGTGCGCGGAGGAATCGACTCGCGACCAAATTGCGCCCTTGCGTTGTTTCCGAGCCCGCTCAACAACGCAAGTGGACCGCAACTGGTCCCGACAAGATTTCTTGCCGGAAGCAGCATCACCACAGGCTGCTGATGTTCCGCACTCAGCAAGTATGCTCGCGCCGGCAAGGTCCCCCAACGCGTAGGGTAAAAAGCATACAGGGGATGCAACAGAATAAAGGGAATAGCGCGGCAAGCAGTATCCATAATTAAGTTATATTACAAGAATGACTTATTATGGCACTAACTGAAATTGTTCCCATAATTAAAATGGCAGCAGCAAGAAAAGGGGAGAAGAGGAGCAACCTAATCCACGCTCTCGCCATCGAGCCTCCTGACCTCGTTCACTTTGTCCATGATGGGTGCGACGATGGCCTTGAGCTCCTCAACATCAGCACCCTCCGGCAGCTTCTTGGTGACGCGGGAGAGGTCGATGCCCAGGTTGCGGAAGAGGACCTTCACCAACACCTTCTCCAGGACCCCAGCGCAGACGGCGCACGACTCGGCGGCCAGCTGCTTCGGGATCCTTTCCCGGAGCTGCCGTAGCGCCGCCACCACATCCTTGAAGAAAAGCGTGAGCTTGGCGCTGGGCTGGAGGTTCGCTTCTGTGGAATACCCGAAGCCCATCAAGTCCAGCTCCGCCAACTCATCGTCAATGAGCGCGGCGATGTTGACGAGGCCTTCCGTCCAGAGCTCCACTGTGGTTTTAAGGGTGTTCTGAGCTTCGGCGGCCCTCGTCAATAGCTCCTCGTTGTCCTTGAGGTCTTTCCTCAGGGTATCTTCTCGTTTCTTGGCGGCGTCCAACGTCTCCGCCAAGGTGGCTAGTTTCAGCTCCAGATCAGCGCTCGATTCCTTGGCGACGTTCAGCTCTTTGATCTTCTCGGAGAGTTGGGCTTGCAGATCGCCGTAGGCGCGCGCATCCTGCTCACGATCGCGCTGGAGTGCGGCAAGCTCCTCGTTCTTCCTCGTCGCGTCCGCCTCCAGCCGCGTCACTTTTTCCTCCAACTCCTTCTTGGCGGCCTCGGCAGCCGCGGCGGTGTCTTTCGCTTCCTTGAGCGCCCCGCCAAGTGACTGTTCCCGGCCGGCGAGCTCCTCGTCATGGCTGTCCAAGTACGCTTTCCTTTGTATCAGCTCGCCGTCCCGCTTGGACAGCTCCTCGGCGGCAAGCCTCTGCTGCTCCTCGGCTTCGGCCTTCTCTAGGATGAACGCCTTCTTCGCCTCGTCGAGCTGCGCCCTCTCCTCAGCAATGGACCGGAGGGCCTCCTGGTTGCGGCTCTTGAGTTCTTCCACATGCTTTTCTATGTCAACTCCCGCTTGCGCGACAAGCGCTTCCCGGGACTCGAGCTTCGCTTGCCAGGCGCGGTAGAGCGACACCAGCTTCCGGAGTAGCTGCTCCTCCTCAGACTCGCCACTGCTGCTGCTTGGCCTGTCGACCACCGCCAGCCCGGCAGAGGCAAGTACCTCCCCGTCAAATTCCTCTCCTTCAACCGGTGCCCTGGAGCTCGATGCCCAGGGGAGCTTGATATACACACCCTCGCCGGCTTTCAAGTATGCGCCGGGCTGGGGCTCCTCGAAGCTCGGCACCGCATCAGCGGCGGAGGGATCAGCGGTCAGTGCAGCACCTCGTGCTCCTGCGTCCTCCGGGTCGTCGGCGCGGTCACCGGACCCCTCGCCAGCACCTGTGCCAGCGGCCCCGGCAGCCTCTTCGCCGGTGGGCTCCTCCACACCGGCCCCTTCCTCGGCGGCAGCGGCATCCTCAGTGTTGCTACGGCCGTCCTCCTCGCCGGCGACCTCAGCCTCCATCGGGTCCCCGAGGGGAGTATCTGAAGGCAGGGAAGAAAAGGGGTAGTCAAGCGAATACCCAAAAGAAGAAAAACGGAGATCAGCGAGGCCCGAGGGAAAATCCCCGACAAGGAGGCTCACCTGCGCTGGGCTCTGTGGTCGCGGGCTCCACCTCCGGGGGCTCGCCGGTCCCGCCCCTTGCCGGGGATGGCTCCCACATCGGGGAGTCGGCCCTCGGTGGCGTAGTAGAGGCCGACGACGCCTCTGCGTCGGCCTCCGGCTGCTCCTGGTGGGCCTGCTCTTCTCCTGTATACAAAAGAGCCAATAGTCAAGATATTGGCAGAAGTAGAAGCGACCATGCGCGCCCCGCGACGGGAGGTGGGTCAAGACACTCACGCTGGGGGCTGCGCTGGGAGCTGCTGCGTGGGGAAGGGATCGGATCCATCAAAGTGGTCTCAGACGTATCTCCCGCTGCCTTAGCGGGATCGTCCTCGACCGCCGGAACCCTGGCCCTCTTCGCCGCCCTCTCCGCCAAAGTCCTGGGACAGAACAAGAGTTTGAAAAGAAAGACAGGTCAGATACAAGACAAACAGTGGCAAGAATTGAGGAAAGAGCGGGTGCAGTACGAAAGAAGCCTTACTCCTCTTCGTCCTCGTCCTCTTCGTCGTCATCAGAGCTCAGTGCGGAGAGGTCAAACTCCGGCGCCCTCCCTGCGCGGCGTAGCGGAGGAGTAGGCTCCCTTTGGCGCTTGCCGAGGGTCGCGACAGGGTCAGGCGTGGCGGCCCGAGAAGACCCAGCCTCGGTTGCCGGCGCGGTTTGGGATCCTCCCGCGGCAGCGAAGTTTGTCGCGGTAGAGCGCGTTCCGCGGCGCCGCGGCTGCTGATCGGGTTGTGCCTCTGCCAGCTCTCCAACTCGGCGAAGACGCCTTCTCGGATTAAACTGGGGCTGCGCCGAGGGCTCCGTCGGCGGCAAGTTGCTCGAAAACAGCCGGCCTCTCGCACCCCCGGCGGGCTGGCTCGCCCCGGCCGCGGCCTCCCCTTCGCCATCACCATCTCCGGCAAGGTCTTCATGGGCGGCAAGGCTTGCCGCCTCAGCTGCTTCCGCCTCCGCCAGGGTAAAGCCAAACTCGCCCGCGGCAGTAGCTGTCGCCGCCTCCTCGGCCCTGCTAGCAATGTACGCCAGCTCACTGGCAGTGGTGGCGCGGGTGAGAAGCTTCTGTTCGTCAGGTTTAACTGCCGCCTCCGACAGGTCATCAAAGAATTGCTGTACGACCTCGGCGGCGGGCTCTATCCAGTTGGCACTCACCCCGTGCGAGTCACATTCTGGCATCATCGCGCAGATGCAGTCGCGCTGGGAGTTGTTGCACAAAGGGACGACACCCTGCGGCAACTGGAACCACTCTGGGTGATTAGGGTCGTGTTTGAACGTCTCCCTCAGCATCGCATCCAGCTCCAGGACTGTGAAGTTGAAGTTGAGGCCCGGGCGCAGCCTCATGAAATCCACCGGGCCGCTGAACAGCCAGGCGGGCCTCCCCCTTGCCTGCAAAGGGGCGATGCGACGGCGAAGGAAATCCGCGCCGACCGCCCCTGTTGTGAGTCTGGCATGCCTAAGCCGAAGGATTCGGGTGGTGGCGATTGTCAGCTTGGCATCATCCGGCGACAGAGCACTCAAGTCATTGCGGCGCACCACCCGAGTTTTGCGCAGCTTGGTGAACGACGGCGGATCGGCATCACAGATCCAACACCACTCCGCCCTCCACTCGCCCCATTTGCTGCGAAGCTCACCCAGCAAGTACGCCTCCTTTATGCCCATCCGGGAGGTCCATGCGATTCCGCCGGCCAGAGGCTCCCCTTTTTCAGCCCGAGGGGAAAAATAATGGCGAAAAAGAGCGACACTGGGAAGGACACCGACGAAGTTCTCGCAAAGGTGCGCGAAAACCGCCATGGTCAGAATGGCGTTGGGGGTGAAATCGAGCAGATGGAACCCATAGGTATTCATAATGTCGCAAAAGAAGTCAGAAAAAGGTGGGCAGAGCCCGCAATAGAAGAACACTTGAAAGAAGTAGTACCCTCTGGGGCACTTCTTCGATTTGGAAGCCTCCGCCGAAAGCACCGGCGTGCGTGGATGCGCTCGCGTCTCCGTCGACCAAAAAAGGTAAAACCCCGCCCGCAGCGCATCCGGGGTGAGCTCAGGAGGGAAAAGCACCCGCCTCTTGCGCAGCGCCTCGAGATCCTGCGCCTCGGTCGATTTCTCGGCCTTCGCGGCCTTCGTAGCCTTCCCAGCCTTCGGGGCCATGGTGGGGGCAGCGGGGGGAGGCGGAAGCGGCGGCGGCTACGGCGGCGATGGGCGGCGGAAACGCTATTCCTTTTTCTCGATTCAGGAGACGGAGGAGGGCGTCGGAGCTTTCGGAGGATGGAAACGCAAGTGGCGAAAGTGGGGGAACGGCCCCGTTCCCTCCGCTTATAAACAGAGGATGCGAACGTTACGCATTCTCTGGAATTAAGCGCCACCCACGTCTCCCACGATGCCGCAATCGACGCGTGCCGTTGCGGGAGAGCGCGGTGGGTGCGGAGCCCGTTGCTGTGCGGACCCAGGCCACGCGTGCTCGTGCACTGTTTTGGGCCTGGCCCAACAACGCTCAGCACCATGTATGGCCCAGGCCCGGGGGCTCCTGTCGGTGTACTAAAGTAGGGGGTACCTTAGTACCCCGAACTTGTGCACGGGCGGTCGCAGCACCCCCGCGGCAAGGCTTGCCGGACGCCCGGCAAGGCCCTCCACCACTCTCTAGCACTGCCATTCAAGAACAAAGTACTAGCCAAGAGAACACGAAGGCCCCAGCAAGAGGAGCTTGCCGGGAAGGCTAACCAGGGCATCACCAGAAGACTTGCCGCGGCGCCCCGCGCGCCCCGGCAAGGCCCAGCGGCCGGCAAACTTGCCGGCACATCAAGAAAAGGGCCGCGGCAAGGCACTTGCCGCGGCAAGGCTGCCACCCAGACTCCAGCACATCCAGCGACGTGTCATCGCAAGGCCATCCCAAGGGCACGTGGCAAGGCGCTACGCAGCCATACGGAGCGAGGTGGCAAACAGAGCTGACAGAGGCGCCATCGTGGCAACCGGTGGCTCACCTAACGGTCGTTTCTTTACACTGTTGGGGCGACTAGACGGGCATTTAATGCCCTTGTCCCCTGCCGTCAGAGTTAGGTAGGGGCACTGTTGTGCACTGTTGCACCAACCTGCGCTTTTACATTTCTACCCCCTCTTCCTACGCTGCCACCTGTGGGTACCCCCTTCAGACTATAAAAGGGAGGCCCATGCGCACGTAGAAGGGGTTCGGTCCATTCGACACCCATAGCACCACCATACGCTCGCACGCTCGATAGATCAAATACCAACACAAAGCAGCAGTAGGGGTGTTATCTCTCCGGAGAGCCCCGAAGCTGGGTAAAGATCGCCCGTCTCCCCGCGCGTGCTCGACCTCGATCTGCTCTGCGCACGACCCCCGCTCCCTTGCCGAACCAGAAGGGGCCCCCAAGTGCCCCATAGGTGCTCGAGGCCACAGAGATACGAGCCCCGACAATCTTCGTCTACAAGAATCTTGATGAACACTTGAAGAATGAATTAAATCATGAAGAACCACCGTGAAGAACTCCGGTAATAAAAGGATGATGAGATAGAATAAAGGATGAAATAATAAGATGAGCCTTGCGATGATTTAGATGGAGTTTCCGACAAAATGGCTGAGGAAATTTGAACTCCGGAAAAGAAAAGATGAAAAACACTTGGCGCTAGAATTTATTCCTCAAGAACAAACTTTGAAGGAAGGGATTACTCATTGGATGAAATAAGAATAAGATTTATTGTATGATTATCCTTCATCAAATCTATTATATTATTAAAACGATAGAAAAGGAACGGTAGAGATTAACCAGTGTAAAGTTATAGTATTTCAATGGCTGAGATCCACCAGGTGAAATATGCATATGCAATTGACTACCCATAAAATCACAAGTGTGCACGAGATGGACTGCATATGGGCACACATATGTATTGCGAGTCCAATACAATTACGTGTGTGCTGCATGTACGGATTGGAAAGCAAAAAGGGAAAACAAATAATAAGATATTTTTAGAACGACGGACAGCTGAGAATTATCAGCTAAAGTCTCCGTACAATATATTGGCTTCAGAGATAAAAGCACTAGCACGGACTGGACGAACAATTACGTACTGTCCGTGTGCTTACAGTACAGGCTACTACTACTGATCCCATGAGGTGTACCTGCAATCAACGAACATGGCAAATTGAGTAATTTATTTATGGGCTTCATACACGCTATGACCCAATGGCTTGGCGACATGGATGCGGGGATTGAATGGGATATGTAAGTCAAATTATTTTGTGAAAATTTTTGTGCTAATTCAAAAGTATTTTAAAAATTGATATACATATACTTCGTCGAATCTCTCGGTTTATTCCAATAACTCTGATAAAAAAAGTTGACATGCCCTTAAAACTTTGGCACCATATACAATTGAGTAAATACTTATCAATTGATCATGGTGATAGCTACTCATACGCCAGATTCTTCTAATTTCTAATAATATGTTTTGTAATAATCATTTTTTTGTTAAACATCGGGTTAAAATGAAGTACAAACAAGCCGAGCAAACAACATATTTGCATGGCTAGACGTTTTATGTATTATTAGATATATGCGTCGTATCTGAAAATAATTTTGAGATATTTTTAAGATGTTAGATCGAAAATCAATTGTCGGTCGTCATGATAATGAATTATGTAGCAAGTATTTTAGACATGTTAAATCTAAGATAATTCCTTTCCGAAAATTTGTATGGCGTTAATTTGAAAGGACCTAGGCCATTAGTATATTTCTTAAAGCATCTCAAATTTTCCCGATTACCTGCATACAATATGTTGTCAGATCTTTTGAAACAATATACATCATGCATGTTATTTCTACAAACCGAAAATATAATCATCATTCTTATATGTGCGGGCGGTAGGTTATTTGGTAATCTTACTAGAAAAAAACACATGAAGTGACATGGGCAATGATACACTACAGTTAAGGCCATCCTTACAAGAAATGAGAGAAAAGTTAAGAAATACTAGGTGTTTATATATGGGATATTTAGTGTTTTTCAAATACAAAAACGTTTGTAAAAAGGTCTAGATGTGAAAATAAATGGACGCACTAACATATATAACAATAAATAACATATTCATCACAATTGGTGCTAAGAGATAACACATAGTGAAAATATAACGAAACTAATAACGATCTCTTCCCATAGCTAATTCCACCTTGCCATCATGTAACATCCGACGTAAACCACCAAGTCAATATGCATCTTTATCCATTGCCATACTTTTTTGTGCTGAGTAAGGAAGTCAAAGTAGAGTGAACAAATATTGCCGGTGAACCAAACAGTTTCCATAGTGACAAATGTCGAATATTAAACATTGGGCTTCCTACATAGAGAAAAGGTGGACTAAACAGTCATTATATTATGAAAATAATATAACCATTTTTAAATGAATAAGTAATAGTAGTGGTGGTGGTAGTAGTAGTAGTAAAAAATAGAGATGTTACTACGTATAGGTATTTGAATTTAATGTTTAAACAAGATTTTTTCAGTGCTAACACGAGCTTATTATGAATTGATATCCTTGAAATGTTACACTTCATAATATAAGATTTTTTTGATAAGAAACATGAAAACATATTTAATATGCGAAAAATAATAAAGAACACATTATGATTCTAGCCGTGCAAATGCGCAGGATATTCTGCTAGTTAAATTGATGACAAGCATTGCATACTACTTATTCTTCTTGAAAAAGGATTAAGGGGGGTATAGCACAAAACTTGAGAAAGTCTTCATGAACCACCGGTAGGATTGGAAAGAATGAATGAATTAATATGATAATCAAAGAAAAAGAATCTTGAACGAACCATCGTAAGAATTCGCAACTGACTAATGAAAGAGAATTAATCGCCGGGAAGAATTAGAAAAGCACAAAGATACTTGAGGGAATTAAGAGACAAGATAACGAAGGGATCGCGAACTGATTGAAGAATACTTGAACGAAGCACCGGAATAATTGGATAACGGTAGCTGAAATGTGAGAACGAAGAATTCTTCTGGAACGATGGCCTCCGGTGAAAAGAAACGGGAAAACAACTACTGACATACTCCGGATGGTTAAGAAAAGGAATATCTGACAAATGGAATAAATCGAGAGGATAATATGAAGCTAGAACCACGAATCTTCGAGAGAACGGACAAGATTTAGAAGGAACTCTTCTTCGGTCTTCAAATGATGACGGAAATCACCACCAAAATTACTGAGATACTCCGGGAGAATGAAAAACCGAAAAGGTTGAGCCAACAATGAAATGATTTGAAATCGATCTTGGAAAAGCATCTGACTGATAGAATCCAATCTTACGTCACACTTGAAAAGAATTTGAGAATAACTTCGGAATAATTAGAAGAGTCGGGTAAGATCCTGGGAAAAGACCTGTGGGTTAGGGCCCACTAAAGAAAACATCATTGGAAAGGATTGTTGAAGAGATAGATGATGCACCGGAACACTTGAATTATTTGAATGAGGTGACAACCTCGAATTAATTCACACACAGACGAATCTCCTGAGATGTCTTCCGAACTCCGGAATGATTGAATGGCGAGAGGCAAACGAGCAAGGAGAACACTTTAACCAAGGGAAAGAATATGATCAACACTGAAAAACTTGAATTGAGTGCACCGCAAAAAGAAAGGGATGAAGAATGACGAACGAGATGAGAATTCACCGGTTGAAATAATTGAGGGAAGACTGAAAAAGGTTCCACATGAATGAAATTGATGGTCAAAAGAGACTCAGACTCCGGGAAGAAAAAAGGGTGGGAGGGCGGGAAAACAAAGGCAACTTGGAAGGGGAAAACCGACGAATATCTTGAAGAGAAAACACTGGTTGAAAGAAAGCAAAGGCTTCGCACGAGTAGGATGGATACTCGATTACAGACTCCGGCTCCGAGGAGGAAAAGGGGTGGGCGGGTGGGAAAAGAAAACAACTGAGGATTGAACTTGGCAACGATTGAAGAGGCCCGAGTCAACTTGACGAGAAATGCACCGGATGAAAGAGCTGAGAACCAACGATCGGAAAACCAACTGCATGAACCTAAAGAAAAATTTGAAGGGGAAGAGGAGTAAGTTGAAACACCTACGTCAAGATTCCTCACCAGAGCGACGAAGGTGCTGAGGAGTAAAAAGAATTCCTACCCTTCGATATAACTAGACTCCGAAAATAGTTTTCTTCTAGACTAAACAACGACCAAACTACACGATCAATCAAGGGGGCTCCTAGGGTTGGTCGAGGCTCTGATACCAACTTGTCACGCCCAATATGCGACCCTATCCTAAAGGAACTCGAATGTCC
Organism: Triticum timopheevii; assembly: GCA_963921465.1. Classification (NCBI taxonomy): domain Eukaryota; kingdom Viridiplantae; phylum Streptophyta; class Magnoliopsida; order Poales; family Poaceae; genus Triticum; species Triticum timopheevii. The sequence continues at coordinate 544,629,709 of OY997274.1, forward strand.
CACTAAGGATAGAAGCGCATATTGGAGACGCTTTTGCAACATGGATATCATTACATCAACATTACATAATAGATGGGGATACATACAAAAGGCATACAATGCCACACGAATACAACATCATCTTACATAAGAGCACCATCCGGCTACGGATGAAACACAAACAGAAACACAAACGACATCCACCCTGCTAGCCCAGGCTGCCGACCTGGAACCTATCCCTTGATCGAAGAAGAAGCAAAAGAAGAACTCCAAAACAAGCAAACATCGCTCTCGCGTCATTATCATTGCATAACCTGTACCTGCAACTGTTGTTGTAGTAATCTGTGAGCCACGAGGACTCAGCAATCCCATTACCATGGGTATCAAGACTAGCAAAGCTTAATGGGTAAGGAAGGGGTAAGGTGGTGAGGTTGCAGCAGCGACTAAGCATGATATGGTGGCTAAACTACGCAAATAAGAGCGAGAAGAGAAACAAAGGAACGGTCGTGAAGCTAGCAATGATCAAGAAGTGATCTTGAACTCCTACTTATGTCAAGCATAACCCAAAGACCGTGTTCACTTCCCGGACTCCGCCGAAAAGAGACCATCACAGCTACACACAAGGTTGATGCGTTTTAATTCGGATCTGTTGTCAAGTTATCTACAACCGGACATTAACAAATTCCCATCTGCCACATAACCGCGGGCATGGCTCTCGAAAGTTTATAACCCTACAGGGGTGTCCCAACTTAGCCCATGATAAGCTCTCGCAATCAACGAAGGATATACCTTCTCCCAGGAAGACCGATCAGTCTCGGAATCCCGGTTTACAAGACATTTCGACAATGGTAAAACAAGACCAGCAAAGCCGCCCGATGCACCGACAATCCCGATAGGAGCTGCACATATCTCGTTCTCAGGGTAACACCGGATAAGTCAAGCTACGAGTAAAACCAAACCTCGAGTTTCCCCGAGGGGGCCCCGCAGGCTGCTCGGTTCGGACCAGTACTTAGAGAAGCACTGGCCCGGGGGGGCTGAATAAAGATGACCCTCGAGAGAGCGACTCCCAAGGGAAAAGTAGGTGGTGGTGAGGCAAATGGTAAAACCAAGGTTGGGCCTTGCTGGATGAGTTTTATTCAAGGCGAACTGTCAAGGGGGTCCCATAAATCACCCAACCACGTTAGGGACGCAAAATCCGGGAACATAATACCGATATGACGGAAACTAGGGCGGCAAGAGTGGAAGAAAACACCAGGCATAAGGCCGAGCTTTCCACCCTTTATCAAATATATAGATGCATTAATAATATAAGAGATATTGTGATATCCCAACATAATCCTGTCCACCATGGAGCAATCTTCAACTTCACATGCAACTAGCAACGCTATAAGAGGGACTGAGCAAGGGCGGTAATATAGCCAAACCACGGTTTGCTAGGAAGGGTGACAAAGGTTAGAGGTTCATGGCAATTTGGGGAGGCTTGAAGAGCAAAAGATAGGTAGCACAGCATAGCGATAGAACGAAGCAACTAGCATAGCAATGATAGTAGTGAGATCCAAGGTAATGGTCATCTTGCCTGAAATCCCGCAAGGAAGAAGAACGAGTCCATGAAGAAGATGAAGCCACGAAGACGAACCAAGCGTAGATGAACGAATCCTCACGGTCGCAACAAAACGGGAACTATCGAGAAGAAGCACACAACATAGTAAACACACCACACATAGACAAGACATGATGCACAACAAGCATGATGCATCGCAAAGCTACATGAGGCTACTCATGGCAAGAGATGATACAAACAAGAACAACACATCAAAGCAAGTTTAAATGAGGCCGGAAACAACATATATCAATTCCGGTAAGTCCTCATATGCAAGTTTCGAAGTTGGTCCAGAACTGAATAAACCTTATGTTCAAGTTGTTAAACAGCAAGTTAAGATGCACCACAATGAACTACACGAAATTCTAGTCAAGTTACATATAAAGTTCATTAGATTCGGAGCTACGGCCTAGAAGATATGAGCAAAACAAGTTAAACATGGTATTGATGCAAAATGCATACCAACATCAAGCAAACACCTCAAAACAAGGATGCAACATGATAATATGAAACTACATGCAAAATCAAGCAAGTTTCATATAGAGCACACTCAAAACGGAGCAATGGTTCAACACATACACTCTATACAAGTTTAAAGGACAAGCTGTCCAAAACAACAACTAGGCATTGCAAGCATCAAAACAATATACTACAGCATCTCAACGTAATAACAAAATGCATGGGCAAGAAGTACAGGTAAAGCATGACAAAACATGAACACTGAGCTATCTCTAGAAAACACTATAACGTGCTCAAAAGAACATGGCAAGATTGCAAATAATAACAGTTTCAGATTTTGCAGAAATAACATCACGTTGCAATGTTTAGAGCTATCAAACAACACGTTACAGGAACTTAACATGGCAAAAAAAGCATGGCATTAATCTACTAATCTCACATAACAAAAGTCCCTTACTGACCATGAGCCAAACGGGCACATAAAATATGATGGCACCCATGTAAACATGGCAAATGATGTGACAGATTCATACATGGCAGGAACAACAATAAGTAGGCATGTTGGTTAGCTTGAACCACTCACCACAGAGCAATACATGGCATGCCAAGGCAACCAACAGTAAGAATACATGTTTATGAAGCTATACATGGCAAGAACCAGTTCATAGGGTGCATGTTTCACTAGCAACACGCATGGCAAAACTGAACTTAATGTTAACAGGCTGACAACAATATTATTTAGTAAGTTGAGAGCAAGATAACAACAAGCTACAGCAGGCTATAAATGAAACCAGGGGCAAGGATGGATAGATCATGACATGTTTAACAAAATATCCTTTGTGAACATCTCCAGATTATGCATAGAATGACTTGTAGCAGCAGGTTTACATAGCATCATGATATAGCAGAATCTGTCTAGCAAAACAGCAACAGCAAGTACCCTACTTCACGAGCTCGATGCACTCAGTACAAGATTCACAAAAATACATGGATGGCATCACTGTAAAGATGGCATGATGTAGTACAAAACACATGTAGGGCTCAAGCTCATAAGATGCACACATCAAATGCAACAAAAATGACAAATCATCATGTTATAACAGTTTCAGCAGATTAACATCATATAGCACTCTTGCAACGATGATTTGGGCATCAAGATGAACTCAAATGAACATGGCACAATGGAATGAAATGAAGAGCATCTCACAACAAACATTTTGATATATCATACAACATCATAGGACAAATATGCACAAAGTTACACACTCCACAAAATGCATGAGTGATGTGAAATCTCAGGGACGGTGAAATTCTCACCCCGAAGAGAGTTGGGCGGAGAGATTCGGGGACGGGGCGGTGCAGGCGTGCCATTTGGTTTGGGGTTCGTCAGGGATCTGGGACGAGGCCGTGCCAGCGGCGGGTCAACGCCGGCCGGCGGTGGCAGCGTGCTAGTCCGGCGGCTGAGGAGGGCGGCGCGCCCGGAGGAGACCGGAGGAGGCCGGGCGGGCGCGGATCCGGTCGGCCCCGACCCGGATCTGGGCAGAGGAGGCGCCGGTGAGGAGGAGGCCGACTCCGGCGTGGCGGCGAGGGCGCACGTCGACGGCGGGCGCCGGCGGGTGCGGGATCCGGCAAGGGTCCTTGGGAGCGGCGGCGGAGGCGCTCGCTGGAGGCGCGGGCGAGCAGGGACGCGTGGGGGCGCGGGCCGAGGAGGCAGTCCAGCGAGGCGGCGGGGGTCCGAGGCGGCGGCGGAGCTCCGGCGGCGGGCGGCCGGGCGGCGGAGGCAGCGCGCGGGGCGAGGCGCCCGGGCGGCGGCGGGCGGCGCGCGGGCCGGGAGGGCCCTGCCTGGGCCGAGCGGGCCGGCGACGGCTGGCGGCAGGGAGTGCCACATGGCGCTCCCTTGTTCGCTGAGGGCGGCGGCGCGGCGGAGCGGACATGTTCGGTCCGATCCGGACGTGTCCGGCGGGCGAGAGGAGCGGGGCTAGGGTTTCATCTGCGAAAATGGAGGGGGAGGCACCTATTTATAGGTAGAGGGAGCTAGGAGTGTCCAAATGGGGAGCGGTTTTCGGCCACACGATCGTGATCGAATGACCGAGAGGATGGAGGGGGTTTGGATGGGTTGTTGGGCCACTTTGGAGGGGTGTTGGGCTGCAACAAAAGAGGGCTTTTGCGGCTACCCGGTTAACCGTTGGAGTATCAAACAGACTCCAAATGGCACGAAACTTGACAGGCGGTCTACGGTGCTATACCAAGGCTGCTTGGAAAATCACGGTCCATTCCGAGAATGTTTAACACCCACACACTAAAAGAGACAAGAAGGGGACGCCGGATGACATAGGAGTGCCGGATCACAAAACGGACAACGGGGAAAATGCTCGGATGCATGAGACGAACACGTATGTCAATGAGATGCACATGATGACATGATATGAAATACAGATGATGACATGGCAAAATGCAACACGCAAGCACATGACATGGCAAGGACAGCGAATAACTGGCGGACACCTGGCACATCGAATCCGGGGCGTTACAATCTCTCTGTGGCAACAGTCTAGAAAAATTTAGTGTTCTCTTCGCCAAATTTAATCCATCGAATTGTGCATCTTTTCTTCCAATACTCCTTTTTATAGTGGAGTAATCTAATGAGGTGATGTTTGAGAATGTTCCTAAAGTTGCCTTCGGGTAAGGTAAAGGTTCGACGCTCTTCAATCTAGTCTAGCTCCAAAATAGCTTTATATGTGTTGTCAATAGCTACCTTGAGACGAGAGATTTTCTTACTCCAGTGTCTTAAATCCTGACGCACAACTTTGAGTTTTTGACGGAGTATGGAAGCAGCCTTATTATTTTTCCTAAACTTGATTGGCTTGTTCCAGGCACTTTCAACAACTTCCATGAAGCCCGGGTGTGCAATCCAATATGATTCAAATCTGAATATTTTGCTTTTAGCTATCTTGGTCTGTATAACAATTGTGCAAGGTATGTGATCAGATATAGGACTTCCAAGAGGGTTTAACATTGTGTTGGGAAGGAGGTGGTACAATTTAGAGTGGTAGAAAACCAATCAAGCTATTCGAGGAGAGGGTTTTGCTGCATGTTGGACCACGTATAGGCCCTACCTTTGATAGGAAGTTCAGCGAGTTCTTGGTTTCGAATAAAATCATTAAAGGTGAACATATCTTGTGTGTTTCCTCCAGGCATGCTATGATTATCATGTGAACGAATATAATTGAAATCACCGAGAAGTAACCAATCTTCAGTAGAGGGAATGTCAAGATCAAATAACCAGTGGGTACAATTGGCCCGTTGTTCCCCTTGGCACGGCCCATAAATGTTTACCAAGTTCTAGCTATGAGCATTTTGGGTGGATATAAAGTTGATACCTAACGCAAATTGTTCTTCAATTATCACGGTTCTAGAAAAAATACTGCCATTCCAGATCGTCACTAGCCCCCCCCCCCCCCGGATGCACCTATAGATGATGGAATGAATGCATATCTATCAAAGAGTTTAGGGTAGAGGGACTTAAGGGTGGTGGCATCAAACGTCATCATTTTTGTTTCTTGCAAGAATATAATCGCGCACCCACTATTCTGGATAGCATTCGAGAGCGCTAACTATTTTTTGGAGGGATTAAGTCCATGAATATTCCAGCATAAAACATTCCAGTTCTTCAAAAGTACCATTTAACTAAAAATAAAACAAACACGGCTCTTAATCAGAGGAAGAGGAGCCTGTCTTGTCTTCAGTGAGCGCGACAATGGGGAGTTCCTCCTCAGGAATGGCACATAACTGGGTGCCAATGGCTTGCATGGTGGTGATGGCATGCTCGTGGAGGGACTGGGTCATTCTGCATCTGAAGCAACATTGGAAGTATTGGTAGCAGCAGAAGGAATGACATGGGGCTTCACTTTGGACTTGCTAGGACAAGCTTCAGAGAGTGAAGAGGCACGAAATCCATCATGTTTGTCAAAACGGTTGCTGCCCCTGAGTGTGGAAATGTCAACCGGGGCCGACAACTTCTCCTTCCGCTTGCTAGCAGTAGAGCTGTCAATGAGAGTAGACTAAGAGTTACCATAGTCGTGGGTTGCAACAAACCTGCCTGGGTTTCAGAGTGTCCAGCCACCAGACCAGTCAGAGATGATTCAGTATCAACAACAGCAGGAGTGATATAAGTGTCAGATATCTCAGAGGTCTCCACATTCACTGGTTGAGGATCAATCATCCTATCAGAGACAATATCCAGGCCATCATCAATCTCCTATGATCACCGAGGACTCCATCACAAGTGTTGGGAGGGCAATCTGGTTAAACTGCAGACCATCAGGACCAGCCGAAACCTGAACCTCAATGTGATAACTATCCTTCCTAAAACCATAGCCGACAGACCAGGGTCCCATCGAAGCAATCAGTGGGCGAAGAGCATCAATCAAGACATTATTGAGCCGCTAACGGGGTATTGGATCTGACAACATGATGGATAACAAAGCATCGCCCTGAGCAGAAAGACCAAACCGCATACCTTGGCTATGAATATCCACCGAGATAGTTAACATTTCTTCAGTAGATTGGATCATCTGGCTGGGCTGGGATGTAGTAGCTGAACCTTGATCATGGAGATGAATGATAACCCACAAGTATAGGGGATCACAACAGTTTTCGAGGGTAGAGTATTCAACCCAAATTTATTGATTCGACACAAGGGGAGCCAAAGAATATTCTCAAGTATTAGCAGCTGAGTTGTCAATTCAACCACACCTGGAAACTTAGTATCTGCAGCAAAGTGTTTAGTAGCAAAGTAATATGATAGTAGTGGTAACGGTAACAAAAGTAAAGACAGCAAAAGTAATGTTTATGGTATTTTGTAGTGATTGTAACAGTAGCAACGGAAAAGTAAATAAGCGAGAACCAGTATATGGAAAACTTGTAGGCACCGGATTAGCGATGGATAATTATGCCGGATGTGGTTCGTCATGTAACAGTCATAACATAGGGTGACACAGAACTAGCTCCAGTTCATCAATGTAATGTAGGCATGTATTCCGTATATAGTCATGCGTGCTTATGGAAAAGAACTTGCATGACATCTTTTGTCCTACCCTCCCGTGGCAGCGGGGTCCTATTGGAAACTAAGGGATATTAAGGCCTCCTTTTAATAGAGAACCGGAACAAAGCATTAGCACATAGTGAATACATGAACTCCTCAAACTATGGTCATCACCGGGAGTGGTCCTGATTATTGTCACTTCGGGGTTGCCGGATCATAACACATAGTAGGTCACTATAAACTTGCAAGATAGGATCAAGAACACACATATATTCATGAAAACATAATAGGTTCAGATCTGAAATCATGGCACTCGGGCCCTAGTGACAAGCATTAAGCATAGCAAAGTCATAGCAACATCAATCTCAGAACATAATGGATACTAGGGATCAAACCCTAACAAAACTAACTCGATTACATGATAAATATCATCCAACCCATCACCGTCCAGCAAGCCTATGATGCAATTACTCACGCACGGCGGTGAGCATCATGAAATTGGTGATGGAGGATGGTTGATGATGATGATGGCGACGAATCCCCCTCTTCAGAGCCCCGAACGGACTCCAGATCAGCCCTCCCGAGAGAGATTCGGGCTTGGTGGTGGTTTCGTATCGTAAAACGTGATGATTTTTCTCTCTGATTTTTCTTCCCGAAAGCCAATATATGGAGTTGGAGTTGGCGTTGGAGGGCCACCAGGGGGCCCACGAGGTAGGGGGCGTGCCCTCCACCCTCGTGGACAGGGTGTGGGCCCCCTGGTCTTCATCTTTTGTGAGGATTTTTTATTGTTTTTTCTAAGGTGTTCCGTGGAGTTTCAGGTCATTCCGAGAACTTTTATTTTCTGCAGATAAAACAACACCATGGCAATTCTGCTGAAAACAACGTCAGTCCGGGTTAGTTCCATTCAAATCATACAAGTTAGAGTCCAAAACAAGGGCAAAAGTGTTTGGAAAAGTAGATACAATGGAGAAGTATCAACTCCCCCAAGCTTAAACCCTTGCTTGTCCTCAAGCAATTCAGTTGACAAACTGAAGGAGAAAAAGAAAAACTTTTACAAACTCTGTTTGCTCTTGTTGTTGTAAACATGAAAAGCCAGCATTCAAGTTTCAGCAAATATTATGAACTAACCATACTCACAATAACACGTAGGTCTCATAATTACTCATATCAATAGCATAATCAGCTAGTGAGCCATAATAATAAAACTCGGATGACAACACTTTCTCAAAATAATCATAACATGATATAACAAAATGGTATCTCGCTAGCCCTTTCTGAGACCGCAAAACATAAATGCAGAGCACCTTTAAAGATCAAGGACTGACTAAACATTGTAATTCATGGTAAAAGAGATCTAGTCAAGCCATACCCAATATAAACCAATAATATGAATGCAAACGCCAGTGTGCTCTCCGGCGGGTGCTTTTTAATAAGAAGGGTGATGACTCAACATAAAAGTAAATAGATAGGCCCTTCGCAGAGGGAAGCAGGGATTTGTAGAGGTGCCAGAGCTCGGTTTTGAAATAGAGATAAATTATATTTTGAGCGGCATACTTTCATTGTCAACATAACAACTAAAAGACGACGATATCTTCCATGCTAAACAGATTATAGGTGGTTCCCAAAAAGAATGGTAAATTTTATACTCCCCCTCCTCCACAAGCATCAATCCATGGCTTGCTCGAAACAACGAGTGCCTCCAACATTTAACGGGTCCCAGGGGGAGTTTTGTTTGCAGTTATTTTTATTTAGTTTGCGTAAAGCATGGGACTGGGCATCCCGGATACCAGCCATTTTCTCGTGAATGAGGAGCGGAGTCCACTCCTCTTGAGAATAACCCTCCTAACACGGAAGATAAGGGCAGCTCTAGTTGACATATGAGCTATTCGAGCATGCAAAACAGAATGTTTATTTGAAAGTTTAGAGTTTGGCACATACAAATTTACTTGGAACCGCAGGTACATACCGCATATAGGAAGGTATAGTGGACTCATATGGAACAACTTTGGGGTTTAAGGAGTTTGGATGCACAAGCAGTATTCCCGCTTAGTATAGGTGAAGGCTAGCAAAAGACTGGGAAGCGACCAACTGAGAGAGCGACAACAGTCGTAAACATGCATTAAAATTAATTTACACCGAACACAAGCATGAGTAGGATATAATCCACCTTGAACATAAATATCATCAAGCCTATGTTGATTTGATTCAACTACATGCGTGAACATGTGCCAAGTCTAGTCACTCAATACATTTAAAGGAGGATACCATCCCATCATACCACATCATAATCATTCTAATAGCATGTTGGCACGCAAGGTAAACCATTATAACTCACAACTAATCAAGCATGGCACAAGCAACTATAATCTCTAAATGTCATTGCAAATATGCTTACTTCATAATAGCTGACTCAGGAATGATGAATCATCATATTTACAAAAACAAGAGAGGTCGAGTTCATACCAGCTTTTCTTATTGAAAGTGCTAGTTATCGACTAGAGAGGGGGGGTGAATAGGCGATTTTTATGAAAGTCCTCAAAACTTGGAAGTTTTGAAGACAGACAATAGAAATGACCTAATTGATATGCAGCGAAAGATAAACTACAATAAGCAAACCATAGTCAAGTATGCAATGATGTGAAAGTACAGGACTAATAGCAGCTAAGTAGTAAGGATCAGGATGGAAGATAGTATGAAGCCAATCAATGATAGTAGTCAAGCAATGAAGTCAAACAGGTACGACAGATAGGCAATGACTTCACGAAGACAAACTCTAAGTAAAGGAAGGGAGAGGATAGAACCAGTCACTTGTTGAAGACACAGGATTTGTTGGACCAGTTCCAGTTGCTGTGACAACTGTATGTCTGGTTAGGGAGGCTGAGATTCAACTCAGAAGACCGTGTCTTCACCTTATTCCCCTTGAGCTAGGGACACCCAGTCCTCGCCCAATCACTCTGGTAAGTCTTCAGGGTAGACTTCCGAACCTTCACAGACTTAGTTCACCGGCAATCCACAATGACTCTTGGATGCTCAGAACGCGACGCCTAACCGGCTGGAGGATTCACAGTCCTCAAGTGTAATAAGTCTTCAGGTCACACAGACAGAAAGACTTCAGTGATGCCTAACACTCTTTGGCTCTGGGTGTTTGGGCGTTGTCCTCGCAAGGATTTCTCTCACTCAAAGGCTTCGAGGTGGGTTGCTCTCAAACGACAAAAGCCGTGCACTAACTCTGAGCAGCCACCAATTTATGGTGTAGGGGGCGGGCTATTTATAGCCACTGGGCAACCCGACCTGATATGTCCGAAATGACCCTGGGTCACTAAGGAATTGACACGTGTTCCAATGGTCAGATTTCAAACACACACGGCAACTTTACTTGGGCTACAAGCAAAGCTGACTCATCCAGCTCTGGATAAGTTTTGCTCTCATTGTCTTCGCTCGAAGACATAGGATTTGGGTTGAGCATCACTTCAGTCATTCTGACTTAGTTCACTTGGACCCCACTTAACAGTGCGGTGGTTCCTATGACTTAACAAAGAAGAAAAAGGAAACAACGAAACCACACAGTCTTCGCACTCCATAGTCTTCACTCAATGTCTTCTCATGTCATAGTCTTCAATATGAATATCTTCACATACCACCATTGTCGTCAATGTCTTCATACATTTTTAGGGGTCATCTCCGGTAGGTAAACCGAATCAATGAGGGACACTACCTGCGTTATCCTGCAATTCTCACAAACGCATTAGTCCCTCAACCAACTTTGTCGTCAATACTCCAAAACCAACTAGGGGTGGCACTAGGTGCACTTACAATCTCCCCCTTTTTGGTGATTGATGACAAACTGGTTGAAGTTTTCAACAGGGATAAAGTATGTGAAATTGTAAAGGATAGGTTATAGTCTTCATAAGTAGCAAGGGCTCCCCCTGAAGATGTGCATATAAGTAATTTGCTTTTGGAATGCAAATGCACATGGCAGGTTGTACTTGTGGAGATCCACTTCAACTTATGAAGATAATTCATCATGCATGAAATGATATAGCAAATAGAATGACATGCATAATGAAAAATGGACGTCTGCAGAATGATCTAAGTGCGGAAGTTATCATCGCACATGCGGAATTTATCATCGCATTCACAGTAAATCAAATAAGTAGCAGACGACCATCGAGTTTAAGTGTTACAACTCAAAGAACCAAATGTATCAAAAGAGAGAGTTGTAAGCACGAGGCAAAATATAAAGCAACCGCCCATATGAACCCGCTTGAAGACTATCAAACTCATATGATTCTCCCCCTTTTGTCAGTAAGGACCAAAAAGGTTTGAAGATATAGAGCATCTACTCGTCCTCATGAGTAGGTGAAGCAGCAGGGTTGTCGGTGTTGTTTGGCGGCGCAGATGTACTTGGTGCAGTATCGATGCGTAGAGAAGTAGGAGGCGGTGAAGTAGCATCGTCTTCTTCATCGATCACTCTGGCATTCACAGTTGCCGTGGAGGAAGAATAGTCAGAGTCTTCAAGGGATGGAGTTCGACGTAGGACAACAGTCTGTGGAGGAGTGGAGTCAAACTTGAATCTTTCAGTGAAGCCATTGTCTTGAAGATCTGCTTCAGCACTAAGCAGCATCAAACTCTTCCATGATCGCCGACAAGTCTCGTGTGCGACAAATGCATTCTTGGTGTCAAGATTTCGAATGCGATTGACGTCCACCAAGAGGCTTTGCATCTGTCTCTTGAACCAATAGTGATGCTTATCTTGTTTCTGATGAAGTGCCACAAGAAGTTCTCGGTCATTGAGAACGCGAGAGCGCTTCTGAGTCCTTTGGGCAATGGTGCTTTCAGTAGCTTCAGTTTGCACATGATGAGGCAGACGAGTGTTCCCAGCCATTGGATAGATACGTGTTACTGCTTGGACGCCTTCAATGGGTTGAGTGAAGCTTTGGTGCTCGACATTTTGAAGACAAAGAGGCTTCTTGGCAAGCTCAGAGTATATGGCTTCAACTGACATATCAACCTCTGGTATAAAGATCAGATGATTGCGAGCAGAGGGCTGATAGTTGACAGAGGAGTGTCGCTTGATGAGGCGCATGACCCATGGAGCATAGAATTTCAGGCCAAAAAGGTCAGATCCAGACGCAGCAAGTTGCTGGATGAAGAATTCCTGGGAATTGAAGCTGATGCCATTGAGGATGTAAAAGACCAATGTCTTCATGGCTCCTTCAAGTTTGGCTGCTGATGAATGCCCTTTGATAGGCCATAGAGTTCACCTGATGATGTGATATATTGTACGAGGCAGATACTCAAGGTCATCAACAAAGAACTCCGTTGGGTATTCAGCGTCAGATGGCAAAGGCTTCATCATGCTCAACATCTGGCTCATGTTGGGTTCTGGCTTATGGAAGATGCTCTCCAGTGCATTGCGGTGTAGTTGACAATCAGGTTCATATAGCTCTCCGGGAGTGGGTAGGCCTGTAAGCTCAATGACATCAAGAGCTTTGGCTTCATGATGAACATTTCCTGTCATCCACTCGAGAACCCATGTCTTGATATCCCTGTTGTAGCCGCGAATGTGGAGGGTAGCATAGAATTGAAGCAAAAGTTCCTCATTCCAATGTTCTTTGTCTGTCACAAAGCTGAGCAGACCTGCATCATGAAAGCAGTCAAGAGCTTCTTCTAGGCATGGCAGTCCAGCAATGGCTTCAGTGTCGAGGCGCATATGAGGGAAAATGCGCCCTTTATCATACAGAACGCAGGAGTAATAGCTTCTCTGCTGATAGCTCCAGAAACGATCAGATGATATTCTTGGCTTTGAGTAGGGGTTCTTTGCACTGTCAAAGAAAGTGTTGTGGCTTTTGAAGCCATTTGCATTGAAGGACGCTGTAGATTTTGCAGTACCTGGGAACCTTGACAGTATTGGCTTTGGTTTCTGGACCTAAGGCCTATGCTCAACATGATAATAAAACTGAGGACCAGAGGCAGTAGGTGGAGGGACCAGAATGGGCCATCGGACAGTGGTTAGCTGACCATGATTGTATGCTTGCTCAATTGTATAGGGCCTTGGTGGCGGAACAGGAGCAGTGGCAACAGCTGAGGCTTCAGGCTGCACAACAGGTGCTTCGGGAGCAGTTGCCTCATTGGCTTCTGGCACACTGGTTGGTGCAAGCTCCACATTAGCTTCAGCCATGACTACGTCATTGGCTTCATTTGCGTTGGTGGTGGCAGCTTCAAGATTTTCAACCTCCACTTGACGAGCTGGAGGGTCGGGCACTGTCATGTTCACATCAGGAACAGCTTCGGCAGTACTGGGGGAGTAGGGACACGTACGTCTTCTTGTCTTTCATCTGCTGATGCAGCTGGATTGTCTTCAGCAGCTTGGGCTTCAGACACGGAGACGTTCACAGTTGGAGTGGCTTCAGGAAACACTTGATGTGCAACAGGTTGGTGATGCACTTCTCCTTCTGGAATGCTCGAAAGAGGGACTTGAGGACTTTGTCCTTTGTGAAGCCTGCGGAATGTAGGCAACGCCTTTGGAGATGGAGTTGGCTGGGCCTCAAAGTCTTCTTCTTCTGCTTGCACAGGTGGTGTGACTTGTTGTTGTTGTTGGGGGGTACTTAGGGAGTCTTGTTGCTGTGGGTGATCAGCCCATGATGCATCCTGAGAAATTGGCGTCAGAGGATGACCAATGCTGATGAGTTCGCTGTTCGTAAGAATAGGCGATGATACCAGGTTGTGTTCGATCTGAGGAAGAACTTCATCATCTTCAATATTGCCATGGTGACCAATGTCTTCAGCAGCGGTGGGTTCAACTGCTGGAATGAATTCAGCTTCATGAGCCTCTGTGGAAGTAGGCTCATGAACTATCATCCGTCGTTCTTGATGTTCAGATGCAGGGCAAACCACTGAGATAGGTTCAACAACTAAGGGCTCTGTGGGAGCAGCCCGATTCTTCTTGGTTTTGCGCTTCTTCTTGGAGGGAGCAGCATCAGAGGCTTCAGTAGTTTTCCTTTTTCTGGCTTTAGCCTCGGCAGCCCTCGTCTTCTTCTGTTCTGAAGCGGTTGACAAGACCTTTGGCTTCGAGCCAGTCATGCTGCTTGGGAAGATAGTGTGAGGTGCTTCCTGCCCTGAAGGTGCAGATTGAGTAGTTGATAGCTTCTTCTTCTTTGCAGCCATTCTGGGGTCAATGCCAGGACGACCAAGAGACTTGCGCTTCTCAGCTTCATTGTAGGCCAGCACACACTTGTCAGCCAAACTCTTCATACGCTCACGAGAGCCCTGAGCTTCTTCGCGCTTCTTGAGAAAGGCTTCTTTAAGCTCGTGCAGCATGACCTTGAAGTTTCTGACATCTTGCATGCTGAGCTTTGCCACATTCTTCTTGAACTGAGCTTTTTCATAATCAATCTTGTTCTTCAGCTCAACGATACGCTGAGCGAGAGCTAGCTCAGAAGCAATGGCACCATTGAAGGAGACGCTGAGGCCAATGGGAAGTTGCAAATCTTCAAAGCTGAGATTTGGAGTGTCAAACCACTCATCAATGAAGTTATGGATGATTGCCACATCAAAGAGAGGCAAGTTATTGAAGATCTCTGCTTCTTCCTTGCTCTTGATCAGTTGCTCAAGGGCATCATCTGCAAGATCTTCATCGCTGGACAGATCAATGGGTTCTTCTCGCAGAATGGCAGCAGGAGTCAAGGTTTGATCAGTATGCTTGACGATTTGCTTTTTCTTCTCCGTCCTCTTGGAGATACGTGATTGATCTTCAGACTGCACACTGTCTTCAGGAGGTGCAGTGGCCAGTGGATTTGCGTGAAGCTTTTGGAGGTGCAGCTGATCTTGAAGCCTTAGGCTTCTTTAGCTTCTGCGGCTTCGGAGGAGGAGCTGGGGCTTCATCAGTGTCAGCATCATTATCAGAGTGATCCACTTTGGCACCTTGGACCAAGATGTAAGTAATGAGGCCATCAAGGTTGGAGAAGGGACCGATGACATTGGGACCAGCATCACGTGAGCCGTCGGCACGGGGAGCAGAGGGACCAGGGTTGAAGTCTAATCCCAATGACTTCTTGTTTTCCTTGGCCGATGCCTTTGCGTGCTGGAAGTTGCGCTTGAAGAGAGTATCGTCACGACACCAGAGCAATGATGATGGGTCGGCATTCTCAGGCTGAGGTCCACGGACCATACAGGGATAGAAACCCTGTGCAATAGCTTCAGCTCTGTTCTTGGGTTGAAGGCCTCGATAGAGAATATCACCCCAAGGACTTTTGATGGCATTCTTCTCTGCATATTCCTGGGTCACGAACTTGTACTTGAACCATTCTTCAGCCCAGTAGCGTCGAATCCACTGGATTCGTGTCTTGCGCTGATGATAATTCTCTTCAGGATCTGTCTTATAAAGCTCTGCTAAGTCATCAGGCAGATCTTTTGATGTTCCCCCACGACGCTGTCTGCCACCCTTCCTTACTGATTTTTCTGTAGCCATGAACTTCAAACTGAATGGCTTCAATACGTTCAAAGGCTTCAGAGACTTTCGCTTGCTGGTCAAACAGGAACTGGCTTCTGGAGAGTTAATGTGATGCTATAAGAATTCTGCAAACGAATGCAGACTATGAGAACCAAAGGATTCTCCCACGGACATGTACCTGTGACAGCATTAGAGATGTGAGGGAAGGGGAAGAGGTCATATGCATTCTCAGAAGATTTTGAAGATAAATCAGTTTGAAGACATTGACCTCATGATGCGATGACATTCACTTATATGTTGTGAGTTGGTTCCAGATTTGTACGAATTCGTGAATAAGTACAAGTGAGGAATCAAACTAGATATGAAGTTTAAGTGAATAGACTAGGCAGTATGAGATGCAGACAAAATAGATCTAGCATTGTGTAGGCAGAAACCACTTTTGGTAGATAGGATGAATCTTTGAAGATCAAAAAGACAGTAAAAATAGAGTTATATTTACCACAAGAAGAACTGCTAGATGGGATGAACAGGAGACCGAGTAGTTCAATCCACCGTGCCCTAACTTGGCGACGGAGGACACCTACGGCGATGGCGGAGAGGACGATGTCTGCGGCCGGCGTGAGGACAGCGTCGGAGAGGTCGCGGCAGCTAAGTGCTTCGTCGCCGGCGTCGTCGAGAACTAGTGGTGGCGCTAGGGTTTTGATGAGGTGGAGAGGTGGAAGAAGGTTTTCTTTACCGCAGGGGACGTGTATTTATAAGGAAGTGTGCGGCACAGCGCAATTACACTTATAGCAGAGAGCAATCAAATCATCATAGTGAAGAAAATCATGAAGATAAATTGAAACTGAAGACAAACTAAATGCGAAGTCATTGCAAAAATAACACCATGAGTGAAACACTTCAAACCAAGAAATTTGGTGGTGGCGTTACCCACCATATAGGAAGTATTAGACCCAGACACGGCGCAGAATTATCGTGGCGCTCCGAAGTCATATTCCACGTTAATGTATTCACACTCAGAGTGTAAGTCTTCATTGATTGAAGATATACATTACTTCGTGTGTTGCACATCTAAGTCATCAACATGCATAAGTGTTAGGATGTGTGCCTGATCACAGGACATTTGAGGATTCCAAGATATTTAGCTCACACCGTAACTTGCAAAACCTTTTCTCATCCAAGGGCTTTGTGAAGATATCTGCCAGTTGCTCTTCAGTGTTGACGTGAATGATGTCAATATCTTTCTTCATGACATGATCTCTGAGAAAGTGATGACGAATTTCAATGTGCTTTTTCTTTGAGTGCTGGACTAGATTGTTGGCTATCTTGATGGCACTTTCGTTGTCGCAGAAGAGAGGTACTTGTTTCAGATTGATGCCATAGTCCTTGAGTGTTTGCTTCATCCATAGAAGCTGAGCACAACAAGATCCAGCAGCAATGTATTCAGATTCAGCAGTTGAGAGTGATACACAGTTCTGCTTCTTTGAAGACCAACAGACAAGTGATCGACCCAGAAAGTGACATGTGCCTGATGTAGACTTGCGATCCACCTTGTCACCAGCATAATCAGCATCCGAGAATCCAACCAAATCAAATTTTGAGCCCTTTGGATACCATAATCCGAGTGTTGGGGTGTAAGCCAAATATCGAAGAATTCGCTTCACACCTAAGTGGTGCGATTCCTTTGGTGCCACTTGGAATCGAGCACACATGCAAACACTAAGCATAATATCTGGCCTAGATGCACATAGATAAAGTAAAGACCCAATCATGGAGCGGTATACCTTTTGATCGAACTCTTTACCATTGTTGTCGGGACCAAGATGGTGTTTGGCTGGCATTGGCGTCATGTAACCTTTACAGTCTTCCATTCCAAACTTCTTTAGACAATCTTTGAGGTATTTTTCTTGAGATATGAAGATGTCATTCCTTTGCTGACGAATTTGAAGACCAAGGAAGAACTTCAGCTCACCCATCATGGACATCTGATATTGCTCTTGCATCATGTATCCAAACTCATCACTATACTTTTGGTTGGTGCAGCCGAAGATAATGTCATCCACATATATTTGGCATACAAACAGTTCACCATCTTATGTCTTCGTGAAGAGTGTGGGATCAAGGGATCCAGGTTTGAAGCCTTTGCTCTTCAGGAAGTCTTTGATCGTATCATACCATGCGCGAGGTGCTTGTTTGAGGCCATACAGTGTTTTGTTTAGCTTGTACACCATATCAGGATGTTTTGGATTTTCAAAGCCAGGTGGTTGAGCGACATATACTTCTTCTTCAATCTTGCCATTGAGAAATGCACTCTTCACATCCATTTGATATAGCAAGATGTTGTGGTGGTTAGCATAGGCTAGCAGTATACGAATAGCTTCAAGCCTAGCAACAGGAGCAAATGTTTCATCGAAGTCAATTCCTTCAACTTGAGTATATCCTTGAGCCACAAGACGTGCTTTGTTTCTGACAACTTGACCATGCTCATCTTGCCTGTTTCGATATATCCATTTTGTGCCAATAATGTTATGCTTGCGAGGTTCAGGTCGCTTGACAAGTTCCCAAACATTATTCATCTTGAACTGTTGAAGTTCTTCTTGCATAGCTTGAATCCATTCAGGTTCCATAAAGGCTTCAGCAACTTTCTTGGGTTCTGATATTGACACGAATGAAAAGTGCCCACAGAAATTTGCTAACTGTGTTGCTCTTGAGCGAGTAAGTGGAGCAGGTGCATTGATGCTATCAATTATCTTCTCAATTTGAACTTCATTTGCAACTCGAGGATGAACTGGACAAAGACCTTGCTCTTGCTGATTATTGTCATTGTTGGGAGGATTGTCTTTGATCTGAGCATTGTCTTCAGGTTGGTTAGGTGCAAAAATGATAAGTTCCTCTTCAGGCTGTGCTTCAGAGGGCATGATTTCACCAGTTCCCATCAGCTTGATAGATTCGCTTGGCGGAGCTCCGTCTAGTGTACTTGGCAGGAGTTCTCTTTGTGAACCATTTGTTTCATCAAATCTCACGTCCACAGTTTCGACGATTTTGTAGTGATAGAGGTTGAAGACTCGGTAGGAGTGCGAGTCCTTTCCATAGCCAGGCATGAAGCCTTCATGAGCTTTTGGTGCAAATTTTGATTTGTGATGGGGATCCTTGATCCAGCACCTAGCTCCAAATACTCTGAAGTAACTGACATTTGGCTTCTTGCCAGTAAGGAGCTCATAGGATGTTTTGTTCAGAAGCTTATGGATGTACACACGGTTGATGATGTGACATGTTGTATCAATAGCTTCAGGCCAGAACTTTCTTGGTGTCTTGTATTCGTCGAGCATTATTCGAGCCATCTCAATGAGGGTTCTGTTCTTGCGCTCAAGGATGCCATTTTGCTGAGGTGTGTATGGAGCAGAGAACTCATGAGTGATTCCCATTGTATCTAGATAAAGATCAAGTCTGGTGTTCTTGAATTCAGTGCCATTGTCACTTCTGATGTGCTTGATCTTCATGCCATAATTGTTCATTGCTCGATTGGCGAAGCGTCTGAAGACATCTTGCACTTCAGTCTTGTAGAGAATTATGTGCACCCATGTGTATCTTGAGTAGCCATCAACAATGACGAAGCCATACAGACAAGCAGTCGTTGTGAGGGTTGAGTAGTGAGTAGGTCCAAATAGGTGGGAGTAGGATCGTCTTCATTATCAGCTTCAGCGTTGGTGTGGAAGTCATTGTCTTCAGTGTTGAAGATGGACTTGGCAACATAGGCTGTGGCTAGAGCTAGACTTGCAACACCAGGGTCGGACTCCTCTCCAGATTCCACCTCCGCCTCCTTAGAAGCAGACTCCTCCTCTGAATCCATTTCCTTGCCAACAAAAGCACGAGCCTTGCCAGATGAACTCTTCTTATGAGATGAAGACCTTGATGAGGACTTGGAAGAAGACTTTGAAGATTTCTTCTTCTTGTCATCAGAATCATATTCCTTGCTCTTCTTCTTCTTCTTCTCATTGTCCCACTGTGGACACTCAGAGATATAGTGTCCGGGTTTCTTGCACTTGTGACATGTTCTCTTCTTGTGGTCATGAGTGGAAGCTTCATCATTTCTTGAGCTGGATCATGAAGACTTTCTGAAGCCTTTCTTCTTAGTGAACTTCTGGAACTTCTTCACAAGCATAGCAAGTTCCTTTCCAATGTCTTCAGGATCATCAGAACTGCAGTCAGATTCTTCTTCAGATGAGGAAACAACTTTTGCCTTCAAAGCGCGAGTTCGGCCATAGTTGGGACCATAGATATCTCTTTTCTCAGAAAGCTGGAACTCATGTGTGTTGAGCCTCTCAAGTATATCAGACGGATCGAGTGTCTTGAAGTCAGGACGTTCTTGTATCATTAGGGCAAGGGTGTCAAAGGATCCGTTGAGTGATCTCAGTAGTGTCTTGACAATTTCATGCTTGGTAATCTCAGTTGCGCCAAGATCTTGAAGCTCATTTGTGATGTCAGTGAGGCGATCGAACGTGAGCTGGACATTTTCATTGTCGTTTCTCTTGAAGCGGTTGAAGAGGTTGCGAAGAACACTGATCCTTTGATCTCTCTGGGTTGAGACGCCTTCGTTGACCTTGGATAGCCAGTCCCAGACTAGCTTCGACGTTTCCAGAGCACTCACACGGCCATACTGTCCTTTGGTCAGATGACCACAAATAATGTTCTTGGCAGTAGAGTCCAGTTGAATGAACTTCTTGACATCAGTAGGGGTGACACCTTCACCAGTTTGGGAACGCCGTTCTTGACGACATACCAGAGGTCGACATCAATGGCTTCAAGATGCATACACGTCTTATTCTTCCAGTAGGGATATTCAGTTCCATCGAACATGGGGCAAGAAGCGGAGACTTTGATTATCCCTACAGTCGACATAGCTAAAACTCCAGGTGGTTAAACCGAATCACACAGAACAAGGGAGTACCTTGCTCTGATACCAATTGAAAGTGCTAGTTATCGACTAGAGGGGGGGTGAATAGGCAATTTTTATGAAAGTCTTCAAAACATGGAAGTTTCGAAGACAGACAATAGAAATGACCTAATTGATATGCAGCGGAAGATAAACTACAATAAGCAAACCATAGTCAAGTATGCAATGATGTGAAAGTACAGGACTAATAGCAGCTAAGTAGTAAGGATCAGGATGGAAGATAGTATGAAGCCAATCAACGATAGTAGTCAAGCAATGAAGTCAAACAGGTACGACAGATAGGCAATGACTTCACGAAGACAAACTCTAAGTAAAGGAAGGGAGAGGATAGAACCAGTCACTTGTTGAAGACACAGGATTTGTTGAACCAGTTCCAGTTGCTGTGACAACTATACGTCTGGTTAGGGAGGCCGAGATTCAACTCAGAAGACCGTGTCTTCACCTTATTCCCCTTGAGCTAAGGACACCCAGTCCTCGCCAGTCACTCTGGTAAGTCTTCAAGGTAGACTTCCGAACCTTCACAGACTTCGTTCACCGGCAATCCACAATGAATCTTGGATGCTCAGAACGCGGCGCCTAACCGGCTGGAGGATTCACATTCCTCAGGTGTAATAAGTCTTCAGGTGACACAGACAGAAAGACTTCAGTGATGCCTAACACTCTTTGGCTCTGGGTGTTTGGGCTTTGTCCTTGCAAGGATTTCTCTCACTCAAAGACTTCGAGGTGGGTTGCTCTCGAACGACAAAAGCCGTGCACTAACTCTGAGCAGCCACCAATTTATGGTGTAGGGGGCAGGCTATTTATAGCCACTGGGCAACCCGACCTAATATGTCCGAAATGACCCTGGGTCACTAAGGAACTGACACGTGTTCCAACGGTCAGATTTCAAACACACACGGCAACTTTACTTGGGCTACAAGCAAAGCTGACTCATCCAGCTCTGGATAAGATTTGCTCTCATTGTCTTCGCTCGAAGACATAGGATTTGGGTTGAGCATCACTTCAGTCATTCTGACTTAGTTCACTTGGACCCCACTTAACAGTGCGGTGGTTCCTATGACTTAACAAAGAAGAAAAAGGAAACAGCGAAACCACACAGTCTTCGCGCTCCATAATCTTCACTCAATGTCTTCTCATGTCATAGTCTTCAATATGAATATCTTCACATACCATCATTGTCGTCAATGTCTTCATACATTTTTAGGGGTCATCTCCGGTAGGTAAACCGAATCAATGAGGGACGCTACCTGCGTTATCCTGCAATTCTCACAAACGCATTAGTCCCTCAACCAACTTTGTCGTCAATACTCCAAAACCAACTAGGGGTGGCACTAGATGCACTTACACTTATCCCAATAAGTCCATCATATATCATCATTATTGCCTTTCACTTGCACGACTGAACGGTGTGTATAATAATAAGAGTGCACGTGCATTGGACTAACCTGGAATCTGCAAGCATTCAAGTCAAGAGAAGACAAGTAATATGGGCTCGAAGTTAAATAAACAATCATGCATATAAGAGCCACTAAGCATTTTCAATATAGTCTTCTCGACCCCCAAAGAAAAGAAAAGAAATAAAAACTATTTACACGGGAATGCTCCCAACAAGTAAAAGAAGAACGGGAAATATTTTTGGGTTTTCTTTTTAATTACTACAGCAAAGAAATAAACTAACTATTTTTTTGGTTTTTTCTTAAGGTTTATTAAACACACAAAAAGAGAGCAGGAAAAAAGAAATTTAAACTAACATGGATATTACAGTGAAAAAGTATGAGCACCGACATCTAGCAATGAGTGTGTGTGAACATAAATGTAATGTCGGTGGGAAATATGTACTCCCCCAAGCTTAGGCTTTTGGCCTAAGTTGGTCTATTGCCAGGGATAGCCTGGCGGATACCCGTAGGTGTAGCTGGGGTCGTAGTGTGATGCAGCGGCTATCGCTGCCTGAGCTGTAGCGTGGAGTCGAGCAGCCTCCGCTCTCCTCTCATACTCATCTGCCTCTTCTCTGGTAATAATATACCTTCCTTTTGTTTGTGAATCAAAGAAGGCAGGAGCAGGAAGAGCAATATGGACTACACGACGTCTGTTAAAGATTAGTCGATACTGGAGAGGTGGCTCAGTCCTCTCAACAAACTGGTGGGAAACCATAGAATCAAAATCTAAATAAGAAGGGGGTAATTCCATATCACCCTCGCGAATGTCTATCTCGAGAAAATTAGCTAAGAGGGTTGCATAAATTCCTCCAAAGAAATCTCCGTTGTGCCTATTCTGATGCAACCTGCGAGCTACAATGGCTCCCATATGATAAGTTTGGTCTCCTAACACAGCACTTCTGAGAATGCTGAGATCAGGGGCACACATGTGACATGCTTCATCCTTAGCATTTATGCATCTACCTATGAAGAGAGCAAAATATTGTATAGCAGGAAAGTGAACGCTCCCTATAGTGGCTTGTGTTATATCTCTAGATTCCCCCACAGTTATTTTAGCAAGAAAGTCTCTATATTCAGATTTAGGGGGATCCCTGACATTACCCCAAGATGGAAGTTTGCAAGCCGAAGTAAAATCCTCTAAGTCCATGGTATAAGATTTGTCATAAAGGTCAAACATGACTGAAGGAGAATTACCCAAAGATGAAAACTCAAACCTCCTCACAAATGAACTTGTGAGATCATGGTACTGGGGGCATTTGTCAGCTTCAAAGTCCTCAAGACCGGCGTTACTCAAATATGCACTAAATTCTTCTTTGATTCCCACTTGATTCATAAAATTTTCCGATGGCCATTCACAGGGCCTCACAGGAGCGTTTCTTGGTGGTTCCTCGTTAGCATCACGTATTGCAAGTCTGGGACCTTTCTTCCTTGAAGAACCACCTTGGAACATCCTCCTAAGCATATTGTTTCCTCAAAACAATTTCTGAAATTTTTAGTAACTTCAAATAAAAGTGAACCAACTTCGATAAAATTGATAGCAACAACTCCCATAAGTGCCTAGAGCCTATATAAAGCATTGGAACTACTTGGAACCATATAAATTTGACATGCAAGCTCAAGAACATGGTCACCTATGAAGCACAAATTTGCAATGAATAAAGCACTAGAACAAAAACTAATTGGACCAATGGAGGAGTCACATACCAAGGAACAATCTCCCCAAGCAGTTTTGCGAGAGGTGCTTTGAGCAAGGATATCGAAAATCACAGCAACGGGGGCTGGAACTCGTGCTTGAGTTGGTTTTTCATGTTTGTGTGAGGCAGAGGAAGAAAATGGGTGCAGGGATAAGTGGAGGAGGGCCCCGTGGGTCCACGAGGTAAGGGGGGCGCCAAGGGGGGTAGGGCGCGCCCTCCACCCTCGTGACCAGGTGGCAACTCCCCCCGCGGTAATTTTTGCACAGTAAATCCTCAAATATTCCCAAAAAAATCATATTAAATTGGCATGGCATTCTGAGGACTTTTATTTTCGGGATATTTTTATATTGCACGGATAAGTCAGGAAACAGACAGAAAAATACTATTTTACTTTATTTCTACTAAATAACAGAATATATAAAGAGGATACAGAAGGTTGTGCTTCTAGTTTCATCCATCTAGTGATCATCAAAACGAACCCACTAACAAGGTTGATCAAGTCTTGTTAACAAACTCATTCCGAATAATCACGGAATCGGAGAAATTTCGAATGACACTAAATTACCTCAACGGGGATATGAAAATCCTTGACAATAAGAATATCATGCTTTTTCTTGACAGTAGGGAGAGGAAATTCAAAACCTCCAAATATAATTGATGGAATTTTTCCAATAGAGTTGATACTATAAACTTGAGGTTGTTTCCTTGGAAAGTGTACCATGTGTTCATTACCATTAACATGAAAAGTGACATTGCCTTTGTTGTAATCAATAACAGCCCCTGCAGTATTAAGAAAAGGTCTTCCAAGAATAATAGACATACTATCATCCTCGGGGATACCAAGAATAACAAAGTCGGTTAAAAGAGTAACGTTTGCAACCACAACATGCACATCCTCACAAATACCGACAGGTATAGCAGTTGATTTATCAGCCATTTGCAAAGATATTTCAGTAGGTGTCAACTTATTCAAGTCAAGTCTACGATATAAAGAGAGAGGCATAACACTAACACCGGCTCCAAGATCACATAAAGCAGTTTTAACATAATTTCTCTTAATGGAGCATGGTATAGTAGGTACTCCTGGATCTCCAAGTTTCTTTGGTATTCCACCCTTAAAAGTATAATTAGCAAGCATGGTGGAAATTTCAGCTTCAGGTATCTTTCTTTTATTAGTAATAATATCCTTCATATACTTAGCATAAGGATTTGTTTTGAGCACATCAGTTAATCGCATACGCAAAAAGATGGGTCTAATCATTTCAGCAAAGCGCTCAAAATCCTCATCATCCTTTTTCTTGGATGGTTTCGGAGGAAAATGCATGGGTTTCTGAACCCATGGTTCCCTTTCTTTACCATGTTTCCTAGCAACGAAGTCTCTTTTATCATAACATTGATTCCTTGATTGTGGGTTATCAAGATCAACAGGAGGTTCAACTTCTACATTATTGTCATTACTAGGTTGAGCATCGACATGAACATTATCATAAACATTATCACTAGGTTCATGTTCATCACCTGATTGTGTTTCAGCATCAGAAACAGAGATATCATTTGGATTCTCAGGTGGTTCGGCAATAGGTTCACTAGAAGTTTGCAAAGTCCTATCATTTTTCTTTTTCTTCCCCTTAGAAGAACTAGGTACATCAATATTATTTCGCTGAGAATCTTGCTCGATTCTCTTTGGGTGGCCTTCAGGATACAAAGGTTCCTGAGTCATTCTACCAGTTCTAGTAGCCACTCTAACAGCAGAATCATTTTTCTTACTATTCATTTCATCAAGCGCTTCTTTCTGAGCTTTAAGTACTTGTTCTACTTGAGTGGTGACCATAGAAGCATGTTTGCTAACAAGTTTAAGTTCACCTCTAATACCAGCCATATAATCACCCAAGCGTTTAATCATAAAGGAATTCTGTTTTAGTTGTCTACCAAAATAAGCATTAAAGTCATCTTGCTTAAACATAAAGTCATGAAACTCATCCAAGCACTGACTAGCAATTTTAGTAGGAGGGACTTCAGCTTTGTCATATCTTACCTTTACTACCTGTGTCGGGATATCGGGAGGTTCTTCATTAAATAAGTAATTGAGATCATATACCTCTTCAACAGGCGGTAAATTAAGACCATGTATTTCTTCAATAGGAGGTAAATTCTTAACATCTTCACCTTTAATACCTTTTTATTTCATAGATTTCTTTGCCTCTTGCATATCTTCGGGACTAAGAAATAGAACACCTCTCTTCTTCGGAGTTGGTTTAGGAATAGGCTCAGTAATTGGCTCAGGAGCTGGCTCAGGAGGTGCCCAATTATTTTCATTTGCCAACATATTATTCAATAGAATTTCAGCTTCATTCGGTGTTCTTTCCCTGAAAAGAGAACCAGCACAACTATCCAGGTAATCTCTGGAAGCATCAGTTAGTCCATTATAAAAGATATCAAATATTTGAGGTTTCTTAAGAGGATGATCAGGCAAAGCATTAAGTAACTTGAGAAGCCTCCCCCAATCTTGTGGGAGACTCTCTTCTTCAATTTGCACAAAATTGTATATTTCCCTCAAAGCAGCTTGTTACTTATGAGCTGGGAAATATTTAGCAGAGAAGTAATAAATCATATCCTGGGGACTTTGCACACAACCAGGATGAAGAGAGTTAAACCACATC
Organism: Triticum timopheevii; assembly: GCA_963921465.1. Classification (NCBI taxonomy): domain Eukaryota; kingdom Viridiplantae; phylum Streptophyta; class Magnoliopsida; order Poales; family Poaceae; genus Triticum; species Triticum timopheevii. The sequence goes on from OY997274.1 coordinate 544,655,987, forward strand.
TTAGCATCACCCTTTAATGAGAACGGAAATATTTTGAGTAAATAAAGGTAGCGCGATCTCTCATTATTAGTAAACAGGGCAGCTATATCGTTTAACTTAGTAAGATGTGCCACAACAGTTTCAGATTCATAGCCATAAAAAGGATCAGACTCAACCAAAGTAATTATATCTAGATCAATAGGACAATCATAATAATCCGTATCGGGAACACAAATAGGTGAAGTAGCAAAAGTAGTGCCGGGTCTCATCCTATCTCTAAAAGATTCTTTACTCCATTTAACTAGCAACCTCTTAAGTTCATATCTATCCTGGCAAGCAAGAATAGCTACAGAAGATTCAGCATCAAAAAAGGTAACCCTCAGGAATAGCAGGCATATTTTCATCATCAGTAACATTATCGTATTCAGGTTCAATAATTTCTCTTTCTCTAGACCTAGCAATTTGCTCATCGAGAAATTCACCAAGGGGCACAGTAGTATCAAGCATAGAAGTAGTTTCATCATAAGTATCATGCATAGCAGAAGTGGCATCATCAATAACATGCGACATATCAGAATTCATAGCAGTAGTAGTTTTAGGTGTCGCTAGCTTACTCAAAACAAAAGGAGAATCTAGTGCAAGGCTAGATGGCAGTTCCTTACCTCCCCTCGTAGTTGAGGGCAAAATAGTAGTTCGATCATCTTTCAAGTTCTTCATAGTGTCCAGCAGATATAAATCCCAAGTGACTCAAAGAATAGAGCTATGCTCCCCGGCAACGGCGCCAGAAAAAGGTCTTGATAACCCACAAGTATAGGGGATCGCAACAGTTTTCAAGGGTAGAGTATTCAACCCAAATTTATTGATTCGACACAACGGGAGCCAAAGAATATTCTCAAGTATTAGCAGCTGAGTTATCAATTCAACCACACCTGGAAACTTAGTATCTGCAGCAAAGTGTTTAGTAGCAAAGTAATATGATAGTAGTGGTAACGGTAACAAAAGTAAAGACAGCAAAAGTAATGTTTTTGGTATTTTGTAGTGATTGTAACAGTAGCAACAGAAAAGTAAATAAGCGAGAACTGGTATATGGAAAACTTGTAGGCACCGGATTAGCGATGGATAATTATGCCGGATGTGATTCGTCATGTAACAGTCATAACATAGGGTGACACAGAACTAGCTCCAGTTCATCAATGTAATGCAGGCATGCATTCCGTATATAGTCATACGTGCTTATGGAAAAGAACTTCCATGACATCTTTTGTCCTACCCTCCCGTGGCAGCGGGGTCCTATTGGAAACTAAGGGATATAAAGGCCTCCTTTTAATAGAGAACCAGAACAAAGCATTAGCACATAGTGAATACATGAACTCCTCAAACTATGGTCATCACCGGGAGTGGTCCCGATTATTGTCACTTCGGGGTTGCCGGATCATAACACATAGTAGGTGACTATAGACTTGCAAGATAGGATCAAGAACACACATATATTCATGAAAACATAATAGGTTCAGATCTGAAATCATGGCACTCGGGCCCTAGTGACAAGCATTAAGCATAGCAAAGTCATAGCAACATCAATCTCAGAACATAATGGATACTAGGGATCAAACCCTAATGAAACTAACTCGATTACATGATAAATCTCATCCAACCCATCACCGTCCAGCAAGCCTACGATGCAATTACTCACGCACGGCGGTGAGCATCATGAAATTGGTGATGGAGGATGGTTGATGATGACGACGGCGACGAATCCCCCTCTCCGGAGCCCCGAACGGACTCCAGATCAGCCCTCCCGAGAGAGATTAGGGCTTGGCGGCGGCTCCATATCGTAAAACGCGATGATTTCTTCTCTCTGATTTTTTTCTCCCCGAAAGCCAATATATGGAGTTGGAGTTGGCGTCGGAGGGGCACCAGGGGGCCCACGAGGTAGGGGGGCGCGCCCAGGGGGGCGCCCTCCACCCTCGTTGACAGGGTGTGGGCCCCCTGGTCTTCATCTTTTGCGAGGATTTTTTATTGTTTTTTCTAAGGTGTTCCGTGGAGTTCCAGGTCATTCCGAGAACTTTTATTTTCTGCACATAAAACAACACCATGGCAATCTTGCTGAAAACAGCGTCAGTCCGGGTTAGTTCCATTCAAATCATACACGTTAGAGTCCAAAACAAGGGCAAAAGTGTTTGGAAAAGTAGATACGACGGAGACGTATCAAGGAACAATGACCAAGTTTGATTGTGCATAAGTACTATCATCAGAAACTGTAATAGAATCATTTCAGGCTTGCATTGGGTTGTCAGAGATATTGTTATCAGGCACAATTCCATGCAAAATAGTGAGACCTTGAGCTCCAAGCCATGCCTGGTAATTCACTAGATGATGTGGCATGGGTGGAGCAGGGGGTTCAGGCCAGGCTCCACAGCCCGCATTGGGAGCGGTACCATCATTGGGAGTAGCATTGTTATGTTGAGCACCATTGGGGGTGCCGCATTTTGAACTAGCCAGTTATGAACTTGTTGTTGATACAACTGTTCAACAGTAAGATCTAGACCAAACTGTGGGTGTGGATTACCACCAGGGGTGGTGGTTCCTCGCTAGCCGGAGGCACTTCTGGTAGCAATCCATTTCACTCATTACTATAAAGGTTGTGATCTGAACTATCCAGCAGTCACGCACACCACCCAATTGCCAGACCACAAAGCTCTTAGGAATCAAATTCATACGAATCACCCGTGCTTTGAGAAGGATGAACCGCCAATCTTGTCGCGGATTGTACCAAGAAACCAAGGAACAATAACCCACCAAAGCTTTGTTGATGTAGTAGTTAGTTTGGTATTCGTAGGGAAAACCAAAAAACATAAGCCAAATCTCTGGATCGAAAGAAGTGGTGCGTCTATTCAGAGCTTCATTGTGAGTAACAAAGGTGATTAATAAATCCTCGTCTTCAAGTTCAAGGGGGGTGGCAACAACAGTATCACGCATAAAAGAATCCACAAAACCAAAAACCCCTATGCCGAACGGATGGTCACTGGATTCAGTAGTGAAAAGTTGGGCTTCATGAAGTAAACCTTCGACCATCATACGAATGGCGGCCCGACGGTGGAGCGGAATGTAGTGACTTGCTTTAGCTATGGCCAGGAAATCGTGGTTGAGCGGCACGATAGGTCCGACCACCATGCCCGACCGCACCAAACGATCCGCTGGCCCTGGCTCCACCGCAAAGCTCGGCGGCAGGAAGGGTATGGGGTTAAGTGGGTAGTTCGCCATGGTGGAGGATGGGGTTGGGGTGGCAACAATGGTGGCAGTGGTAGTGAGGACACCATTATGAGGGGGGGGGGGGGGTTGGAGTGGAGTAGGAGGGGGGACGTTTGGGCAATCGAGGTGGAAGACAGAGCGTGAGGGGTAGGATTGTCAATAGGAGGTGATTTCAGGACCCATACCCATCTATTCTCTCTGATCCTATGCAAGCAGGATCGATCCACATGTCCATAAAATCCACATGTCGTGCATCTCACTTTAGGACGCAGCTTCTGTTTACGGTGAGAAGGAACCGTAGGTGCAAAAATGCCATTTGTAATTGAGGTGATTCCCGGGGTCAGCAAATATTTGACCAAAATTGGGCTGTTGCTTGATTATCATGGGACAATTAACTGCCTTGTGGTCAGGCGCTGAACATTTAGTGCAAATGAGCCTGGCTTAACAAGAAATCTTTTTATGGCCCCATTGGAGGCATCTCGAGCATAAAGAAGCCCAATGTAGCGACCCGACCTCAGATGGTCAAGTCTCTGTGCTTCCGTGTCATCCCTGGATCGGTAATGCTGACACACACAGTACTCGAAGGATTTATAACAGAGTAGCAACCACACACTTATTACATCGAATGTCTCAAAAGAGAACTTATTACAATAATATGGCTTAAGGCCATCTAATGCGATAACAGCCGAAGGCTTGGAAGATAAAGTGAGTCCATCAACTCCAACGGCATAGCTGAGCTGCACGGCAACGACCTACGAACCTTACTCCTCGTCTGAAAAGTCTGCAACATAATACGTCGCAGCCCGAGAACGGGTCAGCACATGGAATATGCTGGCAATGTAACACAAAAGAGCAATAACAGAATAATGCTACCACTACATGCATATTTGGCTGGTGGAAAGCTCTACGGTTACGGTTTTGCGAAAAGCCAATTTTTCCCTACTACAAAAGGAATCAGTTTTAATTTAACTATCATGGTGGTTGAAACATCATTTGAGAAGGTAACCCCAACTCAATGATCCCAATTAAAATACTTAACAACCCAACAAGATTAATTAAGAGTGTTGAGATACATGCAAATACTCAAGTACTAGATACTCAGAAATGTCCATAACCGGGGACACGGCTAACCATGATTAGATTGTACACTCTGCAGAGGTTTGCGGACTTTTCCCCGCAAGACTCAATCGCCTCCGTTGATTTCTCACACTACATGGTGTTTGAGAGACGGATGATCGAGACATAGTCTTTCAGAAACATTAACTCTCTACTCCGGGCAGACCATACCAAACCTACAAACCCACTACCTGCTGATCCACCTCTTCAAGAGCTTCACGTAACTTACTCAACTATGCTAGAGCCCATAATAGCTTGCGGCTGCACACGGAAGTTTCTAGCATGAATAGACTCAGTTCCCTTTGAGCCTGGGTGGCGGTCCATAGGAGAATCACACGGTAACCCTGGGATTTCCAAAAATAAAACAGGCAATCATTGGATACCCCAGGTGCCTCAATCCACCCAGATGTGTATTAAAGTTGCCACCTTAAGTAAACCATTAATTAATAATCTCACATCTGTCATGGAGTACACTCAAACCCAATCCACGTCTACGAGCATAGCATGGCAAAATAAGCATAACCTAGAAGTAACTCCCAAGGGTTTGATAATAAACAGGGCAATAGGTTCTACCTCAGCAACTACTTCCCAACCCACAAGTTAAGGGCATCCTAGTCATGCAATGTTTGAGGATTGAAACTAATGCATAAAAACTGGGTATGAAAAGAGTATGATCAATGTGTTACTTGCCTTGCTGACGATCCGTGAATCCTAGAGACTCGTAGTAACACGCTTCGCACTCCGGGAATTCTATCGGAAGCAAACAATAACATACATAAGCAACAAACAAAGATTCACAAGTAGAAATCCAAATAAAAGAATTTGACCGGAGAGTTCAACTTAAGAACTCTGGTTTGCAAAAAGAATCAAATCAAACGGAGCAACGAAACTCAAACGGCAAAAGAAACAAGATCCGTTAACTAATCTGAACTAAGGTCAAATTTTACAGAGATAAAAACTTGTTTGAGTTGATTATTCGGAAAGAGGGTTTCAAGACGAAACTCCAGGCGCTTGAATCGCCTGATTCCGATAAACGAGCGAAAAGATAAACAGGTTTGAACATCGGATCAGAAATCGCGATCAGAAAAATCGCGGAATAAATCCGATAAAAAGAAAAACGACGAACGGCTAAACGAATGAACGTTCGTTAACAGAAACTAAACGGTGAACGTGTTCGTTAGAACGAACAGACGAGCGAACGCTCGCTTAGTAAATAAACCGACGAATAAAACCGATCTATATAAAAAAATGAACTAGGGTTTTTCTAAAAAAAACCGAAGGGGTTTATTTTCAAAAAAACCGGCGGCGAGGGTGGGTACGTCCGGCGAGGTCGTCCGGCGAGGCGGGTGGCTCCGGCGGGGCTCGGCAAGGGCGGCGGGGCTTGGGGAGGGCGCGGGGTGGCGGTGTGAGGCGGCACCGGCGCTAGGGCGGCGGCGGCGACTCGGCGGCGGCGGCTCGGGGCTCGGCTCCGGGCGGCGGCGATGGGGGCGGGTGGTGGTGGGGCGGCGAGGCGGCGGGGCGGCGGCGGTATTTATGGAGGGGGGCTCCGACTTGGGGAAGGGGGCGCCCAGGGCGGAGTCCGGCTCGGACTCCCCTCGGCGTCCGTGCGGCGCACGGCGGCGCGCGCGGGGAAGGCGGCGGCGGTGGCGGCTGGGCCGGCCTGCTAGGCTGGGCCTTTGGCCCAGTCGGGCGCGGGGTTTTTTCCTAGAAAAATAAATAAAAACCTAAAAATTCCAAAACAAGTTTTCTCCGTCTAAATAAAATATTTAGAACAAGATGAACTTTTCTTGGCCCCTAAAATGCAATTTTTTTAAAACATGCAAATTTTTCTAGGGCAAATAAAAATCCTGAATAAACTCAAATAAAATCCAAAAATGATTTTAACATTTTTCCTCCGATATTTCAATTGTTTTGGAGAAGTCATATTATCTCCCCTCATTTATTATTTTAAAATGAAATATTTTCCGGAGAGAAAATAATTAAAACCAAAATCCTCGTCTTCACTATTTGATAAAAATTCAAATATGAAAATTGGAAAATCCCCAACTCTCTCCGAAGGTCCTTGAGTTGCTTAGATTTTGGAGGATTGCAAACGAAAAGCAGTAAAATATGATATGCATGGATGTCCTATGTATAACATGCCAAATTGGAAATTTGGGATGTTACACCCAATTAGTGGCTAATTCCATAATTTCCTCAGCAGAATATTGGGCTTGGGCCAGGTCGGCCTTGTGGTGAGTTTCGAGCAAAGGAGGCCAGTCCTCATGGGGGGAGCATATTTGAACGTTGAGGCGAAAAAACATTGCGGCAGTGATGGATATTGGGCCTTAATTGAGCATTTAAAGCTGCCTAGGAGAATATACTCAGCTGATTGATTTCCCTCAAATTGCTCCTGCCTGAGAAACAACTCCAATAATGAAAAAGAATTTGAATAATTCGCTTAATGGGTTGTGGATTCAAATCTGACTGAACCAGTGACCAATCTGGAACCTTGAAGCTACGATCTTTTAGGCAGGAAGTGGAAGCTTCAGCAAAGTTCTTGTTCGAGAAAGCCATGTGATCAATGCAAGCAAGCTGAAACTTGCTTAGGACATGAGCCGACATGGAGACCAAAGTAGAATTCTTTGGAGGAGAACCCAAATGAGTTTTGACCGCTATAGGGTCTCTCGTAGAGATGTCTAACAATTCCTCATCAGCATGCCAACAAGAATTAGAGATGGGAGCTCGGGTAAACCGGTCATTGTATAGATGAAAGTGACACACAAAATCTAGCCAAATACATTCTTTCAAACCATATATGAAATGCCCCACTTTGTTATTGGCCACAGAGAGTCTGAATGAACGAGAATTGATCTGAACAACCTTAAAACCAGAGCTTAAGCCCCCGATGCAGCATTATAGAGCAATGCCAACCGAGTCCACTGGGAGAGGGAAGGAGGCTGAGGAGAACATGACAACCAGAAGGAATTCCTTGAAATCCCGAGAAGGGGAAAAGTGAACCGTTGAGCCAAACTTGCGTCTCGCCTGATCTACTAGGGCAAGGCCCGGAGCAAAAGCCCAATGTAGAAGAACATCCACCGAGGGTAGAACTAGAGATCTCCATTGGAGGTGGTGGGGAGGTGGTGAGGGAGAGGCAGGTGGGAGGAGGAGGGAGCCGTTATGCCCAGCTCGGATCCGATATGAATTCTATGCATTAATTCCGAATGACAAAGTTTCCTTTTAAAAACAATTACAAATTGTTACAAAAAGAATGAACTATAGTAAATCTATCTATTTTCTATCCTATTTAAATATATATAAATCTTCAAGATCTTCTTGATCTTCTTCATTTTCAAAACCTGCAAAAGAAGCACCAAAGGAGAAAGAAACTATTGTTGTTAAAAGCGCCCCCTCCTTCATGGAGGGATAGTAAGATTGAGCCCCACCTCCTTCCTCTTCTCAGTTTCCCAAGGCGTCCTTCGCCTCGATGCAAGTATCGCATTAGATCTCTGAACTGAAGCCAGATTGAGCTCGCCGTCGCTGGTGGGTTGTCGGCGTCGGATTGGACGTTGGAGGGTCCAGTGTTTTGTGTGGCCAGGAGGGAAGGAGTGGGTTGGGTTCGTTGGTGGGTGACGTCGGCCCCGCATCCCTCGCCTCGTGACTCGTCGTTGATGCCGTTATGATGTGCCTATCACTAGGAGTGGTTACCTCAGCCAAACTCGTAGCTGCCTGCCACGCTAGGCCTTCTGGTGTGGAAAGATATTTATGATTCGTAAATGGTAAATAAAAATAGGTAGTTAGACCGTCTATTGAAATGACACTAGCTGAAGGTCAACGTTTTCTAAGACCTTTTCATATTTCCAGAGCAATTTATCCAAAAGAAAAAAATCCATTTTACTACCCTGAATAAAGTGAGTGGTTCACTTTACCCCCTGATCTATTTTTCTGCTTCTTTTACCCCCCAAACAAACCCAAACCAGACAAAACACCCCCTGGCTGGTTTTTCTCCACCCGCTGCTGATGTGGCACTAGTCAACGACGGTTTTGACCTGGGTGGGGTCCCCTTGTCAGGTTTCTCTCATCTCTCTCTCTCTCTCTCAGTTGGATTCGCCGCCGCCCGAAGGAGCTCGCCCTGGGCTGATCCGGGCCCGAGCCACTCGTGCCCCACCTCCCTCACCGTGTCGCCCAGGAGCCGTCACCCTCTCCCCGCCATCGCGTCGGCGTCCTGCCAGAGGAGCCCCGTCCCGCGCCGTCGTGGATCGCCCTGCCCCGGCGCCGCCGCCGCTTCGTCGTCCCCGCCAGCCATGCCATTCTGCCGCCGCTCGAGCCCGCCCCGAGTACCCACGGCCGGTGGTTGCCACCACCGCCTCGACCCCGCGCGCCACCGCCTCCTGCCGACCCCGCCTGGCCCTGCTCTGCTCGCCAGCGGGTGCAGCGGCAGCTCTATCCGACCTAGAGAGAGAGAGAGAGAGAGAGACCTGACAAGGGGGGCCCACCTAGGTCAAAACCGCCGCTGACTAGTGCCACATCAGCAGCGGGTGGAGAAAAAACCAGCCGGGGGGTGTTTTGTCCGGTTTGGGTTTATTTGTGGGGTAAAAGAAGTAGAAAAATAAATCAGGGTGTAAATTAAACCACCCACTTTATTTAGGGTAGTAAAATGGACTTTTTCTATCCAAAACTTAGTTACCACAGAATTCAGAGGTCAGAGCATGCCTGGAAGTGTCGTACTCCATTTTTCTCTTGTTCGGAGCTACACTGATTTATCTACTACAGTACATATGGAACTTGCAGAAAATACGAGTGTAGTGACTGCGACACCAGCTTGCTGACATGCTCTCTCTCTCTCTCTCTCTCTCTCTCTCTTTGTGTGACAGCATGGCCGCCCTTTGTTGCTGCTGTCTGCTGGAAGCTTGCTTCTAAGTTCTAAGCGAGAGGGGACAGATTTGGTGCAGCTATGTGTTCCATATTGAAAATTGTGATTGGCTTGCTAATTAGTACTAGGAGATTAGAAGAACTCCTTGCCGTCATGTTCGTATGTTCAGATGATTGCTGCACCTTTTCGCAAAAGAAGAGATGATTGCTGTACCCAGTGAACATGAAAAATCAAGCATGAAAGCTCTAGCAAAGCCACAATACCCTGAAGAAAAGGCTAATCCACGACATGCTGTCTGAAGATAAAACTAATTCACAGTAGAATATACTACCGTTTATGTCAGAGTCAGACACACACTGATAATAACTTTGAAATTCACCAGGGTTTCACAACACAACAAACTTGCTAATCCAGCAGGAGTTCAAGAAATTCAGCAGGGTTTCGACAACATAACAAACTTGGAAATTCAGCAGGGTTTCAACAACATAACAGACCACGACAGTACCAAGGGTGTGCCACTAGTGAGCATCCGACAGATCACTGCTGCACACCGTTACAGCAGCATACACACACATACACATAACAGAACGGAGGAGAGGCGAAAGCATCAACTGAAGGCCGTCACTCAGTCAGTGGCGACCCAGCGGCCTGCTTCTGCGGCCTGATCCAGTCCTGCAGCACCATGGTCACCCTGTCGTGCTGCTTCACGGAGGAGCCGTGCAGGAGCGGGGCGGCGCCGGCGAGGAAGCGGTTGTAGTGGACGTACTCCTTCTGCCGGAACCTCTCCTGCTCGGGCGGCGTCATCTCCTCCCACTCGGCGTGCAGCTTCTCCGACAGGCTCCAGTCGATGTTGTACCTGGTGGCGCCGAAGCACGTCTGGCTCAGGACACGCCTCGCCAGGGTCTGCAGGTCGGGCACGCGAGCTCCGTGCGTCGACCACCATTCAACTGCGAATGTCGAGTGAAGCACGGTAAGAAGGTGCGTCATTCATGTAGTATGATATGAACGGATGAATGAAATGGTGATCATCTCAGTGGGTGTAAATGTTTGGATTTGAAAGTTGAAGTGAAAATGGAAGAAGAGAAGGCTCCTGTACAGTTTAAGCAGACCATATACCCCAGTTTGCAACTTGGAACTAACTAAGCAACTATGTTGACAAGCTTAGGCTGATGCAGACAAGTTGGTCATTCTACACGTTCATCTGTAAACCTTTTAACTTCTCTACTACTCCCTCTGTCCCATAATGTAAGATGTTTTTGCAAGCACGTCTTACATTATGGAACGACAGGAGTATTTATTTAAACAACCATGTCGACAAGTTAGGCTAATGCAGAGGAGTTGAACTTTGAATAGAAGTGCACTTATGACATGATATATTTGTGCCATGTTCACATGCTAACTAAATATGTTGGCGCACTGTATGTTACGGTGCACAAATGCACATATCAGATTTTCTGGAGGACATCAGACACTATTCCAGCTCACTCTAAATATTGGAAAAAATCAAGTGCATATGAGATATAAAGGCACTACCGTCAGTGGCTTGTTAGGGAGTGGTCATTTTGCAAGAGGTTAGGGTGTAGCTTACCTTGTGGTAATTCCATGATTTGCTGCATTGCTGGATCTGTGTCGAAATAGCCCAACTTCTTTTCATACACTTCCAATTGTGCAGACGCTTTTCTGGCATTGTAATGAGCCTTGCCCAGTTGGATTGTGCAGGCCGCGATGCCGCTGCTGATCTCAGCATCAGGCTGGAATCCAGCTGTGTAAAAGATCCTTGGGTTTAGCATCTGACCAGCAGCATGGAGAGGACTATGCAAGTAACCATCCCATATCGTGTCAATCATACACCAATAAGAGTCGCTTTCATCTCCGATGTTGAGAGATATCTCTTCTTTTGCTCGATCCATGGCTTCATACAAGATACCCATCGGACAGATATCAGATTCTAGTTTATACAACACACTGACAAGTGGGTTTGTAACCTTCACGACTTCTGCAGCAGCATGCCAAAATGCATCATCTGTCTTTACTATGCTCTGGATACGCTCGAACAAATCAAGACAAGTCCAACCAGAGGGAACCCATTCAGGCGAGCTGAACATCTGCACCAGACCTACTCTTGCAGAAACTAACCTCTCTAATGTGATGAACACTGCCACAAATCTCAGATAAGAACTGCTCAAAATCTCCTCCTGAACATATCTTCCTTTCAGTTTCATTGGCAGTGCATGGCCATATAAAAACTTTGTAATTTCCCTTGCCTTCACTAGGACTTCACTGACATGCTCGAGCACTGCTATTTTCTCAAGCAGAAGGTTGATGCAATGGTCAGCACATAGCACGAAGAAAAAACTGTCATATTTATTTAGCACATACTGCCGTGCCATCTGCATATGGGGTGACACGTCATTCATGACAATCTGAACAATGTTATGGGCACCAACATCATCAACCACGCGAGAAAGCATTGATTCTAGCTCATCCAAGTCCTCAGTGATTTCAGAGACGTCAATGGATCTGAGGAACTGCGTACCTTTGCTGCAGTGCACCAGGACACTTACGAAGCTTTTGTCACACTTGCTCTTCCAACTATCCACAATTACAGTGCAGCCACTTGTTTGCCACTCTTGCTTGAGTTCCTTTGTGCGGTTCTCATTTTCTCTTAGTTGCTCCTGCAGAACAGCTTCGTACGTAGGCATTACAACCCCAGGCCCATGGGGAAACACAACCATCTCCCTCAAAGATGATGAATGGAGAACACCAGGCTCAGGTCCAGCTTCGGAGAAGAACTTGCCTATTGTTGCTGACGCAGAATCGAAGTAATCACTTTTCTCAACCTTGGGTTTCAGTTGACAAGAACTATATGTGATTTCCTTGGGCTGCGTCAGATCCGGTGGATAATGAAGAAAGCAGCGGTTATTGGACACAGTTTGTTGTTGCTGTGGTTGCTGGACTTGAGGAGATGGAAGGGCTGGGCTTGTGTGAGGAACCTCATCATGTTCATGCTTCAGTCTCTTCGTTTTTCCGAGCATCCGATCTTTCTTGCGATCCACAAGTGAACTCCTTAAGCTTGTCCTGACACTGTCCGGTACTTGGTTGCATGGACGAACATTGCCCCTGATGCCTGCTACATGTTGCTCTAGACGGTTGTAAGTACAAACCACCTTACCGCAGTAATTGCAGCTCACTTTTTTGCCTTCCCCAGCAATGGTTTTGCCATGCCTTTCTTTTCCACAATTACTTGTCTGAGGATCTTGTGCGGAAAAAACCTGAAGAAAAGCAATGAGAGATACTTCAGTAATGCAAAAATTAAAATGTCAAATTCCCAAAACACGAGTGCAACATTTCGCCAACGATTAGATATCATCTACTTCCTCTTAATGACAGCACATGATGTACTGCTATTGATGAATTTACCACATGTGAACAGAGAAGAGTATGATCCAACTAAACACCGTACCAGTTTAAACACAGAGTTACTGGATGAAACAGTTTGTTCTGTATTTACCTTAGAAGTTTAAACATTTCATAGTATATTTACCAACAATCCCGCAAAATAAATTATATTTACCAACAGACTGAAGGCATGAGCTTGTTCACAAATTACAAGTTCATGGCAACAAATCTCTGGGCACCGATGCAATGAATTCACCGCAACTCTAACAGGGCAGTCAACAATTGGCCATTTTCGCCATGGTACACTCCAGAAACATGTAACTGTAACTAGATTAGACAGGTGTTCCTCACAAACAGTCTAATATTCGATGCTTACAATCCGGAAGGATTCGAATGAACCATACGAAATAGTTCGGTGCAAGTAAAAGGTTAACTATTTGGGTACTATCCCACAGGACAATTGGACTAATATTTACTTTTTCAAAGATCAGTGATGTGGTATAAGCATAAGACTACATGATGATCTTGCAAAGCCAGTAACAATACCCCCTCTGAAACCAGTGGCGTGAAAGTGACTTTTTTTCCCGATACTAAAATCCGACAAAGTCATAGTGCCTCCCCTCAAAGTTTCAGCAATTCCTTCGAATCGGCTCAAACGCCTTTCAAAATCCAACATTACGCTACCCAACTCCCCAAAGCAGGCAAAACCTAAAACGGAGAAAGGGGGATTCTTCCTGGGCAGAAAGCCCCGAACAGCACCACGGGTCACAGCCCACTGCCTATTTCCCTCGCTCTCGCCGGCTCATTCCAGAACAGAGCATGGAGAGGGATTTCAATTGCTTACCATTTTTGTCCCCTCCGGAGCGAGAACAAAGAGGGATTCGCAGCAGGCGGTCGCCGCGCCGCGCAGCACCTCGACCTGCCTCCCAGGGGCCGGGGGGCGCCGCCGACGGAGCCGCCGGGGTTTGACGGCGATGAGCCCGATTCCGCGCCCCGCCTCCTCTGCTGCGCGTCGTGGTCTCTGCTGCGCTCTGGCTTTTGCTTTTCTGATCAGCGGGGCGCTCACGGGTGGCAGAGAGGAGGGAGGAGGCGCCGAGGGCGAGGAGGGAACTGGGGTTTTTGGGAAGAGACCGAAAGAACTTTGACTCTTTGCCATTTCTGGAAACTGACGAGACGACGGGTTTTAATCGCTCAGACGACATTTACTGTGTCCCAACCAACCTGCGCTTGCATGAGTGATATCCCTAACTCATCCGGTTCAAGTTCTGGTGCTTGCATTAATTTCTGGATCTATTTAAGGATTTCCAATGATGTGTGTTTAGTGGGAGAAGATGTTTCCGACAACTACGAGGCGTTTATGGTGACTTCGTAAAAGTCAAAATGATATGTCGGCTTAGTCTTTCAGAGGTGCTCATAGAGATATTGTGTCCGTATGTGCGTTCATAGGCGTGAGTGTATGCGCGTATATATGAGCGCTTGTGTCTTACTGATGTTAAAAAACAACATTTCATTATCCTTTACCATAATAATAATATGCATTTAATAGTTACATCAACAAATATTCATGAAATTGCAATTACTTTGAAATTAGGTAGGATATTAATTGCGTGCATATATTAGATGTTATTATGTACGCAATAATTGTGTGACTAGCTATGGCGTCCCGATTCAATCGTACACTAATCATACACGCAAACATGTACGATTAAGATCACGGACTCCCGAGAAGATATCACAACACAACTCTAAACACAATAAAAGTCATACACGTTTCATATTACAAGTCAAGGGCTTCAAGGGCTCGAATACATAAGCTCGACACAAACGAGTCAGCGGAAGCAACAATATCTAAGTACAGACATAAAGTTAAACAAGGTGACATAAGATGGCTAACACAAAAGTAGCAACGATCGAAAAGGCAAGGCCTCCTGCCTGGGACCTCCTAACTACTCCTCGAAGTCAAACTCCACATAGAATCATCCTCGGGATCCTCTGGCTCCTGTACTCCATCATATGATCGCAATAACTAGGAATAGGGAAAAAGAAGTACCAAAGCAACTGTGAGTACTGATCCAAATTACTCGCAAGACTGACATCAGATCTAAACTACATATGCATTTGTATTAATGGAAGGGGTAGTATCTGTGGACTAAACTACAGAATGATAGAATAAGAGGGGGAGAAGCTAGCCCTATCGAAGACTACGCTTCTGGTAGCCTCCGTCTTGAAGCATATAGAAGAGAGTAGCAAGTATAGTATCAAGTTTCATCGTACAACATACATCCTACCCGGCGATCCTCTCCTCGTCACCCTGTGGAAGAGCGATCACTGGGTTGTATCTGGAAATTGTAAGGGGTGTGTTTTCATTAAGTATCCGGTCCTAGTTGTCAGAGGTTGGAATACAACTCCAAGTTGTCCTGTTACCGTGGACACGGCTATTCGTTGCCGTGCTTTCCCGGCCTTGGCAACGACTACAGACGGCGGCCAGCTGCTCGACGGAGCCGAGCTTGGCCATGGCGGCGCGGTGGCTACGGGAGCGCAAGAGGCCAGGGGAGCGAGGGGAGAAGATGAGGGGCTCATCGAGCGGCACACACGATGGCCCTTGGGGGTTTAGTAGCTGCAGATTCGAGGCGGATCAAACAACGGCATAGCGGTGGCCGTAGTTGGGGAAGAAGACGCGAGCGACGACAGTGGCGCTCCTCGGGCTCGATCCGGTGACGAGGAGGAAGAAGCCGTCCACCGCGGATCTCCTGGACACCTCAGAGGAAGGAATGGGCGCCGGTAGAGCGCGGTGCTCGACGACGACGGTGCTCGATGGTGATGGATCTAGAGGGAGTGAGGAGAGGAGCGAGCGAGGGAGAGCTGGGTGGAGTGGGCGAGTGGGGAGGGAGACCGAGGCGTCACAACTGCCCTTATCCCCTCGTCGGTGACATGGCAGTACGGGGCGGCGCGCCCGATCCGGCGGGGATGCGCCCCGGTCGGAGGAGCAGTGAGGAAGGGGATCGATCGCGCGGGGGAAGGTGGGCCGGCTTGCTGGGGTGGGCTAAAGACCAGTGGGGCAAGGGGGGCTTCTCTCTTCTCCTTTTCCTTTCTTTTGCTCTTTTCTTTTTACAGAAAAATGCTTTGCAATATTTGAGCTGCCAAAAGGATTATGTAAAATGTGGGACTTGGCCACATAATTACATTGCAATAATTGGCACTGCCACAAAAAGATTGTGAGGCTTTTGAGATAGTTTGCAATTTTTATAAATTAAAAAGGCATTTAATCTATTGTTTAAGCCATTGTTTTAAATAGTTTAGTGCACTTAAACACTTTGCAAAAATGTTGGTTCACTACCAATATTAGTTATGGATTATTTGGCACATGATGAACATTTTAGTTTTCATGTTTGAACAAATTTTGAATTTCACTTAGCATTTGAATTTGCATTCAAAGGGGAATTTGAAAGAGACATGAGACAATAATGACCAGACACTTGTTTAGCAAAATGATTAACTTAACCCCAGGGGTACTACCAATCTATCCCCCTAGGAGCATGCGCGTAGTACTTTGTTTCAATGACTAATAGATTTTTTTTCAATAAATATGTGAGTTCTTTATAACTAATGCTGAGTCCATGGATTTTATGCACTCTCACCCTTCCACCGTTGCTAGCCTCTCTAGTACCGCGTAACTTTTGCCGGTACCATACACCCACGATATACCTTCCTCAGAACAGCCACCATACCTACCTATTATGGCATTTCCATAGCCATTCCGAGATATATTGCCATGCAACTTTCTACCGTTCCTTTTATTATGACACACTTCATCATTGTCATATTGCTTTGCATGATCATGTAGTTGACATCGTATTTGTGGCAAAGCCACCTTTCATAATTCTTTCATACATGTCACTATTGAGTCATTGCACATCCTGGTACACCACCGGAGGCATTCATATAGAGTCATATTTTGTTCTAAGTATCGAATTGTAATTCTTGAGTTGTAAGTAAATAGAAGTGTGATGATCATCATTACTAGAGCATTGTCCCATGTGAGGAAAAAAAGAGGCCAATGAATCCTAAATAAAAAAAGGTGGCCAAAGAAGCCAAAAAGAAAGAAAAAAAGAAAAAAGAGAGAAAAAGAGAGAAGGGGCAATGTTACTATCCTTTTTTCCACACTTGTGCTTCAAAGTAGCACGATGATCTTCATGATAGAGAGTCTCCCATGTTGTCACTTTCATATGCTAGTGGGAATTTTTCATTATAGAACTTGGCTTGTATATTCCAACGATGGGCTTCCTCAAATCGCCCTAGGTCTTCATGAGCAAGCAAGTTGGATGCACACCCACTTAGTTTTTCTTTTTGAGTTTTCATAAATTATAGCGCTAGTGCATCTGTTGCATGGCAATCCCTACTCACTCACATTGATATCTATTGATGGGCATCTCCATAGACCGTTAATATGCCTAGTTGATGTGAGACTATCTCCCTATTTTTGTCTTCTCTACAACTACTATATTCTATTCCACCTACAGTGCTATGTCCATGGCTCACACTCATGTATTGCATGAAAGTTGAAAAAGTTTGAGAACACCAAAAGTATGAAACAATTGCTTGGCTTCCCATCGGGGTTGAGCATGATTTGAATATTTTGTGTGATAAAGATGGAGCATAGCCAGACTATATGATTTTGTAGAGATAAGCTTTCTTTGGCCATGTTATTTTGAGAAGACATAATTGCCTTGTTAGTATGCTTGAAGTATTATTCTTTTTATGTCAACATTAAACTTTTGTTTTTAATCTTATGGATCTGAACATTCATGCCACAATAAATAAAAATTACACGGATAAATATGTTAGGTAGCATTTCACATCAAAAATTCTGTTTTTATCATTTACTTACTCGAGGACGAGCAGGAATTAAGCTTGGGGATGCTTGATACGTCTCCAACGTATCTATAATTTTTTATTGTTCCATGCTATTATATTATCTATTTTGGATATTACATATGCGTTAATATGCTATTTTATATTATTTTTTAGACTAACCTATTAACCTAGAGCCTAGTGCCAGTTTCTGTTTTTTCCTTGTTTTTGAGCTTCACAGAGAAGGAATACCAAACGGAGTCCAAACGGAATAAAACTTTCGCGATGATTTTTCTTGGACCAGAAGACACCCCAGAGACTTGGAGTTCAAGTCAGAAGAGCCACGAGGCGGCAACAAGGGGGGAGGGCGCGCCCCCTGCCTTGTGGGCCTCACGTGACTCCACCGACCTATTTCTTCGTCCTATATATTCAAATATATCCCCAAACCACCAGAAGCATCCACGAAAACATTTTTCCACCGCCGCAACCTTCTGTTCCCATGAGATCCCATCTAGGGGCCTTTTCCGGCATCCTGTCGGAAGGGGATCCGATCATGAAGGGCTTCTTCATCAACTCTATTGCCCTTCGGATGAAGCATGAGTAGTTTAGCTCAGACCTACGGGTCCATAGCTAGTAGCTAGATGGCTTCTTCTCTCTCTTTGATTCTCAATACCATGTTCTCCTCGATGTTTTTGGAGATTTATCCGATGTAACCTTCTTTTGCGGCGTGTTTGTTGAGATCCGATGAATTGTCGATTTATGATTAGCTTATCTATGAATATTATTTGAATCTTCTCTGAATTATTATATGCATGATTTGACATCTTTGTAATTCTCTTTGAACTATCGGTTTAGTTTGGCCAACTAGATTGGTTTTTCTTGCAATGTGAGAAGTGCTTAGCTTTGGGTTCAATCTTGCGGTGTCCTTTCCCAGTGATAGTAGGGGAAGCAAGGCACGTATTGTATTGTTGCCATCAAGGATAAAAAGATGGGGTTTACTGTTGGGGAACGTAGTAATTTCAAAAAAATTCCTACGCACACGCAAGATCATGGTGATGCATAGCAACGAGTGGGGAGAGTATTGTCTACGTACCCTCGTAGACCGAAGCGGAAGCATTGACGCAACGTAGAGGAAGTACTCGTACGTCCTCCCGGTTCAACCGATCCAAGCACCGTTACTCTGGCACCTCCGAGTTCTTGACACACGTACAGCTCGATGACGCACCCCCGATCTCCGATCCAGCAGAGGCGCAGGGGGAAGTTCCGTCACCACGATGGCGTGGTGACGATCTTGATGTTCTCCTGTCGCAGGGCTTCGCCTAAGCACCGCTACAATATGACCGAGGTGTAATATCGTGGAGGGGGGCACCGCACACGGCTAAGGAACGATTTCAATGATCAACTTGTGTGTCTAGGGTGCCCCCTTACCTCCGTATATAAAGGAGGGAGGAAGGAGGTGGCCGGCCCAAGGGGGGGCGCGCCATAGGGAGGGGGAAACCTACTCCAAGTAGGTTTCCCCTCCTTTTCCTAATCCAAGTTGGAGGGGGAAGGAAGGAGTAGTAGTAGTAGGAAGGAAGAGGGGGAAGGAGAGAAGGAAAGGGGGGGCCGGCCCCCTTCCCAATTCGGATTGGGCTTGAGGGGGGGCGCGCCCCCCTCCCTTGCTCCTTCTCCCTCCCTTCCAATAGGGCCCAATAAGGCCCATATACTTAGCGGGGGGTTCCGGTAACCTCCCGGAGCTCCGGTATATTCCCAAACTTTCCCGGAACCTTTCCGGTGTCCAAATATATCCGTCCAATATATCAATCTTTATGTATCGACCATTTCGAGACTCCTCGTCATGTCCGTGATCACATCCGGGACTCCGAACAAACTTCGGTACATCAAAATACATAAACTCATAATATAACTGTCATCGAAACCTTAAGCGTGCAGACCCTACGGTTTGAGAACAATGTAGACATGACCGAGACACGTCTCTGGTCAATAACCAATAGCGGGACCTGGATGCCCATATTGGTTCCTACATATTCTACGAAGATCTTTATCGGTCAAACCGCACAACAACATACGATGTTTCCTTTGTCATCGGTATGTTACTTGCCCGAGATTTGATCGTCGGTATCCAATACCTAGTTCAATCTCGTTACCGGCAAGTCTCTTTACTCGTTCCGTAATACGTCATCTCATAACTAACTCATTAGTTACATGCTTGCAAGGCTTAGGTGATGAGTATTACCGAGAGGTCCCAGAGATACCTCTCCGACAATCAGAGTGACAAATCCTAATCTCGAATTATGCTAACTCAACATGTACCTTCGGAAACACATGTAGTACTCCTTTATAATCACCCAGTTACGTTGTGACGTTTGGTAGTACCCAAAGTGTTCCTCCGGTAAACGGGAGTTACACAATTCTCATAGTTACAGGAACATGTATAAGTCATGAAGAAAGCAATAGCAGAATACTAAACGATCAAGTGCTAAGCTAACGGGATGGGTCATGTCAATCACATCATTCTCCTAATGATGTGATCCCATTTAATCAAATGACAACACATGTCTATGGTTAGGAAACATAACCATCTTTGATTAATGAGCTAGTCAAGTAGAGGCATACTAGTGACTATATGTTTGTCTATGTATTCACACATGTATCATGTTTCCGGTTAATACAATTCTAGCATGAATAATAAACATTTATCATGATATGAGGAAATAAATAATAACTTTATTATTGCCTCTAGGGCATATTTCCTTCAGTCTCCCACTTGCACTAGAGTCAATAATCTAGATTACATAGTAATGAATCTAACACCCATGGAGTCTTGGTGCTGATCATGTTTTGCTCGTGAGAGAGGCTTAGTCAACGGGTCTGCAACATTCAGATCCGTATGTATCTTGCAAATCTCTATGTCTCCCACTTGGACTTGGTCCCGAATGGAATTGAAGCGTCTCTTGATGTGCTTGGTCCTCTTGTGAAATCTGGATTCCTTTGCCAAAGCAATTGCACCAGTATTGTCACAGAAGATCTTCATTGGTCCCGATGCACTAGGTATGACACCTAGATCGGAAATGAACTCCTTCATCCAGACTCCTTCATTTGCTGCTTCAGAAGCAGCTATGTACTCCGCTTCACATGTAGATCCCGCTACGATGCTTTGCTTAGAACTGCACCAACTCACAGCTCCACCATTTAATATAAACACGTATCCGGTTTGCGATTTAGAATCGTCCGGATCTGTGTCAAAGCTTGCATCGACGTAGCCATTTACGACTAGCTCTTTGTCACCTCCATATACGAGAAACATATCCTTAGTCCTTTTCAGGTATTTCAGGATGTTCTTGACCGCTGTCTAGTGATCCACTCCTGGATTACTTTGGTACCTCCCTGCCAAGCTTATTGCTAAGCATACGTCAGGTCTGGTACACAGCATTGCATACATGATAGAGCCTATGGCTGAAGCATAGGGAACACCTTTCATTTTCTCTCTATCTTCTGCTGTGGTCGGGCATTGAGTTTGACTCAACTTCACACCTTGTAGCACAGGCAAGAACCCTTTCTTTGCCTGATCCATTTTGAACTTTTTCAAAATTTTGTCAAGGTATGTGCTTTGTGAAAGTCCTATTAAGCGTCTTGATCTATCTCTATAGATCTTGATGCCCAATATATAAGCAGCTTCACCGAGGTCTTTCATCGAAAAACTTTTATTCAAGTATCCCTTTATGCTATCCAGAAATTCTATATCATTTCCAATTAATAATATGTCATCAACATATAAAACCAGAAATGCTACAGAGCTCCCACTCACTTTCTTGTAAATACAGGCTTCTCCAAAAGTCTGTATAAAACCATATGCTTTGATCACACTGTCAAAGCATTTATGCCAACTCCGAGATGCTTGCACCAGTCCATAAATGGAACGCTGGAGCTTGCACACTTTGTTAGCACCTTTTGGATCAACAAAACCTTCAGGCTGCATCATATACAACTCTTCTTCTAGAAATCCATTCAAGAATGCAGTCTTGACATCCATTTGCCAAATTTCATAATCATGAAATGCAACAATAGCCAACATGATTCGGACAGACTTAAGCATCGCTACGGGTGAGAAAGTCTCATCGTAGTCAACCCCTTGAACTTGTCGAAAACCTTTCGCAACAAGTTGAGCTTTGTAGACAGTAACATTACCATCAGCGTCAGTCTTCTTCTTAAAGATCCATTTATTCTCAATGGCTTGCCGATCATCGGGCAAGTCAACCAAAGTCCATACTTTGTTTTCATACATGGATCCCATCTCAGATTTCATGGCCTCTAGCCATTTTGCGGAATCTGGGCTCATCATCGCTTCCTCATAGTTCGTAGGTTCATCATGGTCAAGTAACATGACTTCCAGAATAGGATTTCCGTACCACTCTGGTGCGGATCTTACTCTGGTAGACCTACGAGGTTCAGTAAAAACTTGATCTGAAGTTTCATGATTAATATCATTAGCTTCCTCACTAATTGGTGTAGTTGTCACAGGATACGATTCTTGTGATGAACTACCTTCCAATAAGGGAGTAGATATAGTTATCTCATCAAGTTCTACTTTCCTCCCACTCATTTCTTTTGAGAGAAACTCCTTCTCTAGAAAGGATCCGAATTTAGCAACGAAAGTCTTGCCCTTAGATCTGTGATAGAAGGTGTACCCAATAGTCTCCTTTGGGTATCCTATGAAGACACATTTCTCCGATTTGGGTTCGAGCTTATCTGGTTGAAGTTTCTTCACATAAGCATCGCAGCCCCAAACTTTAAGAAACGACAACTTTGGTTTCTTGCCAAACCACAGTTCATCAGGCGTCGTCTCAACGGATTTTGATGGTGCCCTATTTAACGTGAATGCGGTCGTCTCTAAAGCATAACCCCAAAACGATAGCGGTAAATCCGTAAGAGACATCATAGATCGTACCATATCAAGTAAAGTAAGATTACGACGTTCGGACACACCATTTCGTTGTGGTGTTCCAGGTGGCGTGAGTTGCGAAACTATTCCGCATTGTTTCAAATGTAAACCAAACTCGTAACTCAAATATTCTCCTCCACGATCAGATCGTAGAAACTTTATTTTCTTGTTACGATGATTTTCTACTTCACTCTGAAATTCTTTGAACTTTTCAAATGTTTCAGACTTGTGTTTCATTAAGTAGATATACCCATATCTTCTCAAATCATCTGTGAAGGTGAGAAAATAGTGATATCCGCCACGAGCCTCAACATTCATCGGGCCACATACATCTGTATGTATGATTTCCAACAAATCTGTTGCTCTCTCCATAGATTCGGAGAACGGTGTTTTAGTCATCTTGCCCATGAGGCACGGTTCGCAAGTACCAAGTGATTCATAATCAAGTGATTCCAGAAGTCCATCAGTATGGAGTTTCTTCATGCGTTTTACACCGATATGACATAAACGGCAGTGCCACAAATATGTTGCACTATCATTATCAACTCTGCATCTTTTGGCTTCAACATTATGAATATGTGTATCACTACTATCGAGATTCAATAAAAATAGACCACTCTTTAAGGGTGCATGACCATAAAAGATATTACTCATATAAATAGAACAACCATTATTCTCTGATTTAAATGAATAACCGTCTCGCATCAAACAAGATCCAGATATAATGTTCATGCTCAACGCAGGCACCAAATAACAATTATTCAGGTCTAAAACTAATCCCGATGGTAGATGTAGAGGTAGCGTGCCGACCGCAATCACATCGACTTTGGAACCATTTCCCACGCGCATCGTCACCTCGTCCTTAGCTAATCTTCGCTTAATCCGTAGTCCCTGTTTCGAGTTGCAAATATTAGCAACAGAACCAGTATCAAATACCCAGGTGCTACTGCGAGCATTAGTAAGGTACACATCAATAACATGTATATCACATATACCTTTGTTCACTTTGCCATCCTTCTTATCCGCCAAATACTTGGGGCAGTTCCGCTTCCAGTGTCCAGTCTGCTTGCAGTAGAAGCACTCAGTTTCAGGCTTAGGTCCAGACTTGGGTTTCTTCTCTTGAGCAGCAACTTGCTTGTTGTTCTTTTTGAAGTTCCCCTTCTTCTTCCCTTTGCCCTTCTTCTTGAAACTAGTGGTCTTGTTGACCATCAACACTTGATGCTCCTTCTTGATTTCTACCTCCACGGCTTTCAGCATCACGAAGAACTCGGGAATAGTCTTGTTCATCCCTTGCATATTATAGTTCATCACAAAGCTCTTGTAGCTTGGTGGCAGTGATTGGAGAATTCTGTCAATGACGCTATCATCCGGAAGATTAACTCCCAATTGAATCAAGTGATTATTATACCCAGACATTTTGAGTATATGCTCACTGACAGAACTGTTCTCCTCCATCTTGAAGCTGTAGAACTTATTGGAGACTTCATATCTCTCAATCCCGGCATTTGCTTGAAATATTAACTTCAACTCCTGGAACATCTCATATGCTCCATGACGTTCAAAACATCGTTGAAGACCCGGTTCTAAGCCGTAAAGCATGGCACACTAACCTATAGAGTAGTCATCAGCTTTGCTCTGCCAGACGTTCTTAACGTCGTCAGTTGCATCAGCAGCAGGCCTGGCACCCAGCGGTGCTTCCAGGACGTAACTCTTCTGTGCAGCAATGAGGATAATCCTCAGGTTACGGACCCAGTCCGTGTAATTGCTACCATCATCTTTCAACTTTGCTTTCTCAAGGAACGCATTAAAATTTAACGGAACAACAGCACGAGCCATCTATCTACAAACAAACATAGACAAGCAAAATACTATCAGGTACTAAGTTCATGATAAATTTAAGTTCAATTAATCATATTACTAAAGAACTCCCACTTAGACAGACATCTCTCTAGTCATCTAAGTGAACACGTGATCCAAATCAACTAAACCATGTCCGATCATCACGTGAGATGGAGTAGTTTCAATGGTGAACATCTCTATGTTGATCATATCTAATATATGATTCATGCTCGACCTTTCGGTCTCCGTGTTCCGAGGCCATATCTGTATATGCTAGGCTCGTCAAGTATAACCTGAGTATTCCGCGTGTGCAACTGTTTTGCACCCGTTGTATTTGAACGTAGAGCCTATCACACCCGACCATCACGTGGTGTCTCAGCACGAAGAACTTTCGCAACGGTGCATACTCAGGGAGAACACTTCTTGATAATTAGTGAGAGATCATCTTAAAATGCTACCGTCAATCAAAGCAAGATAAGATGCATAAAGGATAAACATCACATGCAATCAATATAAGTGATATGATATGGCCATCATCATCTTTTGCGTGTGATCTCCATCTCCGAAGCACCGTCGTGATCACCATCGTCACCGGCGCGACACCTTGATCTCCATCGTAGCATCGTTCTCGTTTACGCCATCTATTGCTTCTACGACTATCGCTACCGCTTAGTGATAAAGTAAAGCAATTACAGGGCGTTTGCATTTCATACAATAAAGCGACAACCATATGGCTCCAGCCAGTTGCCGATAACTTCGGTTACAAAACATGATCATCTCATACAATAAAATATAGCATCACGTCTTGACCATATCACATCACAACATGCCCTGCAAAAACAAGTTAGACGTCCTCTACTTTGTTGTTGCAAATTTTACGTGGCTGCTACGGGCTTAGCAAGAACCGTTCTTACCTACGCATCAAAACCACAACGATAGTTTGTCAAATAGACTCCGTTTTAACCTTCACAAGGACCGGGCGTAGCCACACTCGGTTCAACTAAAGTTGGAGAAACTGACACCCGCTAGTCACCTGTGTGCAAAGCACGGCGGTAAAACCAGTCTCGCGTAAGCGTACGCGTAATGTCGGTCCGGGCCGCTTCATCCAACAATACCGCTGAACCAAAGTATGACATGCTGGTAGGCAGTATGACTTATATCGTCCACAACTCATTTGTGTTCTACTCGTGCATATAACATCAACGCATAAAACCTAGGCTCGGATGCCACTGTTGGGGAACGTAGTAATTTCAAAAAAATTCCTATGCACACGCAAGATCATGGTGATGCATAGCAACGAGTGGGGAGAGTATAGTCTACGTACCCTCGTAGACCGAAGAGGAAGCGTTGACGCAACATAGAGGAAGTAGTCGTACGTCCTCCCGGTTCAACCAATCCAAGCACCGTTACTCCGGCACCTCTGAGTTCTTGACACACGTACAGCTCGATGACGCACCCCCGATCTCCGATCCAGCAGAGGCGCAGGGGGAAGTTCCGTCAGCACGACGGCGTGGTGACGATCTTGATGTTCTCTTGTCGCAGGGCTTCGCCTAAGCACCGCTACAATATGACCGAGGTGTAATATCATGGAGGGGGGCACCGCACACGGCTAAGGAACGATCTCAATGATCAACTTGTGTGTCTAGGGTGCCCCCTTACCTCCGTATATAAAGGAGGGAGGGAGGAGGTGGCCGGCCCAAGGGGGGCACGCCATAGGGAGGGGGAAACCTACTCCAAGTAGGTTTCCCCTCCTTTTCCTAATCCAAGTTGGAGGGGGAAGGAAGGAGTAGTAGTAGTAGGAAGGAAGAGGGGGAAGGAGAGAAGGAAAGGGGGGGCCGGCCCCCTTCCCAATTCGGATTGGGCTTGGGGGGGGGGGGCGCCCCCCTCCCTTGCTCCTTCTCCCTCCCTTCCAATAGGGCCCAATAAGGCCCATATACTTACCGGGGGGTTCCGGTAACCTCCCGGAGCTCCGGTATATTCCCAAACTTTCCCGGAACCTTTCCGGTGTCCAAATATATCCGTCCAATATATCAATCTTTATGTCTCGACCATTTCGAGACTCCTCGTCATGTCCGTGATCACATCCGGGACTCCGAACAAACTTCGGTACATCAAAATACATAAACTCATAATATAACTGTCATCGAAACCTTAAGCGTGCAGACCCTACGGTTCGAGAACAATGTAGACATGACCGAGACACGTCTCTGGTCAATAACCAATAGCGGGACCTGGATGCCCATATTGGTTCCTACATATTCTATGAAGATCATTATCGGTCAAACCGCACAACAACATACGATGTTTCCTTTGTCATCGGTATGTTACTTGCCCGAGATTTGATCGTCGGTATCCAATACCTAGTTAAATCTCGTTACCGGCAAGTCTCTTTACTTGTTCCGTAATACGTCATCTCATAACTAACTCATTAGTTACATGATTGCAAGGCTTAGGTGATGAGTATTACCGAGAGGGCCCAGAGATACCTCTCCGACAATCGGAGTGACAAATCCTAATCTCGAATTATGCTAACTCAACATGTACCTTCGGAAACTCCTTTAGTACTCCTTTATAATCACCCAGTTACGTTGTGACGTTTGGTAGTACCCAAAGTGTTCCTCCGGTAAACGGGAGTTACACAATTCTCATAGTTACAGGAACATGTATAAGTCATGAAGAAAGCAATAGCAGAATACTAAACGATCAAGTGCTAAGCTAACGGGATGGGTCATGTCAATCACATCATTCTCCTAATGATGTGATCCCATTTAATCAAATGACAACACATGTCTATGGTTAGGAAACATAACCATCTTTGATTAATGAGCTAGTCAAGTAGAGGCATACTAGTGACTATATGTTTGTCTATGTATTCACACATGTATCATGTTTCCGGTTAATACAATTCTAGCATGAATAATAAACATTTATCATGATATGAGGAAATAAATAATAACTTTATTATTGCCTCTAGGGCATATTTCCTTCATTTACATCATATTGCTTGAGTCTATTCCTCTACATCGTGTCATCTTACTTAATGTGTTACTCTATTCTTCATGAACTTAATACTCTAGATGCAGGCAGGAGTCGGTCGATGGGTGGAGTAATAGTAGTAGATGCAGAATCATTTTGGTCTACTTGACACGGATGTGATGCCTATATTTCATAATCATTGCCTTAGATATCACCATAACTTTGTGCTTTTCTATCAATTACTTGACAGTAATTCATTCACCCATCGTATTATTTGCTATCTTGAGAGAAGCCACTAGTGAAACCTATGGCCCCCGGGTCTATTTTCCATCATATAAGTTTCTAATCTACTATTCTGCAATCTTTTACTTTGCAATCTATAAACCAAAAAAATACCAAAAATATTCACTTTACCTTTTGTTTAGTTTCATCTATTTCTGTTAGATCTCACTTTTGCAAGTGACCTTGAAGGGATTGACAACCCCTTTATCACGTTGGGTGCAAGTTGTTTGATTGTTTGCGCAGGTATTGGTGATTTGTGCATTGTCTCCTACTGGATTGGTACCTTGGTTCTCTAACTGAGGAAAATACTTATCTCTACTTTGCTACATCACCCTTTCCTCTTCAAGGGAAAAAACCAACGCAAGCTCAAGAAGTAGCAGGTACTCCATCCTTAAAAGAATAATTAGCAAGCATGGTGGAGATTTCAGCTTCCAGTATCTTTCTTTTATTAATGATGATGTCTTTCATATATTCTGCATAAGGGGCCATCTTTAAAATATCAGTCAAGCGACTGCGCAAAAAGACTGGCCTAAGCATTTTAGCAAAGCGATCAAATTCTTCATCATCGTTTTTCTTACTTGATTTAGGTGGAAAGGGCATGGGTTTTTGAACCCATGGTTCTCTTTCTCTTCCATGTTTTCTAGCAACAAAGTCTCTTTTATCATATCTTTTATTTCTAGGTTGTGGGTTATCAAGATCAACAGCTGGTTCTATTTCAACATCATTGTCTGGTTGTCTATCATTGTATGGTTGAGTGTCTTTAGGAACATTACCATTATCTTTTTCATTATCACTAGATGAATGTTCATTACCACATTGAGTTTTAGCATCACAAATAGAAACATCATTATTATCATCAGGAGGTTTTTCTATCTTAGGTTCACTTGAGGTATGCAAAGTCCTATCATTTTTCTTTTTCTTCTTCTTTTTAGAAGGACTAGGTGCATCGGTGTTAATTCTTTGAGAGTCTTGTTCAATTCTTTTAGGGTGTCCCTCAGGATAAAGTGGTTCCTGAGTCATTCTACCTCCTCTAGTGACTACTCTAATAGCATGATCATTCATATTATTATTCATCTCATCAATCACTTCTCTTTGAGATTTAGCAACTTGTTCTAGTTGAGTTTGAACCATACAGGCATGTTTTCCTACACCTCTAACATCATTGGAGATTCTAAATAACAAGTCACTCAGGCGAGCAATCATATTGGAATTATATTTCAATTGTTTCATAACATTTTCATTGAAGTGATCTTGTTTTCTAATGTAATTGTCAAACTCATAAAGGCATTGACTAGGATGTTCATTGTAAGGGATGTCACTTTCATCAAATTTCATTAAAGAATTTACCTCTACCACCTTTGGTGGTGGTGTGTCAAGTCCATGTGTTAAGTTTCAATGGGTCGACAGAGAATTCATAATCCTTATCATCAACAAAGATAGGTGAAGTAGAGAACTTAGGATCACATTTCGTTCTAGCATTCAAAGATTTTTCTTTCAGTTTGCATAGTAATTTCTTAAGGTCATCTCTATCATTGCAAGCAAGAAAACCTCTAGCTGTCTCCTCATACATAACATAACGTTTAGGTAGCTTATGCAATTCATATCTAGGAGAGATAGGTATAATAGGTGTTTCAAGATTTTCAGTTTCAAGTGCTTCATCGGTTTCAATAATTTCATCAGTTTCAGCATTCTCAATATCTTTAGCTCTAGCAATATGTTCATCAAGAAAATCACCTAGTCGCACATTGTCATCAAGCAAGGTACCAACATCATCATGAGTATCATTCATAGCAGAGGTAGCATTATCAACAACTCGCGACATATCAGAATTAATAGCATGTGGAGGTGTTACAAGTCTACTCAAAATAGAAGGTGAATCAAGTGCAAAGTGTGACGGCAGTTCCTTACCTCCCCTCGTCTTAAAGGAAAAAAATCTTAGTCTTTGTATCCTTCAGATTCTTCATAGCGATCAATAGATAATAATCCCAAGTGACTTAACAAAAATAGCTATGCTCCCCAGCAACGGTGCCAGAAAAAGGTCTTGATAACCCACAAGTATAGGGGATCACAACAGTTTTCGAGGGTAGAGTATTCAACCCAAATTTATAGATTCGACACAAGGGGAGCCAAAGAATATTTGTACGTATTAGCAGCTGGGTTGTCAATTCAACCACACCCGGAGATTAATTATCTGTAGCAAGGTGATCAGTAGTACAGTAATATGATAGTTTTTGATAGTAGTGGTAACACTAGCAATAACGGTAACAGTGATTGTTGGGGAACGCGGGAATTTCCAAAATACCTACAATCACACAAGATCTATCTAGGTGATACATAACAACGAGAGGGGAGAGTGTGTCCACGTACCCTCGTAGACCGAAAGCGAAAGCATTAGTTAATGCGGTTGATGTAGTCGACTGTCTTCATGATTCAACCGATCAAGTACCGAACGTATGGCACCTCCACGATCAGCACACATACAGTTCGATGACGTCCCTCGTACCCTTGATCCAGTTGAGTCCGAGGGAGAGTTTCGTCTGTACGAGGCGAGGCGACGGTGATGATGAAGTTACCGGCATACGGCTTTGCCTAAGCACTACGACGATATGACCAAGGTGTGTAACTGTGGAGGGGGGCACCGCACACGTCTAAAAAAATCAACTTGTGTGTCTATGGGGTGCCCCTGGCCACATATATAAAGGAGGAGGGAAGAGGTGTCCGGCCCAAGGGGGGCGCGCCAGGGTGGGGAATCCTACTAGGACTCCCTAGTCCAATTAGGATTCACCTCCTCTTTCCTATTCCTAGTAGGAGAAGGAGGGAATGAGGAGGAGGAGAGAAGGAAGGAGGGGGGCGCTGCCCCCTCCCCTTGTACAATTCAAATTGGGGCAAGGGAGCCCTGGATTAGGGGGTATCCAGACAGCGGACTGTGTACAACGTCTGGACTATTGAAGCGTGAAGATACAAGACTCAAGACTTCGGCCCGTGTCCGGATGGGACTCTCCTTTGCATGGAAGGCAAGCTTTGCGATCCGGATATTATCTTTCCTTTCTTGTAACCGACTCCATGTAAACCCTAGCCCTCTCCGGTGTCTATATAAACCGGAGAGGTTGGTCCTTAGAAGGCCGATCACAATTACAATCATACCATCATAGGCAAGCTCTTAGGGTTTAGCCTCTACGATCTCGTGGTAGATCTACTCTTGTACTACCCATATCATCAATATTAATCAAGCAGGAAGTAGGGTTTTACCTCCATCGAGAGGGCCCGAACCTGGGTAAACATTTGTGTCCCTTGCTTCCTATTACCATCAGCCTTGACGCACAGATCGGGACCCCCTACCCGAGATCCGCCTATTTTGACACCGACATTGGTGCTTTCACTGAGAGTTCCTCTGTGTCGTCGCTGTCAGGCTCGATGGCTCCTTCAATCATCATCAACGACGCTGTCCAGGGTGAGGCTTTCCTCCCCAGACAGATCTTCATGTTCGGTGGCTTCGCACTGCGGGCCAATTCGCTTGGCCATCTGGAGCAGATCGACAGCTACGCCCCTGGCCATCAAATCAGGTTCAAAAACCTGAACTACATGGAGGATATCCGCGGAGACTTGATCTTCGACGGATTCGGGCCAGCACCAGGAGCGCCGAACAGTCACGATGAGGACGGCTTAGACCTGCTGTCAGACGATTCTCGGGACATCATCCCAGTAGAATCCTCGGATCTAAGTCCAGGGCAGGCTGCGTTGCCTAAGGACGGAGGGCTGGACCCCGCCCCATAGGCCGTACCCTCATCGGCGATGGAGCCGAACACAGGCCTCACTTCCGAGGGAGCATGTGACTCCGAACCCCCGGATTCATATCCGGTTGTAGGTTCTAGTCCGCACGTCCCTGAACCCGCCGAGCCTGGTTGGGCTTCGGTGATGGAGTTCACCGCGGCGGATGTCTTTCAGCACTCGCCCTTTGGCGACATGCTGAACTTATTGAAGTCTCTCTCTTTGTAAGGAGACTCTCGGGCGAACTGTGTCCGGCTTGAGTGGGAAGCAGACAACGATGGAATTCGTTGCCCACCCACCACCCACTTCATTGGCACGATCGATGATCTAACCGACGTGCTTGACTTCGACTCCGAAGACATCGACGGTATGGACGACGAAGTAGGAGAATTACAGGAGCCACCGCTCACCGGGCGGTGGACGGCCACCTCCTCATACGATATATATATGGTGGACACTCCGAAGGAAACCAATGGCGATGAGGCAACGGAGGATAACCCCTCGGGAAGAAAAACAAAGCATGGGCGTCGTCGGCGCCGCTCCAAGCCCCGCCACAGCAATACCGGCCCCGGCGACGAAAATAATCCGGATGGCGCCGAAGAAGAATATGACCCTGACCAGCCCGCCTTCGAGCAGGCCGAACAGGAAGATGAGCAGGTCAGCCCAGAAGAACAAGCGACGGACGCATACCCGGAGGAGGACAACTACATGCCCCCCTCCGAAGACGAGATTAGCCTCGGCAACGACGAATTCAGCGTGCCTGAGGACCCCGTGGAGCAGGAGCGCTTCAAGCGTAGGCTTATAGCCACTGCGAGGAGCCTGAAGAAGAAGCAGCATCAACTCCAAGCTGATCAAGACCTGCTCACAGATAGATGGACTGAACTCCTGGCAGTCGAGGAATATGGACTCGAGCGCCAAACGGCTGACCGGCCACCCCGCGGCTAGGATAAAACGGCATATCAGCCCGAATACCAGCCCTCACCCAACGCGGATACACTACGGCCCAGGGCAACAGGCAAGACCTGCAAGATATTCTGGAGAACAAAGCATGACAGCCAAGATCGATCTACAGATCGTGGGGGGCGCGCCCCAGCGCGCGACGATGATCGTCGCGCCGAATACATCATCAACAAATCCGGCCGGGCCGAACGCAGCAACCCAGACCAGTTCGAGCTGCGTAGCCACATAGCCTGACACAGAGGCGCCGCACACTCCCTCTGCTTCACTGATGAAGTGATGGATCATGAATTCCCAAAATGGTTCAAACCCGTAAACATCGAATCGTACGATGGCACAACAGACCCCGCAGCATGGATCGAAGATTTCCTTCTCCACATTCACATGGCCCGCGGAGATGATCTACATGCCATCAAGTATCTTCCCCTTAAGCTCAAAGGACCAGCCCGGCACTGGTTAAACAGCCTGCCAGCAAATTCCATTGGCAGTTGGGAAAACCTGGAAGACGCATTCCTCGATAACTTCCAGGGCACATATGTGCGACCACCAAACGCCGATGACCTGAGCCACATTACTCAACGGCCCTGAGAGTCAGCCCAGAAATTCTGGACTCAGTTCCTTACTAAAAAGAACCAAATAGTGGACTGTCCGGACGCCGAAGCCCTGGCGGCTTTTAAGCATAATATCTGTGACGAGTGGCTCGCTCGACACCTCGGCCAGGAAAAACCCAAGTCTATGGCAGCTCTCACAACCCTAATGACCCGCTTTTGTGCGGGTGAGGATAGCTGGTTGGCTCGCAGCGGCACCACGCCACATTCCGGCACTTCGGACGGCCGCGATGCTAACGGCAAGCCACGGTGTAACAGACATAAGAGACGGAACAACGGCGACAGGACTGAAGACACGGCAGTCAACGCTGGATTCAGCGGATCTAAGTCTGGTCAGCGGAAAAAGCCATTCAAAAGAAATAATTAGGGACCGTCCAGCCTGGACGGCATACTGGAGCGCTTGTGCCAAATTCATGGCACACCGGACAAACCAGCCAACCACACCAATAGAGACTGCTGGGTGTTCAAACAGGCCGGTAAGATAAACGCCGAAATCAAGGAAAAGGGGCTGCACTGTGACGATGACGAAGAGCCCAGGCGTCCGAACACGGGGGGACAAAAGAAATTTTTCCCCCAGGTGAAAACGGTCAACATGATCTACGCCACCCACATCCCCAAGCGGGAACGGAAGCGGGCACTACAGGACGTCTAAGCGATGGAGCCAGTCGCCCCCAAGTTCAACCCATGGTCAGCTTGTCCGATCACCTTTGATTGTAGGGTTCATCCTACTAGCATCCGTCATGGCGGCTCAGCAGCATTGGTCTTAGACCCAATCATTGACGGATTCCACCTCACGCGAGTCCTTATGGACAGCGGCGGCAGCCTGAACCTGCTTTATCAGGACACAGTACGCAAAATGGGTATTGACCCTTCAAGGATCAAGCCCACTAAAACCACCTTTAAGGGTGTTATTCCTGGAGTAGAGGCCCGCTGTACGGGCTCTATAACACTGGAAGTGGTCTTCGGATCCCCGGATAACTTCTAGAGCAAAGAGTTAACCTTCGATATCGTCCCTTTCCACAGTGGCTACCACGCACTGCTCGGACGAACTGCATTCGCTAGATTCAATGCGGTACCACATTATGCATACCTCAAGCTCAAGATGCCGGGACCGCGCGGGGTCATCACTGTTAATGGAAATATGGACCGCTCCCTTTGAACAGAAGAGCATAAGGCAGCCCTCGCGACAGAAGTACAATGCGGCCTACTCCGACAAACCAATCCGGCGACAACTTCGAGCACAGTCAAGCGAGTACGGAGCACCCCGCAATAGGATCATCAGGAACGCCAAGAGCGTGATTAGCAGTCCGGCCTCCGCCCAAGCCCCTTCAAAGCAGCATTCGCGCCACGCGTAAACAATTACGCACTCAATATACCATGGGCATAGGCGGAGGCGCATCAACGACTCAGTCAATAGTGTGGGTAACCGCCAAATACCTTCTGAAAGAACATGCGGTGTCCCCCATGTTTGGTTTTGGTAATTGATGACAATCTCTATGGACTAATGGTTGTCTTGAGTTATATTTGAAGGATTTTTCCATAGGCTTTTCTTGAAGTCCATGTGTTGGTTTCAAGGAGTTTATGAGTTGATCAAGGTGCTATTAAGGAATTATCCAAAGATTGGTCATGCGAGTGTTGAGCTTATTGCAAGCATGTCTTGAGGAAGAAGGTTGTGTGATCATTCATGTTTACCTTCAATACATCATCCAAATGAAGAGAGTTTCAAAGATTCAAGGTTGATCAAGACTAAGTCAATAGTGAATCAAGTTGATTAACTCACAAAGAGTAGAAGATGTACCGAGAGGGATCAAGTGACCCCATGGTATGGTACGTATCCATGGGCTTGCATCAAGAGGAAGATATCATACAACCCATGGAAAGGATGACATCAAGTGGTGATCGTCATCAAGATTGCCGTGTGCAAGTTCAAGTGGAGCATCACGAAGAGATCAAGTGCTTGAATCTTTCCATCCATTGTGGTGTCAATGGACTTGTGAAGATGAGCCGAAGAGTGGCTCACCCATAGTGGACTATGGGGGAGCAATCATCTAGTCTTCATCGAGCCAACACAATCAAGAAAGATGGTCCAACTTGAGGGAGTGAAGATCGTCATCATCTAGCTCAAGTGGACCATGTGCAAGGCAAAGGTTTTCCCTTGATAGGTTTTCTATTTTACTGGTCTCATGGTAGTTGTGGGAGACCGGGTTATAGGATCGATTGTCGTACTATCAAGGGGGGCTCTCGATGAGTTGCTTGATCGTATCATTCGTAGAGAGCTCAAACCATTGCATCCTTGCATCATGTTTCTTGGTTCTTGTTTGATTCTCTTTGTGAGTCTTAGAGCTTATAGTCATCTTGATGACAAGCTTGAGTTCATCGAAAACGGAGTTCGCATGCGTCTTCTATGATGTTTTCGGTGTTGGAGGTTTTACCGGTCTTATCCGAGGAAGGGTTCTCACCATTTTCTTATGGGACTTTTCTAAGTTGCTTATTATTGATATTTCTTTCAAGATTGTGTTAGCCCTTGTCGCTAGCTTTCCAACAAACTTGGTTTCATCGAATTCGGAGTCCGTTTGCAAAAGTTGTGGCTATTTTGGTGAAGGCTGCAGCGGTACTACCGCGACTAGAGCGGATGTAATTTTACTACCGCTCTAGAGCGGTACTACCGCGGCTCCTGAGCGGTAGTACCGCTCCAGAGCAGTACTAACGTGCCTCCTAAGCGATAGTACTGCCCCGGACCAAAAACTCGTGTTTTCTCTCTGGTTTGGGCTGTTTTGAGCGTGCTAAGCGGTAGTACCGCTCCTCCAAGCGGTAGTACCGCTTGTGCACGACCTGAGCACATAATGGTTGGATTCGGGAGGTCCTATAAAAGGGGGTCTTCTTCCCATTGAACCTTATCCTTTGAGCTCGTGTTCTTCCCCCATTGTTGACCTTCTTCGAGCTTGCTAACTCTCAATCCCTCCATGGATTCTTGCTAGTTTTTGAGGGAAAAGAGAGAGGAGATCTAGATCCACATTCCCACCAATCACTTTCTCCTTTTTGTGAGGGGAACCCTTTGGATCTAGATCTTGGAGTTCTTCATGTTCTTCTTTTGTTCTTCCTCTCATTTTCCTCCCTAGCATTAGTTGCTTTGGTGGGATTTGGGAGAGAATGACTTGGGAACTCTGTGTGCCCTTGCCATTGCATTTGGTGCATCGGTTTGAGTTCTCCACGGTGATACGTGGAAGTGAAGTTTGAGAAGCTTATTACTCTTGGGTGCTTGGTGCCCTTGAGCTTGTTCCTCTTGGGTGCTTGGGCGCCCTAGACGGTTGTTGGTGTTCGGAGCTCAATCATTGTGGTGTAAAGCTCCGGGCAAGCGTCGGGGTCTCCAATTAGGTTGTGGAGATCGCCCTGAGCAATTTGACAGGTACCGGTGACCGCCCCCAAGGGTTGCCAAAGTGTACGGGTTCGGTGACCGCCCCCAAGGGTCGCCATTTGTACGGGTTTGGTGACCGCCCTCAAGGGTCCCTTAGTGGAATCACGGCATCTTGCATTGTGCGAGGGCGTGAGGAGATTACGGTGGCCCCAGTGGCTTCTTGGGGAGCATTGTGCCTCCACACCGCTCCAAACGGAGATTAGCATCCGCAAGGGTGTGAACTTCGGGATACATCATCGTCTCCGCGTGCCTCGGTTATCTCTTACCCGAGCCCTTTACTTATGCACTTTACTTTGTGATAGCCATATTGTTCTTTGTCATATATCTTGCTATCACATAGTTGCTTATCTTGCTTAGCATAAGTTGTTGGTGCACATAGGTGAGCCTAGTTGTTGTAGGTTTTGTGCTTGACAAATTAACCACTAGGTTTATTCCGCATTTGTTCAAGCCTCTATCGTAATTATTTTAGAACGCCTATTCACCCCCCCCCCCCTCTAGGCGACATCCACGATCTTTCAATTGGTATCAGAGCCTCGTCTCTCTTTGTTGGGCTTAACCGCCTAGAGAGTAAAGATGTCGACTAGGGGATTAGGATTCTCTGACAGTCTAGGTTTTGATGGCACAAATTTTGATGTTTGGGTAATTCGCATGCTTAATCTCTTTAGGGTCGTGGACCCAAATTTAGAGCGAATTGTAGATATGGGTTTTTCTCCTCCAAAGGATCCCCAAAGATTATCTTTAGAGGACGAGAAAAACTCTTATCTCAATGCTCAAGCTTCTAATGTGCTTTTCGATGCTTTGAGCAATGTAGTTATATTTCAACTCATGCCGTTCCGGGATGCTCATGAGTTGTGGACAAAGCTTCAAGATAAATATGGCGTGTCCAAGTTTTGTAAGCATGATTGTTCTCCCCCCACCTCCAGCCGTGTTGTGTTCTCAACTTCTTCTACTTCACCTACATGTGGTTCGCCACAAGGTAATGACATGGTGAGTAGTGGTGTTCATTGCAATGATGATAGTGTGCTTATTGTTGATAATCCTTCATCACTTTCTTATTGCAATGCTTCATCTTTGGACTTTAACACTTCTAGCACTTCAAATTTTTCACATGCTTGTGTTGATAGTCCTTGCATATCATGTAGAAAGTGCTTGACTAAATCTCATGATGATATGCTTGCTATGTCTTGTTGCCATGATAAAAATGCATCTATTTCCTCGAATTGTTGTGCTAACAATGTAGAGGAAAGCCAACACTACATGGAACAAGATGTGGTGTTTTATGGTGCTTCAAGGGATCCTACATCATCATCTATTGCATTTTGCCTTATGGCCAAGGCCTCAAAGGTATCTCCCAATTTGAATCCCAATATATCTTGTGATGATATTGATAGTGGCAAGAATGATGATGATGTTGATTATGATGAAGAGAGTGATAATGTTGCCTCCTTAAAAATTAAGGGGGAAATGGTTTTCAAAGCTCTTCATAAAAATAAAATTGCTCGTTCCAACTTCATGGAAATTATGTCCATTGCCATTGAGGGCAAGAAATATATTGAGGAGTTGGAATCTCATCTCGAGGAGCATGAGGTCACCATTGAGAAAATGGAAGCTCATGGGCGTGATTACGCAAATGAGATTGCGGAGCTATCTCAAGCTCTTGAACATGAACAAACCACCTCCGAATCTCTTGAGGAGACTTTTGCTCTAGAATTATCTAGAGTGAGGGAATCTCATGATAGAGCTCTTGAGGTGGCCAATGTTTTCAAAACTAAAAATGCTAAGCTTGAAGTTTCTCATGCTAGACTCCTTGAGGATTTTGAGCACCTCGAAAATGGCTCAAGGGTCATCAAGGGTGAGCTCATCAAACTCACCGAGTCTCATGCCCAACTTGAAGCTTCTTATTTAAAAGAGCTTGCCAAGTTGTCCTCTCCTATTGTTGTAAATGATGATGCTTGTGCTACTAACTCTATTACTTGTGAAGCATCCATTTTTAAGGAGAATGTTGAGCTACGGGCTCAACTTGAGGTGCTTTCTAGCAATTATGGGAAATTGGAAGAAAGTCATGAAAAGCTCTCAAGCTCTCATGATGATCTTCTAGTATCCCATAGTGTGCTAAACATAGCTCATGAGGCC
Source organism: Triticum timopheevii (assembly GCA_963921465.1). NCBI lineage: Eukaryota > Viridiplantae > Streptophyta > Magnoliopsida > Poales > Poaceae > Triticum > Triticum timopheevii. The sequence continues at coordinate 544,694,356 of OY997274.1, forward strand.
ATGATTGCCAAGGTAACATCTAGTGAGCCTCATGTGGATACTAGCACTACTTCTAGTCAAAATAGTATATTGCCATGTGCTAGTCCTTGTAATTCATCTACTCACAATGTTGGTACATCTTGTGATGAATTTCTTTCCTTGCCTTGTTGCTCTAACGATGAAGCTTATACTTCCTCTAGTACTTGTGTTGAGACTAACCATGTAGAGGAAATCAAAGAGCTCAAGGCCCAAGTCACTTCTTTGAAGAAAGACTTGGAAAAGAGTCATCAAGGGAAATCCACACTCAACAATATCTTGAGTGTGCAAAAATCCCCCAATGACAAAGGTGGACTTGGATTCAACTCCAATAAGAAGAAGAAGTCCAAGATGAACAAAAAGAAGGGCCAAGAACAAGTCAAGAATTCAGCCAAGATTGTTTGCTTCAAGTGCAAAGTAGAAGGGCATCATGTTAGATCTTGCCCATTGAAGAAGAAGGCCATTAGTGTCAAGCAACAAGGGAAGAGGGCACAAGTTCAATCACATGCTCAACCTCAAGTTGAAGAAAGGCCTCTTCCCAAGAAGACTCAAGTTAATGCTTCTCAAGTTGAGAAATCAAGTGAGAAGAAAGTGAAGAGTAGACGTTGCTACCTATGCCGTGAGAAAGGTCACCTCGCTTCTTCATGCACTAGTGGTAACTTATCCAACCCAATTATTATTGATGATGTCTATTCTCTTGGGAAGGATAAGGTTGGCAATATGTTTGCCAAGTTTGTTGGTACTCAAAGTGGTGTCAAGAAAAGAACCATTTGGGTAGCCAAGCCTACTGTGACTAACCTCTTAGGACCCAACTCGGTTGGGGACCACCAAGCTCAAACTTGATCAATAGGTGTTGGTTGGAGGGCATTGGAGACTTAGCTACATTACGAAGAATTAAGGGGACTTCATCATTCTTATTGTCTCAAGCCAAGTCAATTGGATTATCAAGTTTCTATCTTATATCCAATGTGCCTCCTTGCGGTAACTTGTACTTAAATTGTTTACTTTGAAAGTTACTTGCCCCCCCCCTTGCATGTGTTGGTTTTGTTCCTTGCATGTGTTTGTATATGTTGTGCTTCCAACTTGCTTATCTTGAGCAATCAAGTATGTGTGTGTTGGTTTGCACATCATGTACATGTGTTTTGTGCATTGAGCCTTTTTGCTTCTTGTTTGTATCCTAGTTGGCTCATGTGAGAGATTAATGGAACATCCCATTTTGGGGGAGTGATGTGCTTTGTGCACCTCACAATCCTATAAATGTGTGTACATGAGGAATACCATCTAGTATTGACATTACAAGATAATCTAGTCGCTTGGTGGTATATCTCTCATGAGAAATTCAAATTCTAAATAGTCCATTAATTATCTCTTGTTTGTTCCTCTTATAGCCTCTTGTTAAGTTCTTATTGGTATCACATTATGGGGTAGTAATATGCTAAGTGCATATTACAAGCTTAGAAAATGTGTACATTTGAGATATTGTCACCTAGAATTGATATTGTAGATTATCTTGTTCCTAGGTGGCATGTTAGCTCTACAAGTTGCAATTTGCTTGTGTTTGGTGTGAAGATGATGTCGGATATCCTTGTTATCTACCACCGGGAATTATTTCCAAATACTTCTTGTCTTTGACAATTGGTAGTCTTATGTGTGGTAGAATTTGTTGATCATCTTTACATTGGCTTTTGTTTTACTTGCCTTTTCTCTTGCCAAGGTTTGTGTCAACTCCCGTGTCTTCCATACCACTTGTGGATCTTGTTTATTTCTTGTTCTTGTCTGGTGTTTTCTAGATATAGTGAAAGCGGTGATCCCACCTTGTGCATTTTGTATTCAAATACAAATCCTATATAATGCACAACTCTTGGGGGAGCTATTCTATTTTCTTTAGAACACTCTTCTTGTGATCCTTATCAAGTGTGTTTTGGTGGAAGGAAAGCCATTTCTTTTTGGTACTTTGTGCCATCATGAAACTTTGTCGACAGCTTGGTTTGTTTGGAACCATCCTCTCTTTGGGAGTTTGACATCTTTAGTTTAGTGTGTATCAATGGATATCTCATTCCTTGATGTATCTTTAATGATATCTTCCAAGTGATGATTTCTCCATTTGGTATCCTTTTCACTTGGCATTTCTTTGTCTTTTGGTTTCGGGTTTTGAAAGTCTTGAGCATGCATGTTTACTTCATGTATTTCATTTGACATGCTTTCTTTCTTTGACTCAATATATAGCGGAAACTCCACCTAGTCTCAATTTGGATGAGATGTGCATGAAATTCATTATCATATCTATATGCACATATTTATGTGGAGTTTGTCCTATGTATTGGTGTTTCTAACTATTTGGTCCCGATGAGTTTGGGTACCGTTTAGTTTGTGTTGTTCTTCTAGGAACTTTTGGAGATGCATTGGATGCTCGGCTCACTCTCAAGGAAGGTGTTGTCACCATGTGCATATTGGAGTCAAGCTAGGATGATCAATGAACTACTATCTACCTTCAATTGGTATCTACTACTTCCTTCCAATGATATCTCGGTAACAAGTATCTATTCATGCTTTCCCTTCTTGCATTCAACCTTGTGTAGGTTGCATCTTGGCATGATATTCATTTCATATCTTGTGATACTTGTTTCCTTTCTCAAAGCATCCCAACGATGATCTCTTGTTGCTAGTTGTGATGTCTTTGATGGTTGTGTGATTGGCCTTCATTTATATACAATAAGACCATATCTAGCCAAGTGCTATGCTTCCAAGCAAATATCTTATTGGTATATTTATGACTTCCTTGTGGATATCTTGTTCCTTCGTGTTGTAACTATTTCGGGTGTACATCCTTCTTTGTAGATATATATATCATCAAGATTTCGTCTACATAGAACCTTATACACTTGAGAGAAATTACATCTCTAGTTGATATCCTTTCTTTCACGTCCACCCTGTCTTTCTTATGTTATTTCTTTGGTGGCTCCGTGAAACTTTTGCCTTGAGTGCGTGTCCTCTATCGTTGCATCTTGTTGCACTCTTGTGTGGTGAAGATTATTTTCCTCTTGCTTATCTTTACGAGGCTTTTGCCATCTTATTTGGTATCCCTCGTCTTGATGAGCCTCTCTTCGTCTATCTTCACTACGGGTTGTCACAAGCATAGGTTCTCTTATGCTTATTGTGAGCTTGTGAACCCGGTTGCTAGTTGTGTGTGGGAATGACATGCCTTGCACCGTGTATCTCATTCTTTCAAGACTATATTGATGCGTAATGCTCATCCGTACATTAATCTTCTCTAATGCATTGCCTTGACTCACACACATCTTTTTGGTTGAGCCCATTCTTAAGTCGCCTCTGTTACATGTTGCTCAACCATGTGCTTGTTGCAAGTCCTAGGCTTTGTTTCCCATGTTGCAAGTCCTCAAGTGTCCCTTAGTGGAATCACAGCATCTTGCATTGTGCGAGGGCGTGAGGAGATTATGGTGGCCCTAGTGGCTTCTTGGGGAGCATTGTGCCTCCACACCGCTCCAAACGGAGATTAGCATCCGCAAGGGTGTGAACTTCGGGATACATCATCGTCTCCGCGTGCCTCGGTTATCTCTTACCCGAGCCCTTTACTTATGCACTTTACTTTGTGATAGCCATATTGTTCTTTGTCATATATCTTGCTATCACATAGTTGCTTATCTTGCTTAGCATAAGTTGTTGGTGCACATAGGTGAGCCTAGTTGTTGTAGGTTTTGTGCTTGACAAATTAACCACTAGGTTTATTCCGCATTTGTTCAAGCCTCTACCGTAATTATTTTAGAATGCCTATTCACCCCCCCTCTAGGCGACATCCACGATCTTTCACCTTCATACTCTTTCCCTCTTACATTTCAGGACACCGCGTTAGTGCAGCATCCTCAGAAGAGCCAAATTGTCGGACTTATATGGGAGAGACATCCAAGGAGGCAACAGACGTTGTGCACAGAAGGAAATACCCAGGTGGAATCTATTTACGTTCATTATACCTGCTTTATCTATCTATACACAGCCTGCCCTTGGATAGGACATGTCAAATAGTCCTATTTTATCTCTGCTTAATGCATCCATTGTAAACATACGCTTAAACGTATTTTTCGTCAATGGGAGATTATATATAGCGTCATCTTATTATCCTTATTTGAGCATTTTTTTTCTCTTATAAATGTTTATTTGATATTGCATCCGTACACCTTGGTGTGGTCAGTTTGCCAGGGGCTTCTCACGGCGCCCTGTAATATGGCAAATAAAGTCCAAACACTTTCAATAGTGCGGCACCCCGAACTTATAGCACTATATGCATCAGCTCTGAATCATGTCTTGGGTCTACAGTTGGGATAGCCTGGCTCCCTTGTTTTGGTGCCTTACGTTCCGTTATATCGGCTAAGGTAGCGCAGGGAGACTACTGCGATTGTGTCCCGGTTCTTCCGGACGAGCACCTCAATAGTGAAAGGCGAAAATTGACCGGCATGATGTGGCGAGAGCTGGTCGCTGTTCGAGAGGTCTTAAATCCTTAAAGATTTTCCGCTTTAGGCGATAAATCGGCTTCGTCCGATCTAGGCGTGTATAGCGCCCCGATTCGGGCTTCCGGATTGTAGGGGCTTCGCCAAAATTTAAAATTGTAGACTTCTATGGCTAAGTGAAAGTTATAAAGCCGCATAGTCCGATTGCCTTGTTCGCTGCGCCGGACACCTCCTTAATGGACCAAACATTTGGATAAAGAGTGTCTGGATTTTCCACGAACACCCCTGTACTAGTTACGTGGGGGCGGAAGCCGACGACTGGCCTACTTTCAGAATTTTATAAACGGCTGCACAGAAGGTAATATTTTAAATAAACATAAGCGCTACATAGCGCAAGTAACTTCGTCCTTAAAACACAAACATGACAAAAGTGAATTCATTCTAAAATGGCGTCCTTGGTACACTCATCGGCGACGAGACGAGCACCCTTCATCACGCCATCATAGTACATTTCAGGATGGCGATGCACCTTGCCCTCCGGCGGCCCGTCCTTGACCAGCTTCTCAGCATCCAGCTTGCCCCAATGCACCTTGACGCGGGCAAAGGCCCGGCGGGCACCCTCGATGCAAATGGACCGCTTGATCACTTCAAGCCGCGGGCAGGCATCCACCATCCGCTTGATCAGGCCAAAGTAGATACTGGGCAGGAGCTCACCAGGCCACATCCGGACTATGAAGCCCTTCATAGCTAGTTCGGCCACCCTATGGAGTTCGACCAACTGCTTCAGTTGGTCGCTCAGAGGCATCGGATGTTCGGCCCCAGCATACTGGGACCAGAACAGCTTCTCCGTTGATTTCCCCTCCTGGGCACGGTAGAACTCTGCAGCGTCTGATACGCTGCATGGCAGATCTGCGAATGCCCCTGGAGAGCTCCGAATTCGAGTAAGTAAAAGAAACGCCTCCTCCACATGTTTGCTTTGCATAAAGAACTTCTTACCCGCTGCTATCTTCTTGGCCTCCTGGATCTCCTGTTGTGCTTTCTCCGCTTCGGCCTTGGCGTCTTTTAAATTCACAAGGGCCTTCGCAAGCTCGGCCTCTTTCGCCTTCAGATCATGCTCCACGGACTCATACTTCTTGCCAAGGTCCTGGAGCTCTTGCTGTACCTCGCCTACCCTAGCACTTTGCTTTTCGCGCTCCTTACATTCCGAGGCCGCCTTGTCTTCGGCCTCAGACAGCGCCTTTTTCAGGGACGCCACTTCGCGGTGGCCCCTGTTACACAGTCGTGACACTTAGGTGTTAGACTCACCAATTCTACCTATCCTTAAATGCATAAGAGCGGGAATCACTTACCCTTGTTCTCTTCGAGCTGCCGCTTCGTGAGGTCGAGCTCTCCCTGCGCCTGCTCCAGGTCCCGCTTTAGTTCGGCAACCTCGGCAGTACGGGCAACAGCAGCAAGCGGCATAGCCTGCTTATTCACAATAATACTTATTATTAGACTCCTGTGGATTATAATTGACCCTTCGTTTGGCTTTTCTTTTCGAACACCAAATAGAGTATCAGGGGCTACTACCTATCGGGTGGTAATTTTGCACACATTTATTACTTACCTCAAAGCCTGTCATGAGGCTGGTGCAAGCTTCGGTTAGTCCGCTTTTGGTGGACTAAACCTTCCGAATCACCGTACTCATGAGAGTACGGTGCTCTTCATCCATGGAAGCGCCGCGAAGTGCTTCCAGCAGACAGTCCAGCGCCTCATGCGCAATGGAAGTCCTCGATACAGACGGCTCGCCCTCCCTAACAAGGGGTCGCCCGCCTGAGTCCGGAACCATCAAAGGTTCCGGAATTGTGTTGGGCTAAGAGCCCGGCTGGCCATGGCTCTCGTCGACACAATCCGTGGGGATCTCGAACCCCGCGTGTCCGACGTCTGGGACCCCGCCTCGGGGCGCCTCGAGAGTCACCTCCCCCCGCTCTGAGAGCCTTTGGGACAACACCTCCGTGTCGTCCGCGGGTTGAGGAGTAGTGGCTGTCGGAAGCGAATTCATCTCCGAATCGCTCAGGGACCCGGAGGAAGATACCTCGGGGTGATCCCTGGCCGGACTGCATATATGTTCGGCATTATAAGTATAAAAACTATGAAGTGAAACCATGATAGAATGCGGACATTTACGATCGCACTGGGGGCTTCCCCCTGGGCAGCCACTCCTCCTCGCTGTGAGCGGCCGTGGCAGAATAGTCCGGAAGGGATACCTTCCCCTTCTTGGACGCCCCAGCCTCCCCTCCCGAGGTGGATTTCCTCTTCTTCTCCCCACACTGTGGGAGGTAGAATCTCTTCCTGATTCCCCCCGCCTCTACCGGAGGAATCTGTCTCGTCATCGTCAGACGACAGGGGTATGATGGCCTTACGGTGAGGGCCTTTTCCGGCCCCCTGGTCCGCCTCCCCGGGCCCCTCATCCTTTTCGGATGGGCCTCTTCTTCTTCTTCCTCCTCCCCTTCGTGGGAGGAGTCCGCCTCGTCGTCTTCGGACGAGGCTTCCGGCACAACCTTACGTCGGAGACCCTTTCGGATCCCCGGAGCCTTCTTCTCGACCTTCTTCTCCGGCACCTTGTACGGTGCCGGGACCAGCATCTCCGTCAGGAGAGCATCAGCTGGGCATTCTGGCAGCGGAGCCAGACAGTTAACCTGCTCCGCTGTCTCCACATAATCCTGAAGCAAACATGCATAACTACTTAAGGCTCTCCCATGAATATACTGGAAAGAGCCGGGTCCGGTGGTAGTCTGAGAACTCACCTGACTAGGAGCCCGCGCAGCGTGAAGCCCGCGGTCCTCGGATGTGGGAGGAGGTACTTCAGAGGCCTTGAATAGCACCTTCCATGCGCCTTTGTGCGTCATGTCGTAGAGCTTCAGGAGCGTCCGGTGTTCGGTCGGGACGAACTCCTACAGATTGACTGCCCGCCTCTGGCAGGGCAGGATCCGGCGAACGAGCATGACCTGGATCACGTTGACAAGCTTGATGTTCTTGTCCTTCATTCTTTTGATGCATGTCTGGAGTCCGGTCAGCTCCGTAGAATCGCCCCAGGACAGGCCCTTCCTTTCCCAGGAGGTGAGCCGCATGGCAGCTCCGGATCTGAATTCGGTGGCCGCCGCCCAGTTGGCGCTGTGCGGCTCGGTGATGTAGAACCACCCCGATTACCATCCTTTTACGGTCTCCGCAAAGGAGCCATCGATCCATATGATGTTGGGCATTCTGCCCACCATGTCCCCTCCGCACTCCGCTTGTTGGCCTTACAACCTTCGGCTTCACGCAGAAGGTTTGCAGTCATAGGCCGAAGTGAGGCCGGATGCGGAGGAAGGCCTCGCATACGACGATGAACACCGAGATGTTGAGGACGAAATTTGGGGCTAGATCATGGAAATCTAGCCCGTAGTAGAACATGAGCCCGCGGACGAAGGGATGGAGTGGAAATCCCAGTCCACGGACGAAGTGGGGGACGAATACGACCCTCTCGTGGGGTCCTGGGGTCGGAATGACCTGCCCGGCGTCGGGTAGCCGGTGCGTTATGTCCGCGGCCAAATATCCGACCGCCCGAAGATTTGTGATGTGCTTCTCCTTGACGGTGGAGGCCACCCACTTGCCTCCTGCTCCGGACATGTTTAGCTGTGCGGAGAAGAGTTGGGCTTGGGCGTTGGAGCTCGAGGGGGCAAGAGTGGGCAAAGGAGGAGGAAGGCGTGGGTGAAAATGGGGAAATCTTATCCCTTTATAGAGGAGGCGAGAGCGGTGCGCCTCCCCACTTGCCCGTTGAGAATCGCTTATTTCCCAAGCACCACGATTAATGGCGTGGTGAGATTACCCATACCCGTATTGATGAGAATCCTGTGATAAGGGGACACGATCTCTGCTTTGACAAGACATGTCAAAGAAACCGCCTCGCAATATGCGCTATAGCTGGTTGTGGGAAAACGGTTCGAATAATGATCCGACCGTAATAACATGTCACGTCATCTGAAAAAGTTGTCGGCAGATTGCATTTGTGAAATATCATTCTCTCTATAAAGATCATCTTGTGAATCCGGACACGATTTAAGTGTTCGATGACTACTTTGGAGTATTCGGAGAAGGAACCCGCCTTGCAATGCCGAAGACAATACAGCGCGCCGGACTCATCGTCATTGAAGCCTGGTTCAGGGGCTACTAAGGGAGTCCTGGATTAGGGGGTATCCGGACAGCCGGACTGTGTACAACATCCGGACTATTGAAGCGTGAAGATATAAGACTCAAGACTTCGGCCCGTGTCCGGATGGGACTCTCCTTTGCGTGGAAGGCAAGCTTGGTGATCCGGATATTATCTTTCCTTTCTTGTAACCGACTCCATGTAAACCCTAGCCCTCTCCGGTGTCTATATAAACCGGAGAGGTTGGTCCTTAGAAGGCCGATCACAATTACAATCATACCATCATAGGCTAGCTCTTAGGGTTTAGCCTCTATGATCTCGTGGTAGATCTACTCTTGTACTACCCATATCATCAATATAAATCAAGCAGGAAGTAGGGTTTTACCTCCATCGAGAAGGCCCGAACCTGGGTCAAACATCTGTGTCCCTTGACGCACAGATCGGGACCCCCTACCCGAGATCCGCCGGTTTTGACACCGACAGGCGCCGCCCCCTCCCCTTGTACAATTCAAATTGGGGAAAGGGGGGTGTGCGCCACCTCCTGGCATGCCCTCTCTCTTCTCCACTAAGGCAAATGAGGCCCAATAACTTCCCGGAGGGGGTTCCGGTAAGCCCCGGTACTCCGAAACTTATCCAAATCGACCCGAACCATTCCGGTGTCCGAATGTAGCCTTCCAATATATGAATCTTTATGTCTAGACCATTTAGAGACTCCTCGTCATGTTCGTGATCTCATCCGGGACTCCGAACAAAATTTGGTCATCTAAACACATAACTCTTAATACAAATCGTCATGGAACGTTAAGCGTGCGGACCCTACGGGTTCGAGAAACATATCCGGTCAATATCCAATAGCGGAACCTGGATGCTCATATTGGCTCCTACATATTCTACGAAGATCTTTATCAGTCAAACCGCATAACAACATATGTAGTTCCCTTTGTCATCGGTATGTTATTTGCCCGAGATTCAATTGTCGGTATCATCATACCTAGTTCAATCTCGTTACCGCCAGGTCTCTTTACTCGTTCCGTAATACTACATCCTGCTACTAAGTCATTAGTTACAATGCTTGCAAGGCTTATAGTGATGAGTATTACCGAGAGGGCCCAGAGATACCTCTTCGAAACACGGAGTGACAAATCCTAATCTCGATCTATGCCAACCCAACAAACACCTTTGGAGACACCTGTAGAGCACCTTTATGTTCACCCATTTACATTATGACATTTGGTAGCACACAAAGTGTTCCTCCAGTATTCGGGAGTTGCATAATCTCATAGTCCGAGGAACATGTATAAGTCATGAAGAAAGCAGTAGCAATGAAACTGTAACGATCATAATGCTAAGCTAACGGATGGGTCATGTCCATCACATCATTCTCCTAATGATGTGATCCCGTTAATCAAATGACAACACATGTCTATGGTTAGGAAACATAACCATCTTTGATAAACGAGCTAGTCAAGTAGAGGCATACTAGGGACAATATGTTTCGTCTATGTATTCACACATGTACTAAGTTTCCGGTTAATACAATTCTAGCATGAATAATAAACATTTATCATGAAATAAGGAAATAAATAATAACTTTATTATTACCTCTAGGGCATATTTCCTTCAGTCTCCCACTTGCACTAGAGTCAATAATCTAGATTACATAGTAATGATTCTAACACCCATGGAGCTTTGGTGCTGATCATGTTTTGCTCGTGGAAGAGGCTTAGTCAACGGGTCTGCAATATTCATATCCGTATGTATCTTGCAAATCTCTATCTCCCCTTCCGACACTTGATGACGAATGGAATTGAAGCGTCTCTTGATGTGCTTGGTTCTCTTGTGAAATCTGGATTCCTTTGCCAAGGCCATTGCACCAGTATTGTCACAAAAGATTTTCATTAGACCCGATGCACTAGGTATGACACCTAGATCAGATATGAACTCCTTCATTTGCTGCTTCTGAAGCAGCAATGTACTCTGCTTCACACGTAGATCTCGCCATGACGCTCTGCTTGAACTGCACCAACTGACAGCTCCTCCATTCAATAAAAATACGTATCCGGTTTGCGACTTAGATTCATCCGGATCAATGTCAAAGCTTGCATCGACGTAACCGTTTATGACGAGCTCTTTTTCACCTCCATAAACGAGAAACATATCCTTAGTCCTTTTCAGGTATTTCAGGATGTTCTTGACCGCTGTCCAGTGCTCCACTCCAGGATTACTTTGGTATCTCCCTGCTATGCTTATAGCAAGACATACATCAGGTCTGGTGCACGGCATTGCATACATGATAGAACCTATGGCTGAAGCATAGGGAATGACTTTCATTTTCTATCTATCTTCTGCAGTGGTCGGGCATTGAGTCTGACTCAACTTCACACCTTGTAACACAGGCAAGAACCCTTTCTTTGCATGATCCATTTTGAACTTCTTCAAAACTTTATCAAGGTATGTGCTTTGTGAAAGTCCAATTAAGCGTCTTGATCTATCTCTATAGATCTTGATGCCTAATATGTAAGCATCTTCACCGAGGTCTTTCATTGAAAAACTCTTATTCAGGTATCCCTTTATGCTATCCAGAAATTCTATATCATTTCCAATCAACAATATGTCATCCACATATAATATTAGAAGTCCTACAGAGCTCCCACTCACTTTCTTGTAAATACAAGCTTCTCCAAAATTCTGTATAAAACCATATGCTTTGATCACACTATCAAAGCGTTTATTCCAACTCCGAGAGGCTTGCACCAGCCCATAAATGGATCGCTGGAGCTTGCACACTTTGTTAGCACCCTTTGGATCGACAAAACCTTTTGGTTGCATCATATACAACTCTTCTTCCAGAAGTCCATTCAGGAATGCAATTTTGACATCCATCTGCCAAATTTCATAATCATAAAATGTGGCAATTGCTAACATGATTCGGACAGACTTAAGCATCGCTACGGGTGAGAAAGTCTTATCATAGTCAACTCCTTGAACTTGTCGAAAACCTTTCACAACAAGTCGTGCTTTGTAGACAGTAACATTACCGTCTGCGTCGATCTTCTTCTTGAAGATCCATTTATTTTCTATGGCTTGCCGATCATCAGGCAAGTCCACCAAAGTCCACACTTTGTTCTCACACATGGATCCCATCTCAGATTTCATGGCCTCAAGCCATTTAGAGGAATCTGGGCTCATCATAGCGTCCTCATAGTTCGTAGGTTCACCATGGTCTAGTAACATGACTTCCAGAACAGGATTACCGTACCACTCTGGTGCGGATCTTACTCTGGAAGACCTACAAGGTTCGGTAGTAACTTGATCTGAAGTTTCATATCATCATTAACTTCCTCACTAATTGGTGTAGGAATCACTGGAACTGATTTCTGTGATGAACTAATTTCTAATAAGGGAGAAGGTATAATTACCTCATCAAGTTCTACTTTCCTCCCACTCACTTCTTTCAAGAGAAACTCTTTCTCTAGAAAGGATTCATTCTTAGCAACAAATATCTTGCCTTCAGATCTATGATAGAAGGTGTACCCAACAGTTTCCTTTCGGTATCCTATGAAGACTCACTTCTCCGATTTGGGTTTGAGCTTATTAGGTTGAAGCTTTTTCACATAAGCATCACAGCCCCAAACTTTAAGAAACGACAACTTTGGTTCCTTGCCAAACCACAATTAATAAGGCGTCGTCTCAATGGATTTTGATGGTGCCCTATTTAAAGTGAATGCAACCGTCTCTAAAGCATAACCCCAAAACGATAGTGGTAAATCAGTAACAGACATCATAGATCGCACCATATCCAATAAAGTACGGTTATGACGTTCGGACACACCATTTCGCTGTGGTGTTCCAGGTGGCGTTGAGTTGTGAAACTATCCCATGTTGTTTCTAATGAAGACCAAACTCGTAACTCAAATATTCACCTCCATGATCAGATCGTGGAAACTTTATTTTCTTGTTACGATGATTTTCCACTTCACTCTGAAATTATTTAAAATTTTCAAATGTTTCAGACTTATGCTTCATTAAGTAGATATAACCATATCTGCTCAAATCATCTGTGAAGGTAAGAAAATAACAATAACCGCCACGAGCCTCATGAGGACCCACAAGTGTAGGGGATCTATCGTAGTCCTTTCGATAAGTAAGAGTGTCAAACCCAACAAGGAGCAGAAGGAAATGATAAGCGGTTTTTAGTAAGTTTTTCTCTGCAAGCACTAAAATTGTAGGTAACAGATAGTTTTGTGATAAGATAAATTGTAACGAGTAACAAGCAATGAAAGTAAATAAAGTGCAGCAAGGTGGCCCAATCCTTTTTGTAGCAAAGGATAAGCCTGGACAATTTATTATAATGTGAATAGAGCTCCCAAGGACACATGGGAATTATCATCAAGCTAGTTTTCATCACGCTCATATGATTCGCGTTCGGTACTTTGATAATTTGATATGTGGGTGGACCGGTGCTTGGGTACTGCCCTTACTTGGACAAGCATCCCACTTATGATTAACCCCTATTGCAAGCATCCACAACTACAAAAGAAGTATTAAGGTAAACCTAACCACAACATTAAACATATGGATCCAAACCAGCCCCTAACGAAGCAACGCATAAACTAGGGTTTAAGCTTCTGTCACTCTAGCAACCCATCATCTAATTATTACTTCCCTATGCCTTCCTCTAGGCCCAAATAATGGTGAAGTGTCATGTAGTCGACGTTCACATAACACCACTAGAGGAAAGACAACATACGTCTCATCAAAATATCAAACGAATATCAAATTCACATGACTACTAATAGCAAGACTTCACCCATGTCCTCAGGAACAAACGTAACTACTCACAAAGCATATTCATGTTCATAATCAGAGGAGCAATAATATGCATTAAGGATCTGAACATATGGTCTTCCATCAAGTAAACCAATTAGCATCAACTATAAGGAGTAATCAACACTACTAGCAACCCACAGGTACCAATTTATGGTTTGGATACAAGAGATGAACTAGGGTTTTGAGAGGAGATGGTGCTGGTGAAGATGTTGATGGAGATTGACCCCCTCCCAATGAGAGGACCGTCGGTGATGATGATGGTGATGATTTCCCCCTCCCGAAGGGAAGTGTCCCCGGCAGAACAGCTCTGCCAGAGCTCTAGATTGGTTCCGCCAAGGTTCCGCCTCGTGGCGGCGGAGTTTCGTTCCATAAGCTTGCCCACGATTTTTTCCAGGGTAAAGCCTTCATATAGCAGAAGATGGACACCGGAGGGCCACCAGGGGGCCCAGGAGACAGGGCGCGCGCCCAGTAGGGGTGGGCGCGCCCCCACCATCCTGGCCAGGGTGTGGGCCCCCTGAGGTGTTTCTTCCGCTCAATAATTCTTATTAATTCCAAAAATAAGTTTCGTGGAGTTTCAAGATTTTTGGAGCAGTGCAGAATAGGTTTCGAATGTTTGCTCCTTTTCCAGCCAGAATTCCAGCTGCCAGATATAATGTGTAATAACAGCCCATAATTCAATAAATATCTATTATATAATTAAAACAAAAGACAAACAAGCCCATAACGTTTATCGACATACGTTAATATTATTTGCATCGCTAGATCAAAAAAATAACGGTTGAGATTTAGAAATTTTTACGTAACATATAAACATGTGTGTACAAATATATTGGACTGTCACGTCTTTAAACCGGAAGACAAATAAGTCACAGCTAACCATAGAAATTGACGGCCAAGATTAAAAAATTGATGCAACGTTGTATCGATTTGGAAAGGAAATACAGAGTACCATTGTCACCGGCTAACCCAAGCTAGAGTCCGAAAATATTTAAAAAAGGGAGTCCGGAGCGATTCAACATTGTCCTGGGCCAACAACCCAAGGTAGTAGAGTCCAGCTGGGATGCTCAGGTATTAGCATGCTCCGACTTCTCCTTACATTTTGTGCCTTTATTTTAAACCGATGTGACTGGGCCTCAATAGTTAATTAATAGTACATGATGAGAAACACTGCCGTGTGTAGCACAGTATAAAGTGTGTTACACTGACGTATCAGTCATATTACTCAGTATTTACTTTGTATAGAACACATACGTAATGTCAAATAATTAGGGTCTTTTTGACTCGCAAAATTAATAAAATTATAATGTCAGAAAAAGTAGTTATCAATTTATTGAAAAAAAAGCATGCGTGCTATCAACTCAAATTCCAAGTGATTAAATTTATACCTAATTTTTAATGCACAACAACAAAAGTAAAATAGTATTCCTAAGAGATTTGAGTCTGACAGAAAATTACATTTGAAATATAGCAGAAGTGAATTTTTAGGAAAAATGTCATTAAAAATATATTTTCCAAAATTTAGTAAAAGTCCTATGAATCAAACACTCCCAAGAAAGAGAAGTATAGTGCCCGTCTCAAACAAGCAAACCAAACTGTGGTAGAATACAAAACATAAATAATAAAAAATAAAAGGCTAAGTCAAGCAAGCAAATCAAAAGACGGTAGCTATGATATAGAGATATAAAAATTAATACAAGTACAAACCGTTATGTAGCAAGAATATATTTTTATACATATAAATTTCTTCTCACCATAATCAGTCATATATGAAAACACATATGCTAAAAATATACTTACACTCCAATGATCTTAAGTGTAATGTCCCCTATACAAGTGATATTAGTAGAAGCCTCATCTGACAGGAAAATAACTACACGGAGTCATTCTAGGACATGTATCACGTGTATGGGGATGGATAAGCGTCAGGAAGCAAAAAAATCTACGGGTGCGAACTGGGATGGTAAACATGCATGTACGTGCAAAGCCTAGCAGCTGTTAATTTTTTTTCTTCTGTTGGCAAAGGCCTACCAATAAACAGACGGACACCCGTACCACATGACACATGTGGTAACCAATCCAAACAATTCAAAATAGAAAATAGACGGACACATGTAAGATATAACCACCCCCCGGCAAAGAAAATAGCTATATAACACATCAAATATGCCGGCAACTTAGCAATGTCCAGTACAAGACACAGGTGACGACGTCCAGCAAACAAAAACTTAAAGCCATAGACTAACACATGTAATATGTGAGTTATAAGAAAACCTCCTATTACCTGAGTAAAAATACAATATAAATGTATTCATAAATTTAGCAAAAAATCGTAGAAATTCAATATGAAGTCAATAAATAACTAAGTTTTGGATGAACTGAAGAAGTGATGTAAAATTGAGAATAATTTAGGAAATTAATTTTCATTTATGATAAAAGGGAAGATCATTCAGAAGATAAACATATGACAAGAGTGTTACGGAAGATGTTTTAACAGTTTTTATGAACATACACAAATAGTTAGATTGCCTTAGATGAGCAAGTGCCACAAGAAACTAATAACCAAAGATCAACATATTTGACATCGATATTGCTATTACCGAGAAAAGCCAATTCTAATATGGTTGACAAAGGAAGAGAAGATTATAAGGTAAGACTGAACAATATAGAAGAAGAAAATCAGGAGATTAGTATGAACCTCATAATTTTACGTTACATACGATATGCTCTAAGTCATGTTATCTCAACAAATACATTTCTCTCCATCATGCATATCGAGTGAGAAGAGTAAATATGGGAAAACTACATCATGTGTGATGAAGTCACAAATTTATATGGACTTCTTTTGAAGATGGTTTTGCCATAAAAGGTTGTATGTAAAAGTATATTAAATCTAGAGGGACTATATAATCATGTTTTCACAAAGAATGGATAAACCGTGTCAACGTGTAAACCAAAATTAGCACTAAAACTAATTTAAAATATAAAACCAATCTTTATAATTAAAATGACTACATAGCCTCCACCACCAAGCCAATCAACTCAATGTATTGATATGCTTAAGACCTTGAGCAAAAAGAAAAATAGATCCATGTAAATAACTGTGTAGATTCTTTTTCCAGATTTAAAAGAGCACTACAGTAAAAAAATAGTAAAAAAATATGTATGTAGAAAATGTTGTGAAACTAATCCAAAATTGTAATTAAGTAAAATTCTAGCCGCGCAAATGCGCGGGTCATTCCGCTAGTTGATATAAAAGCATGATGCAAAATGGATGTATCAACTCCCCCAAGCTTAGACCTCGCTTGTCCTCAAGCGGAAGCCGAAATAAAAAAATATGTCCACATGTTTAGAGACAGAGGTGTCGATAAAAATAAAATACGGACATGAGGGCATCATGATCATTCTTATAACAGTAACATAAATAAATTTTATCATATGATTTCTTATGCTCAAGTAACGATCAATTCACAATGTCAAGCATGGTTTAGAAACTTCATTGGAAGCAATTGCAATTTATCATAACATCAGAAAGAGTCAAGAATAGAGCTTTTCAGCAAGTCCACACACTCAACTATCATGTAGTCTTCTACAATTGCTAACACTCATGCAGTACTTGTGGTTATGGAGTTTCAGCCGGACACTGAGAAAGATAGGGGCTTATTGTGTTGCCTCCCAACATATTCACCTTTAGGTGATGTCAACAATAATAACCCATGCTAACTTACATCCAATTGGATATATATATCATGATCTTTCAAACACGAGGACCTTGCCAAAGGATAAAATGAAAAAGGGAAAGATGAAGATCACCTTGACTCAAGCACAAAGTAAAAACATAAAGTAAAAGACAGGCCCTTTGCAGAGGGAAGCACAGGTTGTCATGTGCGTTTAGGGTTGGATGCACAAAATCTAAATGCAAAAGAACGTCACTTTATATTGCCCCTTGTATGTGGCCTTTATTATGCAGTCCGTCGCTTTTATTGCTTCCACAACAAGATCGTATAAAGCTTATTTTCTCTGCACTAATAAGTCATACATATTTAGATAGCAATTTTTATTGCCTGCAACATGACAACTTACTTGAAGGATCTTACTCAATCCATAGGTAGGTATGGTGGACTCTCATGGCAAAACTGGGTTTAAGGATATTTGGAAGCACAAGTAGTATCTCTACTTGGTGCAAGGAATTTGGCTAGCATGAGGGGGAAAGGCAAGCTCAACATGTTTGGAAGGTCAATGACAATATACTTTAACTGAGATGTGAGAAAACATAAATCATTACGTTGTCTTCCTTGTCCAACATCAACTCTTTTAGCATGTCATACTTAATGAGTGCTTCACAATCATAAAAGATGTCCAAGATAATATATTTGTATGTGAACCTCTCTTTCCTTATTACTTCCTATTAATTGCAACGATGACCAAAACTACGTTTATCAACTCTCAACAACTTTTATGCCTCATACTTTCTATGTGTGAAGTCATCACTAACCATAAGATCAGCATGAACTCTTTTATTCTTTCTACTTTCTCAAGATCATAGCAAGATAGGAAAGCCCTTGACTCAACACTAATCTTTATTATAGATAGCTCACGGACTCGATTACATAAAGAGATCACAAAGCAAAACTCAAAACTACTTGATACTAAAACTTCAATCTACTAGATCAAGATACTACTAAAAGGATCGAACTAAATAAAACAGTAAAGATAGGAGTGTGATGGTGATACGATACCGGGGCACCTCCCCCAAGCTTGGCAGTTGCCAAGGGGAGTGCCCATATCCATGTAATTATGTCCTCGGAGGTGATGGAGGTGGTGATGATGATGGTGGATAATCGCACATCGAGCGTAAAAGCTCCTTTAACTTGCGGATAATGCCCTTGAGTCCGGCGATATGATCCTTCAGCAAAATATTCTCCTGTGTGAGATACTTATTCTGTATGCGAGCTAACTCAATCATCTTGAAAGCTTCAATCTTTGTTGGAGTAAAGAGGTTAGGTAAAGGTTGAGGGATGTCTTCTTCTTTCATCGCCGTAGCTTGAACCTCCATGGCCTTCTTGATCCCTTCATCCTTGTTTATATCTTTCGGTTCTTCTCTTTTCAGCTCTATCTTCAATAGCCAAGCATCCTTGTCTTCATTGTTGGAGGAGGGTGACGACATGGCGCTCTAGATCTGCAACAGAAACAGCTCGAAACGAAAACAGAGGATATTTGCGTGATACGGTGGTCAAAACCTTCGGGAGTTTATATAATGAATTTTTACCAACCAAAATACGTAACGTGCAAGAAAATGGAGTCCGGGAGGCACACGAGGTGGCCACGAGACAGGGGGCGTGCCCTCCACCTTGGTGGAGGCCTCGTGTCCTTCCCGAACTACTTCTTTCTTCCTAAAATTCTTATATATTCCAAAACTGATAAAAATTGCCATTAGAATTGTTTTGGAGTCGGTTTACTTACCGTACCACATACCTATTCCTTTTCGGAGTCTGGAACGTTCTGGAAAGTGTCCCTTATGTATTCCTCCGGGGTTACAGTTTCAATAATATTAGTTTCAACATTGATAGGATTACCTGAGATATAATGTTTAATTCTTTGACCGTTCACCACCCTCGGACTTGTGCCTTCGAAGTTGTTGATTTTTATGGCACTAGAACGATATACCTCCTCGATAACGTAAGGACCTTCCCATTTAGAGAGAAGTTTTCCTGCAAAAAATCTTAAACGAGAGTTGAATAATAACACATAATCACCTACGTTAAACTCACGCTTTTGTATCCTTTTGTCATGCCGGCGTTTGACTTTTTCTTTGAATAGCTTGGCATTATCATAGGCTTGGGTTCTCCATTCATCAAGTGAGGTAATATCAAACAACCTCTTCCCACCGGCAAGTTTGAAGTCATAGTTGAGCTCTTTAATAGCCCAATATGCTTTATGTTCAAGTTCTAGAGGTAAATGACAAGCTTTTCCATAAACCATCTTATATGGAGACATACCCATAGGATTTTTGTATGTAGTTATATAGGCCCATAATGCATCATCAAGTTTTTTGGACCAATTCTTTCTAGATCTATTGACAGTCTTTTGCAAAATTAATTTGAGCTCTCTATTGCTCAACTCTACTTGACCACTAGACTGCGGATGATAAGGAGATGTGATTCTATGATTAACATCATACTTAGCAAGCATCTTACAGAAAGCCCCATGAATAAAATGTGAACCACCATCAGTCATATGATATCTAGGGACTCCAAACCTAGGAAAAATAACTTCTTTAAGCATTTTAATAGAAGTGTTATGATCAACACTACTAGTTGGAATAGCTTCTACCCACTTAGTAACGTAATCAACAGCAACTAAAATATGTGTATAACCATTAGAGGCAGGAAAAGGTCCCATATAATCAAAGCCCCAAACATCAAACGGCTCAATAACAAGAGAATAATTCATAGGCATTTCTTGACGTCTACTAATGTTACCAATTCTTTGACATTCATCACATGATAAGACAAAATTACGAGCATCTTTGAAGAGAGTAGGCCAATAAAAACCAGATTGCAGTACCTTATGTGCAGTTCTATCTCCAGCGTGGTGTCCTCCATAGGATTCAGAGTGACACTTGCGTAGGATCTGTTCATGTTTCATGCTCAGGTACACAACGTCTAATAACACCATCTACTCCTTCTTTATAAAGGTGTGGGTCACCCCAGAAGTAATGTCTTAAATCATAAAAGAACTTTTTCTTTTGCTGGTATGTGAAACTAGGAGGTATAAATTTAGCAACAATGTAATTAGCATAATAAGCATACCAAGGAGCAGTACGAGAAGCATTAACGACCGCTAATTGTTCATCAGGAAAGCTATCATCAATAGGCAGTGGGTGATGTCTACTACACAACCTTCTTCTTGTAGACGTTGTTGGGCCTGCAAGTGCACAGGTTTGTAGGACAGTAGCAAATTTCCTCAAGTGGATGACCTAAGGTTTATCAATCCGTGGGAGGCGTAGGATGAAGATGGTCTCTCTCAAACAACCCTGCAACCAAATAACAAAGAGTCTCTTGTGTTCCCAACACACCCAATACAATGGTAAATTGTATAGTTGCACTAGTTCGGCGAAGAGATGGTGATACAAGTGCAATATGGATAGTAGATATAGGTTTTTGTAATCTGAAATAATAAAAACAGCAAGGTAACAAGTGGTAAAAGTGAGTGTAAACGGTATTGCAATGATAGGAAACAAGGCCTAGGGTTCATACTTTCACTAGTGCAAGTTCTCTCAACAATAATAACATAGATAGATCATATAACAATCCCTCAACATGCAACAAAGAGTCACTCCAAAGCTACTAATAGCGGAGAACAAACGTAGAGATTATGGTAGGGTACGAAACACCCTCAAAGTTATTCTTTCGGATCAATCTATTCAAGAGTTCGTACTAGAATAACACCTTAAGACACAAATCAACCAAAACCCTAATGTCACCCAGATACTCCATTGTCACCTCAAGTATTTGTGGGCATGATTATATGATATGCATCACACAATCTTAGATTCATCCAACCAACACAAAGTACTTCAAAGAGTGCCCCAAAGTTTCTACCGTTGATTCAAGAACGTGTGCCAACCCCTATGCATAGGTTCATGGGCGGAACCCGCAAGTTGGTCACCAAAACATACATCAAGTGGCACATGATATCCCATTGTCACCATAGATAAACACGGCAAGACATACATCAAGTGTTCTCATAAAAGACTCAATCCGATAAGATAAGTTCAAAGGGGAGACTCAATTCATCACAAGAGAGTAGAGGGGGAGAAACATCGTAAGATCCAACTACAATAGCAAAGCTCGGGATACATCAAGATCGTGCCATAGAGAGAACACGAGAGAGAACACGAGAGAGAGAGATCAAACACATAGCTACTGGTACATACCCTCAGCCCCGAGGGTGAACTACTCCCTCCTCGTCATGGAGAGCGCCGGGATGATGAAGATGGCCACCGGTGATGGATTCCCCCTCCGGCAGGGTGCCGGAACAGACTCCCGAGAGGTTTTTGGTGGCTACAAAGGCTTGCGGCGGCGGAACTCCTGATCTATCTTGATTTTTGATGGTTTTAGGGTACGTAGGTATATATAGGCAAAAGAAGTCAGTCGGGAGGTGCTCGAGGGGCCCACGAGACAGGGGGGCACGCCCCTGTAAGGGGGGGCATCCTCCTATCTCGTGGCCTCCTCGAGGATCTTCTGACGTGGACTCCAAGTCTCCAGGATCATATTCTTCCAAAAAATCACGCTGCCGAAGGTTTCATTCCGTTTGGACTCCGTTCGATATTGCTTTTCCTCGAAATACTAAAACAGGCAATAAAACAGCAATATGGCCTGGGCCTCCGGTTAGTAGGTTAGTCCCAAAAGTAATATAAAAGTGTATAATAAAGCCCATAATCACTCAAAACACACAGTAATATAGCATGAATGCTTCATAAATTATAGATACGTTGGAGACGTATCAATGGTCATCAAGAACATTCTCTAACCTAGACAAGTTGTCTGCAACAGGGTTCTCAGCTCCCTTTCTATCAATAATATGCAAATCAAATTCTTGGAGCAGGAGAACCCATCTAATGTGTCTAGGCTTAGCATCTTTCTTTTCCATAAGATATTTAATAGCAGCATGATCAGTGTGAATAGTAACTTTGGAATCAACATTATAAGGTCTAAACTTATCACATGCAAACACAACTGCTAAGAATTCTTTTTCAGTAGTAGCATAATTTCTCTGGGCAGTATCAAGAGTCTTACTAGCATACTGGATAACATTCAATTTCTTATCAACTCTTTGCCCTAGAACAGCACCTACAGCATAATCACTAGCATCACACATACTTTCAAAGGGTAAATTCCAATCAGGTGGCTGAATAATAGGTGCAGTGATCAAAGCTTAATTCCTACTCGTCCTCGAGTAGGTAAATGATAAAAGAAAGAATTTATGAAGTGTGAATGCTAGAAGGTGCACAAGTTTGATCAATGATAATTTCAATCACCTTTTCTAGCATGATAATATGTCATAACAGTAGTTCATCTCATAAAACTTCTCATGATAAAGTAACAATCAATTCACATGTCAAAGCATAGACCATAAACTTTCTTGAAAACTAGCAAACTTCATTCCCAGTCATTCAAACAATTGCAATTCATCTTATTTTCAGGAATAACAAACTCCACATACTCAATTATCATATAGTCTTCTACAATTGCTAACACTCACGCAATACTAATGGTTATGAAGTTTTAATCAGACATAGAGAAAGGTTGGGGCTTATAATGTTGCCTCCAAACGTATTCACCTTTGGGTGATGTCAACAATAATAGTTCATGCTAACTTACATCCAATTGGATATATATATCAGGATCACCCCAACACAAAGTGCTTGCCAAAGGATAAAATGAAAAAGGGAAAGGTGAAGATCACCTTGACTCTTGCATAAAGTAAAAGACATAAAGTAAAAGATAGGCCCTTCGCAGAGGGAAGCAGAGGTTGTCATGCGCTTTTAGGGTTGGAAACATAAAATCTTAATGCGAAAGAACGTCACTTTATATTGCCCCTTGTATATGGACCTTTATTATGCAGTCCGTCGCTTTTATTGCTTCCATAACAAGTTCGTACAAAGCTTATTTTCTCCGCACTAATAAGTCATGCATATTTAGAGAGCAATTTTTATTGCTTGCACCGATGACAAGTTACTTGAAGGATCTTACTCAATCCATAGGTAGGTATGGTGGACTCTCATGGCAAAACTGGGTTTAAGGATATTTGGAAGCACAAGTAGTATCTCTACTTGGTGCATGGAATTTTGGCTAGCATGAGGGGGAAAGGCAAGCTCAACATGTTTGAATGATCCATGACAATATACTTTAACTGAGATGTCAGAAAACATAACCCATTACGTTGTCTTCCTTGTCCAACATCAACTCTTTAGCATGTCATACTTAATGAGTGCTCCCAACTATAAAAGATGTCTATAATAGTATATTTATATATGAAATCTCTCTTCCTTCAATATTCTTTCATGAAATTGTTCAAATGACAAATACAATGCTTGCTAACCTCCAATAAATTTACAACCTCTACTTCTTAGACGTGAAGTCATTACTCCCCATGGGATAAGCAAATGAGGCATATACAATTTCAGATTCATGACAATCACTCATTCAACAATTTACTCATAGGATATAAGTGAAGCACACGAATAAATGACAAACTACTCCAAAAAGATATAAGCGAAGATCAATGAGTAGCTAAATAATTATGTAGCTATATGAAGACTCTCTCCCATTTAAGAATTTCAGATCTTGGTATCTTATTCGAACAGCAAACAAAACAAAATAAAATGACAATGCAAGGATAGCACAACTCATGTGAAGAAGCAAAACCTTAGGCTCAACCGATACTAACCGATAGTTGTTGAAGAAGAAAGGTGGGATGCCTACCGGGGCATCCCCAAGCTTAGATGCTTGAGAATTATTGAAATATTATCTTGGGGTGCCTTGGGCATCCCCAAGCTTGAACTTTTGTGTCTCCTTAATTCCTTTCATATCATGGCTTCTCTATTTCTCAAAAAGCTTCATTCACAACAAACTCAACAAGAACTCGTGAGATAAGTTAGTATAAACCAATGCAAAACCTTATCATTTTCTACTGTAGCAAATCACTTAAATTATTATTGAACATTGAATACTAAATGCCTCTGCATATTTAATACTCCTATCCTCAAATAGAATCATTAAACAAGCAAACATATGCAAACAATGCAAACATAATAGCAATCTGCCAAAACAGTATGATCTGTAAAGAATACAAGAGTATCAATACTTCCCTAACTCCAGAAATTATGAAATAAAATTCCCACTGTATTAAATTTATCATAGCTCATTATGCAAAAGGTTTCAACATTATATCATGCTCTGACTTTTCTAGGGAATTTTTGCAACAGCGGTAAACTTTCTGTTCTCAAACAGCAACATGTATACTAGCAAGATAAGCATGGCAAAGGCTATCCTTGACTTTTTTTATTGAAACTAAAGATGCAAAGCACTATTCTAAATAACAGCAAGCAAATACTAACAAAATAAAATGACGCTCCAAGCAAAACACATATCATGTGGTGGATAAAAATATAGTTCCACGTAAGGTTACCGATGAACGAAGACGAAAGAGGGGATGCCTTCCGGGGCATCCCCAAGCTTAGGCTCTTGGTTGTCCTTGAATATTACCTTGGGGTGCCTTGGGCATCCCCAAGCTTAGGCTCTTACCACTCCTTATTCCATAGTCCATCGAATCTTTACCCAAAACTTGAAAACTTCACAACACAAAACTCAACAGAAAACTCGTAAGCTCCGTTAGTATAAGAAAATAAAACCACCACTTAGGTACTGTAATGAACTCATTCTAAATTCATATTGATGTAATATCTACTATATTACAACTTATATATGGTTCATACCCTCCGATACTACTCATAGATTCATCAAAATAAGCAAACAACACATAGAAAACAGAATCTGTCAAAACAGAACAGTATGTAGTAATCTGTATCAAACATATACTTCTGGAACTCCAAAAATCCTACCAAATTTGGAAGTCCTAAGAAATTTGTATAGCAATCCAGAGCAAAATGAATCAGGTCAGAAACACGTTTCTGTGAATTAACAAAACTAATATACTGGGTGAAAAAGTTTCTGATTCTCAGCAGGATCAATACAACTATCACCGTAAGCTATCCTAAAGGTCTTACTTGGCACTTTATTGAAATAAAAGATATAAAACATGATTACTACAGTAGCATAACCATGTGTACACACAAAAACAGTAAGGGTAAATATTGGGTTGTCTCCCAACGAGCTTTTCTTTAATGCCTTTCTAGCTAGGCATGATGATGACAATGATGCTCACATAAAAGATAAGAACTGAAACATAACGGGAGCATCATGAAGCATATGACTAGCACATGTAAGTCTAACCCATTTCCTATGCATAGGGATTTTGTGAGCAAACAACTTATGGGAACAATAATACACTAGCATAGGAAAGTAAAACAATCATAACTTCAAGATTTTCAACACATAGAGAGGAAACTTGACATTATTGCAATTCCTACAAGCATATATTCCTACCTCATAATAATTTTCAGTAGCATCATGAATGAATTCAACAATGTAACCAGCACCTAAAACATTCTTTTCATGGTCTACAGGATAGAAAATTTACTACTCTCCACATAAGCAAATTTCTTCTCATGAATAATAGTGGGAGCAAACTCAACAAAATAATTATCATGTGAGGCATAATCCAATTGAAAACTAAAATCATGATGACAAGTTTCATGGTTATCATTATTCTTAATAGCATACAAGTCATCACAATAATCATCATAGATAGGAAATTTGTTCTCATAATCAATTGGAACCTCTTCCGAAATAGTGGATTCATCACTAAATAAAGTTGACACTCTTCCAAATCCACTTTCATATTCATCACAATAAGATTCAACATCCTCCAAAATAGTGGGATCATTACTTCCTAAAGTTGACACTCTTCCAAACCCACTTTCATCAATATAATCATCATAAATAGGAGGCATGCTATCATCATAATAAATTTGCTCATCAAAACTTGGGGGACAAAAAATATCATCTTCATCAAACATAGCTTCCCCAACCTTGTGGCTTTGCATATCATTAGCATCATGGATATTCAAGGAATTCATATTAACAACATTGCAATCATGCTCATCATTCAAAGGTTTAGTATCAAACATTCTATAGATTTCTTCTTCTAGCACTTGAGCACAATTTTCCTTTTCATCATACTCACGAAAGATATTAAAAAGATAAAGCGTATGAGACAAACTCAACTCCATTTTTTTTGGTAGTTTTATTTTATAAACTAAACTAGTGATAAAACAAGAAACCAAAAGATTCGATTGCAAGATCTAAAGATATAACTTCAAGCAGTCACCTCCCCGGCAACGGCGCCAGAAAAGAGCTTGATGTCTACTACACAACCTTCTTCTTGTAGACGTTGTTGGGCCTGCAAGTGCACAGGTTTGTAGGACAGTAGCAAATTTCCCTCAAGTGGATGACCTAAGGTTTATCAATCCGTGGGAGGCGTAGGATGAAGATGGTCTCTCTCAAACAACCCTGCAACCAAATAACAAAGAGTCTCTTGTGTTCCCAACACACCCAATACAATGGTAAATTGTATAGGTGCACTAGTTCGGCGAAGAGATGGTGATACAAGTGCAATATGGATAGTAGATATAGGTTTTTGTAATCTGAAATAATAAAAACAGCAAGGTAACAAGTGGTAAAAGTGAGCGTAAACGGTATTGCAATGATAGGAAACAAGGCCTAGGGTTCATACTTTCACTAGTGCAAGTTCTCTCAACAATAATAACATAGATAGATCATATAACAATCCCTCAACATGCAACAAAGAGTCACTCCAAAGCCACTAATAGCGGAGAACAAACGTAGAGATTATGGCAGGGTATGAAACCACCTCAAAGTTATTCTTTCGGATCAATCTATTCAAGAGTTCGTACTAGAATAACACCTTAAGACACAAATCAACCAAAACCCTAATGTCACCTAGATACTCCATTGTCACCTCAAGTATCCGTGGGCATGATTATACGATATGATTCACACAATCTCAGATTCATCCAACCAACACAAAGTACTTCAAAGAGTGCCCCAAAGTTTCTACCGGAGAGTCAAGAATGTGTGCCAACCCCTGTGCATAGGTTCATGGGCGGAACCCGCAAGTTGGTCACCAAAACATACATCAAGTGGCACATGATATCCCATCGTCACCACAGATAAACACGACAAGACATACATCAAGTGTTCTCATAAAAGACTCAATCCGATAAGATAACTTCAAAGGGGAAACTCAATTCATCACAAGAGAGTATAGGGGGAGAAACATCATAAGATCCAACTACAATAGCAAAGCTCGGGATACATCAAGATCGTGCCATAGAGAGAACACGAGAGAGAGAGAGAGAGAGAGAGAGAGAGGGAGAGAGGGAGAGAGAGAGAGAGAGATCAAACACATAGCTACTGGTACATACCCTCAGCTCCGAGGGTGAACTACTCCCTCCTCGTCATGGAGAGCGCCGGGATGATGAAGATGGCCGCCGGTGATGGATTCCCCCTCTGGCAGGGTGCCAGAACAGACTCCCGAGAGGTTTTTGGTGGCTACAGAGGCTTGCGGCGGCGGAACTCCCGATCTATCTTGATTTTTGATGGTTTTAGGGTACGTAGGTATATATAGGCGAAAGAAGTCGGTCGGGAAGTGCTCGAGGGGCCCACGAGACAGGGGGCACGCCCCTGCAAGGGGGGCACGTCCTCCTATCTCGTGGCCTCCTCGAGTATCTTATGACGTGGACTCCAAGTCTCTAGGATCATATTCTTCCAAAAAATCACGCTGCTGAAGGTTTCATTCCGTTTGGACTCCGTTTGATATTCCTTTTCCTCGAAATACTGAAACAGGCAATAAAACAGCAATATGGGCTGGGCCTCCGGTTAGTAGGTTAGTCCCAAAAGTAATATAAAAGTGTATAATAAAGCCCATAATCACTCAAAACACATAGTAATATAGCATGAATGCTTCATAAATTATAGATACATTGGAGACGTATCAATGGGTCATCAAGAACATTCTCTAACCTAGACAAGTTGTCTGCAACGGGGTTCTCAGCTCCCTTTCTATCAATAATATGCAAATCAAATTCTTGGAGCAGGAGAACCCATCTAATGAGTCTAGGCTTAGCATCTTTCTTTTCCATAAGATATTTAATAGCAACATGATCAGTGTGAATAGTAACTTTGGAATCAACAATATAAGGTCTAAACTTATCACATGCAAACACAACTGCAAAGAATTCTTTTTCAGTAGTAGCATAGTTTCTCTGGGCAGTATCAAGAGTCTTACTAGCATACTGGATAACATTCAATTTCTTATCAACTATTTGCCCTAGAACAGCACCTACAGCATAATCACTAGCATCAGACATACTTTCAAAGGGTAAATTCCAATCAGGTGGCTGAACAATAGGTGCAGTGATCAAAGCTTCCTTAAGTATTTCAAATGCTTCTACACAATCATCATCAAAGACAAAAGGAATATCTTTTTGCAATAAGTTAGTCAGAGGCCTAGAGATTTTAGAAAAGTCCTTAATGAACCTCCTATAAAAACCGGCATGACCAAGGAAACTTCTTATACCTTTTATGTCCTTGGGACATGGCATCTTTTCAATAGCATCAACTTTAGCCTTATCAACTTCAATACCTCTCTTGGAGATCTTGTGCCCCAAGACAATGCCTTCATTAACCATATAGTGGCACTTTTCCCAGTTCAAGACGAGACTAGTGTCTTCGCATCTCTGCAAAACTCGATCAAGGTTGCTCAAGCAATCATCAAAAGTGGATCCATAAAAGGAGAAGTCATCCATGAATACATCACAGATTTTTTCACGAAAGTCAGAGAATATAGCCATCATACATCTTTGAAAGGTAGCAGGTGCATTACATAAACCAAAAGGCATACGTCTATAAGCAAAAGTACCGAAAGGGCAAGTAAAAGTAGTTTTCGATTGATCCTTAGCTGACACATGTATTTGAGAGAAACCAGAATAACCATCTACAAAGCAGAAATGTGTGTGTTTGGATAGTCGCTCTAGCATTTTATCAATAAAAGGTAAAGGGTAATGATCTTTCTTAGTAGCTTTATTTAATTTACGGAAATCAATTACCATCCTATAACCTGTAATAATTCTTTGCGGGATCAATGCATCTTCATCATTAGGAACAATGGTAATACCTCCCTTCTTAGGAACACAATGGACAGGGCTTACCCAATCACTATAAGCCACGGGATAAATTATACCTGCCTCAAGGAGCTTTAGTATCTCCTTTCTTACCACTTCTTTCATCTTGGGATTCAATCATCGTTGAGGATCTCTAACTGGTTTAGCATCGGCCTCCAAATTAATTTTGTGTTGGCATAACGTGGGACTAATGCCCTTAAGATCATCTAGAGTATATCCAATAGCAGCGTGGTGCTTCTTCAGAGTTTTCAATAATCTTTCTTCTTCTTGCTCTGAAAGGTTAGCACTAATAATAATAGGATATATTTTCTTTTCATCAAGGTAAGCATACTTAAGATTATCAGGTAATGGTTTGAGTTCAAACACGGGATCACCCTTGGGTGGAGGGGGATCCCCAAGAATTTCAACGGGAAGGTGTGTTTCATCATAGGTTCCTGTTTAAGGAACACTTCATCTATTTCCCTTCTTTCCTTCATAAACATATCATTTTCATGGTCAAGCAAATATTGTTCTAACGGATCAGTAGGAGGTACGGCAAAGGAAGAAAGACCAATAATCTCATCCTTACTAGGTGATTCTCTATCACGAGGTTGTCTACGAAACTTAGCAAAATTAAACTCATGAGACATACCCTCTATGCCAATTGTAACAGTATCCTTTTCACAATCAATCCTAGCATTAACTGTATTCAAGAAGGGTCTACCAAAAGTAATGGGACAAAAATCATCTTGTGGGGAACCAAGAACAAGAAAATTAGCAGGATATTTAACCTTCCCACACAAGACTTCAACATCTCTAACTATCCCAATTGGTGTAATGGTATCCCTATTAGCAAGCTTAATAGTAACATCAATACCTTCCAATTCAACGGGTGCAATATCATGCATAATTTCTTTATATAAGTCATAGGGTATTGCACTAGCACTAGCACCCATATCACATAAGCCATGATAACAATGATCTCCTATTTTAACAGAAATAACAGGCATGCCTACCACAGATCTATGTATCTTAGTATCTGGTCTAGCAATATTAGCAGTCTCATCCAAGAGATCTTTAACCATAGCAACACTAGGTTCAACTTTAATTTGCTCAGGAGGTGTATAAGTCCTAGTATTACTCTTACGAACAACAGCCGAAGTTTTAGCATGATCCTTTATCCTAACAGGAAAAGGAGGTTCTCAACATAAATAGTAGGAACAATAGGATCACTATAGGTGAAAGTCTTTTCTTCAACTGTAATAGGTGCAACTACTTTTACTTCAACAGGAGGATTATATTTAAACCACTTCTACTTAGGGAGATCAACGTGAGTAGCAAAAGATTCACAGAAAGAAGCTACTATCTCAGAGTCAAGTCCATACTTAGTGCTAAATCCATGAAAAGCATCAGTATTCATAAAAGATTTAACACAATCAAACTTAGGTGTCATACCTGACTCCTTACCATCGCCGGAACCCCAATCTTCAGAGTTGCGTTTAATTCTTTCCAATAAGTCCCATTTGAAATCAATAGTCTTTAGCATATAAGAACCAGCACAGGAAGTATCGAGCAGGTTGCGATCATTAAGAGAAAGCCGAGCATACAAATTTTGAATAATCATTTCTCTAGAGAGCTCATGATTGGGGCATGAATATAACATTGATTTGAGCCTCCCCCAAGCTTGAGCGATGCTTTCTCCTTCGCGAGGCTAGAAATTATATATGTGATTACGATCACGATGAACAAGATGCATATGATAGAACTTATGGTGAAATTCCAACTTCAATCGTTTATAATTCCAAGATCTCGTATCATCAGATAGCATATACCATGTCAATGCATCTCCATTCAAAGATAAAGGGAAGACCTTCCTTTTGACAACATCATCAGGAATACCTGCAAGCTTAAATAATCCACAAAGATAAGGTGTAAATCGGGATGCAATGTTCCATCTCCTGCAAATGGATTAGCTAGCAGTTTCTCTATCATACCCGAAGGAATCTCAAAGTAAATATTTTCGAAAAGTTCAGTAAGTTGAGGAGAAACTCTTTGCTCTTCTGGTCGGGGGGAAGATACCCCGATCAAGCCCCTCAAAGGATTAGTTTCCATAGTGACAAGTAACAGAAAATTTCAGCACACTATATAAATGTTTCCTTACCAAGTTCCACTCACCAAAAGCGCTACACTCCCCGGCAACGGCGTCAGAAAAGAGTCTTGATGACCCACAAGTGTAGGGGATCTATCGTAGTCCTTTTGATAAGTAAGAGTGTCGAACCCAACGAGGAGCAGAAGGAAATGATAAGCGGTTTTCAGTAAGGTTTTCTCTGCAAGCACTGAAATTGTAGGTAATAGATAGTTTTCTGATAAGATAAATTGTAATGAGTAAAAAGCAATGAAAGTAAATAAAGTGCAGCAAGGTGGCCCAATCCTTTTTGTAGCAAAGGATAAGCCTAGACAATTTCTTATAATGAGAAAAGAGCTCCCGAGGACACATGGGAATTATCGTCAAGCTAGTTTTCATCACGCTCATATGATTCGCGTTCGGTACTTTGATAATTTGATATGTGGGTGGACCGGTGCTTGGGTACTGCCCTTACTTGGACAAGCATCCCACTTATGATTAACCCCTATTGCAAGCATCCGCAACTACAAAAGAAGTATTAAGGTAAGCCTAACCACAGCATTAAACATATGGATCCAAATCAGCCCCTAACGAAGCAACGCATAAACTAGGGTTTAAGCTTCTGTCACTCTAGCAACCCATCATCTACTTATTACTTCCCTATGCCTTCCTCTAGGCCCAAATAATGGTGAAGTGTCATGTAGTCGACGTTCACATAACACCACTAGAGGAAAGACAACATACATCTCATCAAAATATCAAACGAATACCAAATTCACATGACTACTAATGGCAAGACTTCACCCATGTCCTCAGGAACAAACGTAACTAATCACAAAGCATATTCATGTTCATAATCAGAGGAGTAATAATATGCATTAAGGATCTGAACATATGATCTTCCACCAAGTAAAGCAATTAGCATCAACTACAAGGAGTAATCAACACTACTAGCAACCCACTGGTACCAATTTGTGGTTTGGATACAAGATATGAACTAGGGTTTTGAGAGGAGATGGTGCTAGTGAAGATGTTGATGGAGATTGACCCCCTCCCGATGAGAGGATCGTTGGTGATGATGATGGTGATGATTTCCCCCTCCCGGAGGGAAGTGTCCCCGGCAGAACAGCTCTGCCGGAGCTCTAGATTGGTTCCGCCAAGGTTCCGCCTTGTGGCGGCGGAGTTTTGTCCCGTAAGCTTGCCCACGATTTTTTCCAGGGTAAAAACCTTCATATAATAGAAGATGGACACCGAAGGGCCACCAGGGGGCCCAGGAGACAGGGGGCATGCCTAGTAGGGGTGGGCACGCCCGCCACCCTCCTGGCCAAGGTGTGGGCCCCCTGAGGTGTTTCTTCCGCTCAATAATTCTTATTAATTCTGAAAATAAGTTTCGTGGAGTTTCAGGATTTTTGGAGCAGTGCAGAATAGGTTTCCAATGTTTGCACCTTTTCCAGCCAGAATTCCAGCTGCCGGCATTCCCCCCCTTCATGGTAAACCTTGTAAAATAAGAGAGAATAGACATAAGTATTGAGATATAATGTGTAATAACAGCCCATAATGCAATAAATATTGATATAAAAGCATGATGCAAAATGGACGTATCACCTCAATACTCATCGGACCGCATACATCTGTATGTATTATTTCCAATAAGTCAGTAGCTCGTTCCATTGTTCCGGAGAACGGAGTTTTAGTCATCTTGCCCATAAGGCACGGTTCGCAAGCACAAAGTGATTCATGATCAAGTGATTCCAAAAGTCCATCAACATGGAGTTTCTTCATGTGCTTTATATCGATATGACCCAAACGGCAGTGCCACAAATAAGTTGCACTATCATTATCAACTTTGCATCTTTTGGCTTCAATATTATGAATATGTGTATCATCACTATCGAGATTCAACAAAAATAGACCACTCAGCAAGGGTGCATGACCATAAAATATATTACTCATATAAACAGAACAACATTATTCTCTGATTTAAATGAATAACCATCTCACATCAAACAAGATCCAGATATAATGTTCATGCTCAACGCTGGAACCAAATAACAATTATTCAGGTCTAAAACTAATCCCGAAGGTAGATGTAGAGGTAGCGTGCCAACGGTGGTCACATCGACCTTGGAACCATTTCCCACGTGCACCGTCACCTTGTCCTTAGCTAATCTTCGTTTAATCCGTAGCCCCTGTTTCGAGTTACAAATATGAGCAACAGAACCAGTATCAAATACCCAGGCGCTACTACGAGCATTAGTAAGGTACACATCAATAACATGTATATCAAATATACCTTTCACTTTTCCATCCTTATTATCCGCCAAATACTTGGGGCAGTTCCGCTTCGAGTGACCAGTCCCTTTGTAGTAGAAGCATTCAGTTTCAGGCTTAGGTCCAGACTTGGGTTTCTTCTCTTGAGTAGCAACCTTTTTGCCGTTCTTCTTGAAGTTCCCCTTCTTCCCTTTGCTCTTTTTCTTGAAACTAGTGGTCTTGTTGACCATCAACACTTGATGCTCCTTCTTGATTTCTACCTTCGTAGCGTTTAGCATCGCGAAGAGCTCGGGAATAGTCTTGTTCATCCCTTGCATATTATAGTTCATCACGAAGCCTTTATAGCTTGGTGGCAGTGATTGAAGAACTCTATCAATGACACTATCATCAGGAAGATTAACTCCCAGCTGAGTCAAGTGGTTATGGTACCCAGACATTCTGAGTAGGTGTTCACTGATAGAACTATTCTCCTCCATTTTGTAGCTGTAGAACTTGTTGGAGACTTCATATCTCTCAACTCGGGCATTTGCTTGAAATATTAACTTCAACTCTTGGAACATCTCATATGCTCCATGACGTTCAAAACGTCTTTGAAGTCCCGATTCTAAGCCGTGGAGCATGGCACACTAAACTATCGAGTAGTCATCAACACGCGTCTGCCAGGCATTCACAATGCCTGCAGTTGCTGGCGCAGGTGGTACACCTAACGGTGCTTCCAGGACATAATTCTTCTATGCGGCAATGAGGATAATTCTCAAGTTACAGACCCAGTCCATGTAGTTGCTGCCATCATCTTCCAACTTAGCTTTCTCTAGGAACACATTAAAATTCAAAGGAATGGTAGCACGGGCCATTGATCTACAATAACATAGACATGCAAAATAACTATCAGGACTAAGTTCATGATAAATTAAAGTTCAATTAATCATATTACTTAAGAACTCCCACTTAGATAGACATCCCTCTAGTCATCTAAATGATCACGTGATCCAAATCAACTAAACCATCATCATGTGAGATGGAGTAGTTTTCAATGGTGAGCATCACTATGTCGATCATATCTACTATATGATTCACGTTCGACCTTTCGGTCTCAGTGTTCCGAGGCCATATCTGCATATGTTAGGCTCGTCAAGCTGGCTTGCACCCATTGTATGTGAATGTAGAGCTTATCACACCCGATCATCACATGGTGTCTCGGCACGAGCAATGGTGCATACTCAGGGAGAACACTTGTACCTTGAAATTTAGTAAGTGGTCATCTTATAATGCTACCACCGTACTAAGCAAAATAAGATGCATAAAAGATAAACATCACATGCAATCAAAATATGTGACATGATATGGCCATCATCATCTTGTGCTCATGATCTCCATCACCGAAGCATCGTCATGATCTCCATCGTCACCGACGCGACACCTTGATCTCCAACGTAGCATCATTGTCGTCTTGTCAACTATTGTTACTATGACTATCTCTACCGCTTAGTGATAAAGTAAAACAATTACATGGTGATTGCATTGCATACACTAAAGCGACAACCATATGGCTCCTGCCAGTTGTCGATAACTTTGTTACAAAAACATGATAATCTCATACAACAATTTATATCACATCATGCCTTGACCATATCACATCACAGCAAGCCTGCAAAACAAGTTAGACGTCCTCTACTTTGTTGTTGTTGCAAGTTTTACGTGGATGCTACGGGCTTCTAGCAAGAACCGTTCTTACCTACGCATAAAAACCACAACAATTTTTCGTCAAGTGTGTTGTTTTAACCTTCAACAAGGACCGGCCGTAGTCAAACTTGATTCAACTAAAGTCAGAGAAACAGACACCCGCCAGCCACCTTTGTGCAAAAGAACGTCCGTAGAACCAATCTCATGAACGCAGTCATGTAATGTCGGTCTGGGACGCTTCATCCAACAATACCGCCGAATCAAAGTTAGATGTTGGTGGTAAGTAGTATGACTATTATCGCCCACAACTCTTTGTGTTCTACTCGTGCATATAACATCTACGCATAAACCTGGCTCTGATACCACTGTTGGGGAACGCGGCAATTTCAAAAAAATTCCTACGGTCACGCAAGATCTAGGTGATGCATAGCAATAAGAGGGGAGAGTGTGTCCATGTACCCTCGTAAACCGAAAGCGGAAGCGTTAGTTAACGCGGTTGATGTAGTCGATCGTCTTCGTGATCCAACCGATCAAGTACCGAACGTACGACATCTCCGTGTTCAGCACACGTACAGCTCGATGACGTCCCTCGTACTCTTGATCCAATTGAGGCCGAGGGACAGTTTCGTCAGCACGACAGTGTGGCGATGGTGATGATGTTGTTACCGGCACAGGGCTTTGCCTAAGCATTACAACGATATGACCGAGGTGTGTAACTATGGAGGGGGGCACCGCACACGGCTAAAAAATCAACTTGTGTGTCTATGGGGTGCCCGTAGCCACACATATAAAGGAGGGGAGGGAAGAGGTGGCCGGCCCAAGGGGGCGCGCCTGGTGTGGGGAATCCTACTAGGACTCCCCAGTCCAAGTAGGATTCCCGTCCTCTTTCCTATTCCTAGTAGGAGAAGGAGGGAAGGGGGAGAAGGAGGGACGGGGGAGAAGGGGGGCACCACGTCCTGGCCTGCCCTCTCTCTTCTCCACTAAGTCCCATGAGGCCCAATAACTTCCCGGACGGGGTTCCGGTAACCCCCGATACTCCGAAACTTATCCAAATCGACCCGAACCATTCCGGTGTCCAAATGTAGCCTTACAATATATGAATATTTATGTCTCGACCATTTCAAGACTCCTCTTCATGTCCGTGATCTCATCCGAGACTCTGAACAAACTTAGGTCATCAAAACACATAACTCTTAATACAAATCGTCGTCGAATGTTAAGTGTGCGGACCCTACGGGTTCAAGAACTATGTAGACATGACTGAGACACATCTCCGGTCAATAACCAGTAGCGTAACTTGGATGCTCATATTGGCTCCTACATATTCGATGAAGATCTTTATCGGTCAAACCGCATAACAACATACGTTGTTCCCTTTGTCATCGGTATGTTACTTGCCCGAGATTCGATCATCGGTATAATCATACCTAGTTCAATCTCGTTACCGGAAAGTCTCTTTACTCGTTTCATAATACTTCATCCCGCAACTAACTCATTTGTTACAATGCTTGCAAGGCTTATAGTGATGAGTATTACCGAGAGGGCCCAGAGATACCTCTTCGAAACACGGAGTGACAAATCCTAATCTCGATCTATGCCAAGCCAACAAACACCTTCAGAGACACATGTAGAGCACCTTTATGATCACCCATTTATGTTGTGACGTTTGGTAGCACACAAAGTGTTCCTCCGGTATTCTGGAGTTGCATAATCTCATAGTCTGAGGAACATGTATAAGTCATGAAGAAAGTAGTAGCAATAAAACTGTAACGATCGTAATGCTAAGCTAACGGATGGGTCATGTCCATCACATCATTCTCCTAATGATGTGATCACGTTAATCAAATGACAACACATGTCTATGGTTAGGAAACATAACCATCTTTGATAAACGAGCTAGTCAAGTAGAGGCATACTAGGGACAATATGTTTGGTCTATGTATTCACACATGTACTAAGTTTCCGGTTAATACAATTCTAGCATGAATAATAAACATTTATCATGAAATGAGGAAATAAATAATAACTTTATTATTGCCACTAGGGCATATTCCCTTCAGTGATAGCAATGATTTTGTAGCAAGTGTAACAGTAGCAACAGTAGTAGTAACTTAGCAAGAACAATATATGGAGAATTCGTAGGCATTGGATCGGTGAATTTGTCGGATGATATTCCTCATATAACAGTCATAACCTGGGCCGATACAAAACTAGCTCCAGTTCATAAATATAATGTAGGCATGTATTCCGTAAATAGTCATACATGCGTATGGAAAGAACTTGCATGACATCATTTGTCCTACCCTCCCGTGGCAGCGGGGTCCATAAGGAAACTAAGGGATAGTAAGGCCTCCTTTTAATAGAAAACTGAAACAAAGCATTATCACATAGTGAATACATGAACTCCTCAAACTACGGTCCATACCGGAAAGTATCCCAATTACTGTCACACTGGGTTTTATGGATCATAACACGTAATAGGTGAATATGACTTGCAAGATCGGATCTAGAACATAGATATAATGGTGAAAACATAAACGGTTCAGATCTGAAATCATGGCACCCAGGCCCAAAGTGAGAAACATTAAGCATGGCAAAGTCATAACAACATCAATTTCAGAACATAGTGGATACTAGGGATCAAGCCTAACAAAACTAACTCGATTACATGACGAATCTCATCCAACTCCTCACCGACCAGCGAGCCTATGAAGGACTTACTCACTCCCGGTGGGGAGCATCATGGAATTGGCGATGGAGAAGGGTTGGTGATGACGAAGACTAAAGATTCCCCTCTGCGGAGCTCCAAACGGGCTCCAAATCTGGCCTCTCGATGAAGAACAGGAGGCGGCGACGGCTCTGTCTCGTGAAACAAAATAATTATTTCTCCTTGGTTTTTCCTCTGAAAATAGGATTTTATAGCGTCGGAGATAGTGTCTGTGGGGCCACCAGGTGGGCACAACCCACCTGGGGGCGCCCTGGTGGGTTCTGCTCACCTAGGGCCCCCCTCCGGTGGTTCTTGGCTCCAGTATTTTTCTTTTATTGTATAAAAATTCTCCAAAAAGTTTTGTTCCATTCTGAGAACTTTTATTTCTGCACAAAAACAACACCATGGTAGTTCTGCTCAAAACAACGTTAGTCTGGGTTAGTTTCATTCAAATCATGCAAATTAGAGTCCAAAACAAGAGCAAAAGTGTTAGGAAAAGTAGATACGATGGATACGTATCAATCATATCCAGTTTAAGCGCACAAGACTAATGTTTCTTTACCCTATTTCTCTTCATGAAATGTAAGCACTCATAGGTAGTAATAATGTTATCATTGATCAGTCTACCTGGGATGAAGGCTGACCGTTCCTCAGAAATAGTATCCGGTAACACAATTTTCAAACAGTTTGAGATCACCTTAGATGCAATCTTGTAAATGACATTGCACAAACTGATAGGTTGAAACTGAGATAAGAGTGTTGGACTATTTACCTTAGGGATCAAGACAAGGATGGCCTCACTGATGCTTTCTGCTATCTCCTTTCCTTCCACGATCCTTAGGATAGCCAAAGTGACATCATCCCCACAAACGTCCCAATGACGTTGAAAAAGTGTGTCAGAAAGCCATACGGACCGGGAGCTTTTGTGGGAAACATTTGGAACAATGTTATTTTAACCACCTGTTAAGTGTACGGTGCATTTAACATTTCATCCATATCTTGGGTTACTTTGCATGGGACAGTCGAAATGACTTTGTCCATATTTTGCACCCCTTTCGAAGTGTACAGATTTTCATAAAAAGCAGTTGTAAGGTTCTCCGTCTCCATTGTATCTTCGGTCATTTGCCCATTCTCTCGCTGAAGCGCTTTAAGCTGGGTTTTCCTTCTTCTTCTGCTGGCTCTAAGATGAAAGACGTACGTATTTTTGTCACCATGCATTAGCCACTCCAGTCTTGCACGTTGTCGCCAAAGGATTTCTTCACAGTGATAAAGTTCAACCAAATTGTCCATGATTTTTAATTCCTCATGAGATGGGGCAGATATTCCCGGGATCGCCCGCAACTCCTGTAGCTGATGTTGTAGTTTCACAATCTGTTGTCGCGCGTTCCCAAAGTGGGTGCGATCCCACACTGATAAATCCCCTGCCACCTGCGACAGCTTCTATCGTAGTGCTACAACCAAATCGCCTTGTCGTTGTTGGGCCCATCCAGCGCTATCACATGTGCATGCGTTGGGTCCCTTTCCCAATATAATTCATATTTAAACTGTCTTGGACCACGTGCGCATGGCTGCACTTCATTTAGGCTAGTCGTAATGGGGGGTATCATATACTAGTATCATGTATATGATACTAGTGTATGATACTACTTCGGTAATGCATAGTATTATAAGTTAATATCTTACGTTGCCTTATTAATTGCCATGCATGACACAAAGTAATACTACATTTAATATGATACGATATCATGATATGATACTACATCCTCTCTTTCCTCATTTAATTGTGTGCCACATCATCCAAAAAGTCTAGTTGGCATGCATGATACCACTTATAATACTCTCATTATGACCAGCCTTATCCTCAGGAGCACTGGTACATGATCGGATGTGGCAGCGTTTTTGTGTTGCACTACAACCATTAGGAAGGCCAAGGACAGTGCGGGATTTGCTATGCACCTGTCCAGCCGTACGCGTGTATATGTCCCTCCGGGCACTCTCCGCTCAAAGGTCCATTTGTTTCCTATGTAGCCCAGATCAGTAAGACCACAAGTATCCAAAGCATCTCTAAAACCATCCATTTGCGCTTGGCTTCTATTCCCCACACCATCGTGTTCATGTGCATGCAATACTTCATTGAAGTCACCCATGACCACCCATGGTAGATTAGTTGCTCCTACTATTCCCCGCAGGATATCCCACGTTTTATACCTTTCATTTACTTGCGCCTCACCATACACAAAGGTGATTCTTGTCTTGACATCAACTAACTCATCATCAATTAAATCAATATGACACTCAGAATAACCTTGAACTTCAAGCTTCATTTCATGGTTCTAGAAAACACCCAAACCACAACTTCTACCAGAGCTATTGACTGCAAAACTTTTATTGTACCCTAGTGTTTCTTTCAAATTATCTAATCGAGATCTCTCTATTTCAGTTTTGATGATACAAGTGATAGAGGGGGCAAGTTGCCTCGTGAGATCACGAAGCTCACAAACTACCGCTGGTTTGCCAGCTCGACGGCAGTTCCAGCATAGCAGCCTCATTACGCTAGGCGCGACACCACTTGGGGGCCCGCCAAACGTGCATCTTGATTCTTTTGTAAGCTACTGTTCCTCACTAGGGTTTTTTCCACCGCTCACTGGTAAGGTTTTGCTCTCTTCTGTTCTTGTGTAGATGACGGACTTGCAGGAACTCCTGGGGATGGGAGTGCTAGCACTGTTTCCCCCTACTCATTCACCTATTGAGTGGTGCTTAGTGGCGTTGTTTTGGGCTACCGGAGCAGCTCCCCTTTTCCTGTTTTTCTCAGCATCTACCATGGTTGCATCAGCTCGGGGATCTTCCACGTCGTCAAAACACTCACGGGAATCAGCTGCTGCATAACCGTCTCCTCCGTTTCGACCTCCTCTGCGACCACCCCGGCGGCCTCGACCTCCTCCAGGGCCACAAACCAGTCCTCATAAACCAGGAGGCTCTCAATTCCTTAAAAACCAGTACAAAGGGAGGATGGATTCCTGTACCGTTCTCTTTGTGAAGGAGCCCTAGCATCCCACCTACCGTGCACATGACAACTCGGTCCTCTTTTTTCTTCCAAACAAATCTAACTTCATACGTACAACCCTGCCTCGTGCTTCGGCCTGGTGCGGCCAGCCCCACCTAGGACAGCTTGCCAAATGGGCTGCCTGCCCGGACCGCTGCTCTACAGCGCCAGCCCAACATGGGCGTTGCCCGCCCTCCACCAGCGCCCCGTCTGACCTACGCGTGGCCTGCCATGCTACGCACGCCAACCGCCTGTCCTGGGTTTGTCGCCGGAATTCCCAATTAGACGCACGTTGCGTCAAAGTATCGACCTTTCTCACATAGACCTAGTGTTTGAGCGATGACTTGGGCCGGCCCATTAAAGCGTTGCAACGATTCTGGTTTTGGGGACCTTCTAGAGTTTCCTGGCAGGTTTTTCTGGTTTTGGGAACCTTCTAGAAGGTTCTCCGAACCGGGTTTTCTGTTTCTTTTTTATTTTTATTTTTTCTGTTTATTTTTGGTCTTTCTTCTTTACTTTTCCTTTTGCTATTTATTTTTTTCTTTTTGTTTATTTTTGCATTTCTTCCATTTTTTTCTTTTTCAAGTTGATATTTGTTTTTTAATTCATTTTTTTAGATTTTAAAAAATGTTCACCTTTTAAAATATGTTCACAAATTCAAAAAATGTACATGACTTTCAAAAAATGTTCATGTATTTCAAAATTTGTTCACAAATTAAGAAAATGTTCATATTTAAAAAAACTTCTGGAATTGCAAAAAAAGTTTGCGGATGCAAAATTTAGTCTGAAATTTCAAATATGTTCAGGATTTTTTCAAAAAATTCGTGGTTTCAATTTTTTGTTAGATATTTCATGAAGTTCCATGTTCAATATTTTTTCACAAATTAAAAAAATTTACAGGATTTTCAAAAAATGTTCATGTATTCCAAAATTTGTTCACATATTTAGAAAATGTTAATATTTCAAAAAAACTTCTGGAATTGCAAAAAATGTTTGCGGTTGCAAAATTTGGTCTGAAATTTTAAAAATGTGCACGTTTGAAAACTTGTTTAGGAATTTTAAAAATTGTTCGTGGTTTCAATTTTTTGTTAGATATTTCATGAAGTTCCATTTTCAACTTTTTGCTCAAAAATTCAAAAAATGTTCAAGATTTATATTTTTTGTAGTTTCATGAAATGCTCTATTTTTCAGATCTTTGATTAAAAATTGGACAAAAAATGCATTTAAAAATTTGTTCGGAATTTCATAATTTGTTCGTTACTTCAAAGAACGGTTCACGTTTTTTAAAAACATTTTCTGCGGTTTCAATTTTTTTTTGCATATGCAAAAAAATG
Organism: Triticum timopheevii; assembly: GCA_963921465.1. Lineage (NCBI taxonomy): Eukaryota > Viridiplantae > Streptophyta > Magnoliopsida > Poales > Poaceae > Triticum > Triticum timopheevii. Next base: position 544,736,860 of record OY997274.1, read on the forward strand.
TTCCATTCTACGAAAATTTGTTCTGAAATTCAAAAACTGTTCGCACTTTTTCAAAATATACACCTTCAGAAATAATGTGCACTTTTTTAAGATGTTCCTCTCTACAGTAACTAATTGTGGTTCAATACAGTAGACATGTCCGGGTGTATGGGTGTGCTAAATTATTTCAGATGCGCACTATTCTACTGCAAGCAATGCTTGTTAGTTGGAGTGGCTGGGAGCATGCGTTCGTAAGTCGTTGGTCGACGCCAATTTGACGCAAAGAGCGTCCAATAGAAGCTCCCTTTGCCACCGTCTGTACGCTACCGATCCGATCTCGACAGAAGTCGAACGTATCGAGGATTTCCGTTGTACGCTGCACCGACGACGTCTCCAGATGTAACGCCCCGGTTTCGATGCGCCAGGTGTCCGCCAGTTATTCGCCGTCGTTGCCATGTCATTTGCTTGCGTGTTGCACTTTGCCATGTCATCATATGCATTTCATATCATGTCATCATGTGCATCGCATTGGCATACGTGTTCGTCTCATGCATCCGAGCATTTTCCCCGTTGTCCGTTTTGCAATCCGGCGCTCCCATGTCATCCGGCGTCCCCTTTTTGCCTCTTCTCTTGTGCGGGTGTTAAACGTTCTTGGAATGGACCGAGTCTTGCCAAGCGGCCTTGGTATAGCACCGGTAGACCGCCTGTCAAGTTTCGTGCCATTTGGAGGTCGTTTGGTACTCCAACGGTTAACCAGGTAACCGTAAAGCCCTCTTTTGTTTGCAGCCCAACACCCCTTCCAAAGTGGCCCAAAACCCATCTAACTCCCCTCCATGCTCTCGGTCGTTCGATCATGATCACGTGTCCGAAAACCGAACCTCATTTGGACTCTCCTAGCTCCCTCTACCTATATATATGTGATCCCCTCCGAAAATCCCGCAGTCCAACCCTAGCCCTCTTCCTCCCCGCGCCGCCGGACAAAAATTCCACCGACGGACATGTCCGCCCCGCCCCTTCCACCCTGTCCCCACGCGCCGCCGGCCACCGCGTGGGCCCGCGGGGCCCGAACCAGGCCCGCGCAGGCTCGGCCGCCCGCCGCCGCCCGCCCGCGCTCGCCCGCTGCCGCGCCCCGCCTCCGGCGCCGCCCTGCCGCCGCCGGCGACGTGCTCCTCGCCGCCGCGCTTCGCCGCCGAGCGCGCCGCCCGGAGCGCGCCGTGCTCCGCCGCGGCCATGGTGCCCCGCCGCCTCCGCCTCCCGCGGATCCGCCGCCCGGCGCCCGGCGCGCCGCCGCGCCCTCCGGCCCGCGCTGCCGCGACCTCCGGCCGCCACCGTGGCGCCTCGCCATCTTCGCCGCCCTCCGGCCGGCCCCGCGCCTGCGCCCTCCGGCCCTCGTCGCCCCGGCCGTCCCCGGCCCTCTCTGCCTCGCCCCGGCCATCTCCCTCCTCCGACGACCCGCTCCGGCGAGCTCTCCGGCGAGCCCGTTTCAGATCCACCGAAGGTTGATTTTTCCCCCTCCAAAATTCCACCAAGTCCCTGATAATTTTGCATTATCATGCCATGTTCATCATGCTGTATCTCTGCATCCGTAGCTCCGTTTCGTGCATGTAATATGTCAAATTGTTCGCCTCGACGAGTACTTCATTTAATTTCATTGCATCATTTTCATTTGAGCCCATCTTGATGCCCAAAATGTTGTTGGAAGAGTGCATGTTGATGTTAATCTGCTGAAACTGTTATAACTTGCTCATTTGTCATTTTTGCCATGTTTGATGTGTGCATCCTATGAGGTTGATGTCTACATGTGTTTTGATCTATGCTATGCCATCTTTCCAGGGGTGCCAACCATGTATTTTTGTGAGTTGTGTGCTGAGTGTATCAAGCTTGCTAAGTAGGGTAAATGTTGTTGCTGTTTTCCTGACAGATTCTGTTATATTTTGTTGCTATGTTAAAATGCTTCTACTAATCATTCTATGCATAATCTGGAGATGTTCTATAAACATGTTTTGATCTACATGTCTTGCTCTATCCATTCATGCCCTTGGTTGCATTTATAGCCTGCTGTAGATTGTTGTTATCTTGCTCTAAAGTTGCTTCATAATGTTGCTGTCAGCCTATTTACATTAAGTTCAGTTGTTTCCATGTGTTTTCCTAGTGATCCATGAACCCTATGACCTTGCTATTGCCATGCTTAGCTTCATAAACATGTCTTCTTGCTGTTGGTTGCCTTGCCATGCCATGTATTGCTCTGTGGTGAGTGGTACAAGATCACCAACATGCCTACTTATTGTTGTTTCTGCCATGTTTGAATCTGTAATATAACTTGCCATGTTTACATGGGTGCCATCATATTTTTTATGCCTTTTTGGCTCATGGTCAGTAAGGGACTTTTGATCTATGCATTTAGTTATATCACGCCATGCCTTTGTTTTCCATGATAAGTTCCTGTAACATGTTGTTTGATAGCTCTAAACATTGCAACCTGATGTTATTTCTGCAAAGTCTGAAACTGTTATTATTTGCAATCTTTCCATGTGTTTTTGAGCATGTTCTAGTTGTTTCTGGAGATAGCTCAGTGTTCATGTTTTGTAGTGCTTTACCTGTACTTCCTGCCCATGCCTTTTGTTCTTATGTTGGGGTGCTGTAGCATGTTGTTTTGATGCTTGTAAGATGCCTAGTTGCTGTTATGGACAGATTGTTGTTATGACTTGTATAGAGTGTATGTGTGGCACCGTTGCTCCGTTTTGAGTGTGCTCTATATGAAACTTGCATGATTTTGCATGTAGCTTCATATTATCATGTTGCATCCTTGTTTTGGTGTGTTTGCTTGATGTTTGGGTGCATTTTGCATCAATGCCATGTTTAACTTGTTTTGCTCATATCTTCTAGGCCGTAGCTCCGAATCTAATGAACTTTATATGTAACTTGACTAGAATTTCGTGTAGTTCCTCTTGGTGATCTTTAACTTGCTGTTTAACAACTTTAACTTAATGTTTGTTCAGATCTGGACCAATTTCGAAATATGCATATGAGGACTTACCGGAATTGTTTTATGTTGTTCCCGGCCTCATTTAAACTTGCCTTGATGTGTTGTTCTTGTTTGCATCATCTCTTGCCATGAGTAGCTTCATGTAGCTTGGTCATGCATCATCATTGTTGTGCGTCATCCCTTGTTCATGTGTGGTGTGTTTACCTATGTTGTGTGCTTCTTCTTGTTAGTTCCTGTTTCGTTGCGTTCGTGAGGATTCGTTCGTCTACGGTTGGTTCGGCTTCATCAGTTCGTCTTCTTCATGGACTCGTTCTTCTTCCTTGCGGGATTTCAGGCAAGATGACCGCTACCTTGGATCTCATTACTATCATTGCTATGCTAGTTGCTTCGTTCTATCGGTATGTTGCGTTACCTATCTTTTGCTCATCAAGCCTCCCAAATTGCCATGAACCTTTAATCTTTGACACCCTTCCTAGCGTACCATTGCTTGGCTGTGTTACCGCTTTGCTCAGCCCCTCTTATAGCGTTGCTAGTTGCAGGTGAAGTTGAAGATTTCTCCATGGTGGATAGGATTTTTGGTTGGGATATCACAATATCTCTTATATTATTAATGCATCTATATACTTGGTAAAGGGTGGAAGGCTCGGCCTTATGCCTGGTGTTTTGTTCCACTCTTGCCGCCCTAGTTTCCGTCATACCGGTGTTATGTTCCCGGATTTTGCGTTCCTTACGTGGTCGGGTGATTTATGGGACCCCCCTGACAGTTCGCTTTGAATAAAACTTGTCCAGCAAGGCCCAACCTTGGTTTTACCATTTGCCTCACCACCACCTACCTTTTCCCTTGGGAGTAATTAACCCAAGGGTCATCTTTATTTTAGCCCCCCCCGGCCAGTGCTTGTCTAAGTGTTGGTCCGAACTGAGCAGCCTGCGGGGCCACCTCGGGGAAACTCGAAGTCTGGTTTTACTCGTAGCTTGACTTATCCGGTGTTGCCCTGAGAACGAGATATGTGCAGCTCCTATCGGGATTGTCGGTGCATCGGGCGGCTTTGCTGGTCTTGTTTTACCATTGTCGAAATGTCTTGTAAACCGGGATTCCGAGACTGATCGGGTCTTCCTGGGAGAAGGTCTATTCCTTCGTTGATCGCGAGAGCTTGTCATGGGCTAAGTTGGGACACCCCTGCAGGGTTTAAACTTTCGAGAGTCGTGCCCGCGGTTATGTGGCAGATGGGAATTTGTTAATGTCCGGTTGTAGATAACTTGACACCTGATCCGAATTAAAACGCATCAACCGCGTGTGTAGCCGTGATGGTCTCTTCTCAGCGGAGTTCGGGAAGTGAACACGGTTTCTGTGTTATGATTGACGTAAGTAGGTGTTCAGGATCACCTCTTGATCATTGCTAGCTTCACGATCGTTCCTTTGTTTCTCTTCTCGCTCTCATTTGCGTATGTTAGCCACCATATATGCTTAGTCGCTGCTGCAACCTCATCACTTTACCCCTTCCTTTCCCTTTAAGCCTTGCTAGTCTTGATACCCATGGTAATGGGATTGCTGAGTCCTCGTGGCTCACAGATTACTACAACAACAGTTGCAGGTACAGGTTTTGCGATGATCCTGACGCGAGAGTGATGCTTGCTTGCTTTGAGTTCTTCTTCTGCTTCTTCTTCGATCAGGGGATAGGTTCCAGGTCGGCAGCCTGGGCTAGCAGGGTGGATGCCGTTTGAGTTTCTGTTTGTGTTTCATCCATAGTCGGTTGGTGCTCTGATGTATTGTGATGTTGTATTCATGTGGCATTGTATGCCTCTTGTATGTATCCCCACTATTATGTAATGTTGATGTAATGATATCCACCTTGCAAAAGCGTTCCAATATGCGGGTCTATCCTTGGTGGGACCTTCGAGTTCCTTTTGGATAGGGTCGCATATTGGGCGTGATAAGTTGGTATCAGAGCCTCGACCGACCTTAGGAGCCCCCTTGATTGATCGTGTAGTTTGGCCGTTGTTGAGTCTACAAAAAAACTGTTTTCTGAGTCTAGTTATATCGGAGAGTAGGAATTCTTTTTACTCCTCTGCCCCTTCGTCGCTCTGGTGAGGAATCTTGACGTAGGTGTTTTGAACTACTCCTCTTCCCTTTCAAATTTTTCTTTAGGATCTCGCAGTTGGTTTTCCGATCGTTGGTTCTCATCCTCTTTTCATCCGGTGCATTTTCTCGTCAAGACTATTCGACCCTCTTTGTCTTTGGGAGATCAATCCTCAGCTCTTTTCGATCGATGTTGTTTCCCTGTCCGAAGTTGCCCTTGTTTTTCCCACCCGCCCACCCTTCTTCCTCTCGGAACCGGAGTCCGTATTCGGGTATCCATCCTACTCATGTGAAGTCTTTGCTTTCTTTCCTCAATGTCTCAATCGGTGTTTTCTCTTCAAGTTATTCGTCGGTTTTCCCTTTCAAGTTGCCCTTGTTTTCCCTGCCCTCCCACCCTTTTTCTTCCCGGAGTCTGACTCTCTCTCGACCATCTATTTCATTTGTGTGGAGCCTCTTCAGAATTTCGTCAATTATCTCAACCGGTGAATTCTCGTCTCGTTCGTCATTCTTCATCTCTTTTTTTCCCGGTGGATTTGATTCAAGTTTTCTGGGTTGATCACATTCTTTTCCTCAGCTCAAGTGTTCTCCTTACTCGTTTGCCTCTCATCATTCAATCATTCCGGAGTTTGGAAGACATCTCAGGAGATTCGCCTGTGGTCGAATTAATTCGAGGTTGTCACCTCATTCAAATATTTCAATTGTTCTGGTGCTTCATCTATCTGTTCATCATTCCTTTCCAACGGTGTTTTTCTCTTTAGTGGGCCCTAACACACAGGTTTTTTCCCAGGATCTTACCTGATTCTTCTGATTCCCCGGAGTTATTCTCAATTCTTTTCAAGTGTGACATAAGAATGGATTTCTTCAGTCACTTGGCTTCTCCAAGATCCCTTTCAAATCATTTCGTTGTTGACTCAACTTCCTCGCCTTTCGTTTCCCCGGAGTGGTTTCATAGTCAATCTGATTCAGTGAGCTTTTGATTCTCGCCATTCTCGTAGTTCCTCTCTTCTTCTCGAGTGCTCTCGATTCCTTGCTTCTTCTCTTGAGCTCTTGTTTCACCTCATCCCTTTTCCCTTCCGTCTCGGTCCTAAGATCTCGGGACGAGATCTCTTGTTAGTGGAGGAGTGTTGTAACGCCCCGATTTCGATGCGCCAGGTGTCCGCCAGTTATTCACCGTCGTTGCCATGTCATTTGCTTGCGTGTTGCACTTTGCCATGTCATCATATGCATTTAATATCATGTCATCATGTGCATCGCATTGGCATACGTGTTCGTCTCATGCATCCGAGCATTTTCCCCGTTGTCCGTTTTGCAATCCGGCGCTCCCATGTCATCCGGCGTCCCCTTTTTGCCTCTTCTCTTGTGCGGGTGTTAAACGTTCTCGGAATGGACCGAGTCTTGCCAAGCGGCCTTGGTATAGCACCGGTAGACCGCCTGTCAAGTTTCGTGCCATTTGGAGGTCGTTTGGTACTCCAACGGTTAACCGGGTAACCGTAAAGCCCTCTTTTGTTTGCAGCCCAACACCCCTTCCAAAGTGGCCCAAAACCCATCTAACTCCCCTCCATGCTCTCGGTCGTTCGATCATGATCACGTGGCCGAAAACCGCACCTCATTTGGACTCTCCTAGCTCCCTCTACCTATATATATGTGATCCCCTCCGAAAATCCCGCAGTCCAACCCTAGCCCTCTTCCTCCCCGCGCCGCCGAACAAAAATTCCACCGACGGACATGTCCGCCCCGCCCCGTCCACCCTGTCCCCACGCGCCGCCGGCCACCGCGCGGGCCCGCGGGGCCCGAACCAGGCCCGCGCAGGCCCGGCCGCCCGCCGCCGCCCGCCCGCGCTCGCCCGCCGCCGCGCCCCGCCTCCGGCGCCGCCCTGCCGCCGCCGGCGACGTGCTCCTCGCCGCCGCGCTTCGCCGCCGAGCGCGCCGCCCGGAGCGCGCCGTGCTCCGCCGCCCGTCTCCGCCGCGGCCATGGTGCCCCGCCGCCTCCGCCTCCCGCGGATCCGCCGCCCGCCGCCCGGCGCGCCGCCGCGCCCTCCGGCCCGCGCTGCCGCGACCTCCGGCCGCCGCCGTGGCGCCTCGCCGTCTTCGCCGCCCTTCGGCCGGCCCCGCGCCTGCGCCCTCCGGCCCTCGTCGCCCCGGCCGTCCCCGGCCCTCTCTGCCTCGCCCCGGCCATCTCCCTCCTCCGACGACCCGCTCCGGCGAGCTCTCCGGCGAGCCCGTTTCAGATCCACCAAAGTTTGATTTCCCCCCCTCCAAAATTCCACTAAGTCCCTGATAATTTTGCATTATCATGATATGTTCATCATGCTGTATCTCTGCATCCGTAGCTCCGTTTCGTGCATATAATATGTCCAATTGTTTGCCTCGACGAGCACTTCATTTCATTCCATTGCATCATTTTCATTTGAGCTCATCTTGATGCCCGAAATGCTATTGGAAGAGTGCATATTGATGTTAATCTGCTGAAACTGTTATAAATTGCTCATTTGTCATTTTTGCCATGTTTGATGTGTGCATCCTATGAGGTTGATGTCTACATGTGTTTTGATCTATGCTATGCCATCTTTCCAGGGGTGCCAACCATGTATTTTTGCGAGTTGTGTGCTGAGTGTATCAAGCTTGCTAAGTAGGGTAGTTGCTGTTGCTGTTTTCCTGACAGATTCTGTTATATTTTGTTGCTATGTTAACATGGTTCTACTAATCATTCTATGCATAATATGGAGATGTTCTATAAACATGTTTTGATCTACATATCTCGCTCTATCCATTCATGCCCTTGGTTGCATTTATAGCCTGCTGTAGCTTGTTGTTATCTTGCTCTAAAGTTGCTTCATAATGTTGCTGTCAGCCTGTTTACATTAAGTTCAGTTGTTTCCATGTGTTTTCCTAGTGATCCATGAACCCTATGACCTTGCTATTGCCATGCTTAGCTTCATAAACATGTCTTCTTGCTGTTGGTTGCCTTGCCATGCCATGTATTGCTCTGTGGTGAGTGGTACAAGCTCACCAACATGCCTACTTATTGTTATTTCTGCCATGTTTGAATCTGTAATATAACTTGCCATGTTTACATGGGTGCCATCATATTTTCTATGCCTTTTTGGCTCATGGTCAGTAAGGGACTTTTGATCTATGCATTTAGTAGTATCATGCCATGCCTTTGTTTTCCATGATAAGTTCCTGTAACATGTTGTTTGATAGCTCTAAACATTGCAACCTGATGTTATTTCTGCAAAGTCTGAAACTGTTATTATTTGCAATCTTTCCATGTGTTTTTGAGCATGTTCTAGTTGTTTCTGGAGATAGCTCAGTGTTCATATTTTGTAGTGCTTTACCTATACTTCATGCCCATGCCTTTTGTTCTTATGTTGGGGTGCTGTAGCATGTTGTTTTGATTCTTGTAAGATGCCTAGTTGCTGTAATGGACAGATTGTTATGACTTGTATAGAGTGTATGTGTGGCACCATTGCTCCGTTTTGAGTCTGCTCTATATGAAACTTGCATGATTTTGCATGTAGCTTCATATTATCATGTTGCATCCTTGTTTTGGTGTGTTTGCTTGATGTTTGGGTGCATTTTGCATCAATGCCATGTTTAACTTGTTTTGCTCATATCTTCTAGGCCGTAGCTCCGAATCTAATGAACTTTATATGTAACTTGACTAGAATTTTGTGTAGTTCCTCTTGGTGCTATTTAACTTGCTGTTTAACAACTTCAACTTAATGTTTGTTCAGATCTGGACCAATTTCGAAATATGCATATGAGGACTTACCGGAATTGTTTTATGTTGTTCCCGGCCTCATTTAAACTTGCCTTGATGTGTTGTTCTTGTTTGCATCATCTCTTGCCATGAGTAGTTTCATGTAGCTTGGTGATGCATCATGCTTGTTGTGCGTCATCCCTTGTTCATGTGTGGTGTGTTTACCTATGTTGTGTGCTTCTTCTTGTTAGTTCCTATTTCGTTGCGTTCGTGAGGATTCGTCGTCTACGGTTGGTTCGGCTTCATCCGTTCTCTTCTTCATGGACTCGTTCTTCTTCCTTGCAGGATTTCAGGCAAGATGACCGCTACCTTGGATCTCATTACTATCATTGCTATGCTAGTTGCTTCGTTCTATCGCTATGCTGCGTTACCCATCTTTTGCTCATCAAGCCTCCCAAATTGCCATGAACCTCTAATCTTTGACACCCTTCCTAGCGAACCATTGCTTGGCTATGTTACCGCTTTGCTCAGCCCCTCTTATAGCGTTGCTAGTTGCAGGTGAAGTTGAAGATTTCTCCATGGTGGATAGGATTTTTGGTTGGGATATCACAATATCTCTTATATTATTAATGCATCTATATACTTGGTAAAGGGTGGAAGGCTCGGCCTTATGCCTGGTGTTTTGTTCCACTCTTGCCGCCCTAGTTTCCGTCATACCGGTGTTATGTTCCCGGATTTTGCGTTCCTTACGCGGTCGGGTGATTTATGGGACCCCCCTGACAGTTCGCTTTGAATAAAACTTGTCCAGCAAGGCCCAACCTTGGTTTTACCATTTGCCTCACCACCACCTACCTTTTCCCTTGGGAGTAATTAACCCAAGGGTCATCTTTATTTTAGCCCCCCCCCCCGGGCCGGTGCTTGTCTAAGTGTTGGTCCGAACTGAGCAGCCTGCGGGGCCACCTCGGGGAAACTCGAAGTCTGGTTTTACTCGTAGCTTGACTTATCCGGTGTTGCCCTGAGAACGAGATATGTGCAGCTCCTATCGGGATTGTCGGCGCATCGGGCGGCTTTGCTGGTCTTGTTTTATCATTGTCGAAATGTCTTGTAAACCGGGATTCCGAGACTGATCGGGTCTTCCTGGGAGAAGGTCTATTCCTTCGTTGATCGCGAGAGCTTGTCATGGGCTAAGTTGGGACACCCCTGCAGGGTTTAAACTTTCGAGAGCCGTGCCCGCGGTTATGTGGCAGATGAGAATTTGTTAATGTCCGGTTGTAGATAACTTGACACCTGATCCGAATTAAAACGCATCAACCGCGTGTGTAGCCGTGATGGTCTCTTCTCGGCGGAGTCCGGAAAGTGAACACGGTTTCTGTGTTATGATTGACGTAAGTAGGTGTTCAGGATCACCTCTTGATCATTGCTAGCTTCACGACCGTTCCTTTGTTTCTCTTCTCGCTCTCATTTGCGTATGTTAGCCACCATATATGTTTAGTCGCTGCTGCAACCTCACCACTTTACCCCTTCCTTTCCCTTTAAGATTTGCTAGTCTTGATACCCATGGTAATGGGATTGCTGAGTCCTCGTGGCTCACAGATTACTACAACAACAATTGCAGGTACAGGTTTTGCGATGATCCTGACGCGAGAGCGATGCTTGCTTTCTTTGAGTTCTTCTTCTGCTTCTTCTTCGATCAGGGGATAGGTTCCAGGTCGGCAGCCTGGGCTAGCAGGGTGGATGTCTTTTGAGTTTGTTTGTGTTTCATCCGTAGTCGGTTGGTGCTCTGATGTATTGTGATGTTGTATTCATGTGGCATTGTATGCCTCTTGTATGTATCCCCACTATTACGTAATGTTGATGTAATGATATTCACCTTGCAAAAGCGTTCCAATATGCGGGTCTATCCTTGATGGGACCTTCGAGTTCCTTTTGGATAGGGTCGCATATTGGGCGTGATACCAGATCACTTCCATCCACTGCGACCACGTTGACAATAATCATGGCATCGAATCTTCCTCCTCTAGACGAACGCCTCACACCTAGCTCTGATACCACTTCTTAGAATAAAACCGAGGCGCACAATTAATTATCAAGGACCAAGTAATCACAACAAACACGATATCGAGATTTGTTAACGACTTTCAGCGATATGTCTACATCCTCGGGACCCGACTACGGGCGCTCCTCCCTGTGACACCGACACAATACCGTGCACCGGCCATCCGGGCGCCGGCACACGCCGCCGGCTCCTCTTGTTTTGTTCGGTTCGGTTCTCTCCGCACGTGTCTGTGCATGTTTAATCCATTAATTTTATGACGATGATCGGCTCCGTGAGTGCGCGTGTCGACATACAGGGGTGGAGGGCGTGGCCATGGAGGTGGACAAGGGATCCATGACTATTGTCGGCCGCTTCGACGCCAAGAAGCTTAGGGACCGCGTCGCCTCGAAGACCAGGAAGAAGGTCTAGCTCGTCGGCGGCAAAGACAACAAGGGTGGCAGTGGCGGGGGTGGGGACAAGAACAAGTGCGCCGATGGTGAGGGCAAGCAGGTGCCGGACAAGAAGGAGGAGGAGAAGGAGCAGGACGACAAGTGCGGCGGCAATGTCGGGAAGCGGAAGGGCTGCAAGGACAACAAGAAGCCAGCCATGGTTTGTCCTTGAATCCTATCTATTCTCTTCAGTCGACTCGCAGTCTCGCATCATGTCCCGCTCTCATCTGTTGCAGCGTTTTGCTGATAAGATTCCTCTGCTCGACTGATCGTTCCATTTGGTTCATGGCAGCCGGTGATCGTCACGGTGGTGCTCACCGCCGGCTTCCACTGCGCCGGCTGCATGCACCGCATCCGCTGCAAGCTCTTCAAGATCAAAGGTATCCGCAACTCCTCCACTTGCCTCGTCCTGCATGCACGCTAGGTTCTCGACCGAATTCCCCGTCCGTGCGCATTCACATCGCCGAGCACGCAAACGCCACGGAGGGGGTCCGACCTGGTCCAGGGCGCGTTCGGCTCCCTCATCTCGGCGACGGCTTCACGTGCACGCTCCCTCATCTCACGTCCTGACGACGGCTCCTCCTCCGCGGCCGCTGCTGGGGCCGCGTGGTAGCACCGTGCAGGCGGCCTTCGCCAACGCCTCTGTCTCGTCACTCGCCGCGGGGGGCTCCCGAGCGTGCGGCATGGTGTCTGCTTGGTGCTCTGCTCCAGCTCGGGCGCAGGCGTGCTCCCACAGAGCGACCTCGTCCCCCACAGGCTCGCCGTCAGCGACTCACACGCATGCGGGCTCCGCGGCGCAACCACACAGCAGTGTGCTGGAGCCGAGGACACCCTTTTATTTCTCCCAGTCCAGCAGCCAGCTGACAGGTGGGGCCTTGTGTGCAGGGATTTTTGGCAAAATGTGATGCCACGATGTGGACAGGGTCATCGCCGCGGGGTGATTGACCGGTGAACCATATGTCAGTCAACAAAAAACGTACAGAAAATCGCACATGAGACCGTCCTTTGACAAGTTTAGTGATCATATTTCGGGTATTTTGAAGCAGGGGCGGAGCCACGTTATCGCTTCCGGTGTCACTGGCACCGGATAAAGTACGTGCTTACCTTATACATAGTCCTGATTTTAGGGCTGGACACCGGTAATTATTGGACTTGGACACCGGCCAGCCCAGACAAACACAGGCGAGGCAGTGCAGCCCAGTTATAAACTAATCGATCCCTGGTCCTGTACGTGCGCCTGTTGCAAAAAAAAAAACTATCGATCCCCATACGGCTGTACCCTACCTGTAGGTGTGCCTGTTCGGTTGCTCGTCCGCTCGGTTTCTGCGCTTCAACCCTCACAGCGTCGCCGTTCTCAGCCCTTCTCCGGCGCGAGGCCAGCCGCCGGTCTGCCGAGCCGCCGTTGTTCAAGCATCGCTAGCCGGCCACCTCTACCCTCGCCCCTCTAAGGGATTATTGGAAATTCGAGGTACGTCTCAACTCTCAACTCAGCACTTGGTAATTGTCGATCCCTCTCAAATCTGAAATCTCTATTCAACTGTGTGTAGGAATTTCATTTTTTTTAATTTCTGTTTTTCTAATTGTAAGGCTGGGGTCTTAAAATTTGAAGGTATTACAATTGGGGACAATTCGCTGCGATTCATATATAACTAGGGGAGGATTTTTTTGTGACAGCAATGGGGCACAATGTCGAGTAAGTTTAGGTCCCTAATCGTATCATTCAATCAATACGTTTTGTTTATTGTTTCTATTCTTGCATATGCAAACACAAATAATGTAGCTCGTACATTTTTGCTAATACAATAATAATTAATCACAGGAGAATTTATGGAAAGGTTTTTTAAAAAAATGAAGACCTCGGCATAAGATGATATAACTAGCCCATCACATTCAGAATATATTGACATATGTCGTCATCTGATCATATTTGTTTTCATTGTTTGGAGTTCTTATGCTTAATTGTTCAAATTTACATAATCAATTAGTATTTCAAGTGGAAGTGAACAATTTATTTTGGTAAGAAATCTTGATGCCATATAATTTGTGTTGTTGGGTGTGTTATTTATATATACTCCCTCCGTAAAGTAATACAAGATAGTGATCTAAAAAGTCTTATATTACTTTACAGAGGGTATTATTGCTTAGTGTCCATCCTTGTATATATGATGTGCACGTGCACACCGGGACATTTTTGTTCTGAATCCGCCCCTGTTTTGAAGTACAAGTACTAAAGTGGGTTCCAGCGCAAGTCTAGTGATCGCAGATGAAATTTTGTCATCCACATTACACTGAAGAAAAAAGCTAATCCACTATGTACTGCCTGAAAATAAAACTAATTTACAGTAGAATATACTACTCACCTTGGCGACATATTTTTATAGAAGAAACAACTTATTCCGAGGTTTGAACCTAGGTGGGCTCACTGCACACCCGCACAGCTTACCAAGTACCAACAGAGCGACACTATGTTTTCCAAACATAGTTATAATAACTTGGAAATTCATCAGGGTTTCTCCGCACAAACAAATAATGACTTGGAACAGCAGGGTTTCAACAACATAACTAACTTGGCAATCCAGCAGAAGTTCAAGAAATAAAAACCCGGGAGATTCAGCAGACCACGACAGTACCAAGGGAATGCCACTAGTGAGCATCCGACAGATTACTGCTACACAGGATTACAGCAGCATACACACACATACAAATAACAAAACGGAGGAGAGGCGAAAGCATCGCTCCAGGCACAACTGAAGGCCGTCACTCAGTCAGTGGCGACCCAGCGGCCTGTTTCTGCGGTCTGATCCAGTCCTGCAGCACCAAGGTGGCCCTGTCGTGCTGCTTCACGGAGGAGCCGTGCAGGAGTGGGGCGGGGCCGGCGAGGACGCGGTTGTAGTGGACGTACTCCTTGTGCCGGAACCTCTCCTGCTCAGGCAGCGTCATCTCGTCCCACTCGGCGTGCAGCTTCTCCGACAGGCTCCAGTCGATGTTATACCTGGTGGCGCCGAAGCACGTCTGGCTCAGGACCCGCCTCGCAAGGGTCTGCAGGTCGGGCACGCGAGCCCCGTACGTCGACCACCATGCAACTGCAATGGGGTGATAAACGTGGTAAGAAGATAGTAATTCATGTAGTATGATGTGAACTGATGAATGAAATAGTGATGATCTCAGTGAGGGTAAGTTTGGGTTTGAAAGTTGAAGTGAAAACAGAAGATAAGAAGGCTCCTGGTCCTGTACAGTTAAAGCAGACCATATACCCCAGTTTGCAACTTGCAACATACTCCTATGCTATAGAAATGCAGTTGAGAAGCTAGGCTATTGCAGAGAAGTAATCGTCACATTCATCTGTTAACCTTTTAACTTCTATGCTACTATTATTTAAAATAACCATGTTGATAAGTCAGTCTAATGCAGAGCAGTCGAACATTCTACACATGCTGACTTCAAATACAAGTGCATTTTGACATGATATGTTTGTGACATGTTCACATACTAACTAAATATGTTTGGCGCACTGTATGTTACAGTGCACAAATGCGCATATCAGATTACCTGGAGGGCCTCGTGACACTATTCCAGCTCGCTCTAAAGATTCAATACAAGTACATATGACACACAAAGGCACTACTGTCAGTGGCTTGTTAGGGAGTAGGCATTTTGCAAGAGGTTAGGGTGTAGCTTACCTTGTGGTAATTCCATGATTTGCTGCATTGCTGGATCTGTGTCGAAATAGTCCAACTTCTTCTCATACACTTCCAATTGTGCAGATGCTTTTCTGGCATTGTAATGAGCCTTGCCCAGTTGGGTTGTACAGGCCGCGATGCCGCTGCTGATCTCTGTATCAGGCTGGAATCCAGCTGTGTAAAAGATCCTTGGGTTTAGCATCTGACCAGCAGCATGGAGAGGACTATGCAAGTAATTATCCCATATCCTATCAATCATACACCAATAAAAGTCACTTTCATCTCCGATATTGAGAGATATCTCTTCTTTTGCACTATCCATGGCTTCATACAAGATACCCATCGGACAGATATCACATTCCAGTTTATACAACACACTGACAAGTGGGTCTGTAACCTTGACGACTTCTGCAGCAGCATTCCAAAATTCATCATCTGTCTTTACTATGCTCTGGATACTTTTGAACAAGTCAAGACAAGCCCAACCAGAGGAAACCCATACAGGCGAGTTTAACATCTGCACCAGATCTCCTCTTGCAGAAACTAACCTCTCTAATGTGATGAACATTGCCACAAATTTTAAATAAGAACTGCTCAAAATCTCCTCCTGAACATACCTTCCTTTCAGTTTCATTGGCAGTGCATGGTCATATAAAAACCTTGTAATTTCCCTTGCCTTCATTAGGACTTCACTGACATGCTCGAGCGCTGCTATTTTCTCAAGCAGAAGGTTGATGCAATGGTCAGCACATAGTGCAAAGAAAAAACTATCATATTTATTTAGCACATACTGCCGTGCCATCTGCATATGGGGTGACACGTCATTCATGACAATCTGAACAATGTTATGGGCACCAACATCTTCAACCACGCGAGAAAGCATTGATTCTAGCTCATCAAAGTCATCAGTGATTTCAGAGACGTCAATGGATCTAAGGAACAGCGTACCTTTGCTGCAGTGCACCATGACACTTACGAAGCTTTTGGTACACTTGCTCTTCCAACTATGCACAATTACAGTGCAGCCACTTGTTTGCCACTCTTGCTTGAGTTCCTTTGCGCGGTTCTCAGTTTCTCTTAGTTGCTCCTGCAGAACAGCTTCGTACGTAGGCATTACAGCCCAAGGCCCATGGGAAAACATAACCATCTCCCTCAAAGATGATGAATGGAGAACACCAGGCTCAGGTGCAGCTTCGGAGAAGAACTTGCCTATTGACTTTGCCGACTGAGAATCGGAATCACTTGTCTCAACCTTGGGTTTCGGTTGACAAGAACTATATGTGATTTCCTTAGCCTGCGTCAGATCCGGTTGATAATGAACAAAGCAGCGGTTGTTATTGGACACAGTTGGTTGTAGCTGTGGTTGCTGGACTTGAGGAGATGGAAGGGCTGGGCTTGTGTGAGGAACCTCATCATTCACGCTGCAGGTGGAGGTGGGAATAAGTGGGACTAGAATTTCCGTCCCACTTAAAACGCCTTATTGGGAGCCCGTTGGACCAGAAAGAAATTAAGTGGGCTAGCCCCTTTAGCCCACTGGGATCCCACTTTACCCTATTAGCCCATCCCGAAGACAGAGGAGGCGCTGCAGGGCAGGCGCACTCATGCCGCCGCCGCTTGATGGCCGACGCCGCCGCATCACCGTCCCCTCCCTTGCAGCTTCTTGCCGTCCCAATCAACACTCGTCGATCCCCTCGACCCCGGCCGGACGGGATAGTCAGGTCGCCGGCAACCCCCACCCCGACCCCCAGGTCGCCGGCTGCCCCAAACCCGACCTCCAGCTCGCCGGCTGCCCCCAAACCCGATCTCCAGCTCGCCGGCTGCCCCAAACCAGACCCCCAGCTCGGCGGCTGCAGGTAATCCACCAGATACATTCAGATGCTTGATTTCCTTTCCATGTATTTACTGAAATTAATTTTCCCCCCTTTTGTTTCTGTTGGAAATGTACTGATTCTAGTGAAAAGAAAAATTGTAGTCTGTAACTCACACGTTGTGATAGTTGTAGCCTTGTAGGATTCCATCAATCACGCAAGTTCTTTCCTTACCATTGAATGGAAGAAAAGATGTAGTCTGCATGCTCATTACTACATATTTGAAGGCCATCATATTACATTCTAATAATGCAGTGGTATATATCAATGTTCCACTTGATTCAGCCCTTGTAGGATGTTGTTGGGTGGTATAGCCCTGCAGTTTTGCTGTGCTCAAAAGATTTGATATACAGAATGCTAAATCTGAATCTCTTTTCTTGAAGAACAATGTGCCGGGACTAATGGGACTCTGGGATGATTGATCATCTCTTTCCGATATGCTAATTATTGAATCTTAAGATGTACTCCAGAATCCAGCCCTTCTTGAATCTAGTAGAATCCAGCCCTTGTTCAGGACCTGTTTTTTTGTTAAACAATTTTAGAACCTGGCCCTTTGGTTCAGCCCTTTTCGAGGACCCCAACCACACACTTCTAATTGATATATTTTGAAAAGTATTGGTTGTCAAAACTATAAAAGTTTGACTGGTGTTATAATATCATTCTTGTAAAGACTAGCTGGAGTACTGATAAGATGTCGTTTTATTACTAGCCTCTGTTTCAGAATAGGCGACATTCTATAATACATACATTCAGATTTCTACTCCGTATATCTTTTGACTGCTAAGCAATGTTTTGTTATTTAGTTGTTACACATAAAGATACCATTAAATTCAAAATTGTTCCACAATGTATATGTTTGTAACCATCTACTTAGATGCTGGGTTTAGCTCTACACTTTTGCTATTCTCATAAGATCTGGCAGTATGCACAATGCTGAATCTGAATCTCTAGAATGTGCTGAGATTGATACGAGAACCTACTGATAAAGTGATAATCAAGTGCCATAGGAGTAATCAGTAATACAACAAGTTCTTTCTTTCTTATTCTGCTGTACCTTTTAATAATGTTACTTGGTTGTGAAAATTTTCAGATCTTGAGGAGTACAAGGGTACTGGTGAGCTCTTGCGTGCCATAAAAATTGAGAAGGCTAATGGCCCGGATCTTGAGGAGCACAAGGCTGCTAGTGAGCTCCATGTGGAACCACCAAAGTGCAAGAAAAGGAAGCGAAGTAGGTAGAGTAGCAGCGAGCTTCATGCAGAACACCAACAAACAAACAAAGTCGTCATGAAGCCGTCGACGTCCAAGAAAAAGAGGAAGGTAAAATTATCACACTACTTTATCATGAAGCCGTCGAAGTTCAAGAAATAGACATAAAGTCATTATGTCTATTTTACTGTTTAGCAATACTTATTAGACAACAACAATTTTTTTCTCTCAGGCAAGTGAAGGAATGTGCACTAATCCACCGGCACCGTTGCTTGGACCTTTGGCCGTTGACATGGATAAGCAGGCACCACCATTAAAGAAGAAAAGTCTTAATAAGGTGAATTTCAATTGCGAATGATTATATCTGAATCAAATTGCCCTTCTCAAGCTTATTTGTCTACCCTTTTCTTGTTTCTAGAAAGATATTTCAGTTGCAACAACTATCAGATTGACTCTTTCTCAAGCTTATTGTGTATGCTTTTCTTGTTTCCCAGAGAGATGCTGCAACTATACCATCATCCGGATCTTTGCCCATTGACAAGGATAGGCAGCCATCACCTCGATCTTTGCCTGTTGACAAGGATAAGCAGCCTTCACCTGGATCTTTGCCCTTGACAATAATAAGCAGCCATCATCTGGATCTTTGCCCGTTGACAAGAATAAGCATCCATCACTATCCAAAAAAGTGGTAAGGTCTCCAGTCCTTAACAATGTCGTAGTTTCATTCTTAGCAAGAAGAGAAAAAAAGGCTAAGTCACTAGAGAGCTCTCCAACGTCACAGCCTTCACTGCTAGCTCTGTCACCCAAAGTAGCAAACCTTGGTTCACGCAGACCACGAAAATTAAAATCAAAAATTTGGAATGAGGCAGAGCCAATCTATGTTGATGGAATGCTTGCACATGGTCGTTGCATTTATTGCTACAAACTCTTTTCTGCCTCAAAAAAGTCAGGTACAAGTCACATCGGTAAACATTTGGTGATATGTGAAGAAAAAGCTAAAATGGATGGTATGGTTGCCAAGATACGAACTGATAGTGCAATTGATCCAGAGTGGAAGTTTGACCAAGGGCGTGCACGTAGAGCACTGGCAAAGTTGATTGTGCAACATGAATTACCTTTCACTTTTGTTGAATATCCTGGCTTTAGATCCTTTGTTAAGACGTTGAATCCATGGTTCAACGTGGTATGCAGAGAAACAATTAAACAGGATTGCATTGATGCATATGATAGACACAAAAAAGAAATTCAAGCACTTTTTAGCAATCTAAGTTCTCGAGTATCATTAATGGGTGACATGTGGACATCCAATCAGAAGCTGGGTTATTTATGCATAACTGCCCACTTTATTGATGGCTCATGGACTCTACAAAACAGAATAATCACATTTTGCCTCTTGGAAACTCCACACAACGCTCATAACATGTTTGACATGGTGCAAAAGAGCTTGAGAGATTGGAATATTGAAGAAAAAATCTTTAGCTTTACCCTGGACAATGCACCAGTTAATACCTCGATGGTTGTCCACTTGAGAAAAAAAATTGGCAGATAGGTATCTTGTGCATCATAGTGGAAAATTATTGCATGTTAGATGTGCTGCACATGTACTGAATCTAGTGGTGCAAGATGGGCTCGACGCAATGGCGTCAGTTGTTGATAGAATCAGAGAATCAGTGCAGTATGTCAAGAGTTCGCAAGGCAGAATGGAGAAATTCAATGCGATGATCGCGCGGGTGGGACTTGCTTGTAAAAACCATCCTTCCCTAGATGTGCCTACCCGATGGAATTCAACGTACCTAATGCTTGAATCATCATTGCCGTTCAGAGAAGCATTCGAAGCCTTGAAAGAAACTGACAAAGATTATAAATCTGATCCTTCAGCTAGTGAATGGGAGATGGCCGAAGCTATTTGCCATCTTTTGTGCGCCTTTTACACGGCCACAAAGAAAATCTCGGGTAGGACGTATCCCACCTCTCACCTGTACTTATATGAGGTCTGGAATGTGAAGCAGATAATGGAGAAAGAAGTTGTAAGTGAAAATCCTACCATTGTTGCCATGGTGAAAGAGATGGAGGAGAAATGGATGAAATATTTTGAGGAGTCGTTCTTAACAAGTTGTCTGCCGGTGATATTTGATCCGAGGTACAAATATGAATATGATCACTTCCGATTGACCGCAACTTTTGGTGGTGGCGCTGAGAAATATCTTACCAAGGTGAATAGTGCGATGAAGATCCTATTTGCTGAATATGCATCTGAATATGAAAACACTTCTGATGAAGGTGATGAGGTTGCAGAGGAGGATGGTGAGGGCACTCTTGATGACTGGGATAAGCATTTGAGATTGAAAAGATCCCACAACTCAAATGAGCTACAACGATATCTTGAACAAGACCTGTTTCCTCGCCGACAGAAATTGGATATCTTAAAGTGGTGGGAGATTCACTCCCCAAAGTATCCAGTGCTTGCGGCTATAGCACGGGACATATTGGCAGTGTCTGCGTCTACAATGCCTGCAGAGGCTGCATTCAGCAATGCTGGAAGGATCATCACTGCTCAAAGAAGTAGTTTGACCCCTAGTACTGTTGAGACGCTGATGTGCCTCGAGGATTGGTTTCAAGCAGCTGGTAATATGTTTTTAATTATTTTTCCGTACTTTATTTAATACCTTCAATGTTGAATGTTTCATTTTGAATGCCTTCAATATTGCAGATCGCCAAAAGGCGGAACCAACAGTTGGAGACCGTGTGGATGATCAAGATGATGCTGGAACAACCTAGGTAATTCTGATACTAGCACGCTGCACTTCAGTACAATCATCCTTTGTTGTCCTGGGGGTAATTTTTTAACTCATTAGGACATGGATGATTACTGATCTTTCATTGTATTGACGTGAAGTATTAGTTGAGGTTGCAATACATTTGTGCTTTGGACTGGAAGCACAAAGAAACCGTTTATTCATGTCTCTTGTACCTTATAATTCTCTTGAACCTGTGAGGTTGCTGGACTGTAAATGCTTTTCTTTCTTATGGCACTGTAACTATCTCATTTATTTTGTTCATCTATACGCCCAGTTGGTCTTTTGCATGTGCTGAATAGTGCTGCCAAAATTGATACATGAAACAGTCTGATGGAACCTTGGTACTGTTGTTTACCTTGTTATAGTAGAACTAGTGCTTTTGTTTTTTGTTTCCCCAAGTTGTAGTTAATCTCTAGTACATATTTCTTTTATCTCACAGATATGAATCTGTAGTTCAGATTCATTTTGTTATTTTGGCATATACAAAATGAAAGAGTACTGATATTCTGAAGGTTTCACATGTTATGCAAGGCTTTAATATTTTCATGCCAAACTATATTAAGCAAAATGCATTGCTAACTACAGTAACTTGATTAGAAGGTTGTCTTTCATTCACTTGCACAATGTGTTATATTGTTTAGGCTGACCATGTTCATCCCCACAGGTTCTTTGATGTGCCACCGTGCTGTTGCATGCTTTCTACCATGATGTGAAGAAAGATCATGTCACCAATATTCGGAGCATACAGTCATATAGCCCTGTCAAGTTTGCCATTTGTGATGTACTATGTGTTCACAGATTTTACCATTATCAGATGTAATGTGTGTTCAAAAATTTACTTTCATTTGTGATGTTAGATGTCAGGTTTACCATTGTTAGCATATGGTGTACAATCTGGATGGCTGTAGCCTGAACCAAAGTTGTTCTGAGAATTTTCATTAGTACTATAGACTAAATAACTAGCAATCATATTTGCCTGTAGCCTGTAGCTGTATTCTAAGTATTCCACTTATGCCCACTTAATCCACGAAACATTTAGTGGGCTGTCCACTTCTTCCCAGCAAGCAGCGGTGGGATTAAGTGGGATTGTGGTGGGACTCCCAACTACAGTCCCACCTGCAGCTCTACTCATCATGTTCTTGCTTCAGTCTCTTCGTTTTTCCGAGCATCTGATCTTTCTTGCGATCCACAAGTGAACTCCTTAAGTTTGTCCTGACACTGTCCGGTACTTGGTTGCATGGACGAACATTGCCCCTGATGCCTGCTAAATGTTCCTCTAGACGGCTGTAACTACAAACCACCTCACCGCAGTAATTGCAGCTCACTCTGCTGCCTTCCTCATCAATGGTTTTGCCATGCCTTTCTTTTCCATGATTACTTGTCTGAGGACCTTGTGCGGAAAAAACCTGAAGAAAAGCAATGAGAGATACTTCAGTAGTGCAAAAATTAAAATGTCAAATTCCCAAAACATGAGTGCAACATTTCACCAATGATGAGATTTCATCTGCTTCCTGTTAATGACAGCACATAATGTACTGCTATTGATGAATTTACCACATGTGAACAGAGAAGACTGTGATCCGACTAAACATTGTATCTTAGAATTTTAAACATAGTGTCACTGGGTGAAACAGTTTGTTCTGTATTTTTTTCTGATAAAGAACAGTTTGTCTGTATAACTCTTCAAGAAGAGCACAGAGAGGCATGGGCAATGGCTCATAGTATATTTACCAACAGACTGAAGGCAAGAGCTTCACAAATTACAAGTTCAGGGCAACAAATCTCTGGGCACCGATGCAATGAATTAACAGCAACTTCAACAGGGCAGTCAACAATTGGCCATTTTCACCATGGTACACACCAGAAACATGTAACTGTAACTAGATTAGACAGTTGTTCCTCACAAACAGACTAAAATTCGATGCTTACAATCCTGAAGGATTCAAATGAACCATTCGAAAATAGTTCGGTGCAAGTAAAAGGTTAACAACTGGAGTAATATTTACCTTTTCAAAGATCAGTGGTGTCGTATAAGCATAGACTGCACGATGATCTTACAAAGCTAGCAGCGACTTTTTTTCCCGGTACTAAAATCCGACAAAATCATAGCGCTTCCCCTCAAAGTTTTAGCAATTCCTTCGTATCGGCTTAAACGCCTTTCGAAATCTAACATGACGCTACCCAACTCCCAAGATCAGACAAAACCTAAAGCGGAGAAAGGGGGATTCTTCCCGGGCAGAAAGCCCTGGACAGCGCTGCGGGTCACAGCCCACTGCCTATTTCCCTCTCGCCGGCTTCATCCCAGAACAGAACGTCGTGAGGGATTTCAATTACTTACCATTTTTGTCCCCTCCGGCGCGAGAACAAGGAGGGGTTCGCAGCAGGCCGCCGCCGCGCCGCGCAGCACCTCGACCTGCCTCCGAGGTGCTGGGGGCGCCGTCGACGGAGCAGCCGGGGTTTGACGGCGATGAGTCTGATCTCGCGCCCCGTCTCCTCTCCTTGCTGCGCTGCGCGTCGTGGTCTCAGCTGCGGTCTGGCTTTTGCTTTTATGATCAGCGGGGCGCTCACAGGGTGGCAGAGAGGAGGGAGGAGGAGGCGGCGAGGGCGAGGAGGGAACTCGGGTTTTTGGGAAGAGATGGAGAGGACTTTGACTGTTTGCCGTTTCTGGAAACTGACGAGACGACGGGTTTCAATAGCTGGACATTCACTGGTGCGTGAGTGGGTGGGTGGGCAGCAAATTTTGTTTTTCTCGTACGTACATACGTATATACGAAGCGAAATGAGTGAATTTATACTCTAAAATATGTTTATATACATCTGTATATGGTAGTTCATTAGAAATCTCTAAAAAGACTTATATTTAGAAACAGTGGGAGTACATTCATCCTTATCAAAACACGCATGCACATCACTGAAAGGTTTGGAATAAATCCATGAAAAATGCAAGCACCACTGTCAAGTCTGAGACTTGAACTCTGTTGGACAGAGGATATTATTGTTCTACTAATCATCTAACCACACGCTGGTTCACAGAAAAAAAATTGTTGGACAACAACATATCATTCTTCGCGAACCAACCTGTGGTTGGATGGTTAGGTGAACAGAGGTATTCCCAGCCCACCAAGGTTCAAGTCCTGATGCTCGCTTCAGGATTTTCGGCGATACGCGTTCAATGGGAGGAGACGTTCACATCGACTACGAGGTGCCTATGATGACTTCGTAAAATCTCAAGATGATATGTCGGTCTAGTCTCTCAAAGGTGCTCATAAGGATAGGGTGTGGGTATGTGCATTCATAGAGGTGAGTGTATGCGCGTATATATGAGCGCTTGTGTTGATGTTAAAAAAACATTTCATTCTTTGCGAACCAGCATGTGGTTGGATGATTAGAGGTACAGTGCTATATCCAAGCCATCAGGATTCAAGTCCCGGTGCTCGCCTTAATCCTGAATTTTTTTTAGGATTTCCGGCGATGCGCTTTCAATGGGAGGAGGCGTTCCTGTCGACGACGATAAGCCTACGATGACTTCGTAAATCTCAAGATGACATGCCGGCTCGGTCTCTCGGATGTGCTCATAGGAGGGGTGTGCGTGTGTGCGTTCATAGGAATGAGTGTATGCGCGTGTATATGAGAGTTTGTGTCTGTACTGATATTAAAAAATATTTCATTCTTCTTTACCATAATAATAATAATACGCTTTTAATACTTACATCAGCAAATATTCATAAAATCGAAATTAGGCAAGATATTAGTTGCGCGCATATATTAGGTAGGATATTATATACGCATTAATTGTATGACTAGCGCTCATGTTGATACTTGGTATAATATTAATCCGGCGTTGAGCACGTCGAACGTTCACCATTGGGGCAATCTATGTCGTTGATTGAACTGGTTTGATGGTCAAGATTGATTGGACCTGCCCTTGGGTCTTTTTATATTGGTATATAGACATAATAATCATATGATTTTAATAGTTACATCACCAATTACTCATGAAATCGTGGTTACACTGAAATTAGGTAGGTCATTAATTGCACGCATATATTAGGTAGGATATTATATACACATTAATTGTGTAACCAGCGCTCATGTTGATATTTGCTATAATATTAATTGCATGTTGAACACGTCAAACACTCACCATTGGAGCAATTTAGATCGTTGGATTGAACTAGTTTGATGGCTAAGATTGATTTGATACGCCCTTTTGGGTCTTTTCTATTGGTATATCTCAACTAATTCAAAAGAACGTAATATACGTCTCACTCTTTTCTTCTCCTCTTTAATTTTTTCCTCCCATTTGTGATTTTTCTCCTATCAATTCTCCCTAAAATAGAATCAATTGTCTCATGTTTTATTAACTTACCATAAGAAAAACATATTCTGTTTGGTAAGCCATTAAATTCTTAGCAAATAAATACTTAACAATAAAATCTCTATCTTCTCTACTTACTTAAAAAGAACACAAGGTTCTCATTTCACCTCTTTTTCGTCCAACTTTTCTTATATACGTCCCACTCTTTCCTTCTCTTCTTTGATTTTTTTCCTCCCATCTCTGATTTTTCTCCTATCCATCATCCATAAAATAGAATCAATTGTCTCATGTTTTATTAACTTACCATAATAAAAACATATTCTATTTGGTAAGTCATTAAATTCTTAGCAAATAAGTGCTTAACAATAAAATGGCAGGTAAATCATGATGATTGCATAAATTTTTTGCTAGTAACTAGGCCAAAGATGATTAACTTCATGCCATTGGTGGATTGCATGGAAAGAAGAATGACATCAAGTTCCTCCTTCCTCAATCAGGGTGAATGATTGCAGTTTCTAAACTCTGCTTTGTCCTCTATGCCCATATTCTATCTTAGCAGTTTGCTAGTCCCCCTTGGAATTTAAAAACAACTGGAGAGAATCTAGAGACAATGTCTATGAAGAAAGCATAGAGATGAGCCCTCACAATCCTTAGCAGCATGGGACCTGATCTGTAGGCCTAAAAGCAAGGGGTTTAGGGATTTTGAACTTGGGGGTCCAGAATATTGATCTGTTGCTCAAGCATATGCATAACTTTTTAAACAAGATGGATGTGCCATGGGTATCTCTTGTTTGGAATACATATTATCATGGGAGGGTACCACAGGGTACTGCCAGCTGTGGATCTTTTTAGTGGAAATATATATATGCAAAACGCTGGATCATTTCAGAAACACAACTTGGGTGCAAATTAACTATGTAGATTCAGTTCTGTTTTTGTCTGGCCGATGGAAGCTTGGTGATTCTGTGACAATCTTTCAATCAAGGTTTCCAAGGCTATTTTCTTATGTGAAAGATCCATGGATAACTGTACCTGAAGCTTTTCAAGCACATGATATCTCATAAATGTTTCATTTACCTTTGTCTGAACAGGCATATCATGAATATATGGCAATTTAGGCAATGATGACCACTCACAACTAAGATTTGGATGCAAGATATCTGGTACTAGAAGGGGACATGCAGTGCTTTTAAACCTAAGATATTATATTCCTTCATGCATTCTACCTTGTCATTTAATCCTCTGCTGCTATGGATCTAGAAATCATCATGCACAATGAAAATAGAAGTGTTTGCTTGGATGTTGATCATGGACAGGCTTAACACTAAAGATATGGTTGGTAGGAGGCATTGGCATATGGATGATGGGGTTAATTGTGTTCTTTGTCCTCTGCTGACAAGGGAAACTAGAGACCATCTTTTCTTCCACTGTAATTTTAGTGTGAGAGTTTGGAATTATCTTCAAATCTATTCGCCACAGGGAGATGATATGAGCTACATTGTGCTACAAGCTAAACGAGATTTTGCAAAACGTTTCTTCGCTGAGGTGTTTTTTGTTGCCTGCTGGAACATCTAGATAGTCAAAAATGCTAAGGTGTTCAGGCATGAAAGGCCTAGCTTTAATAAATGGAGAAGTGCTTTCATCCATGATATTACTCTCATGCAGCATAGAATCAAACATGTCTTTAGAGATGAGTTATTGAGATGGATTTCTTTTCTGCCTCCTTAAGGTATTGTCTTGTAGTTCACTAGTTTTTTTTGTTTACCACTTTGATTGCCTCTTGTAATCCTTGTAATTTGTAACTCCTTTTGGCAATAAAGTTAAAGTGCTGGGGGGGGGGGTCGCTACAGTTTACAGTAAAAAAATAGGCTGAATTAGAAGCTAGTAACTATAGGCTGAATTTTTTAGTGAATCCCAAGTGAGGTGATTGTTGTGTTGGATAGATGTTCCCTTGATTGGTTACTTCATACAACTTCATCAGCATAGACACATAATTCAAAATATCACCTTGGTATAATTCTAGTCACACATAATTCAAAGGATCACCTTGGTATAATTCTAGTTGAATATCTTAATGCACTTACTGCACTAGTTCTAATATGATCCTTAGAAAAAACAAATATGTTACCAACAAAAACCTTTTATGCTCCTACTAAATAAATTGCTTTCCCTTACCTTTGACTTTAGACATCGTATTCTCCATTCCAAAAGTGGCATCTTAAAGCACTTACTATACTTGAACAATGCAATTTTCATGGAAGCCTGTAAAATAGGAATTTAGTTCTTAAATGCTCCCTATAATAAGAAAAAGTGGTATCAACAAAAAACCTTTATGCTCCTATTGAATAAATTACTTTCCTTACCTTTGAATTTAGACCGCATCTTCTTTGTTCCAAGTGGTATCTTAACGCACTTACTACACTTGAACAATGAGATTTTTGCAGAAGCCTGGAAAACAGGCATTTAGTTCTAATATTCTCCCTAGGAAAAACAAAAATGATATCAACAGAAACCTTTTATGCTCCTAATGAACAAATTATTTTCCGTCACCTTTGATTCTAGATTTCTTCTTCTCCGCTCCAAAAGTGGCATCATAATGGACTTACTACACTTGAACAATGATATCGTCATGGAAGCCTATAAAATAGGAATTTAGTTCTAATACGCTCCCTAGAAAAGATGAAAATTGTATCAACAGAAATCTTTTATGCTCGTACTGAATAAATTACTTTTCCCTAACCTTCGATTTTAGATCTCATCTTCTCCGTTCCAAAAGTGGAGTCTTAACGCACTTAGTGCACTTAAACAATGAGATTTTCGTAGAAGCCTGGAAAATAGGCATTTAGTTCTAATATGCTCCCTAGGAAAAACAAAAATGATATCAACAAAAACCTTTATGCTCCTAGTGAATAAATTACTTTTCCTACGTTTGATTTTAGACCTCGTGTTCTCCGTTCCAAAAGTGGCATCTTAACGCACTTACTACACTTGAACATGAGATTTTCACAGAAGCCTGGAAAATAGGCATTTAGTTCTAATATGCTCCCTAGAAAAAACAAATACGGTATCAAGACAAACCTTTTATGCTCCTAGTGAGAAAACTACTTTTCATTACCTTGGATTTTAGACCTCTTCTTCTCCGTTCAAAAGTGGCATCTTAACAAACTTACTGCACTTGAATAATGAGATTTCCGCAGAAGCCTGGGTAACATACATCTAGTTTTAATTTGCTCCCTACAAAAAATGGTATGAGTAGAAACCTTTTTTGCTCCTAGTGAATAAATCCTTACCTTTGACTTTGGATCTCGTTGTCTTAGTTCGAGATGTAAATGGAGCATGGCCTAATAGTTGGGCAACGACTATGGTTCGTCGGGAATATGCGAATGGTGCAGCGCATAGGTGCCTTGGAATACCACAGATCTCACCTAAGAGGAAAACATAGACAATGGCTCGCAATTATGAGGGAAAACATATCAAGAGAGTGACGGTGGCAGCAGTGGATGGAGGAGAATATAGTTAGATCTAGAATGTTCGTGGTTGCGGTGGAGGAGAAGATTGTTAGGTCTAAAGGGTGGTGGCGGTGGCGAAGGGTGGAGGAGAAGATGGTTAGATCTAGAGAATATTGGTGATTGAGGTTGGAGGAGAAGATAGTTAGGTCTCGAGAGTGGTGGCGGCGGCGGGTGGGGGAGAAAATAATTAGGTCTAATGTTGATGGTTGTGTCATGTGGGCGAGGTGGCTTTATAGCTGCGCGGTTTGGGACTAGGAGCGCGGCTGCGATCCGTGTTATGCAGGGTGCGGGGCGTCGAGTGAGAGATGGGTGGCAGGGAATGGGAAAAGGGGTTGCACGGATACATGATGTGGCGGGGAGGTGTGTTTCATTTTTTAGGGTGAGGCGGGATGCGGCAATGCAAGGAGGACGTGCATCTCGGGTTGGTGGATGGCATGTGGGACCAGAAGGTTTTTGGATGGATTGTGTTTGCGCACGGCGTTGCTCAGTGCCACAAATTTTCCGATGGATTTCTGGTTGGTGGGCCAGTGAGGTGTGTGCCTATGACGAGACTAGTGCGAAGGTGTAAACTCGGGTTATTGCTAGAACAATTTGGAAAGCATATTTCTATATCTTCCACGATCAATTGATATCATTGTGTTTCTTTCAAGTATTGTATAACACACCTCAACAAAAAAGCTACTCCATCTGTTCAACTGATATTGGGGTGTTTCGCAGCTAGCGGCTGATACACCTCAAACGGATCTATAGTTTTTGTTGTTCTATGATATTATATTATCACTTTTGTATACTTTTTATACCATTTTATATTGTTTTTTTGGACTAACCCATTAATTTAGTGCCTAGTGTTAGTTCCTTGTTTCTGCATGATTTTGGTGTTATAGGAAATCAATATCTACGAGGTCAAAATAACTTGTTGATTTAATTTGATTTTTTGGGTAACAGAGGACCCAAGAAGCTTCGAGGGAGATCGTGAGGAGCCACAGGGGGCACACAACCACCTGGCGCACCCTAGGTCATGTGGGGCCCACCTTCATCGCCATTTGTCCATTCAACCGCTGTAAATTCCTACGAAACCCTCTGCCATATTTATAGAAGAATTTTTCTGCCATCGCAAGTTCCTGTTTCATGAAAATCCAATTTGGAGGCTTGTTCCGGAGATCTGCCGGAAGGGGAATCCATTGCTAGAGGCTCCTTCATCAACCTTGCGGCCTCCATGACTATGTGTGAGTAGTTCCATTAGGACCTTAGTGTTGGGGAACGTAGTAATTTCAAAAAAAATCTTACGCACAGGCAAGATCATGGTGATGCATAGCAACGAGAGGGGAGAGTGTCGTCCAGGTACCCTCGTAGACCGTAAGCGGAAGCGTTATGACAACGCGTTGATGTAGTCGTACGGTTTCACGATCGACCGATCCAAGTACCGAACGTACGGCACCTCCGCGATCTGCACACGTTCAGCTCGGTGACGTCCCACGAACTCACGATCCAGTAGAGCTTCAAGGGAGAGTTCTGTCAGCACGACGACGTGATGACAGTGTTGATGAAGCTACCGATGCAGGGCTTCGTCTAAGCACTGCTATGATATGACCGAGGTGGATTATGGTGGAGGGGGGCACCGCACACGGCTAAAGATCAATGATCAACTTATGTATCTGTTGTGCCTTTGGGGTGTCCCCTGCCCACGTATATAAAGGAGGGAGGAGGAGGAGGAGGCCGGCCCTAGAGGGGGCGCGCCAAGTGTGGGGAGTCCTACTAGGACTCGCAAGTCCTAGTAGGATTCCCCTTTTCCTTTCCGGAGTAGGAGAGAAGAAAGAGGGAAAGAGAGAGGGAGTAGGAAAGGGCAAGGTGGGGCGCCGCCCCCTTTCCCCTTGTCCAATTCGGACCCATGGGGGGCGCCTCCTTCCCTTTGGCATGCCTCCTCTATTCCCGTATGGCCCAATATGGCCCAATACTTCTCTCCGCGAATTCCCGTAACTCTCCGGTACCCCGAAAAATACCCGAATCAATCAGAACCTTTCCGATGTCCGAATATAGCCTTCCAATATATCGATCTTTACGGCTCGACCATTTCGAGACTCCTCGTCACGTCCCCGATCTCATCCGGGACTCCGAACTACATTCGGTACATCAAAACACATAAACTCATAATACCGATCGTCACCGAACGTTAAGTGTGCGGACCCTACGAGTTCGAGAACTATGTAGACATGACCGAGACACGTCTCCGGCCAATAACCAATAGCGGAACCTGGATGCTCATATTGGCTCCTACATATTCTACGAAGATCTTTATCGGTCAAACCGCATAACAACATAGTTTGTTCCCTTTGTCATCGGTATGTTACTTGCCCGAGATTTGATTGTCGGTATCTCAATACCTGGTCAATCTCGTTACCGGCAAGTCTCTTTACTCGTTCCGTAATGCATCATCCCATAACTAGTTGTCACATCCCTAATTCTGGTATGCTCTAGGCTAGCTAGTCATGTGTTGCATCATGTTTAAATTGCATATAAACTTAAAATGGGGGATGATCAAACCCTAGCACCAAATCAAATCAAGCAGGTTCAACCTGAAAATATTTTCAATGAACCCAAAAATGCCTTAATTAATGTTTCATAATTTTGGCAAGGGTTTTGATCCAAACCAAAAATATTGAACATTTTTAGGGAATTATTTGGGCTATGAATTTAAATCAACATTGTATTTGAATTTGGATTTGTATTCTCAATATATGGAATATATCTTCAAATGTCTATGATGTAATTTATATTCTTTTGGATTAGTCCAGAGAAGTAATATAAATTTATTCAGAATGTTTTGGCATTGTTTGAACTTGTTAGGATTCAAACAGTGGCAGAAATAAATAAATAAAAAGAAAACAGAACAGAAAACTAAAACAGAGCAGAATCTTACCTGTTTACCTGGCCCAGGAGAGAATCGACCCAGCCCACCAGGGGCGCCGATGTCTTCTTCCACCTCTGCCAGTAGGCAGAGGCGCGTGCCTGATGCACGTGACCACGCGCCGCGCCACCTCCTGCTTCCCGCCGCTACCCCGACGCGCCTACGAGCGCCACGCACACCCCCGACCCCCCTCTCACTCTCTCTCGAGCTCATCCGCCTCCTCTGCTCTCTCTCCCTCTCGCCTCCAAACGTGCCGAGTGCCGCCGTTGCCATAGTCGTGTCCACAGCCATCCCCGAGCGTCTTCGACGCGCCCCCGAGCTCCGCCGTGCCGCCCTCGTCCTCTCCTCGTCTCATGTGACCGGAAGAGCCCCGACGCGTCGTCCCCGTCCTCTTCTTCATCATCGGCCACTGAAGCTCGCCGGTGTAGATTCGTGAGTTCCAAACCGTCCCCGGCCTCGCTGTTGCCTCTCCTGGATTCGCCGTGAGCCCCTTCCCTCTTCCCTTCTCTCCCCGCGCTCGTCCGCGTCGTCTAACCACCATGGCTGTCGAAGCCGATAGCTCCTCGCCGCCGGCCATGTCGCCACCGCGGCTACGGCCCTGCAAGCACGCGTTCAAGCTCACCACTGAACTCACTGCACCCCCACAAGTCTAACGCGCCCACCCGCGGCTCCTGCCATGCCCTGCACCGTCGATTCGCTCGACGCTCGAACACCGACCGCCGCGCTTGCCATCGCCGTCGTCGTTCTGGGCCATCTCCGTCGAAGCCGAGAGCACCACTCGACGTGGGCGAGCTCCAGCTACTCGTAGATGGGCTCCGCCGTTGTTTTGGTCGCCGGAGGGAGATTTCCGAGCCTCGCCGCCGTGTCTGGCCTCGCCGGCGTCGAGTCGTCGGCAGGTTAGACTTGTTTGACCTGGAGTTTGACTCCCCCAGAGCCACTGACATGCGGGCCCCGCCCGACAAATTAAGTTAGGTTAGTATTAACTAAGCTAGGTTAGTTTAGTTAGACACTGACACTCGGGACCCACTGGTCAGTTTGACGTGGGCTGCCCGTTGACCTGCTGACATCACTAATACGTCATGCTGACGCAGTAAATATTTTTTGGGATTTAAAATAAATCAAAAATGATTTATTTATTTCAGGAAATATCCAAAACTTCTAAAATTCATATAAATTCAACCGTAACTCAGAATGAAAAATGATCAGAAAAATCCAATCTATCCATCTGTACTAGTTTCATGCATGATAGAACAACTTATGATTACTGTTTAGTACAAATCATATGAAGGGCATTTAAAATATCACATATGGAGTTTGAATTTGAATCTTAGATTCAAACTATCGGCGTTCTGGGAACGGGGGTCCCCAGACTTGCCTGCCTACGGCCTGCGGCGTGGCTCAAGTGGGGGCCCAACGCAGCCTAGCTTCATCAGCTCAAACTCAAGACCCTCGTGAGGGGCCAAGCCTCGCGAGGCGGACAACAGGAAGCTTCCTCCGGAGCAACCTCCTCATGCAGGCTCACGAGGAGGCGGAGAGATCAAGGCAGGGTACCTCTCGAGGAGCCCGTGACGCAAGCCATGACGATCGGAGACCAGGCGGGTGA
This sequence comes from Triticum timopheevii, assembly GCA_963921465.1. Lineage (NCBI taxonomy): Eukaryota > Viridiplantae > Streptophyta > Magnoliopsida > Poales > Poaceae > Triticum > Triticum timopheevii. The sequence goes on from OY997274.1 coordinate 544,769,975, forward strand.
TAACCCATAAGTATAGGGGATCGCAACAGTTTTGGAGGGTAGAGTATTCAACCCAAATTTATTGATTCGACACAAGGGGAGCCAAAGAATATTCTCAAGTATTAGCAGCTGAGTTGTCAATTCAACCACACCTGGAAACTTAGTATCTGCAGCAAAGTGTTTAGTAGCAAAGTAATACGATAGTGGTGGTAACGGTAACAAAAGTAAAGACAACAAAAGTAATGTTTTTGGTATTTTGTAGTGATTGTAACAGTAGCAACGGAAAAGTAAATAAGCGAGAACTAGTATATGGAAAACTCGTAGGCACCGGATTAGCGATGGATAATTATGCCGGATACGGTTCGTCATGTAACAGTCATAACATAGGGTGACACAGAACTAGCTCCAGTTCATTAATGTAATGTAGGCATGTATTCCGTATATAGTCATACGTGCTTATGGTAAAGAACTTGCATGACATCTTTTGTCCTACCCTCCCGTGGCAGTGGGGTCCTATTGGAAACTAAGGGATATTAAGGCCTCCTTTTAATAGAGAACCGGAACAAAGCATTAGCACATAGTGAATACATGAACTCCTCAAACTATGGTCATCACCGGGAGTGGTCCCGATTATTGTCACTTTGGGGTTGCCGGATCATAACACATAGTAGGTGACTATAGACTTGCAAGATAGGATCAAGAACACACATATATTCATGAAAACATAATAGGTTCAGATCTGAAATCATGGCACTCGGGCCCTAGTGACAAGCATTAAGCATAGCAAAGTCATAGCAACATCAATCTCAGAACATAATGGATACTAGGGATCAAACCCTAACAAAACTAACTCGATTACATGATAAATCTCATCCAACCCATCACCATCCAGCAAGCCTACGATGGAATTACTCACACACGGCAGTGAGCATCATGAAACTGGTGATGGAGGATGGTTGATGATGACGACGGCGACGAATCCCCCTCTCCGGAGACCCGAACGGACTCCAGATCAGCCCTCCCGAGAGAGATTAGGGCTTGGCGGCGGCTCCGTATCGTAAAACGCGATGATTTCTTCTCTCTGATTTTTTTCTCCCCAAAAGCCAATATATGGAGTTGGAGTTGGCGTCGGAGGGCCACCAGGGGGCCCACGAGGTAGGGGGCGCGCCCAGGGGGTGCCCCCACCCTCATGGACAGGGTGTGGGCCCCCTGGTCTTCATCTTTGGCGAGGATTTTTTATTGTTTTTTCTAAGGTGTTCCGTGGAGTTTTAGGTCATTCCGAGAACTTTTATTTTCTGCACATAAAACAACACCATGGCAATTCTTCTCAAAACAGCGTCAGTCCGGGTTAGTTTCATTCAAATCATACAAGTTAGAGTCCAAAACAAGGGCAAAAGTGTTTGGAAAAGTAGATACGACGGAGACGTATCAACTCCCCCAAGCTTAAACCCTTGCTTGTCCTCAAGCAATTCAGTTGACAAACTGAAAGAGAAAAAGAAAAACTTTTACAAACTCTGTTTGCTCTTGTTGTTGTAAACATGAAAAGCCAGCATTCAAGTTTCAGCCAATATTATGAACTAACCATACTCACAATAACACGTAGGTCTCACAATTACTCATATCAATAGCATAATCAACTAGCGAGCCATAATAATAAAACTCGGATGACAACACTTTCTCAAAATAATCATAACATGATATAACAAAATGGTATCTCGCTAGCCCTTTTTGAGACCGCAAAACATAAATGCAGAGCACCTTTAAAGATCAAGGACTGACTAAACATTGTAATTCATGGTAAAAGAGATCCAGTCAAGTCATACCCAATATAAACCAATTATAATGAATGCAAATGACAGTGTGCTCTCCAGCAGGTGCTTTTTAATAAGAAGGGTGATGACTCAACATAAAAGTAAATAGATAGGCCCTTTGCAGAGGGAAGCAGGGATTTGTAGAGGTGCCAGAGCTTGGTTTTGAAATAGAGAAAAATTATATTTTGAGCGGCATACTTTCATTGTCAACATAACAACTAAAAGACGACGATATCTTCCATGCTAAACAGATTATAGGCGGTTCCCAAACAGAATGGTAAATTTTATACTCCCCCTCCTTCACAAGCATCAATCCATGGCTTGCTTGAAACAATGAGTGCCTCCAACATTCAACGGGTCCCGGGGGGAGTTTTGTTTGCAATTATTTTGATTTAGTTTGCATAAACCATGGGACTGGGCATCCCGGATACTAGCCATTTTCTCGTGAATGAGGAGGGGAGTCCACCCCTCCTGAGAATAACCCGCCTAACACGGAAGATAAGGGCAGCTGTAGTTGACATATGAGCTAATCAAGCATGCAAAACAGAATGTTTATTTGAAGGTTTAGAGTTTGGAACATATAAATTTACTTGGAACGGCAGGTAAATACCGCATATAGGAAGATATAGTGGACTCATATGGAACAACTTTGGGGTTTAAGGAGTTTGGATGCACAAGCAGTATTCCCGCTTAGTACAGGTGAAGGCTAGCAAAAGACTGGGAAGCGACAAACTGAGAGAGCGACAACAGTTGTAAACATGCATTAAAATTAATTTACACCGAATACAAGCATGAGTAGGATATAATCTACCATGAACATAAATATATGAAGGCTATGTTGATTTGATTCAACTACATGCGTGAACATGTGCCAAGTCGAGTCACTCAATTCATTTAAAGGAGGATACCATCCCATCATAACACATCATAATCATTCTAATAGCATGTTGGCACGCAAGGTAAACCATTATAACTCATAGCTAATCAAGCATGGCACAAGCAACTATAATCTCTAAATGTCATTGCAAATATGTTTACTTCATAATAGCTGACTCAGGAACGATGAATCATCATATTTACAAAAACAAGAGAGGTCGAGTTCATACCAGCTTTTCTAATCCCAATAATTCCATCATATATCATCATTATTGCCTTTCACTTGCACGACCGAACGGTGTGTATAATAATAAGAGTGCACATGCATTGGACTAAGCTGGAATCTGCAAGCATTCAACTCAAGAGAGAAGACAAGTAATTTGGGCTCTAAGTTAAATAAACAATCATGCATATGAGAGCCATTAAGCATTTTCAATATGGTCTTCTCAACCCCCAAAGAAAGGAAAAGAAATAAAAACTATTTACATGGGAAAGCTCCCAACAAGCAAAAGAAGAACGGGAAATATTTTTGGGTTTTCCTTTTTAATACTACAGCAAAGAAATAAACTACTACTAATTTTTTGTTTTTTTCTTAAGGTTTATCAAACACACAAGAAGAAAGCAGGAAAAAGGAAATAAACTAGCATGGATATTACAATGAAAGAGTATGAGCACTGACATCTAGCAATGAGTGTGTGTGAACATGAATGTAATGTCGGTGGGAAATACGTACTCCCCCAAGCTTAGGCTTTTGGACTAAGTTGGTCTATTGCCAGGGATAGCCTGGCGGATTCCCGTAGGTGTAGCTGGGGTCATATTGCGACGAAGAAGGCTCCGGCTGCCACTGGTTGGCAACCTCCTCTGGATCCCAAGAATAAACAGATAGTCGTGGAGGCTCGTCTTGTGGCTCCGGTTCCGGGGCTGGTGCAGGATTCCGAGAGGCTTGAACAGCCGACCACGGAATGATGTGAGGACCTGCAGATAAATTAAACAAAGAAGGAGCAGGCAAAGTAATAGTTTCAGGGTGATGTTTATCAAAGTTTAATTTGTACTTGAGCTCCCCTTCGCGACTCTTAACAAGAAAATCATGCGCTATCATACTCTTATAATCTAAATAAGCACGGGGCATCGCTGTTTCTTCTTTCTCCTCATGCCTAATAGGTATTTCAAAATGTTCAGCAAGGCGTGAAGCATAAATGCCTCCAAAGATGGGGCCCTTAGTACGGTTCAGACTTAACCGTCTAGCAACAACTCCACCCATACTAACAGAGTTATTGCGGTATAAACCATGGAACAAAATAATAATATCAGGAGTACTAAGGTTCCCACAGTTCCCGCGTCCAATCAAGCAACGACTAGCAAATAAGGCAAAGTAGCGTAAAACAGGAAAATGTATGCTAGTGATCCTTGCATCAGAAACCTTCCTGGTTTCTCCCACAGTGATAGTGTTAATAAAAGCTTCTACTTCATTACTGTGGGGCTCATCTAAGGTGCCCTCAAAGGGTATTCTGCAAACCTCGCAGAATTCAGCTAATGTCATCTCTTTAACAACGTCATATAAATGAAACTCTACCGTTGGAGGTGATTTCTTAGGGAAAAAGTAGAAGTTTTGCACAAAAGTATTTGTGAGTAAGAGATACTGATGACGTTGGTCGTGGAGGAAGTTGGTGAGGCCGACGTTCTCAATCAATAAATAGAAATCTTCATAACTCCCGGCTCTCCTCAAGAAGTCATCGGAAGGCCATTCACACGGCCGGACCTCCGCGGTGCGAGGCAAATTAAATTTGGGCTTCTGTTCTTCTTCCTTTTGTTTTTCCTTCGAGCTTTGGCTCGACGAGCCCCTCAAAAGTCTCTTCATTATTTCTGAAACAATCTGAAATTTTTAGTAACTTCAAATATAAGTGAACCAACTTCAATAAAATTGATAGTAACAACTCCCACAAGTGCCTAGAGCCTATGTAAAGCATTGGAACTACTTGGAACCATATAAATTTGACATGCAAGCTCAAGAACATGGTCACCTATGCAGCAGAAATTTGCAATGAATAAAGCACTAGAACAAAAACTAATTGGACCAATGGAGGAATCACATACTAAGGAACAATCTCCCCAAGCAGTTTTGCAAGAGGTGCTTTGAGCAAGGAGATCGAAAATCACAACAACGGGGGCTGGAACTCGTGCTTGAGTTGGTTTTTCGTGTTTGTGTGAGGCAGAGGAAGAAGATGGGTGCAGGGATAAGTGGAGGAGGGCCACCGTGGGCCCAGGAGGCAGGGGGGCGCGCCCAGGGGGTAGGGCACGCCCTCCACCCTCGTGGCCAGGTGGCAGCTCCCCCCGCGGTAATTTTTGCACAGTAAATCCTCAAATATTCCCGAAAATTCATATTAAATTGGCATGGCATTCTGAGGACTTTTATTTTCGGGATATTTTTATATTGCCCAGATAAATCAGGAGACAGACAGAAAAATGCTATTTTACTTTATTTCTTCTAAATAACAGAAAATATAAAGAGGGTACAGAAGGTTGTGCTTCTAGTTTCATCCATCTTGTGATCGTCAAAACGAACCCACTAACAAGGTTGATCAAGTCTTGTTAACAAACTCATTCCGAATAATCATGGAACCGGAGAAATTTCGAATAACACTAAGTTACGTCAACGGGGATATGAAAATCCCCAACAATAAGAATATCATACTTTTTCTTGATAGTAGGGAGAGGAAATTCAAAACCTCCAAATATAATCGATGGCATTTTTCCAATGGAGTTGATACTATAAACTTGAGGTTGTTTCCTTGCAAAATGTACCGTGTGCTCATTGCCATTAACATGAAAAGTGACATTGCCTTTGGTGCAATCAATAACAGCTCCTGCAGTATTAAGGAAAGGTCTTCCAAGAATAATAGACATACTATCATCCTCGGGAATATCAAGAATAACAAAGTCCGTTAAAATAGTAACGTTTGCAACCACAACAGGCACATCTTCACAAATACCGACAGGTATAGCAGTTGATTTATCAGCCATTTGCAAAGATATTTCAGTAGGTGTCAACTTATTCAAGTCAAGTCTACGATATAAAGAGAGAGGCATAACACTGACACCGGCTCCAAGATCACATAAAGCAGTTTTAACATAATTTCTCTTAATGGAGCATGGTATAGTAGGTACTCCTGGATCTCCAAGTTTCTTTGGTATTCCACCCTTAAAAGTATAATTAGCAACCATGGTGAAAATTTCAGCTTCAGATATCTTTCTTTTATTAGTAATGATATCCTTCATATACTTAGCATAAGGATTTGTTTTGAGCACATCAGTTAATCGCATACGCAAAAAGATGGGTCTAATCATTTCAGCAAAGCGCTCAAAATCCTCATCATCCTTCTTCTTGGATGGTTTCGGAGGGAATTCAGCTTTATCATAATAAGGGACTTCAGCTTTATCATATCTATAGAGAGAATTTACCTTTACTACCTGTGTCGGGATATTGGGAGGTTCTTCAGTGAATAAGTAATTGAGATCATATACTTCTTCAACAGGCGGTAAATTAAGACCATGTATTTCTTCAATAGGAGGTAAATTCTTAACATCTTCAGCTTTAATACCTTTTTCCTTCATAGATTTCTTTGCCTCTTGCATATCTTCGGGACTGAGAAATAGAACACCTCTCTTCTTCGGAGTTGGTTTAGGAATAGGCTCAGTAATTGGCTCAGGAGCTGGCTCAGGAGGTGCCTCAGGAGGTGCCCAATTATTTTAATTTGCCAACATATTATTCAATAGAATTTCAGCTTCATCCGGTGTTCTTTCCCTAAAAAGAGAACCAGCAGACCTATCCAAGTAATCTCTGGAAGCATCAATTAGTCCATTATAAAAGATATCAAATATTTCAGGTTTCTTAAGAGGATGATCAGGCAAAGCATTGAGTAACTTGAGAAGCCTCCCCCAAGCTTGTGGGAGACTCTCTTCTTCAATTTGCACAAAGTTGTATATTTCCCTCAAAGCAGCTTGTTTCTTATGAGCAGGGAAATATTTAGCAGAGAAGTAATAAATCATATCCTGGGGACTTTGCACACAACCAGGATCAAGAGAATTAAACCATATCTTAGCATCACCCTTTAATGAGAACGGAAATATTTTGAGTAAATAAAGGTAGCGCGATCTCTCATTATTAGTAAACATGGCAGCTATATCATTTAACTTAGTAAGATGTGCCACAATAGTTTCAGATTCATAGCCATAAAAAGGATCAGATTCAACCAAAGTAATTATATCTGGATCAACAGAAAAATCATAATAATCCTTATCAGGAACACATATAGGTGAAGTAGCAAAAGCAGGGTCGGGTCTCATTCTATCTCTAAAAGATTCTTTACTCCATTTAACTAGCAACCTCTTAAGTTCATATCTATCCTGGCAAGCAAAAATAGCTGTAGAAGATTCCGCATCAAAAAGATAACCCTCAGGAATAGTAGGCATATTTTCATCATCACTAACATCATCGTATTCAGGTTCAATAATTTCTCTTTCTCTAGACCTAGCAATTTGCTCATCAAGAAATTCACCAAGGGGCACAGTAGTATCAAGCATAGAAGTAGTTTCATCATAAGTATCATGCATAGCAGAAGTGGCATCATCAATAACATGCGACATATCAGAATTCATAGCAGTAGCAGGTTTAGGTGTCGCAAGCTTACTTATAACAGAAGGAGAATCTAGTGCAAGGCTAGATGGCAGTTCCTTACCTCCCCTCGTAGTTGAGGGCAAAATAGTAGTTCGATCATCTTTCAAGTTCTTCATAGTGTCCAGCAGATATAAATCCCAAGTGACTCAAAGAATAGAGCTATGCTCCCCGGCAATGGCGCCAGAAAAAGGTCTTGATAACCCACAAGTATAGGGGATCGCAACAGTTTTCGAGGGTAGAGTATTCAACCCAAATTTATTGATTCGAGACAAGGGGAGCCAAAGAATATTCTCAAGTATTAGCAGCTGAGTTGTCAATTCAACCACACCTGGAAACTTAGTATCTGCAGCAAAGTGTTTAGTAGCAAAGTAATACGATGGTGGTGGTAACGGTAACAAAAGTAAAGACAGCAAAAGTAATGTTTTTGGTATTTTGTAGTGATTGTAACAGTAGCAACGGAAAAGTAAATAAGCGAGAACCAGTATATGGAAAACTCGTAGGCACCGGATTAGCAATGGATAATTATGCCGGATGCGGTTCGTCATGTAACAGTCATAACATAGGGTGACACAGAACTAGCTCCAATTCATCAATGTAATGTAGGCATGTATTCCGTATATAGTCATACGTGCTTATGGAAAAGAACTTGCATGACATCTTTTGTCCTACCCTCCCGTGGCAGCGGGGTCCTATTGGAAACTAAGGGATATTAAGGCCTCCTTTTAATAGAGAACCGGAACAAAGCATTAGCACATAGTGAATACATGAACTCCTCAAACTATGGTCATCACCGGGAGTGGTCCCGATTATTGTCACTTCGGGGTTGCCGGATCATAACACATAGTAGGTGACTATAGACTTGCAAGATAGGATCAAGAACACACATATATTCATGAAAACATAATAGGTTCAGATCTGAAATCATGGCACTCGGGCCCTAGTGACAAGCATTAAGCATAGCAAAGTCATAGCAACATCAATCTCAGAACATAATGGATATTAGGGATCAAACCCTAACAAAACTAACTCGATTACATGATAAATCTCATCCAACCCATTACCGTCCAGCAAGCCTACGATGGAATTACTCACGCACGGCAGTGAGCATCATGAAATTGGTGATGAAGGATGGTTGATGATGACGACGGCGACGAATCCCCCTCTCCGGAGACCCGAACGAACTCCAAATCAGCCCTCCCGAGAGAGATTAGGGCTTGGCGGCAGCTCCGTATCGTAAAATGCGATGATTTCTTCTCTCTGATTTTTTTCTCCCCGAAAGCCAATATATGGAGTTGGAGTTGGCGTCGGAGGACCACCAGGGGGCCTACGATGTAGGGGGGCGTGCCCAGGGGGGCGCGCCCCCCACCCTCGTGGACAGGGTGTTGGCCCCCTGGTCTTCATCTTTGGCGAGGATTTTTTATTGTTTTTTCTAAGGTGTTCCGTGGAGTTTCAGGTCATTCCGAGAACTTTTATTTTCTGCACATAAAACAACACCATGGCAATTCTGCTGAAAACAGCGTTACTCCGGGGTAGTTCCATTCAAATCATACAAGTTAGAGTCCAAAACAAGGGCAAAAGTGTTTGAAGAAGTAGATACGACGGAGATGTATCAGCGGGCGCCAGGCGGGCGCCGGCTTGCACAGTGTCCTTGTTTCCCATTCTGTGCAAAGGGGGCAAGCACAGACCGAGGCATCAGGCAAAGGTTACCGTTTCAGTGCAACAAGACCAAGACCAGCAGAACGGCAGGATGGAGGTCATCGTGGAGCCCAGGACGGCGTCATCGTCAGAGCCTTTGGTAGCCGAAGACCAACTTTAGTCAGGATAAGTATACTAGATGTTCCCCTTCAAAATGGCCAAGTGTTGGCGCCCTTCCCGCTCATTATTTGGGAAGAGGCCCAGAGCCTCCATCTATAAATTGGACTAGCCACCCACAGGGTAGAGGCATCTGGAGATCAACCAGAGAGAGAGAGAAGCGACTGAACTCACCCTAGTAGTTCATCGCACCAGCTCAAGAACAGCCCCTCGCGAGGCTGTTCTCCCTTTGTACTGTTCATCATCAGCCCCTGAGGCGATCCACCACACCACACACTGGAGTAGGGTATTACACCACAATGGTGGCCTGAACCAGTATAAATCTCGTGTCCCCTGTGTGTTCTTCTTTCTAGCTTAGATCCTTGTGAGACTTCGACGCGTGAGCTAGTAGGGGAAAGATCTTCGTGCGCACCCCAGTGTTCGAACCTCAAGGGTCTGCTAGAACCTGAAATCCGACACAAACCAACTCCATTTAACCTGCTGCTAGTTGCATTAGCTCAAACCACAGCATATTGCCTTGTCATGATCATGCATCATATTGTGCATTGCATTGATTGTGTTTCTTCTTTGTTTGTCGGTGCTTGACCCCACTCAGTAGACGTGGTGCTGACGATGAGTTCAATGACACCGATGAAGGACTATACTATCTTCAGAAGTGCCAGGCAAGCAAAACCCCCTTGTTCATTCCGATACAATCCCACTCTCTCGCTCCTGCTCTCTTTTACTGCATTAGGACAACAACGACTCATCTATTACTTGCTGCGGTAGTTGAACCCCTTTTCCTCTGCATGACCTGTGTTCAAACCTCAAGGGTCTACCGGAACCCGAAATCCGACATTTGGCGCGCCAGGTAGGGGTGCGCCAGAATCTTTTTTCAGCTAGTCGCATGTGATCTTCCGCCGCGTCCATGGCTGACGCTCGCCGAGATCGCGCCAAGCGTCGGGCTGCTCTCGCCACCCGCGTCGCCCAGACGGCGCCCGTCGGTGGTCGCCCCCATCGTTCCCCGTCGCCTGCCGCCAATGCCACCACTGGCCCGGTGGGGAACGAGCAGCAGGCCTCATCCCTGCACCCTTCGGTGCGGCACGACGGCCGCACAACCACCCCGTTGCTGACTCCAGCCGGTTCGTCATCCCACGCCCGTCGCGGCCCCACGAACGCGCACGCCGCGCTGCTCCTAGCGCGTGAGCTCCTGCGCTACCGTTGCGTCGACGACCTCTACGAGGACTAGCTCGCCCGCATCATCGAGCTCGTCAGCACCGCAGGGGGCTCTCCCATGCCGTCCCTCTCACTGCCTCGCCCTCCATCCTGCGCAGGAGGCGAGGAGCAGGAGGTGCCTCCACCACCTCCTACCCAATAAGGCGCCCTGGCTCCAAGGCGCGCGGCCCCAGGACGAGACCCACCGCGTCCGGCGCCTGCGCGACAAGAAAGGAGCTTCCAGAAGATCCCTCGTCCCCAAGAAGGTGCTTGCGTGCTCCCAGCACCGGAGCACCGTGACTGCATCCCTGCACCGCCACGCCAAGACCCCGCGCTGCTCTAGGCAGCGGCGTGCGGGAACCCCCAGGAGCAAGCCTCACATCAGCAGAGAGCTCCGGTGGCCACTACAGGCTGCCGCACCTTCACCTCCGAGCTGTGTAGCGTCGCATGGCCCAACAAGTTCAAGCCGGACCTGCCTCCTTGCTATGACGGCACTGCTGACCCCGCGGAGTTCCTCCAGCTCTACGAGCTGGGCATCGAAGCCGCCAACGGGGACGAAAAGGTCATGGAAAATTGGTTTCCCATGGCGCTCAAGGACGGTGCCCGCACCTGGCTCCTGAACCTGGCTCCCGGCACGATCTCCTCCTGGGACGAGATGCACACCCGCTTCATCGCCAACTTCCAAGGTACTCGCGACCGGCCTCCGGCCATGAGTGACCTGCACCACATCAAGAAATAACCAGGAGAGACCCTGCAGAAGTACATCCAATGCTTCAACAATGCCTGCCTCAAGATCCCCAGGGTGACTGAGGAGGCCATCATCTCGGCCTTCTCCGATGGCGTGCGTGACATCAAGATGAAAGAGGAGATAGCAATCCATGAAGACCTGTGCACATCACTGGAGTTGTTAAACTTGGTGATCAAGTGCGCCAGTGCTGAGGAAGGGCGCCTCTCCCTCCTCGAGCTTCCGGCTGCCGACCCAGAAGAGAAGAAGCCCAAGGCCAAGGACGTGAAGCGCAAGGGGGCTGCTATGCTTGCAGCAGAGCCAGACACCAAGCGAGGCAGGGATCAGCCTGAGTCATCCAAGGGCAGCTGGTACTGCGTGTACCATGACCTCCACACCAACAACACCAACGAATGTCAAGAGCTCAGGGCCGTGCGAGATGGGCGTATCGGCCGACGTCCCGACTGCAATGACCGGGGCTATGGCCGAGGAGGAGGAAGAGGTGGACGATGGGAAGACCGTGGCCCTCGCCAAGGGTGGCGTGACCGACCTCGCGAGGACCGCTGGCAGGACCAGCCTCATGAGGGAGGTTGGAGGGATCAGCCTCGTGAGGACCGCCCTCAAGGCAACGCAGGCCTCCCTCCTCTGCCACCACCACCAAGGAGGAATGAAGACCATCACCAAGACGAGGGGGCTAGGGGCTTCCAGGAGCCTCGCGCAATCGCTTGCATCCTGGGCGGCGCTCAGGCCCCAGCCTCTCAGCGCATCTTCAAGCAGTTTGCTCGCGAGGTGAATGCAGTCCTCCCCAAGCTTGAGGCCACGCGCCCTCTCAGGTGGTCAGCATGCGCTATCACGTTCAGCTCAGCGGATCAGCTCAAGTGCGCAGCAACGGCCGGAGTCCTCCCGATGCTTTGTTCCCCAGTCATCAGCAATGTGCAAGTCACCAGGACCCTCATTGATGGCGGGGCTGGACTCAACGTCCTGTCCATCGAGACATTCAGCAATCTCCAAGTGCCATACGATCAGCTTCAGCCGACCAAGCCTTTCTCAGGAGTCACTGATGGTTCCACTGTTCCGATAGGGCAAGTTCGCCTTCCAGCCACCTTTGGGCAGCGCAACAACTACCGCATCGAGCTCATTGACTTCGATGTCGCTCACATTCGCCTGTTATACAATGCCATCCTCGGGTACCTAGCTTTCGCCAAGTTCATGGCAGTGACTCACCATGGCTACAATGTCCTCAAGATGCCAGGGAGCGGTGGAATCATCACAGTGCCTTGCGAAGAGAGGGATGCAGTGTGTTCTCTTAAGCGTGCCTTCCAGGCCGCGGCAGTCGAAGACCCAGATCACAGGAGCGGGAGGCTCCCAGAGGCGATCCCCAAGAAGAAGAAGGCTTCACCTGGCCCAAACCCTCGCGAGGCAGGCCCCTCCGGAGGCGTTGCGGCAGGACCCGCGCCCGTCCAAGGGGCACCACCCTCTGTCACATAGGAAGGCGCGCCTGGTGCCCTCCTCGGGCAGGGCTCGGGGGCTCTCTCCTGGAGGGCCACCGACCTTGCCAAGGTCACGAGGGAGGCGCTCGGGCACCACTTGGAGGCGTGCTTCAAGGCACGTTTCCCTCAGAAGGCATGAGGCAAGGAGGGCCAAACCCTCAGGAGTTCATCGCGAGGAACATTCAGGAGCTACAGGAGTCAAGAGTCATGTGCGGCAGTCGCCGCCTGCCCGCCGTAGCCCCACATCCCGGCGAGGATGGTGGGCTACGTGTCTGCATCGACGTACCAGGGCTCAACCGAGCCGCGTCTCAGAAGCGCCTCTGGCCTTCACGCGTGGGGCGATGCGAGGGACCACCTCACAGCTACGTTCGCATGCCTTTCGGCCTGCCGAACGCGGCTGCTGCCCACCAGCGCCTGATGAGGAGCATCCTAGAGGCTCAGGTGGCCAGGCACCGCTCGTTCCTGGAGGAGATGAAGATGGACCTTGAGGAGCCGCCCGGACTCCTAGAGCCTCCCGAGGCTCAGGGCTCCGAAGGCTCGTGAGGGGTGGCTTCTTCACCACGCGTCATCAGCTACTCCAACACTTAATCCCAAATGGTATCAGGTGACATCTTTCCAAGTTCCGTTTTCAGCTGGGAGTGCCCGCAGGGCTGCATCATTCCCAGGTCGTGTGGGTCCGTCCCTGCGGCATGTATTCGTTTTGCTTATGTTCCTTACCTACCTTGTGGGGGCGCCCCTCGGGCTGCATTATCCCCAAGCTGCTCGGGCCTGACCCAGTGGCGTTTGCCTTTTTCTGCATCTATCTAAATGAATTTGCTCCTTCGTGCTTAACATGCTATACCTAATCGCCTGCTCGATTTACACCTACCTTTGGAGCCGCTCGCTCTAGCACGACACTTGCGCACGGGTACGTCCCTGCAACACCGAAAAATCTGAGTGGCTGAGCTCTGGCCGCGGCAGCCCCGCAAGGCGCCACCTCACCAGGCCCTCAGTGCCCCAATCACTCCCTCGGAGCGACCAATGGTTGGCGGGCAACCGTGACAACAGACCTTGTTTCCCCTCGTGGTTGGTGTGCAGGACCCGCTCCAGGAGTAACGCTGGTGACATCGCGAGCCTTCTCTTCTTCTCTCCGTCATGATCCGCTCGCGCGTTAAAAGGGGGGTACCTGAGCATCGCGACTCATGGGCTCTTACTGGCTCTCCAGCCCTCACCCCCTGGCCTTGACCCACGGCATCGCGACCTGTCATACCAGCGGCGGCTGAGCTCGCTCGAGGGCCGAGACCTGAGGACGTAGAGCATTAAGGAGAGTGCGGGGGAGAGGGAAGAAGCTCACGAGGGCCTAACCCAGCCACACCTCAGCTGCCGCCACGCAGGATCGACACTTCGCCTAAGGCCACCCCAAACCTACAAGATAAGTCACGCGAAAACTGATTCGACTCAGCGCTTAACCCCCGCCTACTGCAGCTCTGTCACGACAACGCTGCTTGCTTTTCTCGCCTAGCGGAGGCCGCTTGAGCGCTAAAGGGGACCTCCTGAGCATCGCGACTCAGGGGCTCTTACTGGACCTCGGGCCACTCACCTCCTGGCCTTGACCATGGCATCGCGACCTGGCATACCAGCGACGGCTGAAGCCTGCCTGGGGACCGGGACCTGTCAGCGTAGAGCACCAGGTCCTCGTGAGGGAAGAAAGGGGGAGCCGAGCCTGGACAGGTCAAGCACCTCGCATCGATTCATACTAGGGATATAATATTTACAAAAGACATGGCCAGTGCCTTACATACCCCCGCGGGGTGGTACTTCGATTCCTCGCAGGGAACGAAAGAAGCTAATCCTAAGAAGCGCTAACTGCACGCGCCTCTGCAAGAGATGCCATCATCAACAGTGGGCCGTCAGGCACCGACGCCAGCCCCATACAGATCAGTGGCGTCAGCGGCCTGACGAGCCCGCCCTGCTCCAAGCGTGACGCGAGCTCGGGGGCTCGTAGCTGTCGTTGCTCATCTCCGGAGTCGCGAGAAGCTCGGCGGAATCGCTGGACCCTCCAGCACCTTCGCTGCCACCAGAGGAGCTACTGGGGAAGCGGCTGGCGAGCCTGGTCTTCGCCACGATGATGCTCCGACCGCCTTTCTCGGGGCAGCATTCCAGCCGGCGTCCTTCCGCATCGAAGAACTTGAAGAACATCAGGGAGGCGCCATCGTACTCGAGGTGGATTATGAGGGCGCCACCCGTCCTGCAGACCCGGGCGATCTCGCCCCAGCCTTGGGTCATGTAGACCTTGCCCGGAGCGACGACCTCGACCTTCGCTCCGGTCGCAGGGGTACTGCAGTCAGCGTGCTGCAGCCAGAGCTTGATAGGCCCCCTCGGCGGGATCTCGAAGGCGAAGGAGGGAGGAAGGCGAATCCAAGATCGAGGAGGCATGGTGGCGTGGAGCACAAGCTTGCAAGAGGAGCCCTCGGGGTGGACTCCAGGAGGAACGACGCGCACCGCCGTGACCCACCAGCGTCGACGGCGGCGCCGTCGGTGTCGCTCGGCGCTCTCTTCTCCAGAGCCCTCGATGCGGGCGTACAAGGGCAGCGGGAACCCAGGTGGCGGCCGCTCGTACCAGGGCCACGATACCTCCTGCCGCGCGCCCTCGTCTCGGTGGAAAGGACTAGCCGCTTCTTTGGCGGAAGCGGGTCGGGACCCTCTCGGGGGGCCTTCCCCTTCTCTTCTGCAGAAAACCGGTGAATTGGTGCCATCGGCGTGAAGTGGAGCAAGGGCAAGGATGAAGGAGAAAGTAGTAGCAGGGGGAGATGAACTGGAAGGGCTCACGCCGTTCCGTACTTATAGCCGGAGGAGACCAACCGTCGGCCTCCACGATCGCAGGTAATCATGACCCGTTTTTGCATGCAGGGACTTGTCAAGTCATGCGGTTGTTGAGGCGTCGTGGGGAAGCGGAGACGCCCATGTCCAATCAATCGCCACACGGCGCCCAAGGCCGCAGGCTGTTGGGGCCCGCGGCGCTTCGCACTTGCCCCTTCGCTTCCTTGCTAAGCCAAGTTCGGGCGCGCCTTGGGCCCGGGGGCTACTGTCGGCGTTCTGGGAACGGGGGTCCCCAGACTTTGCCTGCCTGAGGCCTGCGGCGTGGCTCAAGTGGGGGCCCAGCTCAACCCAGCTTCATCAGCTCAAGCTCAAGACCCTCGCGAGGGGCCAAGCCTCGCGGGGCGGACAACAGGAAGCTTCCTCAGGAGCAGCCTCCTCAGACGGGCTCGCGAGGAGGCGGAGATATCAAGGCAGGGTACCTCCGGAGGAGCCCATGACGCAAGCCATGACAATCGGAGACCAGGCGGGCGCCAGGCGGGCGCCAGCCTGCGCAGTGCCCTTGTTTCCCTTTCGGTGCAAAGGGGGCAAGCACAAACCAAGGCATCAGGCAAAGGTTACTGTTTCGGTGCAACAAGACCAAGACCAGCAGAACGGAAGGATGGAGGTCCTCGTGGAGCCCAGGACGGCATCATCATCAGAGCCTTTGGCAGCCGAAGACCAACTTTAGTCAGGATAAGTGTATTAGATGTTCCCCTTCAAAATGGCCAAGTGTTGGCGTCCTTCCCGCTCATTATTTGGGAAGAGGCCCAGGGCCTCCATCTATAAATAGGACTAGCCACCTAGAGGGTAGAGGCATCTGGAGATCAACCAGAGAGAGAGAAGCGACTGAACTCACCCTAGCAGTTCATCGCACCAGCTCAAGAACAGCCCCTCGCGAGGCTGTTCTCCCTTTGTACTGTTCATCATCAGCCCCTGAGGCAATCCACCACACCACACACTGGAGTTGGGTATTACACCACAATGGTGGCCTGAACTAGTATAAATCTCGTGTCCCCTATGTGTTGTTCTTTCTAGCTTAGATCCTTGTGAGCCTTCGACGCGTGAGCTGGTAGGGGAAAGATCTTCGTGCGCACCCCAGTGTTCGAACCTCAAGGGTCTGCCGGAACCTGAAATCCGACACAAACCAACTCCATTTAACCTGCTGCTAGTTGCATTAGCTCAAACCACAACATATTGCCATGTCATGATCATGCATCATATTGTGCATTGCATTGATTGTGTTTCTTCTTTGTTTGTTGGTGCTTGACCCCACTCAGTAGACGTGGTGCCGACGATGAGTTCAATGACACCAATGAAGGACTATACTATCTTCAGAAGTGCCAGGCAAGCAAAACCCCCTTGTTCATTCCGATACAATCCCACTCTCTCGCTCCTGCTCTCTTTTACTGCATTAGGACAACAACGACTCATCTATTACTTGCTGCGGTAGTTGAACCCCTTTTCCTCTGCATGACCTATCATTGCCACAGTAAATAGATGAAACCCACTAGCATGAGTAGGAGTTGTTTGATCCCTGATGTGCCTACTCATTCATGCTTGTTGTCATGCCTGCTATTGCTTAGAGTTGAGTCAGGTTTGATTCATCGGGAATTAATTGGAACCGTGATGAACATGTCCTACTGTGTGTGAGCTAAGTGTGTGAATACGATTTGGTAAAGGTAGCGGTGAGAGGCCATGTAGGAGTACATGGTGGGTTGTCTCATTGAAGCCGTCCTCAGGAACTGAGTTCTGTGGTTGTGATCCATGAACAGCTACTACCACTCATTGGGATCCTTAATTGACTCTCTCGGCTTGTTAACCACCCTTGTCCTCTGTCCAGGAGTTGCAAGTAGTTTCTGGTGTTTGTAGTATGCTGAAGGCCGTGCGTAGCGCTGACCCGAGGGGTGGGTTGTGATGCGGTAGGAACGTGGCCGGGTATGCCGGGCGCCCGTTTGGTGTCGCGGAACCCTGTACACATCGTTTGGGGCCGTATGTGGAAACCTCGGCCGGACTCCCTGCGGATGGAACCTGAATAGGCGATAAACCTGGACTGGAGACTTGAGTGTTTAGGTAGGCCGTGGCCGACACCCATGCCAGGCTTCCGCTTGAAGCTTGCCGAGATACATGACGTGTACATGGCGATAAGTGGCGAGAGCATGTGTGAAGAAGTACACCCCCGCAGGGTTAACATCATCTATTCGAATAGCCGCGTCAGCGGTAAAGGACCACTGGGTTGCCTATACAGTTCATAGACAAGTGAAAGTGGATACTCTAAAATACGCAAGATAAGCGTGAGTGCTATAGATGGCGTTGTCATAGGGAGACGGGAGCAGATCCATAGTGGTGTATTGATATGGTGAATATGTGGACTCGTGTGCGCCACCTCAAAAGAGTTACTTGCAGTCGTAGTTTAGGATAGCCACTGAGTTAAAGCTGGCTTGCTGCAGTTAAACCCCACCACCCCCTTTGTTGATAATGATGCATATGTAGTTAGTTCTGATGTAAGTCTTGCTGGGTACATTTGTACTCACGTTTGCCTATTTTATGTTTTTGCAGAGAGACTTTCGTCTCACTAGTAGTTCCGCATGGACTTCGACGTTTAGCTTGTTACCTCAGCTACGATCTTGTGCCCTTGGCAGGATCTGGTAGATAGTCCGGCTTCTTAGCCTTTTTCATTTATAGTTGTCTATACTCAGACATGTTAAGCTTCCGCATGTGTTTTGACTTGTATGCTCTGAATGATGGGTCGAGAGACCCATGTTTGTAATATCTCGCTCCTCAGAGCCTATTGAATAAAATACTTGGGTTGTGGAGTCATGTTGTGATGCCATGTTGTATTTGCACATATCGAGCATATTGTGTGTATGTTATTGAAATGCTTGGTATGTGTGGGATCTGACTATCTAGTTGTTTATCCTTGGTAGCCTCTCTTACCGGGAAATGTCTCCTAGTGCTTCCACTGAGCCCTGGTAGCCTGCTACTACTCCAGAACACTTAGGCTGGCCGGCATGTGTCCTTCTTTGTTCCTGTGTCTGTCCCTTCGGGAAAATGTCACGCGGTGTCTACCAGAGTCCTGCTAGCCCAGTTGCTACAGCCCGGATTCACTCGCTGATGACCGACACATTCGTTGCTGGGTCATGTATGCATGTCCCTGTAAGTTAGTGCCACTTTGGGTTCACGACTAGCCATGTCAGGACAGGCTCCTTGTCATATGGATGCTAGCGACACTATCATATACGTGTGCCAAAAGGCGCAAACGATACCGGGCCTGGTAAGGCGACACCCGTGGGAATACCGTGCATGAGGCCACATGGTGATACGAGGTATTACATGCTAGATCCGTGTGGCATTGAGTCGGGGTCCTGATAGCTTTGGTATCAGAGCCTGACTGCCTGTAGGATTACCAAGCCAAACTAGTCGAAGTTGAGTCTAGAAATTCTCTAGTTATATAAGGGAATTGATTGTGGGATGGAACGTAAGGCTCTTTTTACTCCTTTCCCTCATGCCTTTCTGATCTGAGTCATCCTATCTTTCCAACGGAGTTAAGGAACTAGGCTTTCCCTTCTTTTTATCAGGATCACGTGTTACTAATCCGTAGACTTATAGGATTGATGGATTCAAACCTCAGATCAGTCTCTACTATTTTCGTATGTTGACAGTTGGTCTTGGAACCTTGATATTGTGCATCTGAGTGGTTATGCCACCATTTTTGTAGCATGTCTCAAATCTTTTTGAGCATTTACAGACGTTATGCTGTCTGAGTCATCCCAAGTTTCTAAATAGTCTGATGCATTTGCAAATCCCTTCCTCCTGTTTCCAATGTCCCTTTGGGCCAGGTTAACCACACTAATTAGTAGGTTGAGGTACTCTATTGCCTTGATGTATATGTTGTAGCTATTATTATGACCCTAGGTGTCTTAGAGGATCACCTAGTAATCTAGCCATGTTTTGTGTTGATGATTCTGGCCATCATTCTCGAAAGCATCCCGTGATGCCACTTAGTTAGTAGGTATTCTATTCCTGGGCTCTTGAACCCGAGATTCACTCTACTTACCTCATGTTGATAGTGTTTGCTAGTTCCTTTAGGTTATTAGTAACCTTTGCGATAGTCCTTGAGATCCATGGTATTTCCTTCTTCCAAATACCATGAACTGCTTATGGTAGAAGTTCCTCGGCGAACGAAAAGATCACAACAAGAGTGCTCTCTATGAGTCCTCCATTCAATATTGTGAGTCTGCCAGTCCTACCTCTCTGCATGGGTTATCTGGAAGAAACCTGTTGAACTTGGTTCAATATACTAATCTGTGCATCCACAACTCAGAAAGTTATATGTTCTTAGAGTTGTCCCTCTTTAGTTATCTTTCGACCTTTGTCTATCAATTGATAGTCAATAGTATGTATGCATTCGTTCATCGATACATTTTTACTCTTGTGGTCCATCAAGCCATCCTATTCGGAATGACTAGGAGAAACAAACTCCAGTCCCTCATCCATATCCAGGATTGGGTCAAAGCAGTCGTACTCCACAGGTCAAATTGCTAATCCAGCTTTTGCTCTGTTCTAGCTTGGAGTATTACCATCTTTATATTAAGAATATCATGAGAATTGCACTATATTTTATGAGTTCTTGACGTAGTGATACTTCTCGCCATCATTATTCATTCCTCAGTTCCGTGTTGTTGCAACCAGGAATGCTGACAAGTGAATCGTGATGTGTGAAATCAATACTCCTTGCAACCATGTTGCTTAGTGATTAATGGACGAAAATCTCATTCTTAGTGTGATGGTTATGGAATCATCATTCTAAGATTGATCGTGCTACCTAGCCCTTATTTCCGGTGCACTCTTCGATCAATGAGTTAGGATTATGTAAACTCCTCGCTCTTTTGATCATATCATCTTGCCCTGAAAGGCAAGATTGTTCTCGAGCTTAGTAACATATCGGTGGTTCGTGATTTTCTGAATATCTTCTCAGAAGTATCGCTAGGTTGTCACCTGATCGCTATGTTAAGTTCGTGATCAAGTTGGTTTATCCCTATGAACCACCCCTTCTCAAAGAATCTGTGTTGGGTACCCCTGAGTTAGTTGGTTAAGCAAAATAACAACTTGGAGAGTTGGAAGATAAAAGCTTACTCGACTTAGTTTATTCCTAAGGGATATCTCTGTGTGTGTATGTGTGTTGAAGAAACATGGTATCTCCATCGATTGACCCTCGTGATCAGTTAATGGACCTATCATCTTAACAAATCTTTGATTTGAGTATGGGCTACCATCAAATCAACTCAGGACCAACGATATTCATAATGTTTTCTTACTCGTGGTTGATCCCTCGAGCATACGCCATTATATCTTTGGGTCTGACCAATGCTATCACCTTGTTCACATAGTTATGGAATTCCATCTCCATGGGAATCTGAATGAATTGTTGTTGAGCCCATTGACAACATCCTTATCTCCTCCATGATTTTGTTGAACATTAAGCTAGTGTTGGAAACTTTTATAAGCATTATCTTCATGTCCCGTGCATGGAGCATATGCCCGGATGAAAGAAGTGACTTCCTCTAATTCATGTGCATTTGATGCAAGTTGCAGCCATGAATTCGAGAAAGCCCGTTTTTCTTTCCCTAGAATCATCCCAAGTCAGTCATGCATACGTGCGAAGTATTCTGTGGTTTGAAGACTTGCAACCTTCATTCTATATGTGTCCCTAGCACACCAAGCCATTGATTGATTGGTTCAAGGAGAAGAATTTCCTTCCTAAGAGCAAGGCTTATGCAAGGACTTCGATATCCTCATTGATGGTTCCCCTTTTGTACTCGGTAGAGTTTTATTATAAGACTACTATGTGGTCATGCTTGTCTCGGACAACGTGTTCACATGTTGTAGCAGAACCAGCTCATGTTTTCGAGCTTACTATCGCAGTCCATTTCCCGAGAATCTCGCAACGTCGTCTCATCGATTTGTGTTGCAAACTTTCATTTTTATTTCTAGACTTAATGAGTCTGGAATATCCTGACACCAACCAGATCTGAATCTCAGGCTGATATGATGGTTGGAACGTTTTTCCAAGAACTATAATATTGGTCTCTCTGTAACCCGGTAAAGTGGTTGTCGTGGCCAACACACCCAGCCAGACGATCTATTATTGAAGTATCTTGATTGAGGAAGTTGGCCAGCTCCACATAAGGATCTCTTTGGGTTAGTCCAGTAGTTGTTCCTTATGGACTCTTGTGCTCCCGAAGTCTGACATTTTACTTGATGATCTAGATACCAAACCATATCTATACATGGGCTATGCTAGCACATCAAGGAGAACTTTAGAAGCGGGGTGCTAAATGTCTCTCAGTCGATCATCCAGATTTTGTCCCCTTGGCCTCGCTAAGGTGAAATCTAAGAAGGTGTTATCTTCCTTTGCATCTGCATTGTCCATCACTGTTCATCATGGTAGTATGTTGTGTTGCCAGGATCCTTGATACGAATATTGGCAAAACCTTGATGAATATGGAAATGCTCAAGTTCTTGAGAGCACGCACCAGGACTAGGTGTTATCACCGACATTAATTGGGATTGCTCCCAGTTTTCTTTGGTTATGCTATAACCATTCCAATAGTGGAATCACTCTCTACTGTTGTGTTTCTCCCTAGTTACTGAAATCATTTCCAGCATTTGTATTTTGTTCCCAGTTTGCACCGCCAGTGTGTCATCCTACCCGGGACTACCTTCTCAGTAATTACTGATCAGGATCATCTTCAAAAGTGGTCCTACCATGGGTCCCCTCCATTTCCGGTGATAAGCAAAATCATCCATTGCGTTGCCTTCAACAAGGTAGTCCACATCATCCATTCCAGTCTGAGTATGCCACTCCTTCGCACTCCGCCAAATGATTGTTGGTGAACTGCCTAGGCTGGCTTAGAGAGTTTGGATGATCTATGTATCAAAGGTAACTCTTTTTGCCACTTAAGGTAATAACTCTACGAGTCACTCCTCTAAGATGTCTCGTTATAGTATCATGGCAACTCAACTCTTCGCTATGTTGACAACCAAACACCACCCTCTGAAGGCAGGATTGTTGTCTACCTAGTGAACCTTCGTCATCTATTCCACTCCATCCCTTTAGATGTATGCTTTGTGTCTCGGCTCGAGAGATGTTTCAATGTCTCACTCCGTGAGTTGATCCTGAGTTGTTCGATCTTCGAGAAGATCGATCCTTCTAGAGTTTTCCCTTTCCTCTTGTTGCAATGTTGGATGGAGTTCTCAGAGCAAGACGACGAGACAAAGAAGGTGACCAATCAACGTTCTTATGAAGTGCAAACTGGATCGTGAAGATTGCGCTAGCTTTGTGTCCCCTCTGTCTTCTTACCTCACATCTTGAATCTCGGGACAAGATTCTAGTTTAGTGGGGGTGAGTTGTCACATCCCTAGTTCTGGTATGCTCTAGGCTAGCTAGTCATGTGTTGCATCATGTTTAAATTGCATTTAAACTTTAAATGGGGGATGATCAAACCCTAACACCAAATCAAATCAAGCAGGTTCAACCTGAAAATACTTTCAATGAACCCAAAATTGCCTTAATTTATGTTTCATAATTTTGGCAAGGGTTTTGATCCAAACCAAAAATATTGAACATTTTTAGGGAATTATTTGGGCTATGAATTTAAATCAATATTGTATTTCAATTTGGATTTGTATTCTCAATATATGGAATATATATTCAAATGTCTCTGATGTAATTTATATTCTTTTGGATTAGTCCAGAGAAGTAATATAAATTTATTCAGAATGTTTTGGCATTGTTTGAACTTTTTAGGATTCAAACGGTGGCAGAAATAAATAAATAAAAAAACAGAACAAAGAACTAAAACAGAGCAAAATCTTACCTGTTTACCTGGCCCAGGAGAGAATCGGCCCAGCCCACCAGGGGCGCGGATGTCTTCTTCCACCTCTACCAGTAGGCAGAGACGCGTGCCTGATGCGCGCAATCACGCGCCGCGCCACCTCTTGCTTCCCGCCGCTACCCCGACACGCCTACGAGCGCCACGCACACCCCCGACCCCCCTCTCACTCTCTCTCGAGCTCATCTGCCTCCTCTCATCTCTCTCCCTCTCGCCTCCAAACGTGCCGAGCGCCGCCGTCGCCATAGTCGTGTCCACAGCCATCCCCGAGCCTCTCCGACGCGCCCCAAGCTCCGCCATGCCGCCCTCGTCCTCTCCGTCGTCTCACGCGACTGGAAGAGCCCCGACGCGTCGTCCCCGACCAATTCTTCATCGTCGGCCACTGAAGCTCGCCGGCGTGGATTCGCGAGTTTCAGACCGTCCCCGGCCTCGCCGTTTCCTCAGCTGGATTCGCCGTGAGCCCCTTCCCTCTTCCCCTCTCTCCCCGCGCTCGTCCACGTCGTCCAACCACCATGGCCATCGGAGCCGATAGCTCCTCGCCGCTGGCCATGTCGCCACCGCGGCTACGGCCCTGCAAGCATGCGTTCAAGCTCACCACTGAACTCACTGCACCCCCACGAGTCGAACGCGCCCACCTGCGACTCCTGCCATGCCCTGCACCATCGATTCGTTCAACACTCGAACGCCGGTTGTCGTGCTTGCCATCGCCGCCGTTGTTCTGGGCCATCTCCGGCGAAGCTGAGAGCACCACTCGACGCGCGCGAGCTCCAGCTACTCGTAGATGGGCTCCGCCGTTGTTTTGGTTGCCAGAGGGAGATTTCCGAGCCTCGCCGCCGTGTCTGGCCTTGTCGGCGTCGAGTCACCGGCAGGTTAGACTTGTTTGACCTGGAGTTTGACTCCCCAGAGCCACTGGCATGCGGGCCCCGCCCGCCAAATTAAGTTAGGTTAGTATTAACTAAGCTAGGTTTGTTTAGTTAGACACTGACACTCGGGACCCACTGGTCAGTTTGACCTGGGCCGCCCGTTGACCTGCTGACATCACTAATACGTCATGCTGACACAGTAAATATTTTTTGGGATTTAAAATAAATCAAAAATGATTTATTTATTTCAGGAAATATCCAAAACTTCTAAAATTCATATAAATTCAATCGTAACTCAGAATGAAATAATTTATATATAAAAAATGATTAGAAAAATCCAATCTATCCATCTGTGCTAGTTTCATGCATGATAGAACAACTTATGACTACTGTTTAGTACAAATCATATGAAGGGCATTTAAAATATCACATATGGAGTTTGAATTTGAATCTTAGATTCGAACCAACTCCATTTAACCTGCTGCTAGTTGCATTAGCTCAAACCACAGCATATTGCCATGTCATGATCATGCATCATATTGTGCATTGCATTGATTGTGTTTCTTCTTTGTTTGTCGGTGCTTGACCCTACGCAGTAGACGTGGTTCCGACGATGAGTTCGATGACACCGATGAAGAACTATACTATCTTCGGAAGTGCCAGGCAAGCAAAACCCCCTTGTTCATTCTGATACAATCCCACTCTCTCGCTCCTGCTCTCTTTTACTGCATTAGGACAACAATGACTCATGTATTACTTGCTGCGGTAGTTGAACCCCTTCTCCTCTGCATGACCTGTCATTGCCACAGTAAATAGATGAAGCCCACTAGCACGAGTAGGAGTTGTTTGAGCCTTGATGTGCCTACTCATTCATGCTTGTTGTCATGCCTGCTATTGTTTAGAGTTGAGTTAGGTCCGATTCATCGGGAATGAATTGGAACAGTGATGAACATGTCCTACTGTGTGTGAGCTAAGTGTGTGAGCACGATTTGGTAAAGGTAGCGGTGAGGGGCCATGTAGGAGTACATGGTGGGTTCTCTCATTGAAGCCGTCCTCAGGAACTGAGTTCTGTGTTTGTGATGCATGAACAGCTACTACCACTCATTGGGATCCTTAATTGACCCTCTTGGCTTCTTAACCACCCTTGTCCTCTGTCCAGGAGTTGCAAGTAGTTTCTGGTGTTTGTAGTATGCTGAAGGTCATGCGTAGCGCTGACCTAAGGGGTGGGTTGTGATGCGGTAGGCACGTGGCCGGGTATGCCGAGCACCCGTTTGGTCTCGCGGAACCTTGCACACATCGTGCGGGGCCGTATGTGGAAACCTCGGCCGGACTCCCTGCGGATGGAACCTGAATAGGCGATAAACCTGGACTAGAGACTTGAGTGTTTAGGTAGGTCATGGCCGACACCCACGCCAGGCTTCCACTTGAAGGTTGCCAAGATACATGAAGTGTACATGGCGATAAGTGGCGAGAGCGTGTGTGAAGAAGTACACCCCTGCAGGGTTAACATCATCTATTCAAATAGCCGCGTCCGCGGTAAAGGACCTCTGGGTTGCCTATGCAGTTCATAGACAAGTGAATGTGGATACTCTAAAATACGTAAGATAAGCGTGAATGCTATGGATGGTGTTCTCGTAGGGAGACGGGAGCAGATCCATAGTGGTGTATTGATATGGTGAATATGTGGACTCGTGTGCGCCACCTCAAAAGATTTACTTGCAGTCGTAGTTCAGGATAGCCACTGAGTCAAAGCTGGCTTGCTACAGTTAAACCCCACCAACCCCTTTTGTTGATAATGACGCATATGTAGTTAGTTCTGATGTAAGTCTTGTTGGGTACATTTGTACTCACGTTTGCCTATTTTATGTTTTTGCAGAGAGACTTCTGTCTCACTAGTAGTTCCGCATGGACTTCGACGTTTAGCTTGTTACCTCAGCTACGATCTTGTGCCCTCGGTAGGATCTGGTAGATAGTTAGGCTTCTCAGCCTTTTTCATTTATAGTTGTCTGTACTCAGACATGTTAAGCTTCTGCGTGTGTTTTGACTTGTATGCTCTGAATGCTGGGTCGAGAGACCCATGTTTGTAATATCTCGCTCCTCGGAGCCTATTGAATAAAATACTTGAGTTGTAGAGTCATGTTGTGACGCCATGTTGTATTTGCACATATCGAGCATATTGTGTGTATGTTATTGAAATGCTTGGTATGTGTGGGATCTGACTATCTAGTTGTTTATCCTTGGTAGCCTCTCTTACCAGGAAATGTATCCTAGTGCTTCCACTGAGCCCTGGTAGCTTGCTACTACTCCGAAACACTTAGGCTGGCCGGCATGTGTCCTTCTTTGTTCCTGTGTTTGTCCCTTCGGGGAAATGTCACATGGTGTCTACCGGAGTCCTACTAGCCCAGTTGCTACAGCCGGGATTCACTCACTGATGACCGACACGTTCGTTGTTGGGTCATGTATGCCTGTCCCTGTAAGTTAGTGCCACTTTGGGTTCACGACTACCCATGTCAGCCCGGTCTCCTTGTCATATGAATGCTAGCGACACTATCATATATGTGTGCCAAAAGGCGCAAACGGTCCCGGGCCTGGTAAGGCGACACCCGTGGGAATACCGTGCGTGAGGCCGCAAGGTGATATGAGGTATTACATGCTAGATCGGTGTGGCATTGAGTCGGGGTCCTGACACTAACTCATTAGTTACATTGCTTGCAAGGCTTATAGTGATGTGCATTACCGAGAGGGCCAAGAGATACCTCTCCGACAATCGGAGTGACAAATCCCAATCTTGATCTATGCCAACTCAACAAGTACCATCGGAAACACCTGTAGAGCACCTTTATAATCACCCAGTTACGTTGTGATGTTTGGTAGCACACAAAGTGTCCCTCCGGTATTCGGGAGTTGCATAATCTCATTTTTTTTCAATAAAGGGCGCTATTATTAACTCCAAATGTAGCATCGAGAGATACAGAACATTAAGAGTATCACCCGGCCTCTGCATAACTAGGATGCACACAGCCAAACACCAATAGTCTGACAAAAGAACGTAAAAAAGCCGACAATTTGGCAACAGTAGTCCTATAGACCGAGACTATGCCTAAGTCGAAATGGATGGTGGACCGATCTGGAGACTACGCTGCCACCCATGTTGGGTAAGAACCTCCATAACCACCTGCTCCAACCGCGTACAGACCACCTTGAATAATGGTTGGTAATTCGCTTGTTGTAGCGTAGACCACGTGCGAAGCAAGTACGTACAATGGAAAATAACCTGCAGCGGAGAGAAATTTTTGTTATTAAAAACCAAATCATTTCTACATAGCCAAAGCGACCATAATAAGGCATACACTCCCACCCTTATTAGCGTTTTAAACCTATTTGAAATACTGTCCAGCCAATGACCAAAAATATTGGCAACACTCATGGGCGGATACAAATTTGACGCTATTTGGATTATTGACCATGTAGAACGCGCAAACTTACATTGGAAAAAGAGATGTTTGATTGTCTCGTCATGAGTACAAAAACAACACTTCTTACTTCCTTGTCAGTTGCGTCGTGCGAGGTTGTCTTTGGTTAGCACAACTCCCCTACGAAGACACCACATGAAGATTTTTACTTTAACTGGAATCTTCGCCTTCCAATTTTTTTTTTGGTATTACTCACCGGTACCTCGGAATGCGTGAGCGCACGGTACATAGAGTCTACTGTAAAAGACCCAGATGTAGTAAGGTTCCAGCGAAACACGTCCTGACCTTGTCTCAGGTTAATCGAATCCAAACGAGATAAGATATTATGCCATGACGTAAGTCGGGTGCCAATCAAATCCCGCCTGAATGAAAGATTCAGCGGTGATGAGCTGAGCACCTGCACAATACTATTATTTTTATCGCGAGCAATATTGTACAAGGCTGGATATTGTTCTCGGAGACTGGTGTTGCCTAACCAGATGTCTTCCCAGAAACGAATCTCTGACCCATCCTTTATAGCGAAAGACCCAAAGCGAAAGAGATGTTTCTTTGCCGCCATTAGGCCAGCCCAAAAGTGCGAGTCTCCAGATTTCCAATATGCCTGAGACAACACCTTTTGGCCTAGATACTTATTGCGCAACATGGTTTGCCAAATACCATCCTCAGTAAGAAGTTTGAACAACCATTTACTAAGTAGGGCCTCATTCTTGACCTTTAGGTCATGAATTCGGAGCCCACCTTGGTCTTTCGGCCTACAAACCACGCTCCATTTGGTCAACCTATATTTTTTCTTTTCACCATCTCCTTGCCAAAAAAACCTGGACCTACAATGGTCCAATCTTTGCAGGACCCCTTTTGGAAGTTGGAAGAACGAGATCATATAGAGAACCATATTTGTGAGGACAGAGTTTATCAGAACCAGTCGTCCTCCGACTAAGAGCAACTTGCCTTTCCAACTGCTCAGTTGTTTCTCTAGGCGTTCATCTACATGCTTCCACTCTGCAATGGTTAGACGCCGATAATGAATCGGTATTCCCAGATATTTAATAGGGAATTAGCCATGTGCACAACCAAGCAGGTCAGCATAATCAGCCGCCGCCTCGATGGCTTCTCCAAAGCAAAATAATTCACTTTTATGGAAGTTAATCTTAAGACGAGACATCTGTACAAACGCTGATAATAGCAGTTTCAGGTTTTGAGCCTTGGTCATGTCATGTTCCATAAAGAGAATTGTGTCATCAGCATATTGCAGAATAGAGAGGCCACCATCCACAAGGTGTGGCACTACTCCTGCAATCTGGCCGTCCTGCTTGGCGCGATCAATTAGAATAGCCAACATGTCAGCCACAATGTTAAATAACATTGGGGACATGGAGTCACCCTGTCGTAGTCCTTTCTTTGTCTGAAAGTAATGGCCTACATCATCATTAACTTTGATGGCCACACAACCTCCAGTTACAAAATTTTGGATCCATTGACGCCATTTATCGGAGAAACCTTTCATCCTTAGGGCATGTTGGAGGAAAGACCATTTGACCTTGTTATAGGCTTTTTCAAAGTCAATTTTTAAAACTACTCCACTCATATTTTTTCGGTGCATCTCATGGACAGTCTCATGCAGGATTGCTACACCATCGAGTATATTCCTTCCTTGCATGAAAGCCATTTGAGATGGCCGGACAACATGGTCAGCTACCAAGTTTAACCTATTCGTCGCCACTTTGGTGAAAATCTTGAAGCTGACATTAAGGAGGCATATGGGTCTGAACTATTGTATCTGTTCGGCCTCCTTAATCTTCCGCAACAAGACAATCTCGCCAAAATTAAGTCTAATAGGTCAAGATGGTCGGCATGAAGACAATTGAACAACTCCATAAGGTCATTCTTGATGATCTCCTAGAAATTCTGATAGAATTCTGCAGGGAAACCATCCGGGCCCGGAGCTTTGTTATGTTCCATTTGGAATACCGCAGCTCTCACCCCCTCTTCTAAGAAAGGTGTCGTGAGGATATCATTTTCTTCTGTCGTGACTTGTGGATTATCATCAGTTTGGTTCTCGTCGAGGGTGAAATTCCCTTTAACTGACGCTCCGAACGGAGGTTTGTAGTATTTAGTGATATAATTTTTGAGCTCCTCCTGACCTTCAATCCGCCCCTCATCTTGTTGGAGACTGTAAATACATTTCTTCCTATGTCACCCATTGGCGACCAATTGGAAGTATCTTGTATTACTATCACCCATCAAAATGAAATCAGCTTTGGATCTTTGGTAGTATTTGATCTCCTCTTCTCGCAGCAGACGAGCAACCTTCTCATTCAATCGATTTTTCAATTCGATCTCTTGTTGAGATAAGGTGCGCGTCTCTGCAATTTTGTCGAGATCATCAATGATGTTACGGAGCCGTTGTTTTTCTTTTTTATAAATCCCATTAGTGTGTTTCGCCCATCCAGAGAGGTGTTGCCCCATGGCTCTTATTTTAAAGATCCATCTCTGAATAGGTGTATTACCAATGGCAGGCCTCTCCCAAACATTCTTGATTATGTCTACAAATCCATCTCTATGCAGCCATCCCAATTCAAATTTAAAAGGGCGTCTGGCAACTCGGTTCGTAGAGTTAGAATCAAGAATGATGGGTGCATGATCTGATAACGCCTCTATACGCTCTAGGGCTCGCACAGTTACCAGAGGAAATTTCTGTTCCCATTCGGTATCCATGAGTACCCTATCGAGCTTCTCGTATGTCGGCACAGATCGGTTGTTAGCCCAAGTGAATTGCTGCCCTGACATACTGACCTCCCAAAGATCCAAACTGTCTATCACAGCATTGAATAGGAAAGGCCAGTGAGTGTCAAAACGGTCATTATTTTTCTCTTCCTGGTACCTAAGGATATTAAAGTCTCCTCCAATAAGCATTGGATACGGATTATCTTTAGCCAGGTTTACCAATTCCTGAAGGAAAGCTGATTTATGCTCATCTTGGGCCGCTCCATAGACAGCGATGAGAGTCCATGTAAAATTGTCAGCTCTGTTTCTTAGGTGAAATTTTATATGAAATTCACCTATCGAGAAAGCCAACAAGTCCATGGTTGTCGTCAGTATCCCAAGAAGGATTCCTCTAGACCTTCCACGAGCTGGTAGACTATGCCATGTGTAGTCGAAACCACCTGATAGGTGATCGAGGACATGCGGGCGAAAGTCACACTTGCCAACCTCAGAAATTGCCACAAAATCCAAACCATGTTCTCGTACACAATCATTGACGTGTTTATGTTTAGCCAAGTCTGAGAGACCTCTGCTATTCCAAAACATGCCTCTCATGTGGAAACTCGGGTCGGTGTGGAATTCTTCGCCTTCTTGGGCGGTTTTTGTTTCTTTTTAGAGGAGTGTGATTTAGATTTTCGTGAAGACGCTGTAAAGTCACAAAACATGGACCCAGGTCTTGCATCATCTAATCCAACCTCGGTAACCTCACCAACCAAGTGGGAAATGAGCGGACCGTCATATTTGGCATCCAGCGAGTGCTCATCAGTCGAAGAAGAACCGTTGCTGGAGACGGCGTGACGGTTACTACGTTGAAGGGGCGAAGCCAACCCTTCAGACATCATACCCACCGGTGTCGTCGAATGTACCGCTGGTGAAGGATTCAGTGGTGACGACTCAGCCACAGCAGCCCCAAAGGTTGATGAAGAGGGATGTGCCGCAGGTCCCGCCGGAACGGACGCAAAGAGTGTCGTGCCACTTGTACGACTCGCCGCAGGGCCGAGAGGCACCACGACGACCGGAGCATGAGCTGAAGAAGCCTTCGTTGACCCCGTGGCAGAAGCGGGCACGCCAATCGGAGCTGACACTGGAGCTTGCAAAGCAGGAGCTGCTATGGCTGGCTGCACGGGTGCCTCCTGCCTGTGGACTGCTGGCCCATGCATGCAAGCTGGGGCACCCGCAAGAGGCTGCATGGATGCACAAGCAGTTGCATACCATACAACAGCATGAGCCGTGGCTGGCTGAACGTGGTTCACAGCAGCCACATGCGCTGGGGCCGACTCGGCTGTCGCTGGCTGCGAGGGCGTGGCCTCCACAGCGCGCAAAACAGACTTTGTATGCTCTGTCATCTGTGTATTTCCATGGCTGTCGGCCGAATGCGAAGCTTGAGCAGATGAGGGTGACACAAGAACAGCAGTTGAAACGTTTTGCACAGAATTAGTCTGCATGTGAACGCTGGAGACAAGATGCTCTCCAGACGGCGTACTTCCGCCCACACTTTGGACATTTTTTGCTCTTGTGCTTGCATCCTATCTGGCATATCCTCATCCTGGTTAGCACCGTCGTTGTGTCCATCACCATGATTTCTCCAAATCCGAGGAATGAACTCAACGTCAGGGACAAAATCATCTTCCTCTAGCACAAACTGAAATGCATATCCATTAAGTTTGACATAGACATCAGAGGAGACCGAGACTTCATCAGACATATCATTTTTGGCGAAAATATTCTTGTTGTGAACAACCACCTGGATCTGCACGATACCATGTTGGCGCAAACAAACTAAGTCAACATCCTGAGTGGCGCCAATAACAGATCCTACCGCCCACAGACCAAGGAAATGGCGGAGTGGTGGCGGGACGCCAGTGACATGTACCCAAACAGCCTGCAAGGGAAGTAGCGATGGAACCTCCTCGACTTTCCATTCAGAAAAGGCAATCTTCACATCATGAGATCTGACATTGTACTCAAAAGCTGCCACCTGCAGCAAAATTTCCACGGACAGAAAAGAAACTAAGAAAGCATTGGCATCATGAGGCACAGCTTCCCACTTTCACGAAGACTGGACCGAGGCTATCTTAGTGACCTCGGCCTCCACCACCGAAGCAGACAAAGAGCCACCAGAAACCGTAACCAAAGCAATCGGCAAAGTAGGGGGCGCAAGGTGCTCCTTGAAAAGTGAGTCCGGTAGTTGAACAAACATTGCATTAACTAAACCACATCCACCGAGTGAGGCAGTAGGTCTTGGTTGCTTGAGAACAGGGCAGTGGTGCAGAGGATGCTTGTGGTTGTTGCAAATATAACAGTAATGAACCACCGTGCAATCCTTAGAGAGATGATCATGTGATCTGCATTTAGAACACAATAGACCCGATTTTTTACCCTTTAGATGATGACCTATGTCAGCAGCGGCCTGAGTCACAGCGTCTTGAACAGAGGTGGCAGCCAACGCTGGTGGCGGCGGGAACGCCGGCAAAGACTGCATGGCCTGGGGGGCTGCTCCGGCAGCAGGGGCGACACGACGTCCCCCCTTGCGCTTGTACTTCAGTCGGCGAGTGGAGGGTGCTTCGGGCACTGGTTGGTTGCTAGCACCGAAGATGACCGGACCCAGTGCCAAAGCCGAGGCCCTTTGGACGAACGGAGCAGCGGTGGATGTCGATCCAGCTCCGAAGCGAAGAGGTCCAGCAGCCACACCAAAGCCGGCGGAGAATCCGGGATTTGATGCAAAAACCGGAGCTGTTTGTCCCGCCGGTGGAGCCCCCTTGGGCGGGTTGCCATTCCAGCCGGCCATCGGCGGCGAAGAAGCCTGGCGCAGCTGAAAGTGCGTTATATCGACTAGAGGAGGGGTGAATAGGCGATTTTTATGAATTCTTCACTGAGGAATTTGTCGGTGAGGAAATTCCTTCGCGAAGAACTACTTGCAGCGGAATAAGTACTCAGAAGTAAGCATAACAGAAGACATGCACAGTCATCATGATGAAATGAAGACAATCACAGAGTATAGGAAACGTAAACACAGGATAACACAAGATGAAGACAAATAGACTGAAGAAATTGAACTGAGGAAATTGAGAAAGTCTTCAGTCAAAGTCTTCAAACACAGATATGAACAACTACTCAACACAGTAATGAGGAAATGAAAGAGTTGAGGAAATACAACCAGTAAGTTGGTGAAGACAATGATTTGGTAGACCAGTTCCAACTGCTGTCTCAGTTGTACGTCTGGTTGGAGCGGCTGAGTATTTAAACTCGAGGACACACAGTCCCGGGCACCCAGTCTCTGAGCACGCAGCTCAGGACACCAAGTCCTCACCGTATTATCCTTGAACTAAGGTCATGCAGACCCCATCCAATCACTCGTGGTAAGTCTTCAGGCGACTTCCAAACCTTCACAGACTTTGGTCACTCGGTGATCCACAATTCCTCTTGGATGCTCTAGACCATGACGCCTAACCGTCTGGAAGAAGCACAGTCTTCAAAGGTAACAAGCGTCGGATCCACGCAGGATCAATCTCTTCAGTTATGCTCAATCACTTTGGGTTTGTGGGTGTTTGGGTTTGGATTTTCCTCACTCAATGATTTTCGCTCAAAGTCCTCGGAGGATGGGTTGCTCTCAAATGACAAGTATCAGTTTCTCTCGGAGCAGCCAACCAGCTAGTGATTGTAGGGGGCGGCTATTTATAGCCTAGGGAGCAACCTGACATGATAAGACATAAATGCCCTTCAATGATATGACCGTTAGGTGGATAAGATATTTTGGAACAGCTGGCGCGTAGCACAGCAACGGTCAGAAATTTGAGTCTCAAATACCTCAGGGCTATCATGTTCCTCGTTGTGTAGGCAATCCGCACTAATGAATTCCTAACTCCTCAGTCAGAACAAATTCCTCAGCGACCAATAGAACTTTGTCTCTGTCACTGAAGAAATTGACTGAATTGTATGAGATTTCCAATGGCTTCACTCGAAGGGATTGGTAGGTGTAGGATTTTGAGTTGAGCATCACATGGAAATTTTTCCTTAGTATTTCCTCGACCCCCTTTAACAGTACGGTGTTTCCTATGACTCAAGAAAGAGAAAAACAAAACTATGAAAATGAAAGTCTTCAAGCTTCATATTCCTCGCATGAATATCAAGTCTTCACGGACACACCAATTTCTTCACTTTCAAAGTCTTCATGAAAGTCTTCAGGAATACCAAAATCTTTAGTCGAAGATATTCATTTTTAGGGGTCAACTTTCTCTGTAAATATCAAACTCCTCATAGACTTATAGACCTGTGTACACTCGTAAACACATTAGTCCCTTAACCTATAAGTCTTCAATACACCAAAATCACTAAGGGGCACTAGATGCACTTACAATCTCCCCCTTTTTGGTGATTGATGACAATATAGGTTAGGTTTTCAACGGGGATAAACATATGAAGTGTAAGTACTGATATTGAGGAATTTGATTGCAAGATATAGAAGAACTCCCCCTGAAGATGTGCATAGTGAGGAATTTGCTTTTGAAGCAATGCACACTTGAAGAGTTGAATCATGGAGATCTCCCCCTATATCTTGTAATTCATACATGC
Organism: Triticum timopheevii; assembly: GCA_963921465.1. Classification (NCBI taxonomy): domain Eukaryota; kingdom Viridiplantae; phylum Streptophyta; class Magnoliopsida; order Poales; family Poaceae; genus Triticum; species Triticum timopheevii. The sequence continues at coordinate 544,804,937 of OY997274.1, forward strand.
ATATAATATGAAGAATTTGAAATGCATGATGAAATATGGTGCCTGAAGAGATTCAGCATGCGAGCAATAATATTAACGAGGAATAAGCATGCAAAATCAGAGCACATTGCATCAAAAGTATCAGAGCACCATCGGGTTTAAGAATACAACTCGATCCAATAAAAGTTTCAGAAGAGCGAGAGTTGTAACTTAACAAAAAAATGCCCATATAATAGACCCGCTTGAAGACTAACTCAGATTTCTCCCCCTTTGTCATCGAATGACCAAAAGGATCAAAACTAAGGACTAACGCCCCTGAAGATTATTAAGTCGATGGAGGAGCGCCAGCGTTGTCGGGGTTGATTGTCGTAGTAGGGCCTGCCGCAGTGTCGTCCAAGTCTTCATTTTCATCAGTGGCGCGCGATGAAGAATATGAGCTGGCTTCCAAGGAAGGAACCTTGACCTTCTTGAATTTCTTCGGTGGAGGTGAAGACCAGTCAAATTCTTTCTTGAGACCCATGCTCTTCAGATCATCTGCGTTGTAGATATGAGATAGAACAGCCCAGGTACGGTTGAAGGTTTGATGGAGGTAGTATTGGTTCTTCCTCACTGCATTGTGGGTTGAGGTCATGTTGTGAAGAATTGAACCAAACTGACGCTTGACCCATTTATGATTGCGATCAACTTTCTGATCAAGACTGAGGAGTAACTCACGATCAGTCATCACCCTGGGTGCTGTGGCTTGAGGAATTTGCTTGGTAGAGGTGTTGGCGGTAGAATCATGTGTGGCAGAGTCATCATTGGTGGAGTAAGAAGCAGCCTTGCGAAATTGACCATCCAATGGACGAATGCCTTCATCTATCACAGCAGTTGCCTTGCCTTTGTCATCAGCTAAGGAATATGTCCTTTTGAGGACTTCAATTGGAGGCAAGAAACTGCCATGGTTCAGAGTATCAGCCTTATAATTGAGTGAAGACCTTGTCCTGATGAATTTCATAATCCATGGTGCATAAGGCTTCAGCTCAAACGGTGACATAGCAATATTGGCCAGAGTCCTCATGAAGAAATCATGGAAGTTAATGGGAACGCCATGAATGATGTTAAAAAGCATATTCTTCATGATGCCAACGACTTCTTCATCATTTGAGTCGTGGCCTTTGATAGGACTCATTGTCTTCGTCAGAATGCGATAGACAGTCCATGGCACATACAGTAATTCCTTGACGAGGAATTTGGTTCGTGGGGATTGACCTGGCTTCAAAGGCTTCATCGGCACTTGCATGTAATGATTTGTAAGCTCAGGTTCGTTGTAGATGCAACGAGCACCATCAAGGGGAGGACTAAGTGGAAGGACACGAAGCAATTCAGTTGCTGGTGCCTTGTAGTGAGTATTTTCAGACATCCAGTCCAGCACCCAAGTGTTCACATCTTCAGAATTTCCTGTGATGTGCAGCGTTGCATAGAATTGAAGAATGAGTTCTTCATTCCAATCACAGATGTCAGTGCTGAAATTCAGTAATCCAGCATCGTGAAGAACACTGAGGACAGGCTCGAAGCACGGCGGAGATTCCATGTCCACGTGAGGAATGTGTGCATGCTCGAAGACTTTGTCTTTGTCGAATAGCACAGAGGAATAAAAGTTTGCTTGACTAGTAGTCCAGAAACGCCTCTTCCTTATGCGAGCAGAGTCATAGGGATTATAATCAGTGAAGAACACATGCCCATTGAAGAAATCAGCAGCCTTGAACTTTTGCTTCTTTGAGAAGGGATCCTTTGGCTTGGGCACAGGAGTGTCAGTGAGTTGCATCACAACCTCCGGAATCACAATCTCAGGTTCTTCAGGCTGAGGAATTTCTGGTTCCTCTTCAGTGGCAGTCTGCATGTTCAGGGTATCAGCAGCAGCAGTTTCTTCAGCACTAGTGGCTGGAATTTCTTCATGCACAGACTGAGTTTCTTCAGAGCCCATTTGAACAGTTGGTGCAGGGGACTGAGGTATTTGCTGTAGTGGGGTGAAGTGTGGAGAATTGGGATGCTGACTTTCCCAAAAGTCATCATTCATCACAGGCGTGGTGCATCCAATGTCCACATCTTCTTCTTCAAGTTCTTCAACGCTAGACACTTCAGCTGTGAACTGAGGCATGGGCGAGGAAGCAGCAGGAGTTGAAGGGATCGCATCCACTTCAATTTCTTCATCAATCTGCTCTGATGAAGCAGCAGAATGATGTTCTTCATCAGATCCACTGGGGATCACATATTCTACACCATAAGGAACAAGTTCCTTTGAAGTCATGGTGGAAATCGGAACAGCATCAATAGGGTTCTCAAAAGAGCTGGTCATAGTCTTCATTTTCTTCGGAGCTAAAGAATCTGAAGCGGATGATGCTTTCTGTTTCTTCACTGCAGCTTTCTCTGCAGCCTTGGTCTTCCTCACATCTGATGCAGATGGAAGGGTAGGAGTTGGTGTAGGCGTAGGAGGAGCTGAGGAATCTGGTTGAATTTCCTCAGGTGCAACTGATGCAGTTGCCCTGACTTCTTCAGTTTCTTCAGGCGCACCACTAGTGGATGCCCTGGCAGTTTCTTCAGCAGCTGGAATGGAGTCATCAACTCTGGAACTAGCATTTTCTTCAGCAGGCTGAGAATCATCAGCGGTGCTGGCATGTTCTTCAGTTTGCTGAGCAAAGGCTTCAGCATGAGGAATTTCATGTTGTGATGGGTCTGCGACATTGGTGAACTTCTCAGTCAGTTTAACAAACCTGACTTTGGCTCCTTGCCAATCAGCATAATAGGAATTGAAGTTGTCGCTGAGTGTTTTGATCTCAGACTGGATCTTGAGGAGTTCATCAGGAGTCATTTTGACAACATTGTTCTTCAGGAACTTCTCTTTCCTGAACTGAGCCTTCTTGATTTGCCTGGCCTTCTCAAATTTCCATTTTTCTTCATTGATGAAGTGGGTCAGCACGTGACTTTGGCCAGGTGTCAGATGAAAATCAGGCATAGGAGTGTTTGGGTCCTTGTGCCAGAGATCAATGTAGTCGAGGATCACCTTAGGATCCAAAAGCAGTGGCACATTTGTGCCTTTGGCTCTAGCGGCCCTTTCTTGCCTGTCTCTGATGATATCTGCAAGTTCTTCATCATCAGCTTCATCGTCAGATGGCACATGGAAGGTAACTTGTTTCTTCTTCGGACTAGGCCGAGGACCTCGTCCAGCAGTGGCCTTTGTCTTCAGCAGAGTGGGGCCAGATGAAGAATTTGGTGCAGCTGAGGAACTTGCTGAGACACCAGAGGCAATGGAGGTGCCTGTAGTCCTTTGGCATGTGGCCAGATGTACAGGTGTTGAGGACTTTGCCGGAGCAACTGAGGACTTTGGAGGAGCAGGAGCAGCGTGAGGAATTTGCCATGAGGGCTTTGAAGATACTGGCCGTGAGGGTGTTGCTGAGGAACTTGGCCGTGAGGGCACAGTTGATGAAGCACTTGGCTTGTGTGCGGGCTTATTTGCCATAGATTTCCTAGGCTTGTCAGAGGCCTTTGTGGCAGCAGCAGCAGCAGAGTCTTCATTAAATTTCCTCACTGCTTCTTTGGCTTGTCTAGCTAACTTGGCTTGACGCCTGGCCCATTCTTCAGGAAAATCCTCACCACGCTTGATGCTGGTGGGATCAGCTACTTGGCCAGGTGCCAATGGAGCTCTTGGGCATGGAGGATTTAGAACAAATTTCTTCATATACTTTGGAGTAACATATCTGTACTCCCTCCACTCTCTTGCCCATCTCCTTTCAATCCTCTAAATGCGCACCTTGCGCTGATTTTTGTTCTCTTTGCCGAACTTGGCCTCATCAGGTGTGCAATAGTCCTTATAAATGTCATCAGGGATTTTGAAAGCAGTCATGACCTCACGCTTCTTTCCTCCTTTCTGTGGTTTCTTACCTTCAGCCATATTCTTCAGATGAGGAATTTGAACAATTGAACACTCTGAAGAAGTATGCAATTTTTCTTCAAGGAATGCTGCAAATGAGTTAAGTTGATGAGAACCTAGTGATTCAGCAGCGGACATGAGTACCTGTGAATAGAGTATAGTTGCGAGGAATTTGAAGAGGTCATATGCGTTCTCAGAAGGTTTTCAAAATGAACAAGTTTGAGGAATTTGACCAGATGAGTCTTGAAGAATTTCACTAAGCGTACTTTGTCTTAGGTACCAGAGTTCTATAGATCTAGGATCCACACAATTGAGGAATCTTGAAGAAAATGAAGCTTAGGGAAACGAATCAAGAACAGATAATTTTTGAGGTGTTTTGTGTGTGAGAATTTGAAGAATAAAACACCTTTGAAGATTTTGTAGTGAAAATATGAATCAAAGAGGGCAGTAAAAGTAACTTTTAATTACCCTGGTTGAAGAACACAACGAACTAAGAAGAGTAGATTAGAAGCTCGTCAGTTCAGATCTTCCACGCCCTAACTTGGCGGAGGAAGACAGCTATGGCGGCGGCGGAGTGAAGATTTTCGCGGCCGGCGGGAGTACGACGGCAACGAGGTCGAGGCAGTGTAGCTCTTCCTCTCCAGCGACGATGGAGTAGCAGCGGCGCTAGGGTTTGAGAAGCTCGAGTGCGGGAGAGAGCAGTTGAGCGGAGTAAAGGAAGTGAGGAAGGGTGAGGGGGTATTTATAGTCGCAGTGAAAAACTGTTCGCCCGAAGATTTAGGACAAAAGTGCCCCTGGCCCTTCACATTCGCTTGACATGTGTCACCCACGTACTGAATAGTGGAGATCGTGTTAGATCGTGGGAGAATAGATAAGTTTATCGTGGGAAACGGGACGGTTTGAGCGGCAAAATCGAAAAATTTGGATAAGATAGGTTTTAAAGTTTCATTCGCAATTTCTTCAGCTGACAAGGACACAGTGAAGATTTTGAACGAGTTTCAAATAGAACGCACATAAAGAATTTGTGAATATATTTGGTTGAGTATAGCTTAGAGGGGGAAGGGTCCGATCACATTCACTTAGCAGAAAATGCAACTTGAAGAAATAGCCATAAGTGAATGATGTAGAGGACATAAACCCATATATATATATATAGCCAATGAAGAAAAACGACGGAAACAGTGAAGATTTTGCAAAGTTGAAGAATTTAAAAAAAACTGAGGAATTTCAAAACTGAGGAAAAACTCAAATTGAAGATTTTCAACTTTGATGGTGGCGTGACCACCGTATAAGAATGATGATTTCAGACACCGCGTACAATTGTCGTAGGGTTCTGAGAATCAAATTCTTCATTAATTTCTTCACACTTAGAGTGTTATTCTTCATTGATTGAAGAAAAAGGTTTCTTCATGTGTTGCACATCTAAGTTATCAATTTTGCATAAGTGTTAGGATGTGTGTCCTTTTCAAAGAACATTCGAAGACTCTAAGATATTTAGCTCACACCGCAACTTGCTAAATTTCTTCTCATCCAAGGGCTTTGTGAAGATATCGGCTAGCTGTTCTTCAGTCTTCACATGTTCAATAGCAATGTTGCCCTTCAACACATGATCACGAAGAAAATGATGACGGATCTGAATGTGCTTTGTCTTCGAGTGCTGAACTGGGTTATGAGCAATCTTGATGGCGCTCTCATTGTCACAGTAGAGAGGCACGTTCTTCATGTTGATACCGTAGTCCTTGAGAGTTTGCTTCATCCACAGCAATTGAGCACAGCAAGAACCAGCAGCAATATACTCAGCTTCAGCAGTAGACAGTGATACGCAGTTCTGTTTCTTTGAGGACCAACAGACCAGAGATCGTCCGAGGAAATGACAAGTACCAGATGTTGACTTGCGGTCCACACGATCACCAGCATAGTCAGAGTCAGAATATCCAATGAGATCAAAGGTAGAGCCCTTGGGGTACCATAATCCTAGTGTTGGTGTGTGAGCTAGATATCGAAGAATATGCTTCACAGCCTTATGGTGTGATTCCTTCGGTGTAGCTTGAAATCGGGCACACATGCAAACACTAAGCATTATATCTGGCCTAGATGCACATAAGTACAATAAAGAACCAATCATGGAGCGGTATACCTTGTGATCGAAGTCAATACCATTTTCATCAGTGCATAGATGGCCATTTGTGGGCATAGGAATTTTGACTCCTTTGCAATCTTGCATGCCGAATTTCCTCAGAACATCCTTGAGGTATTTCTCCTGAGATATGAATATGCCATTGTGTTGTTGACGAATATGAAGACCTAAAAAAAATTTCAAATCTCCCATCATAGACATTTGATATTCTTCACTCATCATATAGGCAAATTCATCACTATAACGTTGGTCAGTACAGCCAAAGATAATATCATCAACGTATATTTGGCACACAAATAGTTCACCATCATAAGATTTAGTAAAGAGAGTAGGGTCGAGTGAACCGGGTGTGAAGCCATTCTTCACGAAGAATTCCTTCAAAGTATCATACCACGCCCGAGGGGCCTGCTTGAGGCCATAGAGGGCCTTGTTGAGTCTGAAGACTTTGTCAGGATTCTTAGGATCTTCAAAACCTGGGGGTTGAGCAACATATACTTCTTCCTCAAGCTTACCATTGAGGAATGCACTTTTCACATCCATTTGATATAAAGTGATATTATGATGGTTAGCATATGCAAGTAATATGCGAATAGCCTCAAGTCTAGCAACAGGTGCAAAAGTTTCATCGAAATCAATTCCTTCAACCTGTGTGTAGCCTTGAGCTACAAGTCGTGCTTTATTCCTCACCACAAGGCCATTTTCATCTTGCTTGTTGCGGTAGATCCACTTTGTGCCGATTATATTATGCTTGCGAGGATCTGGACGTTTGACCAGTTCCCAGACATTATTGAGCTCGAACTGTGTAATTCTTCTTGCATAGCCTGAATCCACTCAGGCTCCAGAAATGCTTCATCTACCTTGGTGGGCTCTGTGATAGAGACAAAAGCATAGTGCCCACAAAAGTTAGATAAATGTGAAGCTTTTGAGCATGTGAGAGGACCTGGTGCTTCAATGCCATCGATGATCTTTTCAACTTGCACTTCTTTTGTAACGCGAGGATGAGCTGGTTGTCGTCGAGGAATTTGATCAGCATTTTCTTCAGCACCATTTTCTTCAGCATTATCTTCAGGTGCATCTGCTCGACGATCTCCGTGTTCTGGAATGAATTCTTCAGCAGTTTCTTCGGTAGGAATGAAATCCTCAGTATCCTTGAACTTGATAGAATCTTCAGGTGTTTGTTCATCTATCATAGAAGGTAGGTGCTCTCTTTGCGAGCCATTAGTTTCATCGAACCGCACATCTACAGTTTCAACAATCTTGTGAAGAGCGATGTTGAAGACTCTGTAGGTGTGCGAGTCCTTTCCGTAACCAAGCATAAAACCTTCATGTGCTTTCGGTGCAAATTTAGCATTGTGATGAGGATCTCTAATCCAACATTTAGCACCGAAGACTTTGAAATAACTCACATTGGGTTTCTTGTCAGTGAGGAGTTCATAGGCAGTCTTTTTGAAGAATTTGTGAAGATATACTCTATTGATGATGTGGCACGCGGTATCAATTGCATCAATCCAAAACCGATGAGGTGTTTTGTATTCATCAAGCATAGTGCGAGCCATCTTAACAAGAGTTCTGTTCTTGCGCTCCACGACGCCATTTTGCTGAGGAGTATAAGGAGCAGATAATTCATGAGTAATACCAAGTTCATCAAGATAGCCATCAAGACCTGAATTCTTGAACTCAGTTCCATTGTCACTCCTGATGTGCTTGATCTTCACACCAAGGTTGGTTGAAGCCCTCGAGAAAAATCGTTTGAAGACTTCCTGCACTTCATGTTTGTAAGTAACAATGTGCACCCATGTGTAACGAGAGTAATCATCAACAATAACAAAGCCATATAGAGATGCATCATTAGTCACAGCAGAATAATGATTAGGACCGAAGAGATCCATGTGAAGCAATTCAAATGGTCGAGTGGTAGTCATGATAGTCTTCACTGGATGCTTGGCCTTGGTCATTTTTCCAGCTTCACAGGCACCACACAAGTGATCCTTGAGGAATTTGACGTTCTCAATGCCAATGACATGCTTCTTCTTTGCAAGCGTGTGCAGATTCCTCATGCCAGCATGACCAAGTCGTCGATGCCATAGCCAGCCTTCTGAAGCTTTTGCAAGTAAGCACACGACAGGTTGTGGTCCTGTAGAGAAATCAACAATGTACAAGTCTCCTCTCCTAAAGCCTTTGAAGACTTTGGAATTGTCAGCTTCCATGATCACAACACAACGATACTTGCCAAAGACAACAACCATATCAAGATCACAAAGCATTGAGACAGACATGAGGTTGTATCCTAAGGACTCAACAAGCATGACTTTGTCCATGTGTCGATCCTTAGAGATCGCAACCTTACCTAGACCCAATACCTGACTTTTGCCTTTGTCAGCGAAGATGATATGCTTCAGATGTGACGGTGTTAATGGAGCATCCATCAATAGATTCTTGTCACCAGTCATGTGATTTGTACAACCACTATTGAGAACCCACTCGTTTGCTTTGGGTTGATCATCCTGTAGATGAATTAGTGCAGCTTACAAACTCATATACTTCATCAGTGAAGAATATGACATCAGTATCATCAGTTCAATTTCATCAAGCAATAGCACAGATAAGCAGTATTGAGGACGTGTGAAATGAAGATTCATTTCATCATGATTAGCCTGTGTCTTTTCAGGCATTTTGTCAGGCCCCCAGCAAATTCTTCAGACGTTAAAGCACGTCTGGAGAGCTGACCTTGCATAAGAGATTAGTTCTTTTTCTTCACCACCCACATCTGGAGGGGTGGCAAAGAGTTCATCACTCTGCGAGCACCATATGAGAAAGGTGGAAAAGATGCCAAACCATTTTGTTTCACATAAGAGGGGTTAGGGTAAGCATATGAATAAGCAGAGAAATTCTTCGAGGACTTATGAACATAATGATTTGAAGAATAATGCACATATTCATAGCCCTTAGCTCTACCCTGCGAAACAGAGTTGTTAGCACGATGATGTTCATATGAGGACTTTGATCCTTTTGAGGAAGTTGATCCATGTGAGGAATTTGGTCCGTATGAGGACTTGGATCCATATGAAGAATTTGATCTGGGGTTCCTGTTCTTCACTGGTGGTGTCATGAGGACATTCACCTGAAGACTTTGAACATAACTTTTGGGAACCCGGATTTTCTTCATAGGGAAACCATTCCTGCAGTTAGTGCCAACATATCTAGCAAATACTTCACCATTCTGATTTTTGAACAGTTTATAGTTGGAGTCAAATGACTCATCAGAAGAATGAGGAGATTCACATGTAAAGCTAGATAAGTTAGATGGATCAACTGGTGGTCCCTTTGCAGCAACCCATGAGGTTTTGGGGTACTGCTCAGGCTTCCAATATGTTCCATCAGCATTGAGTTTCCTCTCAAATGCAATACCCTCTTTCCTAGGGTTTCTGTTGAGGATCTACTTTTTAAGCACATCACAGAGAGTCTGATGCCCTTTGATGCTTTTGTACATGCCTGTCATATACAATTCCGTCAGCCCTGCATTGTAAGTGATACTAGCAATGTCCTCAGATGAGGAATTAGTGATAGCAGAGACAGGTGAAGAATTTGTAACATTTGAAGCATTTGAACATTCAGGTGAAGAATTAGCAGATTCACGTTCAATGCACTTTAAACATGGAGGATCAAATTCTTCCTGAGTGGCGTTGATTTGTTGAGCAAGTAACGAATCGCACTCCTTCTGAAGATCTTCATAACTCACTCTTAGCTTCTCAAGATCTTGCTTTCTTTGAAGAAATTCATAAGAAAGCTTCTCATGATCAGTTAAGAGTGTTTTATGATGACCCTGAAGGTTGTCAAACTTAGACTGAAGTCTCTGAAGATTTTCAGTTAAGTCTTTAGTGCGGTCCATTTCTTCACCCAACATATCATCACTTTTGTCTAGCATGTTTTGAAGTTTTTCAATAGCCTTTTGTTGTTTCACAGCAATCTTAGCAAGTTTAGAGTAGCTAGGCTTAAGATTTTCATCAGATTCATCCTCACTTGATTCAGAGGAGGGGTATTTAGTTACCTTAGCAGCCTTTGCCATGAAGCAATAGGTGGGGGCATAGTCATCATTGCCTTCATCGGCGTTGTTGGTGTTGCCATTTTCTTCAGAGTTGAAGATAGACTTGCTGACAAATGCGGTAGCAAGAGCTAGACTCGCCACACCTGACTCAGACTCCTCGGATTCCTCTTCTTCCTCATTATCCTTAGATTCAGCCTCAGAGTTCATTTCCTTGCCAATGAATGCCCGAGCCTTCTTGGAGCTGCTCTTCTTGTGGGATGAAGACTTCGAGGATTTTGATGATGAGGACTTTGAAGATTTCTTCTTCTTCTTGGCATCATCAGAACTGTAATCCTTGTATTTCTTCTTCTTTAGTTCCTTGTCCCACTGAGGACAATCTTGAATGTAGTGACCAGGCTTCTTGCATTTGTGGCATAGCCTTCTCTTATAGTCACTTGATGAGGAATCACTGCTCCTTGAAGATTTTCCAAAGCGACCACGTCTTGAGAATTTCTGGAACTTCTTCACGAGCAGTGCTAGCTCCTGGATCAATTCTTCAGGGTCACCAAGGCTACTACCAGAATCTTCACACTCAGATTCAGACACTGCCTTGGCCTTCAGGGCACGTGGTTTGCCATAGCTTGAACCATAGAGATCTCTCTTTTCAGCAAGCTGGAACTCATGAGTATTTAGCCTCTCGAGGATATCAGCGGGATCTAGTGACTTGTAATTAGCACGCTCTTGAATCATCAGTGCCAGAGTGTCAAATGACGAATTGAGTGATCTCAGCAATTTCTTCACCACCTCATGATCGGTGATGTCAGTGGCACCGAGCGCTTGAAGCTCATTTGAGATATCAGTGAGGCGATCGAAGGTTTGCTGAACATTTTCATTGTCGAGTCTTTTGAAGCGGTTGAAGAGATTGCGAAGAACGTCAACACGAGAGTCATGTTGAGTTGAGACTCCTTTGTTTACTTTGGAGAGCCTATCCCAGATAAGCTTAGCAGTTTCCAAAGCACTCACTCTACCATACTGCCCTTTACTCAGATGACCACATATGATATTCTTCACTTGAGAATCGAGTTGCTTGAATCTCTTCACATCAGAAGCATTCAGGGAAGGTGTGACTGAGGGAACACCATTTTCCACAACGTACCAGAGATCGTTGTCAATTGCTTCAAGATGCATTCGCATCTTATTCTTCCAGTAGGGGTAATCCGTGCCATCGAAGGTAGGACACCCAGCAGAGACCTTGGTCATACCTGCGGTCGACATAACTAAAACTCCAGGCGGTTAAACCAAAATCACACAGAACAAGGGAGTGCCTTGCTCTGATACCAATTGAAAGTGCGTTATATCGACTAGAGAGGGGGTGAATAGGCAATTTTTATGTATTCTTCACTCAGGAATTTGCCGGTGAAGAAATTCCTTCGCGAAGAACTACTTGCAACGGAATAAGTACTCAGAAGTAAGCATAACAGAAGACATGCACAGTCATCATGATGAAATGAAGACAATCACAGAGTACAGAAAGCGTAAACACAGGATAACACAAGATGAAGACAAACAGACAGAAGAAATTGAACTAAGGAAATTGAGAAAGTCTTCAGTCAAAGTCTTCAAACACAGATATGAACAACTACTCAACACAGTAATGAGGAAATGAAAGAGTTGAGGAAATACAACCAGTAAGGTTGGTGAAGACAATGATTTGGTAGACCAGTTCCAACTGCTGTCTCAGTTGTACGTCTGGTTGGAGCGGCTGAGTATTTAAACTCAAGGACACACAGTCCCGGACACCCAGTCTCTAAGCACGTAGCTCAGGACACCAAGTCCTCACCGTATTCTCCTTGAACTAAGGTCACACAGACCCCGTCCAATCACTCGTGGTAAGTCTTCAGGCGACTTCCAAACCTTCACAGACTTTGGTCACTCGGTGATCCACAATTCCTCTTGGATGCTCTAGACCATGACGCCTAACCGTCTGGAAGAAGCACAGTCTTCAAAGGTAACAAGCGTCGGATCCACGCAGGATCAATCTCTTCAGTGATGCTCAATCACTTTGGGTTTGTGGGTGTTTGGGTTTGGATTTTCCTCACTCGATGATTTTCGCTCAAAGTCCTCGGAGGATGGGGTGCTCTCATATGACAAGTGTCAGTTTCTCTCGATGCAGCCAACCAGCTAGTGGTTGTAGGGGGCGGCTATTTATAGCCTAGGGAGCAGCCCGACATGATAAGACATAAATGCCCTTCAATGATATGACCGTTAGGTGGATAAGATATTTTGTAACAGCTGGCGTGTAGCACAGCAACGGTCGGAAATTTGACTCTCAAATTCCTCAGGGCTATCATGTTTCTCGCTGTGTAGGCAATCCGCACTGGCGAATTCCTAACTCCTCAGTCAGAACAAATTCCTTAGCGACCAATAGAACTTCGTCTCTGTCACTGAAGAAATTGACTGAACTGTATGAGATTTCTAATGGCTTCACTCGAAGGGATTGGTAGGTGTAGGATTTTGAGTTGAGCATCACATGGAAATTTTTCCTTAGTATTTCCTCGACCCCCTTTAACAGTACGGTGTTTCCTATGACTAAAGAAAGAGAAAAATAAAACTATGAAAACGAAAGTCTTCAAGCTTCATATTCCTCGCATGAATATCAAGTCTTCACGGACACACCAATTTCTTCACTTTCAAAGTCTTCATGAAAGTCTTCAGGAATACCAAAATCTTCAGTCGAAGATATTCATTTTTAGGGGTCGACTTTCTCTGTAATATCAAACTACTCATAGACTTATAGACCTGTGTACACTCGTAAACACATTAGTCCCTTAACCTATAAGTCTTCAATACACCAAAATCACTAAGGGGCACTAGATGCACTTACAGCAGCACGTCGGCGTATGAAGGCGGCGGCTGGACTCTCTAGCTCGATCTGATCAGATGCGAAATAGAGGACGTGCAGCTAGGGCGCCTCGATGCCTTGTGTTGAAGCAAGTCAGCCCGACGAAGAGTTTGGCCCAGACGTAAGGCCTGCATGGCCACGTTCAGGCCGGGCCCACGATCATGCAAAGAAGCAGAGTCCCGGTGCAGCACATTTTGAATCGCAACGCCATCAGCGGCAGCCGGGGCCATTTCTTCGTGCCGATCCAAAATTGCCGGAGATGACGCGTCCGCCGGCGCCACCGGCAAGAAAGCGGCCAGCACCACCGGCGGCGTGATCCTAGGGCGCGGAAGCGGTCCCTTCCAAGGCCTGATGCAAATCCCACGGCGCTGCTGTGCTGGTGCTGTTCCCGGTCTTGAAATGGCCGGAGAGTTATCTTGATTTGCACGTGTCTCCTCCCTGCACGACAATGGAGAATCGTGAGTAGAATCAACGTTTACCTTGACGGCCGAGGTGCAACTGCTCTTCTCCCACACTCTAGACGCCGGTGTAGGGAACCCAACGTCGTTCCAGAACTCCTGTAGGAGCTCGGCGTCCGTCTTCTTCCTCCTATGACGCACGACCGACCAGGATTCTCCGAGGCGTCAACACTTCCGCGATCTTCATCACCGGCAAGGACAGCGTTCACCGCCTCATTCGCCAGGCATCCCGCATCCGATACCTCAACCGTCTCCTCTCCGCTCTCGGCCAAGGCTTCAAACCTTGATCCCGAGTGCGACGAGGAACTCAGCGAAATTGATCGCAACGCCGGCGATAGGACCCCAGGGGCTAGCGTCAGTCGGCGTCGATCCGTGAAGACGCGAGTGCCGATGCGCACAATGCATTCAAGAAGCACCATCTCCCTCCCACTCTCAATCCTCTCGCCTGAGCGTAGATGTTGCCCCTCCACGATCTTGCCGTCACCATTCCGAAGGAAACAAAGACCAGGCCGATCTAGGAACAGCGATCCATCGTGCCATTCCAGCGAGCCATCAAAAGTGGCATTGGAGAACTTCGCCGCCCAGCGCAGCATGGGGAGGGAGTCCGGTGGTCACGTCATGTTTCCATCAAGGACAACCTTTTTGGGAGTGCTTAGCAGCCTAGTAGCAGCCTGTAGAGCACCTTTATAATCACCCAGTTACGTTGTGAAAAATCTCAATCTTGATCTAAGCCAACTCAACAAGTACCATCGGAGACATCTGTAGAGCACCTTTATAATCTCCCAGTTATGTTGTGACGTTTGGTAGCACACAAAGTGTCCCTCCGGTATTCGGGAGTTGCATAATCTCATAGTTATAGGAACACGTATAAGTCATGAAGAAAGCAATAGCAATATACTAAATGATCAAGTGCTAAGCTAACGGAATGGGTCAAGTCAATCACATCATTTTCCAATGATGTGATCCCATTAATCAAATGACAACTCATGTCTATGGCTAGGAAACTTAACCATCTTTGATTCAATGAGCTAGTCAAGTAGATGCATACTAGTGACACTCTGTTTGTCTATGTATTCACACATGTACTAAGTTTCTGGTTAATACAATTCTAGCATGAATAATAAACATTTATCATGAATTAAGGAAATAAATAATAACTTTATTATTGCCTCTAGGGCATATTTCCTTCACTTAGGGTCCATAGTAGTAGCTAGATGAATCTATCTCTTTTTGGATCTTTAATACCACCAGATGACCCATTACGCCAATTGGCCTAGAGAACAACTCCAACCTACGAGTTAAGTGAACTATGCGAAACCTAGAATGGAAGTCAAGTGAACTATTTGAAGAGACCAAGAAGATAAGCAACTAATACAACAACAAAAATTGGTGAATTGTTTGATGGTGCACAGACCAACTGCAACCCAGAAATTAAGTGGGATATTTGAAACATAAAATGGAAGTTAAATAAACTATTTGAAGGAAGTTTGTCATGAATGCTCTGACTGTGGTTATGTTTTTATTGCATTGTTTCTACCCCATACATTTATCAAAGACAAGCAATAACAATTGACGCAAAAACCAACTGCAGCCCGGAAGTTAAGCGAACTATTTGAAGGATCTTTTCCCCAACTATCTGCAAATGATAATGTTTGTACGGTATTGGTATTTTCCTTGACAATGTTCATTCTAATAGCTTTATTTGGTGACACATAAGCCATTTGCTTGAGCAGGCAAATGGACTCTAAGGTTATTTTTTTGATGCTCACTCGGGAAGAAGACAGGTAAACCATCTGAACCATATTTTTTCACGATCATTCGTAGAACACCATCATGATTGTTGGGGGGGTGTACCCCGGGAAGCATCATCTGCACCCAATAATGTTTCAAGACATCGGGGCTAGCAAAGCCCCTCATGTTGACTGGTCGCGTGGCCAGCTCCCTGGGCCGGCTGGGACCACGTGGCCGGCTTCCAGAAGACGGCGCACTCTTACAAGGCGGCTTTGGGGGCAGGACGGCTCCCAAAGCCGGCCCCTCCTCCTCCTCCTTGGAGTCTGCACTCACCCACCACGACGAGACGGGGCGTGGCTACAGCGGCGCCTGCTCCCCCGAATCCCGGAGGGTCATGGCTACAGTACACGCTGACCAAGTAGCCACCTACCCGCATGGCGTGGGACTGTAGCCGTACGACACATGACGCGGCCCTCATTAGCAAGGACCACGCTACAGCAAAAGGCAATTAGCATGGCCCGCGGGCGGCGGGCCCTACCAATCGACCGGATTCTCAGCAGCCAGCGGGGCCCTCCAGAGGCAGGCCCCAGCAGCCGGCGGAGAACCTGGCGGCCTTAGACACTGACGCCTGGGTCCTACACCCGGCCATATTACCATTGTACCCCTGGGGGGTCGGCCTATAAGACCCCCTGGCTCACCCATGCAAAGGGTTCAGCTCTCATTCCACACACACCATAGCTAGGAGAAGAGGGAGAGCCCTACCCTTCTTCCTCCTCTAGCAATACAGGTCCAGCAGCAACTCTATATACTCTTGATCATAATCATCATAGCAGGACTAGGGGTGTTATCTCTCCAGAGAGCCCCGAACCTGGGTACATCTCATGTGCTCCCGAGCTCGTGGTCACTCTTGCTTCCAGAACTCGACAATGTCCTCATGGCTCCACCCATGATAAGCCTGAAGGAAATATGCCCTAGAGGCAATAATAAAGTTATTATTTATTTTCTTATTTCATGATAAATGTTTATTATTCATGCTAGAATTGTATTAACCGAAAACTTAGTACATGTGTGAATACATAGACAAAACATATTGTCCCTAGTATGCCTCTACTTGACTAGCTCGTTAATCAAAGATGGTTATATCTCCTAACCATAGACATGTGTTGTCATTTGATGAATGGGATCACATCATTAGGAGAATGATGTGATGGACATGACCCATCCGTTAGCTTAGCATTATGATCGTTACAGTTTCATTGCTATTGCTTTCTTCATGACTTATACATGTTCCTCAGACTATGAGATTATGCAACTCCCGAATACCCGAGGAACACTTTGTGTGCTAAAAAACGTCACAACGTAAATGGGTGATTATAAAGGTGCTCTATAGGTGTCTCTGAAGGTGTTTGTTGGGTTGGCATAGATCAAGATTAGTATTTGTCGCTCCGTGGTTTGGAGAGGTATCTCTGGGCCCTCTCGGTAATACTCATCACTATAAGCCTTGCAAGCATTGTGACTAATGAGTTAGTGGTGGGATTAAGTATTATGGAACGAGTAAAGATACTTGTTGGTAACGAGATTGAACTAGGTATGATTATACTGACGATCAAATCTCGGGCATGTAACATACCGATGACAAAGGGAACAACGTATGTTGTTATGCGGTTTGACCGATAAAGATCTTCGTAGAATATGTAGGAGCCAATATGAGCATCCAGGTTCCGCTATTGGTTATTGACCGGAGATGTGCCTCGGTCATGTCTACATAGTTCTCGAACCTGTAGGGTCCGCACGCTTAATGTTCGATGACGATTTGTATTATGAGTTATGTGTTTTGATGACCGAAGTTTGTTTGGAGTCCCGGATGAGATCACGGACATGACGAGGAGTCTCTACATGGTCAAGACATAAGGATTCATATATTGGAAGGCTAAATTCGAACACCAGAATGGTTCGGGCTGTTTCGGATAAGTTTCGGAGTACCGGGGGTTATCGGAACCCCCTCCGGGAAGTTATTGGGCGTCATGGGCCTTAGTGGAGAAGAGAGAGGGCCAGCCAGGAGGTGGCGTGTGCCCCCCTTGCCCCAATCCGAATTGGACAAGGGGAGGGGGCGGCGCCCCCATCCTTCCTTCTCTCCCCCTCCTCCTTCCCCCTTCTCCTACTAGGAATAGGAAAGAGGAGGGGAATCCTACTTGGACCGGGGAGTCCTAGTACGATGCCCCACACCTGGCGCCCCCCTTGGGCCGGCCACCTCTTCCCTCCCCTCCTTTATATACGTGGCCAGGGGCACCCCATAGACACACAAGTTGATCTTTTAGCCGTGTGTGGTGCCCCCCTCCACAGTTACACACCTCTGTCATATCGTCGTAGTGCTAGGGCGAAGCCCTACGCCGGTAACTTCATCAGCACCGTCGCCACGCCGTTGTGCTGACGAAACTCTCCCTTGGCCTCAACTGGATCAAGAGTATGAGAGACATCATCGAGCTGAACGTGTGCTGAACGCAGAGGTGCCATACGCTCGGTGCTTGGACCGGTTGGATCGCGAAGACGTTCGACTACATCAACCATGCTAACTAAAGCTTCCGCTTTCGGTCTACGAGGGTACGTAGACACACTCTCCCCTCTCGTTGCTATGCATCTCCTAGATAGTTCTTGCATGATTGTAGGATTTTTTTGAAATTATTGCATTCCCCAACAGTGGCATCCGAGCCAGGTCTATGCGTAGATGTTATGGGTGTGTTTGGTTACTTGGGTGGCTCTAGCCTGCATCGCATGGGGCATCCTGGGTGAGCCTGGCATGGGTGAGCTGATGCAAGTACGAGCTGAGACGTGTGTTGGTGGATTGTACGAATATGGTGCATGAGACATGCTGTATAAGACATATGTTGATTGGTAGGTTGCATTCGTACTTGTTTTCTTTGTCAATTAGAGGCACGGCAACCCATCTGAACTGAAATCCAAACTGAAAACAAGTACTTGTAAGGCAAATCTGAACAGAAATCAAACTCAAAAAGTTTGGAGACAAAGAAAACAAGTACTTCCAATAGTTTGGACTGGACTGAAATCAAACTCTCTCCAACAGTTTGGAGATTTCCTTGGAGTATTGAAAAGTACTATTTGATTTCTATTTGGAGACAAAGGAAACAAATCTGAACTGAAATCAAACTCCCTACAGAAGTTTGGATACTTGTTTTCTTTGTCTACCAGATTTTAGTTTGGAGTAAAACAAATCTGAACTCTAATCTGAACCAAACTGTAAGAGGTAGTGTAGGCAGCAACACTAGTCAGGGGAGACCACTCTGGTAGATGGGGTTTCGGGGAGGAGATGGTCGTGGTGGAGGTGGCCTGCAGGGAGGACATGCTAGCGCCGGAGATTGGGCTACAATAACTGGATTGGCTGCAGTGGCGCGGTTCAAGGGGAGAGATGGGGAAGAAACGTGGCGCTGGTTGTGGATCACGACGCGCAGGTGCTCCCCTCTCCCTCCCCCCTTCTTCCTCTCGGGCGGTAGCGGGTGGCATGGTCAGCTCCGGCGAGCTCGTCGGCAGGCGCGGGTGCGCTCAAGGATGGCAGAGTTCGGCAATAGTGGAGGAACATCGGGATGTCGTCATCCGGCGAGGGCATGGAGGCGCGCCGTTGGTATCATACTCCGACGAGGGTGTGGAGGAGCGTCGACGGCATCATTCTCCGGCGAGGGTGGCGAAGTCATCGAAAGACGATGGGGGGAGATTGCGAGTTGGACGGGAAACGACGAGGCGGAGTGGGTTGCATCGCGGGTGCAGGAAAAAGGCAGGAGCAAGCCTGCACGAGAGAAACGCTCCGATCCTGCGTTTCCCTCGGCCTGGCTGGGAGGCCTCTTTTTGCATCGACTGGGCCAGGCTGAGGAAGTCATGCAGCCAACCAAACATGGGCTCTTTTGCATCTAGGGTGCGAGCCACCCAACCAAACACGCCCTATATGCCCGAGTAGAACACAAAGAGTTGTGGGCGATAATAGTCATACTGCTTGCCACCAACGTCTTACTTTGATTCGGCAGTATTGTTGGATGAAGCGGCCCGGACCGACATTACATGACCGCGTTCATGAGGCTAGTTCTACCGACGTGCTTTTGCACAAAGGTGGCTGGCGGGTGTCTGTTTCTCCAACTTTCGTTGGATCGAGTTTGACTACGGCCGGTCCTTGTTGAAGGTTAAAACAACACACTTGACGTAAAATCGTTGTGGTTGTGATGCATAGGTAAGAACGGTTCTTGCTAGAAGCCCGTAGTAGCTACGTAAAACTTGCAACAACAAAATAGAGGACGTCTAACTTGCTTTTGCAGGGCTTGCTGTGATGTGATATGGTCAAGGCATGATATGATATAAATTGTTGTATGAGATGATCATTGTCGGTGTCAAAACCGGCAGATCTCGGGTAGGGGGTCCCGAACTGTGCGTCTAGGCGGATGGTAACAGGAGACGAGGGACACGATGTTTTACCCAGGTTCGGGCCCTCTTGATGGAGGTAAAACCCTATGTCCTGCTAGATTAATATTGATGATGTGTATTACAAGAGTGGATCTACCACGAGATCAAGGAGGCTAGACCCTAGAAGCTAGCCTATGGTATGATTGTTGTAATGGATGTTGTCCCCTACGGACTAAAACCCTCCGGTTTATATAGACACCGGAGAGGGCTAGGGTTACACAGAGTCGGTTACAATGGTAGGAGATCTACATATCCGTATCGCCAAGCTTGCCTTCCACGCCAAGGAAAGTCCCATCCGGACACGGGACGGAGTCTTCAATCTTGTATCTTCGTAGTCTTGGAGTCCGGCGGACGATGATAGTCCGGCTGTCCGGACACCCCCTAGTCCAGGACTCCCTCAGTAGCCCCTGAACCTGGCTTCAATGACGATGAGTCCGGCGCGCATAATGTTCGGCATTGCAAGGCGGGTTCCTCCTTTGAATTATCCATAGAAGATTGTGCACACAAGGATAGTGTCCGGCTCTGCAAAATAAATTCCACGTTCCACCATAGAGAGAATAATATATACACAAGTTCAATCTGCTGACGTATCTTGTAGCGCCACGTCACGCCACTACCAAGCCTTTACTTGAATCGTTTTTTATTACACCACCTCAGCGCGTTTAGCGGAGTGGTTTCCTTGGCACGTCTTGTCGAAGCAGAGATCATGTTCCCCTTATTCCGGGATTCTCATCAATACGGACGTGGATAACCCAACCGCGCCATTGATGGTGGCGCTTGGGAGATAAGCAAGTTTTACCAGGCCGGTGGGGACGTATAGTCTTTGTCCGCCTATATAAGGGGATAAGGATCCGCCTTTTCAACTACGCCTTCTTCCTCCTTTGCTTATCCATCTCCGCGCACTCGAGCTCCAGCGCCCAAGTTCGCGCATCTCATCTCAACCTTCTCCGACCATGTCCGGAGCGGGAGGTAAATGGTTGGCCTCCACCGTTAAGGAGGAGCACATCGCCAAGCTGCGCAGCGCCGGATACCTTTCCGGTGAAATCGCGCACCGGCTGCCCGACAAGGGGCAGCTCATCCCCACCCCCAGGCCCCATGAGAGGGTCGTATTTCTCCCCCACTTCCTCTGCGGACTGGGCTTTCCACTTCACCCCTTTGTCCGGAGACTCATGTTCTACTACGGCCTGGATTTCCATGATCTGGCGCCGAACTTCATCCTCAACATCGCGGCGTTCATCGTCGTGTGCGAGGCCTTCCTCTGCATTCAGCCCCACTTCGGCTTGTGGCTAAAGACCTTCGACGTCAAGCCGAAGGTAGTGAAGGGCACGCAGGCGGAGTGCGGAGGTGCCATGTTGGGCAAGATGCCCAACAACCTCTGGTTTGAAGGGGCCTTCGTGGAATCCGTCAAGGGGTGGCAGTCGGGGTGGTTCTACATCACCGAGCCGCGCGACCCTAAGTGGGTGGCGGCCCCCGAGTTCAGATCTGGTATCCCTGTGCAGCTCACCTCCTGGAAAGAGAAGGGCTTGCCATGGGGTAGTTCGAAGGAGCTGACGGGACTCCAAGCCTGTATCCAGAAGCTGGTGAACAAGAAGCTCAGGCTTGTTAATGTGGTCCAAGGCATGCTCATCCGCCGGATTCTCCCATGCCAAGAACGGGCATTCAATCTGTGGGAATTTGATCCGGCACAGCACCAGGCGCTGAGTGGGCTCTTCGACATGATGTACGAAGGCGCCTGGAGGGTGCTGTTTAAGGGCGCCGAAGCCCCCGCATCCGCGACGGAAGATCGCGGATTTCACTCGCAGCGTCCAGCTGACGAGGTAAGTGATTCTACCCCTTTACGGGACACTTGTCATTAATAGTTCGACCCTAAGCGGGTTTCAATCCCCCTTTTCCTTTGACAGGAATGGATGAAGAAGGCCGAGTAGCTCATCTGCCCGGCTCCCATGCCAGAAGACACAGTGGACGCCCGTCTAGCGGGGCTGCTGGTTCCGACACCGCACGTGGTGCCGGAGAAGAAGGCCAAGAAGGTGGCCACGGGTACTCGAAAGAGTTCCCGTTTTCAGGTGTCCGACGACTCCGAGGCGGATTCCTCCCCCGAAGATGAGGAGGAAGAAGAAGACTCTCTCCCAGAGGAGGGAGAGAGAAAGAGGAAGGCCTCCCCAACAGGGGAGGCCGAAGGGTCCAAGAGGGGAAGAACTATTCCCCCGGACAGCTCTGCCAACACCAATGTTGGCGAAGAAGAGTGGCCCTCAAGGGCCAGGCCTCAGGCGAGATCGTGAGTATCCGGATTCCTGCAGTTTCTTTTGTGTCACATAGTGTCCTTCTAATGCTGCATACTGCCTGCAGTCTGGCCGACGATGATCTCCCTGCTTCATCGAGCGGGTCGTTGGCTTCGTTGGATGTGAATTCCATTCCAACTGCCTCCACCCCTCGCGCCGCTGAGGACGCCGAGGTGGGATCCCAGGAGAGGACCCATCAGGAGGAGGCTCCGGAGGCGCCGCAAGGCAGCCTCCCGGACTTTGCACCAGACTCTACGCCGGAACCTGCAGTGGTTCCAGAGTTCGGCAGGCGGCCCCTTCGCAAGAAGGGCAAGACCATGACACCGGCGGCCCCCGTCCAACCGGAGGCACCGGACAACTTGTTGGAGGCGCTCAAAGGCGCTTCCATCGAGGAAGAACACCGCACTATCATGAGTGCGGTGATTCAGAAGGTTCAGCTCGCCAAGAGCGGGCTGACCGAAACCTGCAGTAGCCTTCTAACAGGCTTTGAGGTAAGAAGTTGAAATTATGTAATGTAATACCGCATAGACAGTAGCCCCAGATGCTCGGTTCGGTGTTCGGAAAGAAAAGCCGGACTGAGGATCTAATAAGATATACGCAGGGTTGCTAAAAAGTATGTCAATATGGGTTTGCAGGCTGCGCTGCTGACCTCTGCCGCACTGACTCTCGGTGCATTAAAGCAGGATCTCGAGCGGTCCGAGCAAGAGCTCAGCCGTGCCAAGAAGCAGCTCGAGGACAAAGAAGGTGAGTAACACCACTTTGAATAGTTACCTTACAGAAAAGGATTTAGGTTGCAATAAAAATAACAAGGATAACATGGGTACTGCAGGGGCCACGAATGAGGTGGCAACCCTGAAGGAGGCTGTGTCCGCGGCCGAACGCAATGCAGCCGCGGAACGGGCAGAGTGAGAGAAGCAGGAGGCGCAGGTGGCAGAAGTGCGGCAAGAGCTCCAGGCTCTCATGGAAAAGCATGAGAGTTTGGAGTGCGACTCAAAGACTCGAGAGTCCGAGCTTGCCTCGGCTCTCGAAAGTGCCAAAGCCGCCAAGGCCGAGGCCCATAAGGCCCTTCAGGAGGTTGAGGATGTGAAGAAAATAGCGGCGGGTAAGGCATTTTTCATGCAAAGCAAGCATGTTAATGTAAACTACCTGACACTTACCCGAATTCGGAGCTCTCCAGGGGCGTTTGCAGATCTGCCGCGCAGTGTATCCGATGCCGCCGCATTCTACCGTGGCGAGGAGGGGAGCTCGACGCAGAAGGTCTTCTGGTCTCAGTACGCTGAGGCCGACCTTCCGGTGCCCCCTAGCGACCAGCTGAAGCAGCTGGTCGAGCTCCACAAGGTAGCCGAGCAGGCCATGAAGGGCCTCATAGTCCGGCTGTGGCCTGGAGCGGCCATGCCTGGGAGCTACTTCGGCCTCGTGCTGCGGCTGGTGGATGCGTGCCCCTGGGTGGAGGTCATCAAGCGCTCCGCCTATATTGAAGGTGCTCGTCGGGCCCTTGCCCGCGCAAAGGTGCATTGGGGCAAGCTGGATGCGGAAAGGCTCATCACTGACGCGCCACCAGTGGGCAAGGAGTATCGTACACCCGAGATGTACTATAAGACTGTCCTGAAGGGTGCCCGCAAGATTGCGGATGAGTGCCCCAGAGATGTAATTATTGATTAGACTCGCTATGTATTATCCTGTGCGCTGAAAACTTTGTTCATATGCGCTAAGCAACGCTTGTTTGATTTAAAATATTACCTTATGTGCGGCCATTTATAAAATCTGAGAGATGGCAAGTCGTCGGCTTCAGCCCCCAAGCCACGAGTGCTGGGGTGTTCGGGATAAATTTGAGCACTCTTGTTCCCATTTTAGGGTCCATCTAGGGAGGCGCTCAACACAACGAACAAGGCAACCGGACTTATAATGCTTGAACACTCTCACTTAGCCATAGAATTCTATAATTTTAAATTTTGGCGAAGCCCCTAGTATTCGGAAGACCGAGTTCGGGGCGCTATCCACGCCTTGGCCGGACATTATCCGGTTCTTCGCTTGACGCAGCATAAGTCTTTAAGGACTCGAAAAGACCTCTCGAACAGCGACCAGTCTCTCGCCTTATCATGACAGTCAGTTTTAGCTTTCTCCACTGAGGCGCTCACCCAGCTCAACCGGGGCGCAATCGCAGTGGTTCTCCCAGTGCCACCTTAGCCGACAGAACGGAACGTAAGGTACCAAAACGTGGGAGCCGGGAAAACCCAACTATTGACCCAAGACATGATTCGGAGCCGATTCATATAATGCTATAAGTTCGGGGTGCTGCACTTGTGAAAGTGTTCGGACTTATCACACCATAATGTGGGGAACATAAGCCCCTAGTGTATTCGGCCGTACCAAAATATACGGGTGCACGATGTCATTAGTGAACATATATGTAAAGTAATGCAATAACAGGCAAAAAGTGCTACATTGTTTATTTAATGGATTCTGCCATGAGTGCGGAATGATACAAATAGTGCGGTAAGCAAGGGATTGGACTAATTAAACATGTCCCCCTCCAGGGGTGGGCTGCGGACTGGTGTATATAATCAAATTTAATGCTCGTAATGGAGACCACCTGAGTGTTCGTCGCAGCCTTCTTTCCTCCCTGGCTGTTGCATCGTGAGTTCGGCGGGTTCACCGCCGGACAGGGCCTCTGGTGAATGGAGTCCTGTGTATACAAAGAAGGAGGATAATAAAAAAGAGCGACACACTTGTGAGCCCCTGGTGTGGTCGAGCCGCACTCTGGGTCTGTTGTGGTCGTGCCCCTCCCCCTAGGCCCATGGTATCTCTAGAGCGTAATGATGTACGCGGAGGGTTGGTCTTGCAATCATGCGAGGGCTGGGGTTGGGGCCGCATTGCTACGCGTGCTCGAAACGTGCCAGGTGGTCTTGGTTGATGTTGCTCCGGGCGCGTTTGGCCGTATCCGGCCGTTTAACGGCCAGACTCGAAAATTGCCTTAGAAGGCTGCTCTGTACTTCTGCCGCGAGAGCCGCTGTATGTTCCTCCGTTCGGAGGGAGCGTTCCGTATTTCCGTTGACCGTGATGACTCCACGAGGGCCTGGCATCTTGAGCTTGAGGTATGCGTAATGCGGCACCGCGTTGAACTTTGCGAACGCGGTTCGTCCGAGCAGAGCATGATAGCCGCTGCGGAACGGGACTATGTCGAAGATTAACTCCTCGCTCCGGAAATTGTCCGGGGATCCGAAGACCACTTCCAGTGTGACTGAGCCTGTACAATTGGCCTCAACACCTGGTATGACGCCTTTGAAGGTCGTCTTTGTAGGTTTAATCCTTGAGTGGTCTATGCCCATCTTGCGCACTGTATCCTGATAAAGCAGGTTCAGGCTACTGCCACCGTCCATCAGGACTCTCATGAGGTGAAATCCATCGACGATTGGGTCTAAAACCAATGCGGTGAATCCGCCATGGCGGATACTGGTCGGATGGTCTCTTCGATCGAAAGTGATCGGGCAAGAGGACCATGGATTGAACTTAGGGGCGACTGGCTCCATCGCATATACGTCCCTTAGTGCACGCTTCCACTCCCTCTTGGGTATATGGGTTGCGTATATCATGTTTACCGTCTGCACTTGTGGGGGGAAACCCTTCTGTCCTCTACTGTTCGGTGGTCGGGTCTCTTCCTCATCATCGCTGTGCAGCCCCTTGTCATTGTTTTCGGCAATTAACTTGCCTGCCTGCTTGAATACCCAACAATCTCTGTTGGTGTGATTAGCTGGCTTTTCGGGGGTGCCATGTATCTGGCATGAGCAGTCGAGTATTCGGTCCAAATTGGACGGACCCGGAGTGGTTCTTTTGAATGGCTTCTTCCGCTGACCGAGTTTAGAGCCTCGGAATCCGGCGTTAACTGCCGTATCCTCCTTGTCATCGCCGTTAACGCGGCGTTTGTTTTTGCTTCGACGCGATCTGCCATTGTGGTCCTTAGAGTGCGGACTACCAGCATTTTTGCTAAGGTTGTTGCTGCGAGCTAGCCAGCTATCCTCTCCCGCATAGAAGCGGGTCATCAATAACGTGAGGGCTCCCATGGATTTCGGCTTTTCCTGCCCTAGGTGCCGGGCTAGCCACTCGTCGCGGATGTTATGTTTGAAGGCTGCGAGGGCCTCTGCATCCGGACAGTCGACGATTTGATTTTTCTTTGTTAAGAACCGTGTCCAGAATTGCCTGGCCGATTCGTCTGGCTGCTGGATTATGTGGCTTAGGTCATCGGCGTCTGGTGGTCGCACATATGTGCCCTGGAAGTTGTCGAGGAATGCGGATTCTAGGTCCTCCCAACACCCAATTGACTCTACGGGCAGGCTGTTAAGCCAATGCCGAGCTGGTCCTTTAAGCTTGAGCGGGAGATATTTGATGGCGTGGAGATCGTCGCCGCGGGCCATATGGATGTGAAGAAGATAATCTTCGATCCAAACCGCGGGGTCTGTCGTGCCATCGTAGGATTCAATGTTTATGGGTTTAAACCCTTCAGGGATTTGATGATCCATTACTTCATCAGTGAAGCATAGCGGGTGTGCGGCGCCTCTGTATTGAGCAATATCACGACGTAGCTCCAGGGAGCGTTGTCTGCTGTGTTCGGCCCGGCCGGAGTTATTGTATCCGGCTCGACGGTATTCGTCGTGGGTCGTGGGGCGCCCACGTGATCCATAAATAGATCTGGATTGTCTTGCCTTATCCTCCAATATATCCCGCAAGTCCGGCGCGTTCCCTCGCGGCTTCGTACTTTTCGAGCAATGCTGGGGTACGGTCTTGATGGAAGGCCTAGATGCCTCTCTGTCGCGCCCACGGGGTGGTCGGTCAGCCGTATTGTACGCTGGTGATGAAGGTATGTATGCTTCCTCTTCTAATCGGGGGAGCAACTTGCGTTTTGGGTAGCTCTTGGAGGGGCGTTCGAGTTCTTACTCTTCGGCCACGAGGACCTCGGTCCATTTGTCGGCCAGCATGTCTTGATCAGCTTGAAGCTGCTGCTGCTTTTTCTTTAGGCTATTTGCTCTGGCCATTAGCCTGCGTTTGAAACGCTCTTGTTCGACGGGATCCTCGGGCACGACGAATTCGTCGTCGTTGAGGCTTGCCTCGTCTTCGGAGGGAGGTATGTAATTATCATCCTCGGCCTCTTCATCTGCCGCTCTCTCGTGAGGGCTTGCTTCTGCATCCTCTTGCGCTGAATCTTGCTGGAGGGGATTGTCTTCGGCACTTTCTGGGGTGTTATTATCTCCTGTGCTGGAATCTCCATTCTTGCTGTGGCGGGATTTAGAGCGGCGCCGCTGACGTCGGCGCTTGGGCTGTTTCTTTAAGGAATCTGCCTTCGCTTCTTCTTTGCCGTCCCCATCTTTTGGGGTGTCCACCATGTATATGTCATATGACGAGGTGGTCTTCCAGTGCCCTGTAGGCGCTGGTTCTTGTTCGTCTCCGGCATCGTTGTCCATACCGTCGATGTCTTTGGAGTCATAGTGTAGCATGTCGGTTAGATCGTCGACAGTGGCTAGAAAGTGGGAGGTGGGTGGGGTTTGAATTTCTTCGTCGTCCGCATCCCAACCATCCTGGCCACAATCCGGCCAGAGCTCTCCGGATAGCGAGAGATGTTTTAGCGAATTTAGAATGTCGCCAGAGGGTGAGTGCTGAAAGATGTCCGCAGCGGTGAACTCCATGATCGGCGCCCAATCGGATGCGATTGGCAGGGACGCAGGAGGTTCGGAGTCCGGCAGGGAGTCCGACACCTCGGAGTCACGAGCTTTATAGGGGACAAGGTCAGTGTTCGGCTCCATCGCCGCGGAAGTTGCAGCCCCCGAGGCGGTGTCCAGCCACCGGTCCTCGATCTGGGCGATCGGCTCCGGACTGAGGGCCGGAGCGGATTCGTGTGCGGCCACCAGGGCACTGTCCGGCGGCAGAGCTAAATCATGCCCATCGTGACACTGCGGCACGCCCGGCTGTGGCTCGAGTCTGTCGAAGATCAAGTCCCCGCGGATGTTGGCCGTGAAGTTTAGGCTTCCAAATCTGACCTGACGGCCAGGGGCGTAGCTTTCGATCTGCTCCAGATGGCCAAGTGAATTGGCCCGCAGTGCGAAGCCGCCGAATACGAAGATCTGTCGGGGAGAAAAGTCTCACCCTGGACGACGTTGTTGTTGATTGAAGAAGCTATCGAGCCTATCGGTGACGACACAGAGGAACTCTCAATGAAAGCACCAATGTCGGTGTCAAAACCAGCGGATCTCGGGTAGGGGGTCCCGAACTGTGCATCTAGGCGGATGGTAACAGGAGACGAGGGACACGATGTTTTACCCAGGTTCGGGCCCTCTTGATGGAGGTAAAACCCTACGTCCTGCTAGATTAATATTGATGATGTGTATTACAAGAGTGGATCTACCACGAGATCAAGGAGGCTAAACCCTAGAAGCTAGCCTATGGTATGATTGTTGTAATGGATGTTGTCCCCTACGGACTAAAACCCTCCGGTTTATATAGACACCGGAGAGGGCTAGGGTTACACAGAGTCGGTTACAATGGTAGGAGATCTACATATCCGTATCGCCAAGCTTCCCTTCCACGCCAAGGAAAGTCCCATACGGACACGGGACAGAGTCTTCAATCTTGTATCTTCGTAGTCTTGGAGTCCGGCGGACGATGATAGTCCGGCTGTCCGGACACCCCCTAGTCCAGGACTCCCTCAATCATGTTTTGTAACAGAGTTATCGGCAACTGGCAG
Organism: Triticum timopheevii; assembly: GCA_963921465.1. Lineage (NCBI taxonomy): Eukaryota > Viridiplantae > Streptophyta > Magnoliopsida > Poales > Poaceae > Triticum > Triticum timopheevii. The sequence continues at coordinate 544,833,554 of OY997274.1, forward strand.
GAGCCATATGGTTGTCGCTTTATTGTATGCAATACCGTCTCCATGTAATTGTTTTACTTTATCACTAAGCAATAGCAATTTTCGTAGTAACAATAGTTGGTGAGACGACAATGATGCTACGATAAAGATCAAGGTGTCGCGCATGTGACAATGGAGATCATGACGATGCTTCCATGATGGAGATCATGAGCACAAGATGATGATGGCCATATCATGTCACATATTATGATTGCATGTGATGTTTATCTTGTATGCATCTTATTTTGCTTAGTACGGCGGTAGCATTATAAGATGATGCCTTACTAAATTTCAAGGTATAAGTGTTCTCCCTGAGTATGCACCGTTGCTACAGTTCGTCGTGTCGAGACATCACGTCATGACCGGGTGTGATAAGCTCTACGTTCACATACAATGGGTGCAAGCCAGTTTTGCACACGCAGAATACTCGGGTTAAACTTGACGAGCCTAGCATATGCAGATATGGCCTCGGAACACTGAGACCGAAAGGTGAAACGTGAATCATATAGTAGATATGATCAACATAGTGATGTTCACCATTGAAAGCTACTCCATCTCACGTGATGATCGGACATGGTTTAGTTGATTTGGATCACGTGATCATTTAGATGACTAGAGGGATGTCTATTTAAGTGGGAGTTCTTAAGTAATATGATTAATTGAACTTTAATTTATCATGAACTTAGTCCTGATAGTTATTTTGCATGTCTATGTTATTGTAGATCAATGGCCTGTTCTACCGTTCATTTGAATTTTAATGCATTCCTAGAGAAAGCTAAATTGAAAGATGATGGCAGCAACTACACGGACTGGGTCCGTAACTTGAGGATTATCCTCATTGTTGCACAGAAGAATTACGTTCTGGAAGCACCGTTGGGTGACAGGCCTGCTGCAGATGCTACTGATGACGTTAAGAACGTCTGGCAGAGCAAAGCTTATGACTACTCGATAGTCCAGTGTGCCATGCTTTATGGCTTAGAATCGGGACTTCAAAGACGTTTTGAACGTCATGGAGCAAATGAGATGTTCCAAGAGTTGTAGTTAATATTTCAAGCAATGCCCGAGTTGAGAGATATGAAGTCTCCAACAAGTCCTACAGCTGCAAAATGGAGGAGAATAGTTCTGTCAGTGAACACATACTCAGAATGTCTGGGTACCATAGCCACTTGACTCAGCTAGGAGTTAATCTTCCTGATGATAGTGCCATTGACATATTTCTTCAATCACTGCCACCAAGCTATAAAGGCTTCATGATGAACTATAATATGCAAGGGATGAACAAGACGATTCCCGAGCTCTTCGCGATGCTAAAGGCTGCAGAGGTAGAAACCAAGAAGGAGCATCAAGTGTTGATGGTCAACAAGGCCACTAGTTTCAAGAAAAAGGGTAAAGGGAAGAAGGGGGACTTCAAGAAAAACGGAAAGAAAGTTGCTGCTCAAGAGAAGAAACTCAAGTCTGGACCTAAGCCTAAAACTGAGTGCTTCTACTGCAAAGGGACTGGTCACTGGAAGCAGAACTGCCACAAGTATTTGGCGGATAAGAAGGATGGAAAAGTGAAAGGTATATTTGATATACATGTTATTGATGTGTACCTTACTAATGCCCGTAGTAGCGCCTGGGTATTTGGTACTGGTGTTGTTGCTCATATTTGCAACTCGAAACAGGGGCTACGGATTAAACGAAGATTGGCTAAGGAGGAGGTGACGATGCACATGGGAAATGGTTCCAAGGTCAATGTGATCGCCGTCGGCACGCTACCTCTACATCTACCTTCGGGATTAGTTTTAGACCTGAATAATTGTTATTTGGTGCCAGTGTTAAGCATGAACATTATATCTGGATCTTGTTTGATGCGAGACGGTTATTCATTTAAATCAGAGAATAATGGTTGTTCTATTTATATGAGTAATATCTTTTATGGTCATGCACCCTTGATGAGTGGTCTATTTTTGTTGGATCTTGATAGTGATAATACACATATTCATAATATTGAAGCCAAAAGATGCAAAGTTGATAATGACAGTGCAACTTATTTGTGGCACTACCGTTTGTGTCATATCTGTGTAAAGCGCATGAAGAAACTCCATGTTGATGGACTTTTGGAATCACTTGATTATGAATCACTTGGTGCTTGCGAACCGTGCCTCGTGTTGTGATAAGATAACTAGCGGAGTGTCCCGCGCATTTGCGCGGCTAGATTTTTACCAATTATTATAGATATTGTGTCAGATGATTCCACGAAATCAAAGATAATTTTTATCATTTTACTTGAGAAATCAAAATATATTCATTATCATCAATTGGTAGTGATTGTCCGTTTGATTTGACTCTACCACGACCATGAATTGTTATGATTTAGTTGAAATTTTTGACCACCTATCTAAATATTGCATGCAAATAGATTGATCTATGATGAATCTACGATATGTTTGATCAACACCTCAATTCAATAAAACAGTTAGTCCTGTAAATTAATATATGATTCTATCTTACATCATAAACAACGTAAATCTAAACTAATTAACTAAATCTAAATCTAATCCACGTAGCATATTAACACGCATAGAAAACACATTGTCAACATGCCATTATTCTAACACGATGTCATAAATGCTCAGAATTCTTTGTCATATGTTCATCGCTGTCATTTTTTAGCGGGAAGTTCATCACATCCTTTCGTTGCCAACCTTGCTAATGAGAACAGGTACATGAATCCAATGATTCCTACATTCTACTCAGGATGATCTTTTTTCTTGTACTACAAACCCAATTGTGTAGTTACAACTAATCTATATTTCATGTTTTTTCCTTCGGCGTACCTACATAAGCAAGAAATGCATGTTAACACATATACTCTTTTCACCCTTCTATGTTTGTCATTTCTTTGTCCATCCTATTTGATGTTTTCAGCCTCTCTCTGTATATGGAGTCCATGACCACCAATTTTAAAATATTTCTATTTCTTATTTTCAGCTTCTTTTTAAAAGTTGTTATTACAGATTAAGCTATTTAAAAGAGTTCTAGTGGTTGTTTGTTAGGACGCTATGCAGTTCATATGGAAACAAATTTTGAGATATATTTATTTTTTATTTTTAGCTAAGTTTAAAATACCATTATTTTTTCTCCACCTAATAAAAGTTTCATCCATAACTTATTTTGAAGTTAGCAATTTAAGTTATACATGGAGCTTGGACTAAAATTTTCCATTGTTATATTTATTCTGTATTCTTTATTGTGTACCAACGTATAGTGGTTTTCTGCTAATCAAATTTTAATTTATTTATGAAGATGTTTTTCACTTGCGCCAATCAGTTTACCAAGTGGATGCTTTACGTATATGTTTTTTAGGAAACCTATGGATTTGTATACATGTTGGTATTAGCATGACATCCGTGCACGGAGTTCGCACATTATGGGCCCACACAGTGACCCAACATTGAGCATGTATTTTTGACTACATCTTAGGTATGTGTATGTTTGTGAATTTTTTTGTTTTTTCTAAAGTGAAACTATTTGATTCTAAGATAACGATTGTGCTAACATTTTTTATGCATCATTATTTCTCTATCCTTGGCTAGCGATCAAATTTCCTAATTTTGCCGTGCCGATGCTGTACATAAATGTAAATAGTTGCTTCTGTCTTTTTATATTTTTCATACGCTAGACTTAATTGCCACCATCGGCGCGCGTCAGGAATCTATATGGTGTGAACCGATGTGTACATAGGTCAGCAGATGTTTTTTTAATTGGCTAGCGGGCAGGGGCATGTATACTCTAATCTCCATGTCTGACTTTTTTACTTTCCTGTTGACCGGACTCTTTCTACCCATAGGATTGCCTAATTCCTTTGTGTCCGATTAGTACTCCAACTCCAATTCTTCCCTGGTGTCCGTGATAGAGTATACATGCATTTTTTTTTATGTCTAGTTTTTTCATGGAAAATACTTATGTGTTATAGCACTTTTTTAGTACGTGTCAGATTTTAAAAACTGTACACGTTATAGTTCTGCGTAACTTTTAGATAGTTTAATCTCAGCCATTATTGTCTTAATCAACGGCGTATATATTTTTAGCCTATGTGGATTAACGTGATGGCTTGTTTGACTCTTTTCTTAATTATATAATAGATTTGTAACGAGTAACAAGCAATAAAAGTAAATAAGGTGCAGCAAGGTGGCCCAATCCTTTTTATAGCAAAGGAAAAGCCTGGACAAGTTCTTATAATGAGAAAAGCGCTCCCGAGGACACATGGGAATAATCGTCTAGTTTTCATCACGTTCTTATGATTCGCGTTCGTTACTTTGATAATTTGATATGTGGGTAGACCGGTGCTTGGGTACTTCCTTTTCTTGGACAAGCATCCCACTTATGATTAACCCCTATTGCAAGCATCCGCAAGTACAAAAGAAGTATTAAGGTAAACCTAACAATAGCATGAAACATATGGATCCAAATCAGCCCCTTACGAAGCAACTTATAAAGTAGGGTTTAAGCTTCTGTCACTCTAGCAACCCATCATCTACTTATTACTTCCCAATGCCTTCCTCTAGGCCAAAATAATGGTGAAGTGTCATGTAGTCGACGTTCACATAACACCACTAGATGAGAGACAACATACATCTCATCAAAATATCGAACGAATACCAAATTCACATGACTACTAATAGCAAGACTTCACCCATGTCCTCAGGAACAAATGTAACTACTCACAAAGCGTATTCATGTTCATAATCACAGAGGTATAATATGCATTAAGGATCTGAACAAATGATCTTCCACCGGATAAACCAACTAGCATCAACTACAAAGAGTAATCAACACTACTAGCAACCACAGGTACCAATCTGAGGTTTTGGTACAAAGATTGGATACAAGAGATGAACTAGGGTTTGAGAGGAGATGGTGCTGATGAAGATGTTGATAGAGATTGACCCCCTCCTGATGAGAGGATTGTTGGTGATGACGATGGTGATGATTTCCCCCTCCCGGAGGGAAGTTTCCCCGGCAGAACAGCTCCGCGGGAGCCCTAGATTGGTTCCGCCTCGTGGCGGAGGAGTTTCGTCCCGTAAGCTTGCTTATGATTTTTTTTCCAGGATAAAAGACTTCATATAGCAGAAGATGGGCACCGGAGGGCTGCCAGGCGACCCACGAGGCAGGGGGCGCGCCCCCCACCCTCGTGGCCAGGGTGTGGGCCCCCTATGGTACTTCTTTCGCTGAATATTTATTATTAATTCCAGAAATGACTTTCGTGGGAGTTTCAGGACTTTTGGAGCTGTGCAGAATAGGTCTCTAATATTTGCTCCTTTTCCAGCCCAGAATCCCAGCTACCGGCATTCTCCCTCTTTATGTAAATCTTGGAAAATAAGAGCGAATAGCCATAAGTATTGTGACATAACGTGTAATAACAGCCCATAATGCAATAAATATCGATATAAAAGCATGATGCAAAATGGACGTATCACTTCCTTGCTTGCGTACAATTTCCTCAAATTGCTCACTCCCGGCAAGACTCTTGTAAACACCTTTCTCTCTAATTCCCTTCAATAAGCTATTTTCTTGCTCAGGTGTAACTTGGCTAATAGAATCATTAGTGGAATCAAGAGAACTACTAGAAGCAACAATATTGGATTTAGCATGATTATTATTACTACTAGAAGAAGAATCTTTATTGCTCTTGTTGCTATATTTTACTTGTGGCATATAAGTAGACAAGAGGAGACGTTTGGCACAGGAAGAACTCTTCTTTCGAAGATCATCATTGATAGCTTTTAGAAACTCATGCTCTTGCTCTAAATTTAGCTTCTCGAAGCGTAGCTTCTCATGAGTTCTTAGGAGCTTGCTATGATCCTGCTACGTCTCGAGCTTGCGATGGTTTTCCCCGAAGAGGAGAGGATGATGCAGCATAGTAGCGTAAGTATTTCCCTTAGTTTTTGAGAACCAAGGTATCAATCCAGTAGGAGGTCGCGCGCAAGTCCCTCGTACCTACACAACACGATAGCAACTCGCAACCAACGCTTAGGGGTTGTCAATCCCTTCACGGTCACTTACGAGAGTGAGATCTGATAGAGATAATATTTTTGGTATTTTTGACAGATAGATGCAAAGTAAAAAGTAAAGGCAAAGTAAAAACAAAGCAAGTAAATAAAGTGATATAGATTGATATGATGAGAATAGACCCGTGGGCCATAGGTTTCACTAGTGGCTTCTCTCAAGAGCATAAATATTCTACGGTGGGTGAACAAATTACTGTTGAGCAATTGACAGAATTGAGCATAGTTATGAGTATATCTAGGCAATGATCATGTATATAGGCATCACGTCTGGAACAAGTAGATCAAAATGATTCTGCATCTACTACTATTACTCCACTCATCGACCGCTATCCAGCATGCATCTAGAGTATTAAGTTAAAAACAGAGTAACGCTTTAAGCAAGATGGCATGATGTAGAGGGATAAATTCATGCAATATGATAAAAACCCCATCTTGTTATCCTCGATGGCAACAATACAATACGTGCCTTGCAACTCTTTCTGTCACTGAGTAAGGACACCGCAAGATTGAACCCAAAGCCATGCACTTCTCCCATTGCAAGAACTACCAATCTAGTTGGCCAAACCAAACGGATAATTCGAAGAGACTTGCAAAGATAACTCAATCATACATAAAAGAATTCAGATAAGAATCAAATATTTTCCATAGATAATACTGGATCGTAAACCCACAATTCATCGCTCTCAACAAACACACCGCAAAAAGAAGATTACATCGAATAGATCTCCACAAGAGAGGGGTCCAAAAAGAGAGAAGAAGCCATCTAGCTACTAGCTATGGACCCGAAGGTCTGAAGTAAACTACTCACACTTCATCGGAGGGGTCCGGCGGAGCTCCGGAACAGGCCCCAAGATGGGATCTCATGGATACAGAAGGTTGCGGCAGTGGAATTAGGTTTTTGGATCCCCCTTGATCATACGGGGATACGTAGGTATATATAGGAGGAAGGAGTACGTCGGTGGAGCTCCGAGGGGCCCACGAGGTAGGGGGCGCGCCCAGGAGGGCGCGCCCTCCACCCTCGTGACCTCCTCGAAAGCTTCTTGGAGTAGGGTCCAAGTCTCCTGGATCGTGTTCAGTTGGAAAATCACGATCCTGAAGGTTTCATTCCGTTTGGACTCCATTTGATATTCTGTTTCTTCGAAATACTGAAAAAGGCAAAAAAAACAGCAATTCTGGGTTGGGCCTCCGGTTAATAGGTTAGTCCCAAAAGTAATATAAAAGTGAAAAAATAAAGCCCAATATAGTCCAAAACAGTAGATAAAGTAGCATGGAGCAATCAAAAATTATAGATACGTTGGAGACGTATCAAGCATCCCCAAACTTAATTCCTGCTCGTCCTCGAGTAGGTAAATGATAAAAAAGAATTCTTGATGCGGAGTGATACTTTGGCATAATTTCAATGTAAATCTTCTTAATTGTGATATGAATATTCAGATCTGAAAGATTCAAGACAAAAGTTCATATTGACACAAAAATAATAATACTTCAAGCATACTAATCAAAGCAATCATGTCTTCTCAAAATAACATGGCAAAAGAAAGTTCATCCCTACAAAATCATATAGTTAGGCTATGCTTCATTTTCGTCACACAAAGATGTTCCCAACTTCTATACCCCTGATGACAAGCCAAGCAATTGTTTCATACTTAAATAATCTCAAACTTTTTCAACCTTCACGCAATACATGAGCGTGAGCCATGGATATAGCACTATGGGTGGAATAGAATATGATGATGGGGATTGTGTGGAGAAGACAAAAAAGGAGAAAGTCTCACATCAACGAGGCTAATCAATGAGCTATGGAGATGCCCATCGATTGATGTTAATGCAAGGAGTAGGGATTGCCATGCAACGGATGCACTAGAGCTATGAATGCTCAACAAAAGAAAACTAGTGGGTGTGCATCCAACTTGCTTGCTCATGAAGACCTAGGGCATTTTGAGGAAGCCCATCGTAGGAATATACAAGCCAAGTTCTATAATGAAAAATTCCCACTAGTATGAACAAGACAACTTAAGAGACTCACTATATGAAAAACATGGTGCTACTTGGAAGCGCAATATATGAGACTCACTACATGAAGAACAAGGTGCTACTTTGAAGCACAAGTGTGGAAAAAGAGATAGTAGCATTGCCCCTTTTTATATATTTTTTTTGGGCCTTTCTCTCTTTTTTTTGGCCTTTCTCTTTTTTTTGGGCAATGCTCTAATGATGATCATCACACTTTCATTACAACATATGAATTACAACTCGATAGTAGAACAAGATATGACTCTATATGAATGCCTCCGGCGGTGTACCGGGATGGTGCAATGAATCAAGAGTGACATGTATGAAAAATAATGCAAGGTGGCTTTGCCACAAATGCGATGTCAACTACAAGATCATGCAATGGCAATATGACAAAAGTAATGCATGTCACGATGATGATGGTGGAAGTTGCATGGAAATATATCTCAGAATGGCTATGGAAATGCCATGATAGATAGGTATGGTGGCTGTTCTGAGGAAGAAATAAAGAGGTTTATGTGTGATAGAGTGTATCGTATCATGGGGTTTGGATGCACCGGCGAAGTTTGCACCAACTCTCAAGGTGAGAAAGGGCAATGCATGATACCGAAGAGGCTAGCAAAGGTGGAAAGATGAGAGTGCGTATAATCCATGGACTCAACATTAGTCAAAAGAACTCATGTACTTATTGCAAAAATTTAGAAGTCATCAAAAATCAAGTACTACGCGCATGCTCCTAGGGGGATAGATTGGTAGGAAAAGACTATCGCTCGTCCCCGACCGCCACTCATAAGGATGCACAAGCCAGGTACACTTCATGTTTCAAATTTGTTACATAACTTTAACCATACGTGCATGCTACGGGACTTGCAAACTTCAACACAAGTATTTCTCAAATTCATAATCACCCAACTAGCACGACTTTGATATTATTACCTCCACATCTCAAAACAATTATCAAGCATCAAACTTACACTACTAGAAAAAGGGCTATAGATGGGATTGACACTAATGGCGCACCAGACAAGTGGTGCGCCATTAGTATATACTAATGGCTCACCACCTTCTGATGCGCCATTAGAGTTGAAACTACTAATGGCGCACCTTGCCCACGGTGCGCCATTAGTATCAAATTTTTTTTAAACTAGTGCGCCTGTCCAAACATACTAATGGCGCATCCACAGGAAGTGCGCCATTACTAGTTGTAACTAGTAATGGCGCACCAGCCAGAAAGTGCGCCACTAATGTTATTTTATTATTTTTTTTATTCCTTTTTTTGCTAAACTACTAATGGCGCACTCACACGAGGTGCGCCATTACTAGTTTAAACTAGTAATGGCGCACCGTGGCAAAGTGCGCCATTAGTATGTTTTTTTTTTGCAAAACTACTAATGGCGCACCACCAGGGGGTGCGCCATTAGTAACCTGGATTACTAATGGCGCATTTGTTGTTGGTGCGCCATTAGTAAGTGGGCAGCAACAAGATATTTTGGACAGCCTCTCCTCCCACACTCACTTTCTCCCCACTTCATTCTCTCCACCGCCTCCTCCTTGTCTCGGGTGCCTCCTCTTTTTCACCTCATTTCCACCATAGATTCATTCAAATTAAGTGGTTAAGTTACCTTGTTTTGCTAGATAAGTAAGGGGGGAAGCTATATTTATGTTGTTCTCCCTACAACAATGTGCACATGCACTTTTTATGGCCTAGCTAGATCTATGTATGTTCGTGGTGTTGCATATGTTTGTGGTGTTGCATATGTGTTTGTGTTTGGAGGTGTACCGGTATTTGAAATGCGATAGTTGCCAATATTTTGCCGGAATGTTGATTCATTTCCGTTTCGGCGAGAATTTTGGCATTAAGCATTCTTTTTGGTCCTATTTTTAGGGAAAGTCATGCCAAATTTTTTCTTGGTTCTAAAATATCGTTTTGCTCTACCCCGCAGGCGACCATGGTCCGCACGATGACCGAAGGCATCGTGAATAGGTTTTTGAGGTCCGCGAAGGCCGAGATGCTTCAAAAGAACGAGACGGAGATAAGATGTCCGTGTTGAAGATGCAAGCTGAATAGCCTTATTGCGGACCCGGATTCCGGGCAGGTGCGGGACCACCTGCTCTTGCGTGGTTTCATGGATGGCTATCGGTGGCAAGGTGATGAAGATGACTACGAAGTCGTCCATGGGGGCCGGGCAAGAAATGAGGAAGGGCAGCAAGACAACCACCGCGGCTCGGGCGGGCGAGAAGATGAAGAATCCCCAGGAGATGATCACGACGGTGATGATGTACACAGTCATCATGTAGAAGATGCAGGACATGATGATGATGCCGGCGGAGCAGACGACGCTGGACCATCGATGGGCTGGGTGCAGGACCCTCATATTCAAGAGTTGCTTCTCAAGCAGACGGATAACGCAAGAGCTGCCGCCCAAGAGAAAGCCAAGATGGATCAACTTGAGTTAGACACGGTTACTCCATTGTATGAAGGATGCAGGCCCGAGGATACCCGCCTGAAAGTAACGCTCATGGCTCTGGAGATGAAGGTAAAACACAAAATGACCGACGCATGCTTCGACGAGAACATGTCATTCTGGCACGAACGTCTTCCCAAGGGGAAAAAGTGCCCGACCAGTTTGGAGGAGGCGAAGAAAATCGTGTGTCCTCTGGATTTACCGCACGTGAAATACCATGTGTGCATGAACAATTGCATCATTTATCGGGACGAGCACGCGGAGTCTACCATATGTCCGGTGTGCGGTGTCACTCGATACAAGAAGAGGAAGAAAGCTCCTCGAAAAGTGGTGTGGTACTTTCCGATCACTCCTCGTCTGCAGCGGTATTTCGCGGACCCTAAGGTAGCAAAGCTCCTGCGTTGGCACGCGGATAGGGAGGAGAAGAAGCGAGAAGATGACGCAAATGATCCGGAGATAGATAAAAAAGACAAGATGCTGAGTCACCCTAAGGATGCGAACCAGTGGCAAGCGTTGAACTTCGAATACCCAGAATTTGGGAACGATCCAAGGAACATCGTGCTGGGCGCGAGCACCGATGGAGTCAATCCGTTTGGTAGCCAGAGAAGCACACATAGCACCTGGCCTGTGTTTGTGTGGATGTACAACCTTCCCCCCTGGTTGTGCATGAAGAGGAAGTACATTCACATGAGTATGCTAATTGAAGGGCCGAAACAACCAGGGAACGACATCAATCTGTATTTGGGGCTGCTGAAAGAGGAGCTTGACACGCTGTGGAAAACGCCAGCCAATACATGGGACGCCGCAGAGAAAGAATATTTCCCTATGAGAGCCGCACTGCTCACGACGGTGCACGACTATCTCGGTTACGGATATCTTGCGGGGCAGGTAGTCCACGGATTTTCTGGATGCGTAAGGTGCATGGATGACACAACGTATCGCCAGCTAGATAGAGATCCCGGGTCTTCGAAAACCGTGTTCATGGGACATCGAAGGTGGCTTCGCGACGATGACCCGTGGAGGAAACGCAAGGATCTGTTCGATGGTGAAACCGAACCCCGAAAACGCCCGTGTACGAGGAGCGGCGAGGAAATAGACAAGCTGTTGAAAAATTGGAAAGACTGCCCATTGCCGGGAAAGAAGCAAAAGGCGCCAGAGCCGGGAAAGAAGCGAAAGGCGCCAGAGCCGCTGCTGAAGGTATGGAAAACGAGGTCTGTTTTCTGGGACTTGCCGTACTGGAAGATCCACCGTGTGCCTCACAGCCTTGATGTCATGCATATCACGAAGAACGTGTGCGAGAGTCTGCTTGGTACCCTGCTCAACATGCCAGAGAGGACCAAAGATAGGCCGAAAGCAAGGGCAGACTTGAAATCAATGGGCATCAGGCAGGAGCTTCACGCTATATATGATGATGATGATGATGATGATGATGATGATGATGATGATGATGATGATGATGATGATGATGATGATGATGATGATGATGATGATGAGGTGAAGCAGGACACAGAAAGTCGTCGCAAAGGCAAAAAGGCCAAGAAGACCGGAAATGAGTACCCTCCCGCGTGCTTCACTCTAAGTCAGGAGGAGATCGAGCAGTTTTTCACCTGCCTCCTAGGAGTAAAACTTCCTTACGGTTACGCGGGGAAGATAAGCAGATACCTACACCCAGCGAAGCAGAAGTTCAGCGGGATGAAGTCTCACGACTGTCACGTGCTGATGACGCAGATACTTCCAGTTGCAATCCGTGGGATCATGGATGCACATGTCCGTGAAACGCTATTTGGCCTATGCAACTTCTTCGACGTCATCTCTCGGAAGTCGATTGGCGTGAGGCAACTCAGAAGGGTACAGGAAGAGATCGTGGTGATACTATGCGAGCTTGAGATGTACTTCCCGCCCGCATTCTTCGACGTTATGGTGCATCTGCTGGTCCATATAGTGGAGGATATCATCCAACTCGGGCCGACGTTCCTGCACAGCATGATGCCGTTCGAAAGGATGAATGGTGTCATCAAAGGATACGTTCGCAACATGTCACGTCCAGAAGGAAGCATAGCCAGGGGCTTTCTGACCGAAGAGTGCATCTCCTACTGCATGAATTATCTAGGCATCGAGAACCCCGTTGGTCTGCCCGTCAACAGGCACCTCGGCAGGCTCGCTGGATGGGGTCACCGTGAGGGTCGCCACGAAATGCATGTCGACTTCGAGGGTCGACTCGCCGACTTTGAAAGAGCAAACCTAGTCGCGCTACAACACATAGACGTGGTCGATCCTTGGGTGGTAGAGCACAAAACCTTTATTAAGAAGACGTACAATGACCGAGGCCAACAGAGGACGGACGGAGATATACTCAAAGAGCACAACTCATGTTTCACGCGTTGGTTCAAGCAGAAGCTTCTGTCGTACCCTTTAGATGAGGATTCTTCCGCGGAAGAACAACTCATATTCGCCTTGTCACAGGGCGCCGAGCACAACCTGATGACCTATGAGGCGTACGATATCAACGGCTACACATTCTACACCGAGGCCAAGGACATGAAGAGCGATGGTTATCAGAACTCCGGGGTAACGATGGAATCCTACACCGATAACGACAAGGACAGATACTACGGAAGGATCGAGGAGATCTGGGAGCTGAGCTACGCTGGAGAGAAGGTCCTGATGTTCCGTGTCAGATGGGCCAAGAACATCATAAAAGAAGACCGGTATTTCACCACCATGGTTATACCCGAAGCCAAATCCAAGACCGTGGGCGCAAACGTCACCGCGAAAAATGAGCCATGGGTACTGGCTTCCCAAGTGGACCAATGCTTCTTCATTACTGACCCGCCAAAGCCCAGTCGTGTTGTCGTGGGGAGAGGCAAAAGGAAGATCATCGGAATGGATGGAGTAGCCAATGAGCAAGACTTCGACAAGTACGGCGACCCGAGGATCGAACATGACGACGATGATGAAGTAGCAGCATACACCACAAAAAGAAGCAGGACCACCCTACCTAAAGGACGTCCATTCCATAGAAGAACTCCATTTGCGAAAAAGAAGGGCAAGAAGATTGTGAACAGATAGCTAGCTAAGATCGATTGTATTTAAATCGTAGACTTCATTTCTCGATTGTATTTCATGGGCACTTTTTGAACTATCATGAATATTTTTTAATTTCATGGACACTCGATCTCGATCCCCCTCCATCTCGATCGCTATCCCGCCTCGCCAGATCCGGTCCACCGGCCGCCGCCGCCGACCGCCCGCACCCTCTTGATTCCCCTACTCAACCGCCGCCGCCGACCCCCAGCACCCCTCCCCTACTCAACCGCCGCCGCCGACCCCCCGCACCCCTCCCCTACTCAACCGCCGCCGCCGACCCCCCGCACCCCTCCCCTACTCAACCGCCGCCGCCGACCCCCCGCACCCCTCCCCTACTCAACCGCCGCCGCCGACCCCCCGCACCCCCCGCACCCTCCCCCGCTCCACCGGCATTACTGTTTGATGATATTTTTAAAAAAATTATTACTGTCTTATAAAAAAATATTACTGTTATGATTTAAACAAGTTTGAACATATTTAAACACAAATAAGTATCAAACAGCATTTTAAATGCATAAAAAAATTGTGGAGCCTGGGAATCGAACCCAGGACCTCCTGGTGTGAGAACTAGCTGCTGACCAGTCGAGCTAGTAGAGAAGACTTGACGTGTATCAGGTCAGGTGGTAGATAACTGTTGGCTCGAGCAGAAAAAAAAATACTAATGGCGCACCAGGGTGAGGTGCGCCATTAGCATGTATGTACTTATGGCGCACCGAGGGGTGGTGCGCCATTAGTATTGTGCGCCCCTACTTCCCCGCGATCCCCTCTCTCTCCCTCGCCCTCGCCCGCGATCCCCTTCCCCGATCTCCTCTCCCGACGCCACCGTCGCCCCGCCCCGACACCACCGTCGCCCCGCCGCCCTCGACGCCACCGTCGCCCCGCCGCCCCAGCGCCGCCCCGACACCACCGTCGCCCCGCCGCCCTCGACGCCGCCCCGACACCACCGTCGCCCCGCCGCCCTCGACGCCGCCCCGACACCACCGTCGCCCCGCCGCCCTCGACGCCGCCCCGACACCACCGTCGCCCTGCCGCCCCGACACCACCGTCCGTCGCCCCGCCGCCCCGAACCAGGGAGCGGAAGCGCGGCCTCCGCCGTCGTAGCAGAAGCAGCGATCCCCATCGCCAGCAGCCCAAGAAAGGTTCCCCTCCCCTCCCTCCCTCCTCCCACCCCTGTCGCGATGTTCATCACCTGGGGCCCATCTGTTCACGCTAAGTTTCCCATGCTACAGAGGTGGAAGAACTAATTTACCGAAAAATGTACTCTGCCAACAAACTAGCTAGTACAGACTAGTAGTCTAATTTGCGGGAGTAATTATTATCGCCTCACTAGAGTTTGTACCACCTAATTTTTGATTGATTAGAACAATTATGGAGATAATTTCTTTGCTTTGGATTTTGATTTGTGCATGTTTCTCGGCAACATCGCACAAGGCATAATAATTTCTAGAGGTGATCTGAAATCTGAATATTAGTCGTATTATTACGTAATGCAGACTATTGGGATTATATTGCTTTG
The DNA here is from genome assembly GCA_963921465.1 of Triticum timopheevii. NCBI lineage: Eukaryota > Viridiplantae > Streptophyta > Magnoliopsida > Poales > Poaceae > Triticum > Triticum timopheevii. Next base: position 544,848,703 of record OY997274.1, read on the forward strand.
CTAACATCTGTTAGCCATGCTTCCCTAAGATTTATGGCGTGGGACACTTGTGTGAAGTTATATGAAGGTTTTTGATTTCGTGATGGCCACCCCTGTTTTGATGCCAAGGTTTCGTGGCCGGTCTGATGCTTATGTGCCCCACTACCGCTCATCACCTGGGCCCGATCTGGTCATGTGCTAGGTTTCCTGGCTACAGAGTTGGAAGAACGAATTTGACTCTACTTATAATGGTTTGTCTCACTAGAGTATGCAATTAGTTTAGGAGCAGATTTAACATGGTCCCTCTTACCTCCTCTTTTAACATGAGATGTAAGAGTATATAATAGATCTACAAGCCGTTGATTTCATCAACTAGTTGGTCTGAGTAACTCTTACCTTCTTACCTCCCACGTGAAAAAAGGAGGTAAGAGGGTCCATGTTAAAATAAATTTATTAGAGAAAGAGAACAATCCTACAATTTGTTTGCTTATGCTTTTGATTTGTGCATGTTTTATTTTCACCTGGCACCTGGCATGATCTCTAGAGATGATCTGCAATCTGAATGTTAGTCTTATTAACTACTGATGCATGCTTCACTAATCTCTGTTGGCTATGTTAGTGACATGCTAGTTTAGCACATACTGCTTGTAGTGGGTAGTAGTGGAATGCTATTTTATATGGTCTATTACTATGTAGGACCTTAATTGGTGGAGTCTCAACGCTGAACTGGGTAGTAGTTAGGAGTCAATTTCTTTAATCCTAGTGTAGCTGCTCTCTTAATACTTGTCTGTAGGTTCTTAATTGTTGGTGTCTCAAAAACTGAATATGTTTTCATAGCATAACTTGAGGGATAGTTTGTTTAGTAAAGTGCGAATTTAGCTATCCCTTACTATATAGATGATTGATCTTTGTCGAAAAATATGTGGATGATTGATAGTACGCTTCCTGTTTCTGCACACAGTGCACTCTGTTATGAACTATATGTATGCTGCACTTTCTTCGTCCAAGTGCATCGATGTAGACGTTTTCCTGCTTGTTGTTGGGAGTGAAAATAAGAACCTCTTCTCCCTGGTTAGCAGTAAATACTGGGCAATGCCTGCTGTTTTCTCTTCTGAAATTTATGAATGTCAGTGGATCAACATCTATGTGCCATAAATTGCATTTTCCCTTTTTGCTTGTTGAGGAAACATGTTTTCCATTTACTTGTTTGGCCCATGCTGTTCTTGCTAGGATAACAAAATGGTACCATGTAGGCTCCTGATTGCTGGTATCTGAAAACTGAATTTGTAGCAGTCAGAACTCAGTTTCCAATGTGTTGAAGCAGAGCACATTTGTGTTGAAGCAGAGCACATTTGTTAGCAGAGCTCCTGTGGGTGTGGGATCCATGTGACATGTGACATTGCATCCATGTCCACCTGGGATAATGATTTTGCAGGTACCCCGAGAGGCCCTTGAGTTTGCCGAAATGTCGATTAACTTCCGTTCCGGCAAATTCGGGTACTCCATATGTCCTATTTTCAGCAAAGGTCATGCTGAAATTTTCCGTGAATTTTAGCATGACTTTGCTAAAAATAGGACATATGGGGTACTTGTGACTAATGCATGGGCCGGGGTATCGTAGTAGTTAATTAAGTAGGATCAAGTGCCCCGGCGTACTTGTGACTAATGCATGGCTTTTAGGGTGCCTCGGTGTCGATAAAAACCGAAATGATGAAAGCTTAGGCTTTTAGGGTGCCTCGGCGTCGAAAAACCCTCAATGATAAAAGCTTAGATTTTAGGATGCCTCGGTGTCGACAAACCCTAAATGATGAGACCATGATCTTGTTCCTTGACAATAACCAACTTTTTGACCAAACTTTGTTTCTATTTAGAGAGAAACATGGCCCACAACGATGAGGCCGGGGGTTCGGGCGGCAAGGCATTCTGGGAGCTGTCCTAGGAGATGGAGGAACAACCTCACTTGTATGAGGCCGCCGCCTTCCCCACCGATCCTGAGACCACTGATGGTGCCGCCGAGGATGACCACACTGATGCCACCACTGATGGTGCCGCCGAGGATGCCACCACTGATGATGGCGGCGCCCGCACAGATGGCAGCCAACCGAAGAGGCAACGGAAGGACCGGCGCCCGATCGTGCTCCTCACCCTCAAGGAGGAAGTTACTGAAGTGGACTCCAACGGGAATCCAATGGCGCCCGAACGAATAGTCAAGGGGTACTCGCTTCAGCTCGGGTGCATTGTCCGGAGCACCGTCTTGATCAACACCGAGAACCTGAGGCATCCTGACCGAGGGAATTTGCGCCACCTCCTCTTCACGAAGCTGCATGAACGATACAAGTTCCCCGCTGAATTTGCAAACACAAGCCTCAAAGGGAATAAAGTGAACAATGCTGCCCTCATGAAGATGAGCAAGGCCCTGTCTACTTGGAAAAGCAATGTGAAGAAAATGATCGAGAAAGGTGAGAGTTATCAGAAGATCAAGGAGAAAAATCCTTCGATCACCGAAGATGACTACAACGACTTCAAGATCAATTGCTCGAGCACCACAAACTCCCAATCAAGTGAGTGGGGGAAACAAATGCGGGAGCTGAACATAGGGGAACACACACTCGGTCCCGGCGGTTATAGAGTGGCGGAGCCTATATGGGACAAGGAGGAGGCGGACCGTGCCGAGCAAGGCCTACCGCCCCTCTACGATAAATACGGTGACAAGCAGACCAGGAACTTTGTCAGGGCCCGGTACAAGAAGGACCCAAAAACAAAGGAGCTTACCACGGATCCGAAGACCAGGCAGCTTGAGCTTGTTCTGGTAAGGAATACACCCCCGCGTAATTAGCTCCATATGGTTGCATTCTAATTAATGAAGCCAAATTTCTAAATGGTTCACATTCCTTCCGCAGGCGACTGAAAGCAGTAGCGCGGGGTCGACTAAGAGCAACCCTTGGGACACCACTCTAAATAGGGCGTTGAATGTAATGAAGAAGAAGGATAAGCTCAGTAAGCCGACGTCAGCTGGTCGTGTGGCCGGCAAAGGCTTGTCGACAAAATGGGGGTCATACTATACCGCTGGTGTGCGGAAGGAGAAAAAGACCAGCTCGGAAAGGCAGCCGCGAGAGGTTCAAGAACTCAAGGCACAGGTGGCGCGGATTCCGGAGATTGTCCAAGAGCAAGTGGAACAACGACTCGGAGCGACGATCACCGCCATTGTGCCTACCTTGATCTCAGGGTTGAGTGCGTGGATTGCGGGCGGCCAACAGGGGCCGCCCCCGATTCCTAGCTTCACGGCCAGCAACTCGCATAATGCGATGGCGGGGCCATTGGTGCCTCCGGCGAAGGCGGCATTGGTGTCTCCGACGCCAGCACGGGAGCTTAATGCACCCGGGTGTACGCCGGCCGGCACCTCTGCAGCAAGCGGCCCCTCCGTCAACTGCACGCCCGCCGTTGGCGGTGCGTCGACATTAGCCGAGCTCGACGCCATCATCACGGTAACTAATTAAGCCTCTCTCGGCCGAGGACTTCATCTCCTTGCCTTTGACTGGGCATCCCTGACGCCCTACATGTTTTCGCAGGGCGCCGCCGACGTTCCGTGCACTCTCCTCCACACAACGAGTTGGTCGATGTCGCCAAGGGCAAAATCGTTCAACCGGGCAACCCCTTGTTCCACGGTACCCAGATGCCACCCAACTTGTTTAGGGTTCAACTGGTTCGGGTGCTGCCAGGCTGCGACGACTTGTTACCTCCGATTCGACCCGTGGGGGCCGACGATGATGATGTGATGACCCTCAGCGCCTGCCTGAGCTGGCCCCTGCTTTGGCCGAAGAGCCAGATTCGTTTGGGGGCGGGGGACACCACCCCAAAGACAACACCGCCAGTCGCGCCGGCGCCAAGTCGGCCCCATGGCAAGACCGCCGCAACGGTGCCGGAGATCCCTATGCCACTGGATCCAAGCATGCATATGGCACAGGATCAGAACGACGACGATGATACATTTGGCAACGTTGATCAGTACTTTGCCGATCATGGGTACGATGGCGACTTCATGGGGCCTCCTTCTCAAGAACCAAACCCAACAAAAGACGTGTGCGATCTAGCTGGTACCGCGGAGAAGCCAAGTTGCAACAGGCGCCGTCTGGCGTTCAGCTCTCAGGAGACGCCTCCAGCTGCCGACTTCACCGAGCCTCAGATAGGCGAGGTGCGAAATATTATCAGCCCCAACACACTCAAGAAGGCGGTCTATGAGCAGAACTCGGTCCCATTACAGGAGAAGAAGAAGGCACGCAAAAGAAAGACTAAGAAGGGTGCGAGCCAGCCGGCACCGAGTATGATCCGTGCTCAGGACGGGCCACCTTCACCGTAGGATATCTCGAGGAGGGTGCATGTGGCGGGTAGGGCGATGCTACCGACAAATATGCTCAATGCTGCAACCGGTGCTATGCGGAGTCTGCATGACAGTGTTCTTTCTTTGGAGAAGCGGCGTCTCAGAGAGAAGGATGTGGCATACCTGGTTTTCGCGGCCAAGGTGCCAGAGGGCAAGGGCTTTGTGGATAACTCCATCGGGCGTATGATCGTCCTGCGTTTTGATGACATCCACGCTATGTTGAACCTTCATCCGCTGCACTACACATTTGTTCGGCTATTTTTGCTGAGTATGGAGATGCGGATCATTCGCGACAAGACCCCGGACATCGTGATAGTCGACCCCTTCTACATGCGTGCCAAGATCTTGGGCAGCGCTGGGGACCGGCAAGTCACGAGTTCTTACCTCGAAGGCGTCATTCTGGCAAACCAAGATAAGGATAACTTCCTCGTGCCTTACTTTCCCAAGTAAGTCCTCCCCTCAACCGGCCCGTAACATATGAATTCTTACATTTCGATCGTTTTTCTTTTAACATTCCGTGTTTTCTGTAGTGACACACGTTGCACGCTCATCCTTCTAAGCCCCAAATATTCCATGGCCACTTATTTCGACCCGGACCGTCAGTCGAACATAGACTACACAAATGTCAAGAAGGTTCTTGATGATGTTCTCCCCGGCTACGCCAAATCTGGAGGCACCTTCACCAAGCCTATTCGTAAGTACGGCAAGCATGTGTTCTCCCACAATACGACGTTATGCTGCGTCAAGCAGCCGCCTGGCGGTCAGAAGGGTGCCTACTACGCCATCCATCACATGCGGGCGATCGTACGGGACCATCATCAACTTCTGCTACCGAGTAAACTCAAAGATTGGGCAAAGAGCGTGTCGGCAATCCAGGATGCGGACCTCTGACAAGAATTCTTTCGCATCTAGTCGGAGTTTGCGGAAATCATCCATCAAGATGTCCTTCGTACCTCGGGGCAGTTCTACCTCAACAATCAACCGTCCAACAGTGACATCGACACAATGCTACAAATGCAGGCTGACAACGACCGTTATTTCATGACTCCCATGATAGACGGCGGCTTCATCCATGCTCCGGTCCCTTGAGTCGAGTCGAAAGCAGTGATGCTGTGTCTAGTTCTGAAACATCGATTGGCTCATGTTGTAATTAAACTTTAATGAACTTGTAGTATGTCTCTTTGGTTTCGAGAGTCGTTCAACTTACATGTAATCGATGCTATTAATGTCTTGCTTTTCTCTTCCGATCGTTCTGTTGCATACTTATATATTGCTTATGTATTGTCTGTGAATTGGTACTAACGTTTTGTTTGGCTAGTGCATAGCGATGCCGACATATGTCGTGTACAAGGGTAAGGTTCCCGGAGTCTACGATGACTGGGAGGAGTGTCGGAGACAGGTTCACCGATTCAGCGGTAACAGTTACAAAGGGTACACCACTAGGGCCGAGGCCGAATCTAGATACGCCCGCTATCTAGCGGGAGAGGGGAGGGAGCGTTGGAGGAACCGGATGAAGACGAGTTTCATCGTGATGATGCTCATCGTGATGACCGCAGCTCTCTTCTATGTGATGGTAGTTTAGATGATCGATATCGACTTGTAATGTGAAGACAAACTCGCTACTCGCGGTCTCGAGACTTGTAATATAATGTTCTATCTTTGTTCGGTCTTTTCAATTCGGAGACTAATATGATGAATTGTATTCAGAGACTAATATGATGAATTGTATTCAAAGACTAATCTTCTATTGTATTCGATGAATCTGTTGTTGATGTGTGCTGTCTATATTTTGTCAAATTATACATTTTGTAACCTGTGCAAAAAAGAGAAAATAAAAAATAAAAAAACCTAATATTCATACTAATGGCGCATCACATGACAGTGCGCCATTAGTATGACAAAGCATACTAATGGCGCGTCACTGGATAGTGCGCCATTAGTATGCCGCGGTTACTAATGGCGCATCCAGTTGTAGTGCGCCATTAGTATGCCAAAGCACCTGCGTATACATGGCCCCTGGGAGGCATACTAATGGCGCACCCTGGCCTATACTAATGGCGCACCAGTGGTGCACCATTAGTATACCAGATACTAATGGCGCACCAGTGGTACACCATTAGTAAAAATTACTAATGGCGTGCTAGTAATGGCGCACCACAGATGCGCCATTAATGGCCAAATTAGGTGCGCCATTAGTAGGCGTTTTTCTAGTAGTGTTATCTTAGTATTCAACACACTCAAAAGAAAGTTTCACATATCTTGAATACCAAGAACATTAAGCAAATTACCATGCTATTAACGAGTCCCAAAATAATCTAAGTGAAGCATGAGAGATCAAGTATCTTTAAAACAAATCCACCACCGTGCTCAAAAAGATCTAAGTGAAGCACTAGAGCAAAGATTATCACGCTCAAAAAGATATAAGTGAAGCACTATGAGCAAAACTATCAAGCTCAAAAGATATAAGTGAAGCACATAGAGTATTCTAACAAATTTCAATTCATGTATGGCTCTCTCAAAAGATGTGTACAGCAAAGATGATTGTGGTAAACTAACAAGAAAAAGACACAAATAATACAAGACGCACCAAGCAAAACACATATCATGTTGGTGAATAAAAATATAGCTCCAAGTAAATTACCGATGGAAGTGGACGAAAGAGGGGATGCCTTCAGGGGCATCCCCAAGCTTTGACTTTTTGGTGTCCTTGGATTATCATGGGGGTGCCATGGGCATCCCAAAGCTTAGGCTCTTGCCACTCCTTGTTCCATAATCCATCAAAAGAATTCACCCAAAACTTGAAAACTTCACAACACAAAACTCAACAGAAATCTCGTGAGCTCTGTTAGAGAAAGAAAACAAAAGACTACTTCAAGGTACTGTAATGAACTCATTCTTTATTTATATTGGTGTTAAACCTACTGTATTCCAACTTCTCTATGGTTTATAAACTAATTTACTAGCCATAGATTCATCAAAATAAGCAAATAGCACACGAAAAACAGAATCTGTCAAAAACAGAACAGTCTGTAGTAATCTGTAACTAACTCAAACTTCTGGAACTATAAAAACTCTACCAAAACAGGAAGTCCTGGAAAATTTGTTTATTGATCAGCATCAAAAAGAATCAACGCAAAATCACTCTCCAGTAAAAAATGGCAGCTAATTTCGTGAGTGCTAAAGTTTCTGTTTTTCAGCAGAATCAAATCAACTATCATCGTAGGTTATCCTATAGGTCCTACTTGGCACAAACACTAATTAAAACATAAAACCACATCCAAACAGAAGGTATATGGATTATTTATTCCTAAACAGAAGCAAAAACACAAAACACAAAATAAAATTGGGTTGCCTCCCAACAAGCGCTATCGTTTAACGCCCCTAGCTAGACATTGATAAATTTAACGATGCTCATATCAAAGACAAGAATTAAAGCACAAAGAGAGCATCATGAAACACGTGACAAACACATCTAAGTCTAACATAGTTCCTATGCATAGGCATCTTATAGGCAACAAATTATCATAGCAAGAAAAAACTAGCATATGCAAAGAAGCGGAAAGAAACAATAGCAATCTCAACATAACGAGAGGTAATTTATTATCATGAAAAATTTTATGACCATATTTTCCTCTCTCATAATAGTTACATGTAGGATCATAAGAAAATTCAACAATATAGCTATCACATAACCTATTCTCAACATGATCCACATGCATGCAAAGTTGACACTCCTCCAAAATAGTGGGATTATCATTAACTAAAGTCATGACCTCTCCAAACCCACTTTCATCAAAAAATTCATAAGATTGAACATTCTCCAAATATGTGGGATCTAAAGTTGAAAATCTTCCAAACCCACTTTTAATATCATTGCAAACAATATTATCAATCTCATATTCATCATGGGGATTAAATAAATTTTCAAGATCATAAGAAAAATCACCCCAGTCATGATCATTGCAACAAGTAGTAGACATAGCAAAACTAGCATCCCCAAGCTTAGGGTTTTGCATATTTTTAGCACCACTGACATCAAGAGAATTTGTAATAAAATCATTGCAATCATGCTTTTCATCAAAGGAATTATCAAGTATGGGTGCAATAGCAACGATCTCATGTTTAACATAAGGAACTATAGCAAATTCATCTTCATAAATATTGGCATCATGGCCACAAGAATAGCAAGCATCATGTTCATCAAGGGATATTTCAACCAAATCATCGGAATCATCATTATCTATAGATTCATGCATAACATTATTTCCTTCCAAAGCAACGGTCATTCTTTCAATAAACTCTTGGACATAGACATTATGAGCAAGGTTTTCATTGCAATATTTAAGTATGACGGTATTTTCAGATTTGTTGAGAGTAAAATCATACTTTTCAATCAAAGAAGCAACTTCATGTGCACCCTTAAAAATGACAAATTCTTCAATTTGTTCGATATCATAGTAACTATAAACACCCTTTGCATAAGAAGATAAGATTTCATTATCATTGAACTCACATAGGTAGGGAAGGTGTTTTTTAGGGTCCTCAGAGCAACAAGTAAAATCACACATTTCACAAATATTCCCAGCATAGCATAGCAAACTATTTATATGATACCATAAGAGTCTCCCCTTTTCAGACAAACGATGACGCACAAAATGAGCATGCTCATCTAAAGATTTCCCATCAACTAGGCTAGTTGGGGTTTCAGCACGAGCACATAAGGATCGAAGATGATCCAAGTAGAACACTTTAAGTGGATCCATATCAATAGATTTTCAGCAAGCGAAGATGCAAGCATATAGAAGGCACAAGGAAACACAAACAAAGATACAAATGGGAAGAAGGCGAACCAAAAAGAGAGGGCGAATAAAATGGCAAGGGTGAAGTGGGGGAGAGGAAAACGAGAGGCAAATGGCAAATAATGTAATGCGAGAGATAGGGATTGCGATGGGTACTTGGTATAGTTGATTTGCTTGCGTGAGCCTCCCCGACAACGGCACCAGAAATCCTTCTTGCTACGTCTCGAGCTTGCGTTGGTTTTACCCGAAGAGGAGAGGATGATGCAGCACAGTAGCGTAAGTATTTCCCTTAGTTTTTGAGAACCAAGGTATCAATCCAGTAGGAGGTCACGCGCAAGTCCCTCGTACCTACACAACACGATAGCAACTTGCAACCAACGCTTAGGGGTTGTCAATCCCTTCACGGTCACTTACGAGAGTGAGATCTGATAGAGATAATATTTTTGGTATTTTTGATAGATAGATGCAAAGTAAAAAGTAAAGGCAAAGTAAAAAACAAAGCAAGTAAATAAAGTGATATAGATTGATATGATGAGAATAGACCCGGGGGCCATAGGTTTCACTAGTGGCTTCTCTCAAGAGCATAAGTATTCTACGGTGGGTGAACATATTATTGTTGAGCAATTGACAGAATTGAGCATAGTTATGAGTATATCTAGGCAATGATCATGTATATAGGCATCACGTCCGGAACAAGTAGATCGAAATGATTCTGCATCTACCACTATTACTCCACTCATCGACCGCTATCCAGCATGCATCTAGAGTATTAAGTTAAAAACAGAGTAACGCTTTAAGCAAGATGACATGATGTAGAGGGATAAATTCATGCAATATGATAAAAAAAACCATCTTGTTATCCTCGATGGCAACAATACAATACGTGCCTTGCAACTCTTTCTGTCACTGAGTAAGGACACCGCAAGATTGAACCCAAAGCCATGCACTTCTCCCATTGCAAGAACTACCAATCTAGTTGGCCAAACCAAATGGATAATTCGAAGAGACTTGCAAAGATAACTCAATCATACATAAAGGAATTTAGAGAAGAATCAAATATTTTCCATAGATAATACTGGATCATAAACCCACAATTCATCGGTCTCAAGAAACACACCGCAAAAAGAAGATTACATCGAATAGATCTCCACAAGAGAGGGGGAGAACATTGTATTGAGATCCAAAAAGAGAGAAGAAGCCATCTAGCTACTAGCTATGGACCCGAAGGTCTGAAGTAAACTACTCACACTTCATCGGAGGGGCTATGGTGATGATGTAGAAGCCCTCCATGGTGGATGCCCCCTCCGGCGGAGCTCCGGAACAGGCCCCAAGATGGTATCTCGTGGATACAGAAGGTTGCGGCGGTGGAATTAGGTTTTTGGCTCCCCCTTGATCATACGGGGATACGTAGGTATATATAGGAGGAAGGAGTACGTCGGTGGAGCTCCCAGGGGCCCACGAGGTAGGGGGCGCACCCAGGGGGGCGCCCTCCACCCTCGTGACCTCCTCGGAAGCTTCTTGGAGTAGGGTCCAAGTCTCCTGGATCACGTTCGGTTGGAAAATCACGATCCCGAAGGTTTCATTCCGTTTGGACTCCGTTTGATATTCTGTTTCTTCGAAATACTGAAAAAGGCAAAAAACAGCAATTCTGGGATGGGCCTCCGGTTAATAGGTTAGTCCCAAAAGTAATATAAAAGTGAAAAATAAAGCCCAATATAGTCCAAAACAGTAGATAAAGTAGCATGGAGCAATCAAAAATTATAGATACGTTGGAGACGTATTAGATCCTCTGGAGTTGTTTCATCAGCTAACATAAGAGTGTTTAGTTCTTTAGTTAGACGCTCAATCTCCTTCTTATCATTGTCATTCGTTTCATCTTGATTATCATGATTACTAGCAAGTTCATCATAGTTTTCATCACTAGTTTTGTCAACAAGTAAATCATCATCACCTAGCAAATCATCGTCATCACTATTGAAATCAAGATACTCGGGGTGTGATACCTTGGTGACTTTAGCCATGAAGCGTCTTCCAATTCCTTCATTTGGAGAATCAAATATATCGTGGGAGTTAGATGATACTAGAGCAAGTCCGGCAACACCTTCATCTTGAGTATATTTGGAGTCGGGGTGATAGCTTCTCTCGGAGTAGTTGTCGGAGTCAGAACCGGAAACCCATTCACCAACATGAGCTTGATGTCTTCGTCTTGTGTAGCTCTTTGATGACTTGTCCTTCCTTTTCAAATCCTTGCTTCTTCGAGAGGGTCTTCGTTCATAACGGTCATCTCTACTCCTCTCTCTTAGAGGTGACTCATCTCTTCTAATCCTTTTTGGCGAGTCTTCTCTTTTCTTGTAGGAATCCATACACTCATTGGAGTAGTGTCCTGGTCTTCCATAATTGTAGCAATTACGATCACGGCTAGAAGATCTTTTGTCATTGTAGGACCTTGACTTGGAGCTTCTCTCTTTGCTTCTACTCTTGTATAATTTGTTGAAGTTCTTCACCATTAAGCTCAATTCTTCATTGGAGACTAGCTTGTCACTTTATGTTGTAGGAGCATCACTTGAAGCTTTGTATGCACCACTTGACTTGTTGTGGAGCTCTTCCTTATCCTTGAGCGACATCTCATGAGCAACAATTCTACAAATGACTTCCATGGGCTTGAGATCTTTGTAATTGGGCGTCATTTGGATCAATGTGCACATGGTATCATGTTTTCCATCCAAGGCTCTAAGGATCTTCTTGATGATGAATTTTTCAGTCATCTCTTCACTTCCTAAGCCGACAATCTCATTTGTGATGAGAGCAAGCCTAGAGTACATTTCGGCAACTCCTTCACCATCCTTCATCTTGAAATTGTCAAGTTGACTTTAAAGCACATCCAACTTGGATTCCTTAACGGACTCGGTACCTTCGTGCATATCAACCAAAGTATCCCAAATTTCCTTTGCATTCTCAAGGCGACTGATTTTGTTGAATTCTTCGGGGAACAATCCATTGAAGATAATATCACAAGCTTGAGCATTGTATTGCAACTTCTTCAATTATTCCATGGAATCTTCAAAGAATTCAGCTTGCAAGCCAATACGAACAATAGCCCAAACAGCGGGGTTATGACCAAGAATATGCATTTTTATCTTATGCTTCCAACTAGAAAAATTGTACCATCAAAATAAGGACCTCTATGGTGGTAGTTACCCTCGCTAGACGCCATACTCTCCTAGGTTGTGAAACCAAGGCTATGATCACCAAAGCTATGGAAATCAAGGCTAATGGGGACCAAAGCTCTGATACCACCTGTAGGATCAAAAGTATGTCTAGAGGGGAGGTGATTAGACTACTTAACCAAATAAAAATCTATCATTTTCCCAATTTTAGTTGTGGGCAGATTTCAGCAATTATGACAAGTCAAGCAATCAACCTACACATGCAATTCTATGAGTATATCAGCGGAAAGTAAAACATTGCACATGAAGGTAAAGGGAAGGGTTTGGAGAAGGCAAACGCAGTGGAGACATGAATATTTCTGGCGTGATTCCGATAGGTGGTGCTATCATATGTCCACATTGATGGGGACTTCAACACATGAAGGGTAACGGCTACACAAGTCCACAGAGAGCTCCACCCACGAAGGGTCCACGAATAAGCAACCTTGTCTAGCCCACCATGGCCATCGCCCACGAAGGACTTGCCTCACTCGGGTAGATCTTCACGAAGTAGGCGATCTCCTGGCCCTTACAAACTTCTTGGTTCAACTCCACATCTTGTCGGAGGCTCCCAAGCGACACCTAACCAATCTAGGAGACACCACTCTCCAAAAGGTAATAGATGGTGTGTTGATGATGAACTCCTAGTTGTTGTGCTTCAAACGATAGTCTCCCCAACACTCAACTCCCTCTCACATATTTGGCTATGGTGGAAGAAGGATTTGAGTGGAAAGTAACTTGGGGAAGGCTAGAAATCAAGGTTCAAATGGTAGGAATGGAATCTCTTGATATCAACACACGAGTAGGTGGTTCTCTCTCAGGAATGGATGGTGGACGTGCAGGCACATTTTGACGGCTCTCCTCACTTATGCAGAGGGGGTGGAGGGGTATATATAGCCTACACACAAAATTCAACTATTTCACACATTTGGCCCACCTCGATGGCATCGATTGGTAAACTCGGTGGCACCGATCAGTATAAAAATATGAACGTTATGAATCTCAATGGGACCGACGGGAACAACTCTATGGGACTGATGTGCTAGGGCTTAGGGAAAATTTCAATTCACTGGCACCGATTGCATCAATTCGGTGGGACCAAAGTGAAGCAATAAGCAACAGAGTGTTAGTCAAGCCAACTCGGTGGGACCGATTGCAACATCTCGGTGAGACTGAAGTGAATGTGTGGGTACCCCGACTCATAAGTCATGATCACTGAATGCACGTGTACAGTGATCCCAGAGATCAATGCTCACTGAACACATAGAAGCTTAATAACAAGAGTCTTACATCCATACATACCGTCTTACACAAATTAAGACCATTATGGTCAAGTCTTACATAGATAATGCCTCAAGGGCTGAACATCAAATGAAACACAAGCAGTGGAAATCTTTGTCGATAAGTAGAACCCATGCCATCTGCCTTAATCCTATAGGCATTCTGACTGGGAAGCATCCTAGTTCGCATGTTCGTCACCAAAGAACTCTTCCTCGAACTCCTGCTCTTCCATGCCTGGCCAATTAAATAACCAGTGGCAAGCCAATGAGTACTTTGAATGTACTCGCAAGCAACCCGTGTTTTTGGATCAAGGTAACAATGCATGATGTAACAACAAGTAGGCAACCTAGCATCAAGCTAGTTGGAAATTTAACGACATGTCCTTTCAACTTGTGAAACATGCATCAATGGACCATGGTAACCATGTGAACAGGTTACAAATATCAACATAAATAGAGTTTAGAACAACTCTAGCTTAATCAACACATCAAGTCTTTACTTGACCCATGCATCTTACATATACCAAGTTTGTAAAGTTCTGGACATAGTTTAAGTAGCACCACCCAACTGTCCTTGACCGCAGACATGGCTATTCGAATAGTTTGACACTCTTTAGAGGTTGTGCACTTTACCCACAAGAATTGGGAAGCTTTCGTGTCATCCACGATCCAGAAATACCTCAAGTACTCGGGGGAAGCACCCGATCACTATCTTTCCCTAGGCGACACTAACATAGGATCCACTCATTGGTACACGGCCCTCGTGTATAATCATAAGATTTTGGGATGCTGCCCTTTTCATTATCACGCATACACGAGGGACCAAAGGTGTGCCTGCTGCCCTATGAAAATAGTCATGGCCGCCCATCCAAGCACGACCCTATCCCGAGAGTGACCTCATGTCACCCCTGTCACTAGTAATGTGGGCACCATGCTAGTATCGGACTAGGTAATTAACAATGCCCCGTCCCATAAGGGGTAGAGTGGTTGCACATGTTTGGTTGGGACGGTAATCATACCTTAAATCTAATCCATCGTTTTACACACAAAAAAGCTTGCTCCGGTACACCACTTCTTCCTCAAGTGGTGACCTAGTTCATCACCCACGGGCATTAGGGGCACCCGATGGGGTTTTCGAAAGAATGCAACCCCGAGGGGATCATGGCACACATGCAACATCGTGCGTCAATGCCAAGTGTTTTTCATCGCATCTCTAGCACATGGTAGGGATATGAACATGCAAGTACCAACGGGCATGCATCAATGCAACGATCATATCAAGCTCATAATCAATAACATCATCATGCACACGGAAAAAAAATTATCGATGAACAAGAGAGGTGTATCATGGTCAAAGGGCTGCTCGCCTTGGTTGGCTTGGTCTTCAAAGTCTTCAAGTCCTCCTCCTTCTTCTCCAACTACTTCGTCAAATACGGGATCTATTCGTCGCAAAAGAAACAACGGGAAAATAAGGCAATAGTAAAACAGAAAAACCAAAGTGCACAGAAAAATGTCAGCTTATTTTTGTTAAATAATAGGGTGAAAACTAAGAAGGGGAAAATTCTTAGTTTTGGATTTGGGGCTAAAGGGATAGAGTAAAGGATTTTCAAAGAAGGATTTAAATGCCCAAGTTTGAATTTAAATTTGGACAGTGCAGAAAAGTTCGATGGATATGTGTGAAAGCTACATCATTAAATAGGTGGGATTTTTATAAGAATATAGGAGTTGGAATTATGGCATTTGGACATTTAATCCTATGGAATTTTTGAAAGTTTGACGAAAAAGAAAAAGAGAAGGGGCGTTGTGCGACTGGGCCAGAACGGCCATAGTGTAGCAGGCCCAGAGGGGAAAGAGGCCCAGGCAAGCCGAGGTGCGTGCGTGCACCAGGTTTAAACCTGACGGGTGGGCCCGGTGTCAGTGAGAGAGAAAGGGGCGAGGGAGAGATGAGGATGATAGGCGGGGCCCGCCTGTCAACTCCGACCTCATGACCAGAGGGTCGGCGAGCTCACCGGCAACACTGCAGGGCACGGCGAGGTTAGGCGAGGGAACAGCTGGGCTTAGTGTCGAGTTGCCGTTTGGGTGGTGGTGGTCGCAGTCGCCGGAGTGTCCTGGTTCGCCGGTGACGAGGTCACGTGGCGGAGGAGCTTCGGGCATCGATGGCTTCGGCCGTTTCTGGCTGCAAATGAAGCGGCAAAGAGAGGGGAAATGGTCAGTGAACTTTGGTGGTTCCAGATCAAGGCAGAGGAGTGGCGGAGGAGGTTTGTACCTTGCAAACTCCGATGAGCCAAAGCGGCGGAGCTCGAGCTCGACCTCGAGCTCGGGCCCCGCTAGAGATGAACTGGGGTTGGATTGGGTGGTGCAAAGAGCGAGCGGTGAGGAGAGAATGGCACGGGGAGGCCTATAAATAGCCTGCCTGTGGCTCACCGTGGACCAGTGCGCCAACGAGGATGTTGCCATCATTGTGGGTCACGGAGGCTCACTTGGGCGTGTCCGGGGCGTTTTTGGAGGAGGTCTACGACCAGGGGAAGGAAGAGAGAGAGCGGGGGAGTGCCAGGGCGTCGCGCGTGTGAGCGTGCCCATTGGGGCTCTCGGGCGGCCGACGCACGTGCGAGCAGGGGCAGGAGGAGGGAGAAGGAGGAGGGGCCGACTAGCTATCATGCTGCGGACATCGAGGCTCATCGTCGGGCGCGCTAGGGAGGCCTGAGGTGGCTGGAGGCGGTTGGCAGGGGGTGGCTACAGTGCGGGAGCGCACTGCAGCACGCTTTAGAGCGCGTGTATGGCCGACATGGCCATTTTTTGGCAAAGTGGGTGCGGCCAAATGTGTCTGGTAGCTCTAGGGGGAGTAAAGAATGCGGGGGAAGCTTTGGATGCCGTGGATGGCCACTAGAGTGAGGAGGGAGGTGAGAAAGAGAGAGAAAGCTGCTGACTAGAGAGGTAAATGGGGTGTTTTACCCCCTCAATCATTGATCAAAGGTTAGGGGAGAGTTACTGGAGATAGAAGAGGACTAGGAGGGGCTGTGGTAAAAAGTTGAACTCATGGAGAATACTGGAAGAGGTCAAAGTGGTGATTTTAGAAAAATGTAAAAAGGTGTTTGATTGCTGGTTTGGGCAAGAAAAATAATTCCATTAGGTATGAGACTTAATATGGTGAAATGTCACATATAATTAGGGTGTTTCACCAAGTTTGAGTCCATTTGGGTAAAGTTGCCAATGCAACTTTTGTAAACCCTAGAAATCAACAGAAATGAGTTTTCCAAGATCTAGTCATGCAAAACTATTCCCCTTGATGCACCACTTGGTGTAGTGTCATCATTATGGTATTTGAGCATGTCCACAAAGTTTGAGGTCAATTAGAAAAAGTTGGCAATGTAAAGTTGTTCAAACTTGGATCTGGACAGAGAGGGTTTTGGGGCACTTTTGTGAACCGAAACTATTTGGATTGGGACGAAACTTTGCAAGATCATCACATTAGGCATGTGTGACTTGCTAGAATTTTCTTGGAAGTTTTAGATAATATTTCCTCTGTAAATATTTCAAAAGCTTGAAATATCCAGAAAGGGTTTTTGAGGGGTTTGACCAATATTTTGAACATGGCCATGTGTTGAAACTCTTATATATGGACAATATATGTCCACTGAGTTTCCCTAAATTTTCACAAATATTTTTAAAGAATTAAAATAATTTTAACCTATTAAAGACCATTTCTAGCCTAAAGAAAAAGCCTATAAATAAAATAGCAAAATAACTTTTAAAATTATATTTTTGTGGTTTATGGGAGTCTTATACCTAATGGGAGTCAAACATACTCTTTGAAAGATTTTTCATATCCCAAATCAAGTACTTGTAGTGCAAACCTCAATTTAGGGGGGTTTGGAAAACTAAATTTAGAAAATACTTTTTAGCCAAATTATTTTTGTAAGAAAATTCTATAATGTACTATACGCATGGCATGATCATTGGGGCAAAAGCTTGGAGCAAAGAGATGAAGTATAGAAGGTGGAGCTAGAATATGACTTTCATGAGCACTTGAAACCACAGACAAAATCCAATTCAAATAAAAGCCAAATAAAATGCAAAAGTTTTTGCTGGTCCAAATTTTCATGCTTTATTAATGCAAATAACATGTTACAAAACACTGGGTATGACAGAATGCAACAAGTCACAGAGCACTGGCAAGGCCATCTCGGTGAGACCGAGATCCATATCGGTGTGACCGAACTATTAGGGCAGTGGCTATGTCAACATGAACTCGGTGGCTCCGGATGAGAAGTATCGGTGGGGTCGAGTTTGGAATTAGGGTTTGGACATATTTGGATAGAGAAAGTTGATGAGGATTTTGGAGCAATATCACTAAGCACTTGAGCAAGTAGACCATTAAGCAACACCTCATCCCCTTTTAATAGTATTGGCTTTCCTATGGACTCAATGTGATCTTGGATCACTAAAATATAAATGAAGAGTCTTGAGATTTTGCCAATCATTGTCCTTAGCATTTTGAGGGGTCCACGTCTCTATTTCATGCCATGCTAATCATTGAACATCCTAAAATATTTATCTTGAATGGATATTAGCTCAACGAGCTATATGTTGTTATGAATTACCAAAACCACCCGGGGATTAGTTGCACTTTCATCATCCCCAAGCTTGTAGCATTACATATCATTAGCACAATTGTCATCTATAATACCTAAATAGTTCATCCCCACTAACCTATTTCTCTTGACATGCAACATAGCCACATCATCAAGTAGGTCCACATATAAAATATTTTTCTCCTCTAAATAATCTTCCTGTAACTATTTCTACTACTATGTTGCATGGCACGTAGCCACGTACTCTAGGTGGAAGATGAAATGAGGAGGCCCACCTTCTCTCACCTGGACCTTCTTCCCTATGTACCGTTGAGTTTCGCCCCGAAAAAAGGTGTAGTGCTAAGTTTCAATCAATATTGCCACACCATGTTTAATTGCTAGGCATTGGTTCATCTTCCTTATAATAACCGAGGAGTTCTGAAGAGTCACTGGAGACGCATGGTTTTATCCTCATCTCCCGGTCCCCACCACATGAAAGATGGGAAGAAGGTACGGGAATGCGCTGCCTTGCTTGATTGCAGACGACCCAGTGCCCTCCTCTACCTCTAGCAGCTCTGACATCTGGCTTCCCAAGTGGTCAAGCTTTTGGGTGTGCAAGCAGGACCGCGATCAGCCGTCGACGGTCAGGCTATCGTGCTACTGGTTGTAGCGGCACATCCCCGCATCCTACCTGCGCAACATGAACTCGCCATAGTTGTCATTGGTCGACGGGGGAGGATGGTCGCCATGGACTTCTCCAACTATCCTTGGATGGATCAGATAAGTTGAATCGTCGATCGCCCTATACCCCATACGTTGCCCCTGCCCTCCAGGTCGCCCCCTCTAATCACATCCAAATCTCGGTGCCTCTTGCCCGCTGCCAGCACATGATACGCTTGATTGCTGACTTGCTGTTACCACCCTGGTTAGGCTTCCTCTTATGAATGCTCAAAGTATTTTCTATACTACTTATGTCAGATGTGAACTCACAAGTACTTTGATTTGGTATATGTTTCTTATCCAATGTCAGTCTAGCAGGGATCGGATAGGAAGGATCCCCAGGCAAACTATTGTTTCAGAGACCGATCTGCAGGGTTCAGGACCAGGTGTATTAGAGGCCAATCGATGGTTATCTCCTGCGACAGGGGCAATTAAATTAAACACTGACGTGTCATATATTGCCGCGAGTGGCCAGTGCTGCATCGGGGTGATTGCAAGAGATGGTAGAGGTCTTGTGTCGAGGTTGTTGAGGCTACTGCATTACTCGCTGGGCTGATGACCCTGGCTTCAATGTACATGTGGGGCACTGATTGCTGAGACTGATTGCCTTTTCCTGTCAAAGGAACTCCAACATGAGGCTGTTAATCTCTGTCGGTTTCCCAATGATTCATGATATTAAAGAGGTGATGAGTTATTTTGCTTCGGTCCAGTTCAATCATGTTAAAAGGAACAAGGACAAGATGGTGCATGAACTTGCTGCTCTTACCAGATTGAAGGAGGATTTGTTCATGGTTGCTAGAGAGAGACATACCGGATCTTCATGTCACCCCGATCAATGAGTAATTTGTTTACTCTTTTCCTAAAGAACGTAGTTTTATTTGGTGTGCTTCTTGATGCGAACTCACAGTTTCAATGAACAAGAACCCAAATCAGTGAGCATAAACAGTATATTCAAGTGGAGCATTAGGTTCTTCCCCTCTACAATTTATTTTTTGAAATAGACCTACGATTTTCTTGATGATTTTGCTAGATACCCCTGATTGGTTCAATCCATTATGTCTTGAGAAAACAAACTGGTTTAGCATGGTTGTTCTTGCTAGGGTAATTACCGTTGATGTTAAGACTTCTGCATGACCCTGCAGCAGACTGAACTTGAAATGACACTTTTATCCAAAGGACATCCTCCTTTCTTTCAGTGTAGGAAGCAATAGGGAGAAGCTACATGCATATGTATGATTGTAACCATGTCTCTTAATGTACTCTCCAATTTAATTGTTTTGAGCACATGCTATTTAATTGTTCCATCTCCAATTTAATTGTGTAGCACATGCATTCTCCAATTTAATTGTTCCATCTCCAATGGTCTAGCATACATGCACACTCTTTGTTCAAACACAATTACTTTCCAAAATAATAGCTTTTGATTTATATTATTTCACTGATACAAAATTTATCCAAATTTAATCTTTAAATCATGCAGCAACGCGCGGGAAATCACCTAGTTCATAGAATTTATAATAACATCATTGCAATCATGCTTTTCATTCAAGTAGCTATCAAGTGTGGGCGCAATAGCAAGAACTTCATTTTTAACATAAGGAACTATAGCAAGTTCATCTCCATAAGCATCATAAATATTGCATCGTGGCCACAAGCATGGCAAGCATCACATTCATCAAGAGGGTTATTTCAATCGAATCAACAGAATCATAATCATTTATAGATTCATGCATATCATTATTCTCTTCCAAAGCAGCAGCCATTTTCTCAATAATTTTTTAACATAGGCATTAGATGCATAATTTTCATAGCAGTACTTAAGTGTGGCAACATTTTCAGATTTGTAGAGAGTAATATCATACTTTTCAATCAAATAAGCAACTGCATAAGCACCCTTAAAAGCAACAAATTCTTCAATTTATTCGATATCATGGTAATTATAAACACCTTTTTCATAAGAAGATAAGATTTCATTATCATTGAACTCACATAGGTAGGGAAGGTGTTTTTTAGGGTTCTTAGAGAAACAAGTAAAATCATAAATTTCACAAAGATTCCAAGTGTAGCATATCAAACAATATAGTTGACTCCATAAGAGTCTCCCCTTTTCAGACAAACGGTGACGCATAAAATGAGCACACTCATCTAAAGATCTTCCCTCAACTAAACTAGTTGAGGTTTCAGCACGAGCACAAATGGATTGAACATGATCCAAGTAGAAAACTTTAAGTGGATCCATAGTCATCTTAAATTTTTGCTTTCATTTTCCATTTTCTTGTGTTTCACACATGAAGGCAAAAAAAGCAAGCAAACGAGCAAAAAGGCAAACAAAAAATATTTTTGTATTTTTGTAAAAACTTTTTAGAAGTGGGGGAGATGAAAACGAGAGGCAAATGGCAAATAAAGTAAAATACAAGGAGATGAAAGTTTATGCATAAGTACTTGATAGATGTTGATGATGTCTCCCCGGCAACGGTGCCAGAAATTCTTCCTGGTTGCTTGTATCTGTGTTGGTATTTCCCGAAGATGAAGGGATGATGCAGCACAGCAAAGGTAAGTATTTCCCTTAATTATGAAACCAAGGTTATCAATCTAGTAGGAGAACCAAGCAACACTATGTAAACAACACCTGCACACAAACAACAAATACTTGCAACCCAACGCGTAAGAGGGGTTGTCAAACCCTCAAGGGTATTGAGATAGATTAAATTGTATATGTTTTGATAAATAGATCTAACTAAAACTCAAAATAAAATACAACAACAACAACAACAAAGCCTTTAGTTCCAAACAAGTTGGGGTAGGCTAGAGGTAAAACCCATAAGATCCCGCAACCAACTCATGGCTCTGGCACATGGATATCAAGCTTCCACGCACCCCTGTCCATAGCTAGCTCTTTGGTGATAGTCCAATCCTTCAGGTCTCCCTTAATGGACTCCTCCCATGTCAAATTCGGTCTACCCCACCCTCTCTTCACATTATCCACACGCTTTAGCCGTCCGCTATGCATTGGAGCTTCTAAAGGCCTACACTAAAAGATATTTTTGGTTTTAAAACTCAAAATAAAATAAAGAAAGAAAAATTCAGAAAGATATTTTTAGTTTTAGTATGATAGGAAATAGACCCGGGGCCATAGTTTTCACTAGAGGCTTCTCTTAAGAAAATAGCATATGATGGGTAAACAAATTATCGTTGGGCAATTGGCAGAAAAACAAATAATTATGACGATATCCAAGGCAATGATCATGTATATAGGCATCACATCCAAGATTAGTAGACCGAAAAGATTTTTGCATCTACTACTATTACTCCACACATCAACCGCTATCCAGCATGCATTTAGTGTATTAAGTTCATGGGAAAATGGAGTAATGTAATAAGAATGATGACATGATGTAGACAAGATAAACTCACGTATGAATAAACCCCATCTTGTACCCTTAATAGCAACGATACATGCGTGCCATGTCTCTTTCTATCACTGAGATTGAGTACCGCAAGATCAAACCCATCACAAAGCACCTCTTCCCACGGAAAGATAAATCAATCTAGTTGGCCAAACCAATCCAATAAATCGGAGAAGAAATACGAGGGTATAACAATCATGCATAAAACAGTTTAGCAAAGACTCAATTAATATGCATGGATAGAACTGATCATAAACTCACAATTCATCGGATCCCAACAAACACACCGCAACAAAGAGTTACATCAAATATATCTCTAAGAACAACGAGGAGAACATTGTATTGAAGATCAAAAAGAGAGAATAAGCCATCTAGCTACTAACTACGGACCCGTAGGTCTGTGGTAAACTACTCATGCACCATCGGAGGGGCTGCAAGGATAATGAAGAACCTCTCCGTGATCGTTGCCCCCTCCGGCCGAGTGCCGGAAAAGGCCTCTAGATTGGATATCATGGTTCTGGAACTTTTAGCAGTGGAAAAAGTGTTTTGTCGACTCCCCTAGGGTTTATGGGATTTTAGAGTATTTATAGAGGCGGAAGTAGGTCAAGGCGGTTCCCGTGGGCCCCACTACCCATCAGGGCGCGCCAGAGGCTCCTGGCGTGCCCTGGTGTCCAGTGGGCCCCACCGGCCTCCTCTCGCGTGCTCCAGAAGCTTCCAGGGTCTCTTATCACCAGAAAAAATCTCCAAAAAGTTTCGTGTCATTTGGACTTTGTTTGATATTGATATTCTATGAAGTAAAAAACAAGCAAAAAATAGCAACTGGCACTGGGCACTAAGCTAATAGATTAGTCCCAAGAAATGATGTAAAGTTGCTAGTAAATGTATATAAAACATCCAAGATTGATAATATAACAACATGGAACACAAACTATAGATACGTTGGAGACGTATCACATGCCCTGGTGCCTTGTGGGCACATGGGTGGCCTCCTCTGGTACTTATTTTTTTCCAATATTTTTTATTCATTCAAAAATAAATCTCTGTGAAATTTCAGCTCATTTGGAGATGTGCAAAATAGATATCTCTGTCATAGCTTTTTCAGGTCCAGAATTCCAGCTGCCAGCAATCTCCCTCTTCATGTAAATCTTGCATATCAAGAGAGAAAAGGCATTAGAATTGCTCCATAAAGTGTTATATTGACTAAAAACACTATAATAACAGTAGGAAAGCATGATGCAATATGGACGTATCACCAGTGAAGCTGCGACAATGTTTCCCTACTTCACTACTTTTTTTAAGAGACACACCCAAAGGGCATCTTAGATCTGATTAATATCGAGGACAAATAAAGGCTAGTATAAA
This sequence comes from Triticum timopheevii, assembly GCA_963921465.1. Taxonomy (NCBI): domain Eukaryota; kingdom Viridiplantae; phylum Streptophyta; class Magnoliopsida; order Poales; family Poaceae; genus Triticum; species Triticum timopheevii. Next base: position 544,872,405 of record OY997274.1, read on the forward strand.
GGGTAAACAACTGGGCATAGAACGAGCAGTACAAAATAAAATTACACTAAAAAGCATACTCGTCTTCTTCTTTCTCCGAGTGTACGTCGTTGGTCGTGGATTCAAAATTGCACTGAACCAATAGCAAAGAAAGACGACACCTGCGAATGGCCTTGCCATACCCGACTTTGAAGACCGCAATAGCCACTCGCCCCTTGAGACGAGATCTAAAAATCGTTGAAGCAACATTGACTGGAGAATCACCCTCACGCAAAACATGCTTGCAATTCATCACCATCAGCATAGAGAGTTGGAGAAACCGGACCAAGTCACAGAATAACACCTAAGTCGCACACCAATAGGTTGTCATAATCTCTCCTTGGAAGACGCACGAACTGCAGATCTGAAGGGAACCAACAGATCTGGGGACACAAACTCACAGGCTCTTTGTCGATGCCAGATTGGACATCGTCAAGGTAGGGAAAGACCGGAGATACCTTATTCCAACACGCCATTGTTGTAAACACCTCGTCGATGTCGCCGGAGAGGTAAAAGCCTAACAAAAACGAAACGGGTGGGTCCCCACTCCTCTTTCCGCTGACGAGGCCACCAGACAGAAAAGAGGAGGGGGACCAAAACTATAGTGGTAGTTGTGGCGGCAGCAGCTAGATTAGGAGGCGATCACATTGGTGAGAAGCTTTTGAATGTACTTTCCCGCCTTTATGTCAAGTCGGCATACAAGAGGAGAAGAATGCCACGACTGTGACCCCGCCCCATCAAGAAGTTCGGGTGGCCCCAACAACAGGACGTGAGTAAGAGCAACTCCAATGCGCTGACCCATTTCATCTCCGCGCGTTCGTTTGGGTCGACGCAGACAGAAAAGTCGGCCCAACGCCCCGACCCAAATAGATGCACGTCCGCTTTTCGTTTGCCTGCCGACCCATTCCTGGCCCAATTTTGAGTCTAATTTGCGTCAGCGTGGACACGAAGCGGACACGCGACGCACGCCTACTCCTCCCCTAGGCCGCTATTTGGTGGCACATTGGCCATCCTCTTCCATTCATATCGACAACAAACCCTCGCCCGTCCTGTCCGGTCATCGTCACCGCCAATTTTTCCGTGCCTCTGCCAGCAGCCTGTGTCGACACACCTCCCCCATCGCCGCCACCTCCCACATCGTCGGCACCACCGCATCTCCGTCGGGGCACTGAAAACTTCCCACCCCACACTCCAACGTCGCCGCGAGCAAGAAGCCGCCTCCCCCATCTTGGCCAGCTCTTTTGTCCGACATCGCCCACTGTCCTGACACCGGCACGCTCGATGGCCGCCGCCAGGCTAGCCACCTGGTCTAAGGGAGGCGCGTGTCTCTTCTCTTCGCCAGCCAGCTTCTTCGTCGATGCCCGCAAGCTGTTTGACAGTTTTTCAAGGTAAAAAATGGACTCGGCTGACGAGTTATTTTTCCATAATTTCCTGTGCGACTCCGACGATTCCTCGTCCGATGATGAGGAGATGTTGGCTGCCGTGTTGGTCCACGACCACTTTAAGAGGCGGCGACTGTTGTTCCGGGGCTCCCAAGGCACATTCTGACGTTGAATCACAACCGAGAGAGCGGCCATTTGCTTCTTTGGAAGGACTACTTTGACACAACCAACCTGTTGTTCAAACATCAGAAATTTCGGCAGCGTTTACGTATGGCTAGGCATCTTTTCAACTGTATTAGAGAGAGGTGGTTGGATATGATAACTATTTCGAGTGCAAAGAGGATGCCCTTGTAAAGATTGGCTTCTCATCTTATCAAAAATGCACTACAGCCATCCGGATCTGGATGCTTGCATATGGAGTGCCCGATGATCTCATTGATGAGTACATCTGTATGAGCAAGTCCACATGCCTAGAGTCCATGTACAGGTTCTGCAAGGTTGTGATTGTTGTGTTTGGCCCTGAGTACTTGAGAGAGTTGACTGCTCAAGATACAACCCGCTTGTTGGCGATGAATGCCAGCAGGGGCTTCCCAGGGATGCTTGGCATCATAGACTGCATGCACTGGGAATGGAAGAACTGCCCTTCTGTTTGGCAAGGGCGGTATAAGGGCCATGTCAGGGCTTGCACTGTCATACTTGAGGTCGTGGCCTCACAGGAACTCTTTCTTCGGCATGGCCGGACCGCACAATGATATCAATGTCCTTCAACGCTCGCCGGTGTTGCAAGGCTTGCCGAAGGCAACAACCCGCCGGTGAATGTTACCATCAACGGCCACAACTACAACAAAGGATACTACCTAGGTGACGTTATCTATCCTTAGTGGACCACTATTGTGAAGACAATCCCCAACCCTTTCGGAGAGAAGAAAAAAAGATTTGCTCAAGAGCAAGAGAGTGCTAGGAAGGATGTCGAGCGTGCCTTCGGTGTTCTGCAATCTCGATGGGGCATCGTTCGGTATCCTGCTAGAACTTGGAGCTGGGAGATGACTGCTTGTGTGATCATTCACAATATGATCGTAGAGGATGAGCGCCTGAAACGTATCTATGATCAAGGGTTTCAGTTTCAGGGTAAGAATGTTGTGCCTGAGCATGGAGGAGGAGCGGCAACTTTTGCACAGTTCACCCAATTTCATCATGAAATGCGTGATTGGAAAACTCACATGCAGTTGCAAAATGATTTGGTTGAGCATATATGGATCATGTTGGCAACCAGTAGATGTATATTTTTTCAAATGTATTTGAGACAATTTAATTTTTATCCGGCTTATAAAACTATGGTAAATTTATTTAGTTCCGAAACTATGCAAAATGTGTGCATATTTGTAGAAAAACAGCGGCCAGCCGGCCACGCCGATAAACATGAGTTGACGCGTTGGACATACTGTCAACCCAAATCATAAACAGGACGGACGTCGCGCCGGCGGCCGGCGTAAACGGACAAAAACAGACAAAATCATTGTTCGTTTGGGTCGGCGCGTTGGAGTTGCTCTAAAGTGTCTCGTGTGTATGACTGCCACTGCGAGATGGGCCCCGCGGTGTGTGAGTTGTTGGGCGAAGCTTTTCTTCATGCTCTCGGCCTCCTTATCCTGCCTTCCCCTTCTCCTCTCCAACTGCTAGATCTAGAGTAGCCCCGTTAAAGCCCAAACAAAAACCCCGCTGCGAGATCTGCGCATCTCGCCACACCACCACCACGACGGCAATGGCGGCGCCGCGCGTCCTCCTCCTCCTCGCCGCCGCGGCCCTCCTCGCCGTCCCCTCCCTCGGGGACGCTTCGGGCGAGGGCCCCCGCGGGCGCAAGCTGCTGGTGCTCGTCGACGATCTGGCCGTCCGCTCATCCCACTCGGCCTTCTTCGGCTCGCTTCAGGCCCGCGGGCTAGATCTGGAGTTCCGCCTCGCCGACGACCCCAAGCTCTCGCTCCACCGCTACGGTCAGTACCTCTACGACGGCCTCGTCCTCTTCGCCCCATCGACCCCGCGCTTCGGCGGATCTGTGGACCAGAATGCTGTTCTGGAGTTTATCGATGCCGGGCACGATATGATTCTGGCAGCAGATCATTCGGCTTCAGATCTGATCCGCGGCATCGCGACGGAGTGTGGGGTTGACTTTGATGAGGACCCGGAAGCAATGGTTATTGACCACATCAATTATGCCTCCAGTGAGGTTGAAGGTGACCACACCTTGATTGCCGGCGACGACCTGATTCAGTCAGATGTGATATTGGGGTCCAAAAAGATTGAGGCTCCTGTTCTGTTCCGAGGGATTGGGCATGCGGCCAATCCATCCAACAGCTTGGTTTTAAAGGTTCTATCTGCCTCGCCATCAGCGTATTCAGCAAACCCGGAGGCTAAGTTGGCATCCGTCCCATCTCTCACTGGGTCGGCCATATCACTGGTTTCTGTTATGCAGGCTCGGAATAATGCCCGTGTGTTGATATCTGGATCACTGGATTTGTTTAGCAACAGGTTCCTAAAGTCTGGTGTGCAGAAGGCTGGCAGCAAAATGAGCCATGACAAAGCTGGAAATGAACAATTTGTGACAGAGACGAGCAAATGGGTCTTCCATGAGAGGGGTCATCTGAAGGCAGTGAATGTCAAGCACCATAAGGTTGGGGAGACAAATGAGCCTAGCATGTACCGCATCAATGATGACTTGGAATACTCAGTTGAGATATATGAATGGTCTGGTACAAGCTGGAAGCCATATGTTGCTGATGATGTTCAGATTCAGTTTTTCATGATGAGCCCTTACATTCTGAAAAATATGTCAACTGACAAATCGGCTGTATATTCAGCATCCTTCAAAGTTCCAGATGTTTATGGAGTTTTCCAGTTCAAGGTTGAGTACCAAAGGCTTGGATACACTGGCCTCTCTCTTGCAAAGCAGATTCCAGTGCGTCCATACAGGCATGACGAGTATGAGAGGTTCATAACTTCAGCGTTTCCATACTATGCTGCCTCATTTTCATCAATGGGAGCCTTCTTCATATTCTCAGTTGCGTACCTGTATCACAAATAGATAGCTCATCAAGTAGTGGAAGTAAATCAAGGTAGCGATGGAATTGTGATGTCATAAGCCTGGTGATCTTAGGTGCAATTTAACGGAACCATCTTTTTGTAGCGCCAATCTGTAGTACCTTTATTTTTAAGAAATGGGCTTCTCCCTGCCCCCAACTTTTATTAACATTTTTGCTTATTTTCAGTTGACTGATTTTTATTTGGCTTTAAGCCAAATTTGTGGCCGTCTGATTTCAGCACGGATCTCAGCGTGCTGTGTGCCTATGGCTTTTTTTGGGTTCCGGGTTTTGTCTTCCCACCTGTGTTGGACCCGTGACCGTCACACGAGTAGATCTTTTGAATTTTCTATTGGATCAGGAAGCCTGTGGTCTTATTAGTTTTTCAAAATGGAAATTCAGTAATGATCATATTTTATTAGCATATAGGTTCAGAGATAACTTTACTCAGAAACAAATTATTGGTCGTTCTGATGTATGTTCAATGGCTCAATTTTGTTTTGATCTGCTATGCTTAGTCATTGTTAGTCCTAGTCTGTTTCTAATTAGTGATGTGAAAATAGCTATATCAGGATCAAGGTCTGCAGCAGCAATTGTTTTGCTGGTTTCTGGGGAAGTTCTGGCGATTCAGTTCAGCCCCGAGGCCACGGTTTTTGTCTTTGTTGTCTATACTTAATCTCCATCAGTTAAGGCCTGGTGTTCGACGATTTTTCGTCAAATCGGGGCCTGGCTGGTGGTGTTTTCCCGGCTCATTTCAGTGGGGGTTCAGAGCCATTTTGTTTGCACGGCTGTTGTACGAGAAGAGCAGTTGCCACTGTAAAATATATCATCTAGCTGCTGTCATCCTCATGTCATTGAGATGCAAAATTTGCAACTGTCCTAACCGAGCTGGCTTGCTGCTGCAGATTTTCCTCTGTTTCATCATTCAGATTTTGCTTTCCGTTCCTCAATACTATCAATTTATCGCAGTAGGCATTGATATTTCATTTGCTCTTCAATCCCTTCGAAGCCATGTGGAGCAGTCTCCTCATGAGCATGTTGTACCTCAGGGCAGAGCGCTCCAGCCTTACAGGTGCAGACTCAACTCAGGGCGGAGCGCTCCGCCCTTGTGGGTGCAAGCTCAGTTACTCACGTTTGTGCATCTTCTTATCATGCTTACACCATCTTTGTTTGCATATATACTCGTGTCATCTTGTTCCTGCCTGTAGTGTGTATACATTTCTGTCAAGTCATCAGTCATCAGGGTTCCTGCCTGTAGACGAGGGATTTAGAACATCATATGAAATCTTTTTCTAGACAAGGGATTTTAACTATAATACGCAGTTAGATTATTCTCCAGTTTAATCTTCTGTCTTTCTTAGTATTCATTGAGCAAAAAAAATTCATCAGTTTTGTTCCTTCTTCAGAATTCATGCTTCAGTATGACCTTATTCTGTTCAATTTTTTCTTCAGTATGCATTGGTCATTCCTCTCCTCGGTGTTAGCTTATAACTCTATCTGTAAATTTAACTACTCTTCGGTTCTTTTGATCATTCTTTTGTTGTTAGATAACTAATCGTTAGTGCTGCGCCCCCTTCAGTTCTCGTCTAAGTCACCATTTTCTCTCTTTGCCGCATGTATACACATCATGTTTATGCTTAGTTTCGAAAGGGAATACAGCTTTACTGCGTTATTCTCTTCTGCATTTTACATGTTCATTAGTTCAGTGATTATTATTTTTCAGGTTAGCCATCCACCATGTGATACTATAGCACCGATATAGTATATGCAACCACCGATGCAGAATTTTCCCCATGTAAATATGGGTTTCTTAATGGATAAACACAGAATCACATCGAGAAAGGACCACCAAATCATCAAACTATATTAAAAAAAACAAAACACACCATTATTTGTTGAAAAGTGAAATTCCTTTAATTTTGACCAAGTTTAGAGCCAAAAATGTCACTATTGACAATATTAAAAATATATATGGAAATTCATTTCATGATGAATCTAATTATACCGATTTGGTAGTATGGATTTTGATATATTTCTTTACAAATCGGATCAAGCTTAAAAAGGTTTGACTTTAAAAAAATGTAATACATCTTATATTTTGAAACAAAATGAGTAATGTTTTTAAGAAACCCAACAACACCAACGAAGCAGCAAAACTCACCCAACCCTTTTAGTTTTGGTTAGTTGCCGGTTTGGTTGTTTTAAACATGATTATGACAAGGCGTGCACACATGTCAAGACTGACGTAGCTCAATAGTCAACGCCATTAGATGGCGTGCACACATGTCAAGACTGACGTAGCTCAATAGTCAACGCCATTAGATTGATGGCTACGTTTGGCATTATGACATGTGGGACCCACATGTGGGTATGCAAGGTGGTGGCATGGGCCAGCAGGGTGGCTGACGGCCATGGCCGCGCGACGGTGCTGGACGTGCTTCGGTCGCAGCTGGTCGAGGAGGCGGCGAAGAGAGGAGGAGAAGGATAAAGGAGGCGGAGTGTCGGTGGGTGCTTGTCGGCGAGCAGCTGACGCCTTGCTGAGTCGAGTTGGTGGCATAGGCGCGGACTGGTTCTGGTGGCGGCACGTGACGTAACTAAGGGGATGCATGGACGGAGTAATAAGTGGAATTTTTATTTAGACCGGCATGTGGGTCCCACATATTATAATGCCCAAAGTGTTGGTCAATCTAACGATGTTGACTATTGTGCCACGTCAGTCCTAACATGTGGGTCTGCCTTGTCATAATCCTGTTTAAAATGGACGAACCGACAACTAACCAAAATTGATAGGTATTTGCGACATATTACCACGAGAGTATATTTTTTTTGTTAGGGTTATGTAAGAGCGCTGCTACACACACGATAAAATCTGAACGTTTTATGCATGATGCAGCACATCCAGCCGTTTATGTGTAGGCAAAACTGAGAATCATTGTTCAATCCTCTTATCGTTCACATAGTAGTTTCGCTCATGTAAAATGGTAGTGCCGCAACAATCCTTTCGCAAAACAAAGGTCTGCTCACCTGGAAGAGACATTGACAAAAATTCTCATGGAATGTTGGGACCTGTTTGAAGTAGTCCTCGTAGAGAAGTCGTGCGTCAGCGACCCGATCTCGGGGGAACAACTTTCCAACCCTTCATTGAATCCTTTTCTAAACATGCTCCACCTCCTTGTTGATTCTCCATTTTTTGATGAATGCTCATCATCAACATCGTTTCAGCATCTTCGTTGTTTGAAACTGACAAATCAACAAACTCTTTGTATATGAATTCACCAAGCTCCTTGTTCTCAAAGTCATCATCCGATGAATCCATAGTTTTTCCTATAAATGAGCAAAAGAATCTAGAAAACCACTCGAACATTTCGTCGAACACATAGAAGGCGAGGTGTATGTCCCGAGCAGTAAGATGAATCAGAGCGACATTCGATAGCGGCAACCATGTCCGGGGCAAGAAGGGCAGTCGGGAGGGGTTTGGGGTCGCCGACGTCGGCGATGTGGGTTATGGAAGACGACGGAGCCAAGAAAATGGGTGGCACGAACGAGGAAGAGATGTGACAAGAAGATGGCAGGTAGGGATAGGGTTGTGGACGATTTAGAGACAACTAAGATGCGTCTGGCCTATCGGATCCGACATGGAGTCCTCATAATTATCTTTCGTATATAATTTGAAGGGTGTCAGACATGAACATTTGTGCTGACTTTAAACTGTGTGATTGAATGGTGTTTTATTAGATCTAAACGGTGTTCTTGGCTTTGAGGAAGTGGGGTCCGGTCGTAGATGCTCTCACAGGACACAACTTTTCCCCACCCGGGCGCCGCCGCCACGCCAGCTGCGCGCGCTGCGCTATCCTACCTACCACCTTCCGGACGTCTCTCTCCGTCTTCCGCGCGTCCACCCCCACGCGGCTCATTCGCAACCCGCGGCGGCTCCTCTCCTCGCTCTCCATCCTACCCCGAGACGGAGGGGTCTCGCCGGCGACATGGCTCCCTCAATCGCGCCGCCTTCTTCTCCTTCGTGCCTCCGGTGAGTTATTTCATTTTCCCGTGAGCATGTATTTTGCCCAGTCAGTCAGTGGATTTACAGTCGAAATCACTTGGGAAAAATGTTGTTCGACAAGTATAAGAGATCGATTGGGGCTCTCCCCGTAGTCATCGCTGAGCACCAAACCCTAGGATTGTAGTGGTCTGTTTGGGCCAAGCTTCGGACTAGAGGAGGTTCGGTATCCAATTTTGGCCCAAGGTCTATTTGGTTCGAGTAATATAGCCATGATGTAGTTATATAGGCATGGTTGGGTTGGTATAATGGTTCTACTATTTTTTAGGTTCAGGAGATATGAATTTTTACTTTGGAGAAACAGGAGATGTGGATTGTGCTTCATCTTCTTTGATTTTTTGGGAAACCTGACGGAGAAACAGTTGCCCGGTTTAGGAGGGATAACTGCACAAAAACAAGATACAAAGGGCATGGAGTCACTCACCGAATTCATTATTAGCTTTGTGCGTAAAGTTTGATGCCGACAATTTCTACTCACCCACATTTCCTTGTTTATTTCTTACCATGCTCCTTGTATACATCAGCCATGAAATTTGTTAAGTATCTTCCATCAAAATTTTGTTCATATGGTGCTACAACCTATAAGGCATTATGCTACACAACAGGACACAAGATTATCGATATGACATTATCGACAATAATTCAGATCATGGCATTTTACTTCATAATTCTAACATCTTATCTTAAATTGGTTTATGCAGTGGGAAACTCTTTCCACGGTTCACTGGTACCAACAGTCAGCCCATGAATTCTGTCTTGCGCTGCGATATTTCAGTTTCACCAACTTTGGCATCAAACAGCTTAAGGAGAACCAGTTCGGTTCACTTGGCAAATAATAATCGAATCAGAAGCTTTCATGTATGTCATGCTGGGGTTGATCCGTCAGAACGTATTGTTATAAATGGTCAGGCCAGTCCATCTAAGACTGTTCAAGCTGATGCTGCTGCATTGGGGACCATAGCTGCTGACATGGCTCCTGTCGTCGATGGGTTTTCAGCTGATGATGATGAACTTGACCTAGATTTGCCTACAGAGGGTTTCTCATCTATACCTGAAGCTATTGAAGATATTCGCCAAGGAAAAGTATGGCCTGTTACCAAAGTTATGTTTTCTATTTACTTATTTATTTTGCATCATTTTCTCTGTAATCCTAACTGATTCATTTGCAGTATGTGATTGTTGTGGATGATGAAGACAGGGAGAACGAAGGAGATCTTATAATGGCAGCATCCACAGTAACACCAGAGGCTATGGCTTTCATAGTGAGGCATGGCACTGGGATTGTATGTGTCAGCATGAAAGAAGATGACCTGGAAAGACTACAACTTCCTCTTATGGTAGTGGCAAAGGAAAATGAAGAGAAGCTGCGGACAGCCTTTACTGTTTCAGTGGTATGATGTCCAATTTTCTAGTCAGAATTCTGGTCTATGCGCATATTGTATTTTCTCCTTTCTTGTATGGGCATATTTTACTTTCTCCTCTTGCCTGTTTCTCCTATTGACTTCTTAAAAAATGTATATTAGGACGCTAAAGAGGGCACAACAACAGGGGTTTCAGCCAAGGATCGGGCAAACACAGTTCTAGCACTTGCATCTCCTTATTCTAAGCCTGAGGACTTCAACCGTCCTGGACATATCTTTCCTCTTAAATATAGAGAAGGCGGTGTCCTCAAAAGGGCTGGGCATACTGAAGCATCAGTAGACCTTGCCATGTTGGCTGGGTTACCTCCTGCTGCAGTTCTTTGTGAAATTGTTGACGATGATGATGGTTCCATGGCTTTGTTGCCAAAGCTGAAAGAATTTGCAGAGAGGGAGAACCTGAAGATAGTCTCAATTGCAGACTTGATTAGGTTTGTTATTTGCTAATATACCCAAGTGTCAGTTCATTCGTACAAGTTAAGAATTTAATTATGATGCACTGAACGGTAATAGTTTCATGCCGGATGGCAACTAGAGAACAATTTCGAATATGAAAGCTACAGTTTGATTAATTCTTACTTGAATGCATACTTTTGTGTAATATTTTACTGGACTATCAGTTCCTTATAAGAAATTATTTGCATATACAGATATAGGAGAAAGAGAGACAGGCTGGTAGAACGTCTTTGTGTCACACCATTACAATTACAGTGGGGGTCATTTGAATCCTATTGCTACCGATCTCTTATCGATGGGATGGAGCACATTGCAATGATCAAGGTAAGCATCCATGAGCAAATATAGGTAGTCACTTGCAAGTTTGCAGTTGGACTTAACAATGGGATATTTTTTGTTCTAGTACATACATCTGTAATAAAATTCTTGAACAAAACTAAATGCAGCAAGTCATTTTTTTGCCATTTACATCCATCAGTCTGGCCAAAAAACCTCAACCAGTTGTACAGTCCTATACTGCAAGATCATGGTGAAGCAGCAATGTATTGTGGGAATGAAACCTTCTTAAATAATGAATGCTGCTAAGTCTTTCTTTTCATCTAGGCTTATTTTTTGAAGAAACCAAGCACAGGAGCTCTGGATTTCACAGTAGAAGTAGAATTCCCCAGTTAGTTAGGGAAAACCAAGCAAAAACCATTTATATGCAGGGCAATAATAAATTGTTTTCCTTTATATGCAGGGTGATGTTGGGGATGGCCAGGATATTCTAGTGAGAGTCCATTCAGAGTGCCTAACTGGAGATATATTTGGATCGGCGAGGTGTGATTGTGGGGGCCAACTTGCCCTGGCGATGACCATGATCGAGAAGGCTGGTCGGGGTGTGGTGGTTTACCTACGTGGCCACGAAGGCAGGGGCATTGGGCTGGGTCACAAGCTCCGGGCATACAATTTACAGGATGCTGGACGGGATACTGTTGAGGCTAATGAGGATCTTGGGTTGCCTGCCGACTCGCGGGAGTACGGTATAGGCGCGCAGGTAAAGACCATTCCACTGGAATTCGCTTGTATTACAACTCCTGAGCTACCCACCTTGCTGATATCTATTTCCGCTATGCAGATACTACGTGATCTTGGCGTCCGAACCATGAGGCTGATGACTAACAACCCGGCAAAGTACACTGGACTCAAGGGCTACGGTTTAAGTGTCCTGGGAAGAGTGCCGCTGTTGACACCAATAACTAATGAGAATCGGCGTTACATGGAAACAAAGAGGTTGAAGATGGGGCACATCTACGAAGACCCTCCTAATGGCCATACAAGTGGCATGACTGACGAGGAGCAATATCAGGAGGATAGTGGCAGCGAACAAGATCAGACCCTAGAGCCATAATAAATGTCTTCATGTTTCTCCCGGCAATAAAAATAAAACCCTCAAATTTGTTATGAGCACTTCTTTCTCCAATTTTGATTATACCTACGTAGTTACTATTTGTAGATGATGTATATTAGTCTGGTCTGAGCATGTGCCATGTGCAAAAATATATTCTCATGTACTCCCTCCACCTTGGTTTGTAAGGTTTGCACGCATTTCAGTAAAAACTTTGATCCTTTTCAATAAGAAGCTTTGACCATTAATTTGGTCAGTGTCCTGCGCCTCTTTGAACTGTTTTTGACAAAAGTGTATCACTTAAATGAGTTTGTGAGCCAGAGTGTTGAACTGGTAATTTGAATTGGTTAAAGTTGTGTCCAAGGACACAATCTTGTACTCTCTTTTTTGTGCATACTTGAGCTCAGTTTCATCTGTGAAAAGTGAGTGATATGAGGGCACAGACGGCACCGCCTGTTAAATCTCGAGGCACGTCATGCCAAAACTAGTTGGGTGTCAAATTTAACCATGCTTTGCCAAAATTTGACCCTTGCTACTAAGTCTACTCATGCAATAGAGATGAGCAATCCACCATTGAAAGAAATATCACATTCATGGGAGATTATAACAAACATTAGGTACTGACACTGCTGGTTTTTATCTTTGGTTGACAGTTGCTGGCCCAAGTTATTTGGCAGTGGAAAGTGGGAATTCCACAGTGTGAACGCAGTGAAATGTCCAAGTGTCGCTACCGAATGCTGCATCCCCCATGAACCTTCAAGTTCTTCCTTTTGCACATACAAGCCAGACATTCCAAATGCGAGTGAAATCAAGAGTCAAGCAAACATGTCGGTGACACTAATTTTGGGGATGCCGAGAAGGTATATATCTGTTGCAACATTTGGTCCATATGTTTTCTGCTGCCACGGCTCTGATGGCTGAATGTAAAGGAAAAAAAAAAGCATTCTGTCCCAACATTTGTGCCCACACGGCACTGATGAAAGTTGAAGGAATAAAATTGCTATTTCTATGTGTTCGATGATCCGATTACGATATGCTGTCGGTGCCGCGGATACAGGAACCAGTCGCTCCCCAGCTTCCTGCCAGGTTTACCACACTGATCCCCCGAAAGACCGCCTATGAGTGGTGCAGCGCTGGCGAAACGCCTGTTGTAGTGGACGTACTCCAGCCCGCGGTACAGCTCTTCGAGATCAGCTCCCCTCGTCTCATGCGCCTCCTCGGATACCTGCCAGCTGATGTTGTATCTTTTTGCACCAAAGCATGTTTGGCATAAGATCCGAGTCGCAAAGCTTTGCAGCTCAGGTGTGCCTGTCCCATGCGCCGACCACCACCCAACTGCAATTTGAAGACATGGTCAGAACTCAGAACTTAATTCCCTTATTCTAATATAATATGAAGGAAGCATGGATTTCTTAGTATTCTGCAGGTCAAAGTGGAAAGAAATACGAGGGAATAGACTATACTTTACCTTGTGGTATCTCCATTATTTGCTGAATTGCTGAATCTGAACCAAAAGAACCTGATCTTCCTTTATATACTTCAATTTGTGCTTTCAGTTTCCCTGGATCATAATGTCCTTTTGCAATTGCGGTTGTGCAGGCCTCAATACGACCGCTGAGCTCAGGATCTTCACAGGAAGGATCCTTGTAGAACACCCTTGGGTTTAGCATATGACCAGCAGCATGGAGTGGGGTATGCAAGTAACCATACCATATCTCGTCAACCCAATGCAAAATATCACCATATTTATCTCCAAGATTGTGCATTATGTCTTTTGCACTTGCCATGGTGTCATACAAGATACCCATTGGACAGTCCTCAGATTCTAGTTTAAGCAACACATCGATAAATGGTTTTGTAATCTTCAAAACATCAGCAGCAGCACACCAAAATGCATCATCTGTCTTTACTATGCCACAGATATGCCTGAACAAACTTGTAGTAGTAGAGAAACCAGAGGAAATCCAATCAAGTGGGTTAAACATTTTAGTAGACCGATCAGAGGAAACCCATTCAGGTGAGCTAAACATCTCAACTAGATTTTCTCTCATAGAAACTAACCTATCTAATGTGATGAACTCTGCAACAGATTTGAAACAAGAATTGCTCAGGATCTCACCGTCATCAATATACCGCCCTACCAATTCATATGCCAGCACATTGCCATATATAAACCTTGTTATTTCCTTTGCCTTCCTTAGAACCTTACTGACGTGATCAAATGCTGCAATTTTCTCAAGCAGCAGGTTGATGCAAAAGTCAGCACACAGTGGGACGAAGAATGAATGGTCATGTTCCCTTTGCACATAATGCCATGCCATTCGCATATGTGGTGACGCATCATTTCTGATAACTTGAACTATGTTGCGGGCACCAACATCATCAACCACACGAGAAAACACTGAAACTAGCTCATCCATGTCCTCGAGGATTCCAGAGACATCGATTGATCTGAGGAAATACATACCTTTGCTGCAATGCACCAAAACACTTATGAAGCTTTTTGTACCACATTGGCTCTTCCAACTATCCATAATTATATTGCAACCACTTTTTTTCCATTCTTGCTTGAGTTGCATTGCCCGGTGCTGAGTTTCTTTTAGTTCCTCCCGTAGCATGGATTCATATGTAGGAATTTCAACATCCCTATTGTGAACAGTTTGAAGCATCTCCTTGAAAGATGTCAAGTAGACAAAACGAGGCCCAAGTCCAACTTCAAAGATGAAATTGCGTATTGCTTTTTCTGCCCAAGAATCGAACTGAACATCTGCCTCCATTAAGGGTTTCGACTGTTCTAGCTGTGACACAGAAGACATGTCCATAGAGGAACTCAAGTGAACTCGCTCCCCAGAAGATGTTTTCGGTTTCTTGTTCATCGCACAAGGATTTTAATAGTGCAGGCAAGTGCCTTCTAAAGTATGACCTCCCTGCAATAATTAACAATTTATTATTCCTGCACTCATGTATCCAAAGTGTTATTCTCACAAATTACTATTTATTATTCCTGCACTCATGTATCCAAAGTGTTATTCTCACAAATTACTGGAGCACATTTACCAATAGCCGACAGATAAAGACATGAGCTTTCATGAATATAAAGTTTTAATGTCGCCATGGGCAACAGAACTTTTCGCAACAATATGATGGATGAACAGTAATATATGGCAAGACATTTTTGAAGGGTTGCCCATCTTCACCATGCCACTTTAAAGCAGCACGTAGCTGAACTGATAGATGGACATAATTCTTCCAATATAAGTAAAATGATGACAATTTTGGTAAATATCGACCGAGCAATTCAGTATTATTTACAGACTAGTGATACTCTATAATGGAAAATGACTACATCTTGACATTTCTACATTGGCTGGGGGCTCTTGAATTCACTAAAGGGAATGGGTAACCATGCTGGTGCTAGACCTCAAACCGGAGTCTGCCAGGAAATTCAACAGCCCTTGTATCATTAGGCTATATCTTGTCCACCTCAACTCTAGTTTCTACGGTGATAATATCCCTGCAAAACTAGCCACCCGCAGCAGAATTACCTTTTTGGTGCAAAAGTTAGTTCCCACAAAACCATATTAGGTTTGTATCTGTGCCCTCACCCAAAAGTTCAAGCCATCCCTGTCTGCTACCGTCCCCACCACCCAAAATAAAAAGGAAAAAAAATCTCTGCTAATCACACCTAGCCATGTGATTGCTCACTCTAATGGACCCAAAAAGCAGTGTTACACGGAAACTCATGTCCGGATTTATTTTTCGCCAAACTGGAAACCCCAAATCTGTCTAGCATATTTGCACATGTCCGATTTATTTTGCTAAATCAGGCACCCGAATCCGAGTCGGATCTGGGGACCTTATTTTGCCGAATCAGACAGCCGAATCCGAGTCGGATTCGGGTACTTGTGCCCGTGTCAGAGAATTACTTATAGCATGAGAGAATGACCAAAACACCACTAATCAAAGGCAAAAGCTGCAAAATATCACTAGTGAAAACCAAAGCGCCAAAATACCACTCAGTTCAGTTTTCCCATGCCAAAATACCACTAGTGTCAAACGGAGACTAACACGTTCCAAGAAAGACACACAAATGCCCCTTGCATGTCTCCTTCAGTTCCAGAGCAGAGGGCACAGCAATGCATCGTTTGCAGGATAGGGATTGATAACCGCAACTTCAATGCAACCCGCAATCAAGCACGCAATCTCGTTTATTAGAAAGACAGTTGCAAGAAGAGAAGCTCTGCAAGCACCGGAACGGATGACAACGGGAGCAGTAATTGAGTACAATGGTGGATTAGTAGCCACAGCTCGGGTAAGTAATTCAGATCAGCGTACGGGGAAAAGAGAGGGGCAGCACCTCGACGCGCGCCGCCGGTCCTTACTCGGCCAGCGGAGTAGGGGCACGCGTGCCGCCGCGGTTCAAGTCGACGTCGAGGGGACAGCGGCGCGGCGCGGTCGGAGGAGCAGCGGCGTGGCGCGGTCCGCGGAGATGGATGCGCCGGCGGTCGACTTCGAGGTCGCGGGGGCGAGCCGGGACAGGGGCGCGGCACGGTCGGCAGAGAAGGGCCGCGGCGCGGTCAGTGGAGCAGGGGTACTAGAGGGGGAGGGGAGCAGTCGGGAGGAACGAGCGCCGCCATGGCCTGTCAGCGAGATCAAGAGCGAGCTCGGTCGGGTCGGCTCGGGTCGGGTCGGGGATAGGCTTTTTTTTCTTTTCTTTCGGGAAGGATTGGGGATAGGTTGAAACAGGGCTAGAGTTCCCAAAATGGGCGTGGCTAAAGTTCCTCCCGCCAACCGTTTCGAATTTTTCAGGTTTTTATAAAAAAAATTCCTCCATCTTGTCCATACAGAGGAAACGGGATGGGGGAATTGTGATGCATATTCCAGCCCGTTTCTATCGACACGATGGGGGAATTACAAGACAGACGATTTTGTAGAATCTATTCCGGATGAAAAAATACCATCATTTCACAAACTGACGGTTATTTTGCTGGATGGTCCCTTTTACGGGATCTGTCAGAGATGCTCTAAAATGACAGAGTACTCCCTCCGTTCCAAAATAAGTGACTCAACTTTTATACTAAAGCTAGTATAAAGTTGAGTCACTTATTTTGGGATGAGGGAGTATATAAGAAGAAAAAAGAAAAAAAAAACCGAAAAGAAAAAGTTTGTACAAATCTTCACGCAAGATCAAAGGAATATAACATCAACTGAGACATAGCGAAACCCTAGTCAACTGAGACTTAGCAAAACTGCCCCCTCGCCAGCTGCTAACCCCCGGCCGGTTTGACCTGATTTGACCACTAATGACCTCCCCTGTGTCGCTTACTGATATCTCCAATGTATCTATAATCGATGTATCTATAATTTTTGATTGTTTCATACTATTATATTATCAATCTTGATGCTTTATATGCATTTATATGTTATTTTATATTATTTTTGAGACAACCTATTAACTTAGTGCCCAGTGACAGTTTCTGCTTTTTTTGTGCTTATTTTTGACTTTTCAGAAAATCAGTGCCAAACGAAGTTCAAACACGATGAAACTTTAAGGTGATTTTTTCTGAACCAGAAGGGACCTTAGAAGGTTTGGGAGGAGGCCAGAAGACGTACGAGAGAGCCACGAGCTTACAGGGAGGGAACTCGTGACTCCCAAGCAACTTCGTTTGACCTAATTCCACCTCTATAAATTCTCAAATAATGCCAAACCAACAGAGAGCCATCCGAAACACTTTTTTCCGCCCCTGCAAGCTTTTGTTCTTCCGTGATCCCATCTGAAGGTCTTTTTATTGGGGAACGTAGCAGAAATTCAAAATTTTCCTACGTATCACCAAGATCTATTTATGGAGAAACCAACAACGAGGGGAAGGAGAGTGCATCTACATACCCTTGTAGATCGCTAAGCGGAAGCGTTCAAGAGAACGGGGTTGAAGGAGTCGTACTCATCGTGATCCAAATCACCGGAGATCCTAGTGCCGAACGGACGGCACCTCCGCGTTCAACACATGTACAGCCCGGTGACGTCTTCCATGCCTTGATCCAGCAAGGAGAGAGGGAGAGGTTGAGGAAGACTCCATCCAGCAGCAGCACAACGGCGTGGTGGTGGTGGAGGAGCGTGGCAATCCTGCAGGGCTTCGCCAAGCACCTGCGGGAGATGAGGAGGTGTCACGGGAGGGAGGGAGGCGCCAGGGCTTCAGGTATGGCTGCCCTCCCTCCCCTCCACTATATATAGGGGCAAGGGAGAGGGGGGAGGCGCAGCCTTGCCCCTTCCTCCAAGGAAGGGGTGCGGCCAAGGGGGGAGGAGTGCCTCCCAAGTCAAGTGGAGGCCCTCCCCCTTAGGGTTTCCCCCCTCCCATGCGCATGGGCCTTGGGGGGCTGGTTCCCCTGGCCCATTAAGGCTAGGGCGCCCCCCTACAGCCCATGCTGCTGTATTGGACGTGGTGGAACAATTTCCGGACCTCCGGACCCCTCTGAAATCCTCCGAAACCTTCTGGAAGCTTCCCGGTACAATACCGAAAAAACCCGAACTTTTTCCAGAACCCGAACAACAACTTTCCATATATAAATCTTTACCTCCGGACCATTCCGGAACTCCTCGTGACGTCCGGGATCTCATCCGGGACTCCGAACAACATTCGGTAACCACATACAAACTTCCTTTATAACCCTAGCGTCATCGAACCTTAAGTGTGTAGACCCTACGGGTTCGGGAATCATGTAGACATGACCGAGACGTTCTCCGGTCAATAACCAACAGCGGGATCTGGATACCCATGTTGGCTCCCACATGTTCCACGATGATCTCATCGGATGAACCACGATGTCAAGGACTCAATCGATCCCGTATTCAATTCCCTTTGTCTAGCGGTATTTTACTTACCCGAGATTCGATCGTCGGTATACCGATACCTTGTTCAATCTCGTTACCGGCAAGTATCTTTACTCGTTCCGTAACACATCATCCCGTGATCAACCCCTTGGTCACATTGTGCACATTCTGATGATGTCCTACCGAGTGGGCCCAGAGATACCTCTCTGTTTACACGGAGTGACAAATCCCAGTCTCGATTCGTGCCAACCCAACAGACACTTTCGGAGATACCTGTAATGCACCTTTATAGCCACCCAGTTACGTTGTGACGTTTGGTACACCCAAAGCATTCCTACGGTATCCGGGAGTTGCACAATCTCATGGTCTAAGGAAAAGATACTTGACATTAGAAAAGCTTTAGCATACGAACTACACGATCTTTGTGCTAGGCTTAGGATTGGGTCTTGTCCATCACATCATTCTCCTAATGATGTGATCCCGTTATCAACGACATCCAATGTCCATAGCCAGGAAACCATGACTATCTGTTGATCACAACGAGCTAGTCAACTAGAGGCTCACTAGGGACATATTGTGGTCTATGTATTCACACGTGTATTACGATTTCCGGATAATACAGTTATAGCATGAATAAAAGACTATTATGATTAACAAAGAAATATAATAATAACACTTTTATTATTGCCTCTAGGGCATATTTCCAACAGTCTCCCACTTGCACTAGAGTCAATAATCTAGTTCACATCACCATGTGATTAACACTGACAGGTCACATCACCATGTGACCAACATCCAAAGAGTTTACTAGTGTCATTAAACTAGTTCACATCATCATGTGATTAAGACTCAATGAGTTCTGGGGTTTGATCATGTTCTGCTTGTGAGAGAGGTTTTAGTCAACGGATCTGTAACATTCAGATCCGTACGTACTTCGCAATTCTCTATGTCATATTGTAAATGCTACTTCCATGCTCGACTTGGAGCTATTCCAAATGGTTGCTCCACTATACGTATCCGTTTTGCTACTCAGAGTCATTCGGATAGGTGTTAAAGCTTGCATCGACGTAACCCTTTACGTCGAACTCTTTATCACCTCCATAATCGAGAAACATATCCTTATTCCTCTAAGGATAATTTTGACCGCTATCTGGTGATCCACTCCTTGATCACCTTTGTACTCTCTTGCCAGACATGTGGCAAGGCACACATCAGGTGCGGTACTTAGCATAGCATACTGTAGAGCCTACGTCTAAAGCATAGGGGACGACCTTCGTCCTTTCTCTCTTTTCTGCCGTGGTCGAGCTTTAAGTCTTAACTTCATACCTTACATCTCAGGCAAGAACTCCTTCTTTGACTGATCCATCTTGAACACCTTCAAGATCATGTCAAGGTATATGCTCATTTGAAAGTACCATTAAGCGTTTTTGATCTATCCTTATAGATCTTGATGCTCAATGTTCAAGTAGCTTAATCCAGGTTTTCTATTTGAAAAACACCTTTCAAATAACCCTATATGCTTTCTAGAAATTCTACATCATTTCTGATCATCAATATGTCAACAACATATACTCATCAGAAATTCTATAGTGCTCCCACTCACTTCTTTGGAAATACAAGTTTCTCATAAACTTTGTATAAACCTAAAATCTTTGATCATCTTATCAAAGTGCACATTCCAACTCCGAGATGCTTACTCCAGTCCACGGAAGGATCGCTGGAGCTAGCATACCTTTTAGCATCCTTAGGATCGACAAAACCTTTCTGATTGTATCACATACAACCTTTCCTTACGAAAACTGGTAAGGAAACTCGTCTTGACATCCATCTGCCAGATTTCATAAATGCAGCTAATGCTAACATGATTCCGACGGACTTAAGCATCGCTACGGATGAGAAAATCTCATCGTAGTCAACTCCTTGAACTTGTGAAAAACTCTTCGCCACAAGTCGAGCTTCATAGACGGTGATATTACCATCTACGTCCGTCTTCTTCTTAAAGATCCATTTATTTCAATGGCTTGCCGATCATCGGGCAAGTCCACCAAAGTCCATGCTTTGTTCTGATACATGGATCCTATCTCGGATTTCATGGCTTCTAACCATTTGTTGGAATTTGGGCCCACCATCGCTTCTCCATAGCTCGTAGGTTCATTGTTGTCTAGCAACATGACCTTCAAGACAGGATTACCGTACCACTCCGAAGCAGTACGCGTCCTTGTCGTCCTACGAGGTACGGTAGTGACTTGATCCGAAACTTCATGATCACTATCATAAGCTTCCACTTCAATTGGTGTAGGTGCCACAGGAACAACTTCATGTGCCCTGATACACACTTGTTGTAGTAATGGTTCAATAACCATATCAAGTCTCCACCATCCTCCCACTCAACTTTTCGAGACAAACTTTTCTCGAGAAAGGACCCGATTCAAGAAACAATCCCTATTGCTTTCGGATCTGAATTAGGAGGTATACCCAACTGTTTTTGGGTGTCCTATGAAGATGCATTTTATCCGCTTTGGGTTCGAGCTTATCAACCTGAAACTTTTTCATATAAGTGTCGCAGCCCCAAACTTTTAAGGAACGACAGCTTAGGTTTCTCCAAACCATAGTTCAAATGGTGTCGTCTCAACGGAATTACGTGGTGCCCTATTAAAGTGAGTGCGGTTGTCTCTAATGCCTAACCCATGAACGATAGTGGTAATTCGATAAGAGACATCATGGTACGCACCATATCCAATAGGGTGCAACTATGATGTTCGGACACACCCTCACACTATGGTGTTCCAGGCGGTATTTGTTGTGAAACAATTTCCACAATGTCTTAATTGCGTGCCAAAGCTCGTAACTCAGATACTCATCTCTATGATCATATCATAGACATTTTATCCTCTTGTCACAGTGATCTTCAACTTCACTCTGAAATTACTTGAACCATTCAATAATTCAGACTTGTGTTTCATCAAGTAAATATACTCAACATCTACTCGAATCATCTGTGAAGTAAGAACATAACGATATTCACTGCATGCATCAGCACTCATTGGACTGCACACATCAAAATGTGTTACTTCCAACAAGTTGCTATCTAGTTCCATCTTACTGAAACCGAGGCTTTTCAGTCATCTTGTCCATGTGGTATGATTTGCATATCTCAAGTGATTCAAAATCAAGTGAGTCTAAACGATCCATCTGCATGGAGTTTCTTCATGCGTATGCACCAATAGACATGGTTCGCATGTCTCAAACTTTTCAAAAAACGAGTGAGTCCAAAGATCCATCAACATGGAGCTTCTTCATGCGTTTTACACCAATATGACTTACATGGCAGTGCCACAAGTAAGTGGTACTATCATTACTATCTTATATCTTTTGGCATGAAAATGTGTATCACTACGATCGAGATTCAATAAACCATTCATTTAGGTGCAAGACCATTGAAGGTATTATTCAAATAAACAGAGTAACCATTATTCTCCTTAAATGAATAACCGTATTGCGATAGACATAATCCAATCATGTCTATGCTCAACGCAAACACCAAATAACAATTATTTAGGTTTAACACCAATCTCGTTGGTAGAGGGAGCGTGCGATGCTTGATCACATCAAGCTTGGAAAAACTTCCAACACATATCGTCAGCTCACCTTTAGCTAGTCTCTGTTTATTCCGTAGCTTTTATTTCGAGTTACTAACACTTAGCAACCGAACCGGTATCTAATACCCTGGTGCTACTAGGAATACTAGTAAAGTACACATTAACATACTGTATATCCAATATACTTCTATCGACCTTGCCAGCCTTCTCATCTACCAAGTATCTAGGGTAATTCTGCTCCAGTGGCTGTTCCCCTTATTACAGAAGCACTTAGTCTCGGGTTTGGGTTCAACCTTGGGTTTCTTCATTAGAGCAGCAGCTGATTTGCTATTTCATGAAGTATCCCTTCTTGCCCTTGCCCTTCTTGAAACTAGTGGTTTCACCAACCATCAACAATTGATGCTCCTTCTTGATTTCTACTTTCGCGGTGTTAAACATCACGAATACCTCAAGGATCATCATATCTATCCCTGATATGTTATAGTTCATCACAAAGCTCTAGCAGCTTGGTGGCAATGAATTTGGAGAAACATCACTATCCATCTGTAAGATCAACTCCCACTTGATTCAAGTGATTGTTGCACTCAGACAATCTAAGCACAAGCTCAACGATTGAGTTTTTCTCCGTTAGTTTGCAGGTTAAGAAAATCGTCGGAGGTCTTATACCTCTTGACATGGGCACGAGCCTGAAATCCCAATTTCATCCCTCGAAACATCTCATATGTTCCGCGACATTTCGAAAAACGTCTTTGGTGCCTCAACTCTAAACCGTTTAACTGAACTATCACGTAGTTATCAAAACGTGTATGTCCGATGTTCGCAACATCCACAAACGACGTTTGGGGTTCAGCACACTGAGCGGTGCATTAAGGACATAAGATTTCTACTATCCGCATAATCGCTACTGTCAACTTTCAACCATATTTTCTCTAGGAACATATCTAAAAAGTGGAACTAAAGCGCGAGCTTACGACATAATTTGCAAAGATCTTTTGACTATGTTCAGGATAATTAAGTTCATCTTATGAACTCCCACTCAGATAGACATCCCTCTGGTCATCTAAGTGATTACATGATCCGAGTCAACTAGGCCGTGTCCGATCATCACGTGAGACGGACTAGTCATCATCGGTGAACATCTTCATGTTGATCGTATCTACTATACGACTCATGCTCGACCTTTCGGTCTCCGTGTTCCGAGGCCATGTCTGTACATGCTAGGCTCGTCAAGTTAACCCTAAGTGTATTGCATGTGTAAATCTGTCTTACACCCGTCGTATGTGAACATAAGGATCTATCACACCCGATCATCACGTGGTGCTTCGAAACGACGAACTGTAGCAACGGTGCACAGTTAGGGGAGAACACTTCTTGAAATTGTTGTAAGGGATCATCTTATTTACTACCGTCGTTCTAAGTAAACAAGATGCATAAACATAATAAACATCACATGCAATTATATAGTAGTGACATGATATGGCCAATATCATATAGCTCCATTGATCTCCATCTTCGGGGCTCCATGATCATCATCGTCACCGGCATGACACCATGATCTCCATCATCATGATCTCCATCATCGTGTCTTCATGAAGTTGTCTCGCCAACTATTACTTCTACTACTATGGCTACCGGTTAGCAATAAAGTAAAGTAATTACATGGCGTTGTTCAATGACACGCAGGTCATACAATAAATAAAGACAACTCCTATGGCTCCTGCCGGTTGTCATACTCATCGACATGCAAGTCGTGATTCCTATTACAAGAACATGATCAATCTCATACATCACATATATTCATCACATTCTTCTTGGCCATATCACATCACATAGCATACCCTGCAAAAACAAGTTAGACGTCCTCTAATTGTTGTTTGCATGTTTTACGTGGCTGCTATGGGTTTCTAGCAAGAACGTTTCTTACCTACGCAAAACCACAACGTGATATGCCAATTGCTATTTACCCTTCATAAGGACCCTTTTCATCGAATCCATTCCGACTAAAGTGGGAGAGACTGGCACCCGCTAGCCACCTTATGCACCAAGTGCATGTCAGTCGGTGGAACCTGTCTCACGTAAGAGTACGTGTAAGGTCGGTCCGGGCCGCTTCATCCCACAATACTGTCGAAACAAGATTGGACTAGTAACGGTAAGCATATTGAACAAAATCAACGCCCACAACTACTTTGTGTTCTACTCGTGCAAAGAATCTACGCAATAGACCTAGCTCATGATGCCACTATTGGGGAACGTAGCAGAAATTCAAAATTTTCCTACGTATCACCAAGATCTATCTATGGAGAAACCAGCAACGAGGGGAAGGAGAGTGCATATACATACCCTTGTAGATCGCTAAGCGGAAGCGTTCAAGAGAACGGGGTTGAAGGAGTCGTACTCATCATGATCCAGATCACCGGAGATCCTAGTGCCGAACGGACGGCACCTCCGCGTTCAACACACGTACAGCCCGGTGACGTCTCCCATGCCTTGATCCAGCAAGGAGAGAGGGAGAGGTTGAGGAAGACTCCATTCAGCAGCAGCACAACGGCGTGGTGGTGGTGGAGGAGCGTGGCAATCCTGCAGGGCTTCGCCAAGCACCTGCGGGAGAGGAGGAGGTGTCACGGGAGGGAGGGAGGCGCCAGGGCTTCAGGTATGGCTGCCCTCCCTCCCCTCCACTATATATAGGGGAAAGGGAGAGGGGGGAGGTGCAGCCTTGCCCCTTCCTCCAAGGAAGGGGTGCGGCCAAGGGGGGAGGAGTGCCTCCCAAGTCAAGTGGAGGCCCTCCCCCTTAGGGTTTCCCCCCTCCCATGCGCATGGGCCTTGGGAGGCTGGTTCCCCTAGCCCATTAAGGCTAGGGCGCCCCCCTACAGCCCATGCTGCTGTATTGGACGTGGTGGAACAATTTCCGGACCTCCGGACCCCTCCGAAATCCTCCGGAACCTTCTGGAAGCTTCCCGGTACAATACCGAAAAAACCCGAACTTTTTCTGGAACCCGAACAACAACTTTCCATATATAAATCTTTACCTCCGGACCATTCCGGAACTCCTCGTGACGTTCGGGATCTCATCCGGGACTCCGAACAACATTCGGTAACCACATACAAACTTCCTTTATAACCCTAGCGTCATCGAACCTTAAGTGTGTAGACCCTACGGGTTCGGGAATCATGCAGACATGACCGAGACGTTCTCCGGTCAATAACCAACAGCGGGATCTGGATACCCATGTTGGCTCCCACATGTTCCACGATGATCTCATCGGATGAACCACGATGTCAAGGACTCAATCGATCCCGTATTCAATTCCCTTTCTCTAGCGGTATTTTACTTGCCCGAGATTCGATCGTCGTATACCGATACCTTGTTCAATCTCGTTACCGGCAAGTCTCTTTACTCGTTCCATAACACATCATCCCGTGATCAACCCCTTGGTCACATTGTGCACATTCTGATGATGTCCTACCGAGTGGGCCCAGAGATACCTCTCCGTTTACACGGAGTGACAAATCCCAGTCTCGATTCGTGCCAACCCAACAGACACTTTCGGAGATACCTGTAATGCACCTTTATAGCCACCCAGTTACGTTGTGACGTTTGGTACACCCAAAGCATTCCTACGGTATCCGGGAGTTGCACAATCTCATGGTCTAAGGAAAGGATACTTGACATTAGAAAAGCTTTAGCATACGAACTACACGATCTTTGTGCTAGGCTTAGGATTGGGTCTTGTCCATCACATCATTCTCCTAATGATGTGATCCCGTTATCAACGACATCCAATGTCCATAGCCAGGAAACCATGACTATCTGTTGATCACAACGAGCTAGTCAACTAGAGGCTCACTAGGGACATATTGTGGTCTATGTATTCACACGTGTATTACGATTTCCGGATAATACAGTTATAGCATGAATAAAAGACTATTATCATTAACAAAGAAATATAATAATAACACTTTTATTATTGCCTCTAGGGCATATTTCCAACACTTTTCTGGTACTCTGCTAGAGGCGGAATCGGTCATGGAGGGCTTCTACATCATCCTTGTTGCCTTCAGATGATGCGTGAGTAGTTCACCACAGACCTACGGTCCATAGCTAATAGCTAGATGGCTTCTTCTCTCCCTTTGATCTTCAATACCATGTTCTCCTCGATCTTCTTGGAGTTCTCTCCGATGTAATCTTTTTTTGCGGTGTGTTTGTTGGGATCCGATGAACTGTGGGTTCATGATTAGATTATTCACCGAAATTAATTGAGTCTTTTCTAAATTTTATTATGCATGATTGTTATAGCTTTGTATTTATCTTGGATCTATACATCTGTTTGGTTTGGCCAACTAGATTGATTTATATTTAGTGGAAGAGGTGCTTTGTAATGGGTTTAATCTTACGGTGTCCTCACCCAATGACAGAAGGGGTAGCGAGACATGTATTGTATTGTTATATTGAGGGTAAAACAACAAGGTTTATTCATATTGATTGAGTTTATTTTGTCTACATCATATGTCATCTTGCTTAAGGCGTTACTCTGTTTGTCATGAACTTAATACAATAGATGCTTGCTGGATAGTGGTCCATTGTGTTGGGGAACATAGTAATTTCAAAAAATTTCTTACGCACACGCAAGATCATGGTGATGGCATAGAAACGAGAGGGGAGAGTGTTGTCCACGTACCCTCGTAGACCGTAAGCGGAAGCGTTATGACAACGCGGTTGATGTAGTCGTACGTCTTCACGATCCGACCGATCCAAGCACCGAACGTACGACACCTCCGAGTTCAGCACACGTTCAGCTCGATGACGATCCCCGGGCTCCGATCCAGCAAAGCTTCGGGGATGAGTTCCGTCAGCACGATGGCGTGGTGACGATGATGATGTTCTACCGGCGCAGGGCTTCGCCTAAACTCTGCGATGATATGACCGAGGTGGAATATGGTGGAGGGGGCACCGCACACGGCTAAGGAACGATCCGTAGATCAACTTGTGTGTCATGGGGTGCCCCCTGCCCCCGTATATAAAGGAGCAAGGGAGGAGGAGGCCGGCCCTAGGAGGAGGGCGCGCCAAGGGGAGTCCTACTCCCACCAGGAGTAGGACTCCTTCTTTCCTAATCCAACTAGGAGAAGAGGGGAAAGGAGGGAAGTGGAGAAGGAAGGGAGAGGGGGGCCGCGCCCCAAATCCTTTGTCCAACTCGGACTGGGCTTGGAGGGGCGCGCGCCACCTCCTGGCTCCTTCCCACTAAGGCCCATTAAGGCCCAAAACTCTTTCCCGTATTCCCGTAACTCCCCGGTACTCCGAAAAATACCCGAATCACTCGGAACCTTTCCGAACTCCGAATATAGTCGTCCAATATATCGATCTTTACGTCTCGACCATTTCGAGACTCCTCGTCATGTCCCCGATCTCATCCGGGACTCCGAACTCCTTCGGTACATCAAAACTCATAAACTCATAATAAAACTGTCATCGAAACCTTAAGCGTGCGGACCCTACGGGTTCGAGAACTATGTAGACATGACCTAGAACTATTCTTGGTCAATAACCAATAGCGGGACCTGGATGCCCATATTGGCTCCCACATATTCTACGAAGATCTTTATCGGTCAAACTGCATAACAACATACGTTGTTCCCTTTGTCATCAGTATGTTACTTGCCCGAGATTCGATCGTCGGTATCTCAATACCTAGTTCAATCTCATTACCGGCAAGTCTCTTTACTCATTCCGTAATACATCATACTGCAACTAACTCATTAGTTACAATGCTTGCAAGGCTTAAGTGATGTGCATTACCGAGAGGGCCCAGAGATACCTCTCCGACAATCAGAGTGACAAAACCTAATCTCGAAATACGCCAACCCAACAAGTACCTTTGGATACACCTGTAGTACTCCTTTATAATCACCCAGTTACGTTGTGACGTTTGGTAGCACCCAAAGTGTTCCTCCGGTAAACGGGAGTTTCATAATCTCATAGTTACAGGAACATGTATATGTCATGAAGAAAGCAATAGCAACATACTAAACGATCAAGTGCTAGGCTAACAGAATGGGTCAAGTCAATCACATCATTCTCCTAATGATGTGATCCCATTAATCAAATGACAACTCATGTCTATGGCTAGGAAACTTAACCATCTTTGATTCACGAGCTAGTCAAGTAGAGGCATACTAGTGACGTTATGTTTGTCTATGTATTCACACATGTATTATGTTTCTGGTTAATACAATTCTAGCATGAATAATAAACATTTATCATGATATAAGGAAATAAATAATAACTTTATTATTGCCTCTCGGGCATATTTCCTTCAGTCTCCCACTTGCACTAGAGTCAATAATCTAGTTCACATCACCATGTGATTTAACATCAATATTCATATCTGTATATGATTAACACCCATAGTTCACATCGTCATGTGACCAACACCAAAAGGGTTTACTAGAGTCAATAATCTAGTTCACATCACTTATGTGATTAACACCCAAAGAGTAATAAGGTCTTATCATGTTTTGCTCGTGAGAGAAGCTTAGTCAACGGTTCTGTCATATTCAGAGCCGTATGTATTTTGCAAATATTCTATGTCCACAATGCTCTGCATGGAGCTACTCTAGCTAATTGCTCCCACTTTCAATATGTATCCAGATTGAGACTTAGAGTCATTTGGAATGGTGTAGAAGCTTGCATCGTTGTAACTTTTTACGACGGGCTCTTTTATCACCTCCATAATCGAGAAACATCTCCTTAGTCCTCACTAAGGATATTCTTGACCGCTGTCCAGTGATCTACTCTTAGATCACTATTGTACTCCCTTGCCAAACCAGGACAGAGTATATAATAGGTCTGGTCCATAGCATGGCATACTTTTATAAAACCTATGACTGATGCATAGGGAATGACTTTCATTCTCTTTCTATTTTCTGCTGTGGTCGGGATTTGAGTCTTACTCAATTTCATACCTTTGCAACACAGGCAAGAACTCTTTCTTTGACTGTTCCATTTTGAACTATTTCAAAATCTTGACAAGGTATGTACTTATTGAAAATCTTATCAAGCGTCTTGATCTATCTCAATAGATCTTGATGCTTAATATGTACGTAGCTTTACTGAAGTCTTTCTTTTAAAGAACTTCTTTAAAACACTCCTTTATGCTTTGCAGAATAATTCTACATTATTTTCGATCAACAATATGTCATTCACATATACTTATCAGAAATGTTGTAGTGCTCCCACTCACTTTCTTGTAAATACAGGCTTCACCGTAAGTCTGTACAAAACTATATGCTTTGATCAACTTATCAAAGCGTGTATTCCAACTCTGAGATGCTTGCACCAGTCCATAGATGGATCGCTGGAGCTTGCACATTTTGTTAGCACCTTTAGGATTGACAAAACCTTCTGGTTGTATCATATACAACTCTTCTTTAATAAATCCATTAAGGAATGTAGTTTTGACATCCATTTTCCAAATTTCATAAAATGTGGCAATTGCTAACATGATTCAGACAGACTTTTAAGCATCGATACGAGTGAGAAAATCTCATTGTATTCAACACCTTGAACTTTGTCAAAAACTTTTTTCGACAAGTCTAGCTTTGTAGATAGTAACACTACTATCAGCGTCCGTCTTCCTCTTGAAGATCCATTTATTTTCTATGGCTTGCCGATCATCGAGCAAGTCCACCAAAGTCCACACTTTGTTCTCATACATGGATCCCATCTCAGATTTCATGGCCTCAAACCATTTTGCGGAATCTGGGCTCATCATCGCTTCCTCATAGTTCGTAGGTTTATCATGGTCTAGTAACATGACTTCCAGAACAGGATTACCGTACCACTCTGGTGCGGACTATACTTTGGAAGACCTACGAGGTTCTGTAGTAACTTGATCAGAAGTTTCATGATCATCATCATTAGCTTCCTCACTAATTGGTGTAGGAAT
Organism: Triticum timopheevii; assembly: GCA_963921465.1. Taxonomy (NCBI): domain Eukaryota; kingdom Viridiplantae; phylum Streptophyta; class Magnoliopsida; order Poales; family Poaceae; genus Triticum; species Triticum timopheevii. Next base: position 544,902,562 of record OY997274.1, read on the forward strand.
CACTGGAACTGATTTCAGTGATGAACTATTTTCCAATTCAGGATAAGGTACAGTTACCTCATCAAGTTCTACTTTCCTCCCACTCACTTCTTTCGAGAGAAACTCCTTCTCTAGAAAGGATCCATTTTTAGCAACGAATATCTTGCCTTCGGATCTGTGATAGAAGGTGTACCCAACAATTTCCTTTGGGTATTCTATGAAGACACACTTCTCCGGTTTGGGTTTGCGCTTATCAGGATGAAACTTTTTCACATAAGCATCGCAGACCCAAACTTTAAGAAACGACAACTTGGGTTTCTTGCTAAACCACAGTTCATATGGTGTCATCTCAACGGATTTAGATGGTGGCCTTTTAACGTGAATGCAGCTGTCTCTAATGCATAACCCCAAAACAATAGTGGTAAATCAGTAAGAAACATCATAGATCGCACCATATCCAATAAAGTGCGGTTACGACGTTCGGACACACCATAACATTGTGGTGTTCCAGGTGGCGTGAGCTATGAAACTATTCCACATTGTTTTAATTGAAGACCAAACTCGTAACTCAAATATTCGTCTCCGCGATCAGATCGCAGAAACTTTATTTTCTTGTTACGATGATTTTTCCACTTCACTCTGAAATTATTTGAACCTTTCAACTATTTCAGACTTATGTTTCATCAAGTAGATATACCCATATCTGCTCAAATCATCTTGTGAAGGTCAGAAAATAATGATACTTGCCACGAGCCTTCATACTCATTGGTCTGCATACATCAGTATGTATTATTTCCAACAAGTCAGTAGCTCGTTCCATTGTTCCGAAGAACAGAGTTTTAGTCATCTTGCCCAAAAGGCATGGTTCGCAAGCATCAAATGATTCATAACCAAGTGATTCCGAAAATCCATCTTTATGGAGTTTCTTCATGCGCTTTACACCGATATGACCCAAACGTCAGTGCCAAAAATAAGTTGCACTATCATTATTAACTTTGCATCTTTTGGCATCAATATTATGAATATGTGTATCACTACGATCGAGATCCAACAAACTATTTTCATTGGGTGTATGACCATTGAAGGTTTTATTCATGTAAACAGAACAACAATTATTCTCTGATTTTAAAATGAATAACCGTATTGCAATAAACATGATCAAATCATATTCATGCTCAACGCAAACGCCAAATAACATTTATTTAGGTTTAACACTAATCCCAAAAGTATAGGGAGTGTGCGATGATGATCATATCAATCTTGGAACTACTTCCAACACTCATCGTCACTTCCCCTTCAACTAGTCTCTGTTTATTCTGTAACTCCTGTTTCGAGTTACTAATTTTAGCAACCAAACAAGTATAAAATACTCAGGGGCTACTATAAACACTAGTAAGGCACACATCAATAATCTGTATATCAAATATACCCTTGTTCACTTTTCCATCCTTCTTATCCACGAAATATTCAGGGCATCTCCGCTTCCAGTGACCATTTCCTTTGCAGTGTAAACACTCAGTTTCAGGCTTTGGTCCAGCTTTGGTCTTTGTCATGGGAGTGACAACTTGTTTTCCATTCTACTTGAAGTTTCCCTTTCTTTCCCTTTGCCCTTTTCTTGAAACTAGTGGTCTTGTCAATCATCAACACTTGATGCTCTTTCTTGATTTCTACCTTCGTCGATTTCAACATCACGAAGAGCTCGGGAATTGTTTTCGTCATCCCTTGCATACTATAGTTCATCACGAAGTTCTAGTAACTTAGTGATGATGACTAGAGAATTCTGTCAATCACTATCTTATCTGGAAGATTAACTCCCACTTGATTCAAGTAATTGAAGTACCCAGACAATCTGAGCACATGCTTACTAGTTGAGCGATTCACCTCCATATTTTAGCTATAGAACTTGTTGGAGACTTCTTATCTCTCAACTCGGGTATTTGCTTGAAATATTAACTTCAATTCCTGGAACATCTCATATGGTCCATGCCGTTCAAAACGTCTTTGAAGTCCCGATTCTAAGCCGTTAAGAATGGTGCACTAAACTATCAAGTAGTCATCATTTGAGCTAGCCAAACGTTCATAACGTCTGCATCTGCTCCTGCAATAGGTCTGTCACCTAGCGGTGCATTAAGGACATAATTCTTCTGTGCAGCAATGAGGATAAACCTCAGATCACGGATCCAATCCGCATCATTGCTACTAACATTTTTCAACACAGTTTTCTCTAGGAACATATCAAAATAAACATATGAAAGCAACAACGCGAGCTATTGATCTACAACATAATTTGTAAAATACTACCAGGACTAAGTTCATGATAAATTTAAGTTCAATTAATCATATTACTTAAGAACTCCCACTTAGATAGACATCCCTCTAATCCTCTAAGTGATCACGTGATCCATATCAACTAAACCATAACTGATCATCACGTGAGATGGAGTAGTTTTCAATGGTGAACATCACTATGTTGATCATATCTACTATATGATTCACGCTCGACCTTTCGGTCTCCGTGTTCCGAGGCCATATCTGTATATGCTAGGCTCGTCAAGTTTAACCTGAGTATTCTGCGTGTGCAAAACTGGCTTGCACCCGTTATAGATGGACGTAGAGCTTATCACACCCGATCATCACGTGGTGTCTGGGCACGACGAACTTTGGCAACGGTGCATACTCAGGGAGAACACTTCTTGATAATTTTTAGTGAGAGATCATCTTATAATGCTACCGCCAATCAAAGCAAGATAAGATGCATAAAGGATACACATCACATGCAATCAATATAAGTGATATGATATGGCCATCATCATCTTGTGCTTGTGATCTCCATCTCCGAAGCACCTTCGTGATCACCATCGTCACCGGCGCGACACCTTGATCTCCATCGTAGCATCGTTGTCGTTTACGCCATCTATTGCTTCTACGACTATTGCTACCGCTTAGTGATAAAGTAAAGCAATTACAGGGCGTTTGCATTTCATACAATAAAGTGACAACCATATGGCTCCTGCCAGTTGCCGATAACTTCGGTTACAAAACACGATCATCTCATACAATAAAATATAGCATCACGTCTTGACCATATCACATCACAACATGCCCTGCAAAAACAAGTTAGACGTCCTCTACTTTGTTGTTGCAAGTTTTACGTGGCTGCTACGGGCTTAGCAAGAACCATTCTTACCTACGCATCAAAACCACGACGATAGTTCGTCAAGTTAGTGCTGTTTTAACCTTCGCAAGGATCGGGCGTAACCACACAAAATTCAGCTAAAGTGAGAGAGACAGACACCCGCCAGCCACCTTTAAGCACGAGTGCTCGTAATGGTGAAACCAGTCTCGTGTAAGCGTACACGTAATGTCGGTCCGGGCCGCTTCATCTCACAATACCGTCGAACCAAAGTATGACATGCTGGTAAGCAGTATGACTTGTATCGCCCACAACTCACTTGTGTTCTACTCGTGCATATGACATCTACGCATAAAACCTGGCTCAGATGCCACTGTTGGGGAACGTAGTAATTTCAAAAAATTTCTTACGCACACGCAAGATCATGGTGATGGCATAGCAACGAGAGGGGAGAGTGTTGTCCATGTACCCTCGTAGACCGTAAGCGGAAGCGTTATGATAACGCGGTTGATGTAGTCGTACGTCTTCACGATCCGATCGATCCAAGCACCGAACGTACGACACCTCCGAGTTCAACACACGTTCAGCTTGATGACGATCCCAGGGCTCTGATCCAGCAAAGCTTCGGGGATGAGTTCCGTCAGCACGACGGCATGATGACGATGATGATGTTCTACCGGCGCAGGGCTTCGCCTAAACTCCGCGACGATATGACCGAGGTGGAATATGGTGGAGGGGGGCACCGCACACGGCTAAGGAACGATCCGTAGATCAACTTGTGTGTCATGGGGTGCCCCCCTGCCCCCGTATATAAAGGAGCAAGGGAGGAGGAGGCCGGCCCTAGGAGGAGGGCGCGCCAAGGGGAGTCCTACTCCCACCGGGAGTAGGACTCCTTCTTTCCTAGTCCAACTAGGAGAAGGGGGGAAAGGAGGAAAGTGGAGAAGGAAGGGAGAGGGGGGCCGCGCCCCAAACCCTTTGTCCAATTCGGACTGGGCTTGGGAGGGGCGCGCGCCACCTCCTGGCTCCTTCCCACTAAGGCCCATTAAGGCCCAAAACTCTTCCCCGTATTCCCGTAACTCCCCGGTACTCCGAAAAATACCCGAATCACTCGGAACCTTTCCGAACTCCGAATATAGTCGTCAAATATATCGATCTTTACGTCTCGACCATTTCGAGACTCCTCGTCATGTCCCCGATCTCATCTGGGACTCCGAACTCCTTCGGTACATCAAAACTCATAAACTTATAATAAAACTGTCATCGAAACCTTAAGCGTGCGGACCCTACGGGTTCGAGAACTATGTAGACATGACCTAGAACTATTCTGGGTCAATAACCAATAGCGGGACCTGGATGCCCATATTGGCTCCCACATATTCTACGAAGATCTTTGTCGGTCAAACCGCATAACAACATACCCCTTTGTCATCGGTATGTTACTTGCCCGAGATTCGATCGTCGGTATCTCAATACCTAGTTCAATCTCGTTACCGGCAAGTCTCTTTACTCATTCCGTAATACATCATACTGCAACTAACTCATTAGTTACAATGCTTGCAAGGCTTAAGTGATGTGCATTACCGAGAGGGCCCAGAGATACCTCTCCGACAATCGGAGTGACAAAACCTAATCTCGAAATACGCCAACCCAACAAGTACCTTTGGATACACCTGTAGTACTCCTTTATAATCACCCAGTTACATTGTGACGTTTGGTAGCACCCAAAGTGTTCATCCGGTAAACGGGAGTTTCATAATCTCATAGTTATAGGAACATGTATATGTCATGAAGAAAGCAATAGCAACATACTAAACGATCAAGTGCTAGGCTAACGGAATGGGTCAAGTCAATCACATCATTCTCCTAATGATGTGATCCCGTTAATCAAATGACAATTCATGTCTATGGCTAGGAAACTTAACCATCTTTGATTCACGAGCTAGTCAAGTAGAGGCATACTAGTGATGTTATGTTTGTCTATGTATTCACACATGTATTATGTTTCCGGTTAATACAATTCTAGCATGAATAATAAACATTTATCATGATATAAGGAAATAAATAATAACTTTATTATTGCCTCTAGGGCATATTTCCTTCACACTGGTGGAGTAATAGTAATAGCCGACATGAGTCGGCCTACTTGTCTCAGACGTGGTGCCTATATACATCATTGTCGCGAATATGTCACAACTATACGCTTTTCTATTATTTTCCCAACAGTAATTTATTCACCCACCGTATGCTATGTGTTCGAGAGAGAAGCCTCTAGTGAAAACTATGCCCCCTGGGTCTACTTTAATCATATTATAAAAACAAAAAAATATCTTGTTGCAATTTATTTACTTTATTTTTATTTTTATTTTTATCTATCTATCACTATTAGAATTAATCCTTGCAAGTAACGAGTTCAAGAAAATTGATAACCCTCTTGCCCGCGTTGGGTGCAAAGTATTTTCTTGTGTGTGTGTGTGTGTGTGTGTGTGTGTGTGTGTGTGTGTGTGTGTGTGTGTGTGTGTGTGTGTGTGTGTGTGTGCAGGTGCTGCTAACAAAGGTTTACTTGGTTCTCCTATTGGTCGATAACCATAGTTCTCACTGAAGGAAATACTTATCTCTACTATACTGCATCTTCCCTCCTTTTCGGGGAAAAACCCAACGCAGCTTACAAGTAGGAGGAATAATTTGTGGCGTTGTTGCCGGGGAGGCATCATCAAATTCTTGTCAGGTTCCTACGTACAAATTATCATCTACTTGCTTTACTTTTTATTTGTCTCTCTTTTTCATCTTCCTCCACTTCTCTAAAAATTCAAAAATACCAAACAAAATTGTGTTACTATCCTTGCTTGTGTGCCATGTGCCCTCTATTTGCTTGCTAAAAAACTATTGATATGGATCCTCATCCACTTGCTAATTTTTTTGAAAGATTCAATTATGATAAACCAATTACTAGTGATTTTAGTGCACTTGATTATCTTTATGAAGTTTTGCTTAAAAATCATGAATATGAAAATTAATGTATAGAAAAGACCAGACGAACCCGGATTAATTCCAAAATTTAACACGACATTCCTATTGGTCTACGTTGTCTCTGTAGAAAAACAAGGCGGGAAGAAACGGTGTATGTCTATCCCATGAGGCTTCTTGAGAGAAGCTCCGGTTTGTAAGAAACTTATATCAAAACTTGTTCTACATCGGACAAAAATTTTACCACAGCATGTTGATGCCATTTCATGATACCATGCCAAGCTTCATGATTTCCAGACGATTTTTGGATTTACAGAAATTTAAAAACCAAGTATCTTAATGTTTCCGGCCGAGCCACGATGCTGAGGTGTTTACAATTTATTCTCATTTCTTGCATAGGACCTAAACATTTACCCAAAGACACATATAAGATTTTTCAACTCATTTCGGTGCACTATTCCGCCGCTGGTTTCGTCGAGCCCTTCCCACAAGTGTGCCTAGCAATCAAGCAGCGATCGGACGAACTCCGTTGATTTGTGGATTGGACCAAACCCACAAAGCCCAACGAGAGAAGCGTTTGTTGACAAAGCCCAGCTAGAAAAACGTTTCCTTCGTTAAGTTCGTTCTTCCTATGGTTCGTGCGTCCTCCATGCAGGGAGATTAATAGCTACGACCTTGTGTCAACTAAATACAACTACAAACTTGTGCGATCTCAAAAAAAAAAAAAACTATGATCTCATGCCGAAATAAAAGATGCAGCTATGACGAACACTTATAAAATTATTCACCAACGACGGAATGCAAATCAGCAAAAAATATATTCAGTGAGGATAGTTGTGGTTCCCCGTTAATAAAAAATTTTAGAAAAACGTTTCATTTGTAAGTTCGTTCTTCCTGTGGTTCGTGCGTCCTCCATGCAGGGAGATTAATAGCTACAACCTTGTGTCAACTAAATACAACTACAAACTTGTGTGATTCTCAAAAAAAAAAAAAACTATGATCTCATGCCGAAATAAAAGATGCAGCTATGACAAACACTTATAAAATTATTCACCAACGACGGAATGCAAATCAACAAAAAATATATTCAGTGAGGATAGTTGTGGTTCCCCGTTAATAAAAATAATTCTTTTCAAACTTATTCTAAGAAAACTATGACCTTATGCTAAAAAAAAGCGTCAGCTACGACCAACGCTTACAAAAATTATTCAGCTATGTCCGAACGCAACTCAGCAAAATAATAATCAACGAGGACAGTTGTGGTTCACTGTTACTAAAAAAATCATTTTGAATTGGTTATTTATACCGTTTTATCAACATAGATACTTACTATCCCACAGCAATGCACGAGCCTTTTTAATAATATGCGATGAACATCTTATACGTATGATTGCATACTTTTTCCCTTTTTTTGCAATACATATTCCCCATTTTAAAACTGATTCATATTTTTTCACAGCTATGAAATACAAAAATCTCCTAAAAAAATTGAAAATCAAACAATTTTCAAATATGCATTTCACATTTTATTTTATCTTCATTTTTCAATACTTGATTTTTTTTGTGTTATTTTTTTACACAACAATATTTAAATATGTCATGAATTTTTTACAAATATGCAATGTTTTTTTTAATTTCCATGATGAACATTTTCTGAAAATGCCGGAACATTTTCCCAATGATGCGATGGGCATTTTTTATTTTTTTGAAGCCATGAGTTTTTTAAAGACACTGATATATTTATTTCAATGTGCAAGAAAGCGTTTTAAGCGTCAAATCTCTAAAATATCGCACTGTGGGCTAGCGAAGCATTAGGAGGCCAATGAAGTACTCTAGTGTACAAGAGAAAACAATGTGGACAAGAAGGTGTTGGTGCCATGTATTACTTCTTGAGGTGGGTTATGATTTTCTGGCAAAAAAGGTGGGTCGTGATTTGCACATAAGGTTTAGGCACGCAAATTGCCAAGCAAGAGACAATCGCCTCGCTTACAGTTTGTGTTATCTTGAACTGTGTGTTTTTATGCATGAAACTTTTACAAATATATGATGCATGATTTTCAAGTGTGTGATGAACATTTTACGAAGATGCGATGAATATGTTTTTGAGTACGTGATAAACACTTCTTTCTAAATAAAACTATTTTCAAATACGCGAAGAACATTTTCCGAATATATGATAAGCATTTTTAGAATACATGATAAACATATTAAATGTATGAATGTGTAAATTTCTTTTTTTGCAATATATTTTACCATTTTAAAATTAATTGAATTTTCTTTAAAATGTGAAATAAACAAGCCCCCCCCCCCCCCCCCCACACACACACACACAAATATGAAAAACCTAGTTGAAAATTGCACATTCAATATGCGATGACATATTTATTCTAGTATATGAACTATTTAACATATTACCAGATTTTAATAGATATGATGAACATTTTCGAATAGACAACAAATTCTTTGCTGAACCTGCAAGAATTTATGCATGTGTATTTTTATAATTTTAATTACAACAAATTACAGTAGAAGCTATGCGTCAGAGGCACAAGTGACCAAACTAGTTAAAAGTTTCTGCCCAAGCACTTAACTGACAATATCTTCCTGGCTCAAAGAATGGCCCCCCATTGAACCTCCTAATCAGATTCTAATCAGGATTAGAGAATCACATGTAGCACTCCTAATCATCCAAAACCTAAACCTAAAAGTTGGTGGAAAATGGTTATTTCATGTATGTGCTCATATCAACCTAAATGGGTCGACCTCTCTCTTGTACAATACTGAGCCCTATCCTGGCTACGGATCAAAATTTCTCTTCCATCGGATCCCATTATGAATATTGTTCAAGTGAGATTCAGTATCATTCCCCAATTTTTAGAAGGCGATTTCTAAACTAAAATTGAGCATCCGAAAACCTCCTAGTGCAGCGGTGAAAGATAAGTGAGATGGGCTCATCGCCACTTCTGAAGACCTCTGCATTGCTTATTTTCCACATGTTTCAAAGAGCGGCAGTAAGAACAGAAGAGCAAACTTTACTGGGAACAGTGGCAGGATCTGTCAAAGATGAACTCGTCGGTGTTGATTCGAGAAGAGGGCCAGATGGTGAACCGGCGAACGTAGACCTCCCTGCAATGATTAACAACATATTATTCTCAGTCATGTATCAAAGTGCAATTTTCATAAATTATTATATTCAATGCTTCCACAGATAACAAGACCGCACATTACATAGTACAATCAATGATCATACATTAACCTAAACCCATCCTAACACGAAAAAAATTAAACAATGTTACTTGGTGTGAAATATTGTTTTGTGTTACTGACATGAAGAAAAGAGCATATGAAGATATGATGTTCAGTCTGAAACACATTACCAATTTTTAGACTACATGGTAAACATATTAAATGTAGGAATGTGTATTTTCCATTTTCTGCAATATTTTTCCCATTTTTATAATTGATTGACTTTCCTCTAAAAATGGGAACTAACCCCCCGCCGCCCCCCCTCCCACACATAAATATGGAAAACACAATTGGAAACTGCACATTCAATACACATTGAGATTTATTCTAATACATGAAAATTTTAAAATATTAATAGTTTTTAATAGATGTGATGAACATTTTTTGATTACACAATGAACTTTTTTTAGCCGAACTGTAAAAATTTATTCATGTGTATTTTTGTACATTTTAATTACAAAAAAAGACGGTAGAAGCTATCCATCAGAGGCACAAGTGGGCAAGCTATCCAAAAGATTCTACCCAAGCACTGACCTGATTATATTTCTTCTTGGCTCGAAGAATTGTCCACTGAACCTACTAATCAACTTCTAATCAGAGCTAGAGAATCGTGTGTAGCACTCCTAATCATCCAAAGCAAACCTAAAATTTGGGTGAAATGGGATATTTCATGTATGTGCTCATATGAACCTAATGGGGTCCTCTCTCTTGTACAATACAGAGCCCTATCCTGGCTACAGATCACAATTCCTTCTCTTCCATCGAATCCCATTTCGAATATTGTTCAAGTGAGATGCAATATCATTCCCACATTTTTAGAAGGGGATTTCTAAACCGAAATTGAGCATGTAAAGACCTCCTAGTGTAGCAGCGGAAGATAAGTGAAATGGGTTCATCACCATTTTCGAAGACATTTGCATTGCTTATTTTCCACATGTTCCAAAGGGCGATGATAAGAACAGAGGAACAAACTTTACTGAGAACTATGGTGGGCCGGGATCTGTCAATGATGAACTGGTCGAAGTTGATTCAAGAAGTGGGCCAGATGGTGGACCGAGAAGGTAGAACTCCCATTAATGATTAACAACATATTATTCACTCATGTATCAGAAGTGCAATTCTCACAAATGATTGGATTTCAACTGCTTCCACACATAATAAGACCGCACATGACATGCTTGAAGGAAATATGCCCTAGAGGCAATAATAAAGTTATTATTTATTTCTTTATATCATGATAAATGTTAATTATTCATGCTAGAATGGTATTAACCGGAAACATAATACATGTGTGAATACATAGACAAACATAGTGTCACTAGTATGCCTCTACTTGACTAGCTCGTTGAATCAAAGATGGTTATGTTTCCTAACCATAGACATGTGTGGTCATTGGATTAACGGGATCACATCATTAGGAGAATGATGTGATTGACATGACCCATTCCGTTAGCCTAGCACTTGATCATTTAGTATGTTGCTATTGCTTTCTTCATGACTTATACATGTTTCTACGACTATGAGATTATGCAACTCCCGTTTACTGGAGGAACACTTTGTGTGCTACCAAACGTCACAACGTAAATGGGTGATTATAAAGGAGTTCTACAGGTGCTGACGGAACTCATCCCCGACACCCTGCTGGATCGGAGTCCGGGGATCGTCATCGAGCTGAACGTGTGCTGAACTCGGAGGTGCCGTACGTTCGGTACTTGGATCGGTCGGATCGTGAAGACGTACGACTACATCAACCGCGTTGTCATAACGCTTCTGCTTATGGTCTACGAGGGTACGTGGACAACACTCTCCCCTCTCGTTGCTATGCATCACCATGATCTTGCGTGTGCGTAGGAATTTTTTTGAAATTACTACATTCCCCAACAGTGGCATCTGAGCCAGGTTTTATGCGTAGATGTCATATGCACGAGTAGAACACAAGTGAGTTGTGGGCGACACAAGTCATACTGCTTACCAGCATGTCATACTTTGGTTCAGCGGTATTGTGAGATGAAGCGGCCCGGACTGACATTACGCGTACGCTTACGCGAGACTGGTTTCACCGTTACGAGCACTCGTGCTTAAAGGTGACTGGCGGGTGTCTGTCTCTCTCACTTTAGTTGAACCGAGTGTGGCTACGCCCAGTCCTTGCGAAGGTTAAAACATCACTAACTTGACGAACTATCGTTGTGGTTTTGATGCGTAGGTAAGAACGGTTCTTGCTAAGCCCGCAGCAGCCACGTAAAATTTGCAACAACAAAGTAGAGGACGTCTAACTTGTTTTTGCAGGGCATGTTGTGATGTGATATGGTCAAGACGTGATGCTATATTTTATTGTATGAGATGATCATGTTTTGTAACCGAAGTTATCGGCAACTGGCAGGAGCCATATGGTTGTCGCCTTATTGTATGAAATGCAAACGCCCTGTAATTGCTTTACTTTATCACTAAGCGGTAGCGATAGTCATAGAAGCAATAGATGGCGTAACGACAACGATGCTACGATGGAGATCAAGGTGTCGCGCCGGTGACGATGGTGATCACGACGGTGCTTCGGAGATGGAGATCACAAGCACAAGATGATGATGGCCATATCATATCACTTATATTGATTGCATGTGATGTTTATCCTTTATGCATCTTATCTTGCTTTGATTGACGGTAGCATTTTAAGATGATCTCTCACTAAATTATCAAGAAGTGTTCTCCCTGAGTATGCACCGTTGCGAAAGTTCTTCGTGCTGAGACACCACGTGATGATCGGGTGTGATAGGATCTACGTTCAATTACAACGGGTGCAAAACAGTTGCACACGCGGAATACTCAGGTTAAACTTGACGAGCCTAGCATATACAGATATGGCCTCGGAACACGGAGACCGAAAGGTCAAACGTGAATCATATAGTAGATATGATCAACATAGAGATGTTCACCATTGAAACTACTCCATCTCACGTGATGATCGGACATGGTTTAGTTGATTTGGATCACGTGATCACTTAGATGACTAGAGAGATGTCTGTCTAAGTGGGAGTTCTTAAGTAATATGATTAATTGAACTTAAATTTATCATGAACTTAGTACCTGATAGTATTTTGCTTGTCTATGTTTGTTTTAGATAGATGTCTCGTGTTGTTGTTCCGTTGAATTTTAATGCGTTCCTTGAGAAAGCTAAGTTGAAAGATGATGGTAGCAATTACACGGACTAGGTCCGTAACCTGAGGATTACCCTCATTGCTGCATAGAAGAATTACGTCCTGGAAGCACCGCTGGGTGCCAGGCCTGCTACAGATGCAACTGACAACGTTAAGAACGCCTGGCAGAGCAAAGCTGATGACTACTCGATAGTTCAGCGTGCCATGCTTTACGGCTTGGAACCGGGTCTTGAACGACGTTTTGAACGTCATGGAGCATATGAGATGTTCCAGGAGTTGAAGTTAATATTTCAAGCAAATGCCCGGATTGAGAGATATGAAGTCTCCAATAAGTTCTATAGCTGTAAGATGGAGGAGAATAGTTCTGTCAGTGAACACATACAAAATGTGTGGGTATAATAATCACTTGATTCAACTGGGAGTTAATCTTCCTGATGATAGTGTCATTGACAGAATTCTTCAATCACTGCCACCAAGCTATAAGAGCTTCGTGATGAACTATAATATGCAAGGGATGGACAAGACTATTCCCGAGCTCTTCGCAATGCTAAAGGCTGTGGAGGTAGAAATCAAGAAGGAGCATCAAGTGTTGATGGTCAATAAGACCACCAGTTTCAAGAAAAAGGGCAAAGGGAAGAAGAAGGGGAACTTCAAGAAGAACATCAAACAAGTTGTTGCTCAAGAGAAGAAACCCAAGTCTGGACCTAAGCCTGAGACTGAGTGCTTCTACTGCAAGCAGACTGGACACTGGAAGCGGAATTGCCCCAAGTATTTGGCGGATAAGAAGGATGGCAAAGTGAACAAAGGTATATGTGATATACTGTTATTGATGTGTACCTTACTAATGCTCGCAGTAGTACCTGGGTATTTGATACTGGTTCTGTTGCTAATATTTGCAACTCGAAACAGGGACTACGGATTAAGCGAAGATTGGCTAAGGACGAGGTGACGATGCGCGTGGGAAATGGTTCCAAAGTCGATGTGATCGCGGTCGGCACGCTACCTCTACATCTACCATCGGGATTAGTTTTAGACCTAAATAATTGTTATTTGGTGCCAGCGTTGAGCATGAACATTATATCTGGATCTTGTTTGATGCGAGATGGTTATTCATTTAAGTCAGAGAATAATGGTTCTTCTATTTATATGAGTAATATCTTTTATGGTCATGTACCCTTGAAGAGTGGTCTATTTTTATCGAATCTCAATAGTAGTGATACACATATTCATAATGTTGAAGCCAAAAGATGCAGAGTTGATAATGATAGTGCAACTTATTTGTGGCACTACCGTTTAGGTCATATCGGTGTAAAGCACATGAAGAAACTCCATACTGATGGACTTTTGGAATCACTTGATTATGAATCACTTGGTACTTGCGAACCGTGCCTCATGGGCAAGATGACTAAAACGCCGTTCTCCGGAACTATGCAGCGAGAAACTGATTTATTGGAAATCATACATACCGATGTATGTGGTCCAATGAATATTGAGGCTCGCGGCGGGTATCGTTATTTTCTCACCTTCACAGATGATTTGAGCAGATATGGGTATATCTACTTAATGAAACACAAGTCTGAAACATTTGAAAAGTTCAAAGAATTTTAGAGTGAAGTGGAAAATCATCGTAACAAGAAAATAAAATTTCTACGATCTAATCGTGGAGGAGATTATTTGAGTTACGAGTTTGGTTTACATTTGAAACAATGCGGAATAGTTTCGCATCTCACGCCACCCGGAACACCACAACGAAATGGTGTGTCCGGACGTCGTAATCGTACTTTACTAGATATGGTGCGATCTATGATGTCTCTTACTGATTTACCGCTGTCATTTTGGGGTTATGCTTTAGAGACGGCCGCATTCACGTTAAATAGGGCACCATCAAAATCCGTAGAGACGACGCCTTATGAACTGTGGTTTGGCAAGAAACCAAAGTTGTCGTTTCTTAAAGTTTGGGGCTGCGATGCTTATGTGAAGAAACTTCAACCAGATAAGCTCGAACCCAAATCGGAGAAATGTGTATTCATAGGATACCCAAAATAGACTATTGGGTACACCTTCTATCACAGATCTGAGGGCAAGATTTTCGTTGCTAAATTCGGATCCTTTCTAGAGAAGGAGTTTCTCTCGAAAGAAGTGAGTGAGAGGAAAGTAGAACTTGATGAGGTAACTGTACCTGCTCCCTTATCGGAAAGTAGTACATCACAAGAACCGGTTCCTGTGACAACTACACCAATTAGTGAGGAAGCTAATGATATTGATCATGAAACTTCAAATCAAGTTTCTACTGAACCTCGTAGGTCTACCAGAGTAAGATCTGCACCAGAGTGGTACGGTAATCCTATTCTGGAAGTCATGTTACTTGACCATGACGAACCTACAAACTATGAGGAAGCAATGATGAGCCCAGATTCTGCAAAATGGCTTGAAGCCATGAAATCTGAGATGGGATCCATGTATGAGAACAAAGTATGGACTTTGGTTGACTTGCCTGATGATCGGCAAGCCATTGAGAATAAATGGATCTTCAGGAAGAAGACTGACGCTGATGGTAATGTAACTGTCTATAAAGCTCGACTTGTTGCGAAAGGTTTTCGACAAGTTCAAGGAGTTGACTACGATGAGACTTTCTCACCCGTAGCGATGCTTAAGTCTGTCCGAATCATGTTAGCAATTGCCGCATTTTATGATTATGAAATTTGGCAAATGGATGTCAAAACTGCATTCCTGAATGGATTTCTGGAAGAAGAGTTGTATATGATGCAACCAGAAGGTTTTGTCGATCCAAAATGTGCTAACAAAGTGTGCAAGCTCCAGCGATCCATTTATGGACTGGTAAAAGCATCTCGGAGTTGGAAATAAACGTTTTGATAGTGTGATCAAAGCATATGGTTTTATACAGACTTTTGGAGAAGCCTGTATTTACAAGAAAGTGAGTGGGAGCTCTGTAGCATTTCTGATATTATATGTAGATGACATATTGTTGAGCGGAAATGAAATAGAATTTCTGGATAGCATAAAGAGATACTTGAATAAAAGTTTTTCAATGAAAGACCTCGGTGAAGCTGCTTACATATTGGGCATCAATATCCATAGAGATAGATCAAGACGCTTAATTAGACTTTCACAAAGCACATACCTTGATAAAGTTTTGAAAAAGTTCAAAATGGATCAGGCAAAGAAAGGGTTCTTGCCTGTATTACAAGGTGTGAAGTTGAGTCAGACTCAATGCCCGACCACAGCAGAAGATAGAGAGAAAATGAGAGATGTTCCCTATGCTTCAGCCATAGGCTCTATCATGTATGCAATGCTGTGTACCAGACCTGACATATGCTTAGCAATAAGCTTGACAGGAAGGTACCAAAGTATCCAGGAGTGGATCACTGGACAGCGGTCAAGAACATCCTGAAATACCTGAAAAGGACTAAGGATATGTTTCTCGTTTATGGAGGTGACAAAGAGCTAGTCGTAAATGGTTACGTCGATGCAAGCTTTGACACTGATCCGGACGATTCTAAATCGCAAACCGGATACGTATTTTTATTAAACGGTGGAGCTGTAAGTTGGTGCAGTTCTAAACAAAGCGTCATGGCGGGATCTACATGTAAAGCGGAGTACATAGCTGCTTCGGAAGCAGCAAATGAAGGAGTCTGGATGAAGGAGTTCATTTCCGATCTAGGTGTCATACCTAGTGCATCGGAACCAATGAAGATCTTCTGTGACAATACTGGTGCAATTGCCTTGGCAAAGGAATCCAGATTTCACAAGAGGACCAAGCACATCAAGAGACGATTCAATTCCATCCGGGACCAAGTCCAGGTGGGAGACATAGAGATTTGCAAGATACATACGGATCTGAATGTTGCAGACCGTTGACTAAGCCTCTTCCACGAGCAAAACATGATCAGCACCAAGACTCCATGGGTGTTAGAATCATTACTGTGTAATCTAGATTATTGACTCTAGTGCAAGTGGGAGACTGAAGGAAATATGCCCTAGAGGCAATAATAAAGTTATTATTTATTTCCTTATATCATGATAAATGTTTATTATTCATGCTAGAATTGTATTAACCAGAAACATAATACATGTGTGAATACATAGACAAACATAGTGTCACTAGTATGCCTCTACTTGACTAGCTCGTTGAATTAAAGATGGTTATGTTTCCTAACCATAGACATGTGTTGTCATTTGATTAACGGGATCACATCATTAGGAGAATGATGTGATTGACATGACCCATTCCGTTAGCCTAGCAGTTGATCGTTTAGTATGTTGCTATTGCTTTCTTCATGACTTATACATGTTCCTATGACTATGAGATTATGCAACTCCCGTTTACCGGAGGAACACTTTGTGTGCTACCAAACGTCACAGCGTAAATGGGTGATTATAAAGGAGTTCTACAGGTGTCTCTGAAGGTACATGTTGAGTTGGCGTATTTCGAGATTAGGATTTGTCACTCCGATTGTCGGAGAGGTATCTCTGGTCCCTCTCGGTAATGCACATCACTATAAGCCTTGCAAGCAATGTAGATAATGAGTTAGTTGCGGAATGATGCATTACGTAACGAGTAAAGAGACTTGCCGGTAACGAGATTGAACTAGGTATTGGATACCGACGATCGAATCTCGGGCAAGTAAACATACCGATGATAAAGGGAACAACGTATGTTGTTATGCGGTTTTACCGATAAATATCTTCGTAGAATATGTAGGAGCCAATATGAGCATCCAGGTTCCGCTATTGGTTATTGACCGGAAACAGTTCTAGGTCATGTCTACATAGCTCTCGAACCCGTAGGGTCCGCACGCTTAACATTACGATGACAGTTTTATTATGAGTTTATAAGTTTTGATGTACCGAAGGTTGTTCGGAGTCCCGGATGGGATCACGGACATGACGAGGAGTCTCGAAATGGTCGAGACATAAAGATTGATATATTGGAAGCCTATATTTGGATATCGGAAACGTTCTGGGTGAAATCGGGATTTTACCGGAGTACCGGGGGGTTACCGGAACCCCCCCGGGGGTTAATGGGCCTACATGGGCCATGAGGGAGAAGAGGAGGGCCGGCCAGGGCAGGCCGCGCGCCACCTCCCCCCTAGTCCGAATAGGACAAGGAAGGGGGGGGGGGCGGCGTCCCCCTTTCCTCTTTCCCCTCCCCCCTTTCCTTCTCCACCAAGGCAAGAGGAGGGAGTCCTACTCCCGGTGGGAGTAGGACTCCTCCAGGCGCACCCCTAGGGGGCCGGCCGCACCTCCCCCCTCCCTCCTTTATATACGGGGGCAGGGGGGCACCTCTAGACACACAAGTTGATCATCGTGATCGTTCCTTAGCCGTGTGCGGTGCCCCCTCCACTATATTCCACCTCGATCATATCGTTGCGGTGCTTAGGCAAAGCCCTGCGTCAGTAGAACATCATCATCGTCACCACGCCGTCGTGCTGACGGAACTCATTCCCGACACCCTGCTAGATCGGAGTCCGGGGATCGTCATCGAGCTGAACGTGTGCTGAACTCGGAGGTGCCGTACGTTCGGTACTTGGATCGGTTGGATCGTGAAGACGTACGACTACATCAACCGCGTTGTCATAACGCTTCCGCTTACGGTCTACGAGGGTACGTGGACAACACTCTCCCCTCTCGTTGCTATGCATCACCATGATCTTGCGTGTGCGTAGGAATTTTTTTGAAATTACTACGTTCCCCAACAATGCTACAATCAATGCTGACACATTAACCTAAACCCATCCCAACACCAAAGAGATTAAAGGATGTTTCTTGATGTAAAGTTTGTTCTGTATAACTGACATGAAGGAACGGCATACAAAGATACGATGTACAGTCTGAAACACATTACCAGTAGGCAACAAATAAAGACATGAGTCCCATGAGCAATTTTTTTCACCGACACCATGAGAAACAAATCTTTTTGGATCAATGCGATGGATGAAACTTACAATAGAAAGGTGATTTAAGAATTCACATCTTCACCATGCTACCTTCTATATAGTACCGGTACATTTTCTTTTTATTCTTGTATCCACCTTCTCATTGAAATGTTCTTGTAGATATGGGTGTTGTTGGGGCGCTCCACTGAAATCATTGATCTCAAAGAGTGCCTTCATATGAACAATTAGAAGATGAATTTGTTAACCCATGGCCAATTTGTGAAAATCAAAAAGAAACATTGTCAAAGGGCATTCAACATCGTGGGGTTAATCTTCACCAATGAATTCCCCTGCAACTGTATATATATCACGTTGAAATGGTGAATATGGTCTCTCCGATATGAAGTCTGTGTTTATTCCTGTTGAAACTTCTAGTATGAAGGAAGATGGTCAAGATAATTTGGAAGCCCAGATACCTGGGAGGTGCACTGATGTAGTATTGCTTGGGGTTCACCTTGCACTCTTTAAGGTTCTTTTGAAGTAAGCTATTACCAGAGGTTGTGATATATATAGATCAGTGAACCCAAAGAATCAAAATCCGGGCACGAAAGGAAGGACACTGAGAGCATTGTTTCATCAAAAGAATTTAACTTTGATATGCTAACTACTAACCATTTGACTTGGCCAGGGTTGGCCAAATGGTATATGTTAGCTATTTATTTTTAAGTGGGTGGATACATAATTAAACTGATAGATGGACATAAGTTTTCCTTGTGGATACATAATTGTCTCATTGGTTCCCACATGAACCATACAAAATATCCCAATGTAAGTAAAGCGTTTGCAATTTGGGAAAATATCGACCAAGCAGAGTGGTTAATATTTACATATTAGCAATATGCAGTACATGTTTACACTAAAAAAATGGGCGGAGTGCATTGGGCGAGCCAAGCACACCCCTCATACAATAACACATAAAATGTTACAGGACATCTAAAAAGCAAGTGATCAACAACATGCTTCGAAAGATCAGAAATCTTATACACATGTTGGCCTGGCCAACCTTTTTTGACAAGCTCTTTAGTAACTTGGAGTCTACCTCTAACAGAGCAAAACAATAATCTTATTTTTCAAGGAATGTGTTACATTCACAAAGTCCAGCATGCACACATGCCTAGTTCCACCGTCCAACATCGCTTCATACATAGACTTAGTTGTGAACCTGTTACTTAAAATTAGACAGGAGCATCACTGACCTTAGAAGAAAAGAAAAAAAAAACCTATAAAAAAGGTATGGTTCCCTGTTCCACCATTGGTTTTTCAAGCCCTTCCCACATGCACGCCTAGCGATCGAGAAACGATTAACGAAATCACTAGTTAAGGAGTACTCGTTGCAAAGATCACTCTCACTTTCCCAGGTTGCGACAAGTGGCAATGCCGCATGTGCGCCACTTGTCGCAATCAGGAAGTTTTCCCTTTTTTCATAGATTCATTTATTCAAAACGTTTTATCTCTTAAACCGTGCGTCCAAATCTTGAACCGTTTTCACCGTTTGATTCCTCGCATCGAGATCTTCAAAACTAGATCCCATGTTGATTGGTCTTGACGAACTTTTTTTCACGAAAAAAACCAGACGAAAAAAACGAACCGGGAGCACGAGGTTTTTCCCTTTCCGAAAGAGGCACGCCCGTGCCTCTCGTGGAATCACAACCGTGCCTCTCGCGGAAGGAAAAAAAGATGAAAAAATGTGTTTTTTTCGTTTTCGAGGAGGCAGGGCCGTGCCTCTGTCGAAAGCACAACCATGCCTCTCGCGGAAGCAAAATCGTGCCTCTCATAAAAAAAATAGAAAATGCGTTTTTTTTTCGTTTTTGAGAGGCACGGCCGTGCCGCTCGTGAAAGCACAACCGTGCATCTCGCGGAAGCAAAACCGTGCCTCTCTCTGAATGAAAAAAAAATAGGAAACGCGTTTTTTTTTCCGTTTTTGAGAGGCATGGCCGTGCCTCTCGCGAAAGCACAACCGTGCCTTTCTCGAAAGCAAAACTGTGCCTCTCACGAAAAGAAAAAAACAGAAAACACATTTTTTTTCCGTTTCCGAGAGTCACGGCCGTGACTCGCGAAAGCAAAACCGTGACTCCGCAAAAAAACGCGTTTTTTTGCGCAAAATTTTTCTTTTGATTTTTTCCTTCCAAAAGTTAAGGAAGACCGGCGAAAAACCGAAACATAAAAAAAAACGAAAAAATGTATTTAAAAAGCCAAAAAACGCGTGCGGAAAAAAAAATCCAGAGGGAGCGCCTAGAGCGTGACATGTGGCAGGTGGCCGAGAGCGCGCCAAGTGACGCTGATCATTGTGAGCCTCCCGAAGGAGCGCTCGTTAACTAGTTGCTCTCAAGGATCGAACAAACTCTGCTGATTTGTCCATCAGAGCAAGCCCACAAAGCCCAACCAGAGAAGCATTTCTCCACAAAGCCCAACCAGAGAAATGTTTCATTCATTATGTTCGTTATCCTATGCTTCGTGCGTCCTCCATGCAGGCGCATTACATCGCTACTACCTTGTGTCGACTCAAAAAACAAAAGTACTACCTTGTGCGATTCTCAATTTTTTTTGACATTATGCCAAAATAAAAGCTGTCACTGTGACCAACACATATAAAAATTATTCAGGTACGTCAGAACACAAATCAGCAAAAAAAATATTTAGTGAGATAGTTGCGCTTCCCCGTTAATAAGTTTTTTTATTTTCAATTGGTTAATTATTCTAAAAGGTTATGACCTTATGCTAAAAAAGCTTTAACTATGACCAATGCTTATAAAAATTATTGAGCTATGTCCGAATGCAAATCAGCAAAATAAAAATATAAATCAGCAAGGATAGTTGCGGTTACCCATTAATAAAAAATCCTTTTCAGTTGGTTATTTATACTGTTTTATTCAAATAGATACTTATTCCCCCGGCCCATTGCAATGCACAGACATTTTTACTAATATGCGATGAATATCTTATATGAATGATTGCATAGTTTTTTCCATGTTCTGCAATACATTTTCCATTTCAAACTTATTCATCCTTTTCATAGCTACGAAAAATATCTCCTGAATTTTTTTAAAACCAAACATTTTTCAAATATTCATTGAGCACTTTATTTCATTTTTATTTTTTCACACTTGAACTCTTTGTGTATTAGTTTTTATACACAAAACATTTTTCAAATATGTCATGAATTTTTTTTCAATTACGTGATGATTTTTTTGAATCCATGATGAACATTTTATGAAAACGTGAGAACATATTTTCAATGATGCTATGGACATTTTATATTATTTTTTGAACGCATGAGTTTTCTAAAGACATTGGTATATTTAATTCAATGTGCAAGATTTTTTTTTAAGCGCCGAAACAATGCAAAAGACCTTGGTTGTGGCCTAGTGAAGCATTAGGAGGTTAGTGAAGTACCCCAGTGAAAAATTGGTTGTTTCGAGTGAGAAATCTGCCTTCTTCATTGAGAAATTGAAATATCGATGAGGAATAGTCCTTCTCCCGCGAGGAATCGACAATCCCGGTAAGGAATAGGCCCTGTCCATTGTGTGTGTGTGTGTGTGTGTGTGTGTGTGTGTGTGTGTGTGTGTGCGTGTGTGTGTGTGTGTGTGTGTGTGTGTGTGTGTGTGTGTGTGTGTGTGTGAGGAGATAGAGGGTGGTGGAGACAGTGCCATGAATAAGAAGGTGGGCAGCTGTGTACAAGAGAGAATGACGTGGACAAGAAGGTACTGGCGCCATGTATTACTACTTCTTAAGGTGGGTTGTGATTTGCGTGCAAAAAAAGTGGGTTGTGATTTGCACATAATGTTTAGGCATACTAAGCGCCAGGCGAGATTTGTGTTATCCTCACTTACGTTTTGTGTTATCCTGAAGGCTGATTTTTTTATGCATGACACTTTTTCAAATATGTGATGCATGGTGTTCAAGTGTGTGATGAACATTTTATGAAGATGCGATGCATATGTTTCTGAGTGTGTGATGAACACTTTTTGTTTTTTCAATGCGTGTATTTTTAGCACACTATTTTTTTATGAATGAAACAATTTCAAATCCGTGACGAACATTTTCAAATACGCGAAGACCATTTTCTGAATATGCGATAGGCATTTTTAGACTACATGGTAAACATATTAAATGTAGGAATGTGTGTTTTTCATTTTCTACAATATATTTTTACATTTTTAAAACTGATTGGCTTTTCTTTAAAATGTGAAATACCCCCCCCCCCCCCCCCCCCACACACACACAGAAATGCAAAACACCGTTGAAAACTGCACATTTAATATGCGTTCACATTTATTCGAGTACAAGAACTTTTTAAAATATTAATAATTTTTAATAGATGTGATGAACATTTTTTATTACACCACGAACAATTTTTTAGCTGAACCTGTAAGAATTTATTCTTGTGTATTTTTATAGATTTTAATTACAACAAAAGATAGTAGAAGCTATCCATCACAGACACAAGTGGGTAAGCTATCTAAAAGATTCTGCCCAAGCACTGAACTAACTATAATTCTTCTTGGCTCGAAGAATTGTCCATTAAACCTCCTAATCAGCTTCTAATCAGGGTTAGAGAATCCCGTGTAACACTCCTAGTCATCTAAAACCTAAACCGAAATGTTGGAGGAAATGGGATATTTCATGTATGTGGTCATATTAACCTAAAGGGGTCCTCTCTCTTGTACAATACAACACCCTATCCTGGCTACGGATCATAATTGCTTCTCTTCACTGGATCCCATTCCAAATATTGTTCAAGTGGGCCGCAATATCATTCCCGAATTTTTTAGAAGGGGATTTCTAAACTAAAATTGAGCATCTAAAGACCTTCTAGTGTAGTGGCTGAAGATAAGTGATGGGTTTATCCCCATATCCGAAGGCCTTTGCATTGCTTATTTTCCACATGTTAAAAGAGCGACGATAAGAGCAAAGGAGCAAGCTTTAATGGGAACTATGGTGGGATTTGTCAACGATGAACTAGTCGAAATTGATTCAAGAAGAGGGACATATGGTGGCCGGGAAAGGTAGACCTCCCATTAATGATTAACACCATATTATTCACTCATGTATCAAGAGTGCAATTCTCACAAATGATTGTATTTCAACTTCTTCCACACATAATAAGATTGCACATGACATGTTACAATCAATGCTCATACATTAACCTAAACCCATCCTAACACCAAAGAGATTGCACAATGTTACTTAATGTAAAGTTTTGTTTTTTGTAACCAACATGAAGAAAGAGCATACAAAGATATGATGTACAGTGTGAAACATGTTATCGGCGGGCAACAGATAAAGACATGAGTTCCCATGAACAATTTTTTATCAATGATGCCATGAGAAACAAATATTTTTGGATCAGTGTGTTGGATGAAAATTGTTATAGCAAGGTGATTTAAGAATTCACATCTTTACCATGCTACCTTCCAAATAGTACTACTGCATTTCCTTTTTATTCTTGCATCAATCTTATCACACTACTGCAAGATGCTGCTAGCATGACACTATAATTGGAGACCCTTCGACGAAACTGTGTACATGGATTAACCACAAACCGTGGTGTAAGAAAACTATAAAAAATGATGTGAACTGTTTGCGATGGAGAGACATCAAACATGATTCAGATTAGAGTTGCATGTGCGATACATGGCATACAATTGATCCATACGAACTGTTTTCGATGAGCATAACAATAAAAATGGTCCGACAGATAAAGGTGTGTGTGATATACGACATACAGTTCACTCAGATGAACTGTTTGTGATTAGGCAACACAACGGAAATAGTCAGCCAGATCAACGTGTGTCTGATATACGGCATACAGTTCACTCGGATGAACTGTCTGCGATGAGCCAAGACAACAGAAATGGTTCAAGTTAACAAGATGTGTGTGATACATGGCAAACAGGTCCATAATCAGAAATGTGTGCGAAGACCGATAATAACACAGACAATTGTTGCTAATAAGCCGTGTGTGTTGTGGGCAAACACTTGTTGGTATACAATTGCCAGCGATTGATGAAATCATCACCGACGTGTTCCCTAGTTTACTCCGTGTGCGATTTAATTTGCTCTGTCTACAGAAGAACAGCATATAAAACGAAAATAAACATCCAATTGCATAAGTGACAATACAAAATATTCGCACACACCTCAATAAACAATTACATGCATTATAAACTAGGAGAAACGATCATCTAATCATCTTCTTCTTGTGTCACTACTACCACTGCTCTGTGGCTCGATCCCTCGTCTGGGGCAGGACGAAGGCACTTCCTCATGTCAACGATCCGCCTGTACATCTCGTAGCTTGTGTACGCGTCTTTGGCTGCGTACTTGACGTGTTCTTCATTCAGTCTCTGCTCCCAGGCACTGTGTCAGGTGATCTTGTCCTTGTTGGTCTCATCCTTCATCTTCATGTAGTAGGGGTCGATGATGGCTGAGGCGAAGTCAACAAGGGAATCCTAATTGTTCTTTGTGCTACCCCAAACCGTGTAGTGGTCAGGGATGTCGACAAGATTCCAGTAGGCCAAGCCCCAAATCTTGAACGCTTTTAGATTGTTGTTGGTGTCCACCATATTGTAACTATAGTCGAGGTTGTTGATAAACCTAGCGAAACGCTCATAAGGCCTTGTGGCCAGGTGGTAGTGGTAGACGAGGACACCATGGTGCACGCACAACTGGGCGACGACAACCTTCTAATCATACCCGGCTGTAGGATCAAAAGTATGTCTAGAGGGGGGGGGGGTGATTAGACTACTTGACCAAATAAAAACTTATCCTTTTCCCAATTTTAGTCTTTGGCAGATTTTAGCTATCTTAGCACAAGTCAAGAAATCTTAACACAATTCAAGCAAGCATGCAAAGAGTATATGAGCAGCGGAAAGTAAAGCATGCAACTTGCAAGAATGTAAAGGGAAGGGTTTGGAGAATTCAAACGCAATTTGGAGACACAGTGATTTTTGAGCCGTGGTTTCGATAGGTGGTGCTATCGTACATCCACGTTGATGGAGACTTCAACCCACGAAGGGTAACGGTTGCTCGAGTCCACGGAGGGCTCCACCCATGAAGGGTCCACGAAGTAGCAACCTTGTCTATCCCACCATGGTCGTCGCCCACGAAGGACTTGCCTCACTAGCGGTAGATCTTCATGAAGTAGGCGATCTCCTTGCCCTTACAAACACCTTGGTTCAACTCCACAATCTTGTCGGAGGCTCCCAAGTGACACCAAGCCAATCTAGGAGACACCACTCTCCAAGAAGTAACAAATGGTGTGTTGATGATGAACTCCTTGCTCTTGTGCTTCAAATGATAGTCTCCCCAACACTCAACTCTCTCTCACAGGATTTGGATTTGGTGGAAAGATGATTTGAGTGGAAAGCAACTTGGGGAAGGCTAGAGATCAAGATTCATATGGTAGGAATGGAATATCTTGACCTCAACACATGAGTAGGTGGTTCTTTCTCAGAAATAGCAAGTTGGAAGTGTAGGTTCGTTCTGATGGCTCTCTCCACGAATGAAGAGGAGGTGGAGGGGTATATATAGCCTCCACACAAAATCTAACCGTTACACACAACTTGCCAAACTCGGTGGGACCGAATTGGTAAACTCGGTCAGACTGATTTAGCAAATCTAGTGACCGTTAGGATTTTCGGTGGGACCGACATGCAACTCGGTAGGACCGATATGGTTAGAGTTAGGGCATAACATAATCTCGGTGAGACTGATTACACAAACTCGTTGAGACCGATTTTGGTAATAAGCTAACCAGAGAGTTGGTCAGGTAAACTCGGTGGGACCGGTTCGCTCATTTCGGTGGGACCGAAATGTTACAAAAGGAAACAGGGAGTTTACATTGCAATCTCGTGGGACTGATCGCTCATCTCGGTGGTACCGAAACGTTACGAAGGGAAACAGAGAGATTACAACCCCATCTCGGTGAGACCGAGATCCCTATCGGTGAGACCGATTTGCCTAGGGTTTGTGGCAGTGGCTATGACTTTTGAACTCGGTGGCGCCGGGTAGAAAGAATCGGTGGGGCCGAGTTTGACTTTTGGTTTAGGTCATATGTGGATATGAAAAAGTAGTTGAGGGTTTTGGAGCATATCACTAAGCACCGTGGAGCAAGAAACTCATTAAGCAACACCTCATCCCTCCTTGATAGTATTGGCTTTTCCTATGGACTCAATGTGATCTTGGATCACTAAAATATAAAATGTAGAGTCTTGAGCTTTTGAGCTTGAGCCAATCCTTTTATCCTTAGCATTTTGAGGGATCCACTTTTCTCATCCATGCCATGCCATTCATTGAGCTTTTCCTGAAATATTCATCTTGGAATGATGTTAGCTTAATGAGCTATATGTTGTTAGGAATTACTAAAACCACCTAGGGATAGTTGCACTTTCAATCTCCCCCTTTTTGGTAATTGATGACAACATATAGATCAAAGCTTCGACAAATGATAATAAGAGTGAAAAACATAGTCGCTTTGAGAAGTATGTGATAAGCAAGAGCTCCCCCTAAATTTGTGCATAGTTTAAGATTTGCTTTGGACTGCAAATGCACAAAGAGTTAGGCTCATCGGTTACTCTTGCATGTCACATACATCTTGGTGGAGCGCTCAAAATGATAATAATTGAATACATGCACTCATCACCAAGCAAAGTGAATGATCATATAGAGATAAACGAGATAATGTCATCCAACAAGCATAAATGTATCATATGATCAAACACTTGATCATCCAAGTATCACACAGACATAGAGTATCTCAAACAAGCAAATAAAGTTCAACCACCAAAGCAAGAGAGAACAAAAAGCAACACTCTCTCTCGAAGCCTATGATCTATACATTTTTCTCCCCCTTTGGCAACAAGTTACCAAAAAGTTCATAGAAAATGTATAGAACTAGATCGACTCTCAGGCTTGATCTTCAGGTGGTGGTGTAGAGATGGCTCCTTGGACGAAGACTTCAGTAGATGTAGATGGAGCTGGAGGTGTAGGTGCTGGAGCTGGTGCTGTAGGAGTTGTAGCTGGTGCAGATGAAGTGGCTCTGGTGTCTGTCACTGGCACTGTAGCTGATCTCTGAGCTCTAGGCACTCTGGCAAATGCATCAGTGGTTGTCTTGCCCTGCCTCTCCTGCATATCATCCTGAAGCTGCTCAACAACAGACTGGATCTCAGTTACCTTCACATCCAAGTTATAGAACTTCTGCTCCATGATCCTCTCCAGGCTCTCCTGGTTTTGAGTTAAGGTGGCCAGCCCCTTCTCAATCCTCAGAGTGGATGCAATCAAGTAGCCTAGTTGATCCCGTTTGCTCTTCAGAAAGTACTGAGATGCCTCTTCCATTGTTGGCATCTTAGTAGCCTTCTCTGTCCTTGCCTTCTCCTTCTTGGCTTGAGCATGCACAGAAGATGGCTCATCTTCATCCATAACCACTTGGTTATCCTCAAAGTCTGGATAGATAGCAAAATGTTCCTTGTCCAGCAAGTATGTGCCTATGCCCATCTTGGAGTTTATCAGCTCCTGGATTTGTGGGGCATACCCACAACTTCTTTTCTGGTCAGCTGCTGTCCTATTGATAGTCTCAACAATGAGGCTCATGACCTTGAATATCTGTGGCACATCAAATAAGTGTAGCGAGTTTATTGCATGGCCTCTGATCATGTTGTGGTCACCTGACTTGGACAAGAGAGTATGCCTGAGGATCCAGTTGATGGTTGGCAGTCCTGACAGAAGATAGTGTACATATCCAAACTTATGTGTCTCAACTGCAGCATCTGGGATCTCTTTGTACATATGTGCCATAGTGTTGTGATCCATCTTCTTCTTGGCATAGACATCCAAGTCATCTTCCTTCTTCTTAGGTGCATTGATCAGATTTGCCCATTCCTCAATAGTTGATTGGTACCTCGTACCTTCAGACATCCACACTATCCTGCCATCTGGATAAAAGTGTGCTGTGGAGTAGAATTGCATTATGAGCTCATCATTCCACTTTATGAGCTTCTGCCCAACAAAGTCTGCAACTCCACAAGCACTGAAACTGTCATACACTCCAGGATAGTGTTCCTCATTTTCCTTCATGTAGGTCCAGTACACCCACCTCACGTCACAAACTATAGGCTTCTTGTCCAACAATACTATCTCATAAAAATCCCGCTGTTCCTTAGTATGGAACCTGTAGTCAACAACAGTCCTTCTCCTGATAGCATAAGGATCAGACAACCTCCACTGTCTGAGTCCTGCATCCTTCCTCAGCTTCATGTTCTCAGCCACAGGATGAGCATCATTGTGGTCTGGAATCTTTGGCTTCAACTTTCTCAAAATATGCTCTTCATCTTATTCTTTTTCAGCAGTAGTTTCAGGCACTCGGGCCTTGTTCTTCTCAGCAGCAGATGTGTTCCTGGTATTTCTCTTTGGTGCAGTCTTTGGTTTGGAGGCAGCTTTGGGTGCTTCTTTGGGATTTGATGATGCAACCCCTGACCTAATAGCATCACCCATAAGCTTCTGAGCCTTGGGTGCTGGTGCAGCAACCTCTTCTTCCTCTTCCTCTTCCATCATGGAAGGCTTTCCAACAACTCTGGCCATGGTCTTATTGACCCTTTCCTTCCTTTTCTTCCCTTCTGCAGCAGCCTCTTTGGGTTGAGATTCCAAAGGTACTTGAGTAGAGGCTCTGGCTTTAGACATGGGAGTTCTCTTTGCAGGCACTTTGATCTTCATACCAGGCTTAATGGAAGCAGCTGTGCCATATTCCTTTTTGAGCACTTTCCTCTTGGAAGTGGCCTCATCCTCTACTGCCACATAGTCTTCATCCTCAGATTATGAGGTTTTCTTCTTTCTGGTTCTGGTGGCAGCTTTAGGTAAGTCGCTTGGGGTGCTCCTGCTGCCCTCATCGGAGGTACTAGAGGGACTAGTGCCCTCACTCATCCGAACCTACTCCTCTTCCCTGTTCTGCCTGTCACTTTGATCATACATGTTGCAAACACCGACTGCTGACCCTGTGAATAGATATAGATGAGATAGAGTGGATGAGCATCACAAAATACAGAGGTTTTTGCAAAAGAATGAGTCAAAAACTTAGTTTTAGTTTTGCACAGAAAGCATTTTGGATCAACCGATTTGCAAACTCGGTGATATCGGAGTAGCTTTTGGAACCTAAACTAGTGAACTCGGTCGGATCGAGTCACAGTTCGGTGGCACCGAGACTGCTAGGGTTTCATAAAGTCCCGAACTTGGTCACACCGATTTGCAATTCTCGGTCAGACCGAGAATCACTTGTGCAATGGCCTTAGCCGAATCGATGGAACCGAGTTCTGCAACTCAGTGGGTCCGAGATGGTTTCGGCGGAAACCTAACCCTAAATTTTCAATTCACTACTAAAATATGGATTGTTTTGACTGGATAGAATCGTTTCAAACATGGCAAGAATCATGATGAACACAATGTGCTAGGAATCGGACGGGGATAGCACTGTGATTGAGTCCATACCCTAGCTTGGCAATGAACTCGCTACGGCGGCAACGGCGGGGGTGAATTACGTTGACGGCGGTGGAGACCAGTGACTGGAGGCGGCTGGCGACGAGGAGGACGATCCGGAGACCCTGGAGGCAGAGCGAGCTATGCGCGGGCAAAGGGGTTTGGAGAAAGTTTCCAAATTTTTGCCCGTGAGTATATATAGCCCGACCCTATCGGTGTGACCGAGTGGAACAACTCGGTGGCACCGAGATGCATAACTGTATACAGTTACAGCAACTCAGTGTGACCGAAAAGTTCAAATCGGTTGCACCGAGATTGAAAACCTAGATCGACTTAGTGATCTCGGTATGACCGAAATGGAGAAATCGGTCAGACCGAAACGCACAAAGAAGTTTTGGAAGTTTAAGTCTATGACGAATCGGGGACTCCGGGTGCTCCTCACACAGAGTGGTTTGAATCTGACTTGATCAAATTTTGTGATGTAGCATGAATAGAGTTTGAAACGAGAAAAGCATAGATAGCTAGAGAAGGTTCTTAGGCATTCTTGTTCATCCACTTGGCAAAAGAAAAAGAAACCAATCAATCAAAGCAACAAGTGGATGTCCTCGAATGAGTAAAATATGCAACCAACATGCTCACACAATAAAATGGCAAATGAAATATGTGGCAAAGCATGCACAACCAATTCTAGCATCTATCAAACAATTGGCGATGACTAGGTCATCTATATATGAGTATATTGACTTAGAAGTCAAATGAGAACATTTGATCATAGGTCATACTCATCGTTTAAGCTCAAGTGGGGTTACCACTTTTACATAATGCATTGATGTGTTCACACCATTAGAGTTGCTTTGACTCAATTCTTAGAGTTAAGCCCCCCCTAGATGTGAGATCCCCCCTTAGAGGGATAAAGTAACCTTGGGTTTTGTCGATGATGACTTCATGTAGGTGTTGAAGATGTGGATGTTCAATGTTGATGTAGATCATTTGGAGCAATCCCTTGGAGTGAGTTGCACTTTCAATACCTACATGGGTTAGTCCCACAAGGAACAAGCAAGAATATCCATAGACATAGAGTGATGCTCACACAAGATAATGTCTATGAGAGCATTAGGTTACCTTGTACCTTGTCTTACCAACAAGAGGGTTTGTGACTCCTTGAACTAGTGCAAGATGTGGAAGTTGATTGCACTTGTTGTTGCCAAAATGATATGAGTGAAATACGTTGGCGGGGTCACCCTCAAGAACTCTCTAGTTCTTCTTCTTCGGGATCCACATCATCTTGATGGGAATCCTTGGAGTTGTAGTCGTACTTGATGAAGTAGAGCTTGATGTAGTCTTGGGAACCCACTTGACCAAGGCCTTAGGAGCTTCTTCAAATGCATCAATCTCCTCTTGAAGCTTGTCCTTGCCCTTTTGCTTGTGGTCTTGTGGTGGAAGATCATCTTGAGCTTGTGTCCCTTTGAAGGAAGTAGGATCATACTTCTCTTGTTGAGGAACAAACTTCGTCTTTGGGCATTGATCTTCTTCCCACTCAACTCCATTGGCATTGAACTTTCGTTCAAAACCAACACCTTGGTTCTTCCGGTGCCTTCCTTGCTTGCGTACAATTTCCTCAAATTGCTTACTCCCGGCAAGGCTCTTGTAAACACCTTTCTCTATAATTCCCTTCAATAAGCTATTTTCTTGCTCAAGTGTAACTTGGCTAAGAGAATCATAGTGGAATCAAGAGAACTACTAGAAGCAACAACATTTGATTTAGCATGATTATTGTTACTACTAGAGGAAGAATCCTTCTTGTTCTTGTTAGTGGACTTGACTTGAGGCATGTAAGTAGATAGGAGTAAACGCTTGG
Organism: Triticum timopheevii; assembly: GCA_963921465.1. NCBI lineage: Eukaryota > Viridiplantae > Streptophyta > Magnoliopsida > Poales > Poaceae > Triticum > Triticum timopheevii. The sequence continues at coordinate 544,934,317 of OY997274.1, forward strand.
CAATGTAAGAAGAACTTTTCTTACAGAGATCATCATTGATTGCCTTTAAGAACTCATGCTCCTGCTCAAGATTGAGTTTTTCAAAGCGTAACTTCTCATGAGTCCTTAAAAGTTCTCGATGATCTTCTAAGATAGTTTCATGAGCTAACTTAAGAGTGTTTAGTTCTTTAGTTAGAAGCTCAATCTTCTCCTTATCATTGTCATTCGTTTTATCTTGATTAGCATGATTAATTGACGTTTCATCATAGTATTCATCACTAGAGTTGTCAACAAGTAAATCATCATCACCTAACAAGTCATCTTCATCACTATTGAAATCAACATACTCGGGGTGTGTTACCTTTGGGCCTTTAGCCATGAAGCATCTTCCAAGTCCTTCATTTGGTGAATCAAATATGTCGTAGGAGTTGGTTGACACAAGTGCTAGACCGGCAACACCTTCATCTTGAGTATATTCGGAATCGGAGTGATAGCTTCTCTCGGAGTGACTGTCGGAGTCGGAGCCGGATGCCCATTCACCAACATGAGATTGATGTCTTCGTTTTGTGTAGCTCCTTGATGACTTGTCCTTCCTTTCCGAATCCTTGCTTCTCCGGGATGTTCTTCGTTCATAATGATCATCTCTACTCCTCCTCTCTCTTGGTGGTGATTCTTCTCTTCTACTTATCCTCTTGGGTGATTCTTCTCTTCTTTTGTAGGGTGCCGTACACTCATTGGAATAGTGTCCGGGTCTCCCACAATTGTAGCAATTGCGCTCTCGACTAGAAGATATTTTGTCATTGTAGGACCTTGACTTGGAGCTTCTCTCTTTGCTTCTACTCTTGTAGAATTTGTTGAAGTTCTTCACCATTAGGCTCAATTCTTCATTGAAGGTTTGTTTCTCACTTGATGATGTGGGGGCTTCACATGAGGCTTTGTAGGCACCACTTGACTTGTTGTGAAGTTCCTCCTTATCCTTGAGTGACATCTCATGAGCAAGAATTCTTCCAATGACTTTCGTTGGCTTGAGATCTTTGTAATTGGGCATCATTTGGATCAATGTGCACACGGTATCATATTTTCTGTCCAAAGCTCTTAGGATCTTCTTGATGATGAACTTGTCGGTCATCTCTTCACTTCCTAAGCCCGCAATCTCATTTGTGATAAGAGCAATCCTAGAGTACATTTCACCGACACCTTCACCATCCTTCATTTTGAACTTGTCAAGTTGACTTTGGAGCACATCCAACTTGGATTCCTTGACGGAGTCGGTACCTTCATGCATATCAATCAAAGTGTCCCAAATTTCCTTTGCATTCTCAAGACGGCTGATCTTGTTGAATTCTTCGGGGCACAATCCGTTGAAGAGGATATCACAAGCTTGAGCGTTGTATTGCAACATCTTCAACTCATCCACACTAGCTTCACGGTTCGGTTCTCTCCCATCAAAGAATTCACCTTGCAAGCCAATACACACAATAGCCCAAACGGCGGGGTTATGTCCAAGAATACGCATTTTCATCTTATGCTTCCAACTAGCAAAATTAGTACCATCAAAGTAAGGACCTCTACGGTGATAATTTCCCTCGCTAGACGCCATACTCTCCTAGGTTGTGAAACCAAGGCTATGACCACCAAAAGCATTGGAAATCAAAGCAAATGGAGACCAAAGCTCTGATACCACTTGTAGGATCGAAAGTATGTCTAGAGGGGGGGGGGTGATTAGACTACTTGACCAAATAAAAACTTATCCTTTTCCCAATTTTAGTCTTTGGCAGATTTTAGCTATCTTAGCACAAGTCAAGCAATCTTAACACAATTCAAGCAAGCATGCAAATAGTATATGAGCAGCGGAAAGTAAAGCATGCAACTTGCAAGAATGTAAAGGGAAGGCTTTGGAGAATTCAAACGCAATTTGGAGACACGGTGATTTTTGAGCCGTGGTTCCGATAGGTGGTGCTATCGTACATCCACGTTGATGGAGACTTCAACCCACGAAGGGTAATGGTTGCACGAGTCCATGGAGGGCTCCACCCAGGAAGGGTCCACGAAGAAGCAACCTTGTCTATCCCACCGTGGCCGTCGCCCATGAAGGACTTGCCTCACTAGCGGTAGATCTTCATGAAGTAGGCGATCTCCTTGCCCTTACAAACTCCTTGGTTCAACTCCACAATCTTATCGGAGGCTCCCAAGTGACACCAAGCCAATCTAGGAGACACCACTCTCCAAGAAGTAATAAATGGTGTGTTGATGATGAACTCCTTGCTCTTGTGCTTCAAATGATAGTCTCCCCAACACTCAACTCTCTCTCACAGGATTTGGATTTGGTGGAAAGATGATTTGAGTGGAAAGCAACTTGGGGAAGGCTAAAGATCAAGATTCATATGGTAGGAATGGAATATCTTGGCCTCAACACATGAGTAGGTGGTTCTCTCTCAGAAATAGCAAGTTGGAAGTGTAGGTTCATTCTGATGGCTCTCTCCATGAATGAAGAGGAGGTGGAGGGGTATATATAGCCTCCACACAAAATCTAACCATTACACACAACTTGCCAAACTCGGTGGGACCGAATTGGTAAACTCGGTCAGATCGATTTAGCAAATCTAGTGACCGCTAGGATTTTTGGTGGGACTGACATGCAACTCGGTAGGACCAATATGGTTAGGGTTAGGGCATAACGTAATCTCGGTGAGACCGATTACACAAACTCGATGAGACCAATTTTGGTAATAAGCTAACCAGAGAGTTGGTCAGGTAAACTCGGTGGGACCGGTTCGCTCATTTTGGTGGGACCGAAATGTTACGAAAAGGAAACAGGGAGTTTACATTGCAATCTCGGTGGGACCGATCGCTCATTTTGGTGGTACCGAAACGTTACGAAGGGAAACAGAGAGATTACAGCCCCATCTCAGTGAGACTGAGATCCCTATCGATGAGACCGATTTGCCTAGGGTTTGTGGCAGTGGCTATGACTTCTGAACTCGGTGGCGCCGGGTAGAAAGAATCGGTGGGGCCGAGTTTGACTTTTGGTTTAGGTCATATGTGGATATGAGAAAGTAGTTGAGGGGTTTGGAGCATATCACTAAGCACTGTGGAGCAAGAAACTCATTAAGCAACACCTCATCCCTCCTTGATAGTATTGGCTTTTCCTATGGACTCAATGTGATCTTGGATCACTAAAATATAAAATGTAGAGTCTTGAGCTTTTGAGCTTGAGCCAATCCTTTTATCCTTAGCATTTTGAGGGATCCACTTTTCTCATCCATGCCATGCCATTCATTGAGATTTTCCTGAAATATTCATCTTGGAATGATGTTAGCTCAATGAGCTATATGTTGTTAGGAATTACCAAAACCACCTTGGGATAGTTGCACTTGCACCGGCACAACCGCCAGTGAACTCAAGGTTGAAGCCTACCACTTGGTACTTGTCCTCAGCAAGAAACTGCTACATAGTGTGGATGGAGATCTCCACCGAGATGAGATCATTCATGTACACCATCGAGAGGTCCTTCCCCCACACGTGGGTGTCCACTACGTAAGGCGTGGTGAACTACCGCCTGTTGTCATCGTCAGCCGCTGGGAGTGCCATTGGAGCCACGGGGAGCGCCATTAGAGCCGCTGGATATCCTCTCTGTATGTGTCGTCGTGGGTGTGCTTATTGTGTCGTGGGGTGTGAGAGATTAAGGTAAATGGCCGTGGGAATAAATGAGGGCTTGGCGGCCTGGATTCTTGGCACGTCCGCATGACAGTTTTTGCAGCGGGTAACTGCATCATGGCACCGCGCTCGGTGCAACCGCATGCATAATGGCGACACAAACGTACGTCATCATGCACCGGCCCCAAACGTTGACAGCGCAGGCGGAGGGACACGCGCAAAGCGCGTGCGGCGTGACGCGAGCAAAGCGCACCACGGCTGCCTCAACCGCAAGCAACCACATGCATAGATCATTTGAACACGCAGGGAATGATCGTCTACAAGACGGCCGATAGTTGCGAGCCGGCGGCATTATGTGAAACTGCGTTGCGTTCCACATCACACGGTGGTTGAATAATTGTTTGCGACGCTGTGTAGAGAGCAGCTATGTGCTAGGTAATTAAATCGCAAATGTTTTTATTAACTGTATGTGTACGTGTCATCTCCTCCTCCTTTCGCACGTCTTGTCACCCTGCTGCAGAAAGTCTCAAGCGCAAGCTTGAGCACCACACATGCGTTCTTTTGGCCAGACGGTGGCTCAAAGAGGTGCCAATGAATCATCGGTGAGCCCATTCCCACGCAACCGCGCAGGTTCCTGTGCACAGCGGCACAAGCTTCCCGCCCGACTCGACGAAATTCCCCCAAACCCCAATGCTTACTGGCCCGCTATATAAACCCTCATGACCGGCGAGTCCTGCATTGTGTTTCCCTTCCCTCCCTGCAGCTTATCTCGCCCGCTTCTCCCACAATCGCCAATGACACTGGTGCGTTGTCGTCGCTCAGCCACTCCGCCGTCATCAAAGGACAACTCCAACTGGGAGGCTACACCACAGCAGGGGCGCACTCCCCGACGTCGTGTACTGCGTGTGGCATACCTATTGGGTGTGCGCACAACACGCACCACACGCTTCGTCGCCATTTCCCGTTGGCAGCTGTCGCTGGCCACCACCCCACCTCCTGCCACCGTGGCCGCCACACGACCATCGAAAGCCAAGGCCATCGCCCACTCCGCCACTGCGGCCCGAAGGTGGGAGGTGGGTGTCGTGGCCGCCACCCCACTGTCGGCCACCATGGCCCGAAGGCGGGAGGTGGCCGTCATGGCCGCCATCCCATAGTCAGGCGCCGTGGCCGCCAACCCACCATCGACCGCTGGGGTCTTCACCTGCTCTGCCACCAACGCCCCAAGGCGGGAGGTGGAGGTGGAGCCCCGCATGTGTGTTAGTGACCTCGGGCACTACATCGAGGTCCTGCCAGAGAAGGAGGGGCGCATGGTCGAGCATACAAAGGGTCTTAACACCGCTTGGCCGGAGCACACGCTGCCGTGAGAGGCTTGGAATGCGGAGATCTATGAGGAGTCTTAATGCTTCGAGAGGGATCATCTGGAGCGCAGAGGGTGTTGGAGGTGGGCATCGCTAAAGGTGCAGCAGCGGAAGGCACCGGATTCCAATTCTCCAACTTGTTGGTAGGCCCCTCCTTCCCTGCCTCTTACTGAATGCGCTCGATAGAGGAGAGGCTGCTGGAAGTAGTACAAATCCCCTCTGTAGTTGTCGTGGAATTGTCACGACAGATGTCCTTAGTGTGAGGACTTAGTCGTGAGGCCAACGCATCTATGTGGTAGCTTGAGAGGGGTTGAGCGGAATCGAGAGACGCAACACAAGACAAGGGTTTAGACAGCTTCGGGCCCCGGGAAACATCATCCGGTAATAACCCTACATGTTGTTTGTGGCTAGGTCTCATTATGATCATGAGGGAGTCGCCGCATAAGCCGGCTCTCCTCTTTGTGTCTAGGCCTAAAGATTGTTTCTTGCTTCTCTCTCTTTGGGGAGCCCTGCCCCTCCTTATATAAGTTAGAGGGGCGGGTTACATGTGGAGTCCTAGTAGGACTAGGACTAGTCTATCTTTTCTTACAAGTTGAATACAAGTCCGGGTCTTGCTTTCTTTCTCTTAAGCCGGCCTACCATAACGTAAGCCGACCTTCTGGGCCTTGAGCCTCTTGGGCCCCCGGGACTTGTCGCTCCTCTGATCCGCTTGCCAGGTCACCCATAAGTCGCCAGGCTCGGGCAGGTCACTTAGTGAGTCGTCCAGTCAGGGCGGGTCATTAGTGAATCACCAAGTCCGGCCGGGTTATACATCCAGCCGGGTCATACCGCGGGGTACATCCCCGACATTAGCCCCCAGTTTAGCTTGGATTTATCCATGGTAAACTTATGCTGCAAAATAAATACAAGAACAAAATTGATAGGCTGTGCTCTGGGTTAATATTCTTGTAAGCCGGCACTTGATCATCCTTAAGTTCTTGTCATTTCCTCCTTCTAAAAGATCCGGGTCAATAAATCATCTTCATACTCAAATTGCTGACGTTGGTATCTCATAGAGAAATATTGTGAAGAATAATCCACTTGAGTCGGCTTCCAAAGCATCGACTTAAGAAATATTGGTCTTGAAATACTCATATGATATTCAGCCGGTTTGAAAATATAGAACTTGCCGATCTCTGATTTCCAAAATCACCGGGTTATAAAAACTGATAATTCCTGGTCATGATTGTTTCCAACGCCGGTTCATGATTGTTGCCAATGCCGTTTCATGATTATTGGTGATGCCGGGTCAATCTGGTTTACTCAAAACTGAAAACTGGAAGATATTTCTCCCTTATATCCATATTACCTGTATCCCCCAAGTCTTGAACAGAACAAAGTGATGATTTGAGACTTGTTTTCGTATAATTACTGTCACTTTGAAGAAATCCATGTTCATCTCAGTCACTAGTAAAAACTGAATACTCCATATATGTAGCCCCCAAGTGCCGGGTTGTCATGCTTGCAGCAACCTGAGACTTGAAATTGCCTTATGCTCATAAAAAACTCAACCAGTATAGCCCCCAAGGGTCAGGTCATTATGCAATAATGAGCAGGGACTTTGTAGATATAACTATGTAAATTTGAACAGCAATGTGTAGCCCCCAAGGGCCGGCTTAGTAATATAATACTGAGCTGGGACTTTGTATATAATTGATAATAACATCATATAATATAATCTCCACCATGGGGCTTGAACCCACGTCCACAAGGTTAACAGCTTTGTACTCTACCAACTGAATAGTGAACCGTTCAATATAATGGATTAATGCTTGTGTACCTTGAATTTTTGACAGGAGCAATTGGTAGCCCCCAAGGGCCGGCTCATTACGATGTGATGAGTCGGGTCTTCAATGAGGTGAACAAAAATGACTTTGCATTAGCCCCCAAGTGTCATGGTGCATGCTTGCAGCGACATGAGACTTGCATATTTGATGTAACCTCAATTTGAATAATGTAGCCCCCAAGTGCCGGGTCGTAAGCCTGCAGTGACTCGGGACTATTCCTTCCATTGTAGAATAAATCATATCCATTAATAAAATAATAGCCATTGCGCCAAAGCGACTTTGAATACCTCATCTATTGATAAGTAAATCCAGAGTTTAAATACCCGGCGGCTCTTGGCTGATGGCGATTTAATACACCTCCATTATAAGCCGGAATTTTTATAACCCGACGGCTTATAGCCTTTGAGAAAAATCTAGAATGAATAATCATTTTGAAGCATCAAATTTGGTAATAAGCTTGAACTTAATCATTTATATGTCATATTTCTGCAAATCCTGCAAAGAGTTTAAACAACATATGCCCTGGCGACTTAACGTCAAAAGCCAGGGCGGGTAACCACCCAAATGTAGTCTTATCCTGCACACAAGTAGATCACAAGATCCCTATGATCCTTTGAATGATACCGCCGGCTTATGTGACCCGGACAGTGAAGTTGATAACTCAAGTCTGTAAAAGCCGGCACATATGATATTTGTGACAACTCAAATACTTGCGATTGTATAAAAACAGATAAAAATTTCGAGGCTTCTGATTCGAATACGATCAGTAAACCGTTCCAAAGGGGTTAAGCTAAGATTCAAATACAATCATATAGCCCCCAGTGGCGTTGGCATTGCCGATCAAAGTGGGTATCGACAGCTATGTTCTCTTTGGTTCGAATACGACCTATGTTTGATCAGGAGGCCCCCAAATGACCTTAAAAGTTGTTTAACGACGCCGATTCGAATACGATCCACGTCGATTCCCCAAGGGGTTGAGCTATGATTCGGATACGATCAAGAAGCCCCCAAGTAGGTTCAGCAGTTTGCTAATCAAAAGGGTATCGACAGCTATGTTCTCTTTGGTTCGAATATGACCTATGTTTGAACAGGAAGCCCCCAAGTGACCATATAAGTTTTGGCATTGCGCCAATCAAGAGGGTACTGATAGCTATGCCCGATGAGCAGGAAGCCCCCAAGTGACCATAATAAGATAAGCCATAAGGCAGGATACCCATGTTTTGAACCGTGCATCATGGCAGCAAGTTCCCTTTGGTAACCATTAATTTGTCTGAGATCTCGAACTTGCGGGAGATTAATTCTTTTTGAAACCGAAATTCTTAAACCGGATATTGAGATCCTCAAAGCTTTCTAAGGGACAAATTTACCTTGATCCGGATGTTGAACCGGTTTTGAGAGCTTCAAAGCTTTGCGGGAGAGAGATGTCTCTTGAGCTGTATTTTAAACCGAAATCTTCATTTTGAATCGGAAATTTTTCTGACGACATTTAAATATTCGCCAATAAAGCAGTAGCCTCCAGGGCCGGGTTATATTCCCTTCAATGACCTGGAGTTCTTGAATTCATTGAAACCGGCTAATTTTGCCTAGCCATACCATTGTAGCCCCCGAGTCTCAAGATGACTCGAAGAGTTGGCTTGAGATTCTCCATATTTGACCATAGCAGAAGGTGTATATCATTAGCGTTGATAACGCAATGTGAATCCACAGAAGGTTGAGGTGACTGCGGCGGGTTATAAATGATCCCGTATGAACCGTGTCAGCAACTCGGCCAATGGTTCTTTCCAACTGGTTGTTTGAAGTTAACCAAACCGCAGTGGCGGCGACTTGTGTGCCTGCCCATTAAGCCATCCAGTGCAGACGGCGGCTGATAATATATGATAATTTGCCTCCAATTTGTTGGAAGAAAACCGGGTTTCCCAAGTAGTGACTTGCTCATACTCAATAAACAACTCATGCAGACAGGTGCGATCCGATGTGTTGATGTAGACCATGCCACGAGAGACGGACGGTAAAGACGACCGCAACATATGAGGCGGCACAGACAGATAAACCAGCCGTGGCGTTGTAAGCCGGTGCGAATGGGCAAGTTGTCCTCCTTGTTGTAAGCCGACGTGGTCGCGAGAGACAGCCACAGTGTTGTAAGCCGGTGCGGAAGTCCGTTGAGTAACGACGATCACCTGTGCCAAAAGATGTTGGCGTGCCTCCATCTCCGCGGTATAATATCACTTTTTGTCATGAATAATTGCCCTGCATAAACAATATTGCAGACCAAGGCAAAGATAAACTGTTCTTTGACAAAAACAACATGTGCTAATAAGACAAACTTGGATGGATATCACCTGATTTGTTCGGATGACGGATGATCCGTTTATCGCTACAGAGGTGGCTCAAAGCGGACCAGCGACTCAATATAGTTCCGGCGGCTCAGGCAGACCGGCGACTTAATATAACCCCGGCGGCTCAAAGCGGCAAGGGCGGCTCAACGCGGCTCCGGCGGGTTGATGTAAATTAAGCTGCACGGGCAGCGACTTGCGCACACCTGTTCCATCAGTAAGCGGGCACGGACGCCGGCACGTGATGGTGCTGACGTATACTTCATACTCCCTCCTTCCATCTATATAGGGCCTAATGTGTTTTTCAAGACAGCCTTTGACTATTGACAAGATTAATAGCACATGAGATGTATACTATGAAAATTATATTATTGGAAGCTCCTTTGACATACAAATTTGAAGGTATGCTTTGTGTAAGTTGCATGTCATATATTATTGCTCTAACATTTGGTCAAAGTTAGCCTCGAAAAACGGATTAGGACCTATATAGATAGAAGGAGGGAGTAGGCACAACATGACACCACCTTTGCTGCACATAAAAATATACAGACCAAAGTAATCGTTCTTTGATGAAAACAATATGTTTAATAAAATAAACTTAGATGGATATCACCTGGCATTTTTTTTCCGGATGTAGTGACTGTACGGCAGTTTGACCGGGTGGCGGCCTTCACGTCCAAACAACCATGCATCCATTGAATTTTTTAAGTGGGTCTTGCCCCTTGAACAGCGCATCGAACCTTGGGCGTCCTCGTCAATTTGGCCTTTGTATAAACAAGTACTCAACTAGTACTGTTCCGCAACTGAATTTGCTTTGCTCAATTAATTTCAGACGAACACTCCATGACTGACATTTTCAGCCTCAAAGCCTGATCCTAGGCAACTTGCGACACCGCTCACACGTTGCTCGGCACAGTACGGAGCGGCGACGCCCAAGGCAGTGGGAACGCCCGCGGAGGCTATTTCACGGCAGGGGCGGCTCATCGGTGCTCATCGGAAACAGCAACAGTAGCCAAGGCTATTTCATGGCAGGGGCGGCTTAACAACTTGGAGTTGAGGGACTTGAGGTCCGGCGCTGGAGGCTCAACACAACGGCAGCTGAGAAGCGCCTAGTAAAGCAGCAGCGGTAAGGGCGCGACGCGGGCGAGCTGGCGGGCTCAGCGGCAGAGGCGGAGACCACAGAGGGTCATGGCGATTCTACTGAGGTGAGCAGCAGCAGCTCTGGCCAGCGGTGGCTTCGGCGTATGAAGCGAGGGCGGCTCTTAACATAAGACGGCGGTCGGCGACTCATGGCAGCCGGAGGCACGGCGACTTGATGGCAACTGGCGGACTCGGAGGCCAGCGGGCGAAGTGAGACCGGTTGAGGGTGAGGTGGAAGCGGTGGCTTGCGGTCGGCGACAGGGCCGGCCGCTGGCTCGCGGCCGGCCGAGGCGACTCATAGGCAGGGCCACGACGGCTTGTAGTGAAAAACGACTCGGGACAGAGGGGCGCCTGATGGCTCAGCGTCACTAGGCATGAACAAACTGCAGGACCGTCAGGTTGGATCTGCTCTGTTGCGGACATTGTGTCAATGGCAGCAGATCAGAAATACATTGGATGGCGACTGTAGTGACGGTCAGGTCATATGAACCGCGGGCGCTACTTCTGGATGCACTTGTAGTAAGTAGAACTTTACTGTGAGCTGGTAAATTCCTTGGCCTTCACATAGGAGTTGAAAAAGCATCAATCCAGTTTGGAAATCGTGCATGGAGCTTTGCACATAGCAGCAGTACTGATGGTAGTAGTTGTAACACCAGTAACTTCGTTGGGGCAATCTGACCACATCAATCTCTTTCACTAATCTGACCGCATCAATGTTGTAAACTCCCCAGACAGAAGCGGAGGCTGCTACGGCGGCTCTTCTACAGCGGAGGCGATCCGAGGCTTGGTCCAGGATGGAAACCGCGGATAGAAAACATGCCAACGTCCACGTCCCTCTCCGGGTCGTGGTCTTCTCTCTATTTTTTCTTTACTAGATCGGATTAAACAAATCGCAATTGGCCGCCGGCTTCCGTCGATAGATGGGATAAAGAATCAGAACCGTACTAGGATTAATACTAGTCAGACGAAATCACATTGAGATTTGATCACGTGAACTACTAGTACTTGATGTATTGCCAACCGCCTTCACGTAGGAGTAGTATTTTTCCCTTGATCTTCACTCCATGCTTGTGAAAGTAACAGAAACAGCAATTGATATGCCTCGGGACTTGATGCACGTGTATATAGCCATACATACGAACGTCCGGATGATTACGCGTGTGCGTTTGTGCCATTGGTGACCCGGCGATTTGATGGAGCGCCGCAGCAGCAAAGATCGATTTTCTCTTTGTCTCGATGTATTGCCAACCGCGGCAGCGGGTGCGCAAACGCAACCCTAATCTTCCTTGATATATATGCGCCTCCAAAGTTAATTATGTTCCAGATCACCAAACAAACGAACTTGTCGGCTCTTCCTTATCCGACGAAATCACGAGCTGCTCGAACCCTAGGAGAGATCCCTTCAAGAACTCAACACCACTGTGCGCGGGCCCCACGGTGGGCGCCAACTATCGTGGGATTGTCACGGCAGATGTCCTTAGTGTAAGGACTTAGTCGCGAGGCCAACACATCTATGTGGTAGCTTGAGAGGGGTTTAGACAGCTTCGGGCCCTGGGAAACATCATCCAGTAATAACCCTACATGCTGTTTGTGGCTAGGTCTCATTATGATCATGAGGGAGTCGCCGCATAAGCCGGCTCTGCTCTTTGTGTCTAGCCCTAGAGATTGTTTCTTGCTTCTCTCTCTTTGAGGAGCCCTGCCCCTCCTTATATAAGTTAGAGGGGCGGGTTACATGTGGAGTCCTAGTAGGACTAGGACTAGTCTATCTTTTCTTACAAGTTGAATACAAGTTCGAGTCTTGCTTTCTTCCTCTTAAGCCGGCCTACCATAACGTAAGCCGGCCTTCTGGGCCTTGAGCCTCTTGGGCCCCCGGGACTTGTCGTTCCTCTGATCTGCTTGCCAGGTCACCCATAAGTCGCCAGGCTCGGGCGGGTCACTTAGTGAGTCGTCCAGTCAGGGCGGGTCATTAGTGAATCGCCAAGTCCGTCCGGGTTATAAATCCGACCGTTTCATACCACGGGGTATATCCCCGACAGTAGTAGTAGTATTTAGGGGCTATTTTGTTCAGTTCATCTGACTATAGATATGGTTGAGCTGTACTACGTACTTAAAATTAGCTAGTATATATAGTTGAACTAGTTATTTCAGTACGTGATTGGCAACAATTGGTAAAAGTTTGTTCGGTTCAGCTGTCGAGTTGAACTATTTGTATAAAGGACGACTGCTTAATCTATGAGTGAAATTTATGCTTACTTGATTTCAGTTGCAAAATTAGACAGTTCTAATGGTTTTTAGCTGCAAATTTTGACAAACAATAGTGTTACAAGGTTGACAAATGGCAATGTTATTAGATCGAAAAATGCCAATGTTTCCAGTTTGACAAATGACAATATACCCAGTATGATAGATGTAAATTTACCAAATTGTCTGTACGTGGTTGCACATGGGTCATCATAAAAAAACGTTTGTGATAAAGGGATGTACAAATTCTACGCGCCAGATTTTCTCTTGGCTTAGTGGCGAAGGAACCATAGCTCTTGCTTTGCATACGATGTTCTATCTGAACTGTTTACGATGAAGAGATGCACAAATCATGCGCGACAAATTTTCCCTTCGCTTACTGGGGAAGGACCATAGCTCTTGCTTTGCACGGGTGTTCTATCTAAAACGTTCGCGATGAAGAGGTGCGCAAATTCTGCGCGGCAAATTTTTCCTTGGCTTGTTGGGGAAGGACCATAGCTCTAGCTTTGCATAAGGGTGTTCTATCTAACATGTTTGCAATGAGTGTTTTAAATTTAGAAAACAATGATATTTTTTAATTTTTTCCTTCGATAAGTTTGTAAATTCAGCAAGAAAAATGCGAGTTTGTTCAAACCATAGTTTCATTCAGTCACACTGTGACTTTACATTCATACGATCTAGATACAATATTAAACCGCAAAAAACTAATTTTGGCGGCGGGGGAGGCGGTGTGCTGCGTAGGTGTTGTCGGTGTTGTCCTCTGGGATGCTGTTGTTCAAGTCTTCAAGCTAGCCTAGAATGTTCTTGACTTGGAAATTGAAGACCCCGTCATCGCGCGATCGACGAGTGGGGTACGGGAGGACGACAACTCATGGCACTACAAGGTAGCAGTCGACGGCGGTGTCCCATGTTGTCGAGGGGGCACGTGCACGGGCACGGGCATGGCGGGTGAAGGCAAACACACGGGGATCGGCGCCGCGGTGGGTGCAGGGGCGTGCACGGGCACAGGGAGGGGCGCTGGCGCTAGCATGTACATGAGCTCGCGCGCATCCGCGGGGACCTCGCTGATGCCCGTGGCTTCTAGCGCCGCGATGGTGCTTGGCAACCAGCTCGTCAATGCCATGGGGATGGTTGCTGGCGCGGGTGCAAGGATGAAAGTTGGGACGGGCGCGGGGGAAGCATCCTCCGCGGCCAGCTCGTTCAGGGCCATGTCCATGAGGCCCCATTCCTCCTTATTTTCTATCTCCTCCAGCCAACTTAACCAAATTGGAGGACTAGTGGTAGATGATCCTTCTGCACCATGGCATTGGTGGAGGTCTGCGAGAGGGGAATGGGAGGCGAAGTGTAATGCTGCCTGTATTAAACAACGGCTTGGGGGCCATTAATGGAGAGGTTGGTAGTAAGGCGGGCGACGATGGAAGTCAAAGGGCTTGCTTCCCAGTGAGCTTGCGCATTGGAGGACTACTTTCACGCCTCCCGGTCAGCCTGCACAGTGGACTGCGCTTGCACACCTTCCATCTACTCAAGCAGCTGCCCGCACAGCACCTCCTAGCCAGTAAAAGTTTGACATGTGGCATCACGTGAATGGTTAGCAGAACACCCATGATTTAAGTTATACAAATGTTTGAGATGATAACGTGGCAGCTATTTGTTTCAAAATGCCTTTGTTGGTTGTTAATTTGTGTGCCTTCTCTCAAATTGGACACGAAGAATAGCACAACATGTTGGTGCCATTTCATGATAGCAAGGCAAGTTTCATGAATTTCAGACGAGTTTTGGATTTACTAGAATTTAAAAGCCAAGTATCACAATGTTTGCGACCAAGCCACAATGCCGAGGTGTTTGAAATTCTTTCTCATTTCTTACATGGGACCTAATCATGCACCCAAGGACACATATATAATTTTTTAACCCATTTTGGTGCACTGGAGCATGTGCCTATAGTTCAAATTTGAATTATGCACATAAATGCCTAGATAACTCAGTTAATACAAAGATGTCCAAACGAACCCTGAATAATTCCAAAATTTAACACGACACTCCTATTGGTCTATGTTGGCTCTAGAAAAAGTCAAGTCAAGAAGAGGCAACGAATGTCGTTTCATCCACAAAGGTGACACATTCACTACTGGAACCATGAGGCTTCTTGTGAGAAGCTCTGGTTTGTGAGGAGCGTATACCAAAACCTATCCCAAATGGGACAATTTTTTTACCACAACATGTTGGTGCTGTTCCATGATAGCATGCCAAGTTTCATGAATTACAGACGAGTTTTGTATTTACTAGAATTTAAAAACCAAGTATCTCAATGTTTGCAGCCGAGTCACGATGCCGAGGTGTTTGAAATTCATTTTCATTTCTTGCATGTGACCTAAGCATGCACCCAAGGGCACACATATGATTTTTCAACCCATTTTGCTGCACCAGAGCATGTGCCAGTAGTTCAAATTTGAACTATGCACATAAAATGCCTAGAAAACTCAGTTAATGTATAAAAATGTCCAAACGAACCCCGAATAATTTCAAATTTTAACACCAAATTCCTATTTAGTCTATGTTGCATCTAGAAAAAAAATTCAAGGCGAGAAGAGGCAAGGAATGTTGTTTCGTCCACAAAGGTGGCACACATTCCCTACTAGAACCACGAGGCTTCTAGTGAGAAGCAGTGGTTTGTGATAAGCTTATACCAAAACCTGCCCCAATTGAGACGAAATTTTTACCACAACATGTTGGTGCTATTTCACGATACCATGCCAAGTTTCATGAATTTTGGGTGAGTTTTGGATTAACTAGAATTTCAAAACCAAGTTTCTCAATGTTTGCGGCCGAGCCACGAAGCCGGAGTGTTTGAAATTCACCCATTTATTGCATGGGACCTAAGCATGCACCCAAGGAAACATATATGATTTTTCAACCCATTTTGGTGCATTGGAGCATGTGCATGTACTTCAAATTTGAATTATGCACATAAAATGCATAGAAAACCCAGTTAATGTATAAAAATGTCCAAACAAACCTCGAATAATTCCAAATTTTAACACAACACTCCTGTTGGTCTATGTTGCCTCTAGAAAAAGAATTGAAAGCAAGAAGAGGCAATGAATATAGTTTCATCCACAAAGGTGACATATTCCCTACCGGAACCATGAGGATTCTTGTGAGAAGTTTATACCAAAACCTGCCCCAAATGGGGCAAATTTTTTACCACATCATGTTGGTGCCATTCCATGATAGCATGCCAAGTTTCATGAATTTCAGACGAGTTTTGGGTTTACTAGAATTTCAAAACCAAGTATCTCAACGTTTGCGGGCGAGCCACGGTGCTGAGGTGTTTGAAATTCATTCCCATTTCTTCCATGGGACCTAAGAATCCACCCATGGACACATATATGATTTCACAACCCTTTTTGGTGCACCAGAGCCTGTGCATGTAGTTTAATTTTGAATTATGCACCTTAAATGCCTAGAAAACCAAGTTAATGTATAAAAATGTCCAAACGAACCCTGAATGATTCCAAATTTTTGACGACACTCCTATAGTTGCATTTTCACTGCAAATAAAGTTCTAGCAATTCAAACACCATCATTTGCCACTGTGACCCCATTCTGTATTTCAGATCAAAACAAAAAATCAAGTACATCACACATAGCTCATTATCACCAACTGTGTGAGATGCAGTACAAAATATCTTGAAGCACTGTCATAGTATATGGCTTACACGAGAAGGTTTGTCGGCTACAGTCCACAGCCGGTGCGCCAAGATCACTAGCTCCCCAAATATCATTTCACTATTCAATCATCGTCGTTCATAGATGGGGACATGGACCCGCGTTGTGAGGGCAATTTCGGCGGCCCACTCTAGCAAGAACGCGGCCACAGCCGCCATCAGCATGCTAACAACCTGCTTGAGCACGGTCGCAATCTGCGACTGGGCAGTTATGGCAGCCGAAACGGTCGCTGTTGCAGCTTAGATGGCGGCAATAACATCTGCGATGGGGATAGAAAATGGTGAGAGCGGCACAACAGTTGTTTGTTCTGCAGCGGCCGCCTTAGCCCCGATGGAGGCCACTGATGCCCATGTCGAGGCCGCCCACGCCCAGCTCCTGGCGGTCACCGCACAAATCGCATGAAGCTTCTCCGACAATGGTCGGCAAACCACGACCGAACAGTTGGCATTTGCCGAGAGCATTCGAGCAGCCGGCTGTTCATTCGCGGCATACCTAGCCTCGATGGAGCCCGTCCAAGCCCAAACCGCGGCCTCCCACGCCCAGCTTGTGGCAGCCTTTTCCAATGAGATGGCGGACATGAATGGCGGGATGCTTGCCAAGTATGTTGCGATGGATGCCATGGAGACCCTTCCCCAGGAGATCGTCGGGCTTGAGCTGGACATGGAGGAGGCGGCGGAGATCGACGAGCGCCAGCTGGAGTAGTAGTCTTTGTTTAGAGAGCCTGTCTTTTGTTAGAGTAATGTTTAGGTCAACTAGCTTTATTTAATTGCTGAACTTGCTCGATTAAGAAGTGACGGTGTGATGTAGGATCTTTTGTGTACCCAAATTATGCAATGACGTGGATTAGTAGGGAAGCTCGGACGAAAATATGCACGTTCCAACTCATCGCACACGGGATAAACTATATGAATCGCTTGTGATGCTCACATATCTACATAGTGCTGAATAAGGGACCGTGTCTGATGACACTTTGCGCACCAGTTTTTTGGCTTCCACGGAAATATCTACCTCCCCCCTCCTCCTGGACAAAATCCACATTTTCCTTGTTTTCGCATTCCCTTCCAAGTATAGACCTTCACTGCTTGCTTGCAGTGCCACCTCCTCGCCGGTGATGCTCCTTCCTGCTGCTCAGCCTTGTCGATCTAGTCAGATAATCCACACCCGACCCCTAGCCTCTTCCTCCTTCTACATCCCACATGCCCCGACTACTGGCTCGACACACTCCACCCAAATTACCGACCCATCCTCCTCCAGATAAGCGCTGCTGTAAGCCATGGTGCTTGCAGTATAGTTAGGAGCTCAAGGAGCATTTGGCAGCGGAGAAGCAAACCGCGACCGCATGCACGGATGACGTCATGATGGATGCCATGCGTGCTAACCCCAAGATCTTGGAGGAGCACCTCGCCATCGAGGCCACCATTGACGCCTTGATGACCCACAAGTATATGGGATCATTTGTAGCCTTTTCGATAAGTAAGAGTGTCGAACCCAATGAGGAGCAGAAGGAAATGACAAGCGGTTTTCAGCAAGGTAATGTCTACAAGTGCTAAAATTGTAAGTAACAGAGTAGTTTGATAGCAAGATAATTTGTAATGAACAAGTAACAATAGTAGTAACAAAAGTGCAGCAAGGTAGCCCAATCCTTTTGAGGCAAAGTACAGGCCAAAATGGTCTCTTATGATAAGCAAAGTGTTCTTGATGGGACACGGGAATTTCATCTAGTCACTTTCATCATTTTGGCTCAATTCGTGTTCGCTACTTTGATAATTTGGTATGTGGGTGGACCGGTTCTTAGGTGCTATTCTTACTTGAACAAACCTCCTACTTATGATTAACCCCCTCGCAAGCATCCGCAACTATGAGAAAAGTATTAAGAATACATTCTAACCATAGCATGAAACTTTCGGATCCAATCGGTCCCTTACGGAATAGCGCATAAACTAGGGTTTAAGCTTCTGTCACTCTCGCAACCCATCATCTAATAACTACTCCACAATGCATTCCCTTAGGCCCAAATATGGTGAAGTGTCATGTAGTTGACGTTCACATGACACCACTAAGGGAATCATAACATACATATCATCAAAATATCGAACCCATATCAAGTTCACATGATTACTTGCAACATGATTTCTCCCATGACCTCAAGAACAAACGTAACTACTCACAAATGATAATCATGCTCAAGATCAGAGGGGTATTAAATATCATAATGGATCTGAACATATAATATTCCACAAAATAAACCATATAGTACAAGATGTAATCAACACTACTAGTGACCCACAAGCACCAATCTATAGTTCCAGTAAAAAGATTGAAGACAAGAGATGAACTAGGGTTTGAGAGGAGATGGTGCTGTTGAAGATGTTGATGGAGATAGCCCTCCCTAGGATGGGAGAGTTGTTGGTGATGATGATGACGATGATTTCCCCCTCTGGGAGGGAAGTTCCCCCGGCAGAATCGCTCCACCGGAGGGCAAAAATGCTCCTGCCCAGGTTCCACCTCGAGACGGCGGCGCTTCATCCCGAAAGTCCTCCCCTTATTTTTTCTAGGTCAAAATGACTTATGTACCAGAAGAGGGGCACCGAAGGTGGGCCGAGGTGAGCATAACCCACCAGGGCGTGCCTGGGCTCCCTAGCGTGCCCAAGTGGGTTGTTCCCACCTGGTGGTCCCCTTCTGGTACTTATTGGCTCCAAAAATTCTCATTTATTCCATAAAAAATCCTCGTGAAGTTTCAGCTCATTTGGAGTTGTGTAGAATAGGTAGCCCGACGTAGCTTTTTCAGGTCCAGATTTCCAGCTGCCGGAATTCTCCCCCTTTGTGTGTACCTTGCATATTATGAGAGAAAAGGCATTAGAATTACTCCAAAAAGCATTATTATGCAATAAAACAACATAAATAACAATAGTTAAACATGATGAAACATGGACATATCAACTCCCCCAAGCTTAGACCTCCCTTGTCCTCAACCGAAAACCGAAATCGAAAAACATGTCCACATGCTTAGAGAGAGAGAGAGAGAGGTGTCGATAAAAACAAAACACGGACATAGAAGCATCATGTAACTTATTATGACAACAACAAACCTCAACATAAAATTTTTATCATAGAAATTGTATCATAGACTTCTCATGAATAAGTAACAATTCATCACAACATCGAAGTATAAAGCATAAACTCTATTGGAAACCAACAAACTATGTTCTCAGTCAACTTTGCAACTACAATTCATCATATTTCCAGGAAGGGGCACATATCGGAGCCTTTAGGCAAGTCCACATACTCAACCATCATATAGTCTTCTATGATTGCTAACACTCACCGCGTACACATGAGCAAAACGTTTCAACCGGACACATAGAAAGATAGATGCTTATAGTTTCGCCTCATAACGTATTCACCTCAAGGGTGATGTCAACAATAATAACTAATGCTACCCATGTTCAGTTGGATATATGTGCCTAGATCTTTCCTCACCACATGATGCTTGCTAAAAGAGAAAATAAAAAGGAATAAAGAGAAGAACTTTGACTCTTGCATGAAAGTAAATACATAAAAGTAAAAGATAGGCCCTTCGCAGAGGGAAACAGAGGTTGCCATGCGCTTTTTGTTTGTATGCTCGACCCCTTAGTGCAAGAGAATGTCACATTATATTGCCCCTTATGATGGCAACCTTTACTATGCAGTCTGTCACTTTTAGTCTTCGCCATCACAAGTTCATACAACGCTCAATTTTCTCTTACACTAAATGATCAACACTTTTAGACGCAATTTTTATTACCTTATTGCACCGATGACAACTTGAAGCAATTTTCTCAATTTTTATTACTTGAAGGATCTTACTCAATCCACAGGTAGGTATGGTGGACTCTCGAAACAAGATTTGGGTTTAAGGGTTTTGGATGTACAAGTAGTATCTCTACTTAGTGTGAATTTTTTGGCTAGCAAAGATGGGGGCAAACACCACATGTTGAAGGATCTATGACAATAAAAATCTATGCGAAATGAACAAACATAAATCTTTACGTTGTCTTCCTTGTCCAATGTCAACAATTTTGGCATATAATATTTTTATGGGTGCTCACAATCACAAATGATTTCCAGGATAGTGTATTTGGATGTGAATCTTCTCTTCCCTTATTAATTCTTTCATGAGTTGCATCGTTGACCAATGCTATGTTTGTCAATCTACAATAAAATTTTTCTACTTATACTTTTCCATGTGTGGTGTCATTACTCACCATAAGATTAGCATATGATCTTTTTCATTTATTTCCTTTCTTTTATTGAAACATGAAAGTAAAAGAAGCAAAACTCAAACTAAACTTTATTATATCTCTCGAACACGATTACAAAGATAAATCACTAAGCAAACTTTCAAAAGAAAGGATCGAACTAAACTTTTATTCATCTAAAGCAAAAGATAACTATGGATCGAACTAAGAAAAGTAAAGGAAAAAGATAATGGAGGTTGTCGGTGTCAAAACCGGCGGATCTCGGGTAGGGGGTCCCGAACTGTGCGTCTAGGCGGATGGTAATAGGAGACGAGGGACACGATGTTTTACCCAAGTTCGGGCCCTCTTGATGGAGGTAAAACCCTACGTCCTGCTTGATTAATATTGATGATATGGGTAGTACAAGAGTGGATCTACCACGAGATCAAGGAGGCTAAACCCTAGAAGCTAGCCTATGGTATGAATGTTGTAATGGAGGTTATGTCCTACGGACTAAAGCCCCCCGGTTTATATAGACACCGGAGAGGGCTAGGGTTACACAGAGTCGGTTACAATGGTAGGAGATCTACATATCCGTATCGCCTTGCCTTCCACGCCAAGGAAAGTCCCATCCGGACACGGGACGGAGTCTTCAATCTTGTATCTTCGTAGTCTTGGAGTCCGGCGGATGATGATAGTCCGGCTGTCCGGACACCCCCTAGTCTAGGACTCCCTCAGTAGCCCCCGAACCAGGCTTCAATGACGATAAGTCCGGCGCATATGTAGTCTTCGGCGTTGCAAGGCGGGTTCTCCTTCAAATTCCATGTACCTGCCGAACAGTGTCCGGCTTCCTCATTAATGTTGCGCTTCTTGGCTTCTACGCCCAATAATGACCTTCTTCCACGCGTCGAATGAATGCGAAAGGCCAGGGTATTTTTAACGTTTCACCCCCTAGCTGCACAAATAATCCGCCTATAAGAGAGGCAAGAATCCAGATCCAAATCACACCACCTTCCTTCCGCGAGTCCTCATCGGAGCGCCTCTGACCAAAAATCCATTTTACCATGGACCGTCGACGCGGCTCCTCTTCTCGCGCTCCTAGCCCTCTGCCAGGAGATTGGAGGAGATGTTCCGTTCTGCACAACGAGCTGGTGGCGCTTCAAGCAAAGGGATATCTCCCTCCGGCCTTCATGGTCCCGGTTAGAGCCGGGTTGGCCACCTACCAAGGTGGGAAACAAGCGGAGGCTACCCCAAGTCCCAACAAAGGGGAGCGGGTATGCTTCGTCCCCTATCTGATAAGGGGACTCGGATTTCCAATACATCCATTCCTCCGCGGGCTCCTGGAGTTCTACGGACTCCAGCTCCATCACCTTACGCCCGCCTCTATCCTGCATATTGCGGGTTACGTAGCTCTTTGTGAGCTATTTCTGGGCATCAAGCCCCATTTTGCACTGTGGAAGAGGCTATTCTGCCTCGTACCCCGTTCTCACGAGGGGTCCATATACCAAGTGGGCGGTGCCGAAGTATGGCGCATCGCCGGGACCGGATATCTATCCGGAACCCCCAAGAAGGCGTCTGAAGACTGGCCTTCAGAATGGTTTTACATAGAAGACGCTCCGCTGCCGGACCCTGTTCGGATCGGCCTCCCGGAGTACAGTACTACTCCTCTGAAGAAACGCCTTAGCTGGCGCCTGTGGAGCCCCCAACTGGAGGAAGACAAGAGCGTCCATTATCTGATGGGCCGAATAAGGTTATTGGCCCACTCCTGGTTGACCATGATTGGAGTCATGGCAACATGTATTACGCGGGGGGTGCAGCCACTGCAATACAGGGGCCACCCCATGTGGGATTTCAATGGGGAAGACGACGCCACCCGCCATGGTCGCAAAGGACCGGATTCGGCCGGGGATCTGGTGACGATCCTGTCCGGCCTATACAAGGGGGAGAAGGAGGACTTTCTCCAGACGAACCCTTTGAATGGGTTCTCCATGAACAACCCCCGGCGCTGGGTAAGCGAACACTTTAAGGGTCCGACCCGTGCTTTCGAAGTTTAAGCTTCTCATATTGTGTCGTCGGCGCAGGAGCTGCGCCGGACGGTGGAGGACATGATAAGTCCTGCCCCGCAACCCGAGGATCCGGAGAGATCCCGGGATCCGGCCTCTGAAGAGGATCCGGACATAAAGGTGGAGCTAATTGACGGGGTGTTCCACCAGCTCACCATGGACAATGCTTTAGTCGCCATTACGGCTGACTACCCCGGATTGCGTCCGGCTCCCCAGGTGACTGTGACCGAAGTCCCGACACCATTGTTTCTTCCTTGCTCATCTCTGACCTTCGCATATGATGGTGTTTTGCAGGAAGTGCCTTCAAGGCAGGAAGCCGGGCCCACGGCGACTGACCAACAAAGGCCAGTCCGGACCAGTAGGCGGAAGACGAGCGCGGCACGGACTGAATCGTCGCCGCTGAGGTATAGCTTGCATTTAATCATTTGGAGCAACGTTCCTAGGAAGCGTTTAAGTGCTCATGATCTTTGTAGGAGGAAAAGCGCCCGCCGGACTGCGGGCGTGGAGGTTGCCTATCCAACCTCTACCAGCCAGGCTCCATCGCCCGGTCTGGAGGGGGAGGCGAGCGCAAGGCGCGGGCCGGATACTCCTCCAACGGAGGATGCCGACAGACTGTCCGCCACCAAGTCTGAGGTGGAGAGCGCCATGAACCACAGGCACCGCCGGACAGTGTTTCGTGACGCGTGCTTCTCCCCTAAGGCGTTGAACGCCTTTAACGCGGGGGACGCGCACCTCCGTGCTGCTCAAGATGGTTTTACTAGAGCCACGAAGCAATATGTAAAAGACATACGGGTAAGAGAATTTAATAGTTATATATGCCAGTAGCCCCCGAGACTTAAAGTAGTTATGTTAACTGATTTAAGGATCATTTGAAACGCAGAGTCTTACTGAGAAGAATACCCAATTGTCTCAGGAGCTGCAAGAATGCAAGACCCAACTTGAGGCTGCACTTGCTGCCGCAGGAGGAAGCACAGAGACCCCTCCTAGTAACACATTTTTATTCATAAATATAAGCGCTGTGCGGCATGCGCGCAAGTCTAATAATGACATTGCAGGTGCCGCCGGACAAGATCCGGATAGGCAAGAATTACTGCGCCAGCTGAAGGCCAGCGAGAGGGTGCTGAATAGGGTGCAGCAAGAGAGGAACAAGCTCCAGGATGCCCACGCCAAGCTCGGGGAAGAGCTGAAAGGTGTTCGGGCCGAGCTGTCTGGCTCCGTTAAGGAGAATCAGCGGCTTCGTCGCGGCATCTATAGTAAGTGCTTAAGCGAACTCTTTTGAAAAGAAGAGTTCGGCGAGGAAGTCAATTGACAAAATGTGTCTGTAGGTATTCTCACAGGTCGCCCTGCAGAGGAGATGCCCGTATCGACAGGCGATCAACTTCCCGAGCTGTTGCAGCTGCTCGAATGAGTTCGGCAGGCTATGAGCGGCGCCGTTCAGGCTTTGTGGCCGGCCCTTTCCCTGCCCGAAGGCCTTGGGGAGCTTACGGAGAAGCTTCAGGGAATGCGGCAGCGCTTCTGTTTGTGGAAGATTTTGGCCCGCCGCCAAGGTGCCAGGGAGGCTTGGGCCATGGTGAAGACGCGGTACAAGAAGGCGGATCCCAACCATATGGCCGAGGTCGGACCTGTGGGGCCCAATGGGAAGGAGATCCCTGTGAGTTTAGTATACGGCCAAGTAGGGTTGGCCACTAAATTTTCCCGACGGGACTATAAATTAGACAGCCTGTTAGACGGGATTGAGGAGGAATACAGTCAGTAGATTTGACAATGTATTTGTTTAAAATGACATGTGAAATGCCTTCTAGCCGGATTGTAGATCGTTTGTCTTTGCCGACCTTTTCGCTTCAACCTCGGGACCCTAGATTCCGGAGTGTGTCTGAATACCTTCTCGGTTAAGAAACAACCGTGGTATGCATGGAGACCAGGCGTAGGGGTCATTAGTGCTTTATCAGACAAGTGCCCGACTAGTTATGCTATATTACATGGTTAGTAAGAAACATCTTCCAGGGAGAATAGTTCCGTTAAGGGTTCCTTTCCCTGGGAGGCATGCCCTAAGGTGCATGTCCGGACTGCGAAAAAAGCAGAAAAACATATGGGGGCAGATAAATAGATAGGAAAAAAAATCATCTTTCACATCACCGACCGAATATTCCCTTAAGAACGCTAGCTTTTGGCTTCACCCAGTCTGAGGTACACATCCGGCTGACCCGGCAGTAACAATCATAGAGGTGCTCCCTTTACCTCCTAGCCGAACAATCGGGAACGTAGGGGTAAGCACAGGAGCCAGGCAACCCAACTTGGCCAAAACTTAAGTCATATCGATGCATATAATGGTGAGTAAAAGGTACATGTGGAAGCGTGACACATATGTTGGGCATGAAGCCCTTATAATTGAGCTTCTGGAAAAGAAGCCCCCAGGTATAATGAGTGCGGATGGCACATCAAGTGTATGCGAACAGTGCGCAAGTAGGCCCTTAAGGGCCTTTTAGTAGAAGGGTTAAGAGAAGAAAGGGAAACAAAGGACAGCTGAAGTATAAAAATTTGAACGGGGGAAGGGGACGAACCCTTAGTCCGGCACTAGGCGTAGAATCTTCGGAGGCGGGCTGCGTTCCATGGGTTCGGCTCGAGTCGGTTGTCCGACGCATTTCGTAGACGGTACGCCCTGCCGGTCAGGACTTGGTCGATGATGAAGGGGCCCTCCCACTTGGGCTTGAGTTTGTCCTTTTTCTTGTCCGGCAGGCATAGAACTAGTTTGCCAACATTATAAGTCTTGGCCCGTACTTCTCTGCTTTGATATCTTCGAGCCTGCTGCTGATAGAATGCGGAACGAGCCTTGGCGATGTCGCATTCTTCATCCAATGCGTCCAAGCTGTCCTGCCGATCCATCTCGGCCTCTCTTTCTTCGTACATGCGCACTCGAGGTGAGTCATGAATAATGTCGCAGGGCAGAACTGCCTCTGCGCCATATACCATAAAAATGGTGTGAATCCGGTAGTATGGTTGGGCGTTGTCTGCAGCCCCCAGAGCACGGAGTCGAGCTCCTCTACCCAGTGCGTGTCAGATTTAGTAAGTGACCGCACTAGTCTGGGTTTAATGCCGCTCATTATTAGACCATTTGCTCATTCCACTTGACCGTTGGTTTGAGGATGATAGACTGAAGCGTAGTCGAGCTTAATGCCCATGTTTTTGCACCATGATCTAACCTCGTCGGCCGTAAAGTTCATGCCGTTATCAGTGATGATGCTGCGGGGGACCCCAAAACGGTGTACTACCCTGGAGATGAAGTCTATCACTGGTCCGGACTCTGCCGTTTTGACTGGTTTGGCCTCTATCCATTTGGTGAATTTGTCCACCATGACCAATAGGTACCTTTGCTTGTGGGTTCCCCCTTTAAGGGGTCCAACCATGTCAAGCCCCCAGACCGCGAACGGCCAGGTGATGGGTATAGTTTTGAGGGCGGTGGGTGGCATATGGCTCTGATTAGCAAAGAGCTGACGACCGACGCATCTTTGGACTAAGTCCTGAGCATCTGCCAGGGCCGTCGGCCAATAAAACCCTGTACGGAATGCCTTTCCTACAAGGGCCCGAGCTGCTGCGTGGTGTCCGCCTAGTCCGGCATGAATTTCAGCCAGGAGGTTTCGCCCTTCTTCTTCGGAGATACACCTTTGAAGGACTCCGGTTGTGCTTTTCTTATAAAGTTCTCCCTCGTGGACCTTGTAGGCTTTAGATCGCCGGATTATGCAGCGGGCCTCATTTTGGTCTTCGGGAAGTTCCTGCCTCAGCAAGTAGGCTAGGAATGGTTCTGTCCACGGGGCGATTACTGCCATTATGTCATGGGCTGAAGGTGTTATGTCATCGGCTGAACCGCCGGTTGGCGCGGTTTTTTCCGGTTTGTCATTTCCGGACTCCTCTTCCCATAGTACGGATGGCTTGAAGAGCCATTCCAGGAAGATGTTTGGAGGGACAGCGTCACGTTTCGCACCGATGCGTGCCAGAACGTCGGCTGCTTGGTTATTATCTCGGGCTACGTGATGGAATTCAAGTCCTTCAAACCGAGCTGACATTTTTAGGATAGCGTTGCGATATGCTGCCATTTTCGGATCCTTGGCGTCAAAGTCTCCATTTACTTGGGATATTGCAAGGTTTGAATCCCCGCGCACCTCTAGGCGTTGAATGCCCATGGAGATTGCCATCCGGAGACCATGTAATAGGGCCTCGTATTCGGCAGCGTTGTTGGAGTCCGTGTACATTATTTGAAGTACATACTGGACTGTGTCCCCGGTCGGGGACGTCAATACGACGCCAGCCCCCAGTCCGGCCAACATTTTAGAGCCGTCAAAGTGCATAATCCAATTGGAGTATGCGCCGTACTCTTTAGGGAGTTTGGCTTCGGTCCATTCAGCGACAAAGTCCGCCAAAACTTGTGACTTTATAGCTCGCCGAGGTTCGTAAGTTATATCGAATGGTAAGAGCTCAATGGCCCATTTTGCAATTCTGCCCGTTGCGTCGCGGTTATTTATAATGTCGTTGAGTGGTACTTAGGAGGCCACTGTTATCGAACACTCTTGAAAGTAGTGTCGAAGCTTCCGGGATGCCATGAACACCGCATACGCTATCTTCTGATAGTGCGGGTAACGGGACCTGCAGGGGGTTAACACAGTGGATACGTAATACACTGGTTTTTGAAGAGGGAATTTATGCCCTTCTGTCTCTCGTTCGACGACGAGTACCGCGCTTACAACTTGATGTGTTGCTGCGATGTATAACAACATTGGTTCGCCCAGGTTGGGTGCTGCCAGGACCGGATTTGTTGCCAATATGGCTTTTATTTCTTCGAGTCCGGCGGTGGCAGCATCCGTCCACTCGAAGTGTTCGGTGCGCCTAAGGAGGCGATAGAGGGGCAATGCCTTTTCTCCTAGACGGGAGATAAAGCGGCTTAGAGCAGCCACGCATCCGGTCAATTCTTGTATTTGCTTGAGGTCTTTTGGGATATCTAGCTGTGACAAAGCTCGGATTTTGGCTGGGTTTGCTTCAATTCCTCTACCGGATACAATAAAGCCCAGTAGCTTTCTGGCTGGTACGCCGAAAACGCATTTTTCCGGATTCAGCTTGATGTCATATGCTCTGAGGTTGTCAAATGTGAGCCTCAAGTCGTCTACTAAAGTTTCGACGTGTTTGGTTTTGACGACTACGTCGTCTACGTATGCCTCTACTGTTTTGCCGATCTGGGTGGCCAGACATGTTTGAATCATGCGCTGATATGTTGCGCCGGCGTTTTTAAGTCCGAAGGGCATCGTGTTGAAGCAGAATGGTCCATATGGAGTAATGAATGCCGTTGCGGCTTGGTCTGCTTCCGCCATCTTGATTTGATGGTATCCGGAGTATGCGTCAAGGAAACACAATGAATCGTGTCCTGCAGTAGCATCAATTATCTGGTCGATGCGGGGGAGGGGGAAGGGATCCTTTGGGCAAGCCTTATTGAGCTCTTTAAAATCGACGCATAGGCGCCAGGATTTATCCTTCTTTGGTACCATTACCAGGTTTGCTAGCCAGTCTGGATGTTTGATATCTCTGATGAATCCGGCCTCCAATAGTTTGGCTAGCTCTTCTCCCATTGCCTGTCTTTTGGGTTCGGAAAATCGTCGAAGAGCCTGTTTGACTGGCTTGAATCCTTTTAGGATGTTTAGGCTGTGTTCTGCTAATCTGCATGGGATTCCGAGCATATCCGAGGGGTGCCAGGCGAAAATGTCCCAATTTTCCTGAAGGAATTCTCGCGGTGCGGCGTCTACATCAGGGTTCAATTGTGCCCCGATGGAGGCCGTCTTTGTTGGGTGGACCTGGAATTTTACTATTTCATCTGCTGGTTTAAAGGAGGTGGACTTGGATCTCTTATCGAGTATCACATCGTCCCTATTCGCTGTAGAGCGCAGTGTGGTGAGTTCTTCTGCCGCTAGGGCTTCGGATAGCGCCTCCAGGGCTAATGCGGCTGTCTTGTTCTTGATGCGTAATGCTATGTCCGGATCACTAACGAGAGTGACTATTCCACCGGGCCCAGGCATTTTGAGCTTCATGTACCCGTAATGGGGTACGGCTTGAAAAATTGTGAATGCCTCCCGTCCTAGTATAGCGTGATATCCGCTGTTGAACGGGGCCACTTGGAACATGACTTCTTCGGATCTGTAATTGTCTGGCGAGCCGAACACCACATCAAGTGTGATTTTTCCGGTGCAGCATGCTTCCCGGCTGGGTATTATTCCTCTGAAGGTTGTGCTGCTTCGCTCAATATGGCTCCAGTCTATTTCCATTCTCTAAAGAGTTTCCTCGTAGATGAGGTTTAATCCGCTTCCGCCATCCATGAGGACCTTTGTATGTCGAAAGTCGTCCACTATAGGACTAAGCAACAGTGCGGCTGGTGCTCGGGCTATTCAGAATTTAGGTTCGTCGCTGGCGTTGAAGGTAATGGATGTGTCGCTCCATGGATTCGTTGTTGCTACTTGGTAGACTTCGGCAAGGCCGCGGATTGTTCGTTTCCGCATATTATTTGATGCGAAGGTCTCGAAGACTGTTGATACCGTACCGGTATTGTTGGAGTGGTTTTCCGGGGCTAGAAGCTCCTCGCCACTTTTGGCCACCTGCCGTAATATCCAACATGCTCGGAGGCTATGTGTTGGGACGGCGCCCTCTGTATTGTGAAATTTACAGGGTCCGCTGAGCCATCCCTCCAGTACGGTTCCGTGCCCTCTATGGGGTTTTTGCTTTTTGGTTTTTGTATCTGGTGCCTGAGTGTAGGGCACCCTTTTGTTGTGGACTAGGGTTGGGGCCGGATTGTCCCAAAAATTATTTTCAGTTTTCCGGAAACTCTCCATCGCACAGTACTTTCGTACTATGGACGCCAGGTCGGCAAAGCGTGTAATTTTACGACGGCTGACGGCGTTCAAGATTCCCTGATCTGTGCAATTATTGCAAAAAAATTGAGATTGTGTTATCCTCTCGGCAGTCCTTTATCCTGTCCATAACCAGGAGGAATCTGGCCCAGTAGTGATGTACTGTTTCAGCGGGCTCTTGCCAGATTAGAGTTAAGCGCATATGTCTGGGCGGGTGGGTGGAATTAAGTCCGGTACCCTACCCGTCTCAAGGCTTAAAGGTCGGGAGGTTTCCAAATTCGGAAGTTTGGATTGCTGGACGTGGTCCAGCAAGTTTGGAATGATGCATGATTTTAAGTTCAGTGCTCGATCGAAGTCCGTCCCTCCGCGGAAATCCGGCATGGAGGGTTCGGGAACCCGGACGTGACTAGTTTTCAATATAGGAAAAGAGTCGCCGCATTGTTCCTCTACCACTGCGACGTGGTGGGTGACCTTGGGAGAGTTAATCTCTCTCAGATCAGTCTTAAGCCCGATCTGATCATAGTCTGTAGCGACTCCCAGGGCGGCGATGCGATCTAAGAGCTCGTTGACAGATGAGAGCTCTATTGGATCCAGCTGCTCGGCGGATTCCGAGCCGACGCGGAGATTTTTTTGACGACTTGAGAAGTCATTGTCGAAGAAGTGGCCGGACAGGCGGTCATAAGAAAACCACCTAGCCGGATAGTTTGGCCGGAGGCCAAGGCCCCTTTGGTGAAAATACCGTCCTTGAAGACGGGTGGAGGCATCCTTCCTATCGGCGACGACACAGAGGAACTCTCAATGAAAGCACCAATGTCGGTGTCAAAACCGGCGGATCTCGGGTAGGGGGTCCCGAACTGTGCGTCTAGGCGGATGGTAACAGGAGACGAGGGACACGATGTTTTACCAAGGTTCGGGCCCTCTTGATGGAGGTAAAACCCTACGTCCTGCTTGATTAATATTGATGATATGGGTAGTACAAGAGTGGATCTACCACGAGATCAAGGAGGCTAAACCCTAGAAGCTAGCCTATGGTATGAATGTTGTAATGGAGGTTATGTCCTACGGACTAAAGCCCCCCGGTTTATATAGACACCGGAGAGGGCTAGGGTTACACAGAGTCGGTTACAATGGTAGGAGATCTACATATCCGTATCGCCAAGCTTGCCTTCCACGCCAAGGAAAGTCCCATCCGGACACGGGACGGAGTCTTCAATCTTGTATCTTTGTAGTCTTGGAGTCCGGCGGACGATGATAGTCCGGCTGTCCGGACACCCCCTAGTCCAGGACTCCCTCAGAGGTGATACGATACCGGGGCACCTCCCCCAAGCTTGGCGAAAGCCAAGGGGAGTGCCCATACCTGATACTCAATTTTCTTTTGGTGATGAAGAATGAGTTGGTGGTGATGAAGTGGTAGCGATCTTGTCCAATATATCTCTGAATGCCTCTCTTAAACTGTGGATCTCCCAAAGAACTTGGTGAAGGAACTTAGTGTTGTTCTTTACTTCAGCCATGATATGCTTATTTTTCGGACCCCAAGAGTTTGTTCCTGCATCACTTTCTCTTGGACGAGATATGTCCCAATTGGACGGTATATGCACACGAGGAGTGTTTTCGAACCCATAGTTATGAATCAAATTGTGAAAATTGTTATGATGTAACCTGTCTAAAGGCCTCCTAGAAGGAAGTTCTTCTTGTACTTCAGAGCTCTCTCGATTGTTTGATGATCTCATGGCTTGATGAGGATTAGGACGGATAGAGATGCCGGCTAGTGTGCCTCTCTCGGAAGCCGGAGGGTAAAATCCAAGGGAATTGGGTGAAGTCTTGCTATTAGTAGTCATGTGAATTTGGTATTCGTTCGATATTTTGATGAGATGTATGTTATCTCTCCTCTAGTGGTGTTATGTGAACGTCGACTACATGACACTTCACCATTATTTGGGCCTAGAGGAAGGCATTGGGAAGTAATAAGTAGATGATGGGTTGCTAGAGTGATAGAAGCTTAAACCCTAGTTTATGCGTTGCTTCGTAAGGGGCTGATTTGGATCCATATGTTTCATGCTATGGTTAGGTTTACCTTAATACTTCTTTTGCAGTTGCAGATGTTTGCAATAAGGGTTAATCATAAGTGGGATGCTTGTCCAAGAAAGGGCAGTACCCAAGCACCGGTCCACCCACATATCAAATTATCAAAGTAACGAACGCGAATCATATGAACGTGATGAAAACTAGCTTGATGATAATTCCCATGTGTCCTGGGGAGCGCTTTTCTCATTATAAGAACTTGTCCAGGCTTGTACTTTGCTACAAAAAGGATTGGGCCACCTTGCTGCACCTTATTTAATTTTATTGCTTGTTACCCGTTACAGATTATCTTATCACAAAACTATCTGTTACCTACAATTTCAGTGCTTGCAGAGAATACCTTACTGAAAACCGCTTGTCATTTCCTTCTGCTCCTCGTTGGGTTCGACACTCTAACTTATCAAAAGGACTACGATAGATCCCCTACACTTGTGGCTCATCAATACTCTTTTTTGGCGCCATTGCCGGGGAGTGAAGCGCCTTTGGTAAGTGGAACTTGGTAAGGAAACATTTATATAGTGTGCTAAAATTTACTATCACTTGTTACTATGGAAACTAATCCTTTGAGGGGCTTGTTCAAGGTATCTTCACCCCAACCAGTAGAGAAAAGAGTTGATCCTCAACCTACTGAACCTACTGAAAATGTTTACTTTGAGATTTCTTCGGGTATGGTAGAGAAACTGCTAGCTAATCCCTTTGCAGGAGATGGAACATTGCATCCCATTTACACCTTATCTATGTGGATGAAGTTTGTGGATTATTTAAACTTGCAGGTATGCTCGATGATGTTATTAAGAAGAAGGTCTTCCCTTTGTCTTTGAAGGGATATGACATGGTATAGGCTATGTGATGATATGGGATCCTGGGACTATAAACGATTGAAATTGGAATTTCACCAGAAGTTTTATCCTATGCATTTTGTTCATCATGATCGTAATTATATATATAATTTTTGGCCTCGCGAAGGAGAAAGTATCGCTCAAGCTTGGGGGAGGCTTAAGTCAATGTTATATTCATGCCCCAATCATGAGCTCTCCAGAGAAATGATTATTCAAAACTTTTATGCTCGGCTTTCTCTCAACAATCGCACCATGCTTGATACTTCTTATGCTGGGTCTTTTATGATGAATACTATTGAATTCAAATGGGATTTATTGGAAAGAATTAAACGCAATTCTGAAGATTGGGATTCCAACGATGGTAAGGAGTCAGGTATGACACCTAAGTTTGATTGTGTTAAATCTTTTATGGATACCGATGCTTTTCGCGGATTTAGCACTAAATATGGACTTGACTCTGAGATAGTAGCTTCTTTATGTGAATCATTTGCTACTCATGTTGATCTCCCTAAGGAGGAAGTGGTTTAAATATAATCCTCCCATTGAAGTAAAAGCAGTTGCACCTATTACAGTTGAAGAAAAGACTATCACTTATAATGATCCTATTATTCCTTCCACTTATATTGAGAAACCACCTTTCCCTGTTAGGATAAAGGATCATGCTAAAGCTTCAACTGTGGTTCGTAAGAGTAATACTAGAACAAATACACCCCCTGAGCAAATTAAAGTTGAACCTAGTATTGCTATGGTTAAAGATCTCTTGGCTGATAATAATGATGGGCATGTTATTTATTTCTGTGAACAAGCTGCTAGAATTGCTAGACCCGATGCTAAGAAACATAGAACTATTGTAGGCATGCCTGTTATTTCTATTAAAATAGGAGATCGTTATTATCATGGCTTATGTGATATGGGTGCTAGTGTTAGTGCAATACCTTTTTCCTTATACAAAGAAATTATGCATGATATTGCACCTGCTGAGGTAGAAGAAATTGATGTTACAATTAAGCTTGGCAATAGAGATACTATTTCACCAATTGGGATTGTTAGAGATGTTGAAGTCTTGTGTGGGAAAGTTAAATATCCTGCTGATTTTCTTGTTATTGGTTCCCCACAAGATGACTTTTGTCCCATCATATTTGGTAGACCCTTCTTGAATATTGTTAATGCTAAGATTGATTGTGAAAAAGATGTTGTTACAATTGGCTTAGGGGATATGTCTCATGAGTTTAATTTTGCTAAATTTCATAGACAACCCCATGATAAAGAATTGCCTAGTAAGGATGAAATTATTGGTCTTGCTTCTATTACCATGCCTCCTGCTGATCCTTTAGAACAATATTTGCTAGACCATGAAAATGATATGTTTATGAATGAAAGAAGGGAAATAGATGAAGTATTCTTTAAACAGGGTCCTATTTTGAAACACAACTTGCCTGTTGAAATCCTAGGGGATCCTCCACCACCCAAGGGTGATCCCGTGTTTGAGATTAAACCATTACCTGATACTCTTAAATATGCTTATCTTAATGAAAAGAAGATATATCCTGTTATTATTAGTGCTAACCTTTCAGAGCAGGAAGAGGAAAGATTATTGAAAACTCTGAAGAAGCACCGTGCTGCTATTGGATATACTCTTGATGATCTTAAGGGCATTAGTCCCACTCTATGCCAACACAAAATAAAATTGGAGGAAGACACCAAACTAGTCATTGATCACCAACAACGATTAAATCCTAAGATGAAGGAAGTGGTAAGAAAAGAAATACTAAAGCTCCTCGAGACAGGTATAATTTATCCCGTTGCTGATAGTAAGTGGGTAAGTCCTATCCATTGTGTCCCTAAGAAGGGAGGTATTACTGTTGTTCCTAATGATAAAGATGAATTGATCCCGCAAGGAATTATTACAGGTTATAGGATAGTAATTGATTTCCGCAAATTAAATAAAGCTACTAAAAAAGATCATTACCCTTTACCTTTTATTGATCAAATGCTAGAGAGACTATCCAAACATACACATTTTTGCTTTATAGATGGTTACTCTGGTTTTTCTCAAATACCTGTGTCAGCGGAGGATCAAGAAAAGACCACTTTTACTTGCCGTTTCGGTACTTTTGCTTATAGACATATGCCTTTTGGTTTATGTAATGCACCTGCTACCTTTCAAAGATGCATGATGGCTATATTCTCTGACTTTTGTGAAAAGATTTGTGAGGTATTCATGGATGATTTTTCTGTTTATGGATCCTCTTTTGATGATTGCTTGAGCAACCTTGATCGAGTTTTGCAGAGATGTGAAGATACTAGTCTCGTCTTGAATTGGGAAAAGTGCCACTTTTTGGTTAATGAAAGCATTGTCTTGGGGCATAAATTTTTTGAGAAAGGTATTGAAGTTGATAAAGCTAAAGTTGATGCTATTGAAAAGATGTCGTGTCCCAAGGACATTAAAGGTATACGAAGTTGCCTTGGTCATGCCGGTTTTTTTAGGAGGTTCATTAAGGACTTTTCTAAAATTTCTAGGCCTCTGACTAATTTATTGCAAAAAGATATTCCTTTTGTCTTCGATGATGATTGTGTAGAAGCATTTGAAATACTTAAGAAAGCTTTGATTTCTGCACATATTGTTTAGCCACCTGATTGGAATTTACCCTTTGAAATTATGTGTGATGCTAGTGATTATGCTGTAGGTGCTGTTCTAGGACAAAGAATTGATAAGAAATTAAATTTATTCAATATGCTAGTAAAACTCTAGACACTGCCCAGAGAAATTCTTAGCAGTTGTATTTGCGTGTGATAAGTTTAGACCTTATATTGTTGATTCTAAAGTAACTATT
Source organism: Triticum timopheevii (assembly GCA_963921465.1). NCBI lineage: Eukaryota > Viridiplantae > Streptophyta > Magnoliopsida > Poales > Poaceae > Triticum > Triticum timopheevii. The sequence goes on from OY997274.1 coordinate 544,969,496, forward strand.
CACACTGATCACGCTGCTATTAAATATCTTATGGAAAAGAAAGATGCTAAACCTAGACTTATTAGATGGGTTCTCTTGCTACAAGAATTTGATTTGCATATTATTGGTATAAAGGGAGCTGAGAACCCCGTTGCAAACAACTTGTCTAGGTTAGAGAATGTTCTTGATGACCCACTACCTATTAATGATAGCTTTCCTAATGAACAATTAGCTATCATAAATGCTTCTCGTACTGCTCCATGGTATGCTGATTACACTAATTACATTGTTGCTAAATTCATACCACCTAGTTTTACATACCAACAAAAGAAAAAGTTCTTCTATGATTTAAGACATTACTTCTGGGATGACCCACACCTTTATAAAGAAGGAGTAGATGGTGTTATCAGACGTTGTGTACCTGAGCATGAACAGGAACAGATCCTACGCAAGTGTCACTCCGAGGCATATGGAGGACACCATGCTGGAGATAGAACTGCAAATAAGGTATTGCAATCCGGTTTTTATTGGCCTACTCTCTTCAAAGATGCCCGTAAGTTTGTTTTGTCTTGTGATGAATGTCAAAGAATTGGTAATATTAGTAGACGTCAAGAAATGCCTATGAATTATTCTCTTGTTATTGAACCATTTGATGTTTGGGGCTTTGATTATATGGGACCGTTTCCTGCCTCTAATGGATATACACATATTTTAGTTGCTGTTGATTGCGTTACTAAGTGGGTAGAAGCTATTCCAACTAGTAGTGCTGATCATAACACCTCTATTAAGATGCTTAAAGAAGTTATTTTTCCGAGGTTTGAAGTCCCTAGATATGTAATGACTGATGGTGGTTCACATTTTATTCATGGTGCTTTTCGTAAAATGCTTGCTAAGTATGATGTTAATCATAGAATTGCATCTCCATATCACCCACAGTCTAGTGGCCAAGTAGAACTTAACAATAGAGAGCTCAAGTTAATTTTGCAAAAGACTGTTAATAGATCTAGAAAGAATTGGTCCAAGAAACTTGATGATGCATTATGGGCTTATAGAACTGCATATAAAAATCCTATGGGTATGTCTTCATATAAAATGGTTTATGGAAAAGCATGTCACTTACCTCTCGAACTTGAACATAAGGCATATTGGGCCATTAAAGAGCTCAATTATGATTTCAAACTTGCCGGTGAGAAGAGGCTATTTGACATTAGCTCACTTGATGAGTGGAGAACCCAGGCCTATGAGAATGCCAAACTGTTTAAAGAAAAAGTTAAAAGATGGCATGACAAAAGGATACAAAAGCGTGAGTTTAATTTAGGTGATTATGTGTTGCTTTCAACTCTCGTTTAAGATTTTTTGCAGGAAAACTTCTCTCTAAATGGGAAGGCCCTTACATTATCAAGGAGGTCTATCGTTCCGGTGCCATAAAAATCAACAACTTCGAAGGCACAAGTCCGAGGGTGGTGAACGATCAAAGAATCAAACATTATATCTCAGGTAATCCAATAAATGTTGAAACTAATGTTATTGACACCGTGACCCCGAAGGAATACATAAGGGACAATTTCCAACACATTTCAGACTCCGAAAAGGAATAGGTATGTGGTATGGTAAGTAAACTGACTCCAAAACAGTTCTAATAGCAATTTTTCTCTGTTTTGGAATATTTAAGAAAATAGGAAAAAAAGAAGTAGTCCGGGAAGGACACGAGGCGTCCACGAGGGTGGAGGGAGCGCCCTACCCCCCTGGGCGAGCCCCCTGCCTCGTGGGCACCTCACGTGCTCTCCGAACTCCGTTTTCTTGCACGATACTTCTTTCGGTCGGTAAAAATTCATTATATAATCTCCCGAAGGTTTTGACCATCATATCACGCAAAAATCCTCTGTCTTGTTTTCGAGCTGTTTTTCTGACAGATCTAGAGCACCATGACGTCTTCAAGCGCTCCGAAGGACAAGTTTTTCGAGAGGGTCATCAACCCCTACCTCGTGGAGGTGCTGCATCACCCTCAAACCATTGAGATGTGTGAGGGGGTGCTGCACATCCACGAAGTGGAGGGACCAAGGAGTACGGGAAGCGTGGAGATAAAGCTCGAAGCAATGGAACAACAAGTTTTCAAGTGCCAAGGGATGGTGGAGCGCAGACTCAACGCTAACCAGATGATGATTGCGGAGTTCACCAACAACCACAAGCTGGACGCCAAGAATATTGAGGAAACCATCTTCAAGCTTCATGAGAAAATCGAGCACCTCCAAGCCCAGATCTATGACCTGCAAAACCAAAACTGTGAGTATGAATATAGATTCAAGAGGATGAGTTTGGCTGCAGATTTGGGGATCCCAGAGACTCGATCATCCTTCTATTTTGGTGAGCCTATGCCTTGGAAGACGGACGACAAGCCCACATCATCAACCACTCCATCATCACCACCTCCAAGGACATAAGCACATGGGTATGGGCACTTCCCTTGGCAACTGCCAAGCTTGGGGGAGTCGCCCCAGTATCGTATCACCATCACACTCCTATCTTTACCGTTTTACTTAGTTCGATCCTTTTGGTAATATCTTGATCTAGTAGAATAAAGTTTTGGCATGAATTAGTTTTGAGTTTTTCTTTGTGATCCCTCTATGTAATCGAGTCCGTGAGCTATATATAATAAAGAGTAGTGTTGAGTCAAGGGCTTTTCTATCTTGCTATGATCTTAAGTGCATAGGAATAATAAAAAGAAATAAAAGAGTTCATATCGATCTTATGGAGAGTAATGACTTCACATATAGAAAGTATGATGATTAAAGTTATTGAGAGTTGGCAAACATAGTTTTGGTCATCGTTGCAATTAATAGGAAGTAATATAGAGAGAGAGGTTTTCACATATAAATATACTATCTTGGACATCTTTTATGATTGTGAGCACTCATTAAAGTATGACATGCTAAAGAGTTGATGTTGGACAAGGAAGACAATGTAATGGGTTATGTTTCCTCACATCTTAGTTAAAGTATACTGTCATGGATCACTCAAACATGTTGAGCTTGCCTTTCCCCCTCATGCTAGCCAAATTCCTTGCACCAAGTAGAGATACTACTTGTGCTTCCAAATATCCTTAAACCCAGTTTTCACCATGAGAGTCCACCATATCTACCTATGGATTGAGTAAGATCCTTCAAGTAAGTTGTCATGTTGCATGCAATAAAAATTGCTCTCTAAATATGTATGACTTATTAATGTGGAGAAAATAAGCTTTGTACAATCTTGTGATATGGAAGTAATAAAAGCGACGAACTACATAATAAAGGTTCATATCACAAGTGGCAATATAAAGTGACGTTCTTTTGCATTAAGATTTCGTGCATCCAACCCTAAAAGCACATGACAACCTCTGCTTCCCTCTGCGAAGGGCCTATCTTTTACATTATGCAAGAGTCAAGGTTATCTTCACCTTTTCCCTTTTTCATTCTATCCTTTGGCAAGCACCTTGTGTTGGGAAGATCCTGATATATAAATCCAATTGGATGTAAGTTAGCATGAACTATTATTGTTGACATTACCCTTGAGGTAAAAGGTTGGGAGGCAACACTATAAGCCCCTACCTTTCTCCGTGTCCGATTAAAACTCTATAACCATAAGTATTGCGTGAGTGTTAGCAATTGTGAAAGACTAAATGATAGTTGAATATGTGGACTTGCTGAAAAGCTCTTATGTTGACTCTTTCCTATGTTATGATAAATTTCAATTGCTTCAATGACCAAGATCATAGTTTGCTAGTTCTCAATGAAGTTTCTGAATCATACTTGACATTGTGAATAGGTTGTTACTTGAGCATAAGAAATCACATGACAATATATATATATATATATATATATATATATATATATATATATATATATATATGTTGCTGTTATAAGAATGATCATGATGCCCTCATGTCCGTATTTTATTTTATTGATACCTCTATCTCTAAACATGTGGACATATTTTTCGATATCGGCTTCCGCTTGAGGACAAGCGAAGTCTAAGCTTGGGGGAGTTGATACGTCCATTTTGCATCATGCTTTTATATCTATATTTATTGCATTATGGGCTATTATTACACTTTATGTCACAATACTTATGGCTATTCTCTCTTATTTTACAAGGTTTACATAAAGAGGGAGAATGCCGGCAGCTGGGATTCTGGGCTGGAAAAGGAGCAAATATTGGAGACCTATTCTACACAGCTCCCAAAGTTCTGAAACTCCACGAAAGTCATTTGGGGAATTACTAAAAAATATTCAGCGGAAGAAATACATGAGGGGGGCCACTCACCATCCACGAGGGTGGGGGGCGCGCCCTACCCCCTGGGTGTGCCCCCTTGCCTCGTGAGCCACTTGGCAGCCTTCCGGTGCCCATCTTCTGCTATATGAAGTCTTTTACCCTGGAAAAAATCATAAGCAAGCTTACAGGACGAAACTCCGCCTCCACGAGGCGAAACCTTGGCGAAACCAATCTTGGGCTCCAGCGGAGTTGTTCTGCCAGGGAAACTTCCCTCTGGGAGGGGGAAATCATCACCATCGTCATCACCATCGATCCTCTCATCGGGAGGGGTTCAATCTCCATCAACATCTTCACCAGCACCACCTCCTCTCAAACCCTAGTTCATCTCTTGTATCCAATCTTTGTACCAAAACCTCAGATTGGTACCTGTGGGTTGCTAGTAGTGTTGATTACTCCTTGTAGTTGATGCTAGTTGGTTTATTTGGTGGAAGATCATATGTTCAGATCCTTAATGCATATTAATACTCCTCTGATTATTAACATGAATATGCTTTGTGAGTAGTTACGTTTGTTCCTGAGGACATGGGTGAAGTCTTGCTATTAGTAGTCACGTGAATTTGGTATTCGTTCGATATTTTGATGAGATGTATGTTGTCTCTCCTCTACTGGTGTTATGTGAACGTCGACTACATGCCACTTCACCATTATTTGGGCCTAGAGGAAGGCATTGGGAAGTAATAAGTAGATGATGGGTTGCTAGAGTGACAGAAGCTTAAACCCTAGTTTATGCGTTGCTTCGTAAGGGGCTGATTTGGATCCATATGTTTCATGCTATGGCTTTACCTTAACACTTCTTTTGCAGTTGTGGATGCTTGAAATAGGGGTTAATCATAAGCGGGATGCTTGTCCAAGAAAGGTCAGTACCCAAGCACCGGTCCACCCACATATCAAATTATCAAAGTAACGAACGCGAACCATATGAACGTGATGAAAACTAGCTTGACGATAATTCCCATGTGTCCTCGAGAGCGCTTTTCTCATTATAAGAACTTGTCCAGGCTTGTCCTTTGCTACAAAAAGGATTGGGCCACCTTGCTGCACCTTATTTACTTTTATTGCTTGTTACCCGTTACAAATTATCTTATCACAAAACTATATGTTACCTACAATTTCAGTGCTTGCAGAGAATACCTTACTGAAAACCGCTTGTCATTTCCTTCTGCTCCTCGTTGGGTTCGACACTCTTACTTATCGAAAGGACTACGATAGATCCCCTACACTTGTGGGTCATCCGCTTTACACCGATATGACCCAAACGGCAGTGCCACAAATAAGTTGCACTATCATTATTAAACTTATATCTTTTGGCTTCAACACTATGAATATGTGTATCACTACTATCGAGATTCAACAAAAATAGACCACTCAGCAGGGGTGCATGACCATAAAAGATATTACTCATATAAATAGAACAACAATTATTCTCTGATTTAAATGAATAACCGTCTCGCACTAAACAAGATCCAGATATAATGTCCATGCTCAACGCTGGCACCAAATAACAATTATTCAAGTCTAAAACTAATCCCGATGGTCGATGTAGAGGTAGCATGCCGACCACGGTCACATCGACTTTGGAACCATTACCCACACGCATCGTCACCTCGTCCTTAGCCAATCTACGCTTAATCCGTAGCCCCTGTTTCGAGTTGCAAATATGAGCAACATAACCAGTATCAAATACCCAGGCGCTACTGCGAGCATTAGTTAAGTACACATCAATAACATGTATATCATATATACCTTTCACTTTGCCATCCTTCTTATCTGCCAAATACTTGGGGCAGTTCCACTTCCAGTGACCAGTCCCTTTGCAGTAGAAGCACTCAGTTTCAGCCTTAGGTCTAGATTTGGGTTTCTTCTCTTGAGCAGCAACCTTTTTGCCGTTCTTCTTGAAGTTCCCCTTCTTCCCTTTGCCCTTTTTATTGAAACTAGTGGTCTTGTTGACAATCAACACTTGATGATCCTCTTTGATTTCTACCTCCGTAGCCTTTAGCATTGTGAAGAGCTTGGGAATAGTCTTGTTCATCCTTTGCATATTGTAGCTGAAACCCCGTCTAGTAAGTTTGCTAGCCAATGCTTGGATGAGTTTCATGACTTTATGGCTAAACAAGAAAACTTCAATGCTTATGTTGGTAGACAATTGAAATGCAATGCTTATATGATTGAACACTTGAGTGATTATATGTCTAGAGTTAAAGGTGAACTTAAACTCATTAGTAAACATGATTCTATGGTTACCACTCAAGTAGAAAAAGTGCTTAAAGCTCAAAATGATTTGCTCAATGAATTAAATAATAAGAAAAATTATAATGTTGTTAGATTTACGACTAGAGGGGGTAAAATGACTCAGGAACCTTTGTATCCTGAGGGCCACCCTAAGAGAATTGAGCAAGATTCTCAGAGAAATAATGTTGATGCACCTAGTCCTTCTAAAAAGAAGAAGAAAAATGATAGGACTTTGCATGCTTCTAGTGAACCTGTTGTAGACACACCTAAGAATCCCAATGATATCTCTATTTCTGATGCTGAAACACAATCTGGTGATGAACATGAACCTAGTGATAATCCTAATGATGATGTTCATTTTGGTGCTCAACCTAGCAATAATAATGATGCAGAGATTGAACCTGCTATTGATCTTGATAACCCACAATCAAAGAAACAACGTTATGATAAGAGAGACTTCGTTGCTAGGAAGCACGGTAAAGAAAGAGAACCATGGGTGCAAAAACCCATGTCTTTTCCTCCTAAACCATCCAAGAAAAAGGATGATGAGGATTTTGAGAGCTTTGCTGAAATGATTAGACCTATCTTTTTGCGTATGTGTTTGACTGGTATGCTTAAAATGAATCCTTATGCTAAGTACATGAAAGATATTGTTACAAATAAAAGAAAGATACCGGAAGCTGAAATTTCCACCATGCTTGCTAATTATACTTTTAAAGGTGGAATACCAAAGAAACTAGGAGATCCAGGAGTACCAACTATACCATGCTCCATTAAAAGAAACTATGTTAAAACTGCTTTATGTGATCTTGGAGCCGGTGTTAGTGTTATGCCTCTCTCTTTATATTGTAGACTTGAATTGAATAAGTTGACACCTACTGAAATATCTTTGCAAATGGCCAATAAATCAACCGCTATACCTGTCGGTATTTGTGAGGATGTGCCTGTTGTGGTTGCAAACGTTACTATCTTAACGGACTTTGTTATTCTTGATATTCCCGAGGATGATAGTATGTGGATTATCCTTGGTAGACCCTTTTTGAATACTGCAGGGGCTGTTATTGATTGCAACAAAGGCAATGTCACTTTTCATGTTAATGGTAATGAGCATACGGTACATTTTCCGAGGAAACAACCTCAAGTTCATAGTATCAATTCTATTGGGAAAATTCCATCGATTACTATTGGAGGTTTTGAATTTCCTCTTCCTACTATCAAGAAGAAATATGGTATTCTTATTATTGGGGATGTACATATCCCCATTGAGGTAACCTAGTGTTATTCGAAATTTCTCCGGTTCCATGTTATTCGGAATGAGTTTGTTAACAAGACTTGATCAACCTTGTTAAGTGGATTCCTTTTGATGAGCATGAGATGGATGAAGTTAAAAGGCACTACTCTCTGTATCCTCCTTTTACTTTCTGTTATTTAGATTAAATAAAGCAAAAATAGTATTTTCTGTCTATTTTTTTAATTATCCTTGCAACAAAAAATACCCCGAAAATAAAAGTTCTCCAAATGCCCTTAAAATGAAATATGATTTTTTTATAGATTATTTGAGAATATCTAGAACTGAGAACACACCAGAGGGGGAAAGCACGTGGCCACGAGGGTCCAGGGCACGCCCACCCCCCTGGGGCGTGCCCCTGCCTCGTGGGCCCCTGGTGCCCCCCTCCACTCATTCCTGCACCCACACTCTTCTTCTTCCTCCAAAAAAAATCACCACCCAGCTCAAGCACGAGCTCTAGCTCATCTTGCTGCCATTTTCGATCTCCTTGCTCAAAGCCCCACTCACAAAACTGCTTTGGGGGATTGTTCTTTGGTATGTGACTCCTCCAATGGTCCAATTAGTTTTTGTTCTAGTGCTTTATTCATTGCAAATTTTTGCTGCTAAGGTGACCCTGTTCTTGAGCTTGCATGTCAAATTCATATGGTCCCAAGTAGTTCTAATGCATGATATAGTCTCTAGGCACTTGTCGGAGTAGTTGCTATCAATTTTGTTGAGTTTGGTTCACTTTCATTTTGAGTTACTTCAAAATTCAGAAATTTTCAGAAAATGATGAAGAGATTTTTGAGGGGCTCTTCGAGCCGAAGCTCGAAGGATAAGCAAAGAGAAGAGAATAAAAAGCCCAAATTTGATCTCCCTTGCACCGATGAGTTCTTGAGAGCAGCCGGGATTCATGATGATTGTCGGTGTCAAAATCGGCGGATCTCGGGTAGGGGGTCCCGAACTGTGCGTCTAGGCGGATGGTAACAGGAGACAAGGGACACGATGTTTTACCCAGGTTCGGGCCCTCTTGATGGAGGTAAAACCCTATGTCCTGCTTGATTAATATTGATGATGTGTGTTACAAGAGTGGATCTACCACGAGATCAAGGAGGCTAAACCCTAGAAGCTAGCCTATGGTATGATTGTTGTAATGGAGGTTATGTCCTACGGACTAAAGCCCTCCAGTTTATATAGACACCGGAGAGGGCTAGGGTTACACAGAGTCGGTTACAATGGTAGGAGATCTACATATCCGTATTGCCAAGCTTGCCTTCCACGCCAAGGAAAGTCCCATCCGGACACGGGACGGAGTCTTCAATCTTGTATCTTCGTAGTCTTGGAGTCCGGCGGACGATGATAGTCCGGCTGTCCGGACACCCCCTAATCCAGGACTCCCTCAGTAGCCCCTGAACCTGGCTTCAATGACGATGAGTCCGGCGCGCATAATGTTCAGCATTGCAAGGCGGGTTCCTCCTTTGAATAATCCGGAGAAGATTGTGAACACCAGGATAGTGTCCGGCTCTGCAAAATATATTCCACATTCCACCGTAGAGAGAATAATATACACACAAGTTCAATCTGCTGACATTTTTTGTGGCATGACGTCACACCACTACCAAGCCTTTACTTGAATCGTTTTTTATTATACCACCTCAGCGCGTTTAGCGAAGCGGTTTCCTTGGCACGTCTTGTCAAAGCAGAGATCGTGTTCCCCCTTATTCCAGGATTCTCATCAATACGGGCGTGGGTAACCCAACCGCGCCATTGATGATGGCATTTGGGGGATAAGCGAGTTTTACCAGGCTAGTGGGGACGCATAGTCTTCGTCCGCCTATATATAAGGGATAAGGATTCACCTTCTCACCTACGCCTTCTTCCTCCTTTGCTTATCCATCTCCGCGCACTCGAGCTCCAGCGCCCAAGTTCGCACATCTCGCCTCGACCTTCTCCGACCATGTCCGGAGCGGGAGGCAAATGGCTGGCCTCCACCGTTAGGAGGAGCACATCACAAAGCTGCGCAGCACCGGATACCTTTCCGGCGACGTCGCGCACCGGCTGCCCGACGAGGGGCAGCTCATCCCCACCCCCGGGCCCCATGAGAGGGTCGTTTTCCTCCCCCACTTCCTCCGTGGACTGGGCTTTCCACTTCACCCCTTCGTCCGGGGGCTCATGTTCTACTATGGCCTGGATTTCCATGATCTGGCGCTGAACTTCATCCTCAACATCTCGGCGTTTATCGTCGTGTGCGAGGCCTTCCTCTGCATCCAGCCCCACTTCGGCCTGTGGCTCAAGACCTTCAATGTCAAGCCGAAGGTAGTGAAGGGCACTCAAGCGGAGTGCGAAGGCGCCATGTTGGGCAAGATGCCCAACGTCCTTTGGTTCGAAGGGGCCTTCGTGGAATTCGTCAAGGGGTGGAAATCGGGGTGGTTCTACATCACCGAGCCGCACGACCCTACGTGGGCGGCGCCCCCCGAGTTCAGATCTGGTATCCCCACGCAGCTCACCTCCTGGAAAGAGAAGGGCTTGCTGTGGGGCAATTCGAAGGAGCTGATGGGACTCCAAGCCTGTATCCAGAAGTTGGTGAACAAGAAGCTCAGGCTGGTTAACGTGGTCCAAGTCATGCTCGTCCGCCGGATTCTCCCATGCCAAGAACGGGCATTCAATCTGTGGGAGTTCGATCCGGAACAGCACCAGGCGCTGAGCCGGCTCTTCGACACAACGTAGGAAGGCGCCTGGAGGGTGCTGTTTAAGGGCGCCGAAGCCCCCGCGTCCACGATGGAAGATCACGGATTCCACTCGCAGCGTCCAGCTGACGAGGTAAGTGATTCTACCCCTTTACGGGACACTTGTTGTTAATAATTTGACCCTGAGCGGGTTGTTAATCTCCCTTCTCCTTTGACAGGAATGGATGAAGAAGGCGGAGCAGCTCATCTGCCCGGCCCCCATGCCAGAAGACCCAGTGGACGCCCGCCTAGCGGGGCTACTGGTCCCGGCACCGCACGTGGTGTCGGAGAAGAAGGCCAAGAAGGTGGCCACGGGCACTCGAAAGAGTTCCCGTTTTCAGGTGTCCGACGACTCCGAGGCGGATTCCTCCCCCGAAGATGAGGAGGAGGAAGAAGACTCTCTCCCAAAGGGGGGAGAGAGAAAGAGGAAGGCCTCTCCAACAGGGGAGGCCAAAGGGTCCAAGAGGGGAAGAACTATTCCCCCGGACAGCTCCGCCAACACCAACATTGGCGAAGAAGAGTGGCCCTCGAGGGCCAGGCCTCAGGCGAGATCGTAAGTATCCGGATCCCTGAATGTTCTGCAATTTCTTTTTGTCACATAGTGTCCTTCTAACGCCGCATACTGTCTGCAGTCTGGCCGACGATGATCTCCCTGCTTCGTCGAGCGGGTCGTTGGCTGCGTCGGACGTGGAATCCATTCCGACTGCCTCCACCCCTCGCGCCGTTGAGGACGCCGAGGTGGGATCCCGGGAAGGGACCCATCAGGAGGAGGCTCCGGAGGCGCCGCAAGGCAGCCTCCCGGACTTTGCGCCGGACTCTACGCCGGAACCCGCAGTGGTTCCAGAGTCCGGCAGGCGGCCCCTTCGCAAGAAGGGCAAGACCGTGGCACCGGCGGCCCCCGTCCAACCGGAGGCGCCGGACAACTTGCTGGAGGCACTCAAAGGCGCTTCCATCGAGGAAGAACACCGCACTATTATGAGTGCGGTGATTCAGAAGGTTCAGCTCACCAAGAGTGGGCTGACCGAAGCCTGCAGCAGCCTTCTAACAGGCTTTGAGGTAAGAAGTTAAAATTATGTAATGTAATACCGCATAGACAGTAGCCCCTGATGCTCAGTTCGGCGTTCGGAAAGAAAAGCCGGACTGAGGATCTAAAAAGATATACGCATGGTTGCTTAAGAAATATGTCAATATGGGTTTGCAGGCTGCGCTGCTGACCTCTGCCGCACTGACTGCGGAGGTCGGTGCATTGAAGCAGGATCTCGAGCGGTCCGAGCAAGAGCTCGGCCATGCCAAGAAGCAGCTCGAGGACAAAGAAGGTGAGTAACACCACTTTAATAATTTACCTTACAGAAAAGGATTTAGGTTGCGATAAAAATGACAAGGATAACGTGGGTACTGTAGGGGCCACTAACGAGGTGGCGACCCTGAAGGAGGCTGTGTCCGCGGCCGAACGCAATGCGGCCGCGGAACGGGCAGAGCAAGAGAAGCAGGAGGCGCGGGTGGCGGAAGTGCGGCAAGAGCTCCAGGCTCTCATGGAGAAGCATGAGAGTTTGGAGCATGACTGAAAGACTCAAGAGTCCGAGCTCGCCTCGGCTCTCGAAAGTGCCAAGTCCGCCAAGGCCGAGGCCCATAAGGCCCTTCAGGAGGTTGAAGATGTGAAGAATATAGCGGCGGGTAAGGCATCTTTCATGCAAAGCAGGCATGTTAATGTAAACTACCTGACACTTACCCGCCTTCGGAGCTCTCCAGGGGCGTTTGCCGATCTGCCGCGCAGTGTATCCGATGCCGCCGCATTCTATCGTGGCCAGGAGGGGAGCTCGACGGAGAAGGTCTTCTGGTCTCAGTATGCTGAGGCCGGCCATCCGGTGCCCCCTAGCGACCAGCTGAAACAGCTGGTCGAGCTCCACAAGGCGGCGGAGGAGGCCATGAAGGGCCTCATAGTCCGGCTGTGGCCTGGACAGGCCATGCCTGGGAGCTATTTCGGCCTCGTGCGGCGGCTGGTGGATGCGTGCCCCTGGGTGGAGGTCATCAAGCACTCCGCCTGTATTGAAGGTGCTCGTCGGGCCCTTGCCCGCACAAAGGTGCACTGGGGCAGGCTGGATGCGGAGAAGCTTCTTACTGACCCGCCGCCAGCGGGCAAGGAGTATCGTACGCCCGAAATGTACTATAAGACTGTCCTGAAGGGTGCCCGCAATATTGCAGATGAGTGCCCCAGAGATGTAATTTTTGAGTAAACTCGCTATGTATTATCCTGTGCGCTGAAAACTTTGTTCATATGCGCTAAGCAACACTTGTTTAATTTAAAATATTACCTTCTGTGCAGCGGTTTATAAGATCTGAGAGATGGCAAGTCGTTGGCTTCAGCCCCCAAGCCGCGAGTGCTGGGGTGTTCGGGATAAACTTGAGCACTCTTGTTCCCATTTTTGGGTCCATCGAGGGAGGCACTCAACACAACGAACAAGGCAACCGGACTTATAATGCTTGAACACTCTCACTTAGCCATAGAATTCTATAATTTTAAATTTCGGCGAAGCCCCAAGTATTCGGAAGACCGAATTCGGGGCGCTATCCATGCCTTCGTCGGACATTATCCGGTACTTCGCTCGAAGCAGCATAAGTCTTTAAGGACCCGAAAAGACCTCTCGAACAGCGACCGGTCTCTCGCCTTATCATGCCAGTCAGTTTTAGCTTTCTCCACTGAGGCGCTCGCCCAGCTCAACTGGGGCGCAATCGCAGTGGTTCTCCCAGTGCCACCTTAGCCGACAGAACGGAACGTAAGGTACCAAAACGTGGGAGCCGGGCAAACCCAACTATTGACCCAAGACATGATTCGGAGCCGATTCATATAATGCTATAAGTTCAGGGTGCCGCACTTGTGAAAGTGTTCGGACTTATCACACCATAATGCGGGGAGCGTAAGCCCTGGTGTATTCGGCCGTACCAAAATATACGGGTGCAAGATGTCATTAATGAACATATGTGTAAAGTAGTGCAATAACAGGCAAAAGATGCTGCATTATTTATTCAAGGAGTTCTGCTATGAATGCGGAAGGATACAAATAGTGCGGTAGGCAAGGGATTGGACTAAATAAACATGCCCCCCTCCAGGGGTGGGCTGCAGACCGGTGTATATAATCGAATTTTAATGCTCGTAATGGAGACCACCTGAGTGTTCGTCGCAGCCTTCTTCCCTCCCTGGCTGTTGCATCGTGAGTTCGGCGGGTTCGCCGCCGGACAGAACCTCTGGTGAACGGAGTCCTGTGTATAAAAAAGGAAAATAATAAAAGGCGACACACTTGTGAGCCCCTGGTGTGGTCTAGCCGCACTCTGGGGCTATTGTGGTCGTGCCCCTCCCCCCAGGCCCATGGTATCTCCAGAGCGTAATGATGTACGCGGAGGGTTGGTTTTGCAATCATGCGAGGGCTAGGGTCTTGGTTGATGTTGCTCCGGGCGCGTTTGGCCGTATCCGGCCGTTTAACGGCCGGACTCGAAAATTGCCTTAAAAGGCTGCTCTATACTTCTGCCATGAGAGCCGTTGTATGTTCCTCCATTTGGAGGGAGCGTTCTGTATTTCCGTTGACCGTGATGACTCCACGAGGGCCTGGCATCTTGAGCTTGAGGTATGCATAATGCGGCACCGCGTTGAACTTTGCAAACGCGGTTCGTCCGAGCAGAGCGTGATAGCCACTGCGGAACGGGACTATGTCGAAGATTAACTCCTCGCTCCGGAAATTGTCCGGGGATCCGAAGACCACTTCCAGTGTGACTGAGCCTGTACAATTGGCTTCAACACCTGGTATGACGCCTTTAAAGGTCGTCTTTGTAGGTTTAATCCTTGAGGGGTCTATGCCCATCTTGCGCACTGTATCCTGATAAAGCAGGTTCAGGCTACTGCCGCCGTCCATCAGGACTCTCGTGAGGTGAAATCCATCGACGATTGGGTCTAAAACCAATGCGGTGAATCCGCCATGGCGGATACTGGTTGGATGGTCTCTTCGATCGAAAGTGATCGGACAAGAGGACCATGGATTGAACTTAGGGGCGACTGGCTCCATCGCATATACGTCCCTTAGTGCACGCTTCCGCTCCCTCTTGGGTATATGGGTTACGTATATCATGTTCACCGTCCGCACTTGTGGGGGGGCAACCCTTCAGTCCTCTACTGTTCGGCGGCCGGGTTTCTTCCTCGTCATTGCTATGCAGCCCCTTGTCATTGTTTTCGGCAACTAACTTGCCTGCCTGCTTGAATACCCAACAGTCTCTGTTGGTGTGGTTAGCTGGCTTTTCGGGGGTGCCATGTATCTGGCATAAGCGGTCGAGGATTCGGTCCAAATTGGACGGACCCGGAGTGGTTCTTTTGAATGGCTTCTTCCGCTGACCGGGTTTGGAGCCTCGGAATCCAGCGTTGATCGCCGTATCCTCCTTGTCGTTGCCGTTAATACGACGTTTATTTTTGCTTCGACGCGACCTGCCATTGTGGTCCTTAGTATCCGGACTTCCAGAATTTTTACTGAGGTTGTTGCTGCGAGCTAGCCAGCTATCCTCTCCCGCACAAAAGCGGGTCATTAATGATGTGAGGGCTGCCATGGATTTCGGCTTTTCCTGTCCTAGGTGCCGGGCTAGCCACTCATCGCGGATGTTATGTTTGAAGACTGCGAGGGCCTCTGCATCCGGACAGTCGACGATTTGGTTTTTCTTTGTCAAGAACCGTGTCCAGAACTGTTTGGCCGATTCGTCTGGCTGCTGAATTATGTGGCTTAGGTCATCGGCGTCTAGTGGTCGCACATATGTGCCCTGGAAGTTGTCGAGGAATGCAGCTTCCAGGTCCTCCCAACACCCAATTGACTCTGCAGGCAAGCTGTTAAGCCAATGCCGAGCTGGTCCTTTAAGCTTGAGTGGGAGGTATTTGATGGCGTGGAGATCGTCGCCGCGGGCCATATGGATGTGAAGGAGATAATCTTCAATCTAAAATGCGGGGTCTGTTGTGCCATCGTAGGATTCAATGTTTACGGGTTTAAACCCTTCAGGGATTTGATGACCCATTACTTCATCAGTGAAGCATAGCGGGTGTGCGGCGCCTCTGTATTGAGCAATATCACGACGTAGCTCGAGTGAGCGTTGTCTGCTGTGTTCGGCCCGGCTGGAGTTGTTGTATCCGGCGCGACGGTATTCGTCGTGGGTCGTGGGGCGCCCGCGTGATCCGTAGATGGATCTGGATTGCCTTGCTTTGTCCTCCAATATGTCTCGCAAGTCCGGCGCATTCCCTCTTGGCTTCGTGCTCTTGGAGCGATGCCGGGGTACGGTCTTGGTGGAGGGCCTGTATGCCTCTCTGTCGCGACCACGGGGTGGTCGGTCGGCCGTATTGTGCGCTGGTGATGAAGGTATGTATGCTTCCTCCTCTAATCGGGGGAGCAGCTTGCGTTTTGGGTAGCTCTTGGAGGGGCGTTCGAGTTCATACTCTTTGGCCGCGAGGACCTCGGTCCATCTATCAGCCAGCAGGTCTTGATCAGCTTGAAGCTGCTGCTGCTTTTTCTTTAGGCTATTTGCCGTGGCCATTAGCCTGCGTTTGAAACACTCTTGTTCGACTGGATCCTCGGGCACGATGAATTCATCGTCGCCGAGGCTTGCTTCGTCTCCGGAGGGAGGCATATAATTATCATCCTCGACCTCTTCGTCTGCCACTCTCTCGCGAGGGCTTGCTTCTGCATCCTCCTGCGCTGAATCTTGCTGGAGGGGATTGTCTTCGGCACTGTCTGGAGTGTTATTATCTCCTGTTCCGGAATCTCCATTCTTGCTGTGGCGGGATTTAGAGCGGCGCCGCTGACGCCGGCGCTTGGGCTGTTTCTTTAAGGAATCTGCCTCCGCTGCTTCTTCGCCGTCCCCATCTTTTGGGGTGTCCACCATGTATATGTCATATGACGAGGTGGTCTTCCAGTGCCCTGTAGGCGCTGGTTCCTGTTCGTCTCCGGCATCGTCGTCCATACCGTTGATGTCTTCGGAGTCGTAGTCTAGCATGTCTATTAGATCGTCGACAGTGGCTACAAAGTGGGTGGTGGGAGGGCTTTGAATTTCTTCGTCGTCCGCATCCCAACCATCCTGGCCATAATCCGGCCAGGGCTCTCCGGATAGCGAGAGATGTTTTAGCGAATTTAGGATGTCGCCAAAGGGCGAGTGCTGAAAGATGTCCGCCGCGGTGAACTCCATGATCGGCGCCCAATCGGATTCGATTGGCAGGGGCACAGGAGGTTCGGAGTCCGGCAGGGAGTCCGGCACCTTGGAGTCACGAGCTTTACAAGGGATGAGGTTAGTGTTCGGCTCCATCGCCGTGGAAGGTGCAGCCCCCGAGGCGGTGTCCAGCCACAGGTCCTCGATCGGGGCGATCGGCTCCGGACTGAAGGCCGGAGCGGATTCGTGTGCGGTCACCAAGGCACTGTCTGGCGGCAGAGCTAAATCATGCCCATCGTGACAGCGCGGCACGCTCGGCTGTGGCTCGAGTCCGTCGAAGATCAAGTCCCCGCGGATGTCGGCCGTGAAGTTTAGGCTTCCGAACCTGACCTGATGGCCAGGGGCGTAGCTTTCGATCTGCTCCAGATGGCCAAGCGAGTTGGCCCGCAGTGCGAAGCTGCCGAATACGAACGGGGAGAAAAGTCTCACCCTGGACGGTGTTGTTGATTGAAGAAGCCATCGAGCCTATCGGTGACGACACAGAGGAACTCTCAATGAAAGCACCAATGTCGGTGTCAAAACCGGCGGATCTCGGGGAGGGGTCCCGAACTGTGTGTCTAGGCGGATGGTAACAGGAGACAAGGGACACGATGTTTTACCTAGGTTCGGGCCCTCTTGATGGAGGTAAAACCCTACGTCCTGCTTGATTAATATTGATGATGTGTGTTACAAGAGTGGATCTACCACGAGATCAAGGAGGCTAAACCCTAGAAGCTAGCCTATGGTATGATTGTTGTAATGGAGGTTATGTCCTACGGACTAAAGCACTCCGGTTTATATAGACAGCGGAGAGGGCTAGGGTTACACAGAGTCGGTTACAATGGTAGGAGATCTACATATCCGTATTGCCAAGCTTGCCTTCCACGCCAAGGAAAGTCCCTTCCGGACACGGGACAGAGTCTTCAATCTTGTATCTTCGTAGTCTTGGAGTCTGGCGGACGATGATAGTCTGGCTATCCGGACACCCCCTAATCCAGGACTCCCTCAATGATTTTTATTATTTGGCTGATAATGCAGGCCTCACCGACTTCCTCCACGACCAGCTCGATCAGTATCTCCTACTCACTAGTACTTTCGTGCAAAAAATTTACTTTCATGCTAGGAATTCACCACCTTCAGTGGAGTTTCATTTATATGATGAGGTTAAGGAGATGTCACTATATGATTTTTGTGAGGTTTGCAAGATACCCTTTGCGGGCAATATAGAGGAACCACATCGTAGTTATGTGGATGGATTTATTGATATGATTGTTGTAGGGGAAATGAGGAAGGTTTCCGATGCAAGAATTACTAGCATACACTTTCCTGTTCTACGATACTTTGCAATATTTTCTAGTAGATGCTTAATTAGTCGCAGGAACTATGGAAACCTTAGTGCCCCTGATATTGTTATTTTGTGCCATGCCTTGTTTCGCGATAACTCTTTTAGTTTAGGCGCTATTATTGCTAAACGGTTAAGTCTGAACCGTACAAAGGCCCCCATCTTTGGAGGCATCTTTGCTTCACGCCTTGCTAAACACTTTAGGATACCTATTAGGCATTATGTGAAAGAGGAGAAGTTGCTGCCCACTATTTTTCTAGATTATAAGAGTATGGTAGCACATGAATTTATTGTTAAAAATAATGAGATGATGCTTAAGTATAATTTGAGATTTAATAAAACTCACAGTGAGACTATTATCTTGCCTGCACCCTCTTTGTTCAACATACTTTCAGGCACGTCGTACGTCATCTTGTCGGAGGCCATTTAAGCATATCGGAGCCTGACACCAGCTTCAGAGCCTGAGACGGAACCACCACTTGACCCTTATCGACAGTCCTTTTATCAGTGGGATCCAAAGGAGATCGCCAACCAGTGGCACTCAGATGACACTCCTCAGTACACCGTAGAGAGTAGCTGTAATCCATGGGCATAGACCAACTTAGGCCAAAAGCCTAAGCTTGGGGGAGTACGTATTTCTCACCGACATTACATTCATGTTCACACACTCATTCTAGTTGTCGGTGCTCATACTTTTTCATTGTACTATCCATGCTAGTTTATTTCCTTTTCTTGCTTTCTTCTTGTGTGTTTGAATAACCTTAAGAAAAACCAAAAAAATTAGTTATATCTTTTATCTAGTTTACTTTCCATGCCTGCAGTAGTAGTAATTAAAATAAAACCCAAAAAGATTTCTCGTTCTTCTTTTGCTTGTTGGGAGCTTTCCCGTGTAAATAGTTTTATTTCTTTTCTTTTCTTTGGGGGTCGAGAGGAGAAGACCATGATGAAAATTGAGTGGCTCTCATATGCATTATTGTTGATTTAATCAAGAGCCCATATTACCTTGTCTTCTCCCTTGAATGCTTGCAGATTCCAGCTTAGTCCAATACACGTGCACTATTATTATTTTCCACACCATTCGGTCGTGCAAGTGAAAGGCAATAATGATGATATATGATGGACAGATTGAGATGAGAAATGTTGGTATGAACTCGGCCTCTCTTGTTTTTGTAAATATGATTAGTTCATCATCCCTGATTCATCCTACTATGAATGAACATGTTTGCAATGACAATTAGGGATTATAGTTTCTTATGCCATGCTTAATTAGCTAGGAGTTTATAATGGTTTACCTTGCATGCCAACATGCTATTAAAATGGTTGTGATGTGGTATGATAGGGTGGAATACTCCTTTGAACGATTCGAGTGACTTGACTTGGCACATGTTCACGCATGTAGTTGAAACAAAATCAACATAGCCTCCACTATATTTATGCTCATGGTGGATTATATCCTACTCATTCTTTCACTCAATGTCTATTAATTTTAATGCATGGTCATGACTGTTGTCGCTCTCTAGTTGGTCGCTTCCCAGTCTTTTCTAGCCTTCACTCATACTAAGCGGGAATACTGCATGTGCATCACTTCCATAAACCCCAAAGTTATTCCATATGAGTCCACCATACCTTCCTATATGCGGTATCTACCTGCCGTTCCAAGTAAATTTATATGTGCCAAACTCTAAACCTTCAAATGAAATTCTGTTTTGTATGCTCGAACAGCTCATGTATCAACTAGGGCTGTCTATGTCTTCCATGCTGGGTGGGTTATTCTCATGAGGAGTGGACTCCTCTCCTCACTCACGACAAAATGGCTGGTCACCGGGATGCCCAGTCCCGTGCTCAATTCAAATCAAAATAAATGCAAACAAAATTCCCCCAGGATTGTTGTTAGTTGGAGGCACCCGTTGTTTCGGGCAAGCCATGGATTGATGATTGTTGGTGGAGAGGGAGCATAAACTTTACCATTCTGTTTGGGAACTGCCTATAATGTGTGTAGCATGGAAGATATCAAGATCTCTCGGTTGTTATGTTGACAATGAAAGTATGCCACCCAGAATATTATTTATCTCTATTTCAAAATCGAGCTCTGGCACCTCTACAAATCCCTGCTTCCCTCTGTGAAGGGCCTATCTATTTACTTTTATATTGAGTCATCATCCTCTTATTAAAAAGCACTAGTTGGAGAGCACCGCTGTCATTTGCATGCATTACTATTAATTTATATTGAGTATGACTATGACTGGATCTCTTTTACCATGAATTACAATGTTTAGTCAGTCCTTGATCTTCAGGGGTGCTCTGCATTTATGTTGTGCGGTCTCAGGAAGGGCTAGCAAGATACCATCTCGTTATATCATATTATGATTATTATGAGAAAGTGTTGTCATCCGAGATTTATTATTATTGCTTGGTAGTTGATTATGCCATTGATATGAGTAAACATGAGACCTAAGTGTTATTGTGAATGTGGTTAGTTCATAATCTTTGCTAAAAACTTGAATGCTGGCTTTACATATTTGCAACAACAAGAGCAAACTAAGTTTGTAAATTTTTTTCTTTATCACTTTCAGTTTGTCAACTGAATTGCTTGAGGACAAGCAAAGGTTTAAGCTTGGGGGAGTTGATACGTCTCCATCGTATCTACTTTTCCAAACACTTTTGCCCTTGTTTTGGACTCTAACTTGCATGATTTGAATGGAACTAACCCGGACTGACGTTGTTTTCAGCACAACTGCCATGGTGTTATTTTTGTGCAGAAATAAAAGTTCTCGGAATGACCTAAAAATCCACGGAGAATATTTTTGGAATCAATAAAAAATACTGGCGAAAGAATCAACACCAGGGGGCCCACACCCTATCCACGAGGGTGGGGGGCGAGCCCACCCCCTGGGGCGCGCCCCCTGCCTCGTGGCCCCCCTGGAGCTCCACCGACCTCAACTCCAACTCCATATATTCACATTCGGGGAGAAAAAAAATCAGAGAGAAGGATTCATCGCGTTTTACGATACGGAGCCGCCGCCAAGCCCTAAACTCTCTCGGGAGGGCTGATCTGGAGTCCATTCGGGGCTCCAAAGAGGGGAATCCGCCGCCATCGTCATCATCAACCATCCTCCATCACCAATTTCATGATGCTCACCGCCGTGCATGAGTAATTCCATCATAGGCTTGCTGGACGGTGATGGGTAGGATGAGATTTACCATGTAATCGCGTTAGTTTTGTTAGGGTTTGATCCCTAGTATCCACTATGTTCTGAGATTGATGTTGCTATGACTTTGCTATGCTTAATGATTGTCACTAGGGCCCGAGTGCCATGATTTCAGATCAGAACCTATTATGTTTTCATGAACATATGTGAGTTCTTGATCCTATCTTGCAAGTCAATAGTCACCTATTATGTGTTATGATCTGACAACCCTGAAGTGACAATAATCGGGACCACTCTCGGTGATGGCCGTAGTTTGAGGAGTTCATGTATTCACTAAGTGTTAATGCTTTGGTCCGGTACTCTGTTAAAAGGAGGCCTTAATATACCTTAGTTTCCAATAGGACCCCGCTGCCATGGGAGGGTAGGACAAAAGATGTCATGCAAGTTCTTTTCCATAAGCACGTATGAGTATATTCGGAATACATGCCTACATTACATTGACGAATTGGAGCTAGTTCTGTGTCACTCTATGTTATAACTATTGCATGAGGAATCACATCCGACATAATTATCCATCATTGATCCAATGCCTACGAGCTTTTCGCATATTGATCTTTGCTTAGTTACTTTACCGTTGCCACTGTTACAATTACTTCAAAACTGCTACTATTACTTTTGCCACTATTACCGTTACTTCCATATTACTTTGCTACTAAATACTTTGCTGCAGATATTAAGTTTTCCAGGTGTGGTTGAATTGACAACTCAACTGCTAATACTTGAGAATATTCTTTGGCTCCCCTTATGTTGAATCAATAAATTTGGGTTGAATACTCTACCCTCGAAAACTATTGCGATCCCCTATACTTGTGGGTTATCACTCCCACTTAGATAGACATCCCTCTAATCATCTAAGTGATCACGTAATCCAAATCAACTAAACCATGTCCGATCATCACGTGAGATGGAGTAGTTTTCAATGGTGAACATCACTATGTTGATCATATCTACTATATGATTCACGCTCGATGAGGGAGTCCTGGACTAGGGGGTGTCCGGATAGCCGAACTATCATCATTGGCCGGACTCCAAGACTATGAAGATACAAGATTGAAGACTTCGTCCCGTGTCCGGATGGGACTTTCCTTGGCGTGGAAGGCAAGCTTGGCAATACGGATATGTAGATCTCCTACCATTGTAACCGACTCTGTGTAACCCTAGCCCTCTCCGGTGTCTATATAAACCAGAGGGGTTTAGTCCATAGGACGAACAGCAATCATACCATAGGCTAGCTTCTAGGGTTTAGCCTCCTTGATCTCGTGGTAGATCCACTCTTGTACTACCCATATCATCAATATCAATCAGGCAGGAGTAGGGTTTTACCTCCATCGAGAGGGCCCGAACCTGGGTAAAAACATCGTGTCCCTTGTCTCCTGTTACCATCCGCCTAGACGCACAGTTCGGGACCCCCTACCTGAGATCCGCCGGTTTTGACACCGATATTGGTGCTTTCATTGAGAGTTCCTCTGTGTCGTCCCCTATAGGCCCGATGGCTCCTTCGATCAACAACAACGCGGTCCGGGATGAGACTTTTCTCCCCGGACAGATCTTTGTATTCGGCGGCTTTGCACTGCGGCCAATTCGCTTGGCCATCTAGAGCAGATCGAAAGCTACGCCCTGGCCATCAGGTCAGATTTGGAAGTTTGAACTTCACGGCCGACACCCGCGGGGACTTGATCTTCGACGGATTCGAGCCACAGCCGAGCGTGTCGCACTGTCGTGATGGGCATGATTTAGCCCTGCTGCCGGACGGTGCCTTGGAGGCCGCACAAAAGTCCACTCCGACCCTTAATTCGGAGCCGACTACGCAGATCGAGGATGAGTGGCTAGACACCGCCTTGGGGGCTGCTACCTCTACGACGATGGAGCCGAATACCGACCCTGTCCCTTGTGAAGCCCGTGACTCTGATGTGCCGGATTCCTCGCCGGACTCCGAACCTCCCGCACCCCTGCCAATCGAATCCGATTGGGCGCCGATCATGGAGTTCACCGCTGCGGACATCTTTCAACACTCGCCTTTTGGCGACATCCTAAATTCGCTAAAGTATCTCTCGCTATCAGGAGAGCCCTCGCCGAACTACGGTCAGGACAGTTGGGATGCGGATGATGAATAAATTCAAAACCCACCCACCACCCACTTTGTAGCCACTGTCGACGACCTAACCGACATGCTAGACTTCGACTCCGAAGACATCGACGGTATGGACGACGATGCCAGAGACGACCAAGAACCAGCGCCCACAGGGCACTGGAAAACCACCTCAACTCACGATGTATACATGGTGGATACACCAAAAGGAAGCGACAACGAGGAACAACGGGACGCGGCGAAGGATAATTCCCCCGAAAAACAGTCAAAACGGCGACGCAAGCGCCGCCCGAAGTCCCGCCTCGATAACAACAGCACCCACATAGACCCAGCCGTAGAGCAGGGCGAACCAGTGGACAACGAACATGCCACCAAGCAACTGTCCGAATAGGATGAATTGGACGAGCAACCCATCCCCGGCGAAAACAACAGTCCAGATGATCTGACGCCGGACACATCACCGGAGCATATGAACCTCCATAAAAGGCTCGTCGCCACTGCAAGAAGTTTGAAGAAGCAAAAGCAGAAGCTCAAAACAGCGGAAGGCGTACTCAGAATGATTGGAGCAAAGTACTCAAGACCGCAGATAAATACGGCGATAGTCACCAAGCAAAGAGCTACCCGAAGCACAGGCTGTTGCCCCAATTTGATGAGGAGGCCGTAGAGCCCCCACAGTCAAAAAACAAAGAGGCCGCCTGGTCGGATAGACGACCACATGGCAAGCAAAGAGCGGCAAGCGGCACCGCACACAAGCTGGCACAAGATCCACATAAGGATCCTCGCAAAAAGGATGGCCCAGTCAGGTCCATCTATGGGCCAAGAAAGAAGGCTCCAGGGAGCAACACAACACGTCGAGTGTTCGAAAATAACGGTACACCTAAATACAGGGGCGCCGCACACCCCCTATGTTTCACCGATGAGGTACTGGATCATGAATTTCCAGCGGGATTCAAACCCGTAAACATAGAGCCATATGACGGAACAACAGACCCCAGAGTCTGGATTGAGGATTACATCCTACACATACATATGGCTAGAGGAGATGACCTCCACGCCATAAAATACCTACCCCTCAAGCTCAAAGGGCCATCCAGGCATTGGCTCAAAAGCCTCCCAGAGAATACCATTGGAAGTTGGGAAGAGCTCGAGGATGCGTTCCGGGAAAATTTTCAGGGGACTTATGTCCGCCCTCCGGATGCAGACGATTTAAGTCACATAACTCAACAGCCCGGAGAGTCAGCACGCAAATTCTGGAACAGGTTCCTCACCAAAAAGAACCAAATAGTTGACTGTCCGGACGCCGAAGCCTTAGCAGCCTTTAAACATAACGTTCGAGACGAATGGCTCGCCAGACACCTCGGCCAGGAAAAGCCAAGAACAATGGCCGCGCTAACAAGCCTCATGACCCGCTTTTGCGCGGGGGAAGATAGCTGGCTGGCAAGATGCAGCACCAGTGACCCGAGTACATCCGAGGACAGAGATGGAAATGGGAAACCACGACGCAGAAAAGATCAGTGCCGGATTAAGGAAAATGGCCCAAAGAGCACGGCGGTCAACGCCGGGTTCAAAAGCTCTCGGCCGAACAACAAAACACTGCCTCTTAAGGACAACAGTGACGAGCTATCCAACCTAAACAAAATCTTGGACAGGATATGTCAAATCCATAGTACCCCCGGGAAGCCTGCAAACCATACCCACAGAGATTGTTGGGTCTTCAAGCAGTCCGGCCGACTTAACGCCGAACACAAGGGGCTCGACACACCAAGCGAGGACGATGACGAACCCCACAAGCAGAGCGCCGGAAAACAAAAGACCGTCCCACAAGAAGTCAAAATAGTGAACTCACTTCAAGTGATAACAAGGAAAAATAGTGCGGCCAGGACACCATCCGCAGAATAGGGGATAAACCCTGCCAAAATTCGCCATAGCAGCACTTCCTTTAAAGGAGTGACGCCAGGCCCTTGTGCCAATTGTACGGGCTCCTTACTACTAGAAGTTGTGTTCGGTTCATCCGACAACTTCCGTCGCGAAAAGCTAATCTTCCATATCGCCCCATTTAAAAGTAGCCATCAAGCACTATTGGGACGCGAAGCTTTCGCCTGCTTTAACGCAATACCGCATTACGCGTCTCTTACACTTAAAATGCCCGGTCCACGTGGCATCATCTCATTAAAAGGTAACCTCGAGTGTTCCTCGACCACGGAAGAACGTGAGACTGCCTTGACAGCCACACACTAATCTGGCCTTGCTGATCAAAGCCCCTAAAAACAGGTCATTCAGACCCTGGACACGGTTAGGCGAGTCCGGCATAAATAAATAAGGGGCTTCCTAGCCGCATACCCCTTTGCAAGGGGCTGCACGCATGAACAATGAGAGCCAATAAAGCTCAACTTTATTCATCTTTTAAACCATACTCTGTTTTAAATACATTTTTTGCACGATATTTTTCAAAACTAAGTTCCTCTCTTTTTACAGATGAACAACGTGCTACACCCGTCCAGGATACAGCTCAACAGAGACACAGGCACAAACGTGCAGCAGGGACCCGTTACAAGGATTCTTTTTAGATTAAGACCCTGCGTAAACCTTTTTTACTGTCTCTTGTTGATACACATCCCCCGGTTTCTTACCATAACCGAGGAGGAGGCTGGCGTTTTGGCATCGGCCGCGTCAGAAGTTTTCGCGCGTACCTGGACACTAGGGGCTTAAGGGCATTGTTCTGCCCATTATCATAAAGACCGAATACCTCAGGGAGTGTTCGGCGTCTCGATTTAGGCCTTATATGCATCAGCTCCGAATCATGTCTTTGGTCAAATGTTGGGTTTGCCCGGCTCCTTTGTTTTGCTGCCTTACGTTCCGCTCTATTGGCTAACGCGGCACCAAGAGAACTACTGCGATTGTGCCCCGGTTCGGCCGGGCGAGCACCTTAGTAGAGAAAGCCGAAAACTGACTGTCATGATATAGCGAGAGACTGGTCAACCACTCGGTCGACTACCGGAATGTTTAGAATTCCTCCACTTTGACGAAGGACCGTTTCCCGGTCAGGCACACACGCGCCCCGAGTTCGAAGAGCGCGGTGCACCTAGGGGCTATATAGTTGCCCCACCATCGAACTCCTATGGCTAAGTGAAAGTGATAAAGCATTATAGTCTGGTTGCCTAGTTTGCTACGCTATCACCTCCTTCAAAGGACCAAGACGTTGGATTAAGTGTGAAAATGTGCTTTTTTGCAAACAACCCCGCACCATGTGCGTGGGGGCTGAAGCCGAAGACTGCCATCTTTCAGGTTATATATACATATACATTAACGGCCGCACAGAAAATATTTCAATACTTGAACGCACAAGTATAAAAAGCCGTTACATTATAAATATGGTTTTACAAATCATACATGTCATTTGAACATAACATTTTTCGAGCACTGTGACTCTATTAAACGAGCGCCTGCAGGACTTCCTCAAAATAGTGCTCGGCGGGTAATCGGCTTCTGTCCGAACCCCGGGATGCAACATCGGTGGCATCCATCTCTGCCCAGTATGTTTTGACACGGGTGAGAGCCATCCGTGCACCCTCTATGCATGCCGACCGCTTCATCGCCTTGATATGCGGCACCGCACCAAGGAATTGCTGCAATAAGCCAAAATAACTCTTCGGCTTGGGCCTTTCCGGCCACAGATGAGCCACCACATCCTTCATGGCAAGTCCGGATAACCTATTCAGCTCAGCCCACTCAGCCAGCCGGTCGGTTAACGGAAGTGGACGCTCCGGACTATGGAATTGAGACCAAAAAAGCTCTTCCATCTCGTGATCCTTTTGGCTGCGGAAGTGCACGACTGTGTCCGCTGCACTCGCCGCCAAATCCAGATAAGCATCCTCCGCACCCCACAACTGGCCCAACTGAGCATACTTCGGATCCGTAAATCTCCTACGCAGCAGAAAGGGCTTTCCAGCGGCAATGTCTCTGGCCTGACGCAGCTCCTCCTTCATAGCCCTCATCGCAGAGTGAGCATCCTTGGCTTTGGCGGTGGCCTTCTTCAGGTCCTCTTGCTCCGCTCGGTGTTCTCTTTCAAGAACCTCGTAGCGGTCGATAGCATCCTTCAGCTTCACGGCCATCTCCTCCCTGCTTCGGCAATGAGCAGCCTTTTCGGCTTTCAGCTCTTCGGCCGCATTCGAGCAGCCGCATCACTCTTTCGGGCTTGCTCCTTGACTCGAGCAAGCTCTGCCCGAAGGTCCTCCATAGCAGCGGCGCCATCTGCATCAAGCATACATGTTGTAAGGCATGGGCATCAGCTCCCTTACCAGGCGACCGCGGAGAAACCACCTACCTTGTGACTTGTCAAGTCGTTTATTGACCAGCGCGATGTCCGCATCCACAACGTTGAGTTGCCGCTTCAGTTCGGTAACTCTATCAGTCCGGCTGGCCACCGAACGCTCCGCCCCCTGAATAGGAAAGGCGACATCTTAACACTGAGATTATGATCCTCGACACGCCATCACTTTTGACAACGTACCGAGTCTCAGGGGCTACTTTCTATAAAGGGCGCACTCTATGTGCAAAACTGTCAAAAGGTATGTCATTTTTACGTACCTCAAACTCCGTCAGTAAACTTCTGACGGCCTCATGCAACCCACTCTCAGCGGATGAAATCCTTTCAATCACCGTACTCATTAACGTACGGTGATCTTCTGAGATAGACGCCCTCTCGAGCAGATCCCTCAGCCCCTCCGGCCGTACACCAGTTGGTGCCGAACTCTCCAGCCCCACCGGACTCAGGGAGACCCTCCGCGACGACACCTCAGGGTCGTCCGCCTCGCCTGACGGTGCGGCAAATGGAGGTGTCTCGCTCTCCATCATCTCCGGACGAAGATCCCCCAAAGATGAGCTCTGCTGAGAAGGGCTGAGATCCGAACTGCAAGGTAAGAACTTCGGTTATCCTCAGAAATAAAAATAGGGATGCTTATTACAAAACTCCTCTTTTTCTACTTACGGCTCGCTGGAGGGCTGATTCCCTTGGGGAAACAATGCGGCAGGGGCTTCTCCTAGCGCAGGACCCTCTGGTGAAGATTTCTTCCCCCGCTTTGAGGCCTTGGCTTCCGGATCTTCGGAAGCGGTCCTCTTCTCCCCCTGGAGGGAGGGATTCTCGATCCCCCCTTTCTTGAGAGCCTCCTTAGCAGAGGCAGTAGCTTTCCTGTTTTCCCCTTCGCCCTCTTCTGAAGGCGCAACCTCCAGCATCTTGACTAACACGGGATCCGGCGTGGTCTCCGGGAGGGGGGCTAGACACCGTATCAGCTTTGCTTGCGCTATCCACTCCTGTTCAAGGGATAGCTGGTTAAAAGGCAAATCCATTATGAATAAACGTACGGTATGTCCGGACACAGGACTACTTACTTGAGTATCCGGGCGATTGCAGCTTAGGCCGGCGTCCTCGGTCAAGTCCGGACACATCTCTTGTGATCCGAAGAACAGTTTATACATCTCCACAGGTGTCATACCCATGAAGTGTTGAAGAGCTCGCGGTCCCTCCAGATTGAATTCCCACAGACGGAGGGGGCGACGTTTGCAGGGCAGATGGCGCCGAATCAGCATAACCTGCGTCACTACAACTAGATTGATCTCCCTCTCCTGGAGGTATCGAATCTGGCCCTGCAATATTGATATGTCCTTGGACGGCCCCCAGTCAGGCCCTTTGTTGACCCATGACGCCAGCCGTTGTGGAGGGCCCGAGCGAAAGGCGGGCGGCGGCACCTGCCTGCTGCCCCTGGGAGCGGTGATATAGAACCACTCCTGTTGCCACAAGCCAAGCTCCTCTTGAAAAGAGCCCTGGGGACATGGAGCATCGGCCCTCTTACTTATAACTACCCCTCCGCACTCTGCCTATCGCCCCTCGATCATCTTCGGCTCCACGTTGAAGGTCTTGAGCCACAAACCGAAGTGAGGGGTAGTGCAGAGGAAGGCTTCGCAGACAACAATGAACGATGAGATGTGGAGGATGGACTCCGGAGCCAAGTCATGGAATTCCAGCCCGTAATAAAACATGAGCCCCCTCACGAAGGGGTCCATCGGGAAGCCTAAGCCCCGACGGAGGTGAGACACGAACACGACGCTCTCGCTAGGCTCGGGAGTGGGAATGACTTTCCCTTGGGCGGGCAACCTATGCGAAATCTCGTAGGATAGGTACCTAGCGTCTCTCAGCTTTAGCACGTCTTCTTCCGTGATGGAAGAGGGCATCCACCGGCCCTGTAGGTCGGAGCCGGACATTGTCGAAGGTCCGAAGCGCCGGAATCTGGAGCCTTGGGTGTTGGAACTTGGGGCAAGGGGCGGATTCGATTGAGGATGAAGGAAAGGGACAGATCTTGGTCTCATTATAAAGGGGGAGAATACCAAGAGCCGTCCCCGTGACAGTTTGGAACTCGCCTTCGGTGGAGGGGGCGGGGCGACGGGCGCGGTTGGGTTACCCATGTCCGTATTGATGAGAATCCCGGAATAAGGGGACACGATCTCTGCTTCGACAAGACGTGCCAAGGAAACCGCTTTGCTAAACGCGCTGAGGTGGAATAATAAAAACGATTCGAGTAAAGGCTTGGTTGTGGTGTGACGTCACGCCACAAAATACGTCAGCAGATTGAACTTGTGTAAATATAGTTCTCTCTACGGTGGTACGTGGAATTTAATTTGCAGAGCCGGACACTATCCTGGTGTTCACAAATCTTCTATGAATTATTCGGAGGAGGAACCCGCCTTGCAATGCCGAAGACAATATGTGCGCCAGACTCGTTGTCATTGAAGCCTGGTTCAGGGGCTACTGAGAGAGTCTTGGACTAGGGGGTGTCCGGATAGCCGAACTATCATCATTGGCTGGACTCCAAGACTATGAACATACAAGATTGAAGACTTCATGCCGTGTCCGGATGGGACTTTCCTTGGCTTGGAAGGCAAGCTTGGCAATACGGATATGTAGATCTCCTACCATTGTAACCGACTCTGTGTAACCCTAGCCCTCTCCGGTGTCTATAAAAACTGGAGGGGTTTAGTCCATAGGACGAACAACAATCATACCATAGGCTAGCTTCTAGGGTTTAGCCTCCTAGATCTCGTGGTAGATCCACTCTTGTACTACCCATATCATCAATATCAATCAAGCAGGAGTAGGGTTTTACCTCCATCGAGAGGGCCCGAACCTGGGTAAAAACATCGTGTCCCTTGTCTCCTGTTACCATCTGCCTAGACGCACAGTTCGGGACCCCCTACCCGAGATCCGCCGGTTTTGACACCGACACTCGACCTTTCGGTCTCAGTGTTTCGAGGCCATATCTGCATATGCTAGGCTTGTCAAGTTTAACCCGAGTATTCTGCGTGTGCAAAACTAGCTTGCACCCGTTGTATGTGAATGTAGAGGCTATCACACCCGATCATCACGTGGTGTCTCGGCACGACGAACTATAGCAACGGTCCATACTCAGGGAGAACACTTGTACCTTGAAATTTAGTAAGGGATCATCTTATAATGCTACTGACATTCTATGCAAAATAAGATGCATAAAGGATAAACATCACATGCAATCAAACTATGTGACATGATATGTCCATCATCATCTTGTGCTCATGATCTCCATCACCGAGGCATCGTCATGATTTCCAACGTCACCGGCGCGACACCTTGATCTCCATCGTAGCATCGTTGTCGTCTCGCCAACTATTGTTACTACGACTATCACTACTGCTTAGTGATAAAGTAAAACAATTACATGGCAATTGCATTGCATACAATAAAGCGACAACCATATGGCTCCTGCCAGTTGCCGATAACTTTGTTAGAAAACATGATCATGTCATACAACAATTTATATCACATCATGCCTTGACCATATCACATCACAGCAAGCCCTGCAAAAACAAGTTAGACGTCCTCTACTTTGTTGTTGCAAGTTTTACGTGGCTGCTACGGGCTTCTAGCAAGAACCGTTCTTACCTACGCATCAAAACCACAATGATTTTTCGTCAAGTGTGTTGTTTTAACCTTCAACAAGGACCGGGCGTAGCCACACTCGATTCAACTAAAGTTGGAGAAACAGACACTCACCAGCCACCTATGTGAGAAGCACGTCGGTAGAACCAGTCTCGTGTAAGCGTACGCATAATGTCGGTCTGAGCTACTTCATCCAACAATACCGCCGAATCAAAGTATGACATGATGGTAAGCAGTATGACTATTATCGCCCACAAATCTTTGTCTTCTACTCGTGCATATAACATCTACGCATAGACCTGGCTTGGACGCCACAACTCTTTGTGTTCTACTCGTGCATATAACATATACCCAAGAAGCAAAACTGAGCTATGTCCGCCTCCCTCCTCCCACCTCCGATGTCGCCTAGTGGCCAAAAATGTTTCCGACAAAAGAAGGAAAGGGGAAAAGCCCAAACAAAGTTCCATCTGCATCGCAAAGATTAGAATGACCGTGTCCTGCCAAAATCCATAATTAAAAAATGGCATAAACCCCTGCCTCAGCTCCTCCCGGTCCTCCCACACGCCCTACCCCAAGCCTCAAGCAACCAATGCTCCACGCTCTTCAGGCTGGCAGGCACCAGTCTGTGAACCGACGAACAATGAGTCAATGATAGTATGTTACAATTTGAATTGAATCCCCTATATTTCATACTCCTTCCGGCCCATAATACAAAAATATTTTTCAAGTTGTTTTTGTCGGAATCGGGGCTCTGGGGACCCAAGAGGTTCAAACTCTTGAGTGCGCTTGTGCCTACCACCATGCTCTACCCTCTCAACCTCATGGCGACGCCGCAGCGAGCACAAGCTAGGAAAGATGAATGACAGGCACACCCGTTACCCAGGTTTGAGCCACCTTACGGTGTAAAACCCTACTCCTGCTTTGTGATTGGATTTCACTTGTGAGGGAGAATCAGAGTATAAGGGTTGTGGGAAGATGATTTCCTCAACCCCTCCTATGGTGCCCCTGCCCCCCTTTTATACCAGCCTTGGTCCTCTTCCCCGATAACATTGGCGGGAGTTGCCACACAACGGAAATTTGAAGGGGGACAGGGGCGCAGTCTATCCTGACAAAAGGCGGTCTTCGACTGCAAAATCGATGTCCATGACGCGCCAGTGGGCTCGGTGATGACCTCCGCCCTGCGCGCCCGTCGTCTTGGTCTTCTTGCACCGATCAGACAACCTTTGATCTAATCCTTATTGGAACCCACTTGAAGCATCTTCTTGAAAGATGTCAAGTTGAGAATGTCCTGCTCAAGTCCGAACATATTAAGCAAGTGGCTTCTGTAGTGTAAGCTCTATATAATAATTAACAACATATTATTCACTCATGTATGTAAAGTGTAATTCACACAACTTATTGGCTTTCAACTACTTCCCCATGTAACAAGACCGCACATGACATATACTACAAATGAGGTCATACATTACATTACCCGAAACCCATCCTAACCCAAAAACTATTAGACAAGTTACTTGTTGTAATATGTTGTTATGTGTAACTGACATGAAGAAATAATTCACAAAAATGTGACCTAGAGTGTGAAACACATTTACCAACACCCAACAGATAAAAACATGAGTTTTGACGAATAATTTTTATTATTTTCACCATGGGCAACAAATCTTTTCGGATCAATAGAATGGATGGAAGTTATTATGGCACAACAATTTATGAATTGTCCATCTTCACCATAAAAAAGATAATATATAATTAAATTGAAAGATGAACATTAACAGATTACTCGTATGTGGAAAAACATGTTTACATTAAAACACAATGGGTGGAGGCTCTTAAATAAACGGAAGATGGGAATGTGCAAGCAAGCTGGTCCTAAACCATAAACCCAGGTGAGCTAGGAAATTAAACAACCCATGTACCATTAGGCCATTAGCTTGTCCCGTCAAAGCTAATTTATAGTGATAATATCCCTGCAAAGATAGTTACCTGCAGCAGAATTACCTTTTTGGAGCAAAAGTTAGTTCCCACAAAACCATATTATATTTATATCTGTGCCCTCACCGAAAGTTTAAGCCCTCCCAGTCTTCTACTGTCCCTGCCACCCAAAAGAATAAAGAATTATGCCAATCAAATCTAGCCATGTGAGTATTTACTCTAGTGTTCCCAAAAAGCACAGAAACACTTCTGATTTATTTTGCCAAACCAGAAACCTTGAATCTGTGTAGGATATTTGTCATGTCCAATTTATTTTGCTGAATCAGACATCGAACCTCAGTCGGATTCACATATTGTAACTGTGTCCAAGAGTCTCTTGAAACACTCCCAATTAGCCAAAACATAAACCTAAAATTTGGGGGAGGATGAGTTATTTACGGCATGAGCTCATATAAATCTAATTGGGCAGGCCCAGCTCAAGTCATGGGTATTCAGTTGAATACACATGATTTTGACAAAAAAACAATTACGTATACTACACATTCTACATATCTATACCTACTAATAAAAGAAATAGGTAT
This sequence comes from Triticum timopheevii, assembly GCA_963921465.1. Taxonomy (NCBI): domain Eukaryota; kingdom Viridiplantae; phylum Streptophyta; class Magnoliopsida; order Poales; family Poaceae; genus Triticum; species Triticum timopheevii. The sequence goes on from OY997274.1 coordinate 545,003,334, forward strand.
TCTTAGTCCATCATGCTATTTTATAAAAAACTCCCTGATGTTTCTGACATTAAACCCGCAGTACGTATTGAATGTTTTTTAAAATACTCATATCTTTCAAACTGTAACTCCAAATTTAACATGTTATATATAGAATTTGAATATAATGTTATTTTACCTGTTATCCATTTAAAAAAAATACTATCTAGGGTGCAATCTTAATCAACAGTGCATTATACGTCTTTCTTTCATATCGGTACTAATTCGGATTATGGATGAACATCTCAGCAAAATCAGGATTGGAGACGAAATTGAAGATCACTTGCCCATTTCTTTCCACATATTAAATCTACATGCAAGTCATGTTTAAATAGAAGACATGTGGAATCTTAGACTTGCGCTTTTATAGGAAAAGACCATCTTTGTTTGGGTCGTAACTACAAATACTCAGATTATAGACAATTTTTTGCTATTAAGAGTGTGTGGTATTCTTTTCTCCTGTTGCAACGCACGGGGCCTTTTGCTAGTGTGTGTGTGTGTGTGTGTGTGTGTGTGTGTGTGTGTATTGTGGGTCTATTATGATAACACCCCCTTAAGATCTTATTCTGCACATCCCCACCTTATTCTGCTAACACTCCATCATACAGCGCACAACAAAACCAAACCGCATCGACAACAGAAAAAAAAACCCCACCCCACCCCCTCCACCTTCTTTCTCCCGCACCCATCCCACTCCCTCCCCCTTATCCCCCGTGACCCGAACCCACTGGCCTCCTGGCTCCTCCCTGGCCGCGCCATGGCCCTGCCTCCCGGATCCACTACCTCCCCGCCCGCCCTAGCCACCACCCACCATCGCCCGCCACACCTCATCTTCCCCGCGCCACCGGACCCAGCCACAACCCACCGTGACCCGCCCCCGGCCACCACCCACCGCGACCGCCCCTAGCCACCACCTACCGTCGCCTGCCCCAGCCACCGCCTACCGCCGCCTGCCCCGCTCCACCCCGTACGGCCGGCGCACCTCCTCTCCTCCACCCACGGTACCACCCCTCCTCTGACCCACCGCTAGATGGGATCCGGCCTGCCCGGCGCGGCCAACAAGCCGACGGTCGCCGCTCCCCCGATCTGTAGGGGATGTGCGTGAGGAGCGTTGCACCGGCCTCCCCAACCTCCTTCATCCATGGATTCGTTCCTGCCCCCTCGGCCCTTCTCCGACTCTGTTTTGTGGCCACAGTGCACACTGGCGTGCCCGTAGTCCACCCCCCGATTGCATGTCCCCATGCAGGAGCTGTGCGTGAAGACCGGCTATGGGATCACATCGTTCTGCTCTGTTTCCGTGGGACGCCGGCGTGTAGTGCTCATAGTGTTGGCGTGCAGTGCTCGCGTATCTCGTGTCCATGGAGGAGCTCTACCTCGCACCAGCTTGACCTCCTCCGGCATGGCATGCCTCCAACTAGAGAGAGCAGTTCTCTCAGGATCTTCATGTGGTTCGGTTGGCAGGTAGGTGTGGTATGAAGATCCATCGCATCAGATTGTTTTGGACTGCTGCCTACCAGCAAGGCCGCCGCACCTGCGCACCTACGTGCTCTATTTCCATGAGATCAAGGACGAGCGACAGCTCTCTAGGCTTGGGAGCTACCAATTTTTTTGTGTATTTGCTGTTGATTTTGGTTGCGCAGTCCACTTCATGAGTGTAAGCAGCACACCCGTCGGCACCGTGCAGTCCCTGGGCTTGGATCTCACAATTTTTTTGCTTATTTTTTCTAGTTCGCTTCAATCCCATTCACCTCGATAGCTCAGCTTGCAATTTAGTCGATGCTCTCGTGCAGTGTGGACCGCATTTGCTTGCAGTCCCATCGGTGCAGTCTGCCCCTCACCCGCCGCATATGTGCAGTACATTTTTTCATTGAAAAAGTTGGGTGACACAGTTAACTCCATCCATGTTTTACATTTTTTGGGGAAGTTTTTTTGAAGTGCACCCAGTTTGTGTAAAAAGAATGATGTTTCATTACCCTTATGTATGAAGTGTGATTTGTTTTGTGTGTTTAAAACATTAGTCAACTATATTAACACCTGCAGTGCGTTTAGTCCTTAGATGTGATTCACTTTTGAGAGTGATGAGGTTCGCTTGCACACAACATGGAAGTGCAAAAAAATTAGCAAAGTAACAAAAAAGTAATGTGGTTCACTCCGATATATGTCGTGGTTCAGTTCCCTCGTCTCCGCGGTCCACTCTCGGTCATAAAAAATGTTGAAAAAAAGACGTTGAAAACTTGGCTGAGAAAAACATACGTCCGACAAAAGAACATGAAGTTCACTTAGTTGTCTGATGCAGTGCGCTCATCCATCGGATGCAGTTTCTTCGTCGATTTAGGTGTCGCGAAAAAACAGTGTCCGCATTTTGGTATTTCTAAAATTGATCTTAAACCGTAAGGAATTAGAGAGGATATTCTACATCAAAAAGTTGAGTCTCGATGATATCTTTCCAACGGTGTATCATTTGGATCATTCCGACGAGCAGTTTGAAAAAAATTACGACAAAACGGCCGCATCCACTCATGGTCAACAGCATGATTTTCAAAATTAACTAAAAACTGTAAGGAATCATAAAAATATTTCAACAAATGAAAGTTGCGCCTCATCCATAGCTTTTCAACGGTATATTACACGCCTCGTTTCGACAAATGGTTAGAAAACTGGAGCGAAAACAGTACCGAAAATTTGAAAAAATTCGAAAAAACAGATTTTCGCGATATAGTAAGTTTGGAACTGCTTTTAAACCGTAATGAATTAGAGAAAATAGTAGATATGAAAAAGATGCGCCTCGATGATATCTTTCCAATGGTGTATCATTTGCTTCATTCTGATGGGCGATTTAGAAAAAAAACGCGAAAAACACTCGCTGTCATTCGTCATGGGCCGCACCATTTTCAAAACTGCTCTTAAACGGCGAGGAATCTCGAAAAGTGTTCAACATGGTAGCGCCTAATCCATAGCTTCTAAACGATATATTACATGCCTCGCTCCAACAAACAGTTAAAAAACTAGACCAAAAAAGGTACCAAAAAAACACAACGCGCAGTTTTTTGCGACGGGAAATCACTCGCGTGAGTACTGCAACACACTTGGTTCAAACAATGACGTGCACTTGCGTTGAGCATGTAGTGCAGAAGTGTTATTAGAATAGTTATTCTGCTAATATTAGCAAAATACGCAAGAAGCAAAACTGAGCTAAGATTGGAGAGTATTCAAAAATTTAGCCAATGAACTGCACCAACCCGCCTCCCTCCTCCCACCTCCAATGTGGCCTAGTGGACAAAAACGTTTCCAACAAAAGAAGGATAGGGAAAAGCCCAAACAAATTTCCATCTGCATCGCAAAGATTATAACGACTGTGTCCCACCAGAATCCCCAATTTAAAAACGGTCTAAACCCCTGCCTCAGCTCCTCCCGGTCCTCCAACACGCCCCGCCCCAAGCCTGAAGCAACCAGTACTCCACGATCTTAAGGCTGGAAGGCACCAGTCCATGAACTGATGAACAATGAGTCAATGATAGTATGTTACAATTTTAATTTAATCCCCTATATTTCATAGTAGATTTTATGTTTTGCAGTAAGTCAGTGACAGTACATTGCAATTCTCTCGGTAGAAACTATTAGTGTTGCAGGCCTTTTCTTCAATGATGACTTGTGCAAAAAACAAGCTAAGAAACAAGACGGGGGTGGAAAAAAAGATTGCTTGGTTACATTCATTGAAAGGATGTCATCACTCATTTATAAACCCTAAACTCATTTCTAGAGAAAAAATCACAGGTTTGTAAAAACTAAAGTACAGAAAAGTTGTAGAACTTGTAAGTTTTCTTGTCATTCTGAATCCTCTCTATATGAGATATTGACACCTTGATATGTTTTTAACAATTAGTACTCTGTTATGTTATTATATTTCTGGAAGTTGTGTTGTTATGATCAACTTTATACTCACTATTCAATATACTGATTAATTAGTATCTACATTTTGTTATCAAATCTATAAGCTATATGTCAAAAACAATGTGTCATGTTGTTACAAAGTTTTTTTAACTTCGAATACACAATCTGGAAATCGAGGGCACGCCCCAAAACAGCTCCTCTCTCATTCAGCACAGAGCCCTCACCTAGGCTACGGATTAGAGTTCCTACTCTTCCATCAAACCCCACTCCTGAAGAACTTGGCATTCCTTCTTGTCCACAGGTTGCAAAGAGCGATGATAACAATGGAGGAGCAAATTTTACCGTGAAATGTGGCAGGATCTGTCAATGATGAACCGACCGAAGCTGATACAAGATGGGGGCCAGATGGTCGACTAGCGAAGGTAGGTCGGAAGGGGATCGTGGACCGTGCTGCTAGATATAAAAACTGAGGGAAACCCTGGCCACCTCGGGCTCGGGTCTTTGGAAAGTATCATTAAGAAGTATTTCATTAGCCATGATTATAATCTGCTGCCACTCGGCTTAGTTTGGTTGTACATTTTGCTTACCAAAACTTTCTGAATGTTGAATGTCAGTTAAAATTAGACAACAACATCACTTACCTCAAAAGAAAAAAAAGACCACATCATCACTCTTTTCACCAGAGGAAAGCAACTTCACTGTTTCGTCAATCCTTGTATCTTAGCCTGGCAAAAAGAATTACTAATTCACAAACCTTGCATCCCTGCATTCCCTGATCTTCCTTCTCTTAACTAGTCATGCAGCAACAAGTAGTTAGGCATTCATGGATGATAATAGCATGATTGGTATTAATAATTTTTCACCAGAAAAATATGCCAGATTATGCATGCATAGACATAATCGATCCAAGTGAAATTTAGAAACAAACAAAATATGGGTAACAAAAAAATTTGGCGTGCCGAAAAGGTGTCTCCATATGTTCTCTGCCATTGTTCTGATGGCCGAATGTCGAGGAAAAAACATTATATTACAACATAAATAACCACAATTGTTTGTGCCCACATTCTGTTCAAGAAATAAAATTTGTGGTCTCTATGTACTCAATGTTCAATTACTATATCTTCTCGACGTGGTGGATACCCGAGCCAATCACTCCCCAACTGTCTACCAGGATTATCAAACTGATCCCCAAGAAAGACTGTGTATGAATGGGACTACACTGGCGAAACAATTATTCTAGTGGGCACAATCCAGTCCACTATACAGCTCTTGGATTATACATGGCCTTGTCTTATGCCCCTCCTCAGATACCTGCCAGTTGATGTTGTACCTTTCAGTGCCAAAGAAAATTTGTCTTAAGACCCGAGTTGCTAAGCTTTGCAGCTCAAGTGTGCTATTCCCATGCGTCGCCCACCAATAAACAGAAATTTGAAGCAAGACAAGTTCAGAACTTAATTCCCTTCTTATAATATTAATGAAGCATCGATGATCATGGTGGATATCTTAGTATTTTGGAAGTCAAAGTGAAAGTAATGTGAGGGGAAGTTTCACATAACTACGAGGGGATATGATCTACTTTACCTTGTGGTATCTCCATTATTTGCTGAATTGCTGAACCTGAACTAAAAGTACCCGATTTTCCTTTATATACTTCGACCTGTGCTTCCAGTTTCCTTGGATCACAACGCCCTTTGGCCATTCTAGTTGTGCAGGCCTCAACACCGCTACTGACCTTAGGATCATCATGGGAAGGATCTTCGTAAAAGATCCTTGGGTTTAGCATAAGACTAGCAGCATGAAGTGGGTTGTGCAAGTAAGAATACCATAACCTGTCAACTAAATCCCAAAAAGGATGATGTTTATCTCCAAGATTACGCTTTATGCCTTTTATATAGTATCCATGGCATCATACAAGATACCCACTGGATAGTCCTCAGATTATAGTTTAAAGAACACGTCGAATTTGATTTTGTAACCTTTAAAACATCATCACCAGTGATGTCTACTACACAACCTTCTTCTTGTAGACGTTGTTGGGCCTCCAAGTGCAGATGTTTGTAGGACAGTAGCAAATTTCCCTCAAGTGGATGACCTAAGGTTTATCAATCCGTGGGAGGCGTAGGATGAAGATGGTCTCTCTCAAGCAACCCTGCAACCAAATAACAAAGAGTCTCTTGTGTCCCCAACACACCCAATACAATGGCAAATTGTATAGGTGCACTAGTTCGGCGAAGAGATGATGATACAAGTGCAATATGGATGGTAGATATAGGTTTTTGTAATCTGAGAATATAAAAACAGCAAGGTAACTAATGATAAAAGTGAGCACAAATGGTATTGCAATAGTAGGAAACAAGGCATAGGGTTCATACTTTCACTAGTGCAAGTTCTCTCAACAATAATAACATAATTGGATCATATAACTATCCCTCAACATGCAACAAAGAGTCACTCCAAAGCCACTAATAGCGGAGAACAAATGAAGAGATTATGGTAGGGTACGAAACCACCTCAAAGTTATCCTTTCTGTTCTATCTATTCAAGAGTCCGTAGTAAAATAACATGAAGCTATTCTTTCCATTCAATCTATCATAGAGTTCATACTAGAATAACACCTTAAGACACAAATCAACCAAAACCCCAATTTCACCTAGATACTCCATTGTCACCTCAAGTATCCGTGGGCATGATTATACGATATGCATCACACAATCTCAGATTCATCCATTCAACCAACACAAAGTACTTCAAAGAGTGCCCCAAAGTTTCTACCGGAAAGTCAAGACGAAAACGTGTGCCAACCCCTATGCATAGGTTCATGGGCGGAACCCGCAAGTTGAGCACCAAAACATACATCAAGTGGATCACGTGATATCCCATTGTCACCACAGATAAGCACGGCAAGACATACATCAAGTGTTCTCAAATCCTTAGAGACTCAATCCGATAATATAACTTCAAGAGGAAAACTCAATTCATCACAAGAGAGTAGAGGGGGAGAAACATCATAAGATCCAACTATAATAGCAAAGCTCGCGATACATCAAGATCGTGCCATAGAGAGAACACGAGAGAGAGATAGAGAGAGAGAGAGATCAAACACATAGCTACTAGTACATACCCTCAACCCCGAGGGTGAACTACTCCCTCCTCGTCATGGAGAGCGCCGAGATGATGAAGATGGCCACCGGTGAGGGATCCCCCCTTCGGCAGGGTGCCAAAACGGCCTCCCGAGAGGTTTTTGGTGGCTACAGAGGCTTGCGGCGGTGGAATTCCCGATCTATCTTGTTCTTCGATGTTTTTAGGGTATATGGGAATATATAGGCGAAAGAAGTCGGTCGGGGGAGCCTCGAGGGGCCCATAAGGGTGGAGGGCGCGCCCAGGGGGGTGGGCGCGCCCCCCTATCTCGTGGCCTCCTAGACGCTTCCCTGGCTTGCACTCCAAGTTCCCAGGATTGCTTCTGTTCCAAAAATAACTTTTCCGAAGGTTTCATTCCGTTTGGACTCCGTTTGATATTCCTTTTCTTCGAAACACTGAAATAGGCAAAAAAAACAGCAATACAGGCTGGGCCTCCGATTAGTAGGTTAGTCCCAAAAATGATATAAATGTGTAAAGTAAAGCCCATAAACATCCAAAACGGGTAATATAATAGCATGGAACAATAAAAAATTATAGATACATTGGAGACGTATCAAGCATCCCCAAGCTTAATTCCTGCTCGTCCTCGAGTAGGTAAATGATAAAAACAGAATTTTTGATGTGGAATGCTACCTAGCATAATTCTCAATGTAATTTTCTTTATTGTGGCATGAATGTTCAGATCCAAATGATTCAAAATAAAAGTTCATATTGACATAAGAAATAGTAATACTTCAACCATACTAATCAAGGCAATCATGTCTTCTCAAAATAACATGGCTAAAGAAAGTTCATCCCTACAAAATTATATAGTTAGGCTATGCTTCATTTTCATCACACAAAATACTCCCATCAAGAACAACCCCGGTTTCAACCAAGCAATTGGTTCATACTTTTTAACGCGCTTCAGCCTTTTTCAACTCTCATGCAATACATGAGCCTGAGCCATGGATATAGCAATATGGGTGGAATAGAATATGATGATGGAGGTTGTGTGGAGAAGACAAAAAAGGAGAAAGTCTCACATTGACGAGGCTAATCAACGGGCTATGGAGATGCCTATCAATTGATGTCAACATGAGGAGTATGGATTGCCATGCAACGGATGCACTAGAGCTATAAATGTATAAAAGCTCAACAAAAGAAACTAAGTGGGTGTGCATCCAACTTTCTTGCTCACTAAGACCTAGGGCATTTTGAGGAAGCCCATCATAGGAATATACAAGCCAAGTTCTATAATGAAAAATTCCCACTAGTATATGAAAGTGACAACATATGAGACTCGCTATATGAAGAACATGGTGCTACTTTGAAGCACAAGTGTGGAAAAAGACATAGTAACATTGCCCCCCTTTTATTTATTTTCTTTTTTTCCTTTTTTTGGGCCTTTCTTTTTTTTCTTTTGGCCTTTCTTTTTTTTTTCTTTGGCCTTTCCTATTTTTGGCCTTTCTTTTTTTATTTGGGGACAATGCTCTAATAATGATGATATCACACTTCTATTGATTTACAACTTATGAATTACAACTCAAAACTAGAACAAGATATGACTCTATATGAATGCCTCCGGCGGTGTACCGGGATGGGTAATGAATCAAGAGTGACATGTATGAAAAATTATGCATGGTGGCTTTGCCACAAACATGATGTCAACTACATGATCATGCAATGGCAATATGACAATAGTAATGCGTGTCATGATGATAAATGGAATGGTGGAAAGTTGCATGGCAATATATCTCGGAATGGCTATGGAAATGCCATAATAGGTAGGTATGGTGGATGTTTTGAGGAAGATATAAGGAGGTTTATGTGTGATAGAGCGTATCGTATCACGGGGTTTGGATGCACCGGCAAAGTTTGCACCAACTCTCAAGGCGAGAAAGGGCAATGCACGATACTGAAGAGGCTAGCAATGATGGAAAGGTAAAAGTGCGTATAATCCATGGACTCACATTAGTCATAAAGAACTCATATACTTATTGCAAAAGTTTTATTATCCCTCGAAGCAAAGTACTACTACGCATGCTCCTAGGGGGGAGGTTGGTAGGAGTTAACCATCACGCGCCCCCGACCTCCACTCAAGGGAAGGCAATCAAAAGAGCACCCTATGCAATAAATTTGTTACACAACTTTTACCATATGTGCATGCTATGGGACTTGCTAACTTCAACACAAGCATTCTTTAAATTCATAATCACCCAACTAGCATGACTTTAATATCACTACCTCCATATCTCAAAACAATTATCAAGTATCAAATTGATCATAGCATCCAATTCACTTCCTATGATAGTTTTTATTATTCCCAACTTGGATGCCTACCATTCTAGGACCAATTTTATAACCATAGAAAATACCATGCTGTTCTAAAATACTCTCAAAATAATATAAGTGAAGCATGAGATACTAGTAATTTCTACAAAATTAAGCCACCGCCGTGCTCTAAAAGATATAAGTGAAGTACCAGAGCAAAAACTGTCCAACTCAAAAGATATAAGTGAAGCATATAGAGTATTCTAATAAATTCCAATCAAGTGGGGTTCTCCCAAAAGGTGTGTACAGCAAGGATGATTGTGGAAAACTAAAAAGCAAATACTAGTATCATACAAGACACTCCAAGCAAAACACATACCATGTGGCGAATAAAAATATAGCTCCAAGTAAAGTTACCAATGAACGAAGACGAAAGAGGGGATGCCTTCCGGGGGCATCCCCAAGCTTAGGATTTTGGCTATTCTTGAATATTACCTTGGGGTGCCTTGGGAATCCCCAAGCTTAGGCTTTTGCCACTCCTTATTCCATAGTCCATCGAATCTTTACCCAAAACTTGAAAACTTCACAACACAAAACTCAACAGAAAACTCGTAAGCTCCGTTAGTATAAGAAAATAAAACAACCACTTAGGTACTGTAATGAACTCATTCTAAATTCATATTGGTGTAATATCTACTGTATTCAAACTTATATTTGGTTCATACCCTCCGATACTACTCATAGATTCATTAAAATAAGCAAACAACACATAGAAAACAGAATCTGTCAAAAACAGAACAGTCTGTAGTAATCTGTATCAAACGTATACTTATGGAACTCCAAAAATCCTACCACATTAGGAAGTCCTAAGAAATTTGTGTACCAATCCATAGAAAAACGAATCAGATCAGAAGCACGTTTCTGTGAATTAACAAAACTAATTTACTGGGTGCAAAAGTTTCTGATTCTCAGCAGGATCAACACAATTATCATCGTAAGCTATCCTAAAGGTCTTACTTGGCACTTTATTGAAACAAAAGCTATAATACATGATGTTGGGGAACGTTGCAGAAAACAAAAAATTTTCCTACGGTTTCACCAAGATCCATCATCTAGCAACGAGTGATTAGATGCATCTATATACCTTGTAGATCGCGAGCGGAAGCGTTCAAAGAACGGGGATGATGTTGTCGAACACGACGTGATCCGAATCACCGGAGATCCTAGCACCAAACGGACGGCACCTCCGCGTTCAACACACGTACGGAACAGCCACGTCTCCTCCTTCTTGATCCAGCAAGGGAGGGAGGAGAGGTTGAGGGAGATGGCGTGGTGTTGATGGAGCTGCAGTACTCCGGCAGAGCTTCGCTAAGCACTATGGAGGAGGAGGAGGAGTTGGAGAGGGAGAAGGAGGCAACCAAAGGCCAAGGTATGAAATCCCTCCTCTCCCCCACTATATATAGGAGGGCCAAGGGGGGGTGGCCGGCCCTAGGAGATCCAATCTCCTAGGGGGGCGGCGGCCAAGGGGGGTTTCCCTCCCCCCAAGGCACCTAGGAGGTGCCTTCCCCTCCTAGGACTCTTCCCCCTCAAACCCTAGGCGCATGGGCCTATGTGGGGCTGGTGCCCTTGGCCCATGTAGGCCAAGGCGCACCCCCTACAGCCCATGTGGCCCCCCGGGACAGGCGGACCCACCCGGTGGACCCCCGGGACCCTTCCGGTGGTCCCGGTACAATACCGATAACCCCGAAACTTGTCCCGATGCCCGAAACAGGACTTCCCATATATAAATCTTTACCTCCGGACCATTCCGGAACTCCTCGTGATGTCCGGGATCTCATCCGGGACTCCGAACAACATTTGGGTTACTGCATATACATATCCCTACAACCCTAGCGTAACCGAACCTTAAGTGTGTAGACCCTACGGGTTCGGGAGACATGTAGACATGACCGAGATCGCTCTCCGGTCAATAACCAACAGCGGGATCTGTATACCCATGTTGGCTCCCACATGCTCCACGATGATCTCATCGGATGAACCACGATGTCGAGGATTTAATCAACCCCGTATGCAATTCCCTTTGTCAATCAATATGTTACTTGCCCGAGATTCGATCGTCGGTATCCCAATACCTCGTTTAATCTCGTTACCGGCAAGTCACTTTACTCGTACCGTAATGCATGATCCCGTGACCAGACACTTGGTCACTTTGAGCTCATTATGATGATGCATTACCGAGTGGGCCCAGTGATATCTCTCCGTAATACGGAGTGACAAATCCCAGTCTCGATCCGTGTCAACCCAACAGACACTTTCGGAGATACCTGTAATGCACCTTTATAGTCACCCAGTTACGTTGTGACGTTTGATACACCCAAAGCACTCCTACGGTATCCGGGAGTTACACGATCTCATGGTCAAAGGAAAAGATACTTGACATTTAGAAAAGCTCTAGCAAACGAACTACACGATCTCACGCTATGCTTAAGATTGGGTCTTGTCCATCACATCATTATCCTAATGATGTGATCCCGTTATCAATGACATCCAATGTCCATAGCCAGGAAACCATGACTATCTATTGATCAACGAGCTAGTCAACTAGAGGCTTACTAGGGACATGTTGGTGTCTGTTATTCACACATGTATTACGATTTCCGGATAATACAATTATAGCATGAATAAAGACAATTATCATGAACAAAGAAATATAATAATAATGCTTTTATTATTGCCTCTAGGGCATATTTCCAACAGTCTCCCACTTGCACTAGAGTCAATAATCTAGTTACATTGTGATGAATCGAACACCCATGGAATTCTGGTGTTGATCATGTTTTGCTCTAGGGAGAGGTTTAGTCAACGGATCTGCTACATTCAGGTCCGTATGTACTTTACAAATCTCTATGTCTCCATCTTGAACATTTTCACGAATGGAGTTGAAGCGACGCTTGATGTGCCTTGTCTTCTTGTGAAACCTGGGCTCCTTGGCAAGTGCAATAGCTCCAGTGTTGTCACAGAAGAGCTTGATCGGCCCCGACGCATTGGGTATGACTCCTAGGTCGGTGATGAACTCCTTCACCCATATTGCTTCATGTGCTGCCTCCAAGGCTGCCATGTACTCCGCTTCACATGTAGATCCCGCCATGACGCTCTGCTTGCAACTGCACCAGCTTACTGCCCCACCATTCAAAATATACACGTATCCGGTTTGTGAATTAGAGTCATCCAGATCTGTGTCGAAGCTAGCGTCGACGTAACCCTTTACGACGAGCTCTTCGTCACCTCCATAAACGAGAAACATTCCCTTAGTCCTTTTCAGGTACTTCAGGATATTCTTGACCGCTGTCCAGTGTTCCTTGCCGGGATTACTTTGGTATCTTCCTACCAAACTTACGGCAAGGTTTACATCAGGTCTGGTACACAGCATGGCATACATAATAGAACCTATGGCTGAGGCATAGGGGATGACACTCATCTCTTCTATATCTTCTGCCGTGGTCGGACATTGAGCTGAGCTCAATTTCACACCTTGAAAAACAGGCAAGAACCCTTTCTTGGACTGATCCATTTTGAACTTCTTCAAAATCTTATCAAGATATGTGCTTTGTGAAAGACCTATGAGGCGTCTCGATCTATCCCTATAGATCTTGATGCCTAATATATAAGCAGCTTCTCCAAGGTCCTTCATTGAAAAACTCTTATTCAAGTAGGCCTTAATGCTGTCCAAAAGTTCTATATCATTTCCCATCAAAAGTATGTCATCTACATATAATATGAGAAATGCTATAGAGCTCCCACTCACTTTCTTGTAAACACAGGCTTCTCCATAAGTCTGTGTGAACCCAAACGCTTTGATCATCTCATCAAAACGAATGTTCCAACTTCGAGATGCTTGCACCAGCCCATAAATCGAGCGTTGGAGCTTGCACACCTTGTCAGCATTCTTAGGATCGACAAAACCTTCCGGCTGCATCATATACAATTCTTCCTTAAGGAAACCATTAAGGAATGCTGTTTTGACGTCCATTTGCCAAATTTCATAATAATAAAATGCGGCAATTGCTAACATGATTCGGACGGACTTCAGCTTCACTACCGGTGAGAAAGTCTCATCGTAGTCAACCCCTTGAACTTGTCGATAACCCTTAGCGACAAGACGAGCTTTATAGATGGTCACATTACCATCCGCGTCTGTCTTCTTCTTAAAGATCCATTTATTTTCTATGGCTCGCCGTTCAACAGGCAAGTCAGTCAAAGTCCATACTTCATTTTCATACATGGATCCTATCTCGGATTTCATGTCTTCTAGCCATTTGTCGGAATCCGGGCCCACCATCGCTTCTTCATAGTTCGAAGGTTCACTGTTGTCTAACAACATGATTTCCAAGACAGGGTTGCCATACCACTCTGGTGCGGAACGTGTCCTTGTGGACCTTCAAATTTCAGTAGTACCTTGATCATCATCATTAACTTCCTCTCTAGTCGGTGCAGGCACCTCAGGAACATTTTCTTGAGTTGCGCCATTTTCCGGTTCAAGAGGTAATACTTCATCAAGCTCTACTTTCCTCCCACTTACTTCTTTCGAGAGAAACTCTTTCTCCAGAAAGGACCCATTCTTGGCAACAAAGATCTTGCCTTCGGATCTGAGGTAGAAGATATACCCAACAGTTTCTTTAGGGTATCCTATGAAGACGCATTTTTCCGATTTGGGTTCGAGCTTTTCAGGTTGAAGTTTCCTGACATAAGCATCGCATCCCCAAACTTTTAGAAACGACAGCTTAGGTTTCTTCCCAAACCATAATTCATATGGTGTCGTCTCAACGGATTTCGACGGTGCCCTATTTAAAGTGAATGCGGCAGTCTCTAAAGAATAGCCCCAAAAAGAGAGTGGTAAATCGGCAAGAGACATCATAGATCGCACCATATCTAATAGAGTGCGATTACGACGTTCGGACACACCATTACGCTGAGGTGTTCCAAGCGGCATGAGTTGTGAAACTATTCCACATTTTCTTAAGTGTGTACCAAACTCGTGACTCAAGTATTCTCCTCCACGATCTGATCGTAGAAACTTGATTTTCCTGTCACGTTGATTCTCAACTTCACTCTGAAATTCCTTGAACTTTTCAAAGGTCTCAGACTTGTGTTTCATTAAGTAGACATACCCATATCTACTCAAGTCATCAGTGAGGGTGAGAACATAACGATAGCCACCGCGAGCCTCAACACTCATTGGACCGCACACATCAGTATGTATGATTTCCAATAAGTTGGTTGCTCGCTCCATTGTTCCTGAGAACGGAGTCTTGGTCATTTTACCCATGAGGCATGGTTCGCACGTGTCAAATGATTCGTAATCAAGAGACTCTAAAAGTTCATCAGCATGGAGCTTCTTCATGCGTTTGACACCTATGTGACCAAGGCGGCAGTGCCACAAGTATGTGGGACTATCACTATCAATCTTACATCTTTTGGTACTTACACTATGAATATGTGTAGCATTACGCTCGAGATTCATAAAGAATAAACCATTCACCATCGGAGCATGACCATAAAACATATCTCTCATATAAATAGAACAACCATTATTCTCGGATTTAAATGAGTAGCCATCTCGAATTAAACGAGATCCTGATACAATGTTCATGCTCAAACTTGGCACAAAATAACAATTATTGAGGTTCAAAACTAATCCCGTAGGTAAATGTAGAGGTAGCGTGCCGACGGCGATCACATCGACCTTGGAACCATTCCCGACGCGCATCGTCACCTCGTCCTTTGCCAGTTTCCGTTTATTCCGCAGCTCCTGCTGTGTGTTACAAATATGAGCAACGGCACCGGTATCAAATACCCAGGAGTCACTACGATTACTGGTAAGGTACACATCAATTACATGTATATCAAATATACCTTTGGTTTTGCCAGCCTTCTTGTCCGCTAAGTATTTGGGGCAGTTCCGCTTCCAGTGACCACTTTCCTTGCAATAAAAGCACTCAGTCTCGGGCTTGGGTCCATTCTTTGGCTTCTTCCCGGCAGCTTGCTTGCTGGGCGCGGCAACTACCTTGCCGTCCTTCTTGAAGTTCTTTTTACCCTTGCCCTTCTTGAACTTAGTGGTTTTATTGACCATCAACACTTGATGTTCCTTTTTGACTTCTACCTCTGCTGATTTCAGCATAGCAAATACTTCAGGAATGGTCTTTTCCATCCCCTGCATATTGAAGTTCATCACAAAGCTCTTGTAGCTTGGTGGAAGCGACTGGAGGATTCTGTCAATGACCGCATCATCCGGGAGATTAACTCCCAGCTGAGTCAAGCGGTTATGTAACCCAGACATAGTGAGTATGTGCTCACTGACAGAACTATTTTCCTCCATCTTACAGCTGAAGAATTTGTCGGAGACTTCATATCTCTCAACCCGGGCATGAGCTTGGAAAACCATTTTCAGCTCTTCGAACATCTCATATGCTCCATGTCTCTCAAAACGCTTTTGGAGCCCGGCTCTAAGCTGTAAAGCATGCCGCACTGAACGAGGGAGTAGTCATCGGAACGTGCCTGCCAAGCGTTCATAACGTCTTGTTCTGCAGGGAGAACAGGTGCATCACCTAGCGGTGCTTGTAGGACATAATCTTTCTTGGCAGCTATGAGGATGATCCTCAGGTTCCGGACCCAGTCCGTATAGTTGCTGCCATCGTCTTTCAGCTTGGTTTTCTCTAGGAACGCGTTGAAGTTGAGGACTACGTTGGCCATTTGATCTACAAGACATATTGTAAAATATTTAGACTAAGTTCATGATAATTAAGTTCATCTAATCAAATTATAATGAACTCCCACTCAGATTTGACATCCCTTTGGTCATCTAAGTGTTACACGATCCGAGTCGACTAGGCCGTGTCCGATCATCACGTGAGACGGACTAGTCATCATCGGTGAACATTCTCATGTTGATCGTATCTTCCATACGACTCATGTTCGACCTTTCGCTCTCCGTGTTCCGAGGCCATGTCTGTACATGCTAGGCTCGTCAAGTTAACCCTAAGTGTTTTCGCTGTGTAAAACTGTCTTACACCCGTTGTATGTGAACGTAAGAATCTATCACACTCGATCATCATGTGGTGCTTCGAAACGACGAACTGTAGCAACGGTGCACAGTTAGGGGAGAACACTTCTTGAAATTTTGTAAGGGGTCATCTTATTTACTACCGTCGTCCTAAGTAAACAAGATGCATAAAACATAATAAACATCACATGCAATTATATAAAGTAGTGACATGATATGGCCAATATCATATAGCTCCTTTGATCTTCATCTTCGGGGCTCCATGATCATCTTGTCACCGGCATGACACCATGATCTCCATCATCATGATCTCCATCATCGTGTCTTCATGAAGTTGTCACGCCAACGACTACTTCTACTTCTATGACTAACGCGTTTAGTAATAAAGTAAAGTAGTTTACATGGCGTTCTTCAATGACACGCAGGTCATACAAAAAATAAAGACAACTCCTATGGCTCCTGCCGGTTGTCATACTCATCGACATGCAAGTCGTGATTCCTATTACAATAGCATGAACATCTCATACATGACATATAGATCATTCATCATTCATTACAACTTTGGCCATATCATATCACGAAACACTTGCTGCAAAAACAAGTTAGACGTCCTCTAATTGTTGTTTGCAAGTTTTACGTGGCTGAAGTAGGTTTCTAGCAAGAACGTTTTCTTACCTACGTGAAAGCCACAACGTGATTTGTCAACTTCTATTTACCCTTCATAAGGACCCTTTTCATCGAATCCGCTTCAACTAAAGTAGGAGAGACAGACACCCGCCAGCCACCTTATGCAACTTGTGCATGTTAGTCGGTGGAACCGGTCTCACGTAAGCGTACGTGTAAGGTTGGTCCGGGCCGCTTCATCCCACAATACCGCTGAAGCAAGATAAGACTAGTAGCGGCAAGAAAGTTGACAAATCTACGCCCACAACAAATTGTGTTCTACTCGTGCAAGAGAACTATGCATAGACCTAGCTCATGATGCCACTGTTGGGGAACATTGCAGAAAACAAAAAAATTTCCACGGTTTCACCAAGATCCATCTATGAGTTCATCTAGCAATGAGTGATTAGATGCATCTACATACCTTGTAGATCGTGAGCGGAAGCATTCAAAGAACAGGGATGATGTAGTCGAACACGACGTGATCCGAATCACCGGAGATCCTAGCACCGAACGGACGGCACCTCCGCGTTCAACACACGTACGGAACAGCCACGTCTCCTCCTTCTTGATCTAGCAAGGGAGGGAGGAGAGGTTGAGGGAGATGGCACCAGCAGCAGCACGACGGCGTGGTGTTGATGGAGCTGCAGTACTCCGGCAGAGCTTCGCTAAGCACTATGGAGGAGGAGGAGGAGTTGGAGAGGGAGAAGGAGGCAACCAAAGGCCAAGGTATGAAATCCCTCCTCTCCCCCACTATATATAGGAGGGCCAAGGGGGGGTGGCCGGCCCTAGGAGATCCAATCTCCTAGGGGGGCGGCGGCCAAGGGGGGTTTCCCTCCCCCCCAAGGCACCTAGGAGGTGCCTTCCCCTCCTAGGACTCTTCCCCCCTCAAACCCTAGGCGCATGGGCCTATGTGGGGCTGATGCCCTTGGCCCATGTAGACCAAGGCGCACCCCCTACAGCCCATGTGGCCCCCCGGGACAGGTGGACCCACCCGGTGGACCCCCGGGACCCTTCCGGTGGTCCCGGTACAATACCTATAACCCCGAAACTTGTCCTGATGCCCGAAACAGGACTTCCCATATATAAATCTTTACCTCCGGACCATTCCGGAACTCCTCGTGACGTCCGGGATCTCATCCGGGACTCCCAACAACATTCGGGTTACTGCATATACATATCCCTACAACCCTAGCGTAACCGAACCTTAAGTGTGTAGACCCTACGGGTTCGGGAGACATGTAGACATGACCGAGATCGCTCTCCGGTCAATAACCAACAGCGGGATCTGGATACCCATATTGGATCCCACATGCTCCACGATGATCTCATCGGATGAACCACGATGTCGAGGATTTAATCAACCCCGTATGCAATTCCCTTTGTCAATCGATATGTTACTTGCCCGAGATTCGATCATCGGTATCCCAATACCTCGTTCAATCTCGTTACCAGCAAGTCACTTTACTCGTACCGTAATGCATGATCCCGTGACCAGACACTTGGTCACTTTGAGCTCATTATGATGATGCATTACCGAGTGGGCCCAATGATATCTCTACGTAATACGGAGTGACAAATCCCAGTCTCGATCCGTGTCAACCCAACAGACACTTTCGGAGATACCTGTAATGCACCTTTATAGTCACCCAGTTACGTTGTGACGTTTGATACACCCAAAGCACTCCTACGGTATCCGGGAGTTACACGATCTCATGGTCAAAGGAAAAGATACTTGACATTTAGAAAAGCTCTAGCAAACGAACTACACGATCTCACGCTATGCTTAAGATTGGGTCTTGTCCATCACATCATTATCCTAATGATGTGATCCCGTTATCAATGACATCCAATGTCCATAGCCAGGAAACCATGACTATCTATTGATCAACGAGCTAGTCAACTAAAGGCTTACTAGGGACATGTTGGTGTCTGTTATTCACACATGTATTACGATTTCCGGATAATACAATTATAGCATGAATAAAGACAATTATCATGAACAAAGAAATATAATAATAATGCTTTTATTATTGCCTCTAGGGCATATTTCCAACACATGATTACTACAGTAGCATAATCATGTGGACACACAAAAACAGTAAAGGTAAATATTGGGTTGTCTCCCAACAAGCGCTTTTCTTTAATGCCTTTCTAGCTAGGCATGATGCTGACAATGATGCTCACATAAAAGATAAGGAGTCAAACATAACGGGAGCATCATGAAGCATATGACTAGCACATTTAAGCCTAACCCACTTCCTATGCATAGGGATTTTGTGAGCAAACAACTTATGGGAACAATAATCAACTAGCATAGGAAGGTAAAACAAGCATAGCTTCAAGATTTTTAACACATAGAGAGGAAACTTGATATTATTGCAATTCCTACAAGCATATATTCCTCCCTCATAATAATTTTCAGTAGCATCATGAATGAATTCAACAATATAACCAGCACCTAAAGCATTCTTTTCATGATCTACAAGCATAGAAAATTTACTACTCTCCACATAAGCAAAATTCTTCTCATTCAGAGTAGTGGGAGTATCATAAAAGACTTGAATACTACACATTGTTTCCACATTAAAAGAGTAATGTTCGGAAAAAGGGTAATCATAATCATGACAAGTTTTATAAATATAATCATAAATACTTTTTATAGCATAAGTTTCATCGCAATAATCATCATAAGTAGCAACTTTGTTCTCATCATAATCGATTGAAACCTCTTCCAAGATAGTGGAATCATCACTAAATAAAGTTAACACTCTTCCAAATCCACTTTCATATTCATCATAATAAGATTCAACATCCTCCAAAATAGTGGGATCACTACTTCCTAAAGTTGACACTCTTCCAAACCCACTTTCATCAATATAATCATAAGTAAGAGGCATGCTATCATCATAACAACTTTGCGTATCAAAACTTGGGAGGATAAAAATATCATCTTCATTAAACATAGCATCCCCAAGCTTGGGACAAACATTAATTTCAGCAAATATATTCTCAAATATTTCATCCTCATCAAACATAGCTTCCCCAAGCTTGGGCCCTTTCGTATCATAAGCATAACCACTCTCATCATTAATAGTATGGATAGCACCAATAGTATAACAATTATCATCATCACAATGAGTAGCAGGAGCAACATCATTTGGGAGGGATACTGTCGGTGTCAAAACCGGCGGATCTCGGGTAGGGGGTCCCGAACTGTGCGTCTAGGCGGATGGTAACAGGAGACGAGGGACACGATGTTTTTACCCAGGTTCGGGCCCTCTCGATGGAGGTAAAACCCTACCCCTGCTTGATTGATATTGATGATATGGGTAGTACAAGAGTGGATCTACCATGAGATCAAGGAGGCTAAACCCTAGAAGCTAGCCTATGGTATGATTGTTGTAATGGTTGTTCGTCCTACGGACTAAAACCCTCCGGTTTATATAGACACCGGAGAGGGCTAGGGTTACACAGAGTCGGTTACAATGGTAGGAGATCTACATATCCGTATTGCCAAGCTTGCCTTCCACGCCAAGGAAAGTCCCATCCGGACACGGGACGAAGTCTTCAATCTTGTATCTTCATAGTCTTGGAGTCTGGCCGATGATGATAGTCCGGCTATCCGGACACCCCCTAGTCCAGGACTCCCTCAGTAGCCCCTGAACCAGGCTTCAATGATGATGAGTCCGGCACGCATATTGTTCGGCATTGCAAGGCGGGTTCCTCCTCCGAATTAATTCATAGAAGATTGTGAACACCAGGATAGTGTCCGCCTCTGCAAAATAAATTCCACATACCACCGTAGAGAGAATAATATGTACACCGGTTCAATCTGCTGACGTATTTTGGGGCGTGACGTCACACCACTACCAAGCCTTTACTTGAATTGTTTTTATTATACCACCTCAGCGCGTTTAGCGAAGCGGTTTCCTTGGCACGTCTTGTCAAAGCAGAGATCGTGTTCCCCTTATACCGGGATTCCCATCAATACGGACGTGGTTAACCCAACCGCGCCATTGATTCCGGCGCTTGGGAGATAGGCGAGTTTTACCAGGCCGGTGGGGACGCATAGTCTTCGTCCGGCCATATATAAGGGGATAAGGATCCACCCTTTTTACCTACGCCTTCTTCCTCCTTTGCCTATCCATCCCCGCGCACTCGAGCTCCAGCGCCCAAGTCCGCACACCTCGCCTCAACCTTCTCCAGCCATGTCCAGAGCGGGAGCCAAGTGGATGGCCTCCTCCGTTACGGAGGGGCACATCGAAAAACTGCGTGGCCCCGGATACCTGTCCAGCGACATCGCGCACCGGCTGCCCGACGAGGGGCAGCTCATCCCCACCCCCAGGCCCCATGAGAGGGTCGTATTTCTTCCCCACTTCCTCCGCGGACTGGGCTTCCCACTCCATCCCTTCGTCCGGGGGCTCATGTACTACTACGGCCTGGACTTCCATGGTCTGGCGCCAAACTTCATCCTCAACATCTCGGCGTTTATCGTCGTGTGCGAGGCCTTCCTCTACATCCAGCCCCACTTCGGCTTGTGGCTAAAGACCTTAAATGTCAAGCCGAAGGTGGTGAAGGGCGTTCAAGCGGAGTGCGGAGGCGCCATGGTGGGCAAAATGCCCAACGTCACTTGGCTCGAGGGCGCCTTTGTGGAATCCGTCAAGGGGTGGCAATCGGGGTGGTTCTCCATCACCGAGCTGCGTGACCCTAAATGGGCAGCGGCCCCCGAGTTCAGATCTGGTACCCCCATGCAGCTCACCTCCTGGAAAGAGAAGGGCTTGCTATGGGGCATTTCGGAGGAGCTGACCGGACTCCAGTCCTGTCTCCAAACCCTGGTGAACAAGAAGCTTAAGCTTGTCAATGTGATCCAGGTCATGCTCGTCCACCGGATTCTCCCCTGCCAACAACGGGCCTTCAATCTGTGGGAGTTTGATCCGGCACAGCACCGGACCCTTACGGGCTCTTCGACACAACGTACGAAGCGGCCTGGAGGGTGCTGTTCAAGGGGGGAGAAACCCCCGCATCCGCAACTGAAGATCGCGGATTCAGCACGCAGCGCCCGGCCGGCGCGGTAAGATATGTTATCCTTTATGGGACATTCATTTCTTTCATGGTATGACTCTATGTGGGATCTAAAACTCCCAATGCCTTTAACAGGACTGGCAGAGGACGTCCGGACAGGTTAACTGTCCGGCTCCCCTCCCCGAAGACCCAGCGGATACCCGTTTGACGGGGCTGCTAGTCCCGGCACTTTACGTGGTGCCGGACAAGAAGGCCAAGAAGAAGACCACGGGAACCCGAAGAAGTTCCCGGCGCCAGGTAGTGTCGGACTCGTCGTTCGATGGCTCCAAGGAGGACTCCTCCCCCGAAGACGAGGAGGAGAAAGAGGCCTCTCCCCAAGAGGGGGAGAGAGGAAGAGGAAGGCTTCCCCAACGGGGGAGGCCGAAGGGTCCAAGAAGGGAAGGACCCTTCCTCCTGACTGCTCTGCCAACGCCGGCGACGGCAACGAGGAGTGGCCCTCAAGGGCCAAGCCCCTGGAAAGATCGTGAGTATCCGGACTCCTGAATGATTTATAATTTTTCTTTTTGTCACACGGTGTCTTTCTAATGCCGCATACAATCCTGCAGTCCGGCCGAGGACGATCTTCCCGCTTCATCGAGCGGGTCCTTGGCTCCATCGGACGTGGATTCCCTTTCGACCGCCTCGACTCCCCGTGGCGCTGATGACGCCGAGGTGGGATCCCAGGAGGGGACCCATCAGGAGGAGGAGGCTCCGGAGGTGCCGCAAGGCAACCTCCCGGAATTTGCGCCGGACTCCGCACCGGAACCAGCAGTGGTTCCGGAGTCCGGCAGGCGGCCCCATTCGTAAGAAGGGCAAGACCATGACACCGGCGGCCTCCATCCAACCGGAGGCGCCGGACAGCTTGTTGGAGGCGCTCAACGGCGCTTCCATCGAGGAAGAACACTGCACTATCATGAGTGCGGTAATTCAGAAGGTTCATCTCGCCAAGAGCGGGCTGACTGAAACCTGCAACAGCCTTCTAACGGGCTTTGAGGTAAGAAATTTAAAATATGCAATGTAATACCGCATAGACAGTTGCCCCTGATGCTCGGTTCGGTGTTCGGAAAGAAAAGCCGGACTGAGGATCTAAAAAGATATACGCAGGAGGTCTAAAAATTATGTCAATATGGGATTGCAGGCTGCGCTACTGACCTCCGCCGCACTGACTGCGGATGTTGGTGCTTTGAAGCAGAACCTCGAGCGGTTCGAGAGTGAGCTCGGCCGTGCCAAGAAGCAGCTCGAGGACAGGGAAGGTGAGTAACACCATGTTAAATTTGTACCTTACAGAAAAGGATTTTGGTTGCAAGAGAAATAACAAGGATAACATGGGTACTCCAGGGGCCACGAACGAGGTGGCGACCCTTAAGGAGGCCGTGTCCGCGGCCGAACGCAATGCGGCCGCGGAACGAGCTAAGCGAGAGAAGCAGGAGGCGCGGGTGGCGGAGGTGCAGCAAGAGCTCCAGGCTCTCGTGGAAAAGCATGAGAGCTTGGAGCGCGACTCGAAGACTCGAGAGTCCGAGCTTGCCTCGGCTCTTGAGAGTGCCAAAGCCGCTAAGGCCGAAGCCTACCAGGCCCTCCAGGAGGTTGAGGCGGTGAAGAAAATAGCGGCGGGTAAGGCATTTTTCATGCAAAGCAAGCATGTCAATGTGAATTACCTGTTACTTACCCGAATTCGGAGCTCTCCAGGAGCGTTTGCAGATCTGCCTCGCAGCGTGTCCGATGCCGCCGCATTCTATCGGGCCGAGGAGGGGAGCTCGACGGAGAAGGTGTTCTGGTCTCAGTATGCTGAGGCCGGACATCCGGTGCCCCTTAGCGACCAGCTGAAGCAGCTGGTCGAGCTCCACAAGGTAGCCGAATAGGCCATGAAGGGCCTCATAGTTCGGCTGTGGCCCGAGGAGGCCATGCCTGGGAGCTACTTCGGCTTAGTGCGGCAGCTGGTGGATGCGTGTCCCTGGGTGGAAGTCGTCAAGCGCTCCGCCTGCATTGAAGGTGCCCGTCGGGCCCTTGCCCGTGCAAAAGTGCACTGGGGCAGGCTGGATGCTGAGAAACTTCTAACGGACGCGCCGCCGGCGGGCAAGGAGTATCGCACGCCCGAAATGTATTATAAGAGTGTCCTGAAGGGTGCCCGCAAGATTACGGATGAGTGCTCCAAAGATGTAATATTTGAGTAGACTCGCAATGTGTTATCCTGTGCGCTGAAAACTTTGTTCATATGCGCTAAGCAACGCTTATTAATTTAAAATATTACCTTCTGTGCGGCCGTTTATCAAATCTGAGAGATGGCAAGTCGTCGGCTTCAACCCCCATGCCACAAGTGCTGGGGTGTTCGGGATAAACTTGAGCGCTCTTGTTCCCATTTTTGGGTCCATCTAGGGAGGCGCTCAACACGACGAACAAGGCAACCGGACTTATAATGCTTGAACACTCTCACTTAGCCATAGAATTCTATAATTTTAAACTTCAGCAAAGCCCCTAGTATTTGGAAGACCGAGTTCGGGGCGCTATCCATGCCTGGGCCGGACAAAGCCGGTTCCTCGCTCTAAGCAGCATAAGTCTTTAGGGACTCGAAAAGACCTCTTGAACAGCGACCAGCTCTCGCCTTATCATGACGGTCAGTTTTAGCTTTCTCCACTGAGGCGCTCGCCCAGCTCAACCGGGGCGCAATCGCAGTGGTTCTCCCAGTGCTACCTTAGCTGATAAAACGGAACGTAAGGTACCAAAACATGGGAGCCGGGCAAACCCAACTATTGACCCAAGACATGATTCGGAGCCGATGCATATAATGCTATAAGTTCGGGGTGCCGCCCTTGTGAAAGTGTGCGGACTTATCACACCATAATGCGGGGAACATAAGCCCCTGGTGTATTTGGCCGTACCAAAGTGTACGGATGCAAAATGTCATAAACGAACATATATTAAAGAGGGGATGCAATTATAAGCAAAAAGCGATGCATTGTTTATTCAGAAATACTGCCATGAGTGCAGAGCGATACAAATAGTGCGGTAAGCAAGGGGTTGGACTACTAAACATGTCCCCTTCCAGGGGTAGACTGTGGAATGGTGTATTAAACGGATTTAATGCTCGTAATGGAGACCACCTGAGTGTTCGTCATAGCCTTTCTCCTTCCCTGGCTTTTGCATCGTGGGTTTGGCAAGTCTACTGCCGGACAAGGCCTCTGGTGAACGGAGTCCTGTGGATAAGAAAAAAGAAAAAGAAAAAAGACCGACGTACTTGGGAGCCCCTGGTGTGGTTAAACCGCACTCTGGTCCTGTCGTGGTCGTGCCCCTCCCCCTATGCCCATGGTATTTCCAGAGCGTAATGATGTACGCGAAGGATTAGTCTTGCAATCATGCGAGGGCTGGGGTTGGGACCGCACTGCTACGCGTGCTCGGAACGTGCCAGGTGGTCTTGACGTATGTTACTCCGGGCGCGCTTGGCCATGTCCGGTCACTTAATGGTCGGACTTGAGAATTGCCTTAAGAGGCTGCTCTGTACTTCTGCCGCGAGAGCCGCTGTGTCTTCCTCCGTTCGGAGGGAGCGTTCCGTGTTTCCGCTGACCGTGATGACTCCTCGAGGGCCTAGCATCTTGAGCTTGAGGAATGTATAATGCGGCACCGCGTTGAACTTTGCAAACGCGGTCCGTCCGAGCAGAGCGTGATAGCCGCTGCGGAACGGGACTATATCAAAGATTAACTCCTTGCTTCGGAAGTTATCCGGGGATCCGAAGACCACTTCTAGTGTAACCGAGCCTGTACAATTGGCCTCTACACCTGGTATAATGCCTTTGAAGGTCGTCTTTGTAGGTTTAATCCTTGAGGTGTCTATGCCCATCTTGCGCACTGTGTCCTGACAAAGCAGGTTCAGGCTGCTGCCGCCGTCCATCAGGACTCTGGTGAGGTGAAATCCATCGACGATTGGGTCTAAAACCAATGCGGCGAATCCGCCATGGCGGATACTGGTGGGGTGGTCCCTTCGATCGAAAGTGATCGGGCAAGAGGACCATGGATTGAACTTCGGGGCGACTAGCTCCATCGCATATACATCCCTAAGTGCACGCTTCCGCTCCCTCTTGGGTATGTGGGTTGCGTATATCATGTTTACCGTCCGCACTTGTGGGGGGAAACCCTTCTGTCCTCTACTGTTCGGCGGCCGAGTCTCTTCCTCGTCAT
Organism: Triticum timopheevii; assembly: GCA_963921465.1. NCBI lineage: Eukaryota > Viridiplantae > Streptophyta > Magnoliopsida > Poales > Poaceae > Triticum > Triticum timopheevii. Next base: position 545,029,591 of record OY997274.1, read on the forward strand.
CGCTATGCAGCCCCTTGTCGTTGTTTTCGGCAATTAACTTGCCTGCCTGCTTGAATACCCAACAATCCCTGTTAGTGTGATTAGCTGGCTTTTTAGGGGTGCCATGTATCTGGCAAGAGCAGTCGAGTATTCGGTCCAAATTGGACGGACCTGGAGTGGTTCTTTTGAATGGCTTTTTCCGCTGACCGCTGACAATCCCTATGAATCCGGCGTTGACTGCCGTATCCTCAGTGTTATCGCCGTTAACGCGGCGTTTGTTTTTGTTTCGATGCGACCTGCCATTGCGGTCCTTGGTATCCAGACTGCCAGAATTTTTGCTGAGGTTGTTACTGCGGGCTAGCCAGCTGTCCTCCCCCGCACAGAAGCGGGTCATGAGTGATGTGAGGGCTGCCATGGATTTCGGCTTTTCCTGTCCTATGTGCCGGGCCAGCCACTTGTCGCGGATGTTGTGTTTGAAGGCTGCGAGGGCCTCTGCATCCGGACAGTCGACGATTTGATTTTTCTTTGTTAGGAACCGTGTCCAGAATTGTCTGGCCGATTCGTCTGGCTGCTGAATTATGTGGCTTAGGTCATCGGCGTCTGGTGGTCGCACATATGTGCCCTGGAAGTTGTCAAGGAATGCGGCTTCCAGGTCCTCCCAACACCCAATTGACTCTGTTGGCAAGCTGTTAAGCCAATGCCGAGCTGGTCCTTTAAGCTTGAGTGGGTGATATTTGATAGCGTGGAGATCGTCACCGCGGGCCATATGGATATGAAGGAGATAGTCTTCGATCCAAACCGCGGGGTCTGTTGTACCATCGTAGGATTCAATGTTCACGGGCTTAAACCCTTTAGGGATTTGATGATCCATTACTTCATCTGTGAAGCATAGTGGGTGTGCGGCGCCTCTATACTGGGCAATATCGCGACGTAGCTCAAGAGAGCTTTGTCTACTGTGTTCGGCCCGACCGGAGTTGTTGTATCCGGCGCGACGGTAGTCGTCGCGCATCATGCGGCGCCCACGTGATTCGTAGATCGATCTTGATTGTCTTGCCTTGTCCTCCAATATGTCTCGCAAGTCCAGCGCATTCCCCCGTTGCTTCGTACTTTTTGAGCGGTGCCGGGGTACGGTTCTGGTGGAGGGCCTAGATGCCTCTCTGTCGTGGCCACGAGGTGGTCGGTCTGCCGTATTGTGCACTGGTGATGTGGTTTTATACTCCTCCTCCTCTAATTGGGGGAGCAACTTGCGTTTTGGGTAGCTTTTGGAGGAGCATTCAAGTTCATGCTCTTCGGCCGCGAGGACTTCGGTCCATCTGTCGGCCAGCAGGTCTTGATCAGCTCTGAGCTGTTGCTGCTTTTTCTTTAGGCTGTTTGCCGTGGCCATAAGCCTGCGTTTAAAACGCTCTTGTTCGACCGGATCCTCGGGCACGACAAATTCGTCGTCGTTGAGGCTTGCCTCGTCTCCGGAGGGAGGCATGTAATTATCATCCTCGATCTCTTCGTCTGCCGCTCTCACGTGAGGGCTGGCTTCTCCGTCCTCCTGCGCTGAATCTTGCTGGAGGGGGTTGTCTTCGTAACTCTCTGGGGTGTTATTATCTCCGGTGCCGTAATCTCCATTCTTGCTGTGGCGGGATTTAGAGCGGCGTCGCTGACGTCGGCGCTTGGGCTATTTCTTAGGGGAATCTGCCTCCGCTGCTTCTTCGCCGTTCCCATCCTTTGGGATGTCCACCATGTATATGTCGTATGACGAGGTGGTCTTCCAGTGCCCCATAGGCGCTGGTTCTTGGTCGTCTCCAGCATCATCGTCCATACCGTCGATGTCTTCGGAGTCGTAGTCTAGCATGTCAGTTAGATCGTCGATACTGGCTACAAAGTGGGTGCTGGGTGGGTTTTGAATTTCTTCATCATCCACATCCCAATCGTCCTGATTGCAGTCCGATGAGGGCTCTCCTGATAACGAGAGATACTTTAGCGAATTCAAGATGTCGCCAAAGGGTGAGTGCTGAAAGATGTCCGCAGCGGTGAACTCCATGATCGGCGCCCAATTGGATTCGATTGGTAAGGGCGCAGGAGGTTCGGAGTCCGGCAAGGAGTCCGGCACCTCGGAGTCACGAGCTTTACGAGGGACAAGGTCCGTGTTCGGCTCCATCGCCGTGGAGATTGCAGCTCCTGAGGCGGTGTCCAGCCACCTATCCTCGATCTGCGCGGTCGGCTCCGAACTAGAGGTCGAAGCGGACTCATGTGCGGCCTCCAAGGCACTGTCCGGCGGCTGAGCTAAATCATGCCCATCGTGACAGTGCGGCGCGCTCGGCTGTGGCTCGAATCCATCGAAGATCAAGTCTCCGTGGATGTCAGCCGTGAAGTTTAGTCTTCCAAATCTGACCTGATGGCCAGGGGCGTAGCTTTCGATCTGCTCCAGATGGCCAAGCGAATTGGCCCGCAGTGCAAAGCCGCCGAACACGAAGATCTGTCCGGGGAGAAAAGTCTCACCCTGGACTGCGTGGTTGTTGATGATTGAAGGAGCCATCAAGCCTATCGGTGACGACACAGAGGAACTCTCAATGAAAGCACCAATGTCGGTGTCAAAACCGGCGGATCTCGGGTAGGGGGTCCCGAACTGTGCGTCTAGGCGGATGGTAACAGGAGACGAGGGACACGATGTTTTTACCCAGGTTCGGGCCCTCTCGATGGAGGTAAAACCCTACTCCTGCTTGATTGATATTGATGATATGGGTAGTACAAGAGTGGATCTACCACAATATCAAGGAGGCTAAACCCTAGAACCTAGCCTATGGTATGATTGTTGTAATGGTTGTTCGTCCTACGGACTAAAACCCTCCGGTTTATATAGACACCGGAGAGGGCTAGGGTTACACAGAGTCGGTTACAATGGTAGGAGATCTACATATCCGTATTGCCAAGCTTGCCTTCCACGCCAAGGAAAGTCCCATCCGGACACGGGACGAAGTCTTCAATCTTGTATCTTCATAGTCTTGGAGTCCGGCCGATGATGATAGTCCGGCTATCCGGACACCCCCTAGTCCAGGAATCCCTCAGTAGCCCCTGAACCAGGCTTCAATGACGATGAGTCCGGCACGCATATTGTTCGGCATTGCAAGGCGGGTTCCTCCTCCGAATTAATTCATAGAAGATTGTGAACACCAGGATAGTGTCCGGCTCTGCAAAATAAATTCCACATACCACCGTAGAGAGAATAATATGTACACCGGTTCAATCTGCTGACGTATTTTGGGGCGTGACGTCACACCACTACCAAGCCTTTACTTGAATTGTTTTTATTATACCACCTCAGCGCGTTTAGCGAAGCGGTTTCCTTGGCACGTCTTGTCAAAGCAGAGATCGTGTTCCCCTTATACACCGGAGAGGGCTAGGGTTACACAGAGTCAGTTACAATGGTAGGAGAGGGCTAGGGTTACACAGAGTCGGTTACAATGGACTAAACCCCTCCAGTTTTTATAGACACCGGAGAGGGCTAGGGTTACACAGAGTCAGTTACAATGGTAGGAGATCTACATATCCGTATTGCCAAGCTTGCCTTCCATGCCAAGGAAAGTCCCATCCGGACACGGGACGAAGTCTTCAATCTTGTATCTTCATAGTCTTGGAGTCCGGCCGATGATGATAGTCCGGCTATCCGGACACCCCCTAGTCCAGGACTCCCTTAGATACCTTTTTACCTTTGTTGCTCCTTCTTTTATTTTTCTTCTTCACATTATGTGTGGGTTCAACCTTCTTCTTTGAGCTCCTTATTGATGAGATTGGTTGAATAGAAGCTCCTCCTTGTTACCTGATTCATCATAAGAAATAATAGGAGGAGATTGGGGAGTCTCTTCCCTTTCATTAGTATTCTCATCATCTTCTATTTGCTTTCTTTTCTTTAGGTAATTGGCAATATAAGGATTTTCAATGCAATTCACCGCACAATACATATAAATTTCCTCTAGATCAAACTCAAGAAGGTTATAACGGGAAAATTCTGGAAGAAATTTAGTTAAACCTTTCATTTCTTCGTAACACATAAGCAAACTAAGTTCATTATAATGTGCAAGGGTAATCAAATCATCACAACTTTTGGACACGATTCGATCATGAAACAATTTGCATCGGAGATGTAAATGACCACTTTCATTGCAAAGTTCACAAGTACGGTGAAGGAAATATAAATTTTCAGCACTCTCCCTTAGCCTTTCTTGCAACAATTTAGTTTCTACATGCTTATGCCTCTTGCAATATCTATATTCTCTATTTGGTGTATCTATGCAAACCCAATGCTCTCCACAAAAATCTACATGCTTATAAGAGACATTTTCATCATAACTAGTGCAATCATCATTAGTACTATGGATATTCAAGGAGTTTATACTAACAACATTGCAATCATGCTCATCATTCAAAGACTTAGTACCAAGCATTTTAATGCACTCTTCTTCTAGCCATTGAGCACAATTTTCCTTTCCATCATTCTCATGAAAGATATTAAAAAGATGAAGCGCATGAGACAAACTTAATTCCATTTTTTTGTAGTTTTCTTTTATAGACTAAACTAGTGATAAAACAAGAAACAAAAAGATTCGATTGCAAGATCTAAAGATATACCTTCAAGCACTCACCTCCCCGGCAACGGCGGCAGAAAAGAGCTTGATGTCTACTACACAACCTTCTTCTTGTAGACGTTGTTGGGCCTCCAAGTGCAGAGGTTTGTAGGACAGTAGCAAATTTCCCTCAAGTGGATGACCTAAGGTTTATCAATCCATAGGAGGCGTAGGATGAAGATGGTCTCTCTCAAGCAACCCTGCAACCAAATAACAAAGAGTCTCTTGTGTCCCCAACACACCCAATACAATGGCAAATTGTATAGGTGCACTAGTTCGGCGAAGAGATGATGATACAAGTGCAATATGGATGGTAGATATAGGTTTTTGTAATCTGAAAATATAAAAACAGCAAGGTAACTAATGATAAAAGTGAGCACAAATGGTATTGCAATAGTAGGAAACAAGGCATAGGGTTCATACTTTCACTAGTGCAAGTTCTCTCAACAATAATAACATAATTGGATCATATAACTATCCCTCAATATGCAACAAAGAGTCACTCCAAAACCACTAATAGCGGAGAACAAACAAAGAGATTATGGTAGGGTACGAAACCACCTAAAAGTTATCCTTTCTGTTCTATCTATTCAAGAGTCCATAGTAAAATAACATGAAGCTATTCTTTCTGTTCAATCTATCATAGAGTTCATACTAGAATAACACCTTAAGACACAAATCAACCAAAACCCTAATGTCACCTAGATACTCCATTGTCACCTCAAGTATCCGTGGGCATGATTATATGATATGCATCACACAATCTCAGATTCATCCATTCAACCAACACAAAGTACTTCAAAGAGTGCCCCAAAGTTTCTACCGTAAAGTCAAGACGAAAATGTGTGCCAACCCCTATGCATAGGTTCATGGGCGGAACCCGCAAGTTGAGCACCAAAACATACATCAAGTGGATCACGTGATATCCCATTGTCACCACAGATAAGCACGACAAGACATACATCAAGTGTTCTCAAATCCTTAGAGACTCAATCCGATAATATAACTTCAAGAGGAAAACTCAATTCATCACAAGAGAGTAGAGGGGGAGAAACATCATAAGATCCAACTATAATAGCAAAGCTCGCAATACATCAAGATCGTGCCATAGAGAGAACACGAGAGAGAGAGAGAGAGTGAGAGAGAGAGAGAGATCAAACACATAGCTACTGGTACATACCCTCAGCCCCGAGGGTGAACTACTCCCTCCTCGTCATGGAGAGCGCCGAGATGATGAAGATGGCCACTGGTGAGGGATCCCCCCTCCGGCAGGGTGCCGGAACAGGCTCCCGAGAGGTTTTTGGTGGCTACAAAGGCTTGCGATGGCGGAACTCCCGATCTATCTTGTTATTCGATGTTTTTAGGGTATATGGGAATATATAGGTGAACAAAGTCGGTCGGGGGAGCCTCGAGGGGCCCACGAGGGTGGAGGGCGCGCCCAGGGGGGTGGGCGCCCCCCCTATCTCATGGCCTCCTAGATGCTTCCCTGGCTTGCACTCCAAGTTCCCGGGATTGCTTCTGTTCCAAAAATAACTTTTTCAAAGGTTTCATTCCGTTTGGACTCCATTTGATATTCCTTTTCTTCGAAACACTGAAATAGGCAAAAAACAGCAATATGGGCTGGGCCTCCGATTAGTAGGTTAGTCCCAAAAATGATATAAATGTGTAAAGTAAAGCCCATAAACTTCCAAAACGGGTAATATAATAGCATGGAACAATCAAAAATTATAGATATGTTGGAGACGTATCAACCAGCACACCAAAACACATCATCTTTCTTTACTATGCCAGTGATATGCTTGAACAAACCTTGAGAAGCCCAACTAGAAGAATCCCATTCAGGCAAGCTAAACATCTGCACTAGATTTGCTCTTGAAGAAACTAACCTCTCTAATGTGATGAACACAACAACAAATTTCGTAGAAGAACTGCTCAGAATCTCCTCCAGGGCATAACTTCCATTTAGTTCCATTGCCAGTGTATGGCCATATGTAAACCTTGTTATTTCCTTTGCCTTCATTACGACCTCAATGGCATGTTCCAGTGTTGCTATTTTCCCAAGCAGAAGGTTGAGGCAGAAGTCAGCACACACTGGGGCGAAGAATGAATGGCCATGTTTCTTTTGCACATAATGTCATGCAATTTGCATATGTGGTGACGCATCATTCCTGACAACTTGAACTATGTTGTGGGCGCCAACATCATCAACCACATGAGCACACACTAAAACTAGCTCATTCATGTCCTCCGTGATTCCAGAGACATCGATCGGTCTAAGGAAGTACATACCATTGCTGCAATGCACCTTAGCACTTACGAAACTTATTTTACCACATCGACTCTTCAAAATATCCATAAGTAAACTTCAACCACTTATTTTCCATTGTTCATTGAGTTCCATTGCACGGTGCTTAGTTTCTTTTTGTTCCTCCTATAGAATGGCTTCGTACGTAGGAATTTCAACCTGATCCCTACTTGAAGCCACCTGAAGCATCTTCTTGAAAGATGTCAAGTTGAGAACATCCTGCCCAAGTCCAGCCTCGGTGATGAATTTTCCTATTGCTTTTGCTTACTAAGAATCGAAGTGAGCACCGGCCTCCATCAAGTCAACACTCTACCTTGAAGATGTTTTTTGTTTCTTGTTCATCACAGAAGAATTTCAGTATTGTAGGCAAGTGGCTTCTACAGTCTAATCTCCCTGCAATAATTAACAACATGTTACTCACTCATGTATGTAAAGTGTAATTCACATAAATTATTGGCTTTCAACTACTTCCTCATGTAACAAGACCGCACATGACATATACTACAAATGAGATCATACATTACATTACCCTAAACCCATCCTAACCAAGAAAATATTACAAAGTTATCTGCTGTATTATTTTGTTATGTGTAACTGGCATGAAGAAAGAATAAACAAAATATGATCTGCAGTGTGAAACACATTTACCAACAGCCAACACATAAAAACATGTGTTTTCACAAATAATTTTCATTATTTTCACCATGGGCAACAAATCTTTTTGGATCAAGATGATGCATTGAAGTTATTATGGCACGACAATTGAAGAATTGTCCATCTTCAACATAAAAAATATAATATGTAATTAAATTGATAGATGAAAAGTAACAGATTACTGATATGTGGAGAAACATGTTTACAATAAAATACAATTGGTGGAGGCTATTGAATAAACTAAAGATGGGAATGTGCAAGCAAGCTAGTCCTAAACCGCAAACCTAGGACAACCAGGAAATTAAATGGCCCGTGTACCATTAGTCCATTAGCTTGTCCCTTCAAAGCTAATTTCTACAGTGATAATGTCCATGCAGATCTAGTCACCTGTACCTGAATACCTTTTTGGAGCAAAAGTTAATTCCCACAAAACCATATTATATTTGTATATGTGCCCTCACCGAAAGTTTAAGCCCTCCCAGTCTTCTACTATCCCCGACACCCAAAAGAATAAAGAATTCTGCTAATCAAATCTAGCCATGTCAGTATTTACTCTAATGTGCCCAAAAAGCACAGAAACACTTCTAATTTATTTTGCCAAACCAGAAACCCCAAATCTGTGTTGGATATTTGTTGTGTCCAATTTATTTTGCTGACTTGGACACCGAACCTGAGTCGAATTCACATACTGTATCCGTGTCCAAGAGTCTCTTGCAGCACTCCTAATCGGCCAAAACCTAAACCTAAAAGTTGGGGGAGGATGAGTTATTTCCGGCATATGCTCATATAAATCTAACTGGGCAGGCCCAGCTCAAGTCATGGGTATTCAGTATATATACGCAAGAAGCAAAATTGAGCTAACATAGGAGAGTATTAAAAAATTCAGCCAATGAATTGCAGTAGCCCGCCTCCCTCCTCCCACCTCTGATGTGGCCTAGTGGCCAAAAAAATTCCGACAAAAGAACGAAAGGGGAAAAGCCCAAGCAAATTACCATCTGCATCGCAAAGATTGGAATGACTGCGTCCCGCCATAATCCCTATTTAAAAAATGGTCTAAACCCCTGCCTCAGCTCCTCCCGGTCCTCCAACACGCCCCGCCCCAAGCCTCAAGCAACCACTGCTCAACGCTCTTCAGGATAGCAAGCACCAGTCTGTGAACTGACGAACGAGCCGATGACAATATGTTACAATTTGAATTGAATCCCCTATATTTCATACTCCCTCCGGATCATAATATAAGAATATTTTTCAAGCTATTTTTTTCCATAATATAAGAATATTTTTCAAGTTGTTTTTGTCGGAATCGGGGCTCCGAGGACCCAAGAGGTTTGATCTCTGGGGTGCGCTTGTTCCTACCGTTCTGCTCTACCATATCAACTCACAACGACGTTGCGACGAGCACGAGCTAGGAAAGAAGAATGACGGGTATGGTCGTTACCCAGATTCGAGCCACCTTGCGGTGTAAACCCCTACTCCTGCTTTGTGATTGGATTGAACTTGCGAGGGAGAATCATAGTACAAGGGTTATGGGAAGATGATTTGCTCGACCCCCCCCCTATGGTGCCCCCTGCCCCCCTTTTATATCAGCCTTGCTCCTCTTCCCCCGAAAACATTGTTGGGAAGGGTTGCCACACAACGGCAATTTGAAGGGGGACATGGGCGCAGTCTATCTTGACAAAGGGCGGTCTTCGACTGCAAAGCCACCGTCCATGACGCGCCAGTGAGCTCGGTGATGACCTTCACCCTGCGCGCCCGTCGTCTTGGTCTTCTTGCACCGATCAGGCAACCTTTGATCTGATACCTATTGGAGCCCACTTGAAGCATCTTCTTGAAAGATGTCAAGTTGAGAACATCGTGCCCAAGTCCAGCCTTAGTGATGAATTTGCCTATTGCTTTTGCTTACTGAGAATTTTTAGTGAGCACCTGTCTCCATCAAGTCAACACTCTACCGTGAAGATGTTTTTTGTTTCTTGTTCATCGCAGAAGGATTTCAATATAGTAAGCAAGTGGCTTCTGCAGTGTAAGCTCCCTGCAATAATTAACAACATATTATTCACTCATGTATGTAAAGTGTAATTCACATAAATTATTGGCTTTCAACTACTTCCTCATGTAACAAGACCACACATGACATATACTACAAATGAGGTCATACATTACATTACCCGAAACCCATCCTAACCCAGAAAATATTAAACAAAGTTACTTGCTATAATATTTTGTTATGTGTAACTAACATGAAGACACAAAATGTGATCTAGAGTGTGAAACACATTTACCAACAGCCAACAGGAAAAAACATGAGTTTTGACAAATAATTTTTATTATTTTCATCATGGGAACAAATCTTTTTGGATCAATATGATGGATGGAAGTTATTATGGAACGACAATTTATGAATTGTCCATCTTCACCATCAAAAAGATAATATGTAATTAAATTGAAACATGAACATAAACAGATTGCTGATATGTGGAAAAACATGTTTACACTAAAATACAATTGGTGGAGGCTCTTAAATAAATGAAAGATGGGAATGTGCAAGCAAGCTGGTCCTAAACCACAAACCCAGGTGAGCCAGGAAATTAAACAACCCATGTACCATTAGGCCATTAGCTTGTCCCGTCAAAGCTAATTTATAGTGATAATATCCCTTCAAAGCTAGTTACCTGTAGCAGAATTACCTTTTTGGAGCAAAAGTTAATTCCCACAAAACCATATTATATTTGTATATGTGCCCTCACCAAAATTTTAAGCCCTCCCAGCCTTCTACTATCCCTCCACCCGAAAGAACAAAGAATTCTGCTAATCAAATCTAGCCATGTTAGTATTTACTCTAATGTGCCCAAAAAGCACGGAAACACTTCTGATTTATTTTGCCAAACCAGTAACCTTGAACCTGTGTAGCATAATTGTTGTGTCCAATTTATTTTGCGGAATCAGACACCGAACCTGAGTCGGATTCACATACTGTATCCGTGTCCAAGAGTCTCTTGCGACACTCCTAATCAGCCAAAACCTAAACCTAAAAGATGGGGGAGGATGAGTTATTTTCGGCATGTGATCATATAAATCTAATTGGGGAGGCCCAACTCAAGTCATGGGTATTCAGTTGAATACACATGATTTTGACAAAAAAACGAATTAGGTATACTACACATTCTGCACATATATATAGACGCGGGAAGCAAAACTGAGCTAAGATTGGAGAGTACTCAAAAATTCAGCCAATGAACTGCAGCAGCCCGCCTCCCTCCTCCCAACCCCGACGTGGCCTAGTGGCCAAAAATGTTTCCAACAAAAGAAGGAAAGGGAAAAAGCCCAAACAAATTTCCATCTGCATCGCAAAGATTAGAACGATTGTGTCCCACCACAATCCCCAATTAAAACAATGGTCTAAACCCCTGCCTCAGCTCCTCTCGGTCCTCTAACAAGCCCCGCGCCAAGCCTGAAGCAACCAGTGCTCCATGCTCTTCAGGCTGGCAGGCACCAGTCCATGAACTGACAAACACCAAGTCAATGATAGTATGTTACAATTTGAATTGAATCCCCTATATTTCATAATAGATTTTATGTTTTGTAGTAAGTCAGTGACAGTACGTTGCAATTCTCCCGGTAGAAAATATTAATGTTACGGGCCTTTTCTTCAATGATAACTTGTGCAAAAAACAAGCTAAGAAACAAGACGGGGGTGGAAAAAAAGATTGCTTGGTTACATTCACTGAAAGGATGCCATCACTAATTTGTAAACCCTAAACTCATTTCTAGACAAAATCACAGGTTTATAAATCCTAAAGTACAGAAAAGTTGTCCAACTGGTAAGTTTTCTTATCATTCTGAATCCTCTCTATATGATATATTAACACCTTGATATGTTTTTAACAATTAGTACTCTGTTATGTTATTATATTTCTGGAAGTTGTGATGTTATGATCAACTTTATACTCACTATTCAATTCACTGATTAATTAGTACTCTACATTTTGTTATCAAATCTATGAGCTATATGTCAAAAACAATGTGTCATGTTGTTACAAAGTTGTTTTTTGAACTTCGAATAACCAATCTGGAAATCCAGGGCACGCCCCAAAAGGGCTCCTCTCTCGTTCAGCACAGAGCCCTCACCTAGGCTACGGATCATAGTTCCTTCTCTTCCTTCGAACCCATTCCTGAAGAACTTGGCATTCCTTCTTATCCACAGGTTCCAAAGAGCAACGATAATAATGGAGGAGCAAATTTTGACGTCAAATGTGGAGGGATCTGTCAAGGATGAACCGACTGAAGCTGATATAAGATGGGGGCCAGATGGTGGACTAGTGAAGGTAGGCCGGAAGGGGATCGTGGACTGTGCCGCTAGATCTAAAAACTGAGGGAAACCCTAGCCACCTCGGGCTCGGGACTATGGAAAGTATCATTAAGAAGTATTTCATTAGCCATGATTATAATCTGCTGCCACTCGGCTTAGTTTGGTTGTACATTTTGTTTACCAAAACTTTCTGAATGTTGAATGTCACTTAAAATTAGAAAAGAACATCACTTACCTCAAAAGAAAAAAAAAGACCACATCATCACTCTTTTCACCAGAGGAAAGCAACTTCACTGTTTTGTCAATCCTTGTATCTTAGCCTGGCAAAAAGAATTGCTAATTCAAAGAGCAAGCAAACCTTGCATCCCTGCATTCCTTGATCTTCCTTCTCTTAACTAGTCATGCAGAAACAAGTAGTTAGGCATTCATGGATGATAATAGCATGATCGGTACTAATCATTTTTCTCTAGAAAAATATGCCAGATTATGCATGCATAGACATAATCGATGCAAGTGAAATTTAGAAACAGAAAAATATGGGTAACAGAAATTTTTGGTGTGCCGAAAAGGTATCTCCATGTGTTTGATACGTCTCCAATGTATCTATAATTTTTTATTGCTCCATGCTACTTTATCTACTGTTTTGGACTACATTGGGCTTTATTTTCCACTTTTATATTATTTTTGGGACTAACCTATTAACCGGAGGCCCAGCCCAGAATTGCTGTTTTTTTTTCCTATTTCAGTGTTTCGAAGAAACAGAATATCAAACGAAGTCCAAACGGAATGAAACCTTTGGGAACGTGATTTTCCAACCGAACGTGATCCAGGAGACTTGGACCCTACTCCAAGAAGTGCCAGAGGCGGTCACGAGGGTGGAGGGCGCCCCCCTGGGCGCGCCCCCTACCTCGTGGGGCCCCTGACGCTCCACCGACGTACTCCTTCCTCTTATATATACCTACATACCCCCGTACGATCAGAACAGAAGCCAAAAACCTAATTCCACCGCCGCAACCTTCTGTATCCACGAGATCCCATCTTGGGGCCTGTTACGGAGCTCCACCGGAGAGGGCATCCACCACGGAGGGCTTCTGCATCAACACCATAGCCCCTCCGATTAAGTGTGATCTCAATACAATGTTCTCCCCCTCTCTCGTGGAGATCTATTTGATGTAATCTTCTTTTTGCGGTGTGTTTGTTGAGACCGATGAATTGTTGGTTTATGATCCAGTATTATCTATGGAAAATATTTGATTCTTCTCTGAATTCTTTTATGTATGATTGAGTTATCTTTGCAAGTCTTTTCGAATTATCCTTTTTGGTTTGGCCAACTAGATTGGTAGTTCTTGCAATGGGAGAAGTGCTTAGCTTTGGGTTCAATCTTGCGGTGTCCTTACCCAATGATACAAAGGGTTGCAAGGCACGTATTGTATTGTTGCCATCGAGGATAACAAGATGGGGTTTTTATCATATTGCATGAATTTATCCCTCTACATCATGTCATCTTGCTTAAGGCGTTACTCTATTTTTACTTAATACTCTAGATGCATGCTGGATAGCGGTCGATGAGTGGAGCAATAGTAGTAGATGCAGAATCGTTTCGATCTACTTGTTTTGGACGTGATGCCTATATACATGATCATTGCCTAGATATACTCATAACTATGCTCAATTCTGTCAATTGCTCAACAGTAATTTGTTCACCCACCGTAGAATACTTATGCTCTTGAGAGAAGCCACTAGTGAAACCTATGGCCCCAAGGTCTATTCTCATCATATCAATCTCTGTCACTTTATTTACTTGCTTTGTTTTTACTTTGCCTTTTACTTTTTACTTTGCATCTATCTATCAAAAATACCAAAAATATTATTTATCATCTCTATCAGATCTCACTATTGTAAGTGACCGTGAAGGGATTGACAACCCCTAATCACGTTAGTTGCGAGTTGCTATCATTTTGTGTAGGTACGAGGGACTTGTGCGTGGTCTCCTACTGGATTGATACCTTGGTTCTCAAAAACTGAGGGAAATACTTACGCTACTTTGCTGCATCATCCTCTCCTCTTCGGGGAAATCCAACGCAGTGCTCAAGAGGTAGCAAGAAGAATTTCTGGCGCCGTTGCCAGGGAGGCTCACGCAAGCAAGTCAACTATACCAAGTACCCATCCAATCCCTATCTCTCGCATTACATTATTTGACATTTGCCTCTCGTTTTCCTCTCCCCCACTTCACCCTTGCCGTTTTATTTGCCCTCTCTTTCCCAATCCCCCCCTCTCTTTCCCGTCTGTCTTTTTCTCGTTGCCTTTCTGTTTGCTTGTTTGTTGGATTACTTGTTGCCATGGCGCAAGATAATACCAAGTTGTGTGATTTCTCGAATACCAATAATAATGATTTTCTTAGTACTCCGATTGCTCCTCTTAATAATGATGAGTCTTGTGAAATCAATACCGCTTTGTTGAATCTTGTTATGAAAGATCAATTCGCCGGCCTTCCTAGTGAAGATGCCGCTACTCATCTAAACAATTTTGTTGATTTGTGTGATATGCAAAAGAAGAAAGATACAGATAACAATATTGTCAAATTGAAGTTATTTCCGTTTTCACTTAGAGATCGTGCTAAAGTTTGGTTTTCGTCTTTGCCTAAAAATAGTATTGATTCTTGGAACAAGTGCAAAGATGCTTTTATCTCTAACTATTTCCCTCCCGCTAAGATTATCACTCTTAGGAACGATATCATGAATTTTAAACAACTTGATCATGAGCATGTTGCCCAATCTTGGGAAAGAGTGAAATTAATGCTTCGCAATTGCCCTACTCATCATTTGAATTTATGGATGATCATACAAAAATTTTATGCCGGATTGAATTTTGCTTCTAGAAATCTTTTATATTCGGCCGCGGGAGGCACGTTTATGGAAATTACGTTAGGGGATGCTACAAAATTGCTTGATAATATTATGGCTAATTATTCTCAATGGCACACCGAAAGATCTTCTAGTAAAAAAGTGCATGCGATAGAAGAAATCAATGTTTTGAGTGAAAAGATGGATGAACTTATGAAGATGTTTGCTCCTCAAAATACTCCTCTTGATTCCAATGATATGCCTTTATCTACTTTGCTTGAGAATAATAATGAATCTATGGATGTGAATTTTGTTGGTAGGAATAGTTTTGGAAACAATGTTTATAGAGGGAATTTTAATCCTAGGCCTTATCCTAGTAATCCTTCTAATAATTATGGAAATTCCTACAACAACTCTTATCAAAATTTTAATAAGATGCCCTCTGAATTTGAGAGTAGTGTTAAAGAGTTTATGAATTCACAAAAGAATTTTAATGCTTTGCTTGAAGAGAAATTGCTTAAAGTCGATGATTTGGCTAGGAACGTCGATAGAATTTCTCTTGAAATTGATTCTTTAAAGCTTAGATATATTCCTCCTAAGCATGATATCAATGAGTCTCTCAAAGCCATGAGAATTTCCATTGATGAGTGCAAGGAAAGAACTGCTAGGATGCGTGCTTCCAAAAATGCCTTTATTAAAGCGTTTTCTTCCAATTCCTATGAAAATCAAGATGAAGATCTAAAAGTTATTGATGTGTCACCCATTAAATCCTTGTTTTGCAATATGAATCTTGATGAAACTGAAGATTATCTTCCTTTACCTAGAAGGCGTTCTAAGAATTCTGAGTTTCTAGATCTTGATGATGAATTTGATGAAAGTGGGATTGAAAGAAATAAAAACTTAGATGTTGCTAAACCCACTATTTTGGATCTCAAGGAATTTAATTATGAAAATTGCTCTTTGATTGGTTCTATTTCCTTGTTGCAATCCGTGCTAGATTCTCCTCATGCTTATAGTCAAAATAAAGCCTTTACCGAACACATTGTTGATGCCTTGATGCAATCTTATGAAGAAAAACTTGAGTTGAAAGTTTCTATCCCTAGAAAACTCTATGATGAGTGGGAACCTACTATTAAAATTAAAATTAAAATTATGAGTTTCATGCTTTGTGTGACTTGGGTGCTAGTGTCTCTACTATTCCCAAAGCTTTGTGTGATTTGCTAGATTTTCGTGACTTTGATGATTGCTCTCTAAACTTGCATCTTGCGGATTCCACTATTAAAAAAACATATGGGAAGAATTAATGATGTTCTTATTGTTGCAGATAGGAATTATGTGCCCGTAGATTTTATCGTTCTTGATATAGATTGCAATCCTTCATGTCCTATTATTCTTGGTAGACCTTTCCTTAGAACGATTGGTGCAATTATTGATATGAAGGAAGGGAATATTAGATTCCAATTTCCCTTAAAGAAGGGCATGGAACACTTACCTAGAAAGAAAATAAAATTACCATATGAATCTATCATGAGAGCCACTTATGGATTGCCTACCAAAGATGGCAATACCTAGATCTATCCTTGCTTTTATGCCTAGCTAGGGGCGTTAAACGATAGCGCTTGTTGGGAGGCAACCCAATTTTATTTTATGTTTTTTTGTTTTTGCTTCTGTTTAGGAATAAATAATCCATCTAGACTCTGTTTGGATGTGGTTTTATCTTTTAATTAGTGTTTGTGCCAAGTAGAACCTATAGGATAACCTACGATGATAGTTGATTTGATTCTGCTGAAAAACAGAAACTTTGCAAGCACGAATATAATTTTGTTAAATCACAGGAACGTGCTTTTGCGTTGATTCTTTTTGTTGCTGTTCAATAAACAAATTGTCCAGGACTTACTAGTTTGGTAGAATTTTTAGAGTTCCAGAAGTTTGCGTTAGTTACAGATTGCTACAGACTGTTCTGTTTTTGACAGATTCTGTTTTACGTGTGTTGTTTGCTTATTTTGATGTATCTATGGCTAGTAAAATAGTTTATAAACCATAGAGAAGTTGGAATACAGTAGGTTTAACACCAATATAAATAAAGAATGAGTTCATTACAGTACCTTGAAGTAGTCTTTTGTTTTCTTTCTCTAACGGAGCTCACGAGATTTCTGTTGAGTTTTGTGTTGTGAAGTTTTCAAGTTTTGGGTGAATTCTTTTGATGGATTATGGAACAAGGAGTGGCAAGAGCCTAAGATTGGGGATGCCCATGGCACCCCCAAGATAATCCAAGGACACCAAAAAGTCAAAGCTTGGGGATGCCCCGGAAGGCATCCCCTCTTTCGTCCACTTCCATCGATAATTTACTTGGAGCTATATTTTTATTCACCAACATGATATGTGTTTTCCTTGGAACGTCTTGTATTATTTGTGTCTTTGCTTGTTAGTCTACCACAATCATCCTTGCTGTACACACCTTTTGAGAGAGCCATACATGAATTGGAATTTGTTAGAATACTCTATGTGCTTCACTTATATCTTTTGAGCTTGATAGTTTTGCTCATTGTGCTTCACTTATATCTTTTGAGTTTGATAGTTTTGCTCATTGTGCTTCACTTATATCTTTTGAGCGTGATAATTTTTGCTCTAGTGCTTCACTTATATCTTTTAGAGCACGGTGGTGGATTTGTTTTAAAGAAACTATTGATCTCTCATGCTTCACTTAGATTATTTTGAGAGTCGTTAATAGCATGGTAATTTGCTTAATGTTAATATACTTGGTGTTCAAGATATGTGAAACTTTCTTTTGAGTGCGTTGAATACTAAGATAAGTTTGATGCTTGATAATTGTTTTGAGATATGGAGGTGATAATATCAAAGTCGTGCTAGTTGGGTAATTGTGAATTCAAAGAATGCTCATGTTGAAGTTTGTAAGTCCCGTGGCATGCACGTATGGTTAAAGTTGTGTAAAAAATTTGAAACATGAAGTGTACCTGGCTTGTGCATCCTTATGAGTGGCGGTCGGCGACGAGCGATGGTCTTTTCCTATCAATCTATCCCCCTAGGAGCATGCACGTAGTACTTGAATTTTTGATGACTTCTAAATTTTTGCAATAAGTATATGAGTTCTTTTGACTAATGTTGAGTCCATGGATTATACGCACTCTCACCTTTCCACCTTTGCTAGCCTCTTCGGTACCGTGCATTGCCCTTTCTCACCTTGAGAGTTGGCGTAAACTTCGCCGGTGCATCCAAACCCCGTGATACGATACGCTCTATCACACATAAACCTCCTTATATCTTCCTCAAAACAGCCACCATACCTACCTATCATGGCATTTCCATAGCCATTCCGAGATATATTGCCATGCAACTTCCATCACCATCATCATGACATACATTACTTTTGTCATATTGCCATTGCATGATCATGTAGTCGACATCGTATTTCTGGCAAAGCCACCATGCATTATTTTCATACATGTCACTCTTGATTCATTGCACCATCCCTGTACACCACCGGAGGCATTCATATAGAGTCATATCTTGTTCTAAGTTTTGAGTTGTAATCCTTATGTTGTAATCAATAGAAGTGTGATGATCATCATTTTTAGAGCATTGCCCAAATAAAAGAAAAAGAGAAAGACCAAAAGAAAAAAAGAAAGGCCCAAAAAAAAGGGCAATGCTACTATCTCTTTTTCCACACTTGTGCTTCAAAGTAGCACCTTGTTCCTCATGTAGTGAGTCTCATATATTGTGCTTCAAAGTAGCACCTTGTTCTTCATGTAGTGAGTCTCATAAGTTGTCTTTTTATACTAGTGGGAATTTTTCATTATAGAACTTGGCTTGTATATTCCTACGATGGGCTTCCTCAAATGCCCTAGGTCTTCGTGAGCAAGCGAGTTGGATGCACACCCACTAGTTTTATTTTGTTGAGCATTCATAGCTCTAGTGCATCCGTTGCATGGCAATCCCTACTCCTCATGTTGACATCAATTGATGGGCATCTCCGTAGCCCGTTGATTAGCCTCGTCAATGTGAGACTTTCTCCTTTTTTGTCTTCTCCACACAATCCCCATCATCATATTCTATTCCACCCATAGTGCTATATCCATGGCTCACGCTCATGTATTGCGTGAAGGTTGAAAAAGTTTGAGATTATTTAAAGCATGAAACAATTGCTTGGCTTGTCATTGGGGGTATAGAAGTTGGGAACATATTTGTGTGACGAAAATGAAGCATAGCCTAACTATATGATTTTGTAGGGATGAACTTTCTTTTGCCATGTTATTTTGAGAAGACATGATTGCTTTGATTAGTATGCTTGAAGTATTATTATTTTTGTGTCAATATGAACTTTTGTCTTGAATCTTTCGGATCTGAATATTCATATCACAATTAAGAAGATTTACATTGAAATTATGCCAAAGTATCACTCCGCATCAAAAATTCTTTTTTATCATTTACCTACTCGAGGACGAGCAGGAATTAAGCTTGGGGATACCTGATACGTCTCCAACGTATCTATAATTTTTTATTGCTCCATGCTACTTTATCTACTATTTTGGACTATATTGGGCTTTATTTTCCACTTTTATATTAGTTTTGGGACTAACCTATTAACCGGAGGCCCAACCCAGAATTGATGTTTTTCGCCTATTTCAGTGTTTCAAAGAAACAGAATATCAAACGAAGTCCAAATGGAATGAAACCTTCGGGAACGTGATTTTCCAACCGAACGTGATCCAGGAGACTTGGACCCTACTCCAAGAAGTGCCAGAGGCAGACACGAGGGTGGAGGGCGCCCCCCTGGGCGCGCCCCCTACCTCGTGGGCCCCCTGACGCTCCCCAGACGTACTCCTTCCTCCTATATATACCTACGTACCCCTGTACGCTCAGAACAGGAGCCAAAAACCTAATTCCACCGCTGCAACCTTCTGTATCCACGAGATCCAATCTTGGGGCCTGTTCCGGAGCTCCGCCGGAGGGGGCATCCACCACGGAGGGCTTCTACATCAACACCATAGCCCCTCCGATGAAGTGTGAGTAGTTTACTTCAGACCTTCGGGTCCATAGCTAGTAGCTAGATGGCTTCTTCTCTCTTTTTGGATCTCAATACAATGTTCTCCCCCTCCCTCGTGGAGATATATTCGATGTAATCTTCTTTTTGCGGTGTGTTTGTTGAGACCGATGAATTGTGGGTTTATGGTCTAGTATTATCTATGGAAAATATTTGATTCTTCTCTGAATTCTTTTATGTATGATTGAGTTATCTTTGCAAGTCTCTTTGAATTATCCTTTTTGGTTTGGCCAACTAGATTGGTAGTTCTTGCAATGGGAGAAGTGCTTAGCTTTGGGTTCAATCTTGCGGTGTCCTTACCGAGTGACAGAAAGGGTTGCAAGGCACGTATTGTATTGTTGCCATCGAGGATAACAAGATGGGGTTTTTATCATATTGCATGAATTTATCCCTCTACATCATGTCATCTTGCTTAAGGCGTTACTCTGTTTTTACTTAATACTCTAGATGCATGCTGGATAGCGGTCGATGAGTGGAGTAATAGTAGTAGATGCAGAATCGTTTTGATCTACTTGTTTTGGACGTGATGCCTATATACTATGCTCAATTTTGTCAATTGCTCAACAGTAATTTGTTCACCCACCGTAGAATACTTATGCTCTTGAGAGAAGCCACTAGTGAAACCTATGGCCCCTGGGTCTATTATCATCATATCAATCTCTATCACTTTATTTACTTCCTTTGTTTTTACTTTGCCTTTTAATTTTTACTTTGCATCTATCTATCAAAAATACCAAAAATATTATTTATCATCTCTATCAGATCTCACTATCGTAAGTGACCGTGAAGGGATTGACAATCCCTAATCGCGTTGGTTGCGAGTTGCTATCGTTTTGTGTAGGTACGAGGGACTTGTGCATGGTCTCCTACTGGATTGATACCTTGGTTCTCAAAAACTAAGGGAAATACTTACGCTACTTTGCTACATCATCCTCTCCTCTTTGGGGAAATCCAACGCAGTGCTCAAGAGGTAGCAGTGTTCTCTGCCATTGTTCTGATGACGGAATGTCGAGGAAAAAACATTATGTTACAACATAAATAACCACAATTTTTTGTGCCCACATTCTGTTTAAGAAATAAAATTTGTGGTATCTATGTACTCAATTTTCAATTACTATGTCTTCTCGACATGGTGGATACCTGAGTCAATCACTCCCCAACTGTCTACCAGGATTATCAAATTGATCCCCAAGAAAGACCGTGTATAAATGGGACTGCACTGGCGAAACAATTATTCTAGTGGGCAGAATCCAGTCCACTGTACATCTCTTAGATTATACATGGCCTTATCTTATGCACCTCCTCAGATATTTGCCAGTTGATGTTGTACCTTTCAGTGCCAAAGCAAGTTTGGCTTAAGACCCGAGTTGCAAAGATTTGCAGCTCAGGTGTACTAGTCCCATGCGTCGTCCACCAATCAACAGAAATTTGAAGCAAGACAAGTTTAGAACTTAATTCCCTTCTTATAATATTAATGAAGCAACGATGATCATAGTGGATATCTTAGTATTTCGGAAGTCAAAGTAAAAGTAATGTGAGGGGAAGTTTCACGTAACTATGGGGGATAGGATCAACTTTACCTTGTGGTATCTCCATTATTTGCTGAATTGCTGAACCTGAACCAAAAGTACCGGATTTTCCGTTATATACTCCAATATGTGCTTCCAGTTTCCCTGGATCATAACACCCTTTGGCCATTCCAGTTGCGCAGGCCTCAACACCGCAGCTGACCTCAGGATCATCATGGGTGTTAAGCTTCATGCACTAACCAACGCAACCAAAAGTCTGAACTAATGGAAAGGGCTAGTACAATCCACATATACTATAACACCCCCTCTCACGTGTGACGGGGAAGACAAGTCAACACGTGCAACCGGAAGAGAGCGACGGCACGCGAAACTCACGTATGACTCAAGAGGCCTCTACGTGGACACAAAGGGGGGCTATTAGCAATTTTTAAATAAATTGCGCAAACTAGGACTTGAACTCAAGACCTTAGCTCCGATACCATGTTAAGCTTCATGCACTAGCCAACGCAACCAAAAGTCCGAACTGATAGAAAGGGCTAGTGCAATCTACATATACTATAACGACGGGAAGGGTCTTCATAAAAGATCCTTGGGTTTAGCATAAGACCAGCAGCATGAAGAGGGTTGTGCAAGTAAGAATACCATATCCTGTCAACCAAATCCCAATAAGGACGATGTTTATTGCACTTTATGTCTTTTATAGTATCCATGGCATCATACAAGATACCCACTAGACAGTCCTCAGATTGTAGTTTAAACAACACATCGAAATTGGTTTTGTAACCTTTAAAACATCATCATCAACACACCAAAACACATCATCTTCCTTTACTAGACGAATCTTGAGAATCCCAACTAGAAGAATCCATTCAGGCAAGCTAAACATCTGCACTAGATTTGCTCTTGCAGAAACTAATCTCTCTAATGTGATGAACACAACATCAAATTTCAGAGAAGAACTGCTCAGAATCTCATCCGGGGCATAACTTCCTTTCAGTTCCCTTGCCAGTGTATGGCCATATGTAAACCTTGTTATTTCCTTTGCCTTCGTTACGACCTCAATGGCATGTTCCAGTGCTGCTATTTTCTCAAGCAGAAGGTTGATGCAGAAGTCAGCACACAGTGTGGCAAAGAATGAATGGCCATGTTTTGTTTGCACATAATGTCATGCAATTCACATGTGTGGTGACGCATCATTTGCGACAACTTGAACTATGTTGTAGGCGCCAACATCATCAACCACACGAGTAAACACTAAAACTAGCTCATTCATGTCCTCCGTGATTCCAGAGACATCGATCGGTCTGAGGAAGTACATACCTTTGCTGCAGTGCACCTTAGCACTTATGAAACTTATTTTACCACATCGACTCTTCCAACTATCCATAATTAAACTGCAACCACTTCTTTCCCGTTCTTCCTTGAGTTCCGTTGCACGGTGCTCAGTTTCTTTTAGTTCCTCCTACAAAATAGATTCATATGTAGGAATTTCAACCTGGTCCCTACTGGAAGTCACTTGAAGCATCTTATGGAAAGATGTCAAGTTGAGAGCATCTTGCCCAAGTCCAACCTCAGTGATGAATTTGCGTATTGCTTTTGCTTACTGAGAATCAAAGTGAGCACCGGCATCCATCAAGTCAACACTCTACCCTGAAGATGTTTTTGTTTCTTGTTCATCGTAGAAGAATTTCAGTATTGTAGGCAAGTGGCTTCTACAGTCTAACCTCCCTGCAATAATTAACAACATATTATTCACTCATGTATGTAAACTGTAATTCACATCAATTATTGGCTTTCAACTACTTCCTCATGTAACAAGACCGCACATGACATATACTACAAATGAGATCATACATTACATTACCATAAACCCATCCTAACCAAGAAAATATTAAACAAAGTTACCTGTTATAATATTTTGTTATGTGTAACTGACATCAAGAAAGAATTCACAAAAATGTGATCTAGAGTGTGAAACACATTTACCAACGGCCAACACATAAAAACATGAGTTTTCAGGAAAAAAAATTATCATTTTCACCATGGGCAACAAATCTTTTCGGATCAATATGATGGATGGAAGTTATTATGGCACGACAATTCAAGAATTGTCCATCTTCACCATAAAAAAAGATAATATGTAATTAAATTGATAGATGAGCATTAACAGACTACTGATATGTGGAAAAACATGTTTACACTAAAATACAATTGGTGGAGTCTCTTGAATAAACAAAAGATGGGAATGTGCAAGCAAGCTGGTCCTAAACCACAAACCTAGGGCAACCAGGAAATTAAATGGCCCGTGTACCATTAGGCCATTAGCTTGTCCCTTCAAAGCTAATTTCTACAGTGATAATATCCATGCAAAGCTAGTCACCTACAGCAGAATACATTTTTGGAGCAAAAGTTAATTCCCACAAAACCATATTATATTTGTATATGTGCCCTCAACCAAAGTTTAAACCCTCCATGTCTGCTACTGCCCCCGCCACCCAAAAGAATAAAGAATTCTGCTAATCAAATCTAGCCATGTCAGTATTTGCTCTAATGTACCCAAAAAGCATAGAAGCTCTTCTCCTGATTTATTTTGCCAAACCAGAAACCCTGAATCTATGTAGGATATTTGTTGTCTCCAATTTATTTTGCTGAATCAAAAACTGAACCTGAGTCAGATTCCCATACCGTATCTGTGTCCAAGAGTCACTTGCAGAACTAATAATCAACCAAAATATAAACCTAAAAGTTGGGGGGAGATGAGTTATTTCCGGCATGTGCTCATATTAATCTAATTGGGCAGGTCCAACTCAAATCATGGGTATTGAGTTGAATACCCATGATTTTGACCAAAAAGAAATAACTATGTATATTACACATTCTACATAAAAGAAGCAAATAAACTGTAGTAGCCCGCCTCCCTCCTCCCACCTCCGACATGGCCTAGTGGGCAAAAACGTTTCGAACAAAAGAAGAAAAGGGAAAAGGCCCAAACAAATTTCCATTTGCATCTCCCCCTTCCGGACTACTGCGTGTCGCAAATATTAGAATGGTTGCATCTCGCCACAATCCCCAATTCAAAATGTACCTGGTCGAAACCCCTACCTCAGCTCCTCCTGGTCCTCCAACACGCCCCGCCCCAAGCATTAGGCAACCAGTGCTCCACGCTCTTCAAGCTGGCAGGCACTAGTCCATGAACTGACAAATGGCGAGTTAGCGACAGTATGTTACAATTTGAACTGAATCCCACATATTTCATAGATTTTACATTTTCAAGTAAGTCAGTGACAGTACATTGCTATTCTCTCGGTAGCAACTGCTAGTTTTGAGAGTATTTTCTTCAATAATGACTTGTGTCAAAAACAAGCTAAGAAACATGATGGCGGTGGAAAAAAAATGATTACTTGGTTACATTCACTGAAAGGATATCATCACTCATTTATAGACCCTAAACTCATTTCTAGAAAAATCACACGTTTATAAAAAAACTAAAGTACGGAAAAGTTCCCTCTCTAACTTGTAAGCTTTCTTATCATTCTGAATCCTCTCCATATGAGATATTGACACCTTGATATGTTTTTAAGAATTGGTATTGTGTGATGTTATTATATTTCTGGAAGTTGCGATCTTATGTCAACTTTATACTCTCTAGTAATTATACTGATCAATTAGTACTCTACATTTTGTTATCAAATCTATAAGCTATATGTCAAAAACAATGCATCACGTTCTTACAACATTTTTATTTGAAATTTGAATACCCAATCTGGAAATCCTGGGCACGCCCCAAAAGAGCTCCTCTCTCGTTCAGCATAGAACCATGATCTGGGCTACGGATCACAGTTCCTTCTCTTCCATCGAATCCCATTCCTTAAGAACTTGGCATTCCTTCTTATCCACAGGTTCCAAAGAGCAATGATAAGAACAGAGGAGCAAATTTTACCAACAAATGTGGAGGGATCAGTCAAGGATGAACCGACCGAAGCTAATACATGATGGGGGCAGATGGTGGACTGGCGAAGGTAGGCCGGAGGGATCGCAGACCATGCAGCTAGACCTAAAAGCTAGGGGAAACAATGGCCACCTCGGGCTAGGGTCTTTGGAAACTATCATTCAGAAGTATTTCATTAGCCATGGTTATAATCTGCTGCCGCTAGGCTTAGTTTGGTTGTATATTCTGGTTGCCCAAACATTTTTTCACAGCCTCTTTAGTAACTTCAAGGGAATGTGTGACTTCCACAAAGTCCAGCATGAGCACATCCCTAGTTCCACCATCCAAAATGGCTTCATGCATAGACTTGATTCTGAATGTTGAATGTCACTTAAAATTAGACAACAACATCACTTACCTCAAAAGAAAAAAAGACCATTGCATCACTCTTTTCACCCGAGGAAAGCAACTTCGCTATTTCGTCAATCCTTGTATCTTAGCCTGGCAAAAAAAGAACTACTTCAGAGAGCAAGCAAACCTTGCATCTTTTCATAAAACTAGAGGGGGGAGGTCCAAATGAGAAATAAAACATTGTCGCACTGCATTCCCTGATCTTCCTTCTCTTAACTGGTCGCGCATCCACAAACAATTAGGCATTCATGGATGATAATAGCATGATTGGTACTAATAATTTTCTCCGGAAAAATATGCCATATTATGCATGCACAGACATAATTGATGCAAGTGAAATTTAGAAACAAAGAAAATATGGGTAACAGACATTTTTTGGGGTGCCGAAAATGTATCTCCATATGTTCTCTGCCATTGTTCTGATGACTGAATCTCAAGGAAAAAATATTTTGTTACAACATAAATAACAACGATTGTTTGTGCCCACATTCTGTTCAAGAAATAAAATTTGCTATATCTGTACTTAATTTTCAATTACTATATCTTCTCGACGTGGTGGATACCCGAGCCAATCACTCCCCAACTGTCTACCAGGTTTATCAAACTGATCCTCAGAAAGACCGCGTATGAATGGGACTGCACTGGCGAAATAATTATTGTAGTGGACATACTCCAGTCCACGGTACAGCTCTTGGATTATACATGGCCTTGTCTTATGCACCTCCTCAGATACCTGCCAGTTGATGTTTTACCTTTCAGTGCCAAAGCAAGTTTGGCCTAAGACCCGAGTTGCAAAGCTTTGCAACTCAGGTGTGCCAGTACCATGGGTTGCCCACCAATCAACTGCAATTTGAAACAAGACAGGTTCAGAATTTAATTCCCTTCTTATAATACTAATGAAGCATCGATGATCGCACTGGATATCTTAGTATTTTGGAAATCAAAGTGAACAGAAATGCGACGGGAAGTTTGACCTGACTACGAGGGGATAGGCTGTACTTTACCTTGTGGTATCTCCATTATTTGCTGACTTGTTGAATCTGAACCAAATGTACCCGATTTTCCTTTATATAATTCAATCTGTGCTTCCAGTTTCCCTGGATCATAACGCCCTTTGGTCATTCCGGTTGCGTAGGCCTCAATACCGCTTCTGACCTCAGGATCATCATGGGAAGGATCTTTGTAGAAGACCCTTGGGTTTAGCAGATGACCAGTAGCATGGAGTTGGCTGTGCAGGTAAGAATCCCATATCCTGTCAACTAAATCCCAATAAGGACCATGATTATCTCCAAGATTACGCTTATCTCTTCTTTTGGGCTATCCATGGCATCATACAAGATACCCATTGGACAGTCCTCAGATTCTAATATAAATAACACATCGACAATTGGTTTTGTAACCTTCAAAACATCAGCAGCAGCACACCAAAACACATCATCTGTCTTTACTATGCCAAGGATATGCCTGAACAAACCTTGAGAAGCCCAACCAGAGGAAACCCATTCAGGCGAGCTAAGAATGTGTACAAGATTGGTTCTTGCAGAAACTAACCTCCCTAATGTGATAAACACATCAACAAATTTCAGATAAGAATTGCTCAGAATCTCCTCCTGGATGTAACTTCCTTTTAGTTCCATTGGCAGTGTATGGCCATATATAAACCTTGTTATTTCCTTTGCCTTCGTTATGACCTCACCGACATGTTCCAGTGCTGCTATTTTCTCATGCAGGAGGTTAATGCAGAAGTCAGCACAAAGTGGAACAAAGAATGAATGGTCATGTTTCGTTTGCACATAATGCCATGCAATTCGCATATGTGGTGACGCATCATTTGTGACAACTTGAACTATGTTGTGGGCGCCAACATCATCAACCACACGAGAAAACACTACAACTAGCTCATCCATGTCCTCGGTGATTCCAGAGACATCAATTGATCTCAGGAAATAGATACCTTTGCTGCAATGCACCGAAGCACTTATGAAGCTTCTTTTACCACATTGGGTCTTCCAACTATCCATAATTAAACGGCAACCACTTTTTTTCCATTCTTTCTTGAGTTCCATTGCATGGTGCTCAGTTTCTTTTAGTTCCTCCTGCAGAATGGATTCATACGTAGGAATATCAACCTGATCTCTGTTGGAAGCCACTTGAAGCATCTTCTTGAAAGATGTCAAATTGAGAACATCCTGCCCAAGTCCAGCCTCAATGATGAATTTTCCTATTGCTGTTGCTAACCGAGAATCAAAGTGAGAACCTGCCTCCATCAAGTCAACACTCCGCCCTGAAGATGTTTTTTGTTTCTTGTTCATCCCAGAAGGATTTCAGTATTGTAGGAAAGTGGCTTCTATAGTCTAACCTCCCTGCAATAATTAACAACATATATTATTCACTCATGTATGTAAAGTGTAATTCACATAAATTATTGGCTTGCAACTACTTCCTCATATAACAAGGCCGCACATGACGTATACTATCAACTGGATCATACATTATCCTAAACCCATCCTAACACAGAAAATATTAAACAAAGTTACTTGTAATATTTTGTTCCGTGTAACTGACATGAAGAAAGAATACACAAAGATATGATCTACAGTCGAAAACACATTTACCAACAGCCAACAGATTGAAGTACACAAAGACATTGACCAAGCAATTGGTACTGTTGACAGATTAGTGATATATGGAAAATTACAACATGTTTACACTAAAATAAAGTTGGCGGGAGCTCTCGAATTCAAAAGACAGGAATATGCAAGCAAGCTGGTCCTAAACCTCGAAACCGGGTCAGATAGGAAATTAAACAGCCCTTGTCCCCTCCAAGCTAATTTCTACAGTGATAATATCCCTGCAAAACCAGCCACCCGCAGTAGAAGTACGTTTTTGGAGCAAAAGTTAATTCCCACATTAGGAGTGGGACTGTAGGAGTATACCGACATTGTGTAGGTTACCTTAGAAAAGTGTAAATATGCTCTTAGTTCTTATCGTTCATTCCTTTTGAATATGATTTGTCAGGGTGGCTTCTTAATTTCTTTTCCGTCATCTATATCTATACTCCCTCCTATTTTTATTTACTCCGCATATTAGCTTTGACTCAAGTCTATAAAGTTTGACCAAGTTTGTAGAAAATAATATGAACATTTACAGTAACAAATTTATATGGTGTGAAAATATGTGCACTGATCAATCCAATGGTATTGATTTGGTGGTGTATATGTTAATATACTTTTCTACAAATTTGTTGAAAGTACATAAAGTTTGTCTTTAGACAAACCTAATATGCCGAGTAAATAAAAATGGAGGGAGTACCTACTAATAATGGGAGGTCATATTCTTGGTTTGTCATGCAATTTTACAGAAAACCCACGACTTTCTTGGTAATCAACCCACAGTTAGAGGTTTGTTTCTACCATATAAAATTTCAGACATTAGCCACGGTCGGCACGGATGTCTTCCTGGGGTTTTTTTTCCATGAGAGCCAAACCCTAGTTGGAACCGAACTCTAGTTCCCTCACAATATGGACCCTCGCTTGGAATCGAACCCTTCCTAACACCTCCCATAAATATGTCGTCGGTGGGGAGGCAAGAAGCACCAGACGAGCCACCGGACCGAGCCGAGGCTAATCCTATGGGGCTATTCTAATCCCGGTACATTCGGCATGGTCAGCCCATCGTGTACCATCACAGATGCCTCCGACAAGAGCGTTGAAGCTGGGCAAGCAGAACGGTGGGCCGCCATGGTTGCCATGGAGGAAGAGTTGCGAACGGCGCTATCACAGCGGTGTTCTACCTCACTGAGGGAGTCCTGGACTAGGGGGTGTCCGGACAGCTGGACTATCATCGTCCGCCGGACTCCAAGACTATGAAGATACAAGATTGAAGACTCCGTCCCGTGTCCGGATGGGACTTTCCTTGGCGTGGAAGGCAAGCTTGGCAATACGGATATGTAGATCTCCTACCATTGTAACCGACTCTGTGTAACCCTAGCCCTCTTCGGTGTCTATATAAACCGGAGGGCTTTAGTCCGTAGGACATAACCTCCATTACAACAATCATACCATAGGCTAGCTTCTAGGGTTTAGCCTCCTTGATCTCGTGGTAGATCCACTCTTGTAATACACATCATCAATATTAATCAAGCAGGACGTAGGGTTTTACCTCCATCAAGAGGGCCCGAACCTGGGAAAAACATCGTGTCCCTTGTCTCCTGTTACCATCCGCCTAGACGCACAGTTCGGCACCCCCTACCTGAGATCCGCCGGTATTGACACCGACATTGGTGCTTTAATTGAGAGTTCCTCTGTGCCGTCGCTGATAGGAAGGATACCTCCACCGTCTTCAAGGATGGAATTTTCGCCAAAGGGGCCTTGGCCTTCGGCCAAACTATCCGGCTAGGTGGTTTTCTTATGACCGCCTGTCCGGCCACTGCTTCGACGATGACTTCTCAAGTCGTCAAGAGCAATCTTCGCGTCAGCTCGGAATCTGCCGAGCAGCTGGATCCGATAGAGCTCTCGTCTGTCAACGAGTTCTTGGATCGCATCGCCGCCCTGGGAGTCGCTACAGACTACAATCAGATCGGGCTCAAAACCGATCTGAGAGAGATTAACTCTCCCCAGGTCACCCACCACGTTGCAGTGGAAGAGGAACAATGCGGCGACTCTTCTCCTATATTGAAAACTAGTCACGTCCGGGTTCCCGAACCCTCCATGCCGGATTTCCGTGAAGGGACGGACTTCGATCGAGCACTGAACTTAAAATCATGCATCGCTCCGGACTTGCTGGACTGCGTCCAGCAATCCAAGCTTCCGAATTTGGAAACTTCCCGGCCTTTAAGCCTTGAGACGGGTAGGGTTCCGGACGTAATTCCACCCACCCTCCCAGACATATGCGATCTATCTCTAATCCGGCAAGAGCCCGCTGAAACAGTACATCACTACTGGGCCAGATTCCTCCTGGTCATGGACAGGATAAAGGACTGCCGAGAGGATAACGCAATCTCAATTTTTTGCAATAATTGCACGGATAAGGGAATCTTGAACGCCGTCAGCCATCGTAAAATTACACGATTCGCCGACCTGGCGTCCATAGTACGAAAGTACTGTGCGATGGAGAGTTTGCGGAAAACCAAAAATAATTTTTGGGACAATCCGGCACCAACCCTAGTCCGCAACAAAAGGGTGCATTACACTCAGGCACCAGATACAAAAACAAAAAAGCAAAAACCCCATAGAGGGCACGGAACTATACTGGAAGGATGGCTCAGCGGACCCTATAAACTTCACAGTACAGAGGGCGCCATCCCAACACATAGCCTCCGAGCATGTTGGATATTACGACAGGTGGCCAAAAGTGGCGAGGAGCTTCTAGCCCCGGAAAACCACTCCAACAATACCAGTACGGTATCAACAGTCTTCGAGACCTTCGCATCAAATAATATGCGGAAACGAACAATCCGCGGCCTCGCCGAAGTCTACCAGGTAGCAACAACAAATCCATGGAGCGACACGGCCATCACCTTCAACGCCAGCGACGAACCTAAATTCCGAACAGCCCGAGCACCAGCCGCACTGGTGCTTAGTCCTATAGTGGACGGCTTTCGACTTACAAAGGTCCTCATGGATGGCGGCAGCGGATTAAACCTCATCTACGAGGAAACTCTTCAAAAAATGGAAATAGACTGGAGCCGTATTGAGCGAAGCAGCACAACCTTCAGAGGAATAATACCCAGCCGGGAAGCACGCTGCACCGGACAAATCATACTCGATGTGGTGTTCGGCTCGCCGGACAATTACAGATCCGAAGAAGTCACGTTCCAAGTGGCCCCGTTCAACAGCGGATATCACACTATACTAGGACGGGAGGCATTCACAATCTTTCAAGCCGTACCCCATTATGGGTACATGAAGCTCAAAATGCCTGGGCCCCGCGGAATAATGACTCTCGTTAGTGATCCGGACATAGCATTACGCGCCGAAAACAAGACAGCCGCATTAGCCCTGGAGGCGCTATCCGAAGCACTAGCGGCAGAAGAACTCACCGTGCTGCGCTCTACGGTAAACAGGGACGATGTGATACTCGATAAGAGATCCAAGTCCACCTCCTTTAAACCAGCGGACGAAATAATAAAATTCCAGGTCCACCCAATGGACCCAACAAAGACGGCCTCCATCGAGGCACAATTGAACCCTGATGTAGACGCCGCACTGCGAGAATTCCTTCGGGAAAATTGGGACATTTTCGCCTGGCAACCCTCGGATATGCCCGGAATCCCACGCAGATTGGCAGAACACAGCCTAAACATCCTCAAAGGATTCAAGCCAGTCAAACAGGCTCTTCGACGATTTTCCGAACCCAAAAGACAGGCAATGGGAGAAGAGCTAGCCAAACTACTGGAAGCCGGATTCATCAGAGATATCAAACATCCGGATTGGCTAGCAAATCTGGTAATGGTACCAAAGAAGGACAAATCCTGGCGCCTATGCGTCGATTTTAAAGACCTCAATAAGGCTTGCCCAAAGGATCCCTTCCCCCTCCCCCGCATCGACCAGATAATCGATGCTATTGCAGGACACGATTCATTGTGCTTCCTCGACGCATACTCCGGATACCATCAAATTAAGATGGCGGAAGCAGACCAAGCCGCAACGGCATTCATCACTCCATATGGACCATTCTGCTTCAACACGATGCCCTTCGGACTTAAAAACGCCGGCGCAACATATCAGCGCATGATTCAAACATGTCTGGCCACCCAGATCAGCAAAACAGTAGAGGCATACATAGACGACGTAGTCGTCAAAACCAAACACGTCGAAACTCTAGTAGACGACTTGAGGCTCACATTCAACAACCTCAGAGCATATGACATCAAACTGAATCCGGAAAAATGCGTTTTCGGCGTACCAGCCGGAAAACTACTGGGCTTTATTGTATCTGGTAGAGGAATTGAAGCAAACCTAGCCAAAATCCGAGCTCTGTCACAGCTAGATATCCCAAAAGACCTCAAGCAAATACAAAAATTGACTGGATGCGTGGCGGCTCTAAGCCGCTTTATCTCCCGTCTAGGAGAAAAGGCATTGCCCCTCTATCGCCTCCTTAGGCGCACCGAACACTTCGAGTGGACGGACGCTGCCACTGCCGGACTCAAAGAAATAAAGGCCATATTGGCAACAAATCCGGTCCTGGCTGCGCCCAACCTGGGCGAACCAATGTTGTTATATATCGCTGCAACGCATCAAGTCGTAAGCGCGGTACTCGTCGTAGAACGAGTGACAGAAGGGCATAAATTCCCTCTTCAAAAACCAGTGTATTATGTATCCACTGTGTTAACCCCCTGCAAGTCCCGTTACCCACACTATCAGAAGATAGCGTATGCGGTGTTCATGGCATCCCGGAAGCTCCGACACTACTTTCAAGAGTGTTCGATAACAGTGGCCTCCGAAGTACCACTCAATGACATTATAAATAACCGCGACGCAACGGGCAGGATTGCAGAATGGGCCATTGAGCTCTTACCATTCGATATAACTTACAAACCTCGGCGAGCTATAAAGTCACAAGTTTTGGCTGACTTTGTCGCTGAATGGACCGAAGCCGAACTCCCTAAAGAGTACGGCACGTACTCCAATTGGATTATGCACTTCGACGGCTCTAAAATGTTGGCCGGACTGGGGGCTGGCGTCGTATTGACGTCCCCGACCGGGGACACAGTCCAATACGTACTTCAAATAATGTACACGGACTCCAACAACGCAGCCGAATACGAGGCCCTTTTACATGGTCTCCGAATGGCAATCTCCATGGGCATTCAATGCCTAGAGGTGTGCGGGGATTCAAACCTGGCAATATCCCAAATAAATGGAGATTTTGACGCCAAGGATCCGAAAATGGCAGCATATCGCAATGCTGTCTTCAAGATGTCAGCTCGGTTTGAAGGACTCGAATTCATCACGTAGCCCGAGATAATAACCAAGCGGCCAACGTACTGGCACGCATCGGCGCAAAACGTGACGCTGTCCCTCCAAACATCTTCCTGGAACGGCTCTTCAAGCCATCCATACTATGGGAAGAGGAGTCCGGAAACGACAAACCGGAAATAACGGCGCCAACCGGCGATCCAGCCGATGACACAACACCGTCAGCCCACGACATAATGGCAGTAATCGCCCCGTGGACAGAACCATTCCTAGCCTACTTGCTTAGGCAGGAACTTCCCGAAGACCAAAATGAGGCCCGCTGCATAGTCCGGCGATCTAAACCCTACAAGGTCCATGAGGGAGAACTTTATAAGAAAAGCACAACCGGAGTCCTTCAAAGGTGTATCTCCGAAGAGGAAGGGTGAAACCTCCTGGCTGAAATTCATGCCGGACTAGGCGGACACCACGCCGCAGCTCGGGCCCTTGTAGGAAAGGCATTCCGTACAGGATTTTATTGGCCGACGGCCCGGGCAGAAGCTCAGGACTTAGTCCAAAGATGCGTCGGTTGTCAACTCTTTGCTAATCAGAGCCATATGCCACCCACCGCCCTCAAAACTATACCCATTACCTGGCCGTTCGCGGTCTGGGGGCTTGACATGGTTGGACCCCTTAAAGGGGGAACCCACAAGCAAAGGTACCTATTGGTCATGGTGGACAAGTTCACCAAATGGATAGAGGCCAAACCAGTCAAAACGGCAGAGTCCGGACCAGTGATAGACTTTATATCCGGGTTAGTACACCGTTATGGTGTCCCCCACAACATCATCACCGATAACGGCACGAATTTCACGGCCGACGAGGTTAAGTCATGGTGCAAAAACATGGGCATTAAGCTCGACTACGCTTCAGTCTATCATCCTCAAACCAACGGTCAAGTGGAACGAGCAAATGGTCTAATAATGAGCGGCATTAAACCCAGACTAGTGTGGTCACTTACTAAATCTGACACGCACTGGGTAGAGGAGCTCGACTCCGTGCTCTGGGGGCTGTGGACAACGCCCAACCGTACTACCGGATTCACACCATTTTTTATGGTATACGGCGCAGAGGCAGTTCTGCCCTGCGACATTATTCATGACTCACCTCGAGTGCGCATGTACAAAGAAAGAGAGGCCGAGCTGGATCGGCAGGACAGCTTGGATGCATTGGAGGAAGAACGCGACGTCGCCAAGACTCGTTCCGCATTCTATCAGCAGCAGGCTCGAAGATATCAAAGCAGAGAAGTACGGGCCAAGACTTACAACGTTGGCAAACTAGTTCTACGCCTGCCGGACAAGAAAAAGGACAAGCTCAGGCCCAAATGGGAGGGGGCCTTCATTATCGATCAAGTCCTGACCGGCGGAGCGTACCGTCTACGAAATGCGTCGGACAACCGACTCGAGCCGAACCCATGGAACGCAGCCCGCCTCCGAAGATTCTATGCCTAGCACCGGACTAAGGGTTCGTCCCCTTTCCCCGTTCAACTTTTTACACTTCAGCTGTCTTTTGTTTGTCTTTCTTCTCTTACCCCTTTTACTAAAAAGCCCTTAAGGGCCTACGTGCGCATTGTTCGCATACACTTGATGTGCCATCCGCACTCATTATACCTGGGGGCTTCTTTTCCAGAAGCTCAATTATAAGGGCTTCATGCCCAGCACATGTGTCAAGCTTCCACATGTACCTTTTGATCACCATTATATGCATCGATATGACTTAAGTTTTGGCCAAGCTGGGTTGCCTGGCTCCTGTGCTTACCCCTACGTTCCCGATTGTTCGGCTAGGAGGTAAAGGGAGCACCTCTGCGATTGTTACTGCCGGGTCAGCCGGATGTGTACCTCAGACTGGGTGAAGCCGAAAGCTAGCGTTCTTAAGGGAATATTCGGTCGGTGACTTAAAAGATGATTTTTTACCTACTTATTTCTCTGCCCCCAGATTTTTTTCTGCATTTTTTGCAGTCCGGACATGCACTTTAGGGCATGCCTCCCAGGGAAAGGAACCCTTAACGGAACTATTCTCCCTGGAAGATGTTTCTTACTAACCATGTAATATAACATAACTAGTTGGGCACTTGTCTGATTAAGCACTGATGACCCTTACGCCTGGTCTCCATGCATACCCCGGTTGTTTCTTAACCAAGAAGGTATTCGGACACACTCCGAACTCTAGGGTCCCGAGGTTGAAGCGAAAAGGTCGGCAAAGACAAACAATCTACAATCCGGCTAGAAGGCATTTCACATGTCATTTTAAAAATACATTGTCAAATCTACTGACTGTATTCTTCCTCAATCCCGTCTAACAGGCTGTCTAATTTACAGTCCCATTTGGA
This sequence comes from Triticum timopheevii, assembly GCA_963921465.1. Classification (NCBI taxonomy): domain Eukaryota; kingdom Viridiplantae; phylum Streptophyta; class Magnoliopsida; order Poales; family Poaceae; genus Triticum; species Triticum timopheevii. Next base: position 545,065,505 of record OY997274.1, read on the forward strand.
AAATTTAGCGGCCAACTCTACTTGGCCGTATACTAAACTCACAGGGATCTCCTTCCCATTGGGCCCCACAGGTCCGACCTCGGCCATGTGGTTGGGACCCGCCTTCTTGTAACGCGTCTTCACCATGGCCCAAGCCTCCCTGGCACCTTGGCGACAGGCCGAAATCTTCCACAAACGGGGGCGCTGCCGCACTCCCTGAAGCTTCTCCGCAAGCTCCCCAAGGCCCTCGGGTAGGGAGAGGGCTGGCCATAAAGCCTGGACGACGCCGCTCATTGCCTGCCGAACTCGTTCGAGCAGCTGCAACAGCTCGGGAAGTTGATCACCCGTTGATATGGGCATCTCCTCCGCAGGGCGACCTGTGAGTATACCTACAAGACATATTATGTCAATTTACTTCCTCGCCGAACTCTTCCTTTCAAAGGAGTCCACTCAAGCACTTACTATAGATGCCGCGACGAAGCCGCTGATTCTCCTTAACGGAGCCGGACAGCCCGGCCCGAGCGCCTTTCAGTTCTTCTCCGAGCTTGGCGTTGGCATCCTGGAGCTTGTTCCTCTCTTGCTGCACTCTATTCAGCACCCTCTCGCCGGCCTTAAGCTGGCGCAGTAATTCTTGCCTGTCCGGATCTTGTCCGGCGGCACCTGCAATGTCATTATTAGACTTGCGCGCACGCCACACAGCGCTTATATTTATCAATAAAAATGTGTTACCGGGAGGGGTCTCTGCGTTTCCTCCTGCGGCAGTGAGTGCGGCCTCAAGTTGGGTCTTGCACTCTTGCAGCTCCTGAGACAGCTGGGTATTCTTCTCGGTAAGATCCTACGTTTCAAATGATCCTTAAATCAGTTAACATAACTACTTTAAGTCTCGGGGGCTAATGGCATATATAACTATTAAATTCTCTTACACGTATGTCTTTCACATATTGCCCCGTGGCTCTGGTAAAACCATCTTGAGCAGCACGGAGGTGTGCGTCCCCCGCGTTAAAGGCATTCAACGCCTCAGGGGAGAAGCACGCGTCACGAAATACTGTCCGGCGGCGCCTATGGTTCATGGCGCTCTCCACCTCAGACTTGGTGGCGGACAGTCTATCGGTATCCTCCGTTGGGGGAGTGTCCGGCTCGCGCCTTGTGCTCGCCTCGCCCTCCTGGCCAGGTGCTGGAGCCTGGCTGGAAGAGGTTGCATTGGCAACCTCCACGCCCGCAGTCCGGCGGGCGCTCTTTCTCCTACAAAGATTATGAGCACTCAAACGTTTCCTAGGAACGTTGCTCCGAATATTTAACTGCGAGCAATACCTTTGCGGCGACGCTTCAGTCCGCGCTGCGCTCCTCTTCCGCCTGTTGGTCCGGACTGGCCTTTGTTGGTCAGCCGCGGCGGGCTCGGCTTCCCGCCCTGGAGGCGCTTCCTGCAAAACACCATCGTATGCGAAGGTCAGATATGAGCAAGGAAGAAACAATGGTGTCGGGGCTTCGGTCACAATCACCTGGGAAGCCGGATATAATCCGGGGTAGTCAGCCGTAATGGCGACCAAAGCATTATCCATGCTGAGCTGGTGGAACACCCCGTCAATTAGCTCCACCTTTATGTCCGGATCCTCTTCGGAGGCCGGATCCCGGGATCTCTCCGGATCCTCGGGTTGAGGGGCTGGACTTATCATGTCCTCCACAGTCCGGCGCAGTTCCTGCGCCAAAGACACAATATGAGAAGCTTAAACTTCGAAAGCACGGGCCGCACCCTTAAAGTGTTCGCTTACCCAACTCCGAGGGTTATTCATGGAGAACCCGTTCAACGGGTTCATCTGGAGAAAGTCCTCCTTCTCCCCCTTGTATAGGCCGGACAGGATCGTCACCAGATCCTCGGCCGAATCCGGTCCTTTACGGCCATGGCGGGTGGCATCGTCTTCCCCGTTGAAATCCCACATGAGGTGGCCCCTGTATTGCAGTGGCTGTACCCCCCGCGTAATGCATGTTGCCATGGCTCCAATCATGGTCAACCCGGAGTGGGCCAATAATCTTATTCGGCCCATCAGATAATGGACGCTCTTGTCTTCCTCCAGTTGGGGGCTCCGCGGGCGCCAACTAAGGCGTTTCTTCAAGGGAGCAGTACTAAACTTCGGGAGGCCGACCCGAACAGGGTCCGGCAGCGGAGCGTCCTCTATGTAAAACCATTCCGAAGGCCAGTCTTCGGACGCCTTCTTAGGGGTTCCGGATGGATATCCGGTCCCGGCAATGCGCCATATTTCGGCGCCGCCCACTTGATATATGGACCCCTCGTGAGAGCGGGGTACGAGGCAAAACAACCTCTTCCACAGTGCAAAATGGGGCTCGATGCCCAGAAATAGCTCGCAAAGAGCTACATAACCCGCGATATGCAGGATGGAGGCGGGCGTAAGGTGATGGAGCTGGAGTCCGTAGAACTCCAGGAGCCCGCGGAGGAACGGATGTACAGGAAATCCGAGTCCCCTTATCAGATAGGGGACGAAGCATACCCGCTCCCCTTTGTTGGGACTTGGGGTAGCCTCCGCCTGCTTCCCACCTTGGTAGGTGGCCAGCCCGGCTCGAACCGGAACCATGAAGGCCGGAGGGAGATATCCCCCCGCTTGGAGCTTCACCAGCTCGTTGTGCGGAACAGAGCACCTCCTCCAATCTCCTGGCAGAGGGCTGGGAGTGCGAGAAGAGGAGCCGCGTCGACGGTCCATGATGGAATGGATTCTTGGTCAGAAGCGCTCCGATGAGTATTCGCGGAGAGAGGATGGTGCGATTTGGATCTGGATTCTCGCCTTTCTTATAGGCAGATTATTTGCACAGCCAAGGGGTAAAACATAAAAGATGCCCTGGCTTTTCGCATTCGTGCGACGCATGGAAGAAGGCCATTATTGGGCGTGGGAGCCAAGAAGCGCAACATTGATGAGGTAGCCGGACACTGTTCGGCAGGTACACGGAACTTAAAGGGAGAACCCGCCTTGCAACGCCGAAGACTACATACGCGCTGGACTAATCGTCATTGAAGCCTGGTTCGGGGGCTACTGAGGGAGTCCTGGACTAGGGGGTGTCCGGACAGCCGGACTATCATCGTCCACCGGACTCCAAGACTACGAAGATACAAGATTGAAGACTCCGTCCCGTGTCCGGATGGGACTTTCCTTGGCGTGGAAGGCAAGCTTGGCAATACGGATATGTAGATCTCCTACCATTGTAACCGACTCTGTGTAACCCTAGCCCTCTCCGGTGTCTATATAAACCGGAGGGCTTTAGTCCGTAGGACATAACCTCCATTACAACAATCATACCATAGGCTAGCTTCTAGGGTTTAGCCTCCTTGATCTCGTGGTAGATCCACTCTTATAATACACATCATCAATATTAATCAAGCAGGACGTAGGGTTTATCTCCATCAAGAGGGTCCGAACCTGGGTAAAACATCGTGTCCCTTGTCTCCTGTTACCATCCGCCTAGACGCACAGTTCGGGACCCCCTACCCGAGATCCGCCGGTTTTGACACCGACACTCACTGCTAATATTGATAACATGCCATATCATTTAGTTGTGGCTCACGCTGGCGTTCTACTTCACTGTTGCTATTGATAACATGTCTTCTCACTTAGTTGTAGCTCTTTCTACAGTCTGAAGCAGCACTTGCTGGATTTGGAATCCCTAAACCTGATGATAACATGGTTGAAGCTTCAGAAGAAACTTACAAGATGCGATTTTTGTTTAACAAGATTTGCATTTAGAGGCTTCTATTGTGAACTATTAGACACTTGATGGAGCTGCAAGGCTAGAAAAGGCTACATGTCGTGTCATTTATAGCTCTTTGTGCAGTCTAGCGCAGCTAACTATGTACTGACATACTCATGTCCGTCACTATGAATAGTTTGAGTAGTTTGCTGATTTGAATATTCAATTGTACTCTTGGCCTCGAGCCGGAGCGCCCGCATCGATGCAGCTAAGCCGATGGGAGCCTCTACCCCGACGATCGCAGAGCTAGCTCAGCTCCGGGTCACGGCCCGGAACCTGGATGCAAGTACCACACCACCCGCTGCTCGTTCCTGCTAATTCTCTGCGCTGGAATAGGTCCCCCCGTACTAGCTCGCGCACTGCCACGTTATGCAGGGCCCATAGTGCCTCCCTTGTCCCGGGTAATAGGTCCCCTCCGTCGGTTTCTTAATGTCGCAACAGCTAATCAATTATAGGTGTGATAAGCGGATTGACATTGTGGCGATTCAAGAAACCAAACACTCAGAGTTCTCTATCCAAACTCGAACGGCTTAGCATCCATATATTTGCCTGGCACTGGCTCCCTTCTAGTGGGACGGCCAGCCTCTCCAGAGGCATCCTTCTGGCGGTGAAGGATATTACCTTTGAGGTAGGTGGCATGGAGATGGGAGAATTCTTCGTTAGTATGGAGCTCTTCGAGCATGACATCAACTTCAAGTTGGAAATTGTAATCGTCTATGGCCCTGTCGACCATCGTCATTCCGAGGCATTCTTGACAAACTCCATTGGAAAATCTCAAACTCCACTCTCCCAGTGGTGGTGGTGGTGGTGGGGGGTGATTTCAATCTCATCCGACAACCTGGCGACAAACCAACAACCACATTAATTTCTCCCTGATGCAACTCTTCAATGACTACATATTGACCTGGGGTTGCAAGAGATCGACCGCATCGGTGCTTGTTTCACTTGGACAAATAAGTAGGTGGATCCTACTCGGTGCATGCTTGATCGCGTCTTCATGTCACCCGAGAGGGAACTCTGGTGTCCCCTCGCTTCCCTTCGCGCGATTATGTGGATTGGCTCCGACCATGTGCCGCTTCTCTTGTCCTCTATGGAGGACTGGAGGACCGGCCACGTCCACCGCTGCAATTTCTCTTGAAAACCTTCTAGTTGAATAATCGTGGTTTCATGGAGGCTGTTAGAGATAGGTGGACCGCCGCTAGGGTGGAACCGCATTGGTCCTTATCGTCAGTCGACTCTTGGCAATATTGTGCCAAGCGTGGGCGTCAATTCATGAAGGGTTGGGGCTAACATCGTTCATGACCTTCGACCATAAGAAGACCCTACTCTCGGCCATTCAGGCTCTTGATTTGAGGGTTGAATCCTCGGGCCTCTCTCTCGATGAGTGGATGCACCGATACGCACTCGAGGAGGAGCTCATGCTCATCTTTTCCAATGAGGAGTGCTACTAGCTCCAGCACGGTACCCAGAAGGTATGGCAGAGGGATGCCAATACGACCTACTTCCAGGCAATCGCTAATGGTTGTCGCTGCCGCAACACCATCCCGCTTCTCTAGGACAGTGATGGACTTTTGCAGCATCGTGACGACATTCGCGAGCATGTCAATGGTTTCTACCGGAATCTCTTCTGTCCAACTTTGCAGGGTGGCGCGGCGCTGGCCCCGCACAAGTGGTCAGGTCCCCAGCTAGTGTCGGACTTAGACAATGAGGTCCTCCTGACTCCCTTCTCGGAGGAGGAGGTCTTTGCTGCTATCAAAGGCATGAACACCAACTCGGCGCCTGGCCACGATGGCCTTTCTGTTGGAAATATGCCCTAGAGGCAATAATAAATTAGTTATTATTATATTTCCTTGTTCATGATAATCGTTTATTATCCATGCTATAATTGTATTGATAGGAAACTCAGATACATGTGTGGGTACATAGACAACACCATGTCCCTAGTAAGCCTCTAGTTGACTAGCTCGTTGATCAATAGATGGTTACGGTTTCTTGACCATGGACATTGGATGTCATTGATAACGGGATCACATCATTAGGAGAATGATGTGATGGACAAGACCCAATCCTAAGCCTAGCATTGAGATCGTGTAGTTCGTATGCTAAAGCTTTTCTAATGTCAAGTATCTTTTCCTTAGACCATGAGATTGTGCAACTCCTGGATACCGTAGGAATGCTTTGGGTGTACCAAACGTCACAACGTAACTGGGTGACTATAAAGGTGCACTACAGGTATCTCCCAAAGTGTCTGTTGGGTTGGCACGAATCGAGACTGGGATTTGTCACTCCGTGTAAACGGAGAGGTATCTCTGGGCCCACTCAGTAGGACATCATCATAATGTGCACAATGTGACCAAGGGGTTGATCACGGGATGATGTGTTACGGAACGAGTAAAGAGACTTGCGGTAACGAGATTGAACAAGGTATCGATATACCGACGATCGAATCTCGGGCAAGTACAATACCGTTGGACAAAGGGAATTGTATACGGGATTGATTAAGTCCTTGACATCGTGGTTCATCCGATGAGATCATCGTGGAACATGTGGGAGCCAACATGGGTATCCAGATCCCGCTGTTGGTTATTGACCGGAGAGTCATCTCGGTCATGTTTGCATGTCTCCCGAACCCGTAGGGTCTACACACTTAAGGTTCGGTGACGCTAGGGTTATAGAGATATTAGTATGCGGTAACCCGAAAGTTGTTCGGAGTCCCGGATGAGATCCCTGACATCACGAGGAGTTCCGGAATGGTCCGGAGGTAAAGAATTATATATAGGAAGTGCTATTTCGGCCATCGGGACAAGTTTCGGGGTCATCGGTATTGTACCGGGACCACCGGAAGGGTCCCGGGGGTCCACCGGGTGGGTCCACCTGCCCCGGGGGGCCACATGGGCTGTAGGGGGTGCGCCTTGGCCTACATGGGCCAAGGGCACCAGCCCCAAGAGGCCCATGCGCCAAGAGAAGAGAAAAAGGGGAGAGTCCTAAAGGGGGAAGGCACCTCCGAGGTGCCTTGGGGAGGATGGACTCCTCCCCACCCTTGGCCGCACCCTTCCTTGGAGGAAGGGGCAAGGCTGCGCCCTCCCCTTCTCCCTTGGCCCTATATATAGTGGGGAAAAGGAGGAGCAATCATACCTAAGGCCTGGCGCCTCCCTCTCCCTCCCGTGACACATCTCCCTCCTCCCGCAGCGCTTAGCGAAGCCCTGTTGGAATCCCGCTACTTCCACCACGCCGTCGTGCTGCTTGATCTCCATCAACCTCTCCCTCCTCCTTGCTGGATCAAGGCATGGGAGACATCTCCATTCCGTACGTGTGTTGAATGCGGAGGTGCCGTCCGTTCGGCGCTAGGATCATCGGTGATTTGAATCACAACGAGTACGACTCCATCAACCCCGTTCTCTTGAACGCTTCCACGCGCGATCTACAAGGGTATGTAGATCCACTCCTCCCTCGTTGCTAGATGAATCCATAGATAGATCTTGGTGACACGTAGGAAAATTTTGAATTTATGCTACGTTCCCCAACAGTGGCATCATGAGCTAGGTCTATTGCGTAGATTCTTTGCACGAGTAGAACACAAAGTAGTTGTGGGCATTGATTTTGTTCAATATGCTTACCGTTACTAGTCCAATCTTGTTTCGATGGTATTGTGGGATGAAGCGTCCCGGACCGACCTTACACGTACTCTTACGTGAGACAGGTTCCACCGACTGACATGCACTTGGTGCATAAGGTGGCTAGCGGGTGCCAGTCTCTCCCACTTTAGTCGGAACGGATTCGATGAAAAGGGTCCTTATGAAGGGTAAATAGCAATTGGCATATCACGTTGTGGTTTTGCGTAGGTAAGAAACGTTCTTGCTAGAAACCCATAGCAGCCACGTAAAACATGCAAACAACAATTAGAGGACGTCTAACTTGTTTTTGCAGGGTATGCTTTGTGATATGATATGGCCAAGAAGAATGTGATGAATGATATGTGATGTATGAGATTGATCATGTTCTTGTAATAGGATTCACGACTTGCATGTCGATGAGTATGACAACCGGCAGGAGCCATAGGAGTTGTCTTTATTTATTGTATGACCTGCGTGTCAACTTAAACGTCATGTAATTACTTTACTTTATTGCTAACCGGTAGCCATAGTAGTAGAAGTAATAGTTGGCGAGACAACTTCATGAAGACACGATGATGGAGATCATGATGATGGAGATCATGGTGTCATGCCGGTGACGATGATGATCATGGAGCCCCGAAGATGGAGATCAAAAGGAGCAAAGTGATGATGGCCATATCATGTCACTATTTGATTGCATGTGATGTTTATCATGTTTATGCATCTTGTTTACTTAGAATGACGGTAGTAAATAAGATGATCCCTTACAACAATTTCAAGAAGTGTTCTCCCCTAACTGTGCACCGTTGCTACAGTTCGTCATTTCGAAGCACCACGCGATGATCGGGTGTGATAGATCCTTACGTTCACATACAACGGGTGTAAGACAGATTTACACATGCAATACACTTAGGGTTAACTTGACGAGCCTAGCATGTACAGACATGGCCTCAGAACACGGAGACCGAAAGGTCGAGCATGAGTCGTATAGAAGATACGATCAACATGAAGATGTTCACCGATGATGACTAGTCCGTCTCACGTGATGATCGGACACGGCCTAGTTTGACTCGGATCATGTGATCACTTAGATGACCAGAGGGATGTCTATCTGAGTGGGAGTTCATAAGATGAACTTAATTATCTTGAACATAGTCAAAAGGTCTTCGCAAATTATGTCGTAGCTCGCGCTTCAGTTCTACTGTTTAGATATGTTCCTAGAGAAAAATTTAGTTGAAAGTCAATAGTAGCAATTATGCGGACTAGGTCCATAAACTGAGGATTGTCCTCATTGCTTCATAGAAGGCTTATGTCCTTAATGCACCGCTCAGTGTGCTGAACCCCAAACGTTGTTTGTGGATGTTGTGAACATCGGACATACACGTTTTGATAACTACGTGATAGTTCAGTTAAATGGTTTAAGTAGAGGCACCAAAGACGTTTTTGAAACATCGCGGAACATATGAGATGTTTCGAGGGCTGAAATTGGGATTTCAGGCTCGTGCCCACGTCAAGAGGTATAAGACCTCCGATGATTTTCTTAGCCTGCAAACTCAGGGAGAAAAGATCAATCGTTGAGCTTGTGCTCAGATTGTCTGAGTGCAACAATCACTTGAATCGAGTGGGAGTTGATCTTCCAGATGAGATAGTGATGTTTCCCCAAAGTCATTGCCACCAAGCTGCTAGAGCTTCGTGATGAACTATAACATATCAAGGATAGAGATGATGATCCTTGAGGTATTCGCATTGTTTGACATCGCGAAAGTAGAAATCAAGAAGGAGCATCAATTGTTGATGGTTGGTGAAACCACTAGTTTCAAGAAGGGCAAGGGCAAGAAGGGATACTTCATGAAATGGCAAATCAGTTGCTGCTCTAGTGAAGAAACCCAAGGTTAAACCCAAACCCGAGACTAAGTGCTTCTGTAATAAGGGGAACAACCACTGGAGCAGAATTACCCTAGATACTTGGTAGATGAGAAGGCTGGCAAGGTCGATAGAAGTATATTGGATATACATTATGTTAATGTGTACTTTACTAGTACTCCTAGTAGCACCAGGGTATTAGATACCAGTTCGGTTGCTAAGTGTTAGTAACTCGAAATAAAAGCTACGAGATAAAAGGAGACTAGCTAAAGGTGAGCTGACGATATGTGTTGGAAGTTTTTCCAAGCTTGATATGATCAAGCATCGCACGTTCCCTCTACCAAAGAGATTGGTGTTAAACCTAAATAATTGTTATTTGGTGTTTGCGTTGAACATAGACATGATTGGATTATGTTTATCGCAATACGGTTATTCATTTAAGGAGAATAACGGTTACTCTGTTTATTTGAATAATACCTTCAATGGTCTTGCACCTAAATTGAATGGTTTATTGAATCTCGTTCGTAGTGATACACATGTTCATGCCAAAAGATAGTAATGATAGTACCACCTACTTGTGGCACTGCCACGTAAGTCATATTGGTATAAAACGCATGAAGAAGCTCCATGTTGATGGATCTTTGGACTCACTCGTTTTTGAAAAGTTTGAGACATGCGAACCATGTCTATTGGTGTATACGCATGAAGAAACTCCATGCAGATGGATCGTTTGGACTCACTTGATTTTGAATCACTTGAGACATGCAAATCATACCACATGGGCAAGATGACTGAAAGCCTCGGTTTTAGTAAAATGGAACCAGAAAGCAACTTGTTGGAACTAATACATTTTGATGTGTGCAGTCCAATGAGTGCTGAGGCATGTGGTGGATATCGTTATGTTCTTACTTCACAGATGATTTGAGTAGATGTTGAGTACATTTACTTGATAAATCACGAGTCTGAATTATTGAAAGGTTCAAGTAATTTCAAGGTGAAGTTGAAAGATCGTCGTGACAAGAGGATAAAAGATCTATGATATGATCATAGAGATGAATATCTGAATTACGAGTTTGGCACAGAATTAAGACATTATGGAAATTGTTTCACAACTAATACAGCCTGGAACACCATAGTGTGATGGTGTGTCCAAACATCATAGTTGCACCCTATTGGATATGGTGCGTACCTTGATGTCTCTTATCAAATTACCACTATCGTTCATGGGTTAGGCATTAGAGACAACCGCACTCACTTTAATAGAGTACCACGTAATTCCGTTGAGATGACACCGTTTGGAGAAACCTAAGTTGTCGTTTCTTAAAGGTTTGGGGCTGCGACGCTTATGTGAAAAAGTTTCAGGTTGATAAGCTCGAATCCAAAGTGGATAAAATGCATCTTCATAGGACACCCAAAACAGTTGGGTATACCTCCTAATTCAGATCCGAAAGCAATAGGGATTGTTTCTTGAATCGGGTCCTTTCTCGAGGAAAAGTTTGTCTCGAAAAGTTGAGTGGGAGGATGGTGGAGACTTGATGAGGTTATTGAACCATTACTACAGCTAGTGTGTAGCAGGGCACAGGAAGTTGTTCCTGTGGCACCTACACCAATTGAAGTAGAAGCTTATGATAGTGATCATGAAGTTTTTAGATCAAGTCACTACCGAACCTCGTAGGACAACAAGGACGCGTACTGCTTCGGAGTGGTACGGTGATCCTGTCTTGAAGGTCATGTTGCTAGACAACAATGAACCTACGAGCTATGGAGAAGCGATGGTGGGCCCATATTCTGACAAATGGTTAGAAGCCATGAAATCTGAGATAGGATCCATGTATCAGAACAAAGCATGGACTTTGGTGGACTTGCCTGATGATCGGCAAGCCATTGAGATAAATGGATCTTTAAGAAGAAGACGGACATGGACGGTAATGTCACCGTCTATGAAGCTCGACTTGTGGCGAAGAGTTTTTCACAAGTTCAAGGAGTTGACTACGATGAGATTTTCTCATCCGTAGCGATGCTTAAGTCCGTCGGAATCACGTTAGCATTAGCTGCATTTATGAAATCTGGCAGATGGATGTCAAAACGAATTTCCTTACCAGTTTTCGTAAGGAAAGGTTGTATGTGATACAATAAGAGAGGTTTTGTCGATCCTAAGGATGCTAAAAGGTATGCTAGCACCAGCGATCCTTCTAAGGACTGGAGTAAGCATCTCGGAGTTGGAATATGCACTTTGATAAAATGATCAAAGATTTTGGGTTTATACAAAGTTTATGAGAAACTTGTACTTCCAAAGAAGTGAGTGGGAGCACTATAGAATTTCTGATGAATATATGTTGTCGACATATCATAGATCGGAAATGACGTAGAATTTCTAGAAAGCATATAGGGTTATTTGAAAGGTGTTTTTCAATAGAAATCCTGGATTAAGCTACTTGAACATTGAGCATCAAGATCTATAAGGATAGATCAAAACGCTCAATAGTACTTTCAAATGAGCACATACCTTGACATGATCTTGAAGGTATTCAAGATGGATCAGTCAAAGAAGGAGTTCTTGCCTGAGTAGTAAGGTACGAAGTTAAGACTTAAAGCTCGACCACGGCAGAAAAGAGAGAAAGGACGAAGGTCGTCCCCTATGATTTAGACGTAGGCTCTACAGTATGCTATGCTGTGTACCGCACCTGATGTGTGCCTTGCCGCTTGTCTGGCAAGAGGGTACAAAGGTGATCAAGGAGTGGATCACTAGATAGCGGTCAAAGTTATCCTTAGAGGAATAAGGATATGTTTCTCGATTATGGAGGTGATAAAGAGTTCGACATAAAGGGTTACGTCGATGCAAGCTTTAACACCTATCCGAGTGACTCTGAGTAGCAAACCGGATACGTATAGTGGAACAACCATTTGGAATAGCTCCAAGTGGAGCGTGGAAGTAGCATTTACAATATGACATAGAGAATTGCGAAGTACATACGGATCTGAATGTTGCAGACCCGTTGACTAAAACCTCTCTCACAAGCAAAACATGATCAAACCCCAGAACTCATTGAGTCTTAATCACATGATGATGTGAACTAGTTTAATGACACTAGTAAACTCTTTGGATGTTGGTCACATGGCGATGTGACCTGTGAGTGTTAATCACATGGCGATGTGAACTAGATTATTGACTCTAGTGCAAGTGGGAGACTGTTGGAAATATGCCCTAGAGGCAATAATAAATTATTTATTATTATATTTCCTTGTTCATGATAATCGTTTATTATCCATGCTATAATTGTATTGATAGGAAACTCAGATACATGTGTGGGTACATAGACAACACCATGTCCCTAGTAAGCCTCTAGTTGACTAGCTCGTTGATCAATAGATGGTTACGGTTTCCTGACCATGGACATTGGATGTCATTGATAACGGGATCACATCATTAGGAGAATGATGTGATGGACAAGACCCAATCCTAAGCCTAGCATAGAGATCGTGTAGTTCGTATGCTAAAGCTTTTCTAATGTCAAGTATCTTTTCCTTAGACCATGAGATTGTGCAACTCCTGGATACCGTAGGAATGCTTTGGGTGTACCAAACGTCACAACGTAACTGGGTGACTATAAAGGTGCACTACAGGTATCTCCCAAAGTGTCTGTTGGGTTGGCACGAATCGAGACTGGGATTTGTCACTCCGTGTAAACGGAGAGGTATCTCTGGGCCCACTCAGTAGGACATCATCATAATGTGCACAATGTGACCAAGGGGTTGATCACGGGATGATGTGTTACGGAACGAGTAAAGAGACTTGCCGGTAACGAGATTGAACAAGGTATCGGTATACCGACGATCGAATCTCGGGCAAGTACAATACCGTTGGACAAAGGGAATTGTATACGGGATTGATTAAGTCCTTGACATCGTGGTTCATCCGATGAGATCATCGTGGAACATGTGGGAGCCAACATGGGTATCCAGATCCCGCTGTTGGTTATTGACCGAAGAGTCATCTCGGTCATGTCTGCATGTCTCCCGAACCCGTAGGGTCTACACACTTAAGGTTCGGTGACGCTAGGGTTATAGAGATATTAGTATGCGGTAACACGAAAGTTGTTCGGAGTCCCGGATGAGATCCCTGACGTCACGAGGAGTTCCGGAATGGTCCGGAGGTAAAGAATTATATATAGGAAGTGCTATTTCGGCCATCGGGACAAGTTTCGGGGTCATCGGTATTGTACCGGGACCACCGGAAGGGTCCCGGGGGTCCACCGGGTGGGTCCACCTGCCCCGGGGGGCCACATGGGCTGTAGGGGGTGCGCCTTGGCCTACATGGGCCAAGGGCACCAGCCCCAAGAGGCCCATGCGCCAAGAGAAGAGAAAAAGGGGAGAGTCCTAAAGGGGGAAGGCACCTCCGAGGTGCCTTGGGGAGGATGGACTCCTCCCCACCCTTGGCCGCACCCTTCCTTGGAGGAAGGGGCAAGGCTGCGCCCTCCCCCTCTCCCTTGTCCCTATATATAGTGGGGAAAAGGAGGAGCAATCATACCTAAGGCCTGGCGCCTCCCTCTCCCTCCCGTGACACATCTCCCTCCTCCCGCAGCGCTTAGCGAAGCCCTGTTGGAATCCCGCTACTTCCACCACGCCGTCGTGCTGCTGGATCTCCATCAACCTCTCCCTCCTCCTTGCTGGATCAAGGCATGGGAGACGTCTCTGTTCCGTACGTGTGTTGAATGCGGAGGTGCCGTCCGTTCGGCGCTAGGATCATCGGTGATTTGAATCACAACGAGTACGACTCCATCAACCCCGTTCTCTTGAACGCTTCCGCGCGCGATCTACAAGGGTATGTAGATCCACTCCTCCCTCGTTGCTAGATGACTCCATAGATAGATCTTGGTGACACGTAGGAAAATTTTGAATTTATGCTACGTTCCCCAACACTTTCGGTGGGGTTCTTTCGGGTGTTTTGGACCTCTCATAAGACTAAGATGATGGCTATGTTTCAGGACTTCTATGTAGGCATCTTGGAACTTTCTTGGCTCAACTTTGGGATTATTATGCTTATTCCTAAAGCTTTGGGTGCCTCCGACACTCGCTAGTTTTGTTCGATCACGGTGATCTTCCGTACCCTGGTCAAGGTGTACGCCAATAGGCTGCACTTCTGGCAGATCGGCTAACACATCCAAACCATCTACTTCATTCAAGGCCGGTTCATCCTAGATGGGGTCCTAGTCGTTCATGAAGTGCTCCATGAGGTCAAAATAAAATGCCAAAAGGCGGTCTTTCTTAAGATCGATTTCCGTAAAGCGTATGACACGGTCCACTAGTCCTTCCTTTGGGAAGTGTTGCTCCGGAAGGGTTTTGACGACTGCTGGGTTACCAGGGTCATGCAGCTGGTGTCTAGTGGTCGCACCGCTGTTAATATTAATGCTGAAGTGGGACCGTTCTTCCACACCTTTTGTGGGGTTTGGTAGGGGGCGCCTTATCCCCCTTCGTCTTCAACATGGTGATCGATGCACTTGCCGCCATCTTTGATGCTGCGAAGGGAGCCAGCCACTATGTGTTTCTTATCATTTCCAGCTAGGTAGATTTCTCAAGCTGTCTTGAATTTATAGAATAGTTACAAAATCATTTAGGTTACAACGGATTTAATCTATTCTTTCGGATAATGATCGAGTTGTTTCCGTTAAAAAAAGATTGAGTCGATTGATACTTGACAAATTGACCATGAGCATTTTCCATATCAACGACAAGGAAAATAAACATTGAAGGAAAGCAGACCATTGTTATAAAAAAACCAATACCTACACCCGATGTATAGGAATCATGTAATTAGGATTCGCACTGACGCTATTGGTGACCCTAAACATCTTATTTTAGATGTGCATCATTGCGCAAAATCGAAGATAATGCACATCATCATGGTTATCATCTGTGCAGCAAAGCGCACCTTCTAGTATATATAGACAACAACCAAAACTGGGCTAAGATTGAAAAGTATTCAATAATGCAGCCCATAAGCTGCAGCATCCCACCTCCCTCCTCCGATGTGGCCTAGTGGCAAAAAATGTTTCCATCAAAATAATGAAAGGGAAAAAGCCCAAACAAATTTCATCTGCTTCGCCCCCTTCCGGATGCTGCCTATCGCAAAGACAGAATGATCACGTCCCGCCACAATCCCCGATTCAAAAAACGCTCGGTCTAAATCCAACATTGCAAGCGATGAGTTGAAAAATCTCATGTGTGGACTGAAAGAATTGATGAAGCGTCTCAATCTCCAATATGGAGACCCGCATGTGTATATATTGATTGTGGTGTCTTGTACAACCGTGCCACGCACGTCAGGGAATACATCGAGGGAAAGGAGAGAGAGATCCTCACGCTAGGGAGTTACAGGAGGTTGAGGAGATAAGATACAACTCAAATGAATAAACCTCTTGGCTCCTAAAAACCAAGCCGTGATTATATAACTATAATTAACACTCTCCCTTAATCAGAACTTACTTAAGTTCGGATTATGTTTAAACTCCTCAAATAGTCTTGAGGGTAATGCCTTTGTGAAACCGTCTGCAACTTGATCTCTAGAGGGCACAAACCGAATTTCCAATTCCCTGTTAGCAACTCTCTCTCTAACAAAATGATAATCTATTTCGATATGCTTGGTTCTTGCATGAAACACGGGATTAGCTGACAAATAGGTAGCACCAAGATTATCGCACCACAGACATGGAATTTTGATATTCTGTATCCCGAGTTCTCTTAGCACCATTTTTACCCAAAGAATCTCTGTTGTTGGATTTGCTAATGCTTTGTACTCTACTTTTGTACTGGATCTGGAAACTGTGGCCTGTTTCCTTGCACACCATGAAACTAGATTAGGACCAAAGAACACTGCAAAGCCACCAGTTGATCGTCTATCATCCAAACATCCTGCCCAGTCAGAATCTGAGAATGCACTAACAAGAGTAGATGATGATCTGCTGAATGTCAGTCCAACATTTAAGGTATTTTTCACATATCTCAATATACGTTTAGCAGCAGTCCAGTGTGCTGTAGTAGGTGCATGCAGAAACTGATAGGCTTTATTAACAGCAAAAGCAATATCAGGCCTGGTGAGAGTCAAATATTGAAGTGCACCTACCACACTCCTATAGTTTGTGCCATCTTCTTGACTTAAAGGATCACCTTCTGCAAGAGACAACTTTTCTGTACTTGAAAATGGAGTTTACGATGGCTTACAATTTTGCATCCCAACTTTAGTCAAAAGATCAGTTGCATATTTTCCTGAGACAAATGAAGACCACCCTGTGTGTTTCTCTTAACTTCAATACCAAGGAAGAAGTGCAAATCTCCTAAGTACTTAAGAGCAAACTCTGATTGTAAGTCTTTCAGTAAAGCTGTGCCTGCATCATTGGAGGAACTGGTAATAATAATATCATCAACATAAATAAGCACAAATATAGATGTGTGTGACTTATTATAGATGAACAATGATGTATCTGACTTAGAAGGAACAAAGCCCAGTTGTTGTAGTTTGGAACTTAAACGAGAATACCATGCCCTGGGAGCCTGCTTCAATCCATAGAGAGACTTGTCAAGCCTGCATACATGAAATGGTGCATTTTTGTCCTCAAACCCAGGAGGTTGTTTCATATACACTTCCTCTTCCAGAACACCAGGAAGAAACGCATTCTGCACATCTAGCTGTTGCAGACTCCATCCTCATGACACAGCAACAGAGAGAACAATACGAATTGTAGCAGCTTTAACAATAGGACTAAACGCGTCCTCATAGTCTATTCCATACCTCTGCTTGAAACCCTTTGCAACAAGTATTGCTTTATAGCGATCTACGGTACCATCAAACTTTCTTTTTATTCTAAACACTCATTTGCAGTCAATCAGATTGTTACCTTGTTGAGATGGAACCAAGCGCCAAGTCTTGTTCCTCTGAAGTGCCTGAAATTCCTCTTCCATAGCCTTTTTCCACTTTGCGTCTGAAAGTGCCTCATGAAATGTGCGAGGTTCACCTGATGAGCAACACAAGCCATATTTAACATTATAATTAGTAGGTTGAATTACCCCTGCATGAAGGCGGGTACGCGGCGAAGTTAACGCTGGCGCACTTGACAGAGTAGGTGAAGCAGAAGATCCCGACTCCTGTTCCTGGACAGGGGATCCCGAGGCTGTGTTGTCTTCTGCAGACCCCACAGGATTTTCTGTGGTGAAACCGGGCAGTGGTGAAGGCAGACACAACGCAGAGGATCCTGGCAGCGCAGCAGAACTGTCGTGGGATCCTGTGTCGGTTGCTGCTCCACCCGACGAGCGCAGGGGATCCAGCGGGCCCCACTTCCTGATGTAGCATCGGGGTTCGGCTGCAAAGCGCGTGACAGCAGGACCCTCACAAGGAGTCGTGTCGAGCGCCAGTTCATGCGAGGGATGCACGCGCGAGGGCGACCCAGCAGGGGCTGTGTCGTGATCGCGTGTTGGTGCAGTCGGGCACCTGAGGGGGATCCGCCTGTGCTGTCCTCCTGACGCGGCGACAATCCCGAGGATGAGTTGTCCCCGTTCCGTAGGCACATGAGATATGGGCCATTGGTAGCATTCTATACATCATTTGCACTCAAATTTTTTTCTGCTGCTTCCACATCGGACCCTGCAACATGTGAAGACACCAAATACGGTCAGGAGAGTTAGTCAGATGGTCATTAAAATATGCCTATGTTTGCGCTCGGCAGAACCGTTCTGTTGATGTGCATGAGGGCAAGAAACATGGTGAGAAATGCCTAACTTTTGGAAAAATGAGTTTAGTTTCTCATACTCGCCACCCTAATCAGATTGGATGGCGAGAATCTTACTATCAAATTGTCGTTCAACAAGTGCTTGAAAGTTTTGGAAGACTTGAAACACATCGGATCGTTTCTTAAGAAGATAGATCCAAGTGAATTTACTGTAATCATCGATGAAACTAACATAGTAATCATTTCTACCAACAGAAGTGGGGCAGGACCCCATACATCAGAAAAAATAAGTTGCAAAGGTTTGGTAGAAACACTAGTTGATACAGGATAGGGCAATTGATGAGCTTTTGCCCTTTGACATGAATCACATATAGTTTCAGAACTACGCTCACCAACACAAGGGAGCTTATTATTTCTAAGCACTTGTTGAACAATAACAAAGGATGGATGTCCTAATCGAGCATGCCACGGTTTCGACGAAAGTTTGATGACACCAAAGACTTGTTTATTGAAGCTTCTAAATTGAGGAATCAATGGATACAGTCCGTGCACACATCTACCTCGATAGAGAACTCTCCTCGTGGCCTGATCCTTGATCAAAAAGAAGTAAGGGTGAAATTCTAGAAATACTTTGTTATCAATAGTAGTGCGATGCACAGAAAGAAGATTCTTTGATGTGTCAGGACAATGCAAAATATTTCTAAGATGAATATCACGATGCGGGGTTTTGACAATTGAATGACCAACATGACATATCTCCATACCTTCTCCATTGGCGTTGTGAACTTGATCTTGACACTGGTACTGTTCGACCATGGTGACCTTCTCGAGCTCATGTGTGATGTGATTGGTAGCCCCGGAGTCAACGTACCAATTTGTGTCTACCCCATAGGAGGTGTCCGCGGCTGCTGCAACTTTTTTCCTTTGGGAATTGTTCTCAGCATAGCGCCAATCACAGTCCTTGGCGATATGGTTAGTCTTTTTGCAGATTTGACACTTATTTTCATATTCATCATACCCCTGAAAGACGCGCCCTCGATTGTTGTTGTAGAGAGGACGCCGATTGTTGTTGTAGTTGTTGCTGCCGCCACCATTGCTGTAGTTGTTGCCACCGCCGCCACCAAAGTAGCCGCCGCCTCCACCAACGCGGCCGCCGCTGCTGCCACCATAGTAGCCGCCACCACCGTGGCCATGGCCACCATTGTAGTGGCCGCCGCCATAGCTGCTGCTGTTTCCGCCTCCATGCTGTCCGCCCCCTCCTCTGGACGGGCCACGCGAAGCAGATCGGGAAGCACCACGGCGCCCGCGAGAGGCTGCCATGGCAGTGGATTCGAAGGACTCAGCGCCGGTACCATGGAACATCTCCATGCGCTGATCGAAGTTGGAGACCATACTAAAGAGGTCATCGGTGGTGAGGGGATCGGTGCGGACATCTAAGGCAGAAACTATGGGTTGATACTCCATGTCTAGTCCTCCAACAATGAAGGAGATGAGTTCATCCTCATCGATGGGTTTTCCTGCAGCGGCAAGTTCATCGGCCAAAGATCGCATATAGCCAAAGTATGCGCCAGCCGATTGAGTGCCTTTCTGGGCATTGGTGAGATTGGTTCTGATGTTGTTGACTCGTGATCTGGATTGGGAGGAAAACATGCGAACTATGGTTGCCCACAGCGCATGAGATTCCTCATGGGAGGCTACTTGGATAAGGACTTCACGAGAGAGATTGTTAAGGAGGAACGCAAGAACTTGCTGATCCTCCCGATGCCAGGCTGCATATGCGGGATTGATGGTGGTTTGGTATTTGCCATCGGCGTTTTTTGTGGTGATGGTTTGGGATGGCTTGGGGGTGGGCAGAGCCCTGACCTAGAATACACATCCTTCTTTTCCACACATTCTAGCGAGCAGCGATAAGAGCAGGGAAGCGAACTTTACCGAGAAATGATGCGGGATCTGTCGAGGATGAACTGATCCAAGATGGTGGACCAATGAAGGTAGGACGGAGGAGCCCTGACCTAAACTGCCCATAGATATTATATCAAAGTTAGTTTTTGATTTGGTGAACATTGCATTTGCAGCGACCTGGTAAATAATGAGTTGTGTACAAAGCATTTGATGATTGTCTATCAGTGCAACTTCAGGGTGATGGCTTCTCAGAAATTTTGAAACTAAATAACTAAGAGGAGGACTGTAGGAGTACACCGGCATTGTGTAGGTTATATTAGAAAAGCGCATGCTCTTAGTTCTTATCATTCATTTTTTTAAATATGATTTGGTCTTTTAATCAAATCTATTAAGCTATATGTCAAAAACTATACATCATATATTGTTCCAAAGATATAACCCAATCTGGAAACCCTGGGCACGCCCCTGAACCTAAAGAGCTCGCTCCTCTCTCGTTCAGCACAGACCCCTGACCTAGACTGCGCATCCTTCTTTCCACACGCTCCAAAGAGCAGCAATAAGAGCAGGGGAGCGAACTTTACCGGAAAATGTCGCCGGATCTGTCGAGGACTGACTGATCGAAGCTGGTCTTGAACCGATTCAAGATGGTGGACCGGCCAAGGTAGGCCGGACCTAAAAGTTGGGGGAGACGATGGCCGCCGTGCCGCTAGACCTAGAAGTTGGGGGGAGACGATGGCCGCCTCGGGTTGGGGGGAAACTGAATTTTTGGGGGAGAACAGAGAAGAACGAGGGTTTGCAGTTTTACATTATATACTATGTCGTTTCTGAAGCTATGTGGTGGAGGGGCATTTTGGGGAAGCGGGGAAATAAGAGGGAGTGAAAAATGTAATTCATCCTTTCGACCCAAAAAAATGCAACAAATATCCAAATACTTTATGCAAATTCGGCTTTGGGCACTACTTGATGCAAATTCAAAACCATGCTATGATCGGCTTATTGGTTCCCCCCATTTCTATTCCAAAAGTGAAAGTTATATACATATACATACACCCTCTGACCACTGGCTAAAACCTCGAGTTCGTTCAAACTACCATGCTCGTGTGTATATCATCATGGCCACCACAGCTCTGCCACCGAGGGAGTGATGAGCTTCCGCAAGTCGCCGGCAATGGCGAAGCACCAGACGATGTGACGGCTGTTATGAACAAGGGGACCCTGCCTCGCTGTTCTTGGTCGTCTGAGGTGAAGAAGTGGTGGCCTCTTAAGGTTCAGTTCTGTCTTTCGACGTCGACTCGGACAGCTCCGTCGGGGTTTTCAGTGAGAGCGAGCTGCCACTGCTGGCCTTCTGCTGCTCCTCCAGTATCCTCTGCAAGTACTTCGCGTGTTCTTCTATGCGTAGCTGCAACTGCCTTTGCACCTGGCCAAGATTAAGCACGCAGATTGTCAGAAAATCGGCAATCTCCAGACAACTTTCTAAGATGAACTTCAGACATATGTCTGAATTCTGACACATATGACAACAGTGAACTGCATTTCAGAGTTTCAGACTACCTCTAGCTGTTCATGGAGCTGTTTCTGAACCTCCATTTGCATCCGTAGAGCTTCTGCCAAGTTCCTAAGAAAAGGAGAAGGGAAGAGATGTAAATTTCTAAGGTCATGGTGTTTGCAATGCATGCACTCCAGTGTAATAATTCAGAGAGCTTACTTGTTTTTGAACGGATCGCTTCCACTGCTACCCGGTTGTACTTTCTTAACGTCCGAGGAAGCCTTCTTTTCTGCAGATAACAGTATGCACCAAAATTCAGAATCGCAAAAGGCGCCGATACAGATTACTTTGTGAGCGATATTTATCTTTTGTAGTTTGTTTACCTTCTTTGATCTCTGGGATATACTTTGCGTGTCGGTACTTCTGTTCAACAAAGACAGGCAAACTATGAGTAACAACGAAAAGAATAAGACATGTTTGGTTCCATTTTCAGCGAGGCGGGGAAATAACTCTGAAGTAGTACCTGCAAATGACTCTTTACA
Organism: Triticum timopheevii; assembly: GCA_963921465.1. Classification (NCBI taxonomy): domain Eukaryota; kingdom Viridiplantae; phylum Streptophyta; class Magnoliopsida; order Poales; family Poaceae; genus Triticum; species Triticum timopheevii. Next base: position 545,087,364 of record OY997274.1, read on the forward strand.
TGGTAAATGGTCAGGCCTTCCACTTTCATAAGCTTCAGAACGCCCTTGGGAGTTGCTTCTGTAATAAGAGATGTTGAAGTGAACTATTTAGAGTGGAAAACAGAAAATTAAAAATACATTTGGGAAATGAAAGCAGAACAGCCATCTTACTGTCAGGTCCTTCGAGCTTGTTCACGGCCTCTACAAAACGCTCGTGGAGCTCCAGTGTCCACCTCAATCTTGACTTGTTAGCTGCTGCAGATCCAGAAGATGACCGCGATGAGCTAAGCGGCAGTTTAGCCGGAGATCCTGGATTCTGCAGGCTCTGGTTGGAGCAGGATGACACTGGAAGCGACGACATTTGAGGCGGCGGCGTGTCGTATATGTCCTGAACAACAACATATCAGATGAAGAAGAATACTAGGAGTGAGTTTCAGACATGCTGCAAAAGTTCAGTGGAGACTTTTTACCCTCACACTGCAACAAACAAAAATGCATCAAATGGCAATGGACTCACATCTAACTGGGGGCTCTCCTCATTATCGGTGATGGCGATTCCTAGCTGCTCAGACAAGAACTGGAACTCCATCTGCTCGGCCTCGGCGAAAGCAAACGCTTGGTTTTCTCCATGGAAGCTGCCATCAGAAGCATCTCCAGCAGAAAGATTGAGAAAGTCTTTTATGTCATCTGCCTGTTCAGCCTCGTCATGAGCATTGCCTGTGTCACCACTGAGCTGCAGGGAGGAGGTTGATGACTGCCCTGGGAGAACCTGCTGCTCATACTTAGGAGGGTGAGGCAGGAAAGGTAGAGCACCCATTCGCCGGCACGGCGCCGAGTTTGTCGAAGATGATGAGAATAAACTTGTGCAGAACGTTGAAGAGTTTGAGGCCATGGGCTCTGAAAAATTGGGGTGCGAGACATGAGACAGCGGGCTTTCAGGATCAGGCTCAGGGCTTCTTCTCTGAAGGTTAAATGGCATGCTGCTTCTTCCCAGGCTCGACGTTCGGATCAGCTCGGTCTTGATGTCTGATGACTGGCTGGTGGATGACAGATTATCATCCAACAGCCCAAGGTGGTCCAGTTTAGAGTCCAGCAGCTTATGAACTGAGGACTGTGTGGATCCACAGACATAAGAATGCGTGGTTTTGTCCGGCGCGGCGATTGGCTTCACGGCAACAACACCATGGGAGCTCATGCTGGTTCAGTTGATTAGTGGCCTGATCATACACTGCTGAACACACAAAAATTGATGCCTGTTAGTACTTACCCAAACAAACAGTTCATTCGGAGTATAAATGCAATTCAGAAAATGTATATACTGAAGTTTCTCGCAAAGAAATTTGTGTGCATGCAGAAGAAGTGTTTATGACCACAGAATCCATTTTATGCTTGAGGTACCATTAATTTACACAATGTCATGACTTCTGGCAAAGTAATATAACGTGTGATGTGGCAACAGGATTAGATCTGAATGAGTAGTGGTGATTAGCACCGCTACCGCACACAGCACACACTGAACGGGTGCCAAATTCAGAGCATCAGAGGTCAAGAGAAGAAGAAAAAACAATAGCAGGCAGTTCGCCATGATTTAAAGACAAATTGCACAGCTCGTGAAAAATCCTGTCAACGCACAGGAAATGAGAGAGGATAAACAGGAACAAAAACCTGAAAGAGGACAAAGAGGCACATCGACCGGAAATGTGAAAAACAAAAGACAAACCAAATCAGGAAGCAAGCTTTATTTCCCCTTTCATTTCAAATCACATATTCCAGCACTAACCAACAGAAAAGTTCAACCGAAGAAACCATTAGAAGAATGGCTAAATCTGGCCAGAACAACACAAAGAACCATGGCTCCTACTGTAGATTGGAGCCGGGGAACCAAGGAGATGAAATGCATGACGGATCTGTGTAGCATCGGGCAGCCTCACCTGGATTGCCAGAGAAGAAGATGGGCAGTAGGGCGAGGAGGAGATTCAGAATCTGCGAGATGGGTTGTACGGCTAATCTGGTTGCTAATCTGATTCAGCCTCCACTCTCCTCTCTTCTCTTATCCAACAGCAGCCCCCCCTCCCGAGAGAGAGAGAGAGAGAGAGAGTCAGAGAGGCCTAAGAAAAAGTCCTATCTATCTCTCTCCCGGCAAATCATTGGTGCTTGGTGACTATACTGCACCTTTTCTTGTACTACTCCAACTCTATTCTGGTTGGCTGCTTTGCTTCGGTCTCTCAGATGCCCTGTTTAAATTTCCAGATTGCCTATTAACTGTGTAGCCTTCCTTGTCCTATTTTTGTGCTATAATCTGGATGTTAAAAACGTCTTGCGTTTTGTTACGGAGGGAGTAAAATACACCGCCTCTCAGAGTCTCAGTGCACCTTTTTTTTAGCCTTGGGAAGTTGGGAGCGGGGCTGCATCACAAGTCACTTCTTACCACAAAACGCCAGCAACATTTCTGGTATTCTTCTTCGGGGTGGTGTAAACCAGGCCGTTTTTGGCTGGGGTTCGGTGCGTGTCAATGTGACCATGCCTGTCGAATGCTACTATTTTCCCCTGATCGTATGTGTTGCTACCATGAAATAATGTTCGGCGACATACTTGTATAAAACATTGGTAACTGGTGAGTGCAACCAATTATATAGTAGAAAAATGGGAGATTGTTAAGATTAAAAGGCATCGCATATTGTAAAGAGTAAGATGGATGAAGCAAGCGACCATGACTTCAAATTAAACTAGTCCTGGTAGTGTGTCTGACATAAGCATAGGGCTAATCAACCAATGACAATAGAAAAAAGTGTGAGATGCATGGAATCTGGGGCAACCTCTGATGCAATCGAGAGGGCAAGCGACATTGGCCACCGAGGAATCGGATTACATTACCAAAACAACACAACGAGTGCTCCGGAAGAATCATGGTTAGCAGCTCTGCCCGGTGGGGCCCGGCTGTCATGCCCAATAAATGATGGAATAAGAAGGGTGGTGTGTGAGTGCAGGCCTGGCTCGAAAACGATGGCGATTTTGGTTAGTTTCATTCAGTGGTTAGTGCGACACATCTTGGAAAACAGAGTGGATAAGAGGGGCCAATCGGTGTTAGTTAAGGAGTAGAATAAGTGGCAAGTGGCAACTAGGTTTGTGTAGGTCTAGGATGATCCCGAGGTGCTTGGTGAGGGAAGCAAAGCGGACAAATTAAGCTAAACATGTAGTCACAAATCCCATCATTTTGTCTGTATGAGAAAATAGGAATGCTAATTGATCTTATAATTAGTAACTGCAACTTGTGTGAGCTCAGCCGTGATTGTGACTCTGTGAGTATTGTCTTTTTTACTTCTTTTTTTTTCCCTTTTGGTCTGTGAGTGTGGTCTTGTTGGATCAATAATTGTCATGTGGTCAAGTGGCCACTCAAAACAAACAGAGAGGGGCTAATTAGTTACTTCTTAGTTCTTATAATGTAAGATATTTGTTGACACTATATTTAGTTTCAAAAAACGTTTAACATTATGAGAGGGGGTATTACTTTTTTTAATACATAAATAAAATAGAGCTAGTTTTATTGGGTACGCCCTGAGATCTTCGTTCTGTCTGCTTCTAGACTCCAGGAGAAACTGGTTTTGATTTTAACTTCTTCATTTTTCAAATTTTAGGTCCCATCTTAGAGACCAACTCATTAACAACGCTGCTTGCAGATGATTACAGATCCAAATTTACATACAACACACTTTAATCTACTTAGGCTGGCCATAGTGGGGGTAACATAGCTAGTATCATATACTTGGGACTTGCAAATATGCTTATGTGGCAGACAATTAAAGAAGAAAGAGAGGATAGTAGTAACATAGGTAGATACCGTAACATAATAAATGTTATGCTACTACTCCCTCCGTTCCTAAATAATTGTCTTTCTAGAGATTTCAACAAGTGACTACATACGGAGCAAAATGAGTGAATCTACACTCTAAAACATGTCTACATGCATCCATATGTTGTAGTCCATTTGAGATGGCTAGAAAGACAATTATTTCGGAACGGATGGAGTATGTGTCATGCATGGCAATAAATGAGACCATCTATGATATTATTTTATGATATTATGCACTATAGATGTAGTATCATACACTAGTATCATATGCATGATACTAGTATATGTTACTCTCCACTATGACCAGCCTTATAATCACCATCGATGGTGGTGTGGGTGCTCCAATCATCACACCATTTTTAATGGATTTTGTCTGCACTGTGCACCCACTTGCAAGGACAGAAAATATGAGAAAGCAGCTGCACGTATGGTGTCCTAGGCAACCACTTCATTAATTTAGCGGCCACTCGTCCTTGTAACCAGAGCTAGGATTGGCCGATGCAGATCCATAAACGACAAGAGGTTGTAGTGAATTTACGTCATTGCCCGTTCTTTTTAATCAAAAGAAAGACTAAGCTGGGTTTTCTTTTCTTTTGGACTGTGGCGGGCCTAGAACGAATACGACCTATAGCCCTCGTAAACCTTGCATATATAATTGCTCATGTTTCTTTTAGTAGGGTATTTGTGTTAAGTTGGAGTATACTAAGGTTGTTGTCCAGGAATGTACTCCCTCTGTCCCGAATTATTTGGTTTAGATTTGTCTATATACGTATGTATCTAGATAAGTTTTAGTGTTAAATACATTTGTATGTAAGCACATTTAAAACGAGCAGTAGGTAATAAAAAAAATACAGTGCAAAAATGGCACATGAATCTTCTCGAGCCCTGCAAGCACGCTCTTTTGTGCACTGTCTGCCAGTGTAGTAGCACTGCTGTACTAGTACCGGTAAACTAGCTAGCTCAGGGCTCTAGGCTATATTCGTGCGTGCAGTGAAAAAAAAGGCGTACGACTTTCTACTTGAGATGATGCTCGGCAGCTCGATCGTTTTGGGTGGAAGAAATCCATCTCGGATATGTTGGAAAGGGACAAGAAGATGCGCGCGCGCGAATTCTTTTTCCCGCTGCTGCGTGCGATGACGTCTGATATGTCGCCTTTTTCTCGACTATTCTGCTCGGCTTCCCTTTCCATTGAAAAAGGCTCGCCGTCGCCATCGGCGCAGTAGCTGCAACTTGCTTACAAGAAGCATGATCTTTCCTTCGTCATCTTAATTTCTCTTACTAGCTCACTTATGATATTTTACACGAGCTCATCCTGCATTTTTAAAAAATATGGAAACCCACAAGGACTAATCTCCGCCATACTTGTGACTTCCTTTTCATAATTTTTCAGAGCACGCAATACGTGACCTCTTGCTATGTTTCAGAAGGGTAGATGGACCATATAACTTCACATGGAATATAGAGAAATGACTTAGAGCGTCTACAGCCGGGCGTCTCAAACCCGCCTCATATGCTCAGCCGGGTCGCTCGGTCACTGTCTGGTCGCAAATTTTTGACCAAGACGGACGCCTCAAACAGCCCTTAAACGTCCGGGCTAACCAGCACCCCTCATATCCAGCCCAAATATGGGGCGAATATGGAGGCATCTGGGCGCGCCAGAGCAGCCTGCCATATCGGACCCGACCCACGCTGGTCCGCCCAACCCCACATATATCCCTCTCCATCCCCTCGCCGGACCAAACCCTATCCACTTCACTCCTCTCCGCCACCCAAACTCGTCTTCGGCGCCTTTCGGTCGTCTCCGGCATGGCGGGCAGCGGATCCGAATCCTTCACCTCCAAATCCGTCGACCCCGAGCTCTTCCCACGTGGCCCCGAGGAGGAGATGGTTGTTCGGCTTGCGCTCCGCCGCGCCCGGGAGGAGTCCCGTGCATGGCAACGCTCGAACTCCTTCTGTCGGGAATCCGTTGCGTCCGCCGAAATGGTGCATGGATCCGGCGCTAGGGCAGTCGTGGCTGCCTCACCAGTGGCGGTGCGGTCCATCTGGCGTCCGAACACGGTGGCGGAAGCGCAACCCCTCCGTTGGCGCGCCGAGCATCGGGACGCCCATGGGCCTCGTCCCACGAGAACATGGCACGCCGTGTCGCCGTGCCAGGCCGTGGGCGCGGGAGGCGGCGGCAGCCCCCGCGCCAGTGTACGTGGCGAGGCGGAGTCGCATTCTCCGGCGCCCCGTATGGCGCATCAGTTCGAGTGTCGCAACCGCATCGCGGTGGACGTCGCCGGCTCATCCCAGGACGGATCCGTCATCGATCTGATGTCCACCGGCACCGTTTGGGTTACGGGCTCCAACGAGGAAGAGTAGGGCATGGGAGACGGTGGCGCTTTGAGTCTCGTGAGCCGGCTCATGTCCCATGCCCTACTCTACCTTGCCGGTGACCGGACCAACACTATGAGGGGCGCAGCTGTTGACGCTGGAACGCGTCACACGAACATGTCGATGTGTACCCGCGGCGCCGAGGGAGATGCTCCACAACTCACACCGCGGGAGGCCGACTTCCAGCGCGATACGCAAGACAGCAAGCCGACGCTTTTGGGACCCGAAACCCCACACGCCCGGGAGGGACCCCGTCTGGGCGCGCGGCGGCTATGGGCTGCCCTAGGTCGACCTGATCGCCCCTAGGGCCTCGAGGTTTGCCGCCCTGCAATGAAGAAGAACGAACGAAGAACGAGGAAGAAGAAGAACTAGGGTTAATGAGAAAAGATAAAAGATAAAAAGTGGTAGATTGATTGATCGATTGTGTGTTGTTCAATCGGCCGTCACCCCTTAGGTATATAAGAGGCGGCTGGACTTCCCGTGCAAGGAAAAGGCTTGGATTCACGTCCAAAACCCTAGTCAAATTCGGATTGGTTTTGTCCGAACTTTCCAAAACTGTTCGGTTTAAACTGGCTGCACCTTGCGGGTCTTTTTTGTGGTGGTAAACGATCTCGGATGGAAACGATCCCAAAAGCAATCTTGACCGTTTCGACGGGACGAACAACTTTTATGTTGAACGTTTTTTGATCATAGGTCATCTCGAGGGTCAAATCGGTCGCACAAAACAGGCTATCCCTCGCGCTACCCATCAGACAGGGTGTCTGGTGGGGCGCGCTAGTTTTTGCCTCGTGACAGGGTTGTATTCCGATGGCTCTAACTTTTGCATACGAACTCGGATTGGAACGATTTTTATATCAAAATCGATCGTTTCGACGATACGAAGACAATCTGTGTAGATAAGTCTTCCATTTGAGGTCGTTTTGGGGGCTTAATCAGCCAAATTGTACTCTGAATATAAGATCTTAGTACTTTGAGTATAGTTTCGGCCTTCGAGATGAAATCGGACTGCGATGACCCAAACTTCAAAGATGTTCATATCGACAATACGGAACCCTTTCATGAAGATCACTTCTCCATTTGAGGCCATCTTAAATAAGTTATTGACCGTGCCAAAATCTGGTGTCAACACATGCCCCCCTGTTTTTCGGCAAAACTTGTGTGCCGAAAAATAACTTGCACGAAGTTTGTTCTAAGCGCGATATCAACACTCCATCGGCCATTTTGTACGTGCTTTGGATGATAAGTATATATCAGCCATTTAGATTAGCAACAAAAGTGAAGCTAATCGAACATATAATGATTTGGTAATACCCTTTCATGATGTAGGAAATTATATTTTATCCATGGATTAAAATAAGCCCATTGAGGGTAACCAATCATACCTGATGAAGAATTCCATGGCATAGGCATCAACGGCATTGTTGAAGAAAATGGATAATGTGTGGACCGAAGATGTTGAAACCTTCGGCTTGGTCCTTCTTAGCTTTCACTCTTTTCCTTCTTCACCTTTGTCACACTCCTTGTAAAGGAAGCTCGCACATAATTCTTATTTTAAATATTTCATTTGGGAACCCATGCCATATTTCTCTTTTCAAGTTCTTGTGCACTAAGCTTCTGCAACTCCTTTTTTTGCCAATATGATAAGCCGAGTGGGCATCCCAGCTGCGATTTTGTTTGAAGTAATGGCAATTCTTGTTTTACCTTGTGCACTCTCAACTTCTTCCCTTCAGATTTGTCACTTGATTGACTTGCCTCATTGCCTTTTGTAGCCAATGTCAACACTTTAATTGGCTCTTTTTCATTTGAGATCATATCTGAAGTGGCACTCTTACGACCATCTCTTTTGACGCGGTAGATTTGCTGAACCACCTCCTTATTCTTCCTTGTGCACCAGACCAATTCTTTATGATTGAAACGGTCTTTGACGCATGATTGTTCAAATGTTGATCTCCTTGGAGCTACATAGTATTGGTGAGATGGTCTAGAATAAGATGGAGAATGTGCCCTTGTATCATACCTGTCCCATGAGGAATATGTATCTATATGAGCATAGGGAGGCATCCACGACATTGGCATTGGCGGCCCAAAATAAGGATATGAATATGTTGCATTAAAATTATCACTTTGTCAATACCAATCCTCATATTTGCGCCTTGGGGGTGATCTTGGTTTCTTTGCATGATTTGGCCGATAAGCATTCTTCTCTTCACTCTTCTTTTGATATTTATCCAACAGTTCAGCGAAGGTGATTTTTGATCTCTTACACTTGCGCTTATTTCGGCCTTTGTTTCCTTTGGTTGTGCTTGCACCAATCATTGGATTTGCTTGTTGCCCCCCAGTCCTTGGCGTCTCCATTGTAGCTTCGATGGAATTCTCGCCCTCAAAATTATGTTCATTATGCTCTTCAACAACTTCTTTACTTGAAAGTTTGACCCCATCACCTGCAGTTTTTACCTCCTCTTTAAATGGATCGGCTTGAAGCAGCCGATGCAAAAAAATTCTGCCATCGAGACCAATCGGAATAGACTGGTTATCTCTTGGTGTCTCAACAAATTTCAATTGTCCTTTATCAATGGCCGATTTAACTATTTGACGAAACATATTGCAATCCTCAAAATTGTGTTTGAACGAATGATGCAACCTACAATACATTCGTCCTTGAATTGATGGCTTGACATGGTGATCAAAAATTCTTATGTAATTACTTTTCAGCAATAAATCAAATATTTGGTCACACATGTTTGAATTGAAGGTAAACTTCTTGCTTTCTAGCCGATCTTGCTGTGTGAACGGCTTTGAAGATAAGCAAACGAATGGTTCAGATTTAGAATCTTCCCATTCGGCTATACATTGTGTTTTCCACTCTATCTCCGGTGTCTTTGGATAAGATATTATATTAGCATCGGATTTCTCAAAAGAAATTAACCTTAGCTTTAAACTTCCGATACGAAAATATTTAGAACACACATGTCTCAATTGAGACAAAGTGCAAGCCAAGTAAGAAATAAGCAAAGCTACCCAACTAGATATGAACTTTAGATAAAGCAACGGGGAAAGCTTTGGCCACAACAATAAGTCATTATCGGTCTTTATAAATGGTGCAATGGGTTGACCGATATAGTCTATAACAATTTTGTTGCTAACAAGTAAATTACTCTTCTTCATTGGTCTTTCAAAATTACTTATGAGAATCTTTCTTATAGAAGCATCGACAGTAAAGTTGCGACCAAATCGGAAGATAGGCAAGTCACTTGCTAGACGTAACTCTTCAATTACGTTGGGAGAGCATGATGGTTGTATCACTTGAATAATACTTTGTTCCACTTTTGAATGACTCTCCAATGCCTTGGCATCCTCTTTTTCTTTGATAGATTCGGTACGCATACTATTTGATTCGGCTTTTTTAATAACCGAATTAACTTTGTTATCCGAATCACCACTCTTTCTTTCTTTGATTCGCAAGGTTGCTTGTTCTTGTCTAAATTCAGCAAACATTGCATCTAGTCTATTTTTAAGCTTTTTTTGACCAATTTCAGCCCAATCTTCATCGGATTGCCCCCCAATACTTTGAGACGCTTTCGGCAATGGTGTGTTGCCGAAATTCTGTATTTGTGCAGGGGCAACATGATATGCTACGTTACTAGGTAAAGACACATGCGCTTTGGTAGAATTCTCACTTATTCGGCCATGAGCATGAAGGTGCGGAGCCGAATCACGAATATCTACAATTGCGTATGGTGCCGAAAAATTCGTAGCATGAGGTGTAGCATACGATGTTTGAGGGTAATTGGCCGAATAACTAGTATTGGCATGGCCAATTCCCCTATCCACCGGCACGTTTGGATTAACATACTGCAAGTTATTTGCCGATGAATAAAAAGTTGAAACACTTTGTTGCATACTATTGGAAGTTCCTACATGGGGTGTCTCAACATGATTAACCGAACTCATCATGTTGTTCATCGGCATATAGATTTGTGGGGTTGCCGATGCATGGGAGTTGGGATACATATGTTGCATGTTGCTAAAATTATATGAAGTTGAAGCATGAAGATTATTCTGAATCGGCTGTTGCACATAATTAGATGCATGATTGATAAAACTAGGGCTAGCCGATACAATATGCTCATTAGACGATCTAGCAACAACATATGTATTATTTGCATCTACATAAGTGAATTGGGTATTCATGTTACCTTTGTAGATTGCAAACCCTAGATGACGATCTCTTCGTAGCAAGAACGGGCTGGAGACCGTTCAAAGCTTCGTCCCCAACGGAGTCGCCAAAAAGTGTGTTGACGCTGGAACGCGTCACACGAACACGTCGATGTGTACCCGCGGCGCCGAGGGAGATGCTCCGCAACTCACATCGCGGGAGGCCGACTTCCAGCGCGATACGCAAGACAGCAAGCCGGCGCTTTTGGGACCCGAAACCCCACACGCCCGGGAGGGACCCCGTCTGGGCGCGCGGCGGCTATGGGCTGCCCTAGGTCGACTGATCGCCCCTAGGGCCTCGAGGTTCGCCGCCCTGCAATGAAGAAGAACGAACGAAGAACGAGGAAGAAGAAGAACTAGGGTTAAGGAGAAAAGATAAAAGATAAAAAGTGGTAGATTGATTGATCGATTGTGTGTTGTTCAATTGGCCGTCACCCCTTAGGTATATAAGAGGCGGCTGGACTTCCCGTGCAAGGAAAAGGCTTGGATTCACGTCCAAAATCCTAGTCAAATTCGGATTGGTTTTGTCCGAACTTTCCAAAACTGTTCGGTTTAAACTGGCTGCACCTTGCGGGTCTTTTTTGTGGTGGTAAACGATCTCGGATGGAAACGATCCCAAAAGCAATCTTGACCGTTTCGACGGGACGAACAACTTTTATGTTGAACGTTTTTTGATCAGAGGTCATCTCGAGGGTCAAATCGGTCGCACAAAAACAGGCTATCCCTCGCGCTACCCATCAGACAGGGTGTCTGGTGGGGCGCGCTAGTTTTTGCCTCGTGACAGGGCTGTATTCCGATGGCTCTAACTTTTGCATACGAACTCGGATCGGAACGATTTTTATATCAAAATTGATCGTTTCGACGAGACGAAGACAATCTGTGTAGATAATTTTTCCATTTGAGGTCGTTTTGGGAGTTTAATCAGCCAAACTGTACTCTGAATATAAGATCTTAGTATTTTGAGTATAGTTTCGGCCTTCGAGATGAAATCGGACTGCGATGACCCAAACTTCAAAGATGTTCATATCGACAATACGGAACTCTTTCATGAAGATCACTTCTCCATTTGAGGCCATCTTAAATAAGTTATTGACCGTGCCAAAATCTGGTGTCAACAGCAGCCTGCCGCTGGGCATGACCACGTCGGAGCCGGGTGAGCGGGGAGCGGAACAGGATGAAGCTCCGCTCAAAGATCGCTGTGTTGCATGTAATAATATGAATTTGATGTTTCTAATTGAGATATCCGGATGTGGAATACATTTTTGAGACGTGACCTGTCACTGTTCGTGGACGCGTCCGGCGTTTGAGCGGTTGGATTTGCCAAGCCGGGCTCTTGATGCTCTTACTAGCACCGTAGTACAAGCACAGTCCAACAGATCTTAACCATTGCCTACTACTTTTGTCATCTGGCGGGAGGTGAACGCATCTGTCGCTATACTATTGTCGCCGTCTTCTTCTCCTCCTCTCGACGTCAGGCCTTTTCGGTGTCAGTCTCCGCCCGCTGGACAGCCCGGGAGCGGATGGAATATGCGGCGGCATAAAAAGAGCATACGCGCGCAGTTCACGTCGAGATCTGAGACGGTCGCGGTGGAGTGAACCACGAGATGTCAAAACAGCGCCGTCTCCGATCGATCTGGCTGGCGTAGGGCCGGGGAGGAAGGAAGCGAATCTGTTTGCGTCCATAATGGTGGGTGCCGATCACATGTCGCCATGAAAACCCGGTAAAAAACGAGTACCCACGCACTGTGTTTGGGTCGGTTGTATCGTGTTCGACGCTGCTGACATGGCCGCCGCTCAGCCACCAGCTGCGAATCGACCGGGTTCAGGTGCGTCTAGGGCTCTAGGTAAAGATCTCGACCGTGGCATTTCTCAGCCAACACGCTATGTACTTCCTCCGTTCTGTCTAGATACATTCTCTTTTATTCATTTTGATGACAAGTATTCTCGAACGGAGGGAGTACATGATTGGCGGTAAATCCAGATATATTCCTACATTGTTTGTGCTGCATTTTCAGCCTGCCTGTAATAAGACCGCTCCACGCAAGGTCTGGCGGTGAACGAACCCAGAGCACCATTTGGCTGCTGTGAGGGCCAACCACATGTGTTTCTGCCAAACTGCTACGGAATCTTTAGCTTCCACCGCAGATTTTTCATGTACTAGATATTATGAAATTCGTGAACTGTGTCACTGTGTGCCGGGAGGAGAGGGTATATCCAGCAGCATCCACGCCCCCAATCATACGACGCGCGCCAGGCTATTGCGTTGCATTGCAAGGTCCCTGGAGGCCTGGAGGGAGGCTGGGCCCTGACAGGCCCAGCCAAACAAACCAACAGCGGGGCGGGTCGCTTTCCCCGAAAAGCGAGGGCCGCAGAACGGGGGAAGAGCACGCACTCGGCGACAATGGCTGGCGGGCCACCGTCGGCAATGGCCAGCCGCTGCGCGCAGACGTCCCTGTCCGCCCAAAGACAAAGCGGGCAGCCCGACCGAGTCACTCTAGGCTCCTCGCCCCCGTGAAGCGTTGCTCTCCGATCCCTCCGATGCCAGGTGAAAGAAACACAAGAGGGGAAGGAAAGGCCAAGGCCGCGTGCGACTCCGCGGCTCGTCCCGCCCGCCCTGCCCCCCGTGCCCGTGGCCATGGTTACGCCTCGTCTGTAGCGACGGCGGTCGGAGTCACCGCGCACCGCCGCGGACGCGACGGCCCGGCTCGCTCTCGTTCTGTCTTTCCCCGTCGGAGAGAGGAGGAGGAGGGGCCCTCGATCACGTGGGGCGGGGCGTCAGCGTACGGGCACAACGCAACAGAGCTCGTTCGTCGGGCCGCGGCTCGCAGCGATGGCCCCCGCCGCGACGGCGACGGGCCGGGTGACGCCAGCCGGTCGTTGTCCGCCGGGTCCCGCGGTTCGGTGCGCCTCCGCCGCTGCTCACGCTCTGCTGTGCCGTGTGCTGACCACGACGCGGGAAGCAGGGAAATAAACTACGGCGACGTGTTTTTGGTGCGTCTGCGCAGGGTGGTGCTAGCTGCTGGTGGTGAGTGATCCGCGACCAACTTGCCATTTCTTTACGGGTTTGCTTACTGCTGCCTGATTCCTCCCACTGTCCCTGGAACAGTGGGCATGATGCATGTAGTGCGGCCAAAAGCATCTGTCATCGTCCATATGATTATCATCACGATGATATTTTTGGGTCCTTCCGATCCTGGTTATGATTACATTTATTTGTTTGATTTGAGATTGGTCATTAGTGGATGTGGAGCCACGATGCAGGAATACATCTATATACTGTAACTTTTTTTCATGATAATACGTGTCTCATTAATAAAATAAAGATTCAGTTACAAGCCACGTAAATATCGATATTACAAGACTAAAAAGATAGGATAATCCTATGCAAAAAACCAGCGTCTGTCCCTCTCCACTAAGGAAAAGGAGATATATCACCTCTTCACCCGAGCTCGACGCGGCTCCATCGCTGATCAGCAGCTTTACGGATCTCCAAAGTAGCTTGCTTGATGCAAAACCATTGCCGTTAAAAGAATCAGATCAGGGCAACATGTCCATAGACACGCCATCGAACTCCAGAACTAACACCCCCACACGACTATGACGCCGGAGGAGAAAACCAGAACTGTCAGCCTTCAACCACAGGCCCAGCACAAGATGCTGTCAATTGCATAGACAACTGTCTGCGCGTCCTCCTGGACGACAAAATCTCTCTGCTCCACCATGACGTCGGAGACAACGCCGCAGCAACGGGGACAGAGTAGAAGGAGAGACACACCTGATGGAGTCACTGCCGCCGCCTCGCCGACACCATCCATGAACCCTAACACCGCAGATCTGAAGGATCGACAAACACACGATGCCATCAACTCCGAGACACCGCCATGATGAGCACCGCCAGTGTGGGAGTGAAGTTGAGGCAGATTTATTCGCCCGGGCGTCGTTCCCACCACCCCAACGACGCACCACGACCTACAAATCCAAATCCTAACTACAGAGTGGAGGAACGGGTCCCCCCTCCCTCCTGCTGCCGGAGCAGCAGCCGGAGGGAGAGGGGACCAACGTCTTGGCCCGTGAAGATCGGTGGAAGAAGATCCGCCTCCCTAGTCGCCTGGTTGTGGCGGCGGCTAGGGCAGGGGAAAACGCCTCGCAAATTGTCTGTAACTTTCTTCTTGTGAAGATGAAACTCGGGCATGGATATATGTTGTCACATACAAAAATCCCAACGCCCAGATGCCAATACGTCTGTTTTTCGCTTGCCAATACGAAGGGTGTAATTTATGGGCCACATAAGCAAACACGCTCAGATCCATATGGCCCATGGCCAGATGTTGAAGTTATAATGAATATACCTCTTAGTTCAAGGATTCAAGGTGACTTTTGAGCATGGCAGTACGACAAGAGGGCATTTTCTCAGTATGCTCAGCATATAGAATGATCACCGCGCTAAAATCTCAGAGGGAGGATTGGCTAGAGAATCGAACTGCATAATAAGATCAAGGAGCGGACAAGAAGTCTTGGTCACAGCTTTGGGAAGTTAAAGTCCCGTCGAAAGCGAGGGTGTTTGCATGGAGATTAGCATATACTCCCTCTGTCCTATAATGTAAGACATTTTTTAAAACTACACTAGTGTCAAAAAACGTCTTACATTATGAGACGGAGGGAGTACATCCTTACCAAGAGGAAGTACAAGGCATGAACGCAACATGGCAACATCTTCGCTTTGTTCCATATGTAATACATCAGACGGTAGGTGGAGATACCCATTATTCGAGTGTCGGATGGCTCGCTGTGTTTTGGCCTTGGGGATGAAGAAATCCTCGAACATGTGATATCAAATAGAACCGAAGATGCTTGCCTATGGAATTTTTGGCTCTGCGACACAATGAATCAGCAGGCCCTTGCTCATGTTCTGGTTACCATGTGGGCGATTTGGTGGACTCGTAGGTGCGCGATTCATGATGATGAATTTCAAAGATCGCTATCCACCATGTGCTTCACAACCAGATATTTGGTTGATCTGGAAATAGCGGCCGTTCGTCTGCCTTGTCAATCTGTCACAGCACGGTAGGTTTAGAAACCTCCCAAGTGGATCACACTTGGGGGAGAAGCAGCGAAGATCAATGCAGACGGTGTCTTTCTCGCCACAACAATGTAGGTGCAGCGGCAACAATCTGCAGAGGCGGGTTTGGACGTTTCCTGGGGACGTCCGCCGTTACTTTCGATGGATTACTTGATCCTCCATCTTTGGAGGCACAAACATGTAATGAGGCCCTAGCTCTTGCCAGGGATCTGAACTTACGCGAAGTGGTGATTCTTCGGATTTCATTGAGGTGATTACAAGCATCAAAAAAGGGTAGACTCAGTCTACACGCGAGTTCTCAATGAAATACATCATCACATGAAGGAATTTGATGAAGTTTGCTTTCGGTTTGAGCCTCGTGAGTCAAATTCTGAAGCCCATGATTTAGCTAAAGCTTCTTCGACTCTTGTAAATGGGCGCCATTTGTGCCAAGGGGTGGTGCCTGACATTATGTGTATACTAGACACTTTGATCTTTGAATAAAGTCCCTAGTTACCCTAAAAAAAGAAGGCAGTTTACAAAAATAAAAGGAATAGGCATCATGTTGGCAGATCCTATTTATAGCTCAGATCCACGCTTAAGGGGCCTCCTATACCACGTGCGACACACGTCCTCCCCTCCCGCGCGCCCCTATTGGGCTAGCCGGCGAGAAGGCAGGACGCCCCTCCTATTTTTCAATTTCATTTTTTGCCCTTTGTTTTTCTTTTTATTTTCTTCTACTTTAAAATAATTAGGTATTTCAAAAAAGTTGAAAAGTTCAACAAGAATGTGAAAATTTGGAAAAATGTTCCCGAAATCATAAAAAATTTGTGGATTCAAAAAATATTCATGATTTTCATTAATTTTTGCGTATTTAAAAAATGTTCGTGAATCTGAACAAAATTCGTGAATTCAAAAATATTCATGAATTTCAAAAAAATATCATTGATTCAATTTTTTTCAGCAATTCAAAAAAAGTTCGACATTTCATAAAATGGTAATCGATTAAAAAATTATCACCGATACAAAAAATAATATTCACAAGTTTCATAAAAATGTTCACAATTGCAAACATTTTGGAAAATTGTGAACATTTTTTAAACCTATGATTTTTTTTTCAATCGGCTAACATTTTTCGGAAAACTAGAGAACAACATTTTTAATTCATGAATAAGTTTTGGTTCTGATGAACATTTTTTAAATGCAGGAATATATTTCGAATACATGAACATTTCTTGAATCAATTAACATTTTTTTAATTCATACTTTTTATAATTTTTGAACATTTCAAAAATCATGAATTTTTGTTTTTAAATTCACGAACATTCGATCAACTTCCTAACTTTTTTAGTACACGGATTTTATTTTTCAAAATCAGAAATATTTTATGAATATACAAACACGTTCTGTATCCACAGACATTTTATGATTTCTTGATTTTTTTTAAAACGTGAGCAATTTTTAATATGCGAACATTTTTTGAATCCGTGAACATTTTTTAATTTTATGAAAATTGTTTCCAAAGTAAATTTTGTTGGAAATTTCTAATATTTTTAAATACCAAATTAAATAAAATAGAAAAAGTTAAAACAAGAAAGAAGAAAGAAAAAAAGTAAAACTAAAAAAACACAGCGCCCCACACATGGGCCGGCCCAAAACAGCGCGCTTTGTCTCCTCACAGTGCACAGGGCGCGGTATCGGAGGTCCCACCCCCTCCTCGCCGAGCGCTCTCATGAACGTACCTTTCTCCAACCGGTTTTGGGAAGGCTCTAGAAGCTTCATGAACCAGTTTTGTTTTTTAATTTTTTTATCCCCCAATTTTCTGATTTTTTCTTACTTTTTTTTTATTTTTCTTCATTTTTCACATTGAAATTTTTGGAAAGTGTGGATCAATATTGAAATTCATGAATATATTAAATTCGTGAACATTGTGGAAATTCAGGAACACTTTTTTTTGAAATGTGGGAACTTTCTTCGAAATTCGATAGAAATTTTCAAATTTATGAACATTTTTTAATTCAAGAGTGATGGCATGGGTTCAAATTTAGAAGAACTTTACATGGGGAAACCCTAGAGCTGTGGAATAGCCTAAAGAGCAGATGTGAGGTGGTGAACATGCCGGGGGGAGAGATAAAATAATCTGGACCCTTACTACAGATCACAAATTTTCTGTTGGATCCTTATACAGAAGATTGATTACATCTGACCTAAGGTTTCCATAGAAATTTCTATGGAAGACCAAAGTTCCTGCAAAAATTAAAGTTTCCCGTGGCTAGTTCACAGGAAGAGTATACTAACCAGAGACACGTTGCTGAAAAAGGGATGGAAGGGAGGAAAAAATATGTGTGTTTTGCGGAAAAGATGAATCAGTTGATCATCTATTTTTCAATTGTTCAGTAGCATCTTTGTTGTGGGGATTGGTCAAGTGTCTTGTGGGGCTTACAACCCCCCCCCCCCCTACTGTCAGAGATTGTTTGGGAGGATGGCTGGGCAGGTTTAAAAAGGATGACAAAAAACTAGTCATGGTGGGGGTATCTGCTCTATTTTGGGCCATTTGAAAAAAGTAGAAATGGGATTATTTTTGAAAATAAAAGGATAAATGACCCTTTCTCTATAATCAAACTAATGAGCCACTGGTTGGTTGATTGGTCTATTTTGCAGACAAAGGAGCCGCAAAAAAAGGTGCTGGAGCTGGGAGCAAGACTGCTAGAGTGAGTAGCAAGTGAAGTGTACACAGCGTCGCAGGGGTGGAGGATCAATGTAGCAAGACTGGAGGGAGAGAAAGACTCTGCCACTTACTGAAGCTGCTGCTCCTGAACGTTTCTGCGGTGCTCTAGTGGTTTTGTGTTCTTTTGGTGATCTTTTGAACTGTGTAATCCCCTGCTGTTTGGGGCTGCAGACTGCAGACTTACCTGTAGTTTTTCCTGATGCGAGATGATCGTTCTAGTAGTTTATCGTTTCTAGTAATCTGTTCTAGGGCAAATACTTTGGTTGCTAGTGGTTTTCAGTAATGAAAATCGGAAGGGCGAAGCCCTTCTTTGATCAATTTTTTTTATTCAAGAACATTACCTGAATGAATACATGAAAATTTTCTTAATAGTGGGAACATTTTTGAAACACGTGAGCTTTTTTGAACCAATAAATATTTTTAAATACCCCTATCTCTAGTAAAATTCATCATTTTTTGAATTCACGAACATGATTTGAAATCTAGAACATCTTCAAAGTTGTGAACATTTTTTATAATTTATGAAATCCTGGAACATGTTTCAAATTCGTGCACATTTTCTGAAATATGGAAAACATTTTAAAATCCTTGAATTGTTTTAAGTTTGTAAACATTTATTGAAATTTGAATGATTTTTAAAATTTGATAAACAGTTTTGAAATTCAAAATTTTCGAAAATCCCAAATAGTTTTTTAAATATGCAAAAAATATAAAAGTAAAACAAAAACCAAAATAGAAAAACGAAAGAAAAAACAAGGGCGTCGCCCCTCGCGCATGGGCCATCCCAAAATGGCGCGTGGACAGGGCGCGCGTGCTGGCTTTCTAGCACTCAGGTTCGGGAATAGGAACTCCCTATCATGTTGAACTGACTAGATGGTACTTGTTTACCAAAACACAAATAAATGTTTTACTACTGCAAAATAGCCTAGCAGTGACGGGTGCAAAAAGGCGGTGGCGGCTTGGTTGTGGAGGGCACCCGCCACTTGCCTCCCCCCATTGCTAGTAGATCACAAGTGGTGGGCAGAGTGCTCACGACTAGTAATACAATTGTAATGGCGGGCGTTTCTAGCTACCCACCACTTGTAAATTAGGCAGCTGTGGCACGTGTTGCAAACTTGCATACTTGCATTACACCCACAATGCATTCTTCTAGCGGTGGCGTGCACTTTTGGACACCCTGCCATTTGTAACCTCTCAAGTCCAAAAAGAGCGGTGGTCGTTGTCGGTGTCAAAATCGACGGATCTCGGGTAGGGGGTCCCGAACTGTGCGTCTAAGGCTGATGGTAACAGGAGGCGGGGGACACGATGTTTACCCAGGTTCGGGCCCTCTCTATGGAGGTAATACCCTACTTCCTGCTTGATTGATCTTGATGGATATGGGTATTACAAGAGTTGATCTACCACGAGATCGTAATGGCTAAACCCTAGAAGCCTAGCCTATATGATTATGATTCTGCCCTATGGACTAAACCCTCTGGTTTATATAGACACCGGAGGGGACTAGGGTTGTACAAAGTCGGTTACAGAGAAAGGAATCTTCACATCCGAATCGCCAAGCTTGCCATCCACGCAAAGGAGAGTCCCATCCGGACACGAGAAGAAATTTTCGGTCTTATATCTTCATAGCCCAACAATCCGGCTCATGTTAATAGTCCGGCCGTCCGAGGACCCCTTAATCCAGGACTCCCTCAGTAACCCCTGAACCAAGCTTCAATGACGACGAGTCTGACGCGCAGATTGTCTTCGGCATTGCAAGGCGGGTTCCTTCTCCGAATACTCCACAATAGTCTTCGAACACAGAAAACGTGTCCGGCTCTGCAAAACATATACCACACACAACCGTAGAGAGTATAATATTTCACTAGTCCAATCCGCTGACAATTTTTTGTAGCGTGACATCACGTCACCACCCGGCCATTATTCGAACCATTTTTAGCCTGCCGCTCCATATTTCGAGGTATGGTTTCACTGGCACGTCTTGTCAAAGCAGAGATCGTGTCCCCTTATTGTGGGATTCTCATCAATACGGGCATGGGTAACCCAACCGTGCCATTTGCACGACCCTTGGGAAATAGGCGAGTTTTAAGGCGAGTGGGGAGGCGCATGATATTCACTGCCTTTATAAAGGGATAAGGATTCATCCTTTTTCACCCACGTATTCTCTCTCTCTCTGCTCATCCCATTCTCGAGCTCTAGCGCCCAAGTTCTCATCTTCTCCGCCCCCAGAAAGCACTCTAGCCATGTCCGGATCCGGAGCGCAGGGCAAGTGGATGGCCTCCTTCGTCAAGGAGAAGGACATTACGAAGCTCCGGGAGGCCGGGTACTTGGCTAAGGAAATCGCCCATCGGCTTCCGGCCGAGGGACAGATCGTACCCACTCCGGAGCTCCATGAGAGGGTGATGTTCATCTCCCACTTCGTCCGCGGGCTGGGATTCCCTCTCCACATGTTCGTCCGCGGACTCATGTTCTACTACGGGCTGGACTTCCATGATCTGGCCCCCAACTCCATCCTCAACATCTCGGCATTTATTGTCATGTGCGAGGCCTTCCTCCGCATCCCACCTCACTTTGGACTATGGCTGAAGACCTTCAATGTGAAGCCAAAGGTGGTGAGCGGTCAACAAGCAGAGTGTGGAGGCGCCATGGTGGGCAAGATGCCCAATGTTACATGGCCCGAAGGCTCCTTCGTGGAGACTGTCAAAGGGTGGCAGTCAAAGTGGTTCTACGTCACAAGCCGCGCGGCACCAACTGGGCCGCGACTCCCGCATTCCGGTCCAGAGTCGCGATGCAGCTCACCTCCTGGCAAGAGAAAGGCCTGACCTGGTCTTCTCCGGACGAGCTGACAGCGCTCCAGACGCGCATTCAGAACATGATAAACAAGAAAATCAAGCTCGTCAATGTGATCCAGGTGATGCTTGTTCGCCAGATCCTTCCGTGCCAACGCTGGACTTGCCATCTATGGGAGTTCGATCCGACCAAGCACCAGACCCTGCTGGAGCTCTTCGGCACTACGCACGAAGACATATGGAAGGTGCTCTTCAAGGCCAACGCGGTCGGCCATGACCGAGGATCGCGGTCACGACTTAACCCACCCCGCTAGTCCGGTAAGTTTTTTCATGTTTTCAAGGTGTACCCTTTACTTGCATACTTAAGGAAGGCGTCTAAGCCTCCCTATTGATTCTTTCAGGCCTGGACAGAGAAGGCGGAGCGGATTAACTGTCCGGCTCCGCCGCCCGAGGACCCAGAAATCCCGCTTCTGACGAAGATGCTGGTTCCGGCGCCTTATCAGGCACCGGAGAAGATGGCCAAGGGGACCAGAGGTGGTCTCCGGCGCAAGGGCACTTCGGACGTGACGTCCGAAGACGCCGAGACTCATTCCTCCGTCGTTGAGGATGACGAGGAGGTGGAGGAAGAAGAAGAAAGACGTTCCCCCCTGAGGGGGGAGAAAGAAGAGGCCGGCCTCCACGCATTTGGAGGCCGAGGCGTCCAAGAAGGGGAAAGCTTCCTTTCCGGGCAACTCCACTGCGGCCACCGACAGCAGCTCGGAGTGGCGCCCTAGGGACAAGCCCCTGGCCAAATCATAAGTATCCGGACACATTTACATATCCGGCCCCTCTATTTCATTGTTTTGACGTGTTGAATCATGTATTTGCAGTCCGGCTCGGTCCAACCTCGAGCGGTCCTTATCTTCAGAGGATTCGCTCGACCCGGAGGCGATGTACAGCGGGACCCTTCCAGTGGCCTCCTCTCCCAAGGACATGGATGGCGCTGAGGCGTCGTCCCGAAGGATCCCAGACCCGGGAGAGATTCAGGAGGCCGTTAGGGAGGCACCGGAGGGTGAAGCCTCAACCATCGGACACATGGGGAAGCAAACCCCCATGGATACTGATGATGGGGGCCATATCCAATTCGGCCCCCAGCTGAATACAGTTCCGGAGACCCATATGGCTCCGGAATCAGGCCATCCGCCTCTTTCGAAAGAAGGAGGTGTGCCTATTCCACCGGTGACCTTTGTCCATCCAGAGGCACCGGATAATTTGTTGGAAGCGTTGCGAGGTGCTTCCATTGTTGAGGAACACCGTACCCTTATGGGTACTGTGATTGAGAGGATTCAGTCCGCGAGGAGCGGACTGACTAAAGCCTGCACAAGCCTTCTAACAGGCTTTGAGGTAAGCAACGTAATTATAAAAAGAATGTCACAGTATAGACAGTAGCCCATGATACTCTGTCCGGTGTTCGGAAAGAAAAACCGAACCGAGGATCAAATAATTTTCACAGGAGACTAACCTGAAATGTCTATGTGAATAAGTAGGCGTCGCTGCTAGCTACGACCTCTCATACTGCTGAGGTCTCCAGACTGAAGCAGAGTTTGGAGCGGACCGAGGAGGAGCTCGGCCGCGTGAAAAAGCAGCTGGAGGATAGCCAAGGTATGCAATAACCTTGTATATATTCAGGAAGGATGAATGATTTGTGCTGACTAAAGTGCCATTTTATTTGTTAGGAGTGGCGACCGAGGTGGAGACCCTCAAGAAGGTGCTGGCCGAGGCCGAGGAGGAAGCGGCCAAGGAAAAGGCCGCCCATGAAAAGCACGAGGCCAGGGTCAGTGAGGTCCAGCAGGAGCTCCAAGACGCCGTCAAGAAGTCCGAACTCACCAAGGTCCGTCAAAACGCACACGATGCCCGGGTTGAAGCCCAAGGCACCCTCCAGGAGATCCAGGAGGCCAGAAAAATCGCGGCGGGTAAGGCCTTTATTATGCAGAGCAAATATGTGAAGAAAAGGTTCCTATTACTGACCCGGATTTGGAGTTCTCCAGGGGCGTTTGCGGATCTGCCGCACAGCGTTTCAGACACTGCGAAATTCTACCGAGCCGAAGAGGGGAGCTCTACTGAGAAGCTATTTTGGTCACAATACCTTGCACCAGAATATCCGGTGCCCTTTAGCAATCAACTGAAACAACTGGTCGAGCTGCATCGGGTGGCCGAACTAGCCATGAAGGATTTAATAATCCGGCTATGACCTGCCGAAGCTATGCCCAGCAGCTACTTCGGGCTCATGAAGCGGCTGGTCAATGCCTGCCCTCGGCTTGATGCCATCAAGCGATCAGTCTGCATCGGAGGCGCGCGCATGGCCTTCGCCCGAGTCAAGATGCATTGGGTGAAGATGGACACCGTGAAGGTTGCGACCGAGGGACCGCTAGCGGGCAAGGAGCACCGCACGCCCAGGCTGTATTTTGATAGTGTCCTGGACGGATCCCGCCGTGTGGCGGAGCAATGTGCTAAGGATGTTATCTTTGAGTGAATACATTCATGTTATCCTGTCCTGTACTATAAAACAAGAACGTTATGTAATATAATGCTTGTTATTTTAAATTTTACCTCCTGTGCGGTCGTTTTGTTAAATATGAGAGTTGGCCACTCATCATCTTCCGCCCCCACGTAGGTAGTACGAGGGTGTTCGGGATGAATCTAAACACTCTTTACTCCAAAGTTTGGTCCTTAAAGGAGGTGTTTAGCGCAACGAACAAGGCAATCGGACTATGCGGCTTTATCACCCTCACTTAGCCATAGGAGTTTGACAAAAGAAGTTTAGGCGAAACCCCTAGTGTTTGGAAATCCGAACTTGGGATGTTGTAAACACCTAATCGGATAAAAACCGAGTCAGCGCATAATGCAGAAAAAATCGCTAAAGATTTGTAACTCTCGAACAGCTGACCGGCTCACGCCGCATCATGACAGCCAGCTTTCGGCTTTCTCTACTGAGGTGCTCATCCAGACGAACCAGGACACAATCGCAGTAGTTCTCCCTTTACTACCTTAGCCGATATAGCGGAACGTAAGGTAGTAAGCACAGGAGACGGGCAACCCAACTATTGACCAAAGACATGATTCGCAGCCGATGCATATAATGCTATGAGTTCGGGGTGCCGAACTATACTGTAAAAGTGTTCGGACTTTGTTGCCGTATTATGGAGCGTAATGAAGCCCCTGGTGAATTAAGGCGTACCAGAGTGTACATGTGCAATTTGATAAAAATATCAATAAAAAGAAAAAAAAGAAATAATAGGCTCATGCTGCAAAAATTGGGCCGCAAACTATTTTTTCATTGTAGTTTGATTAATACGTCAAAGCGTATTTTGTACAAGTAGTGCAATAAGCAACAGGGCTATTTAACATGCCACAACCAAGGTAGAGCTGCGTGCGGGTCCTCAAAAACAGGTATAGCGATTGTTTAAAGAAACCACCTGGAAATTCCCTCATACGTCAATGCTTCTTGCCGTCTTGGTGTATCCGTCCCTTTATAGGTCCGTCGATCAGGTCACCAGGAAGGACCCGTGAAAGAAAACAGACCTGAAAAGAAAAAAGAAAAAGTAAAAGTATGCGGGTCCAGGAGCGGTTGAGCCGTACTATGGACCATGATCTAGCTTTGCCTCCGTCTATGCCCATTGTATTTTAAGTGCATAGTTATGTATGCGCGGTACGAATGTTGCCGCTTGGTCGGGACTGGGATGGAGGCTGGATTGCTAGTCAAGCTCTTGACGAGTTGGACTATCCTACTGCAGGGTAGTTCGGACTCGTTTGATAGTGTCGGGAGCTTGGCAGCCGAATTAAGGTTCTGCCTGAAAAGGGCGCTCTGTACTTCTGCTGCAAGGGCCGCGGTGTGCTCCTCGGTACGGAGGGAGCGTTCCGTGTTTCCATTGACTGTTATGACACTGCAAGGTCCGGGCATTTTGAGCTTGAGATAAGCGTAGTGCGGCACCGCATTGAATCGAGCGAATGCGGTTCGTCCGAGCAGTGCATGATAGCCGCTGCATAAAGGGACGATGTCGAAGATCAACTCTTCGCTTTGGAAATTATCCGTGGATCCGAAGACCACTTCCAGTGTGATTGAGCCCGTACAGCGGGCCTCTACACCTGGTAGGACACCTTTAAAGGTGGTTTTTGTGGGCTTGATCCTCGAGGGATCAATACCCATTTTGTGCACTATATCCTGATAGAGCAGGTTCAGGCTGCTGCCACCGTCCATGAGGACTCGCGTAAGGTGGAATCCATCAATGATTGGGTCAAGGACCAGTGCGGCTGAACCGCCATGACGGATACTAGTCGGATGGTCCATGCGGTCAAAGGTGATCGGGTAGGACGACCGTGGGTTGAAATTTGGGGCGACTGGCTCCATCGTGTAGACTTCCCTGAGCGCGCGCTTGCGCTCCCTCTTGGGGATATGGTAGCGTATATCATGTTCACCGTTTTAACTTGGGGGGGGGAGGGGACTTCTTCTGCCCCCCTGTGTTCGGTGGCCGGGGCTCCTCGTCATCGTCCTTGCTTTGCGCCCCCTTCTCCTTGTTCTCGGCATTTAACTTTCCGGCTTGTTTAAAAACCCAACACTCTCTGTTGGTATGATTGGCTGGTTTATCAGGAGTGCCGTGGATTTGACATGGACGATCGAGTATGCGGTCCAAGCTGGACAGGCCCAGATTGTTTCTTTTATATGGCTTCTTCCGCTGACCAGACTTGGAGCCACTGAATCTGGCGTTGACCGCCATGTCTTCGGTGTTGTCACCGTTGCTTCGACGCTTGTGTGTGTTGCGTTGGGGCTTGGTGTTGCTGTTTCTGGCTTCCGAAATGCTAGGTTCGCTTGTATTATTATTGCTACGGGCTAGCCAGCTATCCTTGCCCGTGCAAAAGTGGGTCATAAGCATTGTGAGGGCTGCCATGGACTTCAGCTTTTCTTGGCCGAGGTGTCGGGCGAGCCATTCATCACGGATGCTATGTTTAAAGGCCGCCAAGGCTTGAGCATCCAGACAGTCGACGATCTGGTTCTTTTTAGTTAAGAACCTAGTCCAGAATTTCCTGGCTGATTCTCCGAGCTGCTGAACTATGTGACTTAAGTCATCGGAATCCGGAGGTCGGACATATGTACCTTGGAAGTTGTCGAGGAAGGCACCCTCCAAGTCTTCCCAGCTATCAATGGAGTTTTCGGGCAGACTGTTCAACCAGTGCCGAGCTGGTCCCTTGAGTTTTAGCGGGAGGTATTTGATGGCACGAAGATCATCACCATGGGCCATATGAATATGGAGAAGGAAATCCTCAATCCACACTGCGGGGTCTGTTGTCCCATCATATGATTCGACGTTCACGGGTTTAAACCCTTCCGGGAATTCATGTTCCATTACCTCATGAGTGAAGCAAAGGGGGTGTGCGACGCCTCTATATCGGGCCAAGTCGTGACGTAGCTCTGATGGAGTTCGTCTGCGATCTTCGGTCCGGGCATGGTTATGTTTGTTACGTCCGGCCGGATGGCCATCATTGCACATCGGGGCACGCCCCCGCGATCCATAGATCGATCTGGTTTGGCCTGCTCTGTTTTCCAGGTCATGCCGCAGGTCATGTGTGTATCCCCGAGCTGTTGTATTTCTGTTTTTACGGCGAGGTAGAGCGGGCTGGTGTTTGGCTCGAGCTGCCGCTTTGTCCCAGCTACGTGGTGGTCGGTCGGCCGCATTATGCGCTGGTAGGAAAGGCTCCAGTGCCTCGTCATCGAATTGGGGTAACAATTTGCGCTTCGGGTAGCTTTTGTTTGGGCGCTAGAGGCCGTATTCCTCGGCTGCCAGGACATCAATCCATCTGTCATTGAGCAGATCTTGATCAGCTTGAAGCTGCTGCTGCTTATTTTTTAGGCTCCTTGCAGTGGCTATTAGCTGGCGCTTAAAGCGCTCCTGTTTGACGGGCTCCTCAGGAACGATAAAGTCTTCGTTGCCGAGGCTCACCTCGTCCTCAGAGAGCGGAAGGTAGTTACTGTCCTCCGAGTCTTCGTTCGTGGCCTGTTCATCAGGGATAACACGCCCATATTCCCGTTCGTCCTGTTCGGAGGTTGGCTCAACGGTGTCTTCATTGTCTTCGGCATCGTCCGGAGTATTATTTTCTCCTGTGATGGTATTGCTATTTTTACCATGGCATGGCTTAGAGCAGCGCCGCTGACGCCGGTGCTTTGGCTGTATCTCAGGAGGCTTATCCTCGACTGGATTTTCATTATCACTGTTGTTCTCTTTGGGTGTATCCACCATGAATACGTCATACGAGGAGGTGGCTGTCCAGTGCCCTGTAAGCGGTTGTTTTTGTGCCTGCTCCTCTCGGGCATCGCCGTCCATACCATCAATGTCTTCAGAGTCGTAGTCGAGCATGTCGGTTAAGTCCTCGACAGTGGCTATGTAGTGGGTGGTGGGTGGGAAGTAAAATTCTCTTCAAGCCGGATATACTTCAGCTGAGAGTCTCCTGACAAGGAGAGGGATTTTAGTGAGTTTAGCACATCGCCTAAAGGTGAGTGCCGGAAGATGTGCGCAGAGCTGAACTCGACGATCGGCGCCTGATCAGGTTCGATGGGCGCGGATGCACGTGGTTCGGAACTTATGGCCGGAGATGAATCCGAGGTTCCGATGACACAGGCCCCACTCGAGGTTGGACATGTGTGCGGCTCCAGCGTCGCTGAGTCTGCGGCTTCCGTGGCGGGGTTGAGCATCCCGTCCTCAAAGGGCGCAATCTACTCCGGATCTAGGGCCAAAGCGGCGCTATCTCCTGAGCACGATCCGATGACAGATTTAGGTCATGTTCATCGTGGTGGCAGGGAGTGGCCATCATGGGCTTGGATCCGTCGAAGATCAAGTCTTCGCGGATATCGGCCACGTACCTCAAGCTTCCAAACCTGACCTGGTGGCCAGGGGCGTAGCTGTCGATCTGCTCTAGATGGCCAAGCAAGTTGGCCCGTAGTGCGAAGCCGCCGAATACGAAGATCTATCCGGGAAGGAAAATCTCCCCCTGGACTGCGTTGTTGTAGATGATTGATGGAGCCATCAAGCGTTTTGGTGACGATGCAGCAGACCTCTCAATGAAAGCACCAATGTCGGTGTCAAAACCGGCGAATCTCAGGTAGGGGGTCCCGAACTGTGCGTCTAAGGCTGATGGTAACAGGAGGCGGGGGACACGAGTTTACCCAGGTTCGGGCCCTCTCTATGGAGGTAATACCCTACTTCCTGCTTGATTGATCTTGATGGATATGAGTATTACAAGAGTTGATCTACCACGAGATCGTAATGGCCAAACCCTAGAAGCCTAGCCTATATGATTAGGATTCTGCCCTATGGACTAAACCCTCCGGTTTATATAGACACCGGAGGGGACTAGGGTTGTACAAAGTCGGTTATAGAGAATGGAATCTTCACATCCGAATCGCCAAGCTTGCCATCCACGCAAAGGAGAGTCCCATCCGGACACGGGAAGAAATCTTTGGTCTTATATCTTCATAGCCCAACAGTCCGGCTCATGTTAATAGTCCAGCCGTCCGAGGACCCCTTAATCCAGGACTCCCTCAGTCATGGCAACGACCATTATATTATATTAATAGTTGCATATGTATTGCAAAACATGTATGAATCACATTAGAAGTCACATAACGACATCACAAATAAAGTCCGTGTTATGTTTGCATGTTATATACAATGACATGATAACAGTAACACCACGATGACTATGAACTAGACGAATATTATCAAGTTGTTCAGTCCACTTAACTTGATCTGACCTGCAGCCTTGCATACTTCACGCTTGCTCTTTTCTATGAGCACAAACTTCAAGTAATCATCATCTGCATTTTCCCTAGTTTTAAACCCTTTACAATAGTTGTTCTTCTAACCGTCCACTTGGTCATGGGATGTTTAGCATCGTTATCGCATACTCGGCGGCTACTCGAGCGCTTTCGGCGTAGGCAGCAACTCTCGCGGTGGAAGCTGCCACCATAGACGCCCTAACAAACTCGTCTGCACATCTCCATCTAACACATAGGTCAAAACTGAACATTTAGGGAAAACACATTTTCAAAGCTAGCATAATTTATGAGCAATAAAAAAATCCACTCATCCAAACTAGAAGATTGTTCCGTTCATATTTCGAAAAGTGCAACATCATATACATTACTATTAAGAGGGTGTAGCTTGACAGTTGCCGAGATATTTCGTCGATGTTCATTGGCAATCCACTCAGTTAACACATGTTTGCTGCAGCTGGTACAAAAGTGGAATATCATTGAACATGGATGAAAGAACTAGGGAACAATCAAAGAAGAGGCACCCAATGGAAACATATATCATGCTAGGCTTATGAACAGAACAATCCTGTAGTTTGGATGGATAACATTTATTGATGCGTATAGTAGACTCGCTTATTTAGAAGGCTGACATTTGATTTTGCTACGATATGGAAGAAAATAGAACCTTTCAGTATTTGTCATACTTCGAGTTCTTAACGATCATACTACCAAATTCATTGAAGAAATTGGTACAGAAATACATCAATTGTACAATGGACGGAAAAATTGGCATGCCCTTTGCTAAAAATTGGACATATTGAGTGTCAAAAATTTGGCGAAGCAGAAATTAATCAAGACATTCTGCCAAAACATTCGCACTCATTTTGGATCCCTCCAAAAATTGCAAAACATGTTTGATGACCGAAATATTTCGTCATTTTAACTACCGCTAACCAGCACATGCATAACCAAATACATACATGAGCAAAGATAATAAGACCAGCACATGACCAAATTCATTTGAAACACGGTTTGTTTTGCATCTTTAAATGCAACATGTGTCTTCGCCAAGGGTTTCCAGCCGCAAGGGAAAGAACCCTCATATCCATCCACGGCTAGGGTTCTTCATACCGCCCATTGGCGGCGGCGGCCGTCTGCCTTATCTCATGTGGCCTTAGGGCCTTGGAGGCATGGTGGATCTTGGCCCTTGCCGGCGGGAGGGCTTCATTTTTGGATGCTTTTTAAAGCTTTCTTAGGGTTTATGTCCTGCTCAGAGAGATGTAGCGGCAGCGGCTCTCTGAAGATGGAATAAGATTGTCCCCACGTAGCCCCCATATCGGTGGTGCTTCTAGCGTCATCGAAGGGCGTGTGGAGGTTTGTTTCCATCGGATCTCACAACATTTGTCTTTGATGGATCCACGTGGATCTCGTATTTGTTCGTGTGTGTTCGTTCTCTTCAAGTTGGATGCTTCCGATCTAAACTTCTCTTCAACGCCGGCGGTTGTTGTTCTGGTGCGCTGGTCCTATAGGGCCTTAATTAGCGTGAAGACTTTCCAACTGTCTACTACAACAAGTTTTGCCTGACTCCAGGGAGGGAGGGGCGATGACGGCGGCTCTCCTTGGCTCGCTTCAGTGTTTGTAGTCGTTGCTATGTGGTTTATAGATCTGAGTGTAATTTTTATTATTTATGGTATTCTTTTTTTTGCGGGGGATTATTTATGGTTTTTAGTGTACTATCATGATTTATGATGAATAGATTGGCGTGTCAGAGGGCTCTAATCCTGGCGCAAGAACTACAAGTCCAGAAGGTGATCCTCGAAAGAGATTCTCAGGAAGCGGTGAGTAAGATCAAGAATGTGCAAAAGAATTTCTCAACTAATGCACAACTAGTTGAGGAGGTCAAAGATTTATTGAGCTCTTTTCAGTAGTTTAGGTTGCTTGGGTGCGACGTTCAACGAATAAAGTCGCACATGTCTTAGCTAGGGAAGGTCGTATTAGATCTTGAAGGAAATATGCCCTAGAGGTAATAACAAAGTTGTTATTTATATTTCCTTATATCATGATAAATGTTTATTATTCATGCTAGAATTGTATTAACCGGAAACTTAGTACATGTGTGAATACATAGACAAAACATAGTGTCCCTAGTATGCCTCTACTTGACTGTCTCATTTATCAAAGATGGTTATGTTTCCTAACCATAGACATGTGCTGTCATTTGATAAACAGGATCACATCATTAGGAGAATGATGTGATGGACAAGACCCATCCGTCAGCTTAGCATTTTAATCGTTACAGTTTCATTGCTACTGCTTTCTTCACAACTTATACATGTTCCTTAGACTATGAGATTATGCAACTCCCAAATACCAGAGGAACACCTTGTGTGCGATCAAATGTCACAATGTAACTGGGTGATTATAAAGATGCTCTACAGGTGTCTCCGAAGGTATTTGTTGGGTTGGCATAGATTGAGATTAGGATTTGTCACTCCATGTATCGGAGAGGTATCTCTGGGCCCTCTAGGTAATGCTCATCACTATAAGCCTTGCAAGCAATGTGACTAATGAGTTAGTTTTTTTTTGAAAACTGATGACAGTGAGTTTCTCTCACTGCCTTTATATTAAATATATAAGGTTAGGGGGGTTAGAGTGTCCAGCACTATACAAATTACATGAGGGGGGAGGGGTGGTTATCTAATCAAGGAGGAAAGATACCATAATCAAAGCAAGTTAACTATTGAAAGATTGTAGGGGGCTTGCTCCTGCTTTGATCGATGCACCAGCATAGCAAAGTCCTTCTTGAATCTGTTCCTCCAGGACACAAAAGAAGGTTGTATCCCTCTGAAATGCTTATTGTTCCTCTCCTTCCAGATCCCCCAAGCAGCCACTGCAAAAACTTCTAGAAACATCGGCCTTGCCCATCTGTTCTGCCCCTCATGCATCATTCTAATCCAGTCAATGTCATTTGGACAACTTATGCTCAAAGCATCCCAGCACCTCTGACTGAAGGGGCAAGTGAAGAAGAGATGAACAATGTCTTCCTCAGGCGGGTGGTTGCAGAGAAGGCAGGTATAGTCATCATTATGGATTCTGAAATGCATTCTCCTGAGCATATTCCTGGTGTTCAATCTATCGGACAACAGCAACCACATGAACACCTTCCATTGCATGGTGCATTTGGTTTTCCAAATCGAGCCAAAGATCACATCCACCTGTATCTGACTAAAACAGTGTGCATAGTATTTTGCAGATCGAAAGTCTCCATCTCCCCAAACACAAGACCAGACATCTTTATCATTAGTCATCGAGATCTCCAGGGTTTCTGACTGCAGATCAACCACCTCATTCTTAGCCTCCAAAGATAGAGGCAAGAAGAACACATCTCCCAATCTCTTAGAAGACAGAAGATGTCTCACAGAAATATCAGGGTCTTTAGCAAAAGAAAAAGCCCTCGGGTATCTGTCCTGAAAAATGTCTGAATTCCAGTTGTCCTTCCAAAACAGTATCGTGTCACCAACGAACACCTCTGATTTGGTGACCCCTCTGTATATATCAGATAAAGACATGAGATCTCTCCACCAAAAGGATCCACACGGGTCAGAAGCATGTGGTATTTTATCCGCATAGTAGGTATCCCGAATGAGATTGACCCACGGAACATCATGTTTGTTATAGAACTTGTGGAGTTGTTTCAACAGCAGCCCTTGGTTTTGGGTCTTAAGATCCATGATCCCTAAACCATTTTTGGGTTTGCACACCATATCCCAAGCAGCCAGCGAGCTACCCTTGACCCCATCATCTGATTTCCTCAACTAATGAGTTAGCTGCGGTATGAAGCATTACGAAATGAGTAAAGAGACTTGCCGGTAACGAGATTGAACTAGGTATGATGATACCGACGATCGAATCTCGGGCAAGTAACATACCGATGACAAAGGGAACAACGTATGTTGTTATGCGGTTTGACCGATAAAGACCTTTGTAGAATATGTAGGAGCTAATATGAGCATCCAGGTTCCGCTATTGGTTATTGATCGGAGATGTGTCTCAGTCATGTCTACATAGTTCTCGAACCCGTAGGGTCCGCACGCTTAATGTTCAATGACGATTTGTATTATGAGTTATGTGTTTTGATGACCGAAGTTTGTTCGGAGTTCCGGATGAGATCACGAACATGACGAGGAGTCTCGAAATGGTCGAGACATAAAGATTGATATATTGGAAGGCTATATTCGGACATCAGAATGGTTCCAGAGAAGTTCGGGTATTTTTCGGAGTACCGGGAGGTTACCAGAACCCCCCGGGGAGTTGATGGGCCTTAGTGGGAAGGAGAGGCAGCGGCCAGGAGGTGGCGCGCACCCCCCAGTCCAAATTGGACAAGGGGTTGGGGGCGCGGCCCCCCTTGTCCCTTCCTTTCCCCTTCTCTTTGAGGTGGAATCCTACTAGGACTTGGAATCCTAGTAGGACTCCCCTCTCCCGTCGCACCTAGCAAGGGCCGGCCGCCCCCCCCCTCCTACCATTATATACGGGGGCAAGGGGGCACCCTAGAACACACAAAGTTTTGCCTTAGCTGTGTGCGGTGCCCCCCTCCACAGTTACACACCTCGATCATATCGCCATAGTGCTTAGGCGAAGCCCCGCGCTGGTAACATCATCATCACCGTCGCCACGCCGTCATGCTGATGGAACTCACCTTCGTCCTCAACAAGATCAAGAGCAGGAGGGATGTTATCGAGATGAACGTGTGCTGAACGCGAAGGTGCCATACGTTCGGTACTTAGATCGGTTGGATCGCGAAGACGTTCGACTACATCAAACGCGTTACTAAACGCTTCCACTTTCGGTCTACGAGGGTACGTGGACACACTCTGCCGTCTCGTTGCTCTGCATGTCCTAGATAGATCTTGCGTGATCGTAGGATTTTTTTTGAAATTACCACATTCCTCAATAGTGGCATCAGAGCCAGGTCTATGCGTAGATGTTTTATGCACGAGTAGAACACAAAGAGTTGTGGGCGATAATAGTCATACTGCTTACCACCAACGTCTTACTTTGATTCGACGGTTTTGTTGGATGAAGCGGCCCGGACTGACATTACATGACCGCGTTCATGAGACTGGTTCTACCGACGTGCTTTTGCATGTAGGTGGCTGGCTGGTGTCTGTTTCTCCAACTTTAGTTGAATCGAGTTTGACTACAATTGGTCCTTGTTGAAGGTTAAAACAGCACACTTGACGAAAAATCGTTGTGGTTTTGATGCGTAGGTAAGAATGGTTCTTGCTAGAAGCCCGTAGCAGCCACGTATAATTTGCAACAACAAAGTAGAGGACGTCTAACTTGTTTTTGCAGGGCCTGCTGTGATGTGATATGGTCAAGACATGATGTGATATAAATTGTTGTATGAGATGATCATGTTTTGGAATAGAATAATCGACAACTGGCAGGAGCCATATGGTTGTCGCTTTATTGTATGCAATGCAATCGCCATGTAATTGCTTGACTTTATCACTAAGCAGTAGAGATAGTCATAGAAGCAATAGTTGGCAAGATGAAAACGATGCCACGATGGAGATCAAGGTGTCGCGCCGGTGACGATGGAGATCATGACGATGCTTCGGTGATGGAGATCGTAAGCACAAGATGATGATGGCCATATCATGTCACATATTTTGATTGCATGTGATGTTTATCTTTTATGCATCTTATTTTGCGTGGTACGGCGGTAGCATTATAAGATGATCCCTTACTAAATTTCAAGGTATAAGTGTTCTCCCTGAGTATGCACCGTTGCTATAGTTCGTCGTGCCGAGACACCATGTGATGATCGGGTGTGATAAGCTCTACATTCACATACAACGGGTGCAAGCCAGTTTTGCACACACAAAATACTCGGGTTAAACTTGATGAGCCTAGCATATGCAGATATGGCCTCGAAACACTGAGACCGAAAGGTCGAACGTGAATCATATAGTAGATATGATCAACATAGTGATGTTCACCATTGAAAACTACTCCATCTCACATGATGATCGGACATGGTTTAGTTGATTTGGATCACGTGATCATTTAGATGACTACAGGGATGTCTATCTAAGTGGGAGTTCTTAAGTAATATGATTAATTGAACTTTCATTTATCATGAACTTAGTCCTGATAGTTATTTTGCATGACTATGTTATTGTAGATAAATGGCCAGTGCTACTGTTCCTTTGAATTTTAATGCGTTCTGATACGTCTTCAACATATCTATAATTTTTGATTGTTTGATGCTATTATATTACCCGTTTTGGATGTTTATGGGCTTTACTTTACACATTTATATCATCTTTGGGACTAACCTACAAACCGGAGGCCCAGCCCGTATTGCTGTTTTTTTGCCTATTTCAATGTTTCAAAGAAAAGGAATATCAAACGGAGTCCAAACGGAATGAAACCTTCGGGAGTGTGATTTTTGGAACAAATGTGATCGAAAGGACTTGGAGTGGAAGTTAAGAAACAAAGGAGGTGGCCACGAGGGTGCCCGGCGCGCCCCCCACCCTCGTGGGCCCCTCGAGCGTCCACCGACCTACTTCTTCCTCCTATATATACCCGCGTACCCCAAGAACATCAGTATCGGCGTTCTGGGAACGGCGGTACCCAGACTTGCCTGCCTGCGGCCTGCGGCATGGCTCAGGGAGTGGCCCAGTACGGCCCATCTTCATCAACACATGTTCAAGACCCTCGCGAGGGGCCAAGCCTCGCAGGGCGGATGACAGGAGGCTTCCTCAGGCACAGCCTCGTCAGGCTGGCTCGCAAGGAGGCGGATAGATCAAGGCGGGGTACCTCACGAGGTGCCCGTGACGCAAGCCATGACGACTGAAGCCAGGCAGGTGCCGGCCTGCGCAGAGTCCTTGCTTCCTCTTTGGTGCAAAGGGGCAAGCGCAGGCAAGAGTATAAAGCAAAGGCAACCATTTCGGTGCAACAAGACCAAGACCAACAGAACGGCAGGATGGAGGTCATCGTGGAGCCCAAGCCGGCGTCACCGTCAGAGTCTTTGGCAGGCGAGGACCGACTTTAGTCAGGATAAGTGTACTGGATGTTCCCCTTCAAAATGGCCAATTGTTGGCGCCCTTCCCGCTCAATATTTGGAAAGAGGACCAGGGCCTCGCTCTATAAATAGGACTAGCCACCACAGCAGAAGGCATCTGGAGATGGACCAGAGTAGGAGAGGAGATTTTTGGGCAACTAGAGATCCAGATTTCGGGTAGACTAGAGAGAGAGAGAGAGAGAGAGAGAGAGAGAGGCGATTGAACTCACCCAAGCAGTTCATCACACCAGCCAAGAACAGCCCCTCGCGAGGCTGTTCTTCCCTTGTATTATTCATCATCAGCCCCCTGAGGCAATCCACCACACCACACACTAGAGTAGGGTATTACACCACAATGGTGGCCCGAACTAGTATAAACCTCGTGTCCCTTGTGTTGTTCTTCGTGTAGTTTAGCTCCTTGCGAGGCGACGAGACGTGGGTAGGCAGGAGGTGTGATCTCCGTGTGCACCCCAGAGTTTGAACCTTGAGGGTCTGCCGGAACCCGAAATCCGACATTTGGCGCGCCAGGTAGGGGTGCACCAGAATCCGCCTTCCGTCGCCCCGTGTTTCGCCGCCCGTCGCATCCATGTCAGACGCTCGTCGAGCCCGCGACGAGTGCCGGGCCGCTCTCGCCACTCACATCGCCCAGACGGCCCCCTTCGGCGAGTGCCCCCGCCGTTCCCCGTTGCCTGCCGTCAACGCCGCCACCGGCCCGGCGGGGAACAAGCAGCAGGCGTCGTCCCTGCATCCTTCGGTGCAGCGAGAAGGCCGCACCGCTACCCCGTCGCTGACTCCAGCCGGTTCCTCGTCCCATGCCCGTCGCGCTCCTGCGGACGCACATGCCGCACTGCTCCTGGCGTGGGAGCTCCTGCACTACCGTCCCGTCGACGACCTCTACGACGAGTGGCTCGCCCGCATCACCGAGCTCATCAGCGCCGCTGGGGGCTCCCCTGCGCCATCCCACTCGCTGCACCGCGGACCGCCCTGCGCGGGCGACGAAGCTCCGGGGGCGCCTCAGCCACCTCCCCCTCAAGAAGGCGCCTTGGCCCCAAGGCGCGTGGCCCCAGGACGGAACCCACTCCGTCCGGCGCCAGCACAA
This sequence comes from Triticum timopheevii, assembly GCA_963921465.1. Lineage (NCBI taxonomy): Eukaryota > Viridiplantae > Streptophyta > Magnoliopsida > Poales > Poaceae > Triticum > Triticum timopheevii. Next base: position 545,124,308 of record OY997274.1, read on the forward strand.
CAAGAGAAGAGCTGCCAAGAGATCCCTCGTCCCCAAGAAGTTGCCCGTGTGCTTCCCGCACCGGCCCGACACGAACGCGCTCCTGCTCCAGCGCGCTAAGACCCCGCGCTGCTCCTGGCGGTAGCGCACGGAGACTTCCAAGATCAAGATCTCCGTCACCAAAGGCCTCCCGCGGCCACTGCAGGCTGCCGTGCCTTCATCACCGAGATGCGCAGCGTGGCCTGGCCGGGCAAGTTCAAGCCAGATCTGCCCCCGCGCTACGATGGCACGGCTGACCCAGCGGAGTTCCTCCAGCTCTATGAGCTGGGCATTGAAGCCGCCAACGGGGACGAGAAGGTCATGGCAAACTGGTTCCCCATGGCGCTCAAGGACGATGCCCGCACCCGACTCCTGAACCTAGCTCCTGGCACGATCTCCTCCTAGGACAAGATGCGCACCCGATTCATCGCCAACTTCCAAGGCACCCGCGACCGGCCCCCGGCCATGAGCGACTTGCGCCACATCAAGCAGCAGCCGGGAGAGACCTTGCAGAAGTTCATCCAGCGTTTCAACAACGCTCGCCTTATGATCCCCAGGGTGTCTGAGGAGGCCATCATCTCAGCCTTCTCCGATGGTGTGCGTGACGTCAAGATGAAGGAGGAGCTTGCGATCCATGAAGACCTGTGCACCTCCCTGGAGCTGTTCAATTTGGCGATCAAGTGCGCTAGGGCTGAGGAAGGGCGCCTTTCCCTCCTTGAGCTGCCAGCTGCCGACCCAGAAGAGAAGAAGCCCAAGGTCAAGGACGTGAAGCACAAGGGGGCTGTCGTGCTTGCAGCAGAGTCGGACACCAAGCGAGGCAGGGATCAGCCTGAGTCATCCAAGGGCAGCCGGTACTGCGTGTACCACGACCTCCACACCCACAACACCAACGAATGCCAAGAGCTCAGGACCGTGCGGGACGTGCGTGCTGGCCGACGCCTCAAGCGCAACGACCGGGGCTATGGCCGAGGAGGAGGAAGAGGTGGAGGACGATGGGAAGACCGTGGCCCTCGCCAAGGGGGGCGTGACCGACCTCGCGAGGACCGCTGGCAGGACCAGCCTCGCGAGGGAGGTTGGAGGGACTAGCCTCGCGAGGGAGGTTGGAGGGACCAGCCTCGCGAGGATCGCCCACAAGGCAACGCGGGCCTCCCTCCTCTGCCACCACAGCCGAGGAGGAATGAAGACCGTCATCAGGATGAGGGGGCTGGAGGCTTCTAGGAGCCGCGTGCAATCGCTTGCATCTTAGGCGGCGCTCAGGCGCCGGCCTCTCAGCGCATCTTCAAGCAGTTTGCTCGCGAAGTGAATGCAATCCTCCCCAAGCTCGAGGCCACACGCCCTCTCAGGTGGTCAGCGTGCGCCATCACGTTCAGCTCAGCGGATCAGCTCAAGTGCGCGGCCACAGCCGGAGTCCTCCCGATGCTTTGTTCCCCAATCATCAGCAATGTGCAAGTCACCAGGACCCTCATCGATGGCGGAGCAGGGCTCAATGTCCTATCCGTCGAGACATTCAACAATCTCCAAGTGCCATAAATCAGATTCAACCAACCAAGCCTTTCTCAGGGGTCACTGATGGTTCCACGGTTCCGATAGGGCAGGTCCGCCTTCCTGTTACCTTCAGAAAGCGTGACAACTACCGCACCGAGTTCATTGACTTTGACGTCGCGTACATTCGCCTGCCGTACAATGCCATCCTCGGGTACCCAGCTCTGGCCAAGTTCATGGTCATGAGTCATCACAGCTACAATGTCCTCAAGATGCCAGGAAACAGTGGAGTCATCACGGTGCCTTGTGAAGAGAGGGATGCTGTGTGTTCTCTGGAGCGTGCTTTTCAAGCCGCGTCAATTGAAGACCCAGATCACAGGAGCGGAAGGCTTCCCGAGGCAGTCCCTAAGAAGAAGAAGACATCGCCTGGTCCGAACCCTCGGGAGGCAGGCCCCTCAGGGTCCGCGCCCGTTCAGGGGGCGCCTCCTTCTGTCGCATAGGAAGGCGCGCCCAGCGCCCTCCTCGAGCAAGGCTCGAGGGCTCTCTCCTGGAGGGCCATCGACTTTGCTAAGATCACGAGGGAGGCGCTCGGGCACCACTTGGAGGCGTGTTTCAAAGCACATTTCCCTCAGGAAGGAGCAAGGCAAGGAGGGCCAAACCCTCAGGAGTTCGTCAGCGAGATCATTCAGGAGCTGCAGGAGTCAAGAGTCATGAGTGGCAGCCACCGCTTACCCGCCGTAGCTCCCCATCCAGGCGAGGATGGTGGGCTGCACGTCTGCATCGACATACCAGGACTCAACCGAGCCGCCTCTCAGGAGCGCCTCTGGCCATCACGCGTGGGACGCTGCAAAGGTCCACCCCACAGCTATGTTCGCATGCCTTACGGCCTTCCGAACGCGGCTGCTGTGCGTCAGCGCCTCATGAGGAGCATCCTGGAGGCTCAAGCGGCCAGGCATTCCACAGTCCTGGCAGAAATGGAGATGGTCCGCGAGGAGTCGCCATCGCCTCCGGAGCCTCTCGTGGCTCCTAGGCTTGGGGGCTCGTAAAGATTGGTTTCCGCAGCGCACGCCGTCCGCTACTTCAGCATCCCTTCATCTTCGACATCATCAGGTGACATCCTTCGAGTTTCATTTTCAGCTGGGAGCGCCCCCAGGGCTGCATCATTCCCAGGCTGCGTGGGTCCGTCCCTGCGGCATGTATCCCTTTGGTTCATGTTTTTAGCTTACTTTGTTGGGGGCGCCCCTCGGGCTACATTATCCCCAAGCCTCTCGAGCCAGACCAAGTGGCATGTATCCCTCTCACGTTTATTCGGGTTGTGCGTTTGACCCATCATGATCATTACTTGATGCCTATGGCGGCACCCTTCTTCCTTCATGTCGGCCGCTTGCACGTTAAAAGGGGGGTACCTGAGCATCGCGACTCATGGACTCTTACTGGCTCTCCAGCCCTCACCTCCTGGCCTTGTCCACGGCTTTGCGACCTGGCATACCAGCGACGGCTGAGCTCGCTCTAGGGCCGGGACCTGAGGACGTAGAGCGTCGGCATCTAACCAAATTTGCAGGAACACATTACAAGTAAAGGCCCAGAGCCAGGCGCAACCCGCCTTGAGGTAGGGCCCTATGAGTCCCGTGCTGGCTCATGGGTGCCCAAATGCACCTCGTCAGGCCCTACCGTGCCAGCCATATGTCAGGGCGGGGCTGTACACGCCCCGGGGGCTCTTCTAGGAGGGGAGCCCCCTCCCACGCACCAGTGGAAGCACCATGCTCCGCGCTGGCTGACGACACTGCCGAGGAGCGGCTATGCCCGTACATATACGGAAGCGCTATGCTCCACGCTGGTGATAAGCAACTGAGGGTGGCCCCCGGCCGCATCAACCTCAAGGAGCCTAGAGCTTAGTGCCCGACCCCATCGTAACGCCTCCCCTCGGGAGTGCCGCGCGAGGGGGCTGGGCACGGGGGCTACGCCTAGGTCACGCCCAGGCGCACGCCACCCAGCCAGGCCCTGGTTCGTTGCACGTCTCTCCCCGAGCGGAGCCAAGGTACGAAGGCCTTTTGAACGTCAAGGGGGACTCCTGAGCATCGCGACTCAGGAGCCTAACTGGTCACGTAGCCCCTCACCCCTTAGTTGCGAAAGGCTAACGGCGATTGAGGTATGCGCGGGGCCGGGCTCTGCCGACGTAGAACGGTAGATTTACTCATACATCTCCCCACACTACTTGCTATTCGCGCGTCAAGGGGGACTCCCGAGCATCGCGACTCAGGAGCCTAACTGGTCACGTAGCCCCTCACTCCTTGGTCCCGTCCTGTTTTCCGGTCGGGGCTAACGGTGGCTGAGGTATGCGCGGGGCCGGGCTCTGCCGACGTAGAACACAAGCAAGTAGGAAGGAAAAGTGCAAATCTCAAGGAATTCAAAAGCAAATATTACAGTCCATAGAGTGCTTTCACAACGCCAAACACAAGTTTAAAAGCCTCCACGAGGCATGATGCATGTTGCAGTAGCTAAAAACAGGACAGGAGCCGCGAAGGGGTCACTTTCTGGTAGTACCATCACTGGTGACGGAGCTGCACTGGGCGACTTCGCCTCGTGGAGCCTCAGGATGGGCAGCACCTCGCCTTGGCTTGGTGCTGAAGCATGGAACTTCGCCAGCAGAGCCTCCGCTCGACCCTTCACGGCCTCAACAGTGACAACGGCAAGCTCGCCGCTCATAGGCTCCAGCAGGCTGTCAAGGTCAACGTAGGGGTCGCGAAAGTAGACGTGGGTGAAGACACGCGTCAGCGCTGTAGAAGAAAGGACACGCGCCTCAGCCTCAGCCGTGGGGCCAAGGCCGAGGGCGACATCTTCAAGGGCGCGGACCAGGAAGGGAAGTAACTTGGCAGGGCCGTCCTCGGCACCGGCTAGCGGGCTCTCTAGGCTGCTATCATAAAGCGTCTTCAGCAAGGTGCAAGCCTTCTCCTCCAGCTTCGTGAAGGCCATGCGGTCCTCGGCCAGGACCCGCGCCTTGCCATCCAGCTCGATCCTCTTCGCCTCCAACGCCTGCTCCAGCGTACCTAAGCGGACATGGAGTTCACCACCTGCTCCCAAACATCCCGAAGGAACAGGGGTATAGGAGCACCCTTCAATCTCGCCACGTCTCCCCCAACCAAGGATTGGAGGACCGCGGCCAGATCTTCGTCGGCCAGGACTACGGAGCTCGGGTGAAGGGCGGCGTCGCCCCCCCCCCCGAGCCTCCACAGCAGGAGCGAATGTTCCTGAAGCGGAGCCACCCGGTGCTCCAGGAACTCCCTCAGGAGCGACGCCCCGGTCAACTTCGCCGTCGCCATGTTGCCCGGCCACAGGTCCGCGTCCATCCTCTCCAGCACTGGCTTCGCGCGGGGATCGACGAGCTCCGTGCGGGACCAAGCGTCGACTACCTCGGGCTGCCTCGTGGGCAGGATCAGCCGGGGATGGATGCGCCCAGCATCCACCATGGCCCACTTGCTCCTGAAGCCTTCAATCCTCTTCCCGGGCTTCGAGATAGCATTGGAGCTGGCGTACGCAACAAAGGTCGTGCACGCGGTGATGGGGCCGTGAGAAACCCCGAGGTAAAAGTAATGGCGCAGCAAGGCCACTGAGGGCCTTACCCCGACATGAGCCTCCCAGTAGTAGGCGAAAATCGCCAGGAGAAGAACAGAGTTGGGATGGAGGTGCAGAGCTTGCAGGTTGTAATGGCGGAGAACAGAGAGGAAGAACTCGGAAAAGGGAGGCACCAGGCCGACGGCGATGGTGTTCACGAAGAGCGGGTAGAAGGTGCTTCCTTCGTCCTCGGGAAGGGCGGAACCAACCTTGAGCATGACCTCCCCGTCGTTGCCTTGCGCCGCCATCATCTGGCGCGTCCGGGCAAGGTTCTTCTCCGACACATTCGGAGGATCCAGAGCGGGCGAGTACCAAGCTCCGGCCGGGGTCTGGCGAGGCGCCATGCCTTGCTAAGATGCAGGGTTGGAGTAGATCTGGGGATTTCGAAAGAAAGAAGGATAGGAGCGAGAAAGGGGATCTGGGCAATGACTGGAGAAGGCAAAGAAGGTAAGCCTAGACGGGTACCGCTCTCTTGTCAATTCGTGCAGTTGCCGAGGCGCCGTGGGGAGCAGCGACGCCCACGTCTAATCAACCGCCACGCGGCGCCCAAGGCCGTATGCTATTGGGGCCCGCGGCGCTACGCACTTGCCCCTTCGCTTCCCTGCTAAGCCAAGTCCAGGCGCGCCTTGGGCCCGGGGGCTACTATCAGCGTTCTGGGAATGGAGGTACCCAGACTTGCCTGCCTGCAGCCTGCGGCGTGGCTCAGGGAGTGGCCCAGTACGGCCCATCTTCATCGACACATGTTCAAGACCCTCGCGAGGGGCCAAGCCTCGTGGGGCGGACGACAGGAGGCTTCCTCGGGCACAGCCTCGTCAGGCTGGATCGTGAGGAGGCGGAGAGATCAAGGCGGGGTACCTCACGAGGTGCCCGTGACGCAAGCCATGATGACTGAAGCCAGGTGGGTGCCGGCCTGCGCAGAGTCCTTGTTTCCTCTTTGGTGCAAAGGGGGCAAGCACAGGCAAGAGTATCAAGCAAAGGCAACCATTTCGGTGCAACAAGACCAAGACCAGCAGAAGGCAGGATGGAGGTCATCGTGGAGCCCAAGCCGGCGTCACCGTTAGAGTCTTTGGCAGGCGAGGACCGACTTTAGTCAGGATAAGTGTACTGGATGTTCCCCTTCAAAATGGCCAATTGTTGGCGCCCTTCCCGCTCAATATTTGGGAAGAGGACCAAGGCCTCGCTCTATAAATAGGACTAACCACCACAGCAGAAGGCATCTGGAGATGGACCAGAGTAGGAGAGGAGATTTTTGGGCAACTAGAGATCCAGATTTCGGGTAGACTAGAGAGAGAGAGAGAGAGAGAGAGAGAGAGAGAGAGAGGCGATTGAACTCACCCAAGCAGTTCATCGCACCAGCCAAGAACAGCCCCTCGCGAGGTTGTTCTTCCCTTGTATTATTCATCATCAGCCCCCTGAGGCAATCCACCACACCACAAACTAGAGTAGGGTATTACACCACAATGGTGGCCCGAACTAGTATAAACCTCGTGTCCCTTGTGTTGTTCTTCGTGTAGTTTAGATCCTTGCGAGGCGAGAGACGTGGGTAGGCAGGAGGTGTGATCTCCGCGTGTTCCCCAGAGTTCGAACCTTGAGGGTCTGCCAAAACCCGAAATCCGACAATCAGAACAGACCACAAAAAACTATTTCCACCGCCGTAACCTTCTGTATCCGCGACATCCCATCTTGGAGCCTTCGCCGGCGCTTCGCCGGAGGGGAAATCGATCACGGAGGGCCTCTACATCATCTCCAAGGCCTCTCCGATGAGTTGTGAGTAGTTTACCACAGACCTTCGGGTCCATAGTTATTAGCTAGATGGCTTCTTCTCTCTCTTTGGATCTCAATACCATGTTCTCCTCGATCCTCTTGGAGATCTATTCGATGTAACTCTTTTTGCGGTGTGTTTGTCGAGATCCGTTGAATTGTGGGTTTATGATCAAGTTTATCTATGAGAAATATGTGAATCTCATCTGAATTCTTTTATGTGTGATTAAGTTATCTTTGCAAGTCTCTTCGAATTATCAGTTTGGTTTGGCCTACTAGATTGATCTTTCTTGCAATGGGAGAAGTGCTTAGCTTTGGGTTCAATCTTGAGGTGTCCTTTCCCAGTGACAGCAAGGCACGTACTGTATTGTTGCCATCGAGGATAAAAAGATGGGGCTTATATCATATTGCATGATTTTATCCCTCTACATCATGTCATCTTTCTTAATGCGTTACTCTGTTCTTTATGAACTTAATACTCTAGATGCATGCTGGATAGCGGTCGATGTGTGGAGTAATAGTAGTAGATGCAGGCAGGAGTCGGTCTACTTGCCATGGACGTGATGCCTATATACATGATCATGCCTAGATAATCTCATAATTATTCGCTTTTCTATCAATTGCTCGACAGTAATTCGTTCACCCACCGTAATACTTATGCTATCTTGAGAGAAGCCACTAGTGAAACCTATGGCCCCCGGGTCTATCTCTTATCATATAAGCTTTCAATCTACTTTTATTTGGATCTTTACTTTTCCAATATATATCATAAAAATACCAAAACTATTTATCTTATCATATCATCTCTATCAGATCTCACTTTTGCAAGTGGCCTTGAAGGGATTGACAACCCCTTTATTGCATTGGTTGTGAGTTCTTGTTTGTTTGTGTAGGTGCATGGGACTTTTGAGGAGCCTCCTACTGGATTGATACCTTGGTTCTCAAAAACTGAGGGAAATACTTACGCTACTATTGCTGCATCACCCTTTCCTCTTCAAGGAAAACCAACGCAAGCTCAAGATGTAGCAAGAAGGATTTCTGGCGTCGTTGCCGGGGAGGTCTTCGCTCAAGTCAAGATATACCAAGTACCCATCTCAAACTCATCTCCCTCGCATTTACATTATTGGCCATTTGCCTCTTTTCCTCTCTCCCACTTCACCCTTGCCGTTTTATTTGCCCTCTCTTTCCCAATCTCCTCTCTCTTTCGCTTGCCTTTTTTGTTTGCTTGTGTGTTGGATTACTAGTCACGATGGCACAAGATAATACCCAATTGTGTGACTTTTCGAATACCAATAATAATGATTTCCTTAGTACTCCGATTGCTCCTCTTAATGATGTTGAGTCTTGTGAAATCAATGCTGCTTTGCTGAATCTTGTTATGAAAGATCAATTCTCCGGCCTTCCTAGTGAAGATGCTGCTACCCATCTAAACAACTTTGTTGATTTGTGTGAGATGCAAAAGAATAAAGATACGGATAATGATATTGTTATTTCTGTTTTCACTTAGAGATCGTGCTAAAGTTTGGTTCTCGTCTTTGCCTAAGAATAGTATTGATTCATGGAATAAGTGCAAAGATGCTTTTATCTCTAAGTATTTTCCTCCCACTAAGATCATCACTCTTAGGAACGATAGTATGAATTTTAAACAAATTGATCATGAGCATGTTGCCCAATCTTGGGAAAGAATGAAATTGATGATTCGCAATTTCCCTACTCATGGTTTGAGTTTATGGATGATCATACAAAATTTTTATGCCGGATTGAATTTTGCTTCTAGAAATCTTTTAGATTCGGCCGCGGGAGGCACGTTTATGGAAATCACCTTAGGAGAAGCTACCAAACTCCTTGATAATATTATGGCTAATTATTCTCAATGGCACACCGAAAGATCTACTAGTAAAAAAGTGCATGCTATAGAAGAAATTAATGTTTTGAGTGGAAAGATGGATGAACTTATGAAATTGTTTGCTACTAAGAGTGCTTATATTGATCCCAATGATATGCCTTTGTCTACTTTGATTGAGAATAATAATGAATCTATGGATGTGATTTTTTTGGTAGGAATAATTTTGGTAACAATGCTTATAGAGGAAACTTTAATCCTAGACCGTTCCCTAGAAATTCCTCTAATAATTATGGAAATTCCTACAATAATGCTTATGGTAATTTTAATAAGATGCCCTCTGATTTTGAGAATAGTGTGAAAGAATTTATGATATCTCAAAAGAATTTTAATGCCTTGTTTGAAGAAAAATTGCTTAAAGTTGATGATTTGGCTAGGAATGTTGATAGACTTTTGCTTGATGTTGATTCTTTGAAACTTAGATCTACTCCTCCTAAGCATGATATCAATGAGTCTCTCAAATCTATGAGAATTTCCATTGATGAGTGCAAAAAAGAACCACTAGATTGCGTGCTAAGAAAGATTGCTTTGTAAAAGCGTGTTCTTCTAGTTTCCATGAAAATAATGATGAAGATCTAAAAGTTATTGATGTGTCCCCTATTAAATCTTTGTTTTGCAATATGAATCTTGATAATGATGGGACTGGAGATGAGTCAACTTTAGTTAAAAGGTGTCCCAATGATTCGGAGTTCTTAGATCTTGATGCTAAATTTGGTAAAAGTGGGATTGGAGAGGTCAAGACTTTAAATAGCATTGAACCCACTATCTTGGATTTCAAGGAATTTAATTATGATAATTTTTCTTTAGAAGGTTGTATTTCCTTGTAGCAATCCGTGTTGAATTCTCCTCATGCTTATAGTCAAAATAAAGCCTTTACCAAACATATTGTTGATGCCTTGTTGCAATCTGTTGATGAAAAACTTAATTTGGAAGTTTCTATACCTAGAAACTTAATGATGAGTGGGAACCTACTATAAAGATTAAGATTAAAGATCATGAGTGTTATGCTTTATGTGATTTGGGTGCTAGTGTTTTCACGATTCCGAGAACTTTATGTGATATTCTAGGTTTCCATGATCTTGATGATTGCTCCTTAAATTTGCACCTTGCGGATTCCACCATTAAAAAGCCAATGGGAAGGATCAATGATGTTATCATTATTCCAAATAGGAATTTGGTTCCCGTAGATTTTATCGTTCTTGATATAGATTGCAATCTTTCATGTCCTATTATTCTTGGTAGACCTTTCCTTAGAACGATTGGTGCGATTATTGATATGAAGGAAGGGAATATTAGATTCCAATTTCCATTAAGGAAAGGCATGGAGAACTTCCCAAGAAAGAAAGTAAAATTACCTTATGAATCTATCATGCGAGCTACTTATAAATTAGATGCCAAAGATGGCACTACTTAGAGCTATCCTCGCTTTTATGCCTAGCTAGGGGCGTTAAACGATAGCGCTAGTTGGGAGGCAACCCAATTTTATCTTTATTTTTGTTTTTGCTTCTGTTTAGTAATAAATTTTGCATCTACCTTCTGTTTAGATGTGTTTTCATGTTTTAATTAGTGTTTGTGCCAAGTAGAACCTATTGGATAACCTATGGTGATAGTTAATTTGATTCTGCTGAAAAACAGAAACTTTGCACGCACAAAAATAATTTTGGTAATTCACATGAACGTGATTTAGTGTTGATTCTTTTTTATGTAGATCAATAGGCAAATTTACCAGGACTTCCTATTTTGGTAGGATTTTTTGAGTACCAGAAGTATTCGAGAGTTACAGATTGCTACAGACTGTTCTGTTTTTGGCAGATTCTGCTTTTCGTGTCTTGTTTGCTTATTTTGATGCATCTATGGCTAGTATGTAGGGGTATGAGCCATAGAGAACTTGGAATACAGTAGCTTTAACACAAATATAAATAAAGAATGAGTCATTACAGTACCTTATGTGGTGGTTTTTCTTTCTTGCACTAACAGAGCTTATGAGATTTCCTGTTGAGTTTTGTGTTGTGAAGTTTTCAAGTTTTGGGTAAAGATTTGATGGACTATGGAATAAGGAGTGGCAAGAGCCTAATCTTGGGGATGCCCAAGGCACCCCAAGATATTCAAGAATAGCCAAAAGCCTAAGCTTGGGGATGCCCCCGGAAGGCATCCCCTCTTTCGTCTTCATTTATCGGCAACTTTACTTGGAGATATATTTTATTCGCCACATGATATGTGTTTTGCTTAGAGCGTCTTGTATGATATTAGTCTTTGCTTTTTAGTTTACCACAATCATCCTTGCTGTACACACCTTTTGGGAGAAATTATGACCCACAAGTATAGGGAATCTATCGTAGTCCTTTCGATAAGTAAGAGTGTCGAACCCAATGAGGAGCAGAAGGAAATGACAAGCGGTTTTCAGTAAGGTATTCTCTGCAAGCACTGAAATTGTAGGTAACAAATAGTTTTGTGATAAGATAATTTGTAACGGGTAACAAGCAATGAAAGTAAATAAGGTGCAGCAAGGTGGCCCAATCCTTTTTGTAGCAAAGGACAAGCCTGGACAATTTCTTATAATGAGAAAAGCGCGCCCGAGGACACATGCGAATTGTCGTCAAGCTAGTTTTCATCACGCTCATATGATTCGCATTCGGTACTTTGATAATTTGATATGTGGGTGGTCCGGTGCTTGGGTACTGCCCTTACTTGGACAAGCATGCCACTTATGATTAACCCCTATTGCAAGCATCCACAACTACAAAAGAAGTATTAAGGTAAACCTAACCATAGCATGAAACTAGTGGATCCAAATCAGCCCCTTACGAAGCAACGCATAAACTAGGGTTTAAGCTTCTGTCACTCTAGCAACCCATAATCTACTTATTACTTCCCAATGCCTTCCTCTAGGCCCAAATAGTGGTGAAGTGTCATGTAGTCGACGTTCACATAACACCACTAGAGGAGAGACAACATACATCTCATCAAAATATCAAACGAATACCAAATTCACATGACTACTAATAGCAAGACTTCACCAATGTCCTTAGGAACAAACATAACTACTCACAAAGCATATTCATGTTCATGATCAGAGGAGTATTAATATGCATTAAGGATATGAACATATGATCTTCCACCAAGTAAACCAATTAGCATCAACTACAAGGAGTAATCAACACTACTAGCAACCCATAGGTACCAATTTGTGGCTTTGATACAAGATTGGATACAAGAGATGAACTAGGGTTTTGAGAGGAGATGGTGCTGGTGAAGACGTTGATGGAGATTGACCCCCCTCCCGATGAGAGGATCGTTGGTGATGACAATGGTGATGATTTCCCCCTCCCGGAGGGAAGTTTCCCCGGCAGAACAGCTCCACCGGAGCCCTAGATTGGTCCTGTAAGCTTGCTTATGATTTTTTCCAGGGTAAAAGCCTTCATATAGCAGAAGATGGGCACCGGAGGGCCACCAGGGGGCCTAGGAGACAGGGGGCGCGCCCAGTAAGGGGGGGGCGCCCCCACCCTCTTGGCCAGGGTGTGCGCCCCCTCTGGTATTTTCTTCGCTTAGAAATTCTTATTAATTCCAAAAGTAACTTCCGTGGAGTTTCAGGATTTTTGGAGCTGTGCAGAATAGGTTTCCAATATTTGCTCCTTTTCCAGCCAGAATCCCAGCTGCCGGCATTCTCCCTCTTCATGATAAACCTTGTAAATTAAGAGAGAATAGCCATAAGTAGTGTGACATAATGTGTAATAATAGCCCATAATGCAATAAATATTTATATAAAAGCATGATGCAAAATGGACGTATCAACTCCCCCAAGCTTAGACCTCGCTTGTCCTCAAGCAGAAGCCGAAATCAAAAACTATGCCCACATGTTTAGAGATAGAGGTGTCGATAAAAATAAAATACGGACATGAGGGCATCATGATCATTCTTATAACAGCAATATATAAGGATTTTATCATATGATTTCTTATGCTCAAGTAACAATCTATTCACAATGTCAAGTATGGATCATAAACTTTATTGAGAACTAGCAAACTATAATCTCAGTCATTGAGGCAATTGCAATTTATCATAACATCAGAAAGAGTCAAGAATAGAGCTTTTCAGCAAGTCCACATACTCAACTATGATATAGTCTTCTACAATTGCTAACACTCACGCAATACTTATGGTTATGGAGTTTTAATCGGACACTGAGAAAGATAGGGGCTTATTGTTTCGCCTCCCAACGAATTCACCTTTGGGTGATGTCAACAATAATAGCTCATGCTAACTTACATCCAATTGGATATATGTATCAGGATCGTCTTTCCAACACGAGGTGCTTGCCAAAGGATAAAATGAAAAAGGGAAAGGTGAGGATCACCTTGACTCTTGCATAAAGTAAAAGACATAAAGTAAAAGATAGGCCCTCACAGAGGGAAGCAGAGGTTGTCATGTGCTTTTAGGGTTGGATGCACAAAATCTTAATGCAAAAGAACGTCACTTTATATTGCCACTTGTGATATGAACCTTTATTATGCAGTCCGTCGCTTTTATTACTTCCATATCACACGATCGTATAAAGCTTATTTTCTCCGCACTAATAAGTCATACATATTTAGAGAGCAATTTTTATTGGTTGCAACATGACAACTTACTTGAAGGATCTTACTCAATCCATAGGTAGGTATGGTGGACTCTCATGGAAAAACGGGGTTTAAGGATATTTGGAAGCACAAGTAGTATCTCTACTTGGTGCAAGGAGTTTTTGGCTAGCATGAGGGGAAAGGCAAGTTCAACATGTTTGAAAGATCCATGACAATATACTTTAATTGAGATGTGAGAAAACATAAACCATTACGTTGTCTTCCTTGTCCAACCTCAACTCTTTAGCATGCCATACTTAATGAGGGCTCACAATCATAAAAGATGTCCAAGATAGTGTATTTATATGTGAAAACCTCTCTTTCTTTATTACTTCCTATTAATTGCAACAATGACCAAAACTATGTTTGTTAACTTTCAACAACTTTTATGCCTCATACTCTTTATATGTGGAGTCATTACTATCCATAAGATCAATATGAACTCTTTTATTTCTTTTTGTTCTTTCTATTTTCTCAAGATCATAGCAAGATAGCAAAGCCCTTGACTACACTAATCTTTATTATAGATAGCTCACGAACTCGATTACATAAAGAGATCACAAAGCAAAACTCAAAACTACTTCATACCAAAACTTTATTCTACAAGATCAAGATATTACTAAAAGGATCAAACTAAGTAAAACGGTAAAGACAGGAGTGTGATGGTGATACGATACCAGGGAACCTCCCCCAAGCTTGGCAGTTGCCAAGGGGAGTGCCCATACCCATGTGATTATGTCCTTGGAGGTGATGAGGGTGGTGACAATGATGGTGGTAATCGCACATCGAGCGTAAAAGCTCCTCCAACTTGCGGATAATGCCCTTGAGTCCGACGATATGATCCTTCAACAAAATATTTTCCTGTGTGAGATACTTGTTTTGTATGCCAGCTAACTCAATCATCTTGAAAGCTTCAATCTCAGTTGGAGTAAAGAGGTTAGGTAGAGGTTGAGGGATTTCTTTTTCTTCCACCGCCGGAGCTTGATCCTCCATGGCCTTCATGATCCCTTCATCCTTGTTGATCTCCTCCGGTTCTTCTCTTTTCAGTTCTATCTTCAATAGCCAAGCATCCTTGTCTTCATTGTTGAAGGAGGGTGACATCATGATGCTCTAGATCTGCCAGAAAAATGGCTCGAAACGAAAACAGAGGATATTTGCGTGATACGGTGGTCAAAACCCTTGGGGAGATTATATAATGAATTTTTACCGACCAAAAGAAGTAACGTGCAAGAAAATGGAGTCCGGGAGGCACACGAGGCGCCCACGAGATAGGGGGGCACGCCCAGTAGGGGGGGCGCCCTTCACCCTCGTGGAGGCCTTGTGTCCTTCCCGGATTACTTCTCTCTTTCCAAAATTCTTAAATATTCCAAAACAGAGAAAAATTGCCATTATAATTGCTTTGGAGTCGGTTTACTTACCGTACCCAATACCTATTCCTTTTCGGAGTCTGAAACATTCCGGAAAGTGTCCCTTATGTATTCCTCCGGGGTTACAGTCTCAATAATATTAGTTTCAACATTGATAGGATTACCTGAGATATAATGTTTGATTCTTTGACCGTTCACCACCCTCGGACTTGTGCCTTCGAAGTTGTTGATTTTATGGCACCGGAATGATAGACCTCCTCGATAACGTAAGGACCTTCCCACTTAGAGAGAAGTTTTCCTGCAAAAAATCTTAAATGAGAGTTGAATAGCAACACATAATCACCTACATTAAACTCACGCTTTTGTATTCTTTTGTCATGCCATCTTTTAACTTTTTCTTTGAATAGTTTGGTATTCTCGTAGGCCTGGTTCTCCATTCATCGAGTGAGATAATATCAAATAACCTCTTCTCACCGGCAAGTTTGAAGTCATAGTTGAGCTCTTTAATAGCACAATGTGCTTTGTGTTCCAGTTCGAGAGGTAAGTGACATGCTTTTCCATAAACCATTTTATATGGAGACATACCCATAGGATTTTTATATGCAATTCTATAGGCCCATAATGCAGCATCAAGTTTCTTGGACCAATTCTTTCTAGATCTATTCATAGTCTTTTGCAAAATTAATTTGAGCTCTCTATTGCTCAACTCTACTTGACCGCTAGACTGTGGGTGATAAGGGGATATAATTCTATGATTAACATCATACTTAGCAAGCAACTTACGAAAAGCACCATGAATAAAATGTGAACCACCATCAGTCATAAGATATCTAGGGACTCCAAACCTCGGAAAAATAACTTCTTTAAGAATCTTAATAGAGGTGTTATGATCAGCACTGCTAGTTGGAATAGCTTCTACCCACTTAGTAACGTAATCAACAGCAACTAAAATATGTGTGTAACCATTAGAGGCAAGAAAAGGTCCCATATAATCAAAGCCCCAAACATCAAATGGTTCAATAACAAGAGAATAATTCATAGGCATTTCTTGACGTCTACTAATATTACCAATTCTTTGACATTCATCACAAAACAAGACAAACTTACGAGCATCTTTGAAGGGAGTAGGCCAATAAAAACCGGATTGCAATACCTTATGTGCAGTTCTATCTCCAGCGTGGTGTCCTCCATATGGTTCGGAGTGACACTTGCGTAAGATCTGTTCCTGTTCATGCTCAGGTGAACAACTTCTAATGACACCATATACTCCTTCTTTATAAAGGTGTGGGTCATCCCAGAAGTAATGTCTTAAATCATAAAAGAACTTTTTCTTTTGCTGGTATGTGAAACTAGGTGGTATAAATTTAGTAACAATGTAATTACATAATCAGCATACCATGGAGCAGTACGAGAAGCATTAATGACCGCTAATTGTTCATCAGGAAAGCTATCATCAATAGGTAGTGGGTCATCAAGAACATTCTCTAACCTAGACAAGTTGTCTGCAACGGGGTTCTCAGCTCCCTTTCTATCAATAATATGCAAATCAAATTCTTGGAGCAAGAGAAACCATCTAATAAGTCTAGGCTTAGCATATTTCTTTTCCATAAGATATTTAATAGCAGCATGATCAGTGTGAATAGTAACTTTAGAATCAACAATATAAGGTCTGAACTTATCACATGCAAATATGACTGCTAAGAACTCTTTTTCAGTAGTAGCATAATTTCTCTGGGCAGTGTCAAGAGTTTTACTAGCATACTGGATAACATTCAATTTCTTATCAACTCTTTGCCCTAGAACAGCACCTACAGCATAATCACTAGCATCACACATAATTTCAAAGGGTAAATTCCAATCAGGTGGTTGAACAATAGCTGCAGTGATCAAAGCTTTCTTAAGTATTTCAAATGCTTCTACACAATCATCATCAAAGACAAAAGGAATATCTTTTTGCAATAAATTAGTCAGAGGCCTAGAGATTTTAGAAAAGTCCTTAATGAACCTCCTATAAAAACCGGCATGAGCAAGGAAACTTCTTATACCTTTAATGTCTTTGGGACATGGCATCTTTTCAATAGCATCAACTTTAGCTTTATCAACTTCGATACTCCTCTCAGAAATCTTATGCCCCAAGACAATGCCTTCATTAACCATAAAGTGGCACTTTTCCCAATTCAAGACGAGACTAGTGTGTTCGCATCTCTGCAAAACTCGATCAAGGTTGCTCAAGCAATCATCAAAAAAGGATCCATAAACGGAGAAATCATCCATGAATACCTCACAAATCTTTTCACAAAAGTCAGAGAATATTGCCAGCATGCATCTTTGAAAAGTAGCAGGTGCATTATGCCTTCA
Source organism: Triticum timopheevii (assembly GCA_963921465.1). NCBI lineage: Eukaryota > Viridiplantae > Streptophyta > Magnoliopsida > Poales > Poaceae > Triticum > Triticum timopheevii. The sequence goes on from OY997274.1 coordinate 545,141,425, forward strand.
TTAACCATAAAGTGGCACTTTTCCCAATTCAAGACGAGACTAGTGTGTTCGCATCTCTGCAAAACTCGATCAAGGTTGCTCAAGCAATCATCAAAAGAGGATCCATAAATGGAGAAATCATCCATGAATACCTCACAAATCTTTTCACAAAAGTCAGAGAATATAGCCAGCATGCATCTTTGAAAAGTAGTAGGTGCATTACATAAACCAAAAGGCATATGTCTATAAGCAAAAGTACCGAAAGGGCAAGTAAAAGAAGTTTTTGATTGATCCTCCGCTGCCACAGGTATTTGAGAGAAACCAGAATAACCATCTAGAAAGCAGAAATGTGTGTGTTTGGATAGTCTTTCTAGAATTTGATCAATAAAAGGTAAAGGTTAATGATCTTTCTTAGTAGCTTTATTTAATTTACGGAAATCAATTACCATCCTATAACCTGTAATAATTCTTTGCGGGATCAATTCATCTTTATCATTAGCAATGACAGTAATACCTCCCTTTTTAGGAACGCAATGGACAGGACTTACCCAATCACTATCAGCAACGGGATAAATTATACCCGCCTCAAGGAGCTTTAGTATCTCCTTTCTTACCACTTCTTTCATTATAGGATTTAACCGTCGTTGAGGATCTCTAACTGGTTTGGCATCTTTCTCCACTTTAATTTTGTGTTGACATAGAGTGGGACTAATGTCCTTAAGATCATCCAGAGTATATCCAATAGCAGCACGGTGCTTCTTCAGAGTTTTCAATAATCTTTCCTCTTCTTGCTCTGAAAGGTTAGCACTAATAATAACAGGATATATCTTCTTTTCATCAAGATAAGCATATTTAAGATTATCAGGTAATGATTTGAGGTCAAACACGGGATCACCCTTGGGTGGAGGGGGATCCCCTAGGATTTCAACAGGCAAGTTGTGTTTCATAATAGGACCCTGTTGAAGGAATACTTCATCTATTTCCCTTCTTTCATTCATAAACATACCATTTTCATGGTCTAGCAAATATTGTTCTAACGGATCAGTAGGAGGCACGACAATAGAAGCAAGACCAATAATCTCATCCTTACTAGGTGATTCTTTATCACGGGGTTGTCTATGAAACTTAGCAAAATTAAACTCATGAGACATGTCCCCTAAGCCAATTGTAACAATATCCTTTTCACAATCAATCCTAATATTAACAGTATTCAAGAAGGGTCTACCAAATATCTCTACTCTTATAAAAAAACAGAGTTGGTGATGATGGTGTTCCTGCCATCCTGCAATATAGTCCATCCGATTTATATCCGATGGATAGGAAGGAAACTATGGCAATTTTGCATAAAGATACCCACACCCCTCTCTGCATTTGCAAATAAGGCATTCCCTCGTTCATCCTTTTCTCCCACAAGATAAACTTCTCATACAAATGCATCTTGACGTTCCGTGCAACGCATGTGCATCTTGCGAGTAATGGGACAAAAGTCATCTTGTGGGGAACCAAGAACAAGAAAATCAGAATGATATTTAACTTTCCCACACAAGACTTCAGCATCTCTAACAATCCCAAATGGCTTAATAGTATCCCTATTGGCAAGCTTAATAGTAACATCAATATCTTCCATTTAAGCAGGTGCAATATCATGCATAATTTCTTTATATAAGTCAAAGGGTATTGCACTAGAACTAGCACCCATATCACATAAGCCATGATAACAATGATCTCCTATTTAACAGAAATAACATGCATGCCTACAACAGGTCTATGTATCTTAGCATCGGGTCTAGCAATATTAGCAGTTTCACCACAGAAATAAATAACATGCCCATCTATATTATCATCCAAGAGATCTTTAACCATAGCAATACTAGGTTCAAATTTGATTTGCTCAGGGGGTGTGTAAGTTCTAGTATTACTCTTACGAACAACAGTTGAAGCTTTAGCATGATCCTTCATCCTAACAGGAAAAGGTGGTTTCTCAACATAAGTAATAGGAACAATTGGATCATTATAAGTGATAGTCTTTTCTTCAACTGTAATAGGTGCAACTACTTTTACTTCAATGGGAGGATTATATTTAAACCACTTCTCCTTAGGGAGATCAATGTGAGTAGAAAAATATTCACAAAAAGCAGCTACTATCTCAGAGTCAAGTCCATATTTAGCGCTAAATCCATGAAAAGCATCGGTATCCATAAAAGATTTAACACAATCAAACTTAGGTGTCATACCTGACTCCATACCATCGTCGGAACCCCAATCTTCAGAGTTGCGTTTAATTCTTTCCAATAAATCCCACTTGAATTCAGTAGTCTTCAGCATATAAGAACTAGCACAGGAAGTATTGAGCATGGTGCGATCATTGAGAGAAAGCGGAGCATAATTTTTTTGAATAATCATTTCCCTTGAGAGCTCATGATTGGGGCATGAATATAACATTGAATTAAGCCTCCCCCAAGCTTGAGCGATGCTTTCTCCTTCGCGAGGCCAGAAATTATATATGTAATTACGGTCATGATGAACAAGATGCATAGGATAGAACTTCTGGTGAAATTCCAACTTCAATCGTTTATAGTTCCAAGATCCCGTATCCTCACATAGCCTACACCATGTCAATGCGTCTCCCTTCAAAGATAAAGGGAAGACCTTCCTCTTAACAACATCATCGGGAATACCTGCAAGCTTAAATAATCCACAAACTTCATCCACAAAGATAAGGTGTAAATCGGGATGCAATGTTCCATCTCCTATAAAGGGATTAGCTAGCAGTTTCTCTATCATACCCGAAGGTATCTCAAAGTAAACATTTTCAGTAGGTTCAGTAGGTTGAGCAGCAACTCTTTGCTCTACTGGTCGGGGTGAAGATACCCCGAACAAGCCCAAAGGATTAGTTTCCATAGTAACAAGTGACAGAAAATTTCAGCACACTATATAAATGTTTCCTTACCAAATTCCACTCACCAAAGGCGCTTCACTCCCCAGCAATGGCACCAGAAAAGAGTCTTGATGACCCACAAGTATAGGGGATCTATCGTAGTCCTTTCTATAAGTAAGAGTGTCAAACCCAACGAGGAGCAGAAGGAAATGACAAGCGGTTTTCAGTAAGGTATTCTCTGCAAGCACAGAAATTGTAGGTAACAGATAGTTTTGTGATAAGATAATTTGTAACGGGTAACAAGCAATGAAAGTAAATAAGGTGCAGCAAGGTGGCCCAATCCTTTTTGTAGCAAAGGACAAGCCTGGACAATTTCTTATAATGAGAAAAGCGCTCCCAAGGACACATGGGAATTATCGTCAAGCTAGTTTTCATCACACTCATATGATTCGCGTTCGGTACTTTGATAATTTGATATGTGGGTGGACCGGTGCTTGGGTACTGCCCTTACTTGGACAAGCATCCCACTTATGATTAACCCCTATTGCAAGCATCCGCAACTACAAAAGAAGTATTAAGGTAAACCTAACCATAGCATGAAACTAGTGGATCCAAATCAGCCCCTTACGAAGCAACGCATAAACTAGGGTTTAAGCTTATGTCACTCAACAACCGATCATCTACTTATTACTTCCCAATGCATTCCTCTAGTCCCAAATAATAGTGAAGTGTCATGTAGTCGACGTTCACATAACACCACTAGAGGAGAGACAACATACATCTCATCAAAATATCGAATGAAAACCAAATTCACATGACTACTAATAGAAAGACTTCAACCATGTCCTTAGGAACAAACGTAACTACTCACAAAGCATATTCATGTTCATGATCAGAGGAGTATTAATATGCATTAAGGATCTGAACATATGATCTTCCACCAAGTAAACCAATTAGCATCAACTACAAGGAGTAATCAACACTACTAGCAACCCACAGGTACCAATTTGTGGTTTTGATACAAGATTGGATGCAAGAGATGAACTAGGGTTTTGAGAGGAGATGGTGCTGGTGAAGATGTTGATGGATATTGACCCCCTCCCGATGAGAGAATCGTTGGTGATGATGATGGTGATGATTTCCCCCTCTCGGAGGGAAGTTTCCCTGGCAGAACAGCTCCGCCGGAGCCCTAGATTGGTTCCGCCAAGGTTTCACCTCGTGGCGGCAGAGTTTCGTCCCGTAAGCTTGCTTATGATTTTTTTCAGGGTGAAAGCCTTCATATAGCAGAAGATGGTCACCGGAGAGCCACCAGGGGGGGTGCACCAAGTAAGGGGGGGCGCGCACCCCACCCTCCTGGCCAGGGTGTGGGCCCCCTCTGGTATTTTCTTCGCTCAGAAATTCTTATTAATTCCAAAATTAACTTCCGTGGAGTTTCAGGATTTTTGGAGCTATGCAAAATAGGTTTCCAATATTTGCTCCTTTTCCAGCCAGAATCCCCGCTGCCGGCATTCTCCCTCTTCATGATAAACCTTGTAAAATAAGAGAGAATAGCCATAAGTATTGTGACATAATGTGTAATAACAGCCCATAATGCAATAAATATTTATATAAAAGCATGATGCAAAATGGACGTATCAAGAAACCCACTTGATTGGAATTTATTAGAATACTCTATGTGCTTCACTTGTATCTTTTGAGCTAGATAATTTTTTTGCTCTAGTACTTCACTTATATCTTTTAGAGCACGGCGGTGGCTTAATTTTGAAGAAATTGTTGATCTCTCATGCTTCACTTATATTGTTTTGAGAGTCTCTTAGAACAACATGGTATTTGCAATGGTTATAAAATTGGTCCTAGAATGATGGGCATCCAAGTTGGGTATAATAAAAGCTATCATAGGAAGTGAATTGGATGCTATGATCAATTTGATGCTTGATAATTGTTTTGAGATATTAGGATGGTGATATTAGAGTCATGCTACTTGGGTGATTATGGATTTAAATAATACTTGTGTTGAAGTTTGTGATTCCCGTAGCATGCACGTATGGTGAACCGCTTTGTGATGAAGTTGGAGCACAATTTTATTTATTGATTGTCTTCCTTATGAGTGGCGGTCGGGGACGAGCGATGGTCTTTTCCTACCAATCTATCCCCCTAGGAGCATGCGCATAGTACTTTGTTCTTGATGACTTGTAGATTTTTGCAATAAGTATATGAGTTCTTTATGACTAATGTTGAGTCCATGGATTATACGCACTCTCGCCTTCCACCATTGCTAGCCTCTCTTGTGCCACACAACTTTCATCGGCACCATACACCCATGATATACCTTCCTCAAAACAGCCACCATACCTACCTATTATGGCATTTCCATAGCCATTCCAAGATATATTGCCATGCAACTTTCCACCGTTCCGTTTATTATGACACGCATCATCATTGTCATATTGCTCTTTGCATGATCATGTAGTTCACATCGTATTTGTGGCAAGGCCACCTTCATAATTTTCATACATGTCACTCTTGATTTATTGCATATCCCGGTACACCGCCGGAGGCATTCATATAGAGTCATATCTTGTTTAAGTATTGAGTTGTAATCTTGAGTTGTAAGTAAATAAAGTGTGATGATCTTCATTATTAGAGCATCATCCCAGTGAGGAAAGGATGATGGAGACTATGATTCCCCCACAAGTCAGGATGAGACTTTGGACTTTATAAAAAAAAGAGAAAGGCCAAAAAAAAGAAGAGGCCCAAAAGAAAAAAAAAAGAGAAAAAGAAAAAAAGGGAAAAAATAAGAGAAAAAAATAAAATGAGAGAAAAAGAGAGAAGGGACAATGCTACTATCCTTTTTACCACACTTGTGCTTCAAAGTAGCACCATGATCTTCATGATAGAGAGTCTCCTATATTGTCACTTTCATATACTAGTGGGAATTTTTCATTATAGAACTTGGCTTGTATATTCCAGTGATGGCCTTCCTCAAAATGCCCTAGGTCTTTGTGAGCAAGCGAGTTGGATGCACACCCACTTAGTTTCTTTTGTTGAGCTTTCATGCATTTATAGCTCTAGTGCATACGTTGCATGGCAATCCCTACTCACTCACATTGATATCTATTAATGGGCATCTCCATAGCCCGTTGATACGCCTAGTTGATGTGAGACTATCTTCTCCTTTTTTTGTCTTCTCCACAACCACCATTCTATTCCACATATAGTGCTATGTCCATGGCTCACGCTCATGTATTGCGTGAAAGTTGAAAAAGTTTGAGATTACTAAAGTATGAAACAATTGCTTGGCTTGTCATCAGGGTTGTGCATGATTAAATACTTTGTGTGATGAAGATAGAGCAACAGACAGACTATATGATTTTGTAGGGATAACTTTCTTTAGCCATGTTATTTTGAGAAGACATGATTACTTTGATTAGTATGCTTGAAGTATTACTATTTCTTATGTCAATATGAACTTTTATTTTGAATCATTTGGATCTGAACATTCATGCCACAATAAAGAAAATTACATTGAGAATTATGCTAGGTAGCATTCCACATCAAAAAAAATCTGTTTTTATCATTTACCTACTCGAGGACGGGCAGGAATTAAGCTTGGGTATGCTTGATACGTCTTCAACGTATCTATAATTTTTGATTGTTCCATGCTATTATATTACCCGTTTTGGATGTTTATGGGCTTTACTTTACACATTTATATCATTTTTTGGGACTAACCTACTAACTGGAGGCCCAACCCGTATTGCTGTCTTTTTGCCTATTTCAGTGTTTCAAATAAAAGGAATATCAAACGGAGTCTAAACGGAATGAAACCTTCGGGAGCGTGAATTTTGGAACAAACGTGATCCAGAGGACTTGGAGTGGAAGTCAAGAAACAAAGGAGGCGGCCACGAGGGTGCCCGGTGCGCCCCCTAGGGCTATGGGTGCCCCCACCCTCGTGCGCCCCTCGAGCGTCCACCGACCTACTTCTTCCTCCTATATATACCCACGTACCCCGAGAACATCAGAACAGACCACGAAAAACTATTTCCACCACCGTAACCTTCTGTATCCGCGAGATCCCATCTTGGAGCCTTCGTCGGCGCTCCACCGGAGGGGGAATCAATCATGGAGGGACTCTACATCATATCCAAGGCCTCTCCGATGAGTTGTGAGTAGTTTACCATAGACCTTCGGGTCCATAGTTATTAGCTAGATGGCTTCTTCTCTCTCATTGGATCTCAATACCATGTTCTCCTCGATCTTCTTGGAAATCTATTCGATGCAACTCTTTTTGCAGTGTGTTTGTCGACATTTGATGAATTGTGGGTTTATGATCAAGTTTATCTATGAGAAATATTTGAATCTCCTCCGAATTCTTTTATGTGTGATTAAGTTATCTTTGTAAGTCTCTTCGAATTATCAGTTTGGTTTGGCCTACTAGATTGATCTTTCTTGCAATGGGAGAAGTTCTTAGCTTTGGGTTCAATCTTGCGGTGTCCTTTCCTAGTGACAGCAGGGGAAACAAGGCACGTATTGTATTGTTACAATCGAGGATAAAAAGATGGGGTTTATATCATATTGCATGAGTTTATCCCTCTACATCATGTCATCTTCTTAACGCGTTACTCTGTTCTTTATGAACTTAATACTCTAGATGCATGCTGGATAGCGATCGATGTGTGGAGTAATAGTAGTAGATGCAGGCAGGAGTCGGTCTACTTGTCACGGACGTGATGCCTATATACATGATCATGCCTAGATAATCTCATAATTATTCGTTTTTCTATCAATTGCTCGACAGTAATTCGTTCACCCACCGTAATACTTATGCTATCTTGAGAGAAGCCACTAGTGAAACCTATGGCCCCCGGGTCTATCTCTTATCATATAAGCTTTCAATCTACTTTTATTTGCATCTTTACTTTTCCAATCTATATCATAAAAATACCAAAAATATTTATCTTATCATATTATCTCTATCAGATCTCACTTTCGCAAGTGGCCTTGAAGGGATTGACAACCCCTTTATTGCGTTGGTTGCGAGTTCTTGTTTGTTTGTGTAGGTGCGTGGGACTTTTGAGGAGCCTCCTACTGGATTGATACCTTGGTTCTCAAAACCTGAAGGAAATACTTACGCTACTATTGCTGCATCACCCTTTCCTCTTCAAGGAAAAGCAACACAAGCTCAAGACGTAGCACGTTCCTAGAGAAAGCTAAGTTGAAAGATGATGGTAGCAATTACATGTCCGTAACTTGAGGATTATTCTCATTGTTGCACAGAAGAATTACGTCCTGGAAGCACCGCTAGGTGCAAGGCCTGCTACAGACGCAACTACGGACGTTACGAACGTCTGGCAGAGCAAAGCTGATGACTACTTGATAGTTCAGTGTGCCATGCTTTACGGCTTAGAATCGGGATTTCAAAGAAGTTTTGAACGTCATGGAGCATATGAGATGTTCCAAGAGTTGAAGTTAATATTTCAAGCAAATGCCTGAGTTGAGAGATATGAAGTCTCCAACAAGTTCTATAGCTGCAAAATGGAGGAGAATAGTTCTGTCAGTGAACACATACTCAGAATGTCTTGGTACCATAACCACTTGACTCAGCTGGGAGTTAATCTTCCTGATGATAGTGTCATTGACAGAGTTCTTCAATCACTACCACCAAGCTATAAAGGCTTCTTGATGAACTATAATATGCAAGGGATGAACAACACAATTCCCGAGCTCTTCGGCGATGCTAAAGGCTGCAGAGGTAGAAATAAAAAAGGAGCATCAAGTGTTGATGGTCAACAAGACCACTAGTTTCAAGAAAAAGGGCAAAGGAAAGAAGGGGGACTTCAAGAAGAGCGACAAGAAAGTTGCTGCTCAGGAGAAGAAACCCAAGTCTGGACCTAAGCCTAAAACTGAGTGCTTCTACTACAAAGGGACTGGTCACTGGAAGCGAAACTGCCCCAAGTATTTGGCGGATAAGAAGGATGGCAAAGTGAAAGGTATATTTGATATACATGTTATTGACGTGTACCTTACTAATGCTCGTAGTAGCGTCTGGGTATTTGATACTGGTTCTGTTGCTCATATTTGCAACTCGAAACAGGGGCTACGGATTAAACGAAGATTGGCTAAGGACGAGGTACCGATGCGCGTCGGAAATGGTTCCAAGGTTGATGTGATCGCCGTCGGCACGCTACCTCTACATCTACCTTCGGGATTATTTTTAGACCTGAATAATTGTTATTTGGTGCCAACGTTGAGCATGAACATTATATCTGGATCTTGTTTGATGCGAGACGGTTATTCATTTAAATTAGAGAATAATGGTTGTTCTATTTATATGAGTAATATCTTTTATGGTCATGCACCCTTGGTCTTGCTGAGTGGTCTATTTTTGTTGAATCTCGATCGTGATGATACACATGTTCATAATATTGAAGCCAAAAGATGCAAAGTTGATAATGATAGTGCAACTTATTTGTGGCACTGCCGTTTAGGTTATATTGGTGTAAAGCGCATGAAGAAACTCCATGCTGATGGGCCTTTGGAATCACTTGATTATGAATCACTTGGTGCTTGCGAACCATGCCTCATGGGCAAGATGACTAAAACTCCATTCTCCGGAACAATGGAACGAGCTACTGACTTATTGGAAATAATACATACCGATGTATGCGGTCCAATGAGTGTTGAGGCTCGTGGCGGGTATCGTTATTTTCTTACCTTCACACATGATTTGAGCACATATGAGTATATCTACTTAATGAAGCATAAGTCTGAAACATTTGAAAAGTTCAAAGAATTTCAGAGTGAAGTGGAAAATCATCGTAACAAGAAAATAAAGTTTCTACGATCTGATCGTGGAGGAGAATATTTGAGTTATGAGTTTGGTCTTCATTTGAAACAATGTGGAATAGTTTCGCAACTCACGCCACCTAGAACACCACAGCGTAATGGTGTGTTCGAACGTCGTAACCGTACTTTATTGGATATGGTGCGATCTATGATGTCTCTCACTGATTTACCCCTATCGTTTTGGGGTTATGCTTTAGAGACGGCTGCATTCACGTTAAATAGGGCACCATCAAAATCCGTTGAGACGACGCCTTATGAACTATGGTTTGGCAAGAAACCAAAGTTGACATTTCTCAAAGTTTGGGGCTGCGATGCTTATGTGAAAAAGCTTCAACCTGATAAGCTCGAACCCAAATCGGAGAAGTGCGTCTTCATAGGATACCCCAAGGAAATTGTTGGGTACACCTTCTATCACAGATCCAAAGGCAAGATATTCGTTGCTAAGAATGGATCCTTTCTAGAGAAGGAGTTTCTCTCGAAAGAAGTGAGTGGTAGGAAAGTAGAGCATGATGAGGTAATTGTACCTTCTCCTGAATTGGAAAGTAGTTCATCACAAAAATCAGTTCCAGTGATTCCTACACCAATTTGTGAGAAAGCCAATGATGATGATCATGAAACTTTAGATCAATTTACTACAGAACCTCGTAGGTCTTCAAAAGTACGGTCCGCACCAGAGTGGTATGGTAATCCTATTCTAGAAGTCATGTTACTAGACCATGATGAACCAACAAACTATGAGGAAGCGATGATAAGCCCAGATTCCGCGAAATGGCTTGAGGCCATGAAATCTAAGATGGGATCCATGTATGAGAACAAAGTGTGGACTTTGGTGGATTTGCCCGATGATCAGGAAGCCATAGAAAATAAATGGATTTCAAGAAGAAGACTAACGCTTATGGTAATGTTACTGTCTACAAAGCTCGACTTGTTGCGAAAGGTTTTCAACAAGTTCAAGGAGTTGACTACAATGAGACTTTCTCATCCGTAGCGATGCTTAAGTTTGTTCGAATCATGTTAGCAATTGCTGCATTTTATGATTATGAAATTTGGCAGATGGATGTCAAAACTGCATTCCTGAATGGATTTCTAGAAGAAGAGTTGTATATGATGCAACCAGAAGGTTTTGTCGATCCAAAGGGTGCTAACAAAGTGTGCAAGCTCCAGCTATCCATTTATGGACTGGTGCAAGCCTCTCGGAGTTGGAATAAACGCTTTGATAGTGTGATCAAAGCTTATGGTTTTATACAGACTTTTGGAGAAGCCTGTATTTACAAGAAAGTGAGTGGGAGCTCTGTAGCATTTCTAATATTATATGTGGATGACATATTGTTGATTGGAAATGATATATAATTTCTGGATAGCATAAAAGGATACTTGAATAAGAGTTTTTCAATGAAATACCTCGGTGAAGATGCTTACATATTAGGCATCAAGATCTATAGAGATAGATCAAGACGCTTAATTGGACTTTCACAAAGCACATACCTTGATAAAGTTTTGAAGAAAAGTTCAAAATGATCAGTCAAAGAAGGGGTTCCTGCCTGTGTTACAAGGTGTGAAGTTGAGTCACACTCAATGCTCGACCACTGCAGAAGATAGAGAGAAAATGAAAGTCATTCCCTATGCTTGAGTCACAGGTTCTATCATGTATGCAATGCTGTGTACCAGACCTGATGTGTGCCTTGCTATAACTATAGCAGGGAGGTACCAAAGTAATCCAGGAGTGGAGCACTGGACATCGGTCAAGAACATCCTGAAATACCTGAAAAGGACTCAGGATCTGTTTCTCGTTTATGGGGGTGACAAAGAGCTCGTTGTAAATGGTTACGTCGATGCAAGCTTTGACACTGATCCGGATGACTCTAAGTCGCAATCCGGATACGTATTTATATTGAATGGTGGAGCTGTCTGTTGGTGCAGTTCCAAGCAGAGCGTCGTGGCGGGATCTACGTGTGAAGCGGAGTACATAGCTGCTTTAGAAGCAGCAAATGAAAGAGTCTGGATGAAGGAGTTCATACCCGATCTAGGTGTTATACCTAGTGCATCGGGTCCAATGAAAATCTTTTGTGACAATACTGGTGCAATTGCCTTGGCAAGGGAATCCAGATTTCACAAGAGAACCAAACACATCAAGAGATGCTTCAATTCCATCCGGCATCAAGTCGCGGAGGGAGACAAAGATAGAGATTTGCAAGATACATACGGATCTGAATGTTGCAGACCCGTTGACTAAGCCTTGCAAGCAATATGACTAATGAGTTAGTTGCGGTATGAAGCATTACAGAATGAGTAAAGAGACTTGCCGGTAACGAGATTGAACTAGGTATGATGATACCGATGATCGAATCTCGGGCAAGTAACATACCGATGACAAAGGGAACAACGTATGTTGTTATGCGGTTTGACCGATAAATATCTTCATAGAATATGTAGGAGCCAATATGAGCATCTAGGTTCCGCTATTGGTTATTGATCAGAGATGTGTCTCGGTCATGTCTACATAGTTCTCGAACCCGTAGGGTCTGCACGCTTACGTTCGATGACGATTTGTATTATGAGTTGTGTGTTTTGATGACCGAAGTTTGTTCGGAGTCCCGGATGAGATCACGGACGTGATGAGGAGTCTCGAAATGGTCGAGACATAAATATTGATATATTGGAAGGCTACATTCGGACATCAGAATGGTTCCGGAGAAGTTCGGGTATTTTCCGGAGTACTGGGAGGTTATCGGAACCCCCCGGGGTGTTGATGGGCCTTAGTGGGAAGGAGAGGCACCATCCAGGAGGTGCCCCCCAAGCCTAGTCCGAATTGGACAAGGGGTTGGGGGCGCGGCCCCCCTTCTCCCTTCCTTTCCCTTGTCCTTGAGGTGGAATGCTACTAGGACTTGGAATCCTAGTAGGACTCCCCTCTCCCTACGCGCCTAGCAAGGGCCAGCCGGCCGCCCCCACCCTCCTTTATATACGGGGGCAAGGGGGCACCCTAGAACACACCAAGTTTTGCCTTAGCCATGTGCGGTGCCCCTCTCCACAGTTACACATCTCGATCATATCGCCATAGTGCTTAGGCGAAGCCCTGCGCCAGTAACATCATCATCACCATTGCCACGCCGTCGTGCTGACAGAACTCACCCTCGTCCTCAACTGGATCAAGAGCACGAGGGATGTCATTGAGCTGAACGTGTGCTGAATGCGGAGGTGCCATACGTTCGGTACTTGGACCGGTTGGATCGCGAAGACGTTCAACTACATGAACCGCGTTACTAAACGCTTCCGCTTTCGGTCTACGAGGGTACGTGAACACACTCTCCCATCTCATTGCTATGCATCTCCTAGATAGATCTTGCGTGATCATAGATTTTTTTGAAATTACCATGTTCCCCAACAAATCCCTATATAAAACTTGGCTCCATGTATCACCTGAGTGTGTTAGCTCAGAGATTGCTATTGAAGGAGCTATAAACTTTGAATAAAGTGACAACGATTTCCCCTACAAAAAAAGAAGATTGGAAGTTTTCTCGCAAAAAAAACATGTCTTCGTTGGCACATAACTTGCCTAGTGTGCACGACACAACATATTGGAACAACTACCATAAGAAAATTTGGATTTTAAGAGGCAACTTAGCCTTCCAAATCCGTTTAAAATTAGATTCACCGAGGTTCGTGAAAACATAGATTTAATAAAATATTTTCTAATATTCCCTATCTAAGCTAGTGTAGTACACTTGCAAGACTAGCCACAATGGAGAGTAACATACACATATCCCTAAACTATGTTACTACCTTCGTAGTGGGTAGTAAGATAAGTGTGGTAACATGCAAAACTTCATTTATTAGGTTATAGACTCATATTGCATTGGGACATGTGATGTTACAGTAACTAGCTAAGTTACTTAAACTACTTCTCTCCTCATCAACTCATTGCCACATAAGAAAATTTGTTGAGTTGAACTCGATGTTACTGCTGAAGTTACTCCCATTGTGGCTAGTCTAAAGCGTGTTCGGTTAACACAACTAGGAAGGGGAGAAACAAGCGAGCAGCCAGAGAACACTTTCTCTTGCTGTCAAAAAAAACTGTTGGTTTTACGTTTGTCCATCCGAATTTCATAACGACACCAGAAACAGGGCAGAAATCACACATTTGACCTGTGTGCTAAATTAAATCATGATCTGACCTGGTCTTGAAAATATTTCACATAACATACCGTTTTGGGTGGCGCCCAACAGCCGGGCGCTGCACTGCACTATGCAGCGCCTTGGACTAAGGCGTCACACGCCCGGCCTTCGTGGCAGCCCGGGGCCAGGTGCGGCCCCACAGCCAGCTGTGCAGCGCCTAAGCTCTAGGCGCCACACTTGTAATGTGCAGCGCCTAGCGCTTAGGTGTTGCACAGTCTACTTGTCACTTAGGCTGGCCCCACCCTCTCTCCCCTCTCACCCCACCCCACACACCCCCACCCCACCCAATCCCTAAGCCTTGCGGCCCTCTTATCTTCCCCTCTTCCCGCCTCTCCCCCTCTCAAATCCTTCTCAAATCTTGCAAATCCAGAGTATTTGACCGTGGATTTCGAAGCCAACCCCTCCCTTAAGGTAATTGTTGGGGAATGTAGTAATTTCAAAAATTGTACTACGCACACGCAAGATCATGGTGATGCATAGCAACGAGAGGGGAGAGTGTTGTCCACGTACCCTCGTAGACCGAAAGCTGAAGCGTTAGAACAACACGGTTGATGTAGTTGTACGTCTTCACGGCCCGACCGATCAAGCACCGAAACTACGGCACCTCCGAGTTCTAGCACACGTTCAACTCAATGACGATCCCCGGACTCCGATCCAGCAGGGTGTCAAGGAAGAGTTCCGTCAGCACGACGGCGTGGTGATGATCTTGATGTTCTACCGTCACAGGGCTTCGCCTAAGCACCGCTAAAATATTATCGAGGACTATGGTGGAGGGGGGCACCGCACATGGCTAAGAGATCTTGGAGATCAATTGTTGTCTCTTAGAGGTGCCCCCTGCCCCCGTATATAAAGGAGCCAAGGGGGAGGGGGCGGCCGGCCAAGGAGGGCGCGCCAAGGGGGAGTCCTACTCCCACCGGGAGTAGGACTCCCTTCTTTCCTAGTTGGAGAAGGAGAAGGGGGGAAGGAGGAGGAAGAGGGGAAGGAAAGGGGGGGCGCCGCCCCCCTCTCCTTGTCCTATTCGGACTAGGGGGGAGGGGGCGCGGCCAGCCCCTTGCCTCCTCTCTTCCTCTCCACTAGGGCCCATGTAGGCCCATTAAGCCCCCGGGGGGTTCCGGTAACCTCCCGATACTCTGGTAAAATCCCGATTTCACCCAGAACACTTCCGATATCCAAATATAGGCTTCCAATATATCAGTCTTCATGTCTCGACCATTTGGAGACTCCTCTTCATGTCCGTAATCTCATTCGGGACTCCGAACAAACTTCGGTACATCAAAACTCATAAACTCATAATATAACTATCATCGAAACCTTAAGCGTGCGGACCCTATGGGTTTGAGAACTATGTAGACATGACCTAGAACTGTTTTCGGTCAATAACCAATAGTGGAACCTGGATGCTCATATTGGCTCCTACATATTCTATGAAGATCTTTATCGGTCAAACCGCATAACAACATACGTTGTTCCCTTTGTCATCGGTATGTTACTTGCCCGAGATTCGATCGTCGGTATCCAATACCTAGTTCAATCTCGTTACCGGCAAGTCTCTTTACTCGTTATGTAATACATCATTTAGTAACTAACTCATTAGCTACATTGCTTGCAAGGCTTATAGTGATGTGCATTACCGAGAGGGCCCAGAGATACCTCTCCGACAATCGGAGTGAGAAAACCTAATCTCGAAATATGCCAACTCAACATGTACCTTTGGAGACACATGTAGAGCTCCTTTACAATCACCCAGTTACGTTGTGACATTTGGTAGCACACAAAGTGTTCCTCCGGTAAACAGGAGTTGCATAATCTCATAGTTGTAGGAACTTTGTATAAGTCATGAAGAAAGCAATAGCAACATACTAAACGATCAAGTGCTAAGCTAACAGAATGGGTCAAGTCAATCACATCATTCTTCTAATGATGTGATCCCGTTAATCAAATGACAACACATGTCTATGGTTAGGAAACTCAACCATCTTTGATTAATGAGCTAGTCAAGTAGAGGCATACTAGTGACGTTAAGTTTGTCTATGTATTCACACATGTATTATGTTTATTGTTAATACAATTCTAGCATGAATAATAAACATTTATCATGATATGAGGAAATAAATAATAACTTTATTATTGCCTCTAGGGCATATTTCCTTTAGTCTCCCACTTGCACTAGAGTCAATAATCTAGATTACACAGTAATGATTCTAACACCCTTGGAGTCTTGGTGCTGATCATGTTTTGATCGTGGAAGAGGCTTGGTCAACAGGTCTGCAATATTCAGATCCATATGTATCTTGCAAATCTCTATGTCTCCCACCTGGACATGGTCCCGGATGGAATTGAAGCGTCTCTTGATGTGCTTGGTCCTCTTGTGAAATCTGGATTCCTTTGCCAAGGCAATTGCACCAGTATTGTCACAGAAGATCTTCATTGGTCCCGATGCACTAGGTATGACACCTAGATCGGAAATGAACTCCTTTATCCAGACTGCTTCATTTGCTGCTTCCGAAGCAGCTATGTACTCCGCTTCGCATGTAGATCCCGCCACGACGCTTTGTTTAGAACTGCACCAACTTACATCTCCACTATTTAATAAAAACACGTATTCGGTTTGCGATTTAGAATTGTCCGGATCAGTGTCAAAGCTTGCATCGACGTAACCATTTACGACTAGCTCTTTTTCACCTCCATAAACGAGAAACATATCCTTAGTCCTTTTCAGGTATTTCAAGATATTCTTGACTGCTGTCCAGTGATCCACTCCTGGATTACTTTGGTACCTACCGGCCAAGCTTATTGCTAAGCATACGTTAGGTCTGGTACACATCATTGCATACATGATAGAGCCTATGGCTGAAGCATAGGGAACATCTTTCATTTTCTCTCTATCTTCTGCTGTGGTCGGGCATCGAGTCTGACTCAACTTCACACCTTGTAATATAGGCAAGAACCCTTTCTTTGCCTGATCCATTTTGAACTTTTTCAAAACTTTATCAAGGTATGTGCTTTGTGAAAGTCCAATTAAGCGTCTTGATCTATCTCTATAGATCTTGATGCCCAATATGTAAGCAGCTTCACCAAGGTCTTTCATTGAAAAACTTTTATTCAAGTATCCCTTTATGCTATCCAGAAATTATATATCATTTCCAATTAACAATATGTCATCTACATATAATATCAGAAATGCTACAGAGCTCCCACTCACTTTCTTGTAAATATAGGCTTCTCCAAAAGTCTGTATAAAACCATATGCTTTGATCACACCACACTATCAAAGCGTTTATTCCAACTCCGAGATGCTTGCACCAGTCCATAAATGGAACGCTGGAGTTTGCATACTTTGTTAGCACCTTTTGGATCGACAAAACCTTCCGGTTGCATCATATACAACTCTTCTTCCAGAAATCCATTCAGAAATGCTGTTTTGACATCCATTTGCCAAATTTCATAATCATAAAATGCGGCAATTGCTAACATGATTCGGACAGACTTAAGCATCGCTACGGGTGAGAAAGTCTCATCGTAGTCAATTCCTTGAACTTGTCGAAAACCTTTCGCAATAAGTCGAGCTTTGTAGACAGTTACATTACCATCAGCGCCAGTCTTCTTCTTGAAGATCCATTTATTTTCGATGGCTTGCTGATCATTGGGCAAGTCAACCAAAGTCCATACTTTGTTCTCATACATGGATCCCATCTCAGATTTCATGGCCTCAAGCCATTTTGCAGAATTTGGGCTCATCATCGCTTCCACATAGTTCGTAGGTTCGCCATGGTCAAGTAACATGACTTCTAGAATAGGATTACCGTACCACTCTGGTGCGGATCTTACTCTGGTAGACCTATGAGGTTCGGTAGTAACTTGATCTGAAGTTTCATGATCAATATCATTAGCTTCCTCACTGATTGGTGTAGTTGTCAGGGGAACCGGTTCTTGTAATGAACTACTTTCCAATAAGGGAGCAGGTACAGTTACCTCATCAAGTTCTACTTTCCTCCCACTCACTTCTTTTGAGAGAAACTCCTTCTCTAGAAAGGATCCGAATTTAGCAACAAAAATCTTGCCCTCAGATCTGTGATAGAAGGTGTACCCAATAGTCTCTTTTGGGTATCCTATGAAGACAAATTTCTCCGATTTGGGTTCGAGCTTATCTGGTTGAAGTTTCTTCACATAAGTGTCACAGCCCCAAACTTTAAGAAACGACAACTTTGGTTTCTTGCCAAACCATAGTTCATAAGGCGTCGTCTCAACGGATTTTGATGGTGCCCTATTTAACGTGAATGCGGTCGTCTCTAAAGCATAACCCCAAAACGATAGCGGTAAATCGGTAAGAGACATCATAGATCGCACCATATCTAGTAAAGTACGATTACGACGTTCGGACACACCATTTCGTTGTGGTGTTCCGGGTGGCGTGAGTTGCGAAACTATTCCACATTGTTTCAAATGTAAACCAAACTCGTAACTCAAATATTCTCCTCCACAATCAGATCGTAGAAATTTTATTTTCTTGTTACAATGATTTTCCACTTCACTTTGAAATTCTTTGAACTTTTCAAATGTTTCAGACTTGTGTTTCATCAAGTAGATATACCCATATCTTCTCAAATCATCTGTGAAGGTGAGAAAATAACGATACCCGATGCGAGCCTCAATATTCATTGGACCAGATACATCAGTATATATGATTTCCAACAAATCAGTTGCTCGCTCCATAGTTCCGGAGAACGGCGTTTTAGTCATCTTGCCCATGAGGCACGGTTCGCATGTACCAAGTGATTCATAATCAAGTGATTCCAGAAGTCCATCAGTATGGAGTTTCTTCATGCGCTTTACACCAATATGACCCAAACGGCAGTGCCACAAATAAGTTGCACTATCATTATCAACTCTGCATCTTTTGGCTTCAACATTATGAATATGTGTATCACTACTATCAAGATTTGATAAAAATAGACCACTCTTCAAGGGTGCATGACCATAAAAGATATTACTCGTATAAATAGAACAACCATTATTCTCTGTTTAAATGAATAACCGTCTCACATCAAACAAGATCCAGATATAATGTTCATGATCAACGCTGGCACCAAATAACAATTATTTAGGTCTAAAACTAATCCCGATGGTAAATGTAGAGGTAGCGTACCGACCGCGATCACATCGACTTTGGAACCATTTCCCACGCGCATCGTCACCTCGTCCTTAGCCAATCTTCCCTTAATCCGTAGTCCCTGTTTCGAGTTGCAAATATTAGCAACAGAACCAGTATCGAATACCCAGGTGCTACTGCGAGCATTAGTAAGGTACACATCAATAACATGTATATCATATATACCTTTGTTCACTTTGCCATCCTTCTTATCCGCCAAATACTTGGGGCAGTTCCGCTTTCAGTGTACAGTCTGCTTGCAGTAGAAGCACTTAGTCTCAGGCTTAGGTCCAGACTTGGGTTTCTTCTCTTGAGCAGCAACTTGTTCGCTGTTCTTCTTGAAGTTCCCTTCTTCTTCCCTTTGCCCTTTTTCTTGAAACTAATGGCCTTATTGACCATCAACACGTGATGCTCCTTCTTGATTTCTACCTCCGCAGCCTTTAGCATTGCGAAGAGCTCGGGAATAGTCTTGTCCATCCCTTGCATATTATAGTTCATCACGCAGCTCTTGTAGATTGGTGGAAGTGATTGAAGAATTCTGTCAATGACACTATCATCAGGAAGATTAACTCCCAGTTGAATCAAGTGATCATTATACCCAGACATTTTGCGTATGTGTTCATTGACAGAACTATTCTCCTCCATCTTACAGCTATAGAACTTATTGGAGACTTCATATCTCTCAATCTGGGCATTTGCTTGAAATATTAACTTCAACTCCTAGAACATCTCATATGCTCCATGACGTTCAAAATGTCATTGAAGACCCGGTTCCAACCGTAAAGCATGGCACACTGAACTATCGAGTAGTCATTAGCTTTGCTCTGCCAGATGTTCTTAACGTCGTCAGTTGCATCTGCAGTAGGCGTGGCACCTAGCGGTGCTTCCAGGACGTAATTCTTCTGTGCAGCAATGAGGATAATCCTCAAGTTACGGACCCAGTCCGTGTAGTTGCTACCATCATCTTTCAACTTAGCTTTCTCAAGGAACGCATTAAAATTCAACGGAAGAACAGCACGAGCCATCTATCTACAACAAACATAGACAAGCAAAATACTATCAGGTACTAAGTTCATGATAAATTTAAGTTCAATTAATCATATTACTTAAGAACTCCCACTTAGACAGACATCTCTCTAGTCATCTAAGTGATCACGTGATCCAAATCAACTAAACCATGTCCGATCATCATGTGAGATGGAGTAGTTTCAATGGTGAACATCACTATGTTGATCATATCTACTATATGATTCACGTTCGACCTTTCGGTCTCCGTGTTCCGAGACCATATCTGTATATGCTAGGCTCGTCAAGTTTAACCTAAGTATTCCGCGTGTGCAACTGTTTTGCACCTGTTGTATTCGAACGTAGAGCCTATCACACCCGATCATCACGTGGTGTCTCAGCACGAAGAACTTTCACAATGGTGCATACTCAGGGAGAACACTTCTTGATAATTACTGAGAGATCATCTTAAAATGCTACCGTCAATCAAAGCAAGATAAGATGCATAAAGGATAAACATCACATGCAATCAATATAAGTGATATGATATGGCCATCATCATCTTGTGCTTGTGATCTCCATCTCCGAAGCACCGTCGTGATCACCATCATCACTGGTGCGACACCTTGATCTCCATCGTAGCATCGTTGTCGTTTACACGATCTATTGCTTCTACGACTATCGCTACCGTTTAGTGATAAAGTAAAGCAATTAAAGGGCGTTTGCATTTCATACAATAAAGCGACAACCATATGGCTCCTGCCAGTTGCCAATAACTCCGGTTACAAAACATGATCATCTCATACAATAAAATATAGCATCATGTTTTGACCATATCACATCACAACATGCCCTGCAAAAACAAGTTAGACGTCCTCTACTTTGTTGTTGCAAATTTTACGTGGCTGCTACGGGCTGAGCAAGAATCGTTCTTACCTACGCATCAAAACCACAACGATAGTTCGTCAAGTTAGTGTTGTTTTAACCTTCGCAAGGACCGGGCGTAGCCACACTCGATTCAACTAAAGTGAGAGGACAGACACCCGCCAGTCACAATTAAGCACGAGTGCTCGTAACGGTGAAACCAGTCTCGCGTAAGCGTACGCGTAATATCGGTCCGGGTCGATTCATCTCACAATACCGTTGAACCAAAGTATGACATGCTGGTAAGCAGTATGACTTGTATCGCCCACAACTCACTTGTGTTCTACTCGTGCATATGACATCTACGCATAAAACCAGGCTCTGATACCACTATTGGGGAACGTAGTAATTTCAAAAAAATTCCTAAGCACATGCAAGATCATGGTGATGCATAGCAACAAGAGGGTAGAGTGTTGTCCACGTACCCTCGTAGACCGAAAGTTGAAGTGTTAGAACAACGCGATTGATGTAGTCGTACGTCTTCACGGCCCGACCGATCAAGCACCGAAACTACGGCACCTCCGAGTTTTAGCACACGTTCAGCTCGATGACGATCCCTGGACTCCGATCCAGCAGGGTGTCGGGGAAGAGTTCCGTCAGCATGACGGCATGGTGATGATCTTGATGTTCTACTGTCACAGGGCTTCGCCTAAGCACCGCTAAAATATTATCGAGGACTATGGTGGAGGGGGGCACCGCACACGGCTAAGAGATCTTGGAGATCAATTGTTGTCTCTTAGAGGTGCCCCCTTGCCCCGTATATAAAGGAGCCAAGGGGAGGGGGCGGCCGGCCAAGGAGGGCGCGCCAAGGGGGAGTCCTACTCCCACCGGGAGTAGGACTCCCTTCTTTCCTAGTTGGAGAAGGAGAAGGGGGGAAGGAGGAGGAACAGGGGAAGGAAAGGGGGGGCGCCGCCCCCCTCTCCTTGTCCTATTCGGACTAGGGGGGAGGGGGCGTGGACAGCCCCTTGCCTCCTCTCTTCCTCTCCACTAGGGCCCATGTAGGCCCATTAAGCCCCCAGGGGGTTCCGGTAACCTCCCGGTACTCCGGTAAAATCCCAATTTCACCTGGAACACTTCCGATATCCAAATATAGGCTTCTAATATATCAATCTTCATGTCTCGACCATTTCGAGACTCCTCGTCATGTCCGTAATATCATTCGGGACTCCAAACAAACTTCAGTACATCAAAACTCATAAACTCATAATATATCTATCATCGAAACCTTAAGCGTGCGGACCCTATGGGTTTGAGAACTATGTAGACATGACCTAGAACTATTTCCGGTCAATAACCAATAGCGGAACCTGGATGCTCATATTGGCTCCTACATATTCTATGAAGATCTTTATCGGTCAAACCGCATAACAACATACGTTGTTCCCTTTGTCATCGATATGTTACTTGCCCGAGATTCAATCGTCGGTATCCAATACCTAGTTCAATCTCATTGCCGGCAAGTCTCTTTACTCGTTACTTAATACATCATTCCGTAACTAACTCATTAGCTACATTGCTTGCAAGGCTTATAGTGATGTGCATTACCGAGAGGGCCCAAAGATACCTCTCCAACAATCGAAGTTACAAAACCTAATCTCGAAATACGCCAACTCAACATGTACCTTTGGAGACACCTGTACAGCTCCTTTATAATCACCCAGTTACGTTGTGACGTTTGGTAGCACACAAAGTGTTCCTCCAGTAAACAGGAGTTTCATAATCTCATAGTTGTAGGAACTTTGTATAAGTCATGAAGAAAGCAATAGCAACATACTAAATGATCGAGTGCTAAGCTAACGGAATGAGTCAAGTCAATCACATCATTCTTCTAATGATGTGATTTCGTTAATCAAATGACAACACATGTCTATGGTTAGGAAACTCAACCATCTTTGATTAATGAGCTAGTCAAGTAGAGGCATACTAGTGACGTTAAGTTTGTCTATGTATTCACACATGTATTATGTTTCCTGTTAATACAATTCTAGCATGAATAATAAACATTTATCATGATATGAGGAAATAAATAATAACTTTATTATTGCCTCTAGGGCATATTTCCTTCACTAATCTCCTCTGATCCCCTCGTTTTCATCAATAGGAATTGTCACATTTGCTCAAATCTTGCTAGTTTGGGGAAACCCTAGTTTTGGCTTGGATTTGGAAATTTGTGTTGATGTTGGTGTTAGGGTTATGGTTAGGATTCATACTATGCTAGGGTTAGGGTTATGTGTGTTTGATGTTGGTGTTAGGTTTATGCTATGGTTAGGGTTGTGGTTATTGTTAAGTGGGGGTTAGGCTTATTGTTTCATATATATGTTAGGGCTTATGTATTTTGTGCAAGTATTTTGTTAAGTCCTTACTTGATATATGTGTGTTTTTTATTATTGTAGGGATGGGAAGAACATGTGTTTATGTTCATCATGTGGATAAAGAGGCCTTTTTGAAAGGCAATGTTGAGCCGGACCCGGATGAGCTTGACTTGGTGTTTGAGAGTAGTCCTAGCTATGCGGATGTCTTGGAACAAGTGAGGAAGGATTTGAATTGGATGGACCCAAGTGATGTTGTTGAGTTCGAGGGAAGGAATAATGTTGGTTTTGGAATGCACATCCGTTCGAAGACAATGCGTGTGAACTCAGAGCAACGTTGGGTTGCATACAAGGAGACGGTTGCGGAATCTCTAGACAAGTCTCTTGATTTATTTGCCTCCAAGAAGGTTGAGTCTAGTTTGCATTTGGATTTGAACCGGGATCCCTCCCCGTTGGTTGCTAGTACTCCCCCACCCATGAACAAAGATCAAGTTAGTGAACCTCATTTGACGCAACAAGTTTGGCCAACATTGAGCCGGTTTCAAACAACCCAAATGAAGCTTTTGAAGAGGACAATTATGAGTACGAGGAGGATGACAACGAAGTTGATATCCATGACAACAATGTGGGTGATCTTGAGCAATATCATGTGCAAGAGACAATGGACCAATCCATCCCTTTTTCCCGCGCATATGCATCGGACTACGATGACGATGGTACCGATGAAGAAGTTGATGAGGAGGGGTTCACGCCCAAGGAGGCCCAAGCATTTATGAAGGTATTCGGGCGGGATCACAAGACACCATTGTTCAAGGATCTTAGTCTCACGGATGAAGCCATTGTAGATGGTGGCAAATGTATATCTCTTGGAGCTAGGCCAAGTTCTCACCTGATTTGGAAGATGGCAAGAACGGGATATATCCCGGTTCTGAGTTTCAATCCTTCTTGGAATTGAAGATGTGGCTCGACAACTACTCGGTTACGCATTATCGTCTACATAAATTGGCTAACTCGGACTTCAAAGTGCATTACACAGTTAAATGTGAAGTGCCAACATGTCCATGGATTGTGCGTGCAAGGCCATGGAAAGGAGGTCCCACTTGGCGCATAGTGAGTTGTACGTCAAGTCACATGTGCCGACACAAGAATGCGGATGGCAAGCTTGTGTACCAACAACACAGACAACTCATGTCCGATTTCATTGCTTATAGGTTATCCAACCAAATATCCACACTTCCAATAATGAGCATCAAGAGTGTCATTGACCTTGTGAAAGCCATCTTTCATTACAAGGTGAAATACGGCAAGGCATGGAAGGCGAAGCAAGCCGCATTCAAGATGTCGTATGGCAATCGGGAGGAAGCATACAACCGACTCCCTAGGTTGTTGTTAGCTATGGCCGCCACAAACCCATGCATGGTTCACGTGGTTGAGCCTCACGGGCACCAAACATTGATTCACAACGGGAGGACCGTCCGAGTATTTGGCCGTGCATTTTGGGCCGTTGAGCAATGCATGAGGGATTTTGAGCATTGTCGGCCCGTCATCGCCATTGATGGCACGTTCTTGACGGGACAATACAAGGGCACTTTATTGGTTGCAATAGCAAGTGATGCCAATAACCGGGTGTTGCCTTTGGCTTTCGCTTTGGTTGAAGTGGAGAACAATGATAACTGGGAGTCGTTCTTGCGTCAACTGAGAACAAGGGTATTACCGGCTGAAAGGGAAATTTGTGTCATATCGGATCGCCATCCAGGAATTCTAAATGCGATGGTGGTTGACATTCCCGGACATACAAAGTTGCACCATCGATGGTGCATGAGGCACTTTTGTGCAAACTTCTATAGGGCATGTGGTATCAAGGAGTTGGCTGATGATCTTCAAGATTTTTGTCTTGCTTTCACCAACAAGCGGTTTGCCACATTGTTCAATGCATTGCTCAGACACAAGAAACTTGACCCCGACGGTCATGAATTTCTCAATAAGAACATTGTCAAAAGGAATATGTGGGCACATGCTTTCGATGAAGATGGCAGGAGGTACAGTCAAATGACAAGCAATATGGCATAATGCTTCAATAAGGTGCTCAAGGGTGTACTTGCATTACCCGTGATGGCAATAGTTCAATACACATTTGACAAGATGAATGCATACTTTTTAAAGTACTCAATGGAGACGGATAAGCAGATTGCTGGTGAGAACAAGGATAAGCACAAGTACAATTTCCCACCAAAGGTTGAAGAATGGTTGGAATTTCAATCTCGAAAGGCAGACTCCGAAGAAGCTGTACTATATGACAACAACGATTGGATGTTTGAAGTGAAAGAGCCTGGAGGAACCACAAATGATGGCCACCAACACGGAGGCCGGGCTTTCAAGGTCTCCCTAACACGGTGTGATTGCACTTGCATGAGGACATCTTTGCTTCATCTCCCATGCTCGCACTTGTTAAATGCATCTCGTGTTAGGAATGTGGACGTCAATCACCCTCTTACCGTGCGGGAGTCCGAGTTATCAATCATGACTGTCAAGAATACATGGGCTCCCCGGTTTCAGCCATACTTGGACCAATCACAATGACTGGAGTATCATGGAGTTCAACTATGGCCGGACCCGGAATTGAAGGTCGTTAGACGGGGAAGACGTCAGACAAAGCGTCTTAGAGGTGACATGGACGGATGGTGATGGTCTTGTCCGTGGTGATGGTGGTAGAGGCCGTGGTGACGGACTTGGCCGTGGTGTTGGCCTTGGCCGTGGTGATGGTCTTGGTCGTGGTGATGGTGGTATAGGCCTTGGTGGTGGTGGTTTTGGCCGTGGTGGTGGTGGTAGAGGCCGTGGTGGTGCTAGAGGCCGCAGTGGTGGTAGAGGCCGTGGTGATGGCCTAGGCCTTGGTGGTGGCTATGGTCGTGGTGATGGCCTAGGCCTTGGTGGTGGTCGTAGTGGAGGAATGTTTTCTTGGCTCAATGGACCATTGTCGTATGTGACTTACTATTATCTTGTTATTTGTGTTGTCATTGTCATTTTGCATAGTGCAACTAACTATTAAGTTGCCATTTTTGTAGGTATGGCAACAATGCAGGGTGTGGAGGACTCGGAGGGGGGAGGTGAGATGCCGGAAAAAGAAGAAGAAGAAGAAGAAGAAGAAGAGAGGACCTTGCTTGACGCAAAAATGTGTGATAAAATATGTGCTACTATATGACCTTGTGAGCTATTATGTGTGGTCCTATGTGCTACTATGTGACCTTGTGAACTATAATGTGTGGTCCTATGTGCTATGTGTGTATGACTATGTGATTTGGACTATGTCTTCTTTCCGTGTTTTGGACTACTATATGTGATATCACTTATAGTGTGTATGACATCTATTTGAACCACAAAACAAAAATAGCAGACAGTGCAGCGCCTAAGAGCTAGGCGCCACACTATACAGGACATGCCAGTCCAGAGAGCAACAAAATGTATCCAGTAGCTTTGCAACCCAAAAAATCGCTAAGTCAGGGTGCAGCGCCTAAGACCTGGGCGTCACACTATACTGTGCAGCGCCCACGACCTAGGTGTTGCACTGTGCAGTGTGACGCCTTGTACTTGGGCGCTGCACCCTGACTTAGCGATTTTTTGGTGGCAAAAGCTGCTGGAAACCTTCTGTTGCTCTCTGGACTGGCATGTCCAGGTGTGCAGCGCCTAGCTCTTAGGCGCTGCACACCTGGACATGCCAGTCCAGAGAGCAACAGAAGGTATCCAGTAGCATATGCAGTAGTGCAGCGCCCATGGTCTAGGCACCACACATTAATGTGCGGCGCCTAGCTCTTAGGTGTTGCACATATGGATTCTTATGCTGCCCCCACCCCCTCCCACCCATCCCCACCCCACACACCCCACACCCCCACACACAAACCCGAAGCTCAGTGCCTCCCCTCTGCCCTTCTCTCTCCCCCTCTCAAATCCTTGTCAGATTTGGAGATATTGTCCGTGGATATCGAAGCCAACCCCTCCCAGAAGGTATTCTCCTCCGATCCACTCATTTTCATCCATAGAAAATGTCAGATTTGATCAAATCTTGCTAGTTTGGGGAAACCCTAGTTTTGGCTTGTATTTGAAAATTTGTGTTGATGTTGGTGTTACGGTTATGGTTAGGCTTCATACTATGCTAGGGTTAGGGTTATGTTTGTTTGTTGTTGGTGTTAGGGTTATGCTATGGTTATGGTTAGGCTTAGGGTTGTGGTTATTGTTAAGTGGGGGTTAGGGTTAACCAAGAATTCTCAGTTTTGTAGGCATGGCTTCATCCGGTTCCATGACGAGGCCACCGTGTGCTAACTAAGAAGACATGCCGAACAAGTGGGAGGACGCATCTTTGGACAAGGTGAAGGAGAAAGATGTCAACATCCCGCCATGTTGGTGTGGTGATGTTTGTAAGGTGAACGTGTCCACCGACCGAAACAAATCATGGACGAAAGGGCGGAGATATTTTGTATGCCCGAACTATGCTTATGATCATGCACTTCCAACTAACGCCTATGACCAACCACCGGTATGCTCGAAAAGTCAAATTTACTCTCAAATGGGTGTCAACACTAACAAAAATTTTGTATGCAGTCACCGCCACCTCTGTGCAAGTACTTCACGTGGATGATCATGAAGTGCCAGAAGATGTCCAAAAGGACCAATATCAAGATTGTCTTAGGCGGCAGCGGCGGTTCGAATAATCATTTCGAAGAGGCTTGGAGGAAGAGCGTCGTCAGAGGGAGAGGATGGAGCGGAAGAAACGAGAGGAGGAGAGGGCACGCCAAGAAAAACTTGCTCGTGTGGAGGAGAGGGCAAGAAAGCTTGCAAAGGCTCGCGAGGCACAAGAGGAGGACTCCGCACGTGACAAGAAGGGGAAATGGCCTCGCTCTACTCAGTAGGGACTTCGCTTCAGTGCACTAGTCATGAAACCGGATGTATCAATGTCGTATTTGTCATGAACTTTGTTCTAGGGCAAGATGCCATTTTTAGTCAACTATGTCGTACTAGGCAAATTTCTCATTTCTAATGAATGTGCCGTGAACTCTGTCGTAGTAATGTTTGAATTGTCTTAAGTGATGAACTCATAAGTCATAAAATTTGTGTTTGTTCAAATTGTTGTGATGCTCAAGTTATTGTAAGTGTTGGGATGTTCCGGTGAATTGCTATTTGTAGTCAACAGCAGTAAATAGCTGTGCAGCGCCGAGAGCATAGGCGCTGCACTCTACAGTGCAGCGCCCAAGGCAGAGGCATCACAGAGTAGAGTGCAGCGCCGGGCTCTAGGGTGCTGCACAGAGACTTAGCAGTTTTTGGGTATAGCCAGTACTGTAATGTTTCTGTATGCATAGCCAGATGTGCAGCGCCTAGGGTACAGGCGCTGCATTATACAATGCAGCGCCTGATTGCTGGGCGCTGCACTATATAATGCAGCGCCTGCCTGTTGGGCGCTGCAGTGCTGTTAGCTGCTAAAATGCAGTAAGTTGATGCTTTTTTTTGCAGCAAACTAAACTAAACAAAGATATAATATGAATATAGTGCCGCAAACTGCAGAAACTCAACAAAGATAACTAATAACTTGAACATCACATAGTTTAGGACAATTCAACATTACTACAAGTTCGCAAACACAATGACCACACTAATAAGAGTTCACCAACATATGACATAACCTCACAAGTTCGTCAACCTAATGTAACGGCTACAAGATCACTGATGCCTTCCGCGCGTGGTCCTGGTGCCACGCCTGCAGGCAATCTTCTTCTTCCTGTTAGGACGAGCCTCCTCTTCCTGCACTTCCTCCTCAGCCTCATCATCCAAGCTAGCCATCCGCGAGGTCCCTACGACCACCTTTGGGTTGCCTCTGTTGTCAAAGTCGGTGGGCGTGTACCGGCGTATGGGCTGCCTAGGCTTCAACATATATGCGGACCGAACTTGAGTGTCCGCCAAAGTCATGTCATTGGCCTATCACACAATGAAACAATATGGTAAAGACCAGCGTCATAATCAAATAAGAATCACATCTAAAGGATTAGTCATACCTCTTGGGTGACCACACCCTCATCATCCAGATAAGCATGTGAGGAACTCACATCGTCCCCCTGATGGTGAGATAAGGGGTCTGATGGTCTACCAGACCTAGAGGCTGAAGGTTCATCAAATTCGGGATCACGGCAACCGAGAAGATTCGATAACCGCCTTAATTTCTTGGCCTGACGCTGTAACATGTTCAAGTGTATAAGATATCAAACTCCACAACATATGTAACATGGACACCTGAATGTGATATGTACCTTGAGGAATGCTCGTAGTGAACCATCATCATTTCCTTCTCCAACCGAAGTCTTCTCCAGAATAGACTCGCTTTCATCAGCTGATTTCTTGATCTGGTCGCGCTGCGGATGAGAACGAATGAACGCGTTAGCCATTCAAACATGTGTAATACGGCCAACGGGAAAGTAAAGAATGGAACACTTTACCACATAGTTAATGACCGGAACAAGAGGGACTCCTTGCCCTTCCCTGATATCTTTGTTGTACCGCCGCTTCGATACATCCTCAAAGTTTATGGGCTCTTCAAGAATATCATCGTTGTATGCCGGCCGGCATATCTCAACTCGAGTACTTCCTAGAAACCATCGTAGGTAGTTATCGAAAGCAAGTGAATCATGCTCACAAAGCTGGGCACGTGCACTATTACGAGCTTGCTCCACACTAAGATGGAAGCGAGTAACATACTATGCATGATGCTTGTCCCAGTCCTTTATCTTCCACTGCTTTCTCCTATCCAACCTACATGGTACAAAACCAAACATTAGCAAAATCAAAAAAGGAGTGCCGATGCTTAGTCAATATGCAGACATGCTCTCTTACCTATGAAGTGCTTTGTCCATGTCCACCCAATCCGGCGGGTGAGGCTGGAACAGACCAAACTGACGATACACGCGATGTGGCAAATGAAACTCAACCACCCAGTTGCATATCAGTGGGCACCGCATGCGCCAGAGATCCTTATCACGCAAGCATATCGGGTTGACGCGGAACTCCTCGGTGTACCCAAAGCTCTCACCCGAGCCATATGGCTGCCATACCACCTATGAAATAGGGCAACAATGCAAAATTGATGACTATTTTTCAAGCAAGCATGAGAAATGACTGAAGTAATGACCTCCTTACCTGCTCAGGCGTAATCGTGTCCAACTCGGCAATGTACTTTTGGTACATGAGACTGACATTCGTCATCTCGGATACCACATCCCACTTGTAAGCCCAAGTGGGGCGCCGTAATTCGCCTTCTTCATCCCAAGGTTTAAATGTGACGCTCTTCGGGCGTCCAACAGGCAGACGCTCCCAGCTCCATACAGAAAGCAGAAGCATATTACCACCAATGTCTGCCTTATCTGTGATCCTGCAACATGCATCGTCCAGCTGCATATGAAAGAAAACAATGTTAACTTGACAGCAAGGTTGCATTTTCTAATGAAGAAATGACTTGATAGCAAAACAAAACAAGTACCTGTCGGTACAAGTAAGCAAGAGTCGCTGAACCCCAGCTCCATCTGCTATCGAAGACGGTCAACGCCTTCAGCCACATTCATGGAGCGTTCTTGCCTGTCGAGTCAAGAAATAAAGTCCTCGAGACAACGTACCACATATAGACACGAGCATGTGTCTGTATCACAACATCAGTGGCATCCGCAGGGCCATGCACAAAGTTTGCTTGAATCCATGTGAAAGCAGCTCCAACTGCTTTCCTTTCCTTCTTCTTCAGCTCTTCTCCCTCCTCTACATCAGCCTCAGCCTCGGTAGGAGCCATACCGATAAGAGCAATCATCTGCTTGCGCCACCCATCAGAATTGGTGCTCATACATAGAGGCTTCCTGTCGATAGGAAGCCAGGTGATCAAGGCGACATCCTCGAGCGTCACGGTCATCTCCCCTATCCGAAGATGGAAATTGTGCGTCTCCGGCCTCCACCGATCAGCAAGAGAGGTCACCAGTGGAGCGTTGAGGTTCGGCGTGGACCGGCTGGCCAACTGAATCCACGGGAGGAGTCCTGCCTCCTGGATGTAGGGTGTGTACCGCTCATCGTAGGGCATGGCAGGGCCAGAGACCCCGTGATACCGAATCTTCAGAGGTTCAAGCTTCTACAAAAAACAAGTAATGATAAATCTTAGGGCATATGTCAATTTCAACTAAAGGCAAATTCGCAAAATATTTAGAATACTCATTATTACCATCTCCTTCTCGCGCATCATGTAGGCCCGGTGTTGTGTGTCGTAGACATCATCGAGAAGCCAAACCATCCTTACAAAGTTCAAACAATAAACATATATGAGTTCATTTGCATCTCAAATATCGGTATACACTAAACATCTCATATGTGTTCAACTACAACAATCTCAACATGTTCTTCTCGCACAATGAATAAATGATTGTAAATTCTCATATATATCTCAAAAAAACTCAACATCTCATATCTCAAATAAACTCAACATCTAATATATATCTAAAAATAACTAAACATCACATATATGTCTACAAAACTAAATATCTAATATATACCTACAAAAAACTAAACATCACATATATGTCTAAAAAATAGGCATCTCATATATATCTAAAAAAACTAAACAATCTAGGGTTTCACTAACAAGAATCATATATTGTGAACTAATGAACAACACTACGGTAGTACCACTATTACTACACATCCTAAATCAAGCAAATCAAGCAAATTAAGGGTTCCACCAAATCTTGGACAAATCTCTTAAATGGCAACAAATTTACGGAGGAAAAGAAAGGGAACGGACGAGTTTACCTAGTAAGAGGGATTGGAGATCGAATCCACGGATCAAATCTTCAGATCTGAGAGGAATGTGTGTGTGTGGGGGGGGGGGGGGGGGGGGTCCGATGGGCGCCGCCGCCACTGCTCTCTGTCCAGAGAGCAGCTTCCTGGAGAGGGGAAGAACTGCGTGGGAGGGCTGGCCCGATGCGGCTTAAGTCACTGTGCAGCGCCTAAGCGCTAGGCGCTGCACATTACACTATGTGGCGCCTAGCGCTTAGGCGCTGGCTGTGGGGCCGCACCTGGCACCGGGCTGCCACGCTGACCGGGCGTGCGACGCCTTAGTCCAAGGCGCTGCATAGTGCAGTGCAACGCCCGGCTGTTGGGCGCCACCCAAAACGGTCTGTTATGTGAAATTTTTTCGAGACAAGGTCAGATCGTGATTTGATTTAACCCACAGGTTAAATTGTGATTTCTGCCCCAGAAGCAGTATGTACGCTTAATCGAAAGCCCCCGTTTCGCCATACGCACCGGTGGGTGCAATGCATTGCAAGCAGGCAGGTTCTACACGGAGCCGAGGTCGCCGGACGGCCGTCGTCGTGTCCTCCGTTTCATGAGCTGTCCTTTCCTCTGCTCGCTTGATGATTTTCGAGCCTTTCCGTTTCATATCTCCTTGCTTTCCTTTCTGGCCCGATCCGCTTCCAGGGTGTTCGTCCCGGACACGTACAAGGAAAGGAAAGGCGACGTGATAAATATGGCCCTCGTTGTCCTCGTCGTCGATAATTCCATTGGCCGTGGACGGACAGATCGATACGCCGACGTGACTTGTACGATCAGATCAAGCTTGCGAGCGAGACAGTCGGCAGATCCATGGACGACAACATGCTCGCTGGCCTGCTGGCGGGCGCCGGCCTCCCCGTGCGGCCGCCGGGCGGCGACACGCCGCTCCCCGACTCGTCGGAGCAGATCTACATCGCCCCCGTCGCGCTCCTCAAGATGCTCAAGCACGGTACGCAACCAACTAATCGACGACCGATCCTAAATTAATTGCATTGATCTGATCTATCTATGGATGGTTGCAGCGCGCGCCGGGGTGCCGATGGAGGTGATGGGGCTGATGCTGGGGGAGTTCGTGGACGAGTACACGGTGACGGTGGTGGACGTGTTCGCGATGCCGCAGAGCGGCACGGGCGTGAGCGTGGAGGCCGTCGACCACGCCTTCCAGACCAACATGATGGACATGCTGCGGCAGACGGGGCGGCCGGAGATGGTGGTGGGCTGGTACCACTCCCACCCGGGCTTCGGCTGCTGGCTCTCGGGCACCGACGTCCAGACGCAGCTGAGCTTCGAGCAGCTCAACCCGCGCGCCGTCGCCGTCGTGATCGACCCCATCCAGAGCGTCAAGGGCAAGGTGGTCATGGACACCTTCCGCCTCATCAACCCGACGGCGATGCTCACGGGCCACGAGCCGCGCCAGACCACCTCCAATGTCGGCGGCACCGTGCGCCCCTCGGTCGAGGCGGGCGTCCACGGCCTCGGCGTGCACTACTACTCGCTCGCCATCGGGCACCGGCAGAACGAGGTCGAGGAGCGCATGCTCGCCTGCCTCAACCGCAAGCGCTGGTCCGACGGGCTCGTCCTGCAGAGGTTCGAGGACGCGGAGAACGCCGGCGCCGTGAGCGGGATTCGGGACCTCGCGGTGCAGTACGACGCGCAGGTCAGGGAGGAGGACGTGACGCCGCCGGAGAGGCTGGCCGTGGTGAGGGCGGGCAGGCCGGACGCCAAGAAGCAGCTCGGGGAGAGAGCCGAGGCCGCCATGTCCGGCAACATCGTGCAGACGCTGGGCATGATGCTCGACACGGTCACCTTCTAGGCAGTAGGCAGGTGGCTTGGGTTCCATCGGTTCAGCACTATAATTGATTTGTGCCAGTTTCATAGTTGGATGATCTTCGTTTGTCTACTCTACGGTGATCGCTTTTTGCAAGGAGCTTTGCTACGGACATGGCTGCAAAAGATGCTGCCGAAGATATACTCTGCTCTTTTCGCCCAAAGAAAAAGAAAAAAATTGACTCTGCTCTTCGGTTTTCTGAATAACCTATCTGTGTTTTAAATTGACGAGTCAGCATTAAAATGACAGTTTAATCTCATGAGGGGCAGGCGCAGACAATACAACGTTCCTGCTGTCGAGCCCCTGGTGTTTCTTTCCAAAATGACATCGAGGATCATTGATCGGATTTTCAAATCCGTACAATATTTAACATTTTTAAACATTTTAGTATTACAATATGTTGAATCATATGTGTATGGAAAACGACTAGAATCAGCCGTCTGATTATGCGCAGATTTTTGCCGCCGCGCAGCCGTTAGATGTGAGTACGATCCGATGACACATAACCTCTACTCAGCTTGACAGATCTTCGCCACGCGTGCCTTTGACACTTGACCATTTTCTGCAACATCGTATGTGTTGCAGAAGTCCTTCCATAACAAACTCATATTGCAAAAATGTTAAGATGAAAAAGAAAATCTGCAACGTTACCTATGTTGCAGAAGTCCTTCCACAACAACTCATGTTTTAAAAAAGTTAAGACATTTTTTTCTACAACATACAAACGGCTCTATAACAATGCATTTGTTGCAATGCTGAGGAAAAGCTTGGATTGATGGATAACTATCAAACAGCCGTCGAGGCGGCGGATCTTTTAAAAGGATCCGCCTGAATATTTTGTACTTCATAGCATTCATAATTGTAATATGTTTTGGATATTTCATCATGGACTATATACAAACTAAATGAGTGAATAAGGACATTAAAATGCGTCTATATGCATCCAAATTAAAAAAACCCGTTAGAACATCTTATAATTGTGAATGAAGAGAATACACTGATGAAGCTCGGCAAATGGCCATATGGGATTTTGCCTGTCAATGAAAGTCGAAAATCCTAATAAGGTCACAACTGATTGAAGGACGAAACACACTCAAAAGTAGGTGATGGTTTCGAGTTTTTGGAAGTCATACAAAGTATGCGGGGAATCCTTAGAGCAATGCTCCTACCAGGAGCACGACTTGGGAATGTGAATTCCTTTGTTGGAACAAAATCTTGAGCGACGGGTGTAGATTTGGGATGCGTTTGATTGAAGGTGTGGTATGAATGGGTTTGGACAATTTTTTTGGATGAGACCAATCAAGTCATATGTATGTCTATGTAGTATAATACATGAGCTAATTATTTGAGATGAGACCATCAGTTAGGCTCGCATCGTCATACATGCAAAAGTGGATCCCCGCTTCGAGGCGCTTGGCGTAGACCTTTGAAAATCATCAAAAGGGTGAGCCAGCTATTATTGATGGACGCCAGGTCTACATACGTAATATCAAGTTGCATTGAGTGTCTTTCGTACGGTAACATTATCCAAGCAAAGGAATAGAATAGGTACAACCCCTCTCTCACATCAAGTATGTACGATAGCTACCAACATATACTATTGTAACGCTCTGGACATACCCGCCGGTTATTGGTCGTTACTCCTGGCGGGATATAGACTGGCTCACAGATTAATATAGTCTTTTCTACGCAATTTGCCCTCACCCGTGCGCACCTGGGACCAACTTTCTAGTCGGTCACCCATCCTGAAATTGCCCCAAGTTGAGCAAGCTTAACTTTGGAATTCTTTTCGTATGGGCTCCCGGAAAAGAATTCCTTACTAATATGAGTAGTCTATCATCCCTATTAAGACAGACTATCACAACTATGGAGTCCATGGCTACCACCGCGGATGAAAGACCATATCATTTAATCAAATCGATTTCTTAGGATGGAATGGTTCAGCATCTTCAGGGTATATTCTTTTTTAAATGGAACCATTAAAGCGCTATAATAACCAAACAAAAGTACCTTGGTTCATGCCCTCGCCATGAAGTGACTGCCCTGGAGCATTTTTGGAACGGGAAACGGTTTGGTTGCTGCCTTGGAAATGTGGATCGGGTTGGGATGGCACCCGAGCACCGTAATTCGCCTGGCCTAGGATATCACATATGACCAATTTCAAGCGCGCTATCAGGATACTACTTGCAAAACAACAGCGTTGTAGCGTTTATTGAACAAGCCAACAATGCAGTCGACAGTCCTTTTTGAAACCATTCCTCAGGCCAGGACCTCTACAAATTAACTTTGCAAAAACTACCTTCATTCCCACTGAATGCCAATCCATTTCAAGCTCCTATCATGGTTTCAACCAGGGGCACGGACGTTGCACCCTTTCCGCAAATAACGGCATCCCTAATCACCGCACAAACTACTCTCAGCATTCCAACCAATTATCAACCGGTGTGACCTCTATCTTTTCGGTTGGTGGCCATTTAGTTATCGCGAGGTCAAAGACTAGTTCTTTTGCCGACCGCTTTTGACAGTCTTCCCACACACTTTATGCTTTACTTCACGATGCCAAAAAGTGTCATCAAACGTAGGAGGAGTTTATCCTGGTCTCGCGAGGATTTCTCCTCTGAGGATAAGTTCCCTATGGCGTGGGACAAAGTGTGTACCCATAGGGTTGATTGTGGCCTTCGTCTTGGGAATTTAGAAGCACAAATGTTTGGTCTTATGCTAGAATTTGCTTTCAAATTCATCCATTCGCAAGTCTTCCTTGGAAGGACTAGATCGTATGCCAATCTTCACTTCACATTGGCCCTCACAACAAGGGGTTCCTTCCTTGGGAAGATCATTTTCAAACATCTCCAGAGCCTACATGACATCCCCACCGCTCGGTGCGAAGGTTAAAACAACACTAACTTGACGAACTATCGTTGTGGTTTTGATGCGTAGGTAAGAACTGTTCTTGCTCAGCCCGTAGCAGCCACGTAAAATTTGCAACAACAAAGTCGAGGACGTCTAACTTGTTTTTGCAGGGCATGTTGTGATGTGATATGGTCAAGACGTGATGCTATATTTTATTGTATGAGATGATCATGTTTTGTAACCGAGTTATCGGCAACTGGCAGGAGCCATATGGTTGTCGCTTTATTGTATGAAATGCAATCGCCCTGTAATTGCTTTACTTTATCACTAAGCCGTAGCGATAGTCGCAGAAGCAATAGTTGGCGAGACGACAACGATGCTACGATGGAGATCAAGGTGTCGTGCCGGTGATGATGGTGATCATGACGGTTCTTCGGAGATGGAGATCACAAGCACAAGATGATGATGGCCATATCATATCACTTATATTGATTGCATGTGATGTTTATCTTTTATGCATCTTATCTTGTTTTGATTGACGGTAGCATTATAAGATGATCTCTCACTAAATTTCAAGATAAAAGTGTTCTTCCTGAGTATGCACCGTTGCCAAAGTTCGTCGTGCCCAGACACCACGTGATGATCGGGTGTGATAAGCTCTACGTCCATCTACAACGGGTGCAAGCCAGTTTTGCACACGCAGAATACTCAGGTTAAACTTGACGAGCCTAGCATATGCAGATATGGCCT
Organism: Triticum timopheevii; assembly: GCA_963921465.1. Classification (NCBI taxonomy): domain Eukaryota; kingdom Viridiplantae; phylum Streptophyta; class Magnoliopsida; order Poales; family Poaceae; genus Triticum; species Triticum timopheevii. Next base: position 545,178,957 of record OY997274.1, read on the forward strand.
CGGAACACTGAGACCGAAAGGTCGAGCGTGAATCATATAGTAGATATGATCAACATAGTGATGTTCACCATTGAAAACTACTCCATTTCACGTGATGATCGGTTATGGTTTAGTTGATTTCAATCACGTGATCACTTAGATGATTGGAGAGATGTCTATCTAAGTGGGAGTTCTTAAGTAATATGATTAATTGAACTTAAATTTATCATGAACTTAGTACCTGATAGTATTTTGCTTGTCTATGTTTGTTGTAGATAGATGGCTCGTGCTGTTGCTCCGTTGAATTTTAATGTGTTCCTTGAGAAAGCAAAGTTGAAAGATGATGGTAGCAGTTACACGGGCTGGGTCCGTAACTTGAGGATTATCCTCATTGCTGCACAGAAGAATTACGTCTTGGAAGCACCGCTGGGTGCCAAACCTGCTGCAGGAGCAACACCAGATGTTGTGAACGTATGGCAGAGCAAAGCTGATGACTACTCGATAGTTCAGTGTGCCATGCTTTACGGCTTAGAACCGGGGCTTCAACGACGTTTTGAACATCGTGGAGCATATGAGATGTTCCAGGAGTTGAAGTTAATATTTCAAGCAAATGCCCGGATTGAGAGATATGAAGTCTCCAATAAGTTCTATAGCTGCAAGATGGAGGAGAATAGTTCTGTCAGTGAGCATATACTCAGAATGTCTGGGTATAACAATCACTTGATTCAACTGGGAGTTAATCTTCCGGATGATAGCGTCATTGACAGAATTCTTCAATCACTGCCACCAAGCTACAAGAGCTTCGTGATGAACTATAATATGCAAGGGATGGAAAAGACAATTCCTGAGCTCTTCGCAATGCTAAAAGCTGCGGAGGTAGAAATCAAGAAGGAGCATCAAGTGTTGATGGTCAATAAGACCACTAGTTTCAAGAAAAAGGGCAAAGGGAAAAAGAAGGGGAACTTCAAGAAGAACAGCAAACAAGTTGATGCTCAGGAGAAGAAACCCAAGTCTGGACCTAAGCCTGAGACTGAGTGCTTCTACTGCAAGCAGACTGGTCACTGGAAGCGGAACTGCCCCAAGTATTTGGCGGATAAGAAGGATGGCAAGGTGAACAAAGGTATATGTGATATACATGTCATTGATGTGTACCTTACCAGAGCTCGCAGTAGCACCTGGGTATTTGATACTGGTTCTGTTGCTAATATTTGCAACTCGAAGCAGGGACTACATATTAAGCGGACACTGGCTAAGTACGAGGTGACGATGCGCGTGGGAAATGGTTCCAAAGTCGATGTGATCGCCATCGGCACGCTACCTCTACATCTACCTTCAGGATTAGTTTTAGACCTAAATAATTGTTATTTGGTGCCAGCGTTGAGCATGAACATTATATCTGGATCTTGTTTGATGCGAGATGGTTATTCATTTAAATCTGAGAATAGTGGTTGTTCTATTTATATGAGTAATATCTTTTATGGTCATGCACCTTTAAGGAGTGGTCTATTTTTGATGAATCTCGATAGTAGTGATATACATATTCATAATGTTGAAGCCAAAAGATGCAGAGTTGACAATGATAGTGCAACTTATTTGTGGCACTGCCGTTTAGGTCATATTGGTGTAAAGCGCATGAAGAAACTCCTTACTGATGGACTTTTGGAATCGCTTGATTATGAATCACTTTGTACTTGCGAACCATGCCTCATGGGCAAGATGACTAAAACACCGTTCTCCGGTACTATGGAGAGAGCAACTGATTTGTTGAAAATCATACATACTGATGTATGTGGTCCAATGAATGTTGAGGCTCATGGCGGATATCGTTATTTTCTCACCTTCACAGATGATTTGAGCAGATATGGGTATATCTACTTAATGAAACATAAGTCTGAAACATTTGAAAAGTTGAAAGAATTTCAGAATGAAGTTGAAAATCATCGTAACAAGAAAATAAAGTTTCTACGATCTGATCGTGGAGGAGAATATTTGAGTTACGAGTTTGGTTTATATTTGAAGCAATGCGGAATAGTTTCGCAACTCACGCCACCCAAAACACCACAGTGTAATGGTGTGTCCGAACGTCGTAATCGTACTTTACTAGATATGGTGCGATCTATGATGTCTCTTACCGATTTACCGCTATTGTTTTGGGATTATGCTTTAGAGACAGCCGCATTCACGTTAAATAGGGCACCATCAAAATCCGTTGAGACGACGCCTTATGAACTATTGTTTGGCAAGAAACCAAAGTTGTCGTTTCTTAAAGTTTGGGGCTGCGATGCTTATGTGAAAAAACTTCAACCTGATAAGCTCGAACCCAAATCGGAAAAATGTGTCTTCATAGGATACCCAAAGGAAACTGTTGGGTACACCTTCTATCACAGATCCGAAGGCAAGACATTTGTTGCAAAGAATGGATCCTTTCTAGAGGAGTTTCTCTCGAAAGAAGTGAGTGGGAGGAAAGTAGAACTTGATGAGGTAACTGTACCTGCTCCTTTATTGGAAAATAGTTCATCACAGAAACCGCTTCCTATGACGACTACACCAATAAGTGAGGAAGCTAATGATAATGATCATGAAACTTCAGAATAAGTTACTACAGAACCTCGTAGGTCAACCAGAGTAAGATCCGCACCAGAGTGGTACGGTAATCCTATTTTGGAGGTCATGTTACTTAACCATGGCGAGCCTACGAACTATGAGGAAGCGATGATGAGCCCAGATTCCGCAAAATGGCTTGAAGCCATGAAATCTGAGATGGGATCCATGTATGAGAACAAAGTGTGGACTTTGGTTGACTTGCCTGATGATCGGCAAGCCATCAAGAAAAAAAGGATTTTTAAGAAGAAGACTGACGTTGATGGTAATGTTACTGTCTACAAAGCTCGACTTGTTGCAAAAGGTTTTCGACAAGTTCAAGGGGTTGACTACGATGAGACTTTCTCACCCGCAGCGATGCTTAAGTCTGTCCAAATCATGTTAGCAATTGCCGCATTTTATGATTATGAAATTTGGCAAATGGATGTCAAAACTGCATTCCTGAATGGATTTCTGGAAGAAGAGTTGTATATGATGCAGCCGGAAGGTTTTGTCGATCCAAAAGGTGCTAACAAAGTGTGCAAGCTCCAGTGATCCATCTATGGACTGGTGCAAGCATCTAGAGTAGGAATAAACGCTTTGATAGTGTGATCAAAGCATATGGTTTTATACAGACTTTTGGAGAAGCCTGTATTTACAAGAAAGTGAGTGGGAGCTCTGTAGAATTTCTGATATTATATGTAGATGACATATTGTTAATTGGAAATGATATAGAATTTCTGGATAGCATAAAGGGATACTTGAATAAATTTTTTTCGATGAAAGACCTCGGTGAAGCTGCGTACATATTGGGCATCAAGATCTATAGAGATAGATCAAGACGCTTGATTGGACTTTCACAAAGCACATACCTTGATAAAGTGTTGAAAAAGTTCAAAATGGATTAGGCAAAGAAAGGATTCTTGCCTGTATTACAAGGTGTAAAGTTGAGTCAGACTCAATGTCCGACCACTGCAGAAGATAGAGAGAAAATGAAAGGAGTTCCCTATGCTTCAGCCATAGGCTCTATCATGTTTGCAATGCTGTGTACCAGACCTGATGTATGCCTTGCTATTAGTTTAGCAGGGAGGTACCAAAGTAATCCAGGAGTGGATCACTGGACAGCGGTCAAGAACATCCTGAAATACCTGAAAAGGACTAAGGATATGTTTCTCGTTTATGGAGGTGACAAAGAGCTAGTCGTAAATGGTTATGTCGATGCAAGCTTTGACACTGATCCGGACGATTCTAAATCGCAAACCGGATACGTGTTTTTATTAAACGGTGGAGCTGTAAGTTGGTGCAGTTCTAAACAAAGCGTCGTGGCGGGATCTAAATGTGAAGCGGGGTACATAGCTGCTTCGAAAGTAGCAAATGAAGAAGTCTGGATGAAGGAGTTCATTTTCGATCTAGGTGTCATACCTAGTGCATCGGGACCAATGAAGATCTTCTGTGACAATACTGGTGCAATTGCCTTGGCAAAGGAATCCAGATTTCACATGAGGACCAAGCACATCAAGAGACACTTCAATTCCATCCGGGACCAAGTCCAGGTGGGAGACATAGAGATTTGCAAGATACATACGGATCTGAATGTTGCAGACCCGTTGACTAAGCCTCTTCCACGAGCAAAACATGATCAGCACCAAGACTCCATGGGTGTTAGAATCATTACTGTGTAATCTAGATTATTGACTCTAGTGCAAGTGGGAGGCTGAAGGAAATATGCCCTAGAGGCAATAATAAAGTTATTATTTATTTCCTCATATCATGATAAATATGTATTATTCATGCTATAATTGTATTAACCGGAAACATGATACATGTGTGAAGACATAGACAAACATAGTGTCACTAGTATGCCTCTACTTGACTAGCTCGTGAATCAAAGATGGTTAAGTTTCCTAACCATAGACATGAGTTGTCATTTGATTAACGGGATCACATCATTAGGAGAATAATGTGATTGACTTGACCCATTCCGTTAGCTTAGCACTTGATCGTTTAGTATGTTGCTATTGCTTTCTTCATGACTTATACATGTTCCTATGACTATGAGATTATGTAACTCCCGTTTACCAGAGGAACACTTTGTGTGCTACCAAACGTCACAACGTAACTGGGTGATTATAAAGGTGCTCTACAGGTGTCTCCAAAAGGTACTTGTTGAGTTGACGTATTTCGATATTAGGATTTGTCACTCCGATTGTCGGAGAGGTATCTTTGGGCCCTCTCGGTAATGCACATCACTATAAGCCTTGCAAGCAATGTGGACAATGAGTTGGCTACGGGATGATGCATTACGTAACGAGTAAAGAGACTTGCCGGTAACGAGATTGAACTAGGTATTGAGATACCGACGATCAAATCTCGGGCAAGTAACATACCAATGACAAAGGGAACAACGTATGTTGTTATGCGGTTTGACCGATAAAGATCTTCGTAGAATATGTAGGAGACAATATGAGCATCCAGGTTCCACTATTGGTTATTGACCGAAAACAGTTCTAGGTCATGTCTACATAGTTCTCGAACCCGTAGGGTCCGCACGCTTAACGTTACGATGACAGTTACATTATGAGTTTATAGTTTTTGATGTACCGAAGGTTGTTCAGAGTCCCAAATGTGATCACGGACATGACGAGGAGTCTCAAAATGGTCGAGACATAAAGATTGATATATTGGAAGCCTATATTTGGATATCGGAATCGTTCCGGGTGAAATCGGGATTTTACTGGAATACCGGGGGGTTACCGGAACCCCCCGGGGGTTAATGGGCCTACATGGGCCCTAAGGGAGAAGAGGAGGGCCGGCCAGGGTAGGCCGTGCGTCCCCTCCCCCCCCTTGTCCGAATAGGACAAGGAAGGGGGGGCGCCCCCCTTTCCTCTTTCCCCCTTCCCCCTTCCTTCTCCAACAAGGCAAGAGGGGGGAGTCCTACTCCCGGTGGGAGTAGGACTCCTCCAGGCGCACCCCTAGGGGCCGGCCGCACCTCCCCCTCCCTCCTTTATATACAGGGGCAAGGGGGCACCCCATGACACACAAGTTGATCTTCGTGATCGTTCCTTAACCGTGTGTGGTTCCCCCCTCCACCATATTCCACCTCAGTCATATCGTAGCGGTGCTTAGGAGAAGCCCTGCGTCGGTAGAACATCATCACCGTCACCACGCCGTCGTGCTGACAGAACTCTTCCCCGACACCCTGTTGGATCGGAGTCCGGGGATCGTCATCGAGCTGAACGTGTGCTGAACTCGGAGGTGCCGTACGTTAGGTACTTGGATCGGTCGGATCGTGAAGACGTACGACTACATCAACCGCGTTGTTCTAACGCTTCCGCTTTCGGTCTACGAGGGTACGTGGACAACGCTCTCCCCTCTCGTTGCTATGCATCACCATGATCTTGCGTGTGCGTAGGAATTTTTTTTGAAATTACTACGTTCCCCAACATTACTTTGGTCACGATGGCTTAAATCAGTCGAGCTCAAGGATCACACCGGAATGTGGCGTGATAACCATTCTTCACACTCACTGTGACTCTGTAACAACACTTATTTCTGGACTATATCCATGCGGGAAGTATTTCCCTTGACAGTTTCTTAAAAAAAATCCTCAGGCCGGACAAGAATCATTGTTTTTTTTTCACACTTAGGAATGACATTGGATTTTCTCAGACGTGAAGCACGGGGTAGCAACCAAACTAGTCCACAAAGGAGAGGTGTTGGAATAACCTCAATTGGATTGGTTGCATCCGGGTTTTTGTTACCGGATGAAATACTGTGGTTACCACCTCGCAATCAGAATTACCGTGGATGAATTTACTAGTTGAAAGCCCCTGTGTTGAGGTCACAGATCGGCTGCAGGCCCCCCTTTTAAGTTTGGAGTCTGATAGAGGCATATCGAGATAATTGCATGGGAAATCTTTGATTTGGGTAGCCGATTCCACATCAGGGCAGTGAAGGCGCTGCTGAAATGTTCAGAGAATCGACTTTTGAAATGAGCGCTCTCGCCCACGCTCTCGCGTGTCTCGCCCCATCCCCCTACCACCGTAGCCACCAGATCCAGCGACCCCCATCGGCGAGCCTCGCGCGCTGGACCGCCGCAGCGCCCCTGTCGGCCGCCCTACCCCCATCTATCTCCTCCCCTCCCCACTTCCTGCCCTTCCATGGAAGGGAGGGGGAGAGGGATGCGATACGATGGAGAGGAAATGGCAGAGGAGATGCATCGAGCGCGTATGCGGAGGACGATGCGACTCCCAATCAGGGGAGATTCGATGGTTAAATTGGTCACCAGGATCTGTACGGAAGCATCGGAGGAAGAGATGAGGCAGATGATGAGGCTGGGAGAGGAGATCTCGTCAGAGGAAGTAATTGCATGGGCGCGTGCAGAGGCGAGCTCTTCCTCGGCAGCGAGCAGAGCCAGATGGAGAGCATTCTCGTCCCTCCAACCTCCACTCCCATGAATTTGGCCGGTGAGATCTCGAATCCCCTCCGCCTCCATCAAACTACCTCAGATCTCGGTTCCCCCCTTCGAAGAGTGACGGAATCGGTGATAGTGGCGGGACAGGAGACTGGTTGTCTGCGACGCATGGGCGGTGACAGGCATGGCTGCCCCTTGCCGGAGAAAACTCCGGTGAGTATGGTGGGCAGAATCCTCTGCTTTGCCAGAGAAAATCGGACCCAGGTCCCACCGGTTAGAGAGGCGCGGCCGGGGAAATTTGGGCCGCGTGCTTGCGTGGAAGAGCCTGCTGAGGTGGAGAGGCCACGTGAGGAAGAAGATGATGCCATCAGAATACACTACGGCCAGTTGTGGGGGGGTGATGAGCCTACAAAACCTAATCCCCTCCCAAGTCCGCCCAATTTCCAGCAACTCCCCGCCGCCGCCAGCCTCCAGATCTGGGATCCTGACCAACACCAACATCGTCTGCTGTCTGTGAGAGAGTGCTGCGACGAGCGTCCTAGGTCCCTGGAGCAAGCTGCCATGGCTGATGCTCAGGGCCGCGGGCGCGGCAGAGGCCGACGAGACCCTAACAGAAATCGTGGGGGTGGTGAAGGGCATCTGGAGCAAGCTGATCGTGGAGGGAGTGGGCAGAATCAGTGGGCGCCCCAGCAATTTGGCCCCCCACCACAGCAGTTCCCATTTGGATTTGGTTTCCAAGGTGCTCCTCCTCCCCCATGGTATCAGGGGCCCTTCCTGCAACCACCTCCGATGCTGAATCAATGGGGAGGGGGGCCTGGTAACTGGGGGCGAATCAGAATCAGATCCAGAATCAAATGATGAATCAACAACAGCAGTCGAGTGCTCAGGGGTACTAGGGGCAGATGCCTGCACAATCACAGCTCCAAGGGAATCAAGGGCAGAGCATTCCAGTGCAGTCAGGTGGGGAGGGGAACAGGGACAGCAAATCAGTGCAGCAGCAGAAGAAGAAACAATCACAGGACAAAAGCAAGAATGCCAGCAAGGCTAAGGATGCATTAGGAACAGATTACAGTGATGTTACCTGCTACACCTGTGGAGAACCAGGACACCACAAGACTCGATGCCCCAAACCCCCATCCTGCTTCATCTGCAAAATGGTGACACACAAGGTAGATGACTGCCCCATTAGGAAAAAACCAAGGAACTATGCTAAATATGTGGGCAGTGCCGCCTCTGGCCTGGGCTACTTCAAGATTGATGTCCCTGATGTCAATGAGCAACATGTGGGGAATGCAAAAAATGTTGGAATAGTGTACATTGAATCTGGGCAAGTTACCAAGGAAGAATTAGGCCACAACTTCTCTGTTATCTACAAGACTAACTGGCCATGGCATATCAGGATGCTGGACAATTGGACCTTCTTGGTCAAATTCCCTCCACACATTCCAGTAGAAACAGTGGATGGTTATCCAAATTTTGGTTTACCTGAGATTGATGGTGTATCAGTCAATGTGGAAGTGTGGAAGGGGGAGATGGAATATCATGCAGAGCTCCAAACAGTTTGGCTTCAGCTGAGAGGTGTGGCACCAAAGTGGGCAGAATGGTCAGTGTTGGAACAGCTTGCATCTGTATTGGGTACTTTGATAGATGTGGATTGGCAAGGAAATTTCAAAAGCTTTTTTGAAGTGGTCAGGATCAAAATCAGATGTAAGGACTTTACCAAAATCCCATCTGAAACGATTTTTGGGATAGGAGATAAGCTTTATAAGATTAAGATAGTGGTGGAGCCACCAGTAGAAGACCTTGAACAAGATGACCTGCTGGAGGAAGAACCAGAAAAAAGTAAAGAGAAAGAGGGACAGCAAAAAACCACTAGCGACAATGGAGCTGGAGGCTCTCATGGTGCTTCAAATACTCCATCCTCCCAGTCTGGTGGGAGTGGCTCTATGCCTGGGTCCTCTCACCAAGGGAAGCGGAATGTGTTAGCATATCTTCAGCAACTTCAAGAACCCATCTCCATGGAGGAAAGCTTCAAAATGCTGCAAGAAATGGAAATTGGAGATGAGGAAGATGAAGATAACATCAGTATGCTTGAAGATCAGATTGAAGAAGGGAACCCTAGTGAAGCCCAGGAAGAGTTAGTTTTTAGCCCAAATCACTCACTTAATGCTGCCCCAGCCCCCCCAAAGCAGCACAAGTGGGGCCCAGTCCAGGCGCAGAGGAAGAGTTCCAGAATTGATATAGGTGGAAGAACTATTCTGGAGATTGTTGTGGGCTCAAAAAAGGTCCAAAATCTGGAAGAGCCAAAGGCTACACAAAAAGGTACAATTAAGAAAAACTCTTTTGAAAACTTTCAAGACCCTGCTTTTATTTCTGTAGCTAAGGTAGTAGGAGTAGAAATTGAAGATCACATGGATACTTATGCCTCTGTGGTTTCTAGAAATAGAATTCCTAAAAGGTCTGTAGGGCCACTCCCTCTGGGAAATAATTCAGATAATAATAGAGTTGCTGCCAATAGTGCTGATCTTGGTTTATTAGAAGAAGATAGTGCTGCTGGAAAACAGCCTCTAGACAAGTCTACTGAGCTAGATAGCAAAAATTCTGATATCAGATCCCCTACTACACTTGAAGGGTTGAAAGGGATTCCTAATGCAGTAGAGGATCAAAGTGTCATTTGGACCAAAGTCTCTAAATATGGACGGGGCAAGCACCCCAAGAAAAACCATGTTTAGATGAATTGTCTATTTTGGAATATTAGGAGGATTACTACCCCAGTTAAAAAGACGTGTATTATTGACACTCTGTCTAGAACAAATGCTAGTATAGTTGCTTTTCAAGAGACCAAAAAAGAAGAGCTATCCCCTGCTTATCTTAAATCCATTAGTGGTAGTAAGAATTTCCTTTGGCATCACCTCCCTGCTGTGGGCACTTCTAGAGGGGTGCTGGTTGGTGTGGATGCAGATATATTTGAGGTTCTTCTCTGGAGTTCCTTGAAGTTTTCTGTCACCTGCAATCTTAAAGTAAAATCTAGTGGGGTTTGCTTTAGAGTCATAGCTGTATATGGATCCCCATATGATGAAGGCAAAGAAGACTTCATTTCTGAACTTCATAGTCTTTTTGTGGATGAACAAATGCCCACTCTTATAGGAGGGGATTTCAATTCAGTTAGATACCAGCAAGATAAGAGTAATGGTAACATCAATCACCACTGGGCAGGCAAATTTAATGCCTGGGTGGAGATATGGAGCCTACTAGAAATTAGGATGTCAGGTAGAAAATTCACCTGGGCTAATAACCAGGAGAATAGCATTATGACTACTATTGATAGGATCTTCTGCACCACTGAGCTGGAGGCTATTTTCCCCTTATGTACCTCTCAAGCCCTTCCTAGAACTGGGAGTGATCATACCCCTTTGCTTTGGGATTCTGGCTTAGGAAGCAGACCTAGGGCCTCTAGCTACAAGTTTGAAAAATGGTGGTTGCTACATAGGGAATTCAAAGAGTTGGCTACTAAAAATTGGTCTGTTCCAGTCAAAAGTACTAGATCAATAGATATTTGGCAGGAAAAAGTTAGAAGATTTAGGAAATTTTCCAAAGGCTGGAGTAAAAATGTAGAAGCAGATATTAGGAAGAGGAAAAATGCCCTCACAGAGGAATATGATGAGCTTGATATCAAATCTGAAACAGCTTGTCTCTCTGATGTGGAGAACGCTAGGATGAAAAGTATATTATTAGAACTTCAGTTTATCTGGATTAAAGAGGAGACCAAAGCTAGACAGAGATCCAGAGACGGGGACATTCTGGAAGGTGATAGAAACACCAAATACTTTAATGCAGTAGCTAACCAGAGGAGAAGGAAATCTCTTATCCATTCCCTTGATGGGCCTAATGGTCCTACCTCTGACACTAAAGGGATGTTGAAAATTTCTTCTGATTTTTATAAAGAGCTTTTCAAAAAAGAAGATAGGGAGGGATTTAGCCTGAATCAGGATTTTTTCTCACTTGAAGAGAAAATCACTGATGATAGGAATGAGGCACTTCAAGCTCCATTCACTGAAAAAGAGGTGAAAGAGGCTATCTTTGGTTCATACTCTGAAGGAGCACCTGGACCAGATGACCTCTCTTTCCTCTTTTTACAAGAGTTTTGGGAGGTCATCAAGCATGATGTCATGGCTCTGTTTGATGACTTCCATGCAGGCACCCTGGATATATATAGATTAAATTTTGCCATGATTTCCCTCATTCCTAAGGAGGAGGATGCTACCAGCATAAAGAAATTTAGGCCTATTAGCTTGCTGAACTGTATATTTAAGGTCTTTACAAAGGTTCTGACTAACAGGCTTGCAGTAGTTATGAATTTTCTTACCTCTAGTAACCAATATGCCTTTATTAAAGGGAGATATATCCTGGAAAGTGTGGTGACTGCACATGAGGTGTTGCACTCCACTTTTCATTCAGACAACTCAGGGCTAGTCCTAAAACTAGACTATGAGAAGGCCTTTGATAAGGTCAACCTTGACTTCTTGTTGGAGATCCTCCACAGAAGGAACTTTGGTCCTGTGTGGATCAACTGGATTCACCAAATCACACATATGGGCTCTGTAGGGGTCAAGATAAATGGGATGGAGAGTGACTTCTTCATTACTAACAAAGGGCTGAGACAAGGGGATCCTATATCACCCCTCCTTTTTAATATTGTAGTAGATGTTCTAACTAGGATACTCATCAAAGACACGGCTCATGATCTGATCAGGGGGCTTTGCTCTGACCTCATTCCTGGAGGGGTGGTCTGCTTGCAATATGCAGACAACACAATCCTCTTCATGGATGAAGATGAGTCTAAAGCAGCTAACCTAAAAAATGATCCTGACCTGCTTTGAAAAAGTTTCAGGGATGAGGATTAACTATTCTAAGAGTGAACTTATTCCGCTAGGTGTAGAGGGGCACAATCTAACCCCTTTTGTAGATGTTTTTGGGTGTACTGTGGGTACATTCCCAATAAAATATCTAGGGATTCCATTACATTATGATAAGCTGAGAAGGGAGGATATTCAACCCCTTATTGATAAAATTTTGAAGAGAATGGCTGGTTGGAGAGGAAAACTACTTTCCTACTCAGCTAGGCTAACTCTGATCAAGGCCTGTTTGGCTAGTATCCCAGTTTATCTTCTGTCCTTCTTTAAATTTCCCAAATGGGCACTAGATTTAATTAACAACCAGCTTGCTCATTGCTTGTGGAGTGACTTTGAAGGGAATAGAAAACTCCATTTGGCCAATTGGCATTTGGTCTGCATGAAAAAAGAGCATGGTGGGCTTGGAGTCCCCAATATTAAGGACCTCAATCTATGTCTGTTAGGTAGCTGGGTCAAAAGGTATGCCCAAGATGAGGGCAAGATCTGGAAAAAGATCATAGATAATAAATATGTCAGAGACTCACCTAATATCTTTGCCTGTAGGCCACAAGCTTCCTCAAAATTTTGGCAGGGGGTTATGTGGGCTGCTAAGGCTCTCAAATTTGGCTATAGGTGGGTGGTGGGGAACGGGAGAAAAACCAGATTCTGGGAGGATATCTGGTTTGGCACCTCCCCCCTCTCTGTCCAGTTCTGGACACTCTATGCTATCTGTCATCAACAATGTGTGATAGTTTCAGATGTTTGGGATGGGGATACTATCAAACTTACATTTAGGAGGGTTTTCACCCCTTCTATGATGGAAGAGTGGTATCATCTTGAGCAAATTATTAAAGAAACTACCCTCACTAGGGAGGATGATGCTATGATCTGGCAGTATGAATCCAAAGGGGTTTACTCTTCCAGTTCACTATATGCCATCATTAATTTCAGAGGGGTGAAACCTATCTTTATTCCTTCAGTTTGGTCTATTGTAGTACCACCCAGAGTTCAGGTCTTTCTCTGGCTGCTAGCTCATAACAAGCTGATGACTAAAGATAACTTGCTTAAAAGAGGGATTGACAAAACCCCAGAGTGCCTATTCTGCTGTGATCCAGAAATAGTTGATCACCTGTTTTTTGGTTGTGTAGTGGCAAAAAGCATCTGGGGAGAGATCTCCTCGTTTTTCTCCATTGATTTAGGATCTAGTTACCTTTCTATTGCCAAATTTTGGCCAGCAAACAAAAAACATGAAGTTCTAAATGCCTTTTGCGCCTGTGTTCTATGGTGTCTTTGGAAAATTAGAAACAAACATGTTTTTGATAATGTTGTTTGGTCTGATATTAAACAGATCTGGTGGCTGGTCTGGAGGACACTCAAGAGATGGATGGTACTGTATTCACAAGACTCGCAGGAGAAAATGCAGAGAATCCTGTGGTGGATTTCCTGCATCCTCAAAGCTCCCCTGCAACTGGATATGGGGTGAAAATCGGTTTGGGAGACACTGAAGGTGTCTTACCAACACATTTCCTCCCCACACTCGTCCTGGGAAATCGCAAATGTGGCTCCAAGAGCGCAGACATCTCAAAAGCAAAAAAGTCCCCAAAAAAGATGTCAACTTAGACAAACTCAAGCCCTGCCTCGCCGCTGGATTGGCCGAGCTCCCCAACACAACCTTTCAAGAAGATGAAGGGGGGGGGGGATCCTGGAGCAGATCAAGGAGGTCCGCCTGATGCTTGCGGCTAAGGACAAGATGATGCTGGGTGATGAGGAAAACTCGGTCCATGCTGGGACACTTGAAGGCCGCGTTGCTTAGCTCCTTTTCTTTTCCGCACTTTCCCCCTTTGAGGGATCATAAGAACATGTACTGGCTGTTTTGCCATATGCCCCGTTCTCTTTTCTTGGCTGTAGGCCTTTTCTATTCCTTTGCTTCCCTTGAACATGCCTTGACATGCTGAGGGGGAAAATACATGTGACTTCTGTTTTCGGGTTTCATTTTTAATGGAACCGGGGGGGGGGGGGGGCGAAAACTCCCCTGATGATCTAAAAAAGCCCCTGTGTTGAGAGTAAATAACTAAAGTACTCTGGAGGTAGTGGTACCGAATCTCATTGCCAGCACATTTTTTGTTATTTTTTAGTTAGGCATGATTTTTTTTCAATTTTTAATACGGCGTGAATAAAAGGAGGACACCCTCATGAGGATGATTTATATAGCACACTCCATGCCAAAGGAGATAGGGCTCCAACCAGTTGACTAGGGCTGACACGATGTCTGTTTTGTGGTTCTTAAGCTTGTTACTGTCAACACCAGTAAATAATTTCAAATTTTATTTGATTTTTTATGAAACCTCATAAGGTTCAATCCATTAAGTAACCAGAAGATATTTTTTTCAGCTATTTACAGAAAAACAAGCGAAAAACATTTAACATGCCCAGAAGATAGGTCGCCACTGAAGGTGAGGAGAACAACATACAAAGATCACAGACTGTTGCAGGAAAATAACATAGAAAAGGACAAAAAATGCTAAATCCACAGATGGTCAACAAAGATTTTACGAAGTCTTCCAAAATTACTCAAAAAAGAGGAGCGCAGCTTGCAAATGCCTAACTCTTCAAACATGATAGAGGCCGTTGACCAAGGCAAAGGTGAATGTTGACTTGGGGGCAACAAAGAGCATAGCACCCAAAGGAACCATATGCTTTGAACGAAGGAGAACCTTGCCATGGTACCATTCTTTCAACACCAAAGAGGCTTCCCTACCCTCTCGCCCTACCTTGAAGAGCATCGGTCCGCCGAACGAAAGAAAGCTCACATGGAGCACACATGGTCACTAGAAACCATACCACCAGGAAGAAGAGACACTTTGCCCGATCATCATTGCCAGCCACACCATGTCGAAAACAGCACCGTCGTCACCATCCACAGACTACACCCCCAACAACCCGCTGAAAGGAACATGCTCTCAAGACAGTGCCTCCAAGGAATGAAGATGCTACGACGCCTCCACCGCCCGGTAGGACAAGCCGGCCAACGGTTTTCACCCAGAGCCAAAAGTGGAGGATGACGACTCACAATGACACCTCCAAGGAGGGGAAACGACGCTCAATAGCTTCATAGGCACCTACATCGTCGGACTGAGTTTTCGCCTGAGAATCGACCACCAGCCACACAAAGTCCACCAGCCACTCTCAGACCAACTAGGTCGAGATTACATGTCATCGTAACTACCCTTTCCCGAGTGAGCGACTCCAACTTCACCGCGCCAACAAAGAAATCGAATCGTTGGGTTGCATCTATATTTGTGCGAAAATGCTACACCTACGTACTCCTATAACTTAACAAATTCTTACGTAACATTCCTATCTAATCTCTCCACCCCCTGATTTAAACTGTGTGGGCCCCCTCCCCCTGATTTCATCCAATCAAAATAGCCCACCTAATGCCTTAGGAAGGTGTAGCATTACTCAAAATTGCATAGGAGCACCTACGTGCGCATCCCCTTAATATCTCACCATCTAATATGCATAGGGACCTGCACCACTATATGTATTCATCGCTTTAGTTGAATCTGATTTAGAGATGCATAGCGTTGTATTCTATGCATGCACTGGTCCACTCAACGGCAAGCTCATGCTCTAGCCGCCAACATCAAACAACTAAAGCTACATTTACTCAAGCAATGGTCACATCATCAGTTAATACCTTTCCCATTGATTCCATCTATCTCGTTTCATCTTCCTTCAACTCCTTCGTCTCAAACTTAAAAGCCATTTCACGTAATCACGCATTTCTACGAAGCTTAATTTTTACGATACTAATTCATGCCAAATTATCTAATTAGATTTGAGAGATTTTCTAAGATATTTCATATTTGTTTTTTCTATTAATTGAGAAACTGAGTACGTCATGAGAATAATTCCATAAACCTTTTCTATAATAATCTCAGGTGTTATTCTGTTCTAAGAAAGCTGATAATTTAATTTACATGCTCTAAATCTGGTCTCACTGTGCATATATCACATGTACGTGCTCTAACTGCCAACCACCGGTCGTACATTTCATTTACTACTCACGCGGTAACATTTCTTCTTCAGCACACTAAACTTCGGCCACAATCATTCATTAGCAGTTTAGTACTACATTCTTCGATCACTAATAAACTAACACTGGATGCCCTATACGCCCCATAAGAGGTCATCTGAAAGAAGGACAATACTTGGACCGATATGCCTTAATAGATAACAGGGTTTAGAACTTAGCGTGTTCGGTTTATCTAGGAAACAAACCCGCTCAAAGGAGCTTAACTCTTGTTTATGTAAGCATCAACTTCTCACTTAATCGGTTTTTCTTTTAAAAGAAAATTATTTAACATAAATTATTCATCTCCATCCAACAACAATGTGGTATTAATTGCTACATTTATAATTGACACCCGTACTATTTTGCATGCAAATGCAAGTGACATTTATTGTGATATTGACTCTACATACAGAGGACAAGAGCCACATGTATCATCGAGTATTTGATATGTATCTGTAAGACTAGCCACAGTGCATAGTAACATACACTAATAACATACACATATCCCTAGACTATGTTACTACCTTCATAGTGGGTAGTAACATAAGTGTGGTAACATGCAAATCTTCATTTATTAGGTTATAGACTCATATTGCATTGGGACATGTGATGTTACAGTAACAAGCTAAGTTACTGTAACTACCTCTTTCCTCATTAACTCATTGCCACATAAGCAAATTTGCTGAGGTGGACTCGATGTTACTGCTGAAGTTACTCCCACTATGGCTAGTCTAACTGACAAATTCATCGCGTCCTTTATCTACTAGCGTTACTCATTTTTATTAGCACGTATCTATAATTTTTATTAGCACGTTGCGTTGTCACGCCATTGTCTCCGTGGACGCTTTGCTTCATTCATTCACGCCCCCACCATTGTCGTTGGCACAAAGCCCGAAACAACAGACGTACGCGTGCCAAATTAAGCCAGCCCCAAAGGGCCGTGCCCTCCGAGCATTCCTCCCGTCACCTCTGTCCTCCCCTCCACATCTCTCCCGGCGCGTGGTCGGTCGGGGGCTGCCATTGGCCTCCGCCGCCACCGCCCGGACCACGTACGTCGGCCGATCGCCCAATCAACTAACCAGCCTGCAGACCCTTGCCCTCACACGATCACGACGTACGGGTCCCCGTCTCCGAAAATGCACCGGTGGCTCATCGGCAGCTGCGGCGACATGCGCCCACCGCGCCGCCGCATCCAAGAACCGCAAGTCCAAGGTACCAGCTGCGTGCGCCGCCCACGTTCTCGGATCTTAGATTGCTCCAGCGTGCACCATGCATGCGCACGCTCTAGAGTAATATTTTGGGATTCCATTCCGTTTCAAAAAAATATTTTGGGATTCCTTCGTGTAGAGGAGCCTCGGCCGTGTCGGCGCACGTCGTCCCCGCCGAAGCTGAGGAAGACGAGCTCGGAGCCGATTATGCTCTCCGTGCCCAAGGACCTGGCGGAGTTTCGGGCGATGTCAGTGTACGGGAACCTCAAGCTCTTCACGTACGACCATCTCAGGCGGGCCACCGGCGATTTCAGCCCCACCCAGATCATCGGCGAGGGCGGCTTCGGCGTCGTCTACAAGGGGGTCGTTGGCGCTATGGTGGTCGCCGTCAAGCGGCTCAACCCGGAGGGAATTCAGGGCGACCGCGAGTGGCTGGTAAGTTTCTTTCTGTCGACATATATCGTCCACTATCTTCTAAAGAGCAGCCATTGGAATGTGCACTTTGAATTCTTATACGAAACCAGAACACGACAAGTTGCAAAATTGCTTTGAAGAGAGTGAGTTTTCATGCAAGATACCCCAAAGGGATTTTGACCAGGGCTCTACATCGTGTTAGAATTCCGCCGACACATGGTTCTATGTATTGAGCCATTTAATAACAATTTGTAGGATTCCTACAATTAGTTATGCATTTGCTAAAAAAAAGTTGCATGAAATGAACCGGAGTCGATTGGGAATGGCTAGGCATCAGTCGTTTGAAAAACGAATTTGGGTCAGTCGATGCATTTCGGCCGTTGGATAGAAGAAAAAAAAGATGCAGATTGCTTCTTCTACGTCCCGGCGTCTTCTTCTTCCACCCGCCAAACGTGCCACCGGCAGAACCGCCGGCCGCCGCCGCCCGCGGCCGGCAGCGCTTCCATGCCGCCTCGCCCTACCCGGAACCACCCCCACCGCCGATCTTCCGCTGCACCCGGCCATCCCTCTAGGCCCCCTGCACCGAGTTTCTCCGCCGGCGAATTTCTTCGCGAAACTCAAATCGACGGACCCATTAGCTAAAGTCAGTCGATTGACGTTTAGCCAATGTGAAGTCGATTTTCTTGGAGAAGAAATGGGGGAAGGCGGAGCTCCGCTCGGGGTGGGGTCACCAGCAGCGACCCGAAGTTGAGGGCAACGTGGTTGTGGCGCCGATGAAATGGAGGGGGGGGGGGGGGGGGTAGTAGGCTTGAAGGTTGGATTGTGGGGTGTAATGTTGGGTCGAGAAGAAGGATTTTTTTTGTGTATGTGTTTTTGTGTGTGTGTGTGTGTGGGGGGGGGGGGGGGGGGGGGTGCGAGGGAGACCGATGAAGGCGGCGGCGAGGCTCACGAGTCACGACAGTTGGACTGCCGCTGGATCAGGGCCGGGGGGAGAAAGCAGAGCATTTGCAAAGAAAATAGACATAAGAGTACCAAAATTCTACCCAAAATAAAATAAAAACTGGCTGTAATATAGCATTGCTTCTTCAGGTAATAACCATGCGATTGACTGCCCCAACTCATTGATCGATACATATTGATGGTGTCAAACTGTGGACTGTTTGTGTGCATGCAGACAGAGGTGAGCTGCCTAGGGCAGTACAGCCACCCGAACCTGGTGGAGCTCATCGGCTACTGCTGCGACGACGACCACCGGCTTCTGGTGTACGAGTTCATGGCCAAGGGCAGCCTCGAGAACCACCTCTTCCGACGTACGTAGTACCCACACACACACCAAACCCACTTCTCAATTCGTTAACTAACATTCCTCATGCTGAACATCTGTTTCATCACCATCGTCGGATGCACCAGGCGCATGCACCCTGTCGTGGACGACCCGGGTGAGGATCGCGCTGGACGTGGCGAGGGGGCTGGCCTACCTCCACGGCGCGGCGCGGCCCATCATCTACCGCGACTTCAAGACCTCCAACATCCTGCTCGACGCCGACTTCGGCGCGAAGCTGTCGGACTTCGGGCTGGCCAAGGAGGGGCCGGTGGGCGGGAAGACGCACGTGTCCACCCGGGTGATGGGCACCTACGGCTACGCGGCGCCGGAGTACATGGCGACGGGGCACCTCACGGCGATGAGCGACGTGTACGGCTTCGGGGTGGTGCTGCTGGAGATGCTGGTGGGGCGGCGCGCGCTGGAGCCGAGCCGGGCCGGCAGGGCGGGCAACCTGGTGGACTGGGCGCGCCCCATCCTCATCCGGGCCAAGAAGCTGGAGAAGATCGTGGATGCCAGGATGGCGCAGCAGGGGGCATACTCGGCGCGCGCGCTGGAGCGGGTGGCGAGGCTGGCGTACGACTGCCTCAGCCAGAACCCCAAGGTGCGGCCGGACATGAGCAGGGTCGTGCTCGTGCTCGAGGCCGCGCTCGCCATCCCCGCGGAGGAGGCGGAGGACAGCGAAGGAGGCCGTGGCGGCGGCGACGCCTCTCCGACTCCGGCCCGGTGATCGATGTGATGTACGCGATGTTGTGTATATAGGTTTTCGTTTTGGTACCTGCGAGGGGTAGGTCTGTCTGTGTGTGTAAATTAAAATGCGGAGAGAAAGGGCGGTTGTGGACGAACTACTCAAATCGTTTTTTTGTTCAAAAAATAAAATGCGTTCGTGATTCATACGGGAAAAAAAAAAGAAATATGTGGCTGCTGGGATTCGAGCCCAGGTCTCCACGGCCACAACGTGGAATTCTCACCACTAAACTACAGCCACATTGTTGAACACAATCCGTTTCTGGTCCTAATATACTAAACACCAGAAGACGCACCTCTTTCTTGCGAGGAATTGACAGAGATCCACCGGGCACATTGTGATACTAGTATATTCCGTGGACTCATGTTACACATTGCTCGGCCCTGAACACCAGCGCCTTTTCGATCTGAAACAGCTCCCCATTCACTCTACATGATTTGTATTTCTGAAACATGTGCAGGGCATACAGTAGATACGAGCACAATCGATGCATACGATTCTCCAGTCCAAGCTCACTTGCTATCTGCAACTTTACTGAAACTAAACCCACCTGAACCAACAGAACAAGAACAAAGCCTCTCAACTAAAATTCTCAAACTGGGGATGCCGATATGAAACATTGCCATGATGTATTTAGCAGACTTGCTTTATATTCCAATACATTCATCAGTAGCACAAAAAACAACTAGTATCCCATATGTCCAACTTCAATTCCCGGTATTGCTAGTTACATGTTGGGATAGGCAACTATATCGTATCGGTGTATCACCAGCTTCCTCGAGGGGCTTGTGGCATCTGTTGAACGGCCGCTAGTGGGTTCATCTGGACGGAGAAGGCGAGTTGGAGGGCGTCAAGGAACGCCCGGCGCAGGGACGAAGCGTGTTGGAACACAACCCTGTCCAGTGCAAATTTGCATGAAAAAGCATTCAGCTGTATCAGAAAACCACACAAGATGCTCTGGATCGTTCGGAAGTCTGCAGAAGGTAGATGAAACCTGTACCTCTTTAAGCCGGCGCCTTTCCTCCGGAGGACGTAGACTGTCGAGAACAACAGCGAGAACAGAAGCATTAGCTTACCACTTGGTAGAACAATGTGCATTCTGCCAAACTTTACGTGCACCGAATGGAACCACCAAAACATGGGATCAAAGTTATTTGCGACGCGCTGAAGGGAAGGCTCAATGGACTTTGGTAAGCCATTTGTTTTCACATTGGGTGCACGCGTGGTGCTTGCTGGGGCATCCTCGCGTGTTGCTGGTGTTGGGCCTTTGTCAGAAGCAGAAAGGTTCCTCTCTGCTGATTGTTTTGCTCCTCTAGCAGTGGATGACTTTTCATTTGCAGCTGCTTGTAATGCATGAAGTTTTTCAAGTAGCTCCTGTAGAAAAATTAAGTAACAACTTAATGATGCAAACAAATGATAGGGCAAAATAAATGCAAAGACAACAGAATTCCACGGTCAGCATTTAAGAAAATAATATGAAAAATATGGGAAGTCCTAACTCAGCATGCTATATAGTTATCTATAATTAACCTACTCCATCACAAGAATTACCTGTCGATCTTGCTCAATTAGTTCTGCCTTCTCTACCCATGAGATGGCATTTTCAGGCTCATCAGAGGCAATGGTAAGGAATGTAACTGTATACAATTCTACCACCTCCAAATACTCTTCAGTTGCCATAGTTGATGCAACAATAAGACCATTTGAAGATCTTTCCTGTTCTCCGTTCAAAACATAAACTTGATCATCTGTGTATCTCCATTTAGCAAGGAAGTCCTCGAAGATTGGTCGAAGGTCGGGCCCAGAACCTTCCGCCATTAGCATGGTAGCCCTATATGGAATATATGTGTCAATGATACAGAAAGGAGGAACCACGAAGTAAAACCAAGAACACATGAGAATTCTATGTAACAGATACCCTGTCAGGAAAACCTTCACCGGTATTGATGCCACTGAACCATACATAGCTTTAAGCTGAACAAACATCTCAGTTGTCCTGAAACAGTTAGCATATGTGTTAAACATATATTAAAATAAAAACCAGGTACCAAAAATTATGCAAATGTTCTACACAATAATAACGAATGTCTGTATCATCAGTATTTTAAGGACTTCATGATATAGCATATGGCTTTTCATAAGCATCCATAAACAAATAGCCGAATAAAGAACTTTCTATTCCACATATATATCATCTTCACTTGCCCGTTACCAGGGAAGCTAGCAATTGAGGCAGATGTATGAATGTCCATTCATACGACACATCTGGTAATAAGTGAGACAGTTTAATACCCAATGCGCATTTATAAGACACATCTGGTAATAAGTGAGGCAGTTTAGTTCCCTTTTTTATTAGGACTACTTTTAAGGTGGTTCTGGCAAAACAATGCATCATCATATATAGCTGGCAACTCTGTTTTCGAGTCGCTCGACTAGTCGGTGAGTCGCACTGGCAGGGTCGACTCAGCCTGGCTACTCGACTTCATGGGATGAGTCGAGCGACTATCGACTAGTCACGACTAGTCGTGTTTTCTGGGTCGAACGACTCAATTTTTTTGGACCCACCTGTCATATCTTTTTTTACTGTATTTGCTTGCCCATCCCCCCTGGAAACCTAGAATGAACCAGCCCCCCCCCCCCCCCCCCCCCCGACCCAACCCTCTCCTTGGCAGCCGCCGCCGCCCATGGTTGCTGGCTTGCTACTCCTCCCCTCCTCCCCTGGTTGCTGCTGCTGGTCTGCTCCTCCCCTCCTCCCCTTGTTGCTGCTGCTGCTGCTGGTCTGCTCCTCCCCTCCTCCCCTGGTTGCTGCTGCTGCTGGTCTGCTCCTCCTCTCCTCCCTGTTTGCTGCTGGTGGTCTGCTCCTCCCCTGCTTAACTCATGTCGACTCGTCGACCATGAGTCTAGACTAGTCTAGAGTGCCCCCCCCGAGATGGTTTTCCTTTTGCAAATACATTAACCCCATTAAGAATTTTGCTATTTTTGCAGTATTAGATCCTTATCTTGTTACAACACATTTACAGAAACTGGAAATTAATTAGAAAAATAGCTTATATGCAACAAAAGGAGAAAAGAAATAGGATTTACCTTCTGAGCTCCTTAAGTGCTTGAACGAGTACAATCCCAACTAATTCGAGCATCTCCAAAAGCTCATCATCATCGCGTACTCTTTCCGTATTGGCCGCTCGAATTTGATCAGACACGGACAATGCAGTCAAAACCGCTTGGTCGAACGATCCGCTGACCAGATAGCTGAACCATGATAATTGCAACAGAGTAAGTGAACAAGTTCCAATTTTTTTATCTCCCCCTTTGGAACCTTGCATGCTAAACTTAAACTAAAAATATGAATACACCATGGTCAACTATGCAAACAGTCATCCGCAATTACAAGAAAGGAAGTGCCAGTTTCTACCTAGCAATTAGCATGGAAAGCATGTCCATTGACTGGTCTGAGTAATTCTTGCTACACTTCCAAAGTGAAGGAAATTGCATATCATACTTTGCTGCTAGTGTGTTGTAGAAAAACACTTATAATTCATTCATCCAATTACATCGTGGTGAGCAAGCAGGATGAACACGTATGTTAGCAAGTATGACCACGAAGCACATGGATGAATATGAAACGAAGTGAGAGCAGATTAGCTGGGCAGAGAGAGGAGGAGGCATCTTACCACTCGGCGTCGTCTATTTGCTTCCAGAGATCCGTTCCCTCGGCCGCTGAGGTCCCCATGGTTCCCGGTCCCCGCCTTCACCTCGCGAGTATGTTCCTAGCTCTTCCTTTCCACCCGCCGGAGAACGAAGGTCAGGGAGGAGACGCGCCGTGCTGCGGCGGAGAGAGGGAGAGACGGTCAGGGACGGATTCGGCGGGGGGAGACGGAGAATTGTTGGGATTGCGAACGGAGTGGATTAGCTGATGCGGGGGGCGTTTCTATACTCACCGGAAGAAAGGTTCCAGCACCTCGTGAGGGAGGAGGAGAGGAAGAATCGCTGGCGTCGGCGAGCCCCAGCGGCGGGCGGAGCGGAGTGGCGCCGCGCGGTCGAAGTCGTCGGCGAGCTGCGACGGAGACGGCAGGCTCCGGTGGCATCGTGCCCGGGCCGGCCTCCTGGGTAGAGTTGGAGTCGTCGACAGGCGGGCGGCCCAATCCGGCCGTGTTGTCGCTCGATGGGCCTATGTGTACATTGTTAGTTCAGTTTACAGCCCATGTAACGGGTACCACTTTTAGCATTTAGAGTTTCAGATTTACCTCTGTTGTTTTTGTCTACTCCCTCCGTCCGCGAATAAGTGTACATCTAGTTTTTGTCTTAAGTCAAAGTTTTAGTACTTTGACCAAATTTCTAGGAAAGAGTAAAAGCATTTATGACACCAAATTAGCATCACTATATTCGTTTTGAAATGTACTTTCATAATATATCAATTTGATGTCATATATGTTACTACTATTTTTTATAAAGTTGGTCAAAATTTTAAAACTTTGACTTAGAACAAAATCTAGATGTACGCTTATTCGCGGACGGAGGGAGTATGACTTGGTTGACAGCTAACTTTGTATTTCTCTCCGATCTACTGATTTGGTTTGGTCAACTTAACTGATTTTTCTTGCAATGAGAGAGGTGCTTTGCGATGGGTTCGATCTTGCGGTGCTCAATCCTAGTGACATAAAGAGACATGACACGTATTTGTATCATTGTCATTAAGGTTAAAAAGATGGGGTTTATTCATATTAATTGAGTTTACTTTGTCTACATCATGTCATCTTGCTTAAGGCGTTACTCCGTTCTTTATGAACTTAATACTCTAGATGCATGCTGGATAGTGGTCGATGTGTGGAGTAATAGTAGTAGATGCGGGCAGGAGTCTGTCTACTTGTCTCAGACGGTGGTGCCTATATACATAATCATTGTCTTAGATATCGTCACGGTTATTTTATTTTCTATTAAT
Organism: Triticum timopheevii; assembly: GCA_963921465.1. Classification (NCBI taxonomy): domain Eukaryota; kingdom Viridiplantae; phylum Streptophyta; class Magnoliopsida; order Poales; family Poaceae; genus Triticum; species Triticum timopheevii. The sequence goes on from OY997274.1 coordinate 545,203,530, forward strand.
TTCCCAATAGTAATTTGTTTATCCACCGTATACTATTTTAAGAGAGAAGCTCACTAGTAGAAAAAGGACCTAATATGAGAAACATTAGTACCGGTTCGCATATGAGCCGGCACTAATGCGCACATTAGTGCCGGTTCAAATGACTTGGCGGGAGGTGACCTTTAGTACCGGTTCTTTGGGAATCTTTAGTACCGGTTCGTGCCACGAACCGGTAGTAAAGATGCTGGTGCCCGGCCAGCACCTTTAGTACCGGTTCGTGGCACGAACCGGTACTAAAGAGGTTGTGGCAGGCGCTATTTTTAGTCCCACCTCGCTCCCCTAACAAGAATTTGACCACCTTAAGTATGTTACTTCTCAAACTATCCCAAACATTTGGTCTTCACTGAACTCTATTTGTAGGATCTGTGGTTGCAATAGGAGTCTTCGCCGGTTCTTAAATCGGTGGTACATTCCTATTGACGATTTAGATTCTATACAAAAAGATCGTTGATGATCAATGTATTTTTTATATGTACTTCTGTGTAGCAGTAGCGCGTTTTGGCTGAAAGGCGGTACTGATCAATGTATTTTTTCTGCGTTCAGATACACAATTTAAATATGTTATTTTTTAAACTATCACAAGCATTTGGTCTTCATTGAACTCTATATATAAATAAGAGGAAGAAGAAGCAGAAGAAGAGGAAGAAGAGGAGGAAGAAGAAGAAGAAGAAGAAGAAGAGGAAGAAGAGGAAGAAGAGGAGGAGGAGGAAGAAGAAGAAGAAGAAGAAGAAGAAGAAGAAGAAGAAGAAGAAGAAGAGGAAGAAGAGGAGGAGGAAGAAGAAGAAGAAGAAGAAGAAGAAGAAGAAGAGGAAGAAGAGGAAAAAGAAGAAGCCCAGGAAGAAGAGGAGGAAGAAGAAGAAGAAGAAGAGGAAGAAGAAGAAGAAGAAGAAGAAGAAGAAGAAGAAGAAGAAGAAGAAGAGGAAGAGGTGTGACGCCCGGATAATTTAGCTACAGTAACCCTCTGCTAATGATGCCATGTCAACTCGGTTAATGTTGCTAACCTTGCGTTAGTTCAAAAATGATTCGAATTCAAATTCGAAATCAAGCAAGCAACAAAAGTTTTGAAACGTTAAAACAAAAATGTCCTAGAGGTGACAAATAATGCATAGGTAATTATTGTGGAGAATCCACATTTTTATAAAATATTTAATGCACTAAATAAACTAAAGCAGCGATAAAACAATTATCTAAAATGCTTTTAAAATAATAAGCACATGCAAAACACTTTATTTAAAGTGCCAGATTATTTGGGGTTGTGACATATTTAATAACAACAAATTAGTTGTCGCTTTTAGATTTTATAAAACTAAAATAAAAGAAAACAGAAAGAAAACAGAAAAGAAAAGAAAAGAAAGAAAGACCCCCCCCCCACTGGGCCACAGCCCAGCTGGCCTCTGGGCCAACCAGGCCGGCCCAACCGGCCAAGCCCAACCCCACTCCCTTATCCACTCTCCCCCAGAAACCCTAGGTCGAACCCCACCCCACTCGCCTCACTTCCCCTCCCCACACCCCGCTCCTCCCTCTGCCCCCCCCCCCCCCCCCGATTGGATCAGGGGGATCGACCCCATCGACCGATCACCGCCCGTTCCCCTCGGTCCCCGACGCCGCCGTCGCACCTGCACACCATCCCCACCCCATGCCGCGCCGGAGCCCCACCACCGCTGCCGTCCTCGCGGCCGGGGATCCTCTGCCTATCGTCGTCCCGTGCCGCCGCCACGCAGAAGCTCCTCCCTCGCCGCCTGAAGGCCTCGCCGTCGCCGGAGCGCTCCCCCGCCGGCCTGCTTCTCTACCGTTGCCCGATCGTCCCCGTCCTCCTCCACAACGGCTCCGTCGAGCCTCGCCGCCCCCTGGTCTCTACTCGAACGTGATGCTCGCCTCCCCTTCTCTTCCCTCTCCGACCGGCGCCGCCTCCTGCTCGTCCCGGCGTGCTAGCACGAGCCGCTCCGCCCCTGACCTTCCCCCCTCGTGGCCGCGCCGTGTGCGCGATGCGCCCACACGCTCATCGCATCACCGACGCCTGGCCGTGCCTCACGGCTCGTCGGAGGCCGCCAGCCTGCTCCTCCCGTCCATCCCGCTGGCCCCGTGCTTCTCCGGCCACCTTCGGCGCCGGCGCCCATACGTGCACCGCCCCGGCGCCCTACTGCTCCCGTTGCCCCGCCGCGCCTCGCGCGGCTACTGGCCACGACGCGCCTCGCTGACCTCTCCTTGCTCGCCGCTGTTCGCCGAGCCCCCTCCTGCCCCCGCCGTCGATGGCCCCGGCCTCGCATCGCTAACGGGTGGGCTGTGGCTACGCTCGCCTGCCCGTCCCCAGCGCCCGCACCCGTTTGGCCTATGGCCCTATGACATGTGGGGCCCCTGCCCCCAGGACGTTTAATTAAAAAAAAGAATTAAAATAATAATAATAATAATAAGTAAATAGATAATAATAATTAAATTAATTAATTAGTTAACGAATTAATTAAGTTAATTAAACTGTGTTTAGATTAGTTTGAACCCTGTTTAACCCACTGTCCATGACAGGTGGGTCCCCCATGTCAGTTTGACCAGTCAACCGAACTGTTGGCTGCTGACGTCATTCATACGCCATGCTGATGTCATATTCCTTTTCTGTTGAATTAAGTAATTCCAAAAAATTGTTTAAATCTTTAGAAATTCATAGAAATTAAACCGTAACTCGGATGAAAATGTTTTCTATATGAAAGTTGCTCAGAAAAATCCAACGAATCCGGATACGCAGCCCGTTCGTCCGCCACACATCCCTAGCATAGCAAACATGCAACTTTCCCCCTCCGGTTCATCTCTCCGAAAACACGAAACACTGGGAATACTTTCCCGGATGTTTTCCCACTTCGCGGGTATCACCTATTACAGCGTTAGGTCACCTCTAGCACCGCGTATTGCCATGCTACACTTTGTGATACTTTGATTGCTCTATTATTTATTGTGTTCCCCCCGTTACTTCTTTCCGGTAGACCCCGAGACTGCCGGCGACCCCCAGTTCGACTACGGCGTTGACGACCCCTCTGCTTGCCAGAGCAACCAGGCAAGCCCCCCCCCCCCCCCTTGATCACCAGATATCGCCTATTCTCCTCTATACTGCTTGCATTAGAGTAGTGTAGCATGTTACTGCTTTTCGTTAATCCTATTCTGATGCATAGCCTGACATTGTTGCTACATCTGTTGATACCTTACCTGCAATCCTAAATACTTAGTATAGGATGCTAGTTTATCATCATTGGCCCTACATTCTTGTCAGTGCCTTGCTATACTATTGGGTCATGATCACTTGGGAGGTGATCACGGGTATATACTATACATACATACATACTATACAGATGTTGACTAAAGTCGGGTCAGCTCGAAGAGTACCCGCGAGTGATTCACGGATTGGGGGCTGAAAGGACCTTTGTCCCGACGGCCCTCTGTGTGGATCTTTGTGGCGGAGCGACAGGGCAGGTTGAGACCACCTAGGCGAGAGGTGGGCCTGGCCCTGGTCGGCGTCCGCGGTTGCTTCATAATAACACGCTTAACGAGATCTTGGTATTTGATCTGAGTCTGGCCATTTGGTCTATACGCACTAACCATCTACGTGGGAGTAGTTATGGGTATCCCGGCGTCGTGGTATCAGCCGAAGCCTTCGTGACGTCAGCAACTGAGCGGCGCGCGCCGGATTGGACTGGAACGCCACTAGGCTAGGTCTGCTTCCGGCCGCCCACGCAACATGCAGGTGTGCTCAGGGCGATGGGCCCAGACCCCTGCGCGCTTAGGTTTAGACCGGCGTGCTGACCTCTCTGTTGTGCCTAGGTGGGGCTGCGACGTGTTGATCTTCCGAGGCCGGGCATGACCCAGGAAAGTGTGTCCGGCCAAATAGGATCGAGCGTGTTGGGTTATGTGGTGCACCCCTGCAGGGAAGTTAATCTATTCGAATAGCCGTGTCCCTCGGTAAAAGGACGACCCGGAGTTGTACCTTGACCTTATGACAACTAGAACCGGATACTTAATAAAACACACCCTTCCAAGTGCCAGATACAACCCGGTGATCGCTCTCTAACAGGGTGACGAGGAGAGGATTGCCGGGTAGGATTATGCTATGCGGTACTACTGGAGATGCTACTTGGAGATGCTACTTGGAGATGCTACTTGGCGATGCTACTTGGAGGACTTCAGTCTACTCTCTTCTACATGCTGCAAGACGGAGGCTGCCAGAAGCGTAGTCTTCGACAGGATTAGCTATCTCCCTCTTATTCTAGCATTCTGCAGTTCAGTCCACTGATATGGCCTCCTTACACATATACCCATGCATATGTAGTGTAGTTCCTTGCTTGCGAGTACTTTGGATGAGTACTCACGGTTGCTTTCTCCCCCCTTTCCCCCCTTTCCTTTCTTTCTGGTTGTCGCAACCAGATGCTGGAGCCCAGGAGCCAGACGCCACCATCGATGACGACTACTACACTGGAGGTGCCTACTACTACGTGCAGCCCGCTGACGACGACCAGGAGTAGTTAGGAGGATCCCAGGCAGGAGGCCTGCACCTCTTTCGATCTGTATCCCAGTTTGTGCTAGCCTTCTTAAGGCAAACTTGTTTAACTTATGTCTGTACTCAGATATTGTTGCTTCCGCTGACTTGTCTATGATCGAGCACTTGTATTCGAGCCCTCGAGGCCCCTGGCTTGTATTATGATGCTTGTATGACTTATTTATGTTTTAGAGTTGTGTTGTGATATCTTCCCGTGAGTCCCTGATCTTGATCGTACACATTTGCGTGCATGATTAGTGTACGATTGAATCGGGGGCGTCACAAGTTGGTATCAGAGCCGACTGCCTGTAGGAATCCCCCTTTCCACACTCCTTGGCCGAAGTCGAGTCTAGTCACCACAAAACTTTTACTAACTTGGTTGTGTGCCTTACGGGCCCACGTCGCCATTGGTGGTATTAGGATCTTTTACTCCTCGATCTTTACTCTGGGACTCTGAGCTCTCTTCTATTCGGGTTAAATGATTTTGCTAAAAACAAAACTAACTTTAGGTTCTCGCAAGTACTTTCTCCCGGAGAGCCCCTCGGTCCGGACGATCGCTTGCTTCACCAGAAGATTCCGAAGACACTCTACGATGTTCTCCCGAGACCTTGTGCCCGTAGCTTTTGCAACTCCCTACCACCGATATATCCCTATGGATAAATACATACACTTGTCTCTCTTACGTTTATTCCCAGTTGATATTGTTATTACAAGATACACCGAAATTCTCTCTATTGTTCCGAGAATATTTTGTGCCTACTGCCTTGCAGTTCTTTGCCATATGAATACCCCTACGGATAATTTCTCGCCCTTATCGAGTATCCGCTCATCCCCCCAGTGGTTCATGTGTTTCACAATGGTCTTTGAAATACTATTGATCCTCCAAAAATCCTTAGTAGATTATTGCTCTGCAATACTTGTCTGCTTGCATTATGGATGCTTTCCATATGTCTGGCAATATTCGTTATTATTCGTAGGCACCGTCATTTTGATCCTATTGATTCAACATGAGTGCGAATGCACGCAATCATTAGTTAACCCTTCTAAATTATCTTTCCGGCTCAGACATCATTTTTGAACATGAGCTGGTTCTCGACCAAACTATTTGTCGTCAATTGTACCTCTGGTCTATCCAACTTATCCATCCTTGATCAGAGCGACTGCTTCTGATCCTTTGTTTTGGAAATCATAATTCCTTTGTTATCTAAGCATCGAATTATTCCGATGTTCTATAATATGATGCTTGTGCATTCTTTCTTCCTCTGATGGAGTACCGATACTCACATCAGCTCCGTTGTGGATCACCCAATCCATTGTTGGATTGTTATCAGACAGTGTCCTTCATATTCAATTACCTTGTGAGTTCTTCCCCTGCTACATAGTGCCTTTGGTAAATTGTATCATCTACTTGGCTAACCATGCTCTGCTTTCGAGCTGGTGGTATTTACTATTGAATCTTGTGGTATATGTTTCCACGATACCCTGACAGGTTGAACCTATGCCTTCCTTTATATGTGTGAACTCGGAAGTTTTCACGAGTCATACTCATCTGGTATTTCACCAGGTAAAACTTTCAACACTAATGCCTTTATCAAAGCGAGAAGTGAATGAAAGGTTATGCATTGAAGAAGTGGGAGTCGACCTTGAACTCTGTGTTCATGCCCATGGACACGATGTAGATCTTATCATTAAAGCTTCTTTTACATTAATTATTCCCTTGGTATTAGTTCATCTTATATTTGGGATCTGGCCTTTTTGCAATCGTGGTTCCGACCATGTTCTCCTTTAAATACTATTTCTTGTGCAAATTTAAGCACTTGTCTTCTGCGGAGTAATACCCCAGTCCAACCTCTACTTTGATTTGTCGTCGAGTATTACCCCCTAGTATCTCAAGATTATCACGGAACTGCATAACTTCTTATGAGTCTTCATCAGCTATTATTTCTCACTGATTCCAATTTTTCAGGGGTTCTGAGTTGTTAGTCGCTCAAGAACACCGGTAAGTCAACCGATTCCGCACTCTGGTTCGATAACTCTAAGTAATCTTCGTTGCTTATGAGTTTAATAATCCTTCAAGTCATTCCTAGCCTGATCGGCTATATCATTATTGTGCTAAATTTTAATTGTGCTATCTAGTTCTTCCCGGAGCACAAATTTCGACGGTGAGCTAATCTTGCGTCGATCTTCCTAGTCATATCATTTCTCCTTGAACAACAAACTTGATTTGAGTTTGTGTCGTACCCATGATTCCAATAACCTTTCGCTTCATCATTCCTTTAACTTGATGTCATCGCCGATCGATTACATCTTCATGAGATCTCTCGACAAATGTGTCGTGATCATCATCAGCATTCCGAGCTCTTCCAGGGTATCAAGAATTCATGATGAGAAATACCATCCTTTCCCTCGATGAATTGTATTATCATCGACCACTTTATTGCCTTCCGTTCAACACAAACTTCTCCATGTTTTGTGTTATACCTTGAGTTCCTTGCTATCCAACATTTGTTCTTATTTACCTTGAAGTATTACCACCTTTTTATGTTAAGGATGTTGTGAGAATTGCTCCACCTCTTAAGGATTCTTGGTATAGTGATACTTCTCACCATCACCATTCTTTCTTGTGTTGTTTCTAACCGGGATACCAATAGGTGAACGGTGTTGTTTGGATTCCGCCCTTCTATCAACTCTATTGCTTTGGAGTTAATGGTCAACATTACATCCTTAGGCCATTGATCACCATTCTAACATTGATCGTACTACCTAAGCCCATATTTCGGGTGCACCTTTCAAACATGGTTTAACTGAGCATGTTTCCCTCGAGCATACATCATTATGTCATTTGATCTGAAAAATGTTATCTCCTTCACATGATTGTGGAAATCCATCTTTTGTTAATCTCGATGAATTGCTGCTGATTCTATCAGCGACCTCATCATCCTCTTGTTGGTTTACTGATTAACTCTTGTTTCGGAACTCGCTTCCATAGTTCATTTCTCGAGAATTTTACAATGTCATCTTGTCAAATTGTATTACACCTTTTCCTCTCAGGCATCCCGAGTCTGAGGTATTTTGACACCGATCAGATCTGAATCTTGGTCAGATATGATGGTTGGAACATTTTCCAAGAGTCACAACATTGGTCTTTATATGACCCGGTAAGGTGATGTCATGCCTAGCACACCTGGCCGGAGGACCTATTGTTATAGTTTCCATCTTAGCAAGGTTAACCATTCTTCCATGAGGAAATTGAAAGACTTATTCTATATGTTGTTCATGACGAATCCTTTTTGTATCCAAGTCCGACCTTTGCTTGAAGACCATGTCAATGCTATCTCAAAGCATGTCTATGGTACTCCGAGTTTGTGCTAGCCTTCTTAAGGCAAACTTGTTTAACTTATGTCTGTACTCAGATATTGTTGCTTCCGCTGACTTGTCTATGATCGAGCACTTGTATTCGAGCCCTCGAGGCCCCTGGCTTGTATTATGATGCTTGTATGACTTATTTATGTTTTAGAGTTGTGTTGTGATATCTTCCCGTGAGTCCCTGATCTTGATCATACACATTTGCATGCATGATTAGTGTACGATTGAATCAGGGGCGTCACAAGTTGGTATCAGAGCCGACTGCCTGTAGGAATCCCCCTTTCCACACTCCTTGGCCGAAGTCGAGTCTAGTCACCACAAAACTTTTACTAACTTGGTTGTGTGCCTTACGGGCCCACGTCGCCATTGGTGGTATTAGGATCTTTTACTCCTCGATCTTTACTCTGGGACTCTGAGCTCTCTTCTATTCGGGTTAAATGATTTTGCTAAAAACAAAACTAACTTTAGGTTCTCGCAAGTACTTTCTCCCGGAGAGCCCCTCGGTCCGGACGATCGCTTGCTTCACCAGAAGATTCCGAAGACACTCTACGATGTTCTCCCGAGACCTTGTGCCCGTAGCTTTTGCAACTCCCTACCACCGATATATCCCTATGGATAAATACATACACTTGTCGCTCTTACGTTTATTCCCAGTTGATCTTGTTATTACAAGATACACCGAAATTCTCTCTATTGTTCCGAGAATATTTTGTGCCTACTGCCTTGCAGTTCTTTGCCATATGAATACCCCTACGGATAATTTCTCGCCCTTATCGAGTATCCGCTCATCCCCCCAGTGGTTCATGTGTTTCACAATGGTCTTCGAAATACTATTGATCCTCCAAAAATCCTTAGTAGATTATTGCTCTGCAATACTTGTCTGCTTGCATTATGGATGCTTTCCATATGTCTGGCAATATTCGTTATTATTCGTAGGCACCGTCATTTTGATCCTATTGATTCAACATGAGTGCGAATGCACGTAATCATTAGTTAACCCTTCTAAATTATCTTTTCAGCTCAGACGTCATTTTTGAACATGAGCTGGTTCTCGACCAAACTATTTGTCGTCAATTGTGCCTCTGGTCTATCCAACTTATCCATCCTTGATCAGAGCGACTGCTTCTGATCCTTTGTTTTGGAAATCATAATTCCTTTGTTATCTAAGCATCGAATTATTCCGATGTTCTATAAGAAGAAGAAGAGGAGGAAGAAGAAGAAGAAGAAGAAGAAGTGGAGGAAGAAGAAGAAGGAGAAGAAGAAGAAGAAGAAGAAGGAGAAGTGGAAGAAGAAGAAGGAGGAGGAGAAGAAAAAGAAGAAGAAGAGGAAGAAGAAGAAGAAGAGAGAAAAAATTATATAAAGCAAAAATATTCACAAAGAAACTAAAATACAGCAAAAAAACTATTCAGAAATAAATAGAAGAAAAAAATAAAGCAGAAAAGAAATAACTATATAAAAAAATTACTCAAAAATAAATAGAAGAAAATAAATAATGCAGAAAAGAAAAAAAATTATATAAAGCAAAAATATTCACAAAGAAACTAAATACAGCAAAAAAACTACTCAGAAATAAATAGAAGAAAAAAATAAAGCAGAAAAGAAATAACTATATAAAAAATTACTCCTTCTTCTTCCTCACAGAAAAAAAATATAAAAAAATGTTGGGGCGCTGCCCGGTGGGCCTGCCAGACCTAGGGTGTCCAAATTCAGGCCCAGAAGGGCCAGCAGGCTCACAGGGCAGCGCGCCGTAGTTAGGCCCAGAAGCCTGCTATATAGAGGAGTTCGAAAGGGCAGCCGCGGCTGGGTTTATAAACCAGTGCGGCTGCCCTTCGCTCGGCGAGGTGGGACTAAACGTAGCGCACTGCGGTGGCAGCGCACGGCCATTAGTACCGGTTGGTGGCTCCAACCGGTACTAATGTGTTGCCCTTTAGTACCGGTTGGAGCCACAAACCGGTACTAAAGGCCCTCGTTTCCCGCCGCTTGGGCTGGCCAAAATTGGCCTTTAGTACCAGTTTGTGGCTCCAACCGGTAATAAAGGCCCCTCCTATATATATGTCATTTACGAAAATTCAGTTATCGTCGCCACTTCTCGTTCCACTTCTCGCGCGAGTCTCGATCTCGACGACGCCGACGTCGTCGCGCTGCCGTGCCGTCGCCCTCGCCGCCCCCTCCGCCCGTCGTCGTCGTCGCCGCGCGCCCCCACCGCCCGTCGTCGTCGCCGCCCCCGCCACGCCCGTCTTGTCGCCGTCGTCCCCGGCCGCCGCCGGCCCGTCTCATCACCGTCCCCGGCCGCCGCCGCCCGTCTCGTCGCCGTCCCCGGCCCCCGCCGCCCGTCGTCGCCGCCCTCGCCGCCCGTACGGGCCCGGCCCGCTCCATATATACACACACGCATACACACACACACACACACACACACACTACGACAGACACGCACGCACACACACACATACATACACACACACACACTACACACACACACACATACACACAGACACACACAGACACAGACAAACACACACACACACACTACACGTACACTACACATGTACGTACACACATACACACACTACACACACACACACATATTTTTTTTACTTATTTTCTGTTTTCTATTGTTTAGATGAATTAGAACTATCTAATTTATTTTTAGAATGTTAAAAATGTTAATGTAAATGAATTAGAAATATGTTAATGTTTAGTTGAACTAGTTGAATTAATATATAGATCGAACTAGTTTATTTTTAGTAAATGCTTAGTTGAACTAATTGAATTAATATAACTAGTTTATTTTTAGTAAATGCTTAGTTGAACTAGTTGAATTAATATATATAACTAGTTTATTTTTAGTAAATGCTTAGTTGAACTAGTTGAATTAATATATAGAACTAGTTTATTTTTAGTAAATGCTTAGTTGAACTAGTTGAATTAATATAACTAGTTTATTTTTAGTAAATGCTTAGTTGAACTAGTTGAATTAATATAACTAGTTTATTTTTAGTAAATGCTTAGTTGAACTAGTTGAATTAATATAACTAGTTTATTTTTAATAAATGCTTAGTTGAACTAGTTGAATTAATATAACTAGTTTATTTTTAGTAAATGCTTAGTTGAACTAGTTGAATTAATATATAGAACTAGTTTATTTTTAGTAAATGCTTAGTTGAACTAGTTGAATTAATATAACTAGTTTATTTTTAGTAAATGCTTAGTTGAACTAGTTGAATTAATATAACTAGTTTATTTTTAGTAAATGCTTAGTTGAACTAGTTGAATTAATATAACTAGTTTATTTTTAATAAATGTTTAGTTGAACTAGTTGAATTAATATATAGAACTAGTTTATTTTTAGTAAATGCTTAGTTGAACTAGTTGAATTAATATAACTAGTTTATTTTTAGTAAATGTTTAGTTGAACTAGTTGAATTAATATATAGAACTAGTTATTTTAAGTAAATGCTTAGTTGAACTAATTGAATTAATATAACTAGTTTATTTTTAGTAAATGCTTAGTTGAATTAATAGAAGTAGTTGAATTAATTGAATTAGTAAGTGTTTAATGTTTCGCCTAATATGAACATAGGAAATGTCGTCTGACGATGGAAAAAATTTCATTATGTGCGAATACTGTGAAGTCCAGCGCGGCCAGTGCGACAGAAATTTCCTTTTTGATGGTAGGCATTCAGTATCAAGCTGGATGAGACCTTCGAATTCGATACAGTAAGTCACAACGACAAGTCTGTTTTCGTAATTAAGCATGACTTATATATGCTTCATTTGCCTGACTTATAATTTTTAATTTTCACTATTCTACTCGCGCATCCCCTGCCATGCAAGAATTTTTGTCTTGGATAAGATAGGTTTCAAAGATATGGAAACTATGAAGGTAAAGAGAGCTTACCTGAAAACTAAGCATGATGGTTATACTTTCAACGTCAAAGTATACAATGCACACACGTACATCTATTTTGAATGCAAAACTTGGCAAGCACTATGCAAGGCTTATGCATTTGAGCCTGGTATGGTTATCACCTTTGATATTCGTCCGGAAGATGATATTGAAGGTAATAGAGACATATGGGTCGATGTGCAGACGCCTCCAGTTCTACCATTATGTGAGTTCTTCTCAACTATATTTTTGTCTTTGATATTGCTTATTCAAAAATAACTGACAACTAATTTCTATTGACAGCTTATCTCCATTCAATCAAATATGTCCGACGCTTGGTAGACAGGACCTACTACTGTCCCGGAGCTGAACTAAACTGTGAGGAGATAAATCATTATGTTTCATGGCTTGAGGATCTTCATACTGTCAAGACAAATTTTTCTTCATGCACTTAGAAATGTTAGTACTCAAAACGTGCGGCCAATAGTGATGGTATTGAACTACGGTCACATCTATTTAGGAATGATGGTAAGATATTTACAATTTGTCCTCCAGTGCATGTTTTGCATACATAATTTTTTTCCTAAACTTTCATTGCTAAGTATATTAATTAAGTACTATACGATGTTCTTCAACAGGGACTCCCGATGACAGTTGTGCCTCAGGGGATCGAGACTAAAGGTCATATGTCAATTGTTAGCTTACGACCAAGATATCCTGCATTGCACATGAATGCATTCAGGATTTCTAGAAGCGATGAATGCTTAATAGTGAAAGATTGGAGGAAAATTGTTAATGATCGTAGAGAAGTACTAGGGGGCAGCAATGAGAAGCGCAACCCACGATTAGGAGACAGGTTCATTTGCATACTCCAGTATGATCAATCAGGAGAGCTATACATGTTCTATGCTATTTTATCAGAGAGAGAGTAGCTAGCAGGAGTGATTTAGCTAGTTCATGCTGCTCTTAATTAGTACTTGTCCTTTCATGTCCGTGTTCTTCATTATGAACTTAAGTGATTTGCTTTTGTGGTGTTATATATGAACGCTTATAATATCATGACAATCATGTTAAACTCGATGATATTTTTGCTTCTGGTACAAGTGAATGTTTCTTCTTTAAGCTAGTAGTGTTGGTGGTGATTAGATAGCTAGCTAGCGGTAATGCATGACTATGATGATTAATATGATGATGATGATGAGTTATTATATCATTTAATGAAAGAAACCGCAGATTAGTTTCAGCTGGATGGATCCTACCTAAGTGATCAAGTATATGCCATATCCGTATATATTATAGTTGATCAAGTATAATATGGATATGGCATATTGATCACTTAGCTAGCTAGCTGGTAGCTAGAGATATCCAATAATGCATTCAGTCGAAACTAATCCACGGTACTTTCACCTAATGATTTAACAACTCATTATAATGTAAAACAATCACTAAATTAAATTGAAAACAAAAAATTAAAGAAAAATTAAAAAAACACCCAAACATTTAGTACCAGTTGGTGTTACCAACCGGAACTAATGCCCTACACGCAAACAGGCCTGGCTCGTGCCACGTGGTGGCACTTTAGCGCCGGTTCGTGACGAACTGGTACTAAAGGAAGGGAACCTTTAGTCCCCATTCTTTAGTGCCGGTTCGCGAACCGGCACTAAAGGCCGTCACGAACCGGCACTAAAGGCCGGTTCTGTACTAGTGACCTCTAGTGAAAACTATGGCCCCCGGTTCTATCTAAATCATATATTAAAATCCAAAAATACATGTTGCAATTTTATTTTATTTATTTTATTTTGTTATTTTATTTATCTATTTATCACTACGAGATTTAATCCTTGCAATTAACCATCAAGGAATTGACAACCCCTTGTTTGCATTGGGTGCAAGGATTTGTTATTTTGTGTGTAGGTACTGCTAACGAGTTGTTGCGTGGTTCTCCTACTGGATTGATAACATTGGTTTCTAACCAAGGGAAATACTTATCTCTACTCTACTGTATCATCCTCTCCTCTTCGGGGAAATCCCAACATAGCTCACAAGTAGCAGGAAGAATTTTCAGCGCCGTTCCCGGGGAGACATCACCAGCATCTATCAAGTACATATGCATACACTTTCATCTCCTTGTATTTGTTTTATGTTCCATTTACCTCTCGTTTTCATCTCCCCCACTTCTAAAACACTTTTACAAAAAACACAAAAATGTTTTCCGTTTGCCTTTTTTATTGGTTTTCTTGTATGCTCACTTTGTCGTTATGGCTGGTTCTTCACTTGTGACGTGTACCCCTGAAAATGAAGTGCTTAACTTTAAACAAATAGGGGGGAGTTTAAAAGATACTTGGCATAGGATTTGCGGTGCTCATAATAGATCAACTCATAAACAATCTATCGTTGTTCTTCTTCGCAATTTCTATGTGGGTGTTACTACTTGGTATAGATTTGTGCTTTTAATGCTATTGATGCTTTTAATGCTGTGGGAAATTTAGTGGGCTCACCACCTATAACTATCAATGAAACAACATTAACATTGGAACATGTCATACAAAGATTAGCAACTATTGAGAATAAAATTTCTACCGTGGAGCATATTGTCTTCACCGGCGCCCTCTTTTGTTTTTATTTGAGACATTTTGGTCCTTATTGTCTTCACCGGCGCCCTGCCTCATACCTGTGGTCATGACGACGTGCAGGCGACACATACTGCTCCTGGAGCCGAGCTCCTCCTCAAGCTTGGCGTCGTTGTGCTCCCAACCGTCGCCCCCGGCGTCAGATCCGGCAAGGCGGCCGACGGGCACCTGCATCGCGCCCTCCTCACCATGGTAGGCTCAACTCCTCCACACGGTCGCCTCCTCCATCAAGGTCGCCGAGCTCCCTCTCCTCTGCAGCAGCCTCGAGGTTGAACATTACTACAGAATTGTGACAATGGTACTGTGTATGTATGATGGTACTTTGAAAGTTTGCATGTGTTTTCTGTGTGTAAGTGTGAACTGAAGATTTTGCTGTGTGTAAGTTCAATTACTTCTCGACTTTCTCCTCCTACTGGATTAGCATTTTTTGTTGCAACATTGAGTTATCATTAAAGAAGGTAGCATACAAGACGGTGGACATTGCTCGGCTGCTTTGTCCTGGAAGTGTATGCTCAAGGAAGAAGAAGCAACGCGCACCTAGAGGAACGACTCTGCCTGACTGCCCCCAGGGTGATCTTCTACGGTAGTTATGGTCGGCACAACAACACGGGTGTGAAACGGCTGGTCGCTACCGTCCCAGGGGTGCAGGAAAGTAAGCCGAGCAGGATTAATTCGCGCGCTAGGCCGTCTGGCACCCTCTGGTCTAGAATGCATAGCATAGGGCTGCAGCCTGCGACGAACCAACTGGAGGCAAGCTCCATAATTTTTCCTGCAACGAGCAGGTCGCAATCTTTTACTGGAAAGTTGACCCACGACTTTCATCGTACCGGCGTTGAACAGGGTGCATGCACGGAGGGGCTTGTTTGTAACCAACTGGAACTAACCACCGTCCAGACGCGATGCTGCCGCCCCGACGAACACCCCCATGAGCCTGCCATGTGAGGCACCGGAGAATGTGACTCCGTCGTCGCAAGGGACACAGCCGCTTCTTGCCCCCGGTGCCTCACATGGCGGGCACGTTGTGACATGTTCTTGTCGGACGAGGCCCATGGTACGTCCCCAGGCTGGCACGCCCGGCCGCACCCATATCGGACTTTTTTGTTTGGCCTTGATATGAGGGGATGCAGGGTCAGCTTGGGCGTTTGAGGCCCGCTTGAGGCGTCCGTTGGGGTCGAATTTTCGTCACCGGCCGGGCCGGCCGGGCGCCCCCATATCCGCCTCATTTTTATTTGGTTGGATATGATATGTCGCCCATAGTTTGCCCGATGATATCTGGGCAAGGCGCAAAGCCGAGATTGCAACCGGAATTCTAGAAGCAAAAGAAGAGCATGAATTCGCGTACAACATCCGTTGGGCAGAAGGCGGAGATCATCATAAGCTCCACCTCCGGGGGTGACAACACCGACCTAGAGGTGATCGAGCAGCCCCCAACCTTCTGTTGTGTGTGAAGGAAGGAATGTAGATGTGGGAGAATACCCGAGTTAGGCGAGAAGACCAAATCGTAGCAGCCCACCCTGACAGACCAAATAAGTAGAAAATGGGGGACCATGTACCAGCGGTGTAGGAGGTGCAAAATCGTGGGTCGCACAGTCTCCACCCCCCCCCCCTCCCGCACAAGCATGCTGGGTTCGCACCTCCTCCCCCCCCCCCCCCCCCTGCGCACCCAAAATCGTGTGGCCGATGAAGTAGAGCCTGCGTTTATGTGCTTGGGAGCCCTACAGGGCCTCGACCTGACGGTGCAGAGATGCTGGCGCCGCTTCACACGAACGCTCTGTCATGCTCTCCATCTGATGGACGATCTCTTTGTCCGTCGGGCCCGGCTCCTAGAGGAGACGTGGCCACTGGAGTTGTTGTTCCTCCTCATCGATGGAAGTGATGATTCTATAGTCCTTGTTGACGCTCTCGGAGAGCACGGACAGTGCCACGATACGCCTAAAGAGGAACATTCACCACATGCTCCTCGCATGCACTAGAGAACCCTCCTTTTATTTTGTCGGAACCTCACCCACACCGATGGGGAACCCCCTGTGACGCGCGAGGAACCTTAAATGACCATATGTATATAACGACGAAACAATCGGCACGCATATGGTCTCACAATAGGTTCGTGAACTCATCACAGCATCCGACGAAACAGTTGGTCCACCGTTTCCATTCTCACAACACCCCGCGTGTGCACGATTAGGCGGCACCCAAAAGGGCAAAGCAGCCCCCTCCCTCCAATATCGCTGAGTGAAACCCTCCTTTTATATTGTCAGAACCTCCCACGCATCGATCGAGGAACCCTCCCAGACGCGTGAGGAACATTTCATATCGTACCACCGAAACGACCTGTCATGACATTTGTTTTGTCATAACGAGAACCGTTCCCGCCGCGCGACACTTTTTATGGTGTGCGTTCGTGAAAAGTTCTTCCACGCTGTAGAAGTTGGTCGCAAACGCACCATTTTTGCATTTGGATGATAGGTGAGCCTTCTTCTCCGCACGGTCGAAACCATATGTATATAACGTGGGGCCTCCTATATGCATTCGCATAACACGGCAGTCCCCGCCAGCTCGTTAATGAGAACCCTCCTTTTATATTTGTCGGAACCTCACCCACACCAATGGGGGAACCCAATGTAAGAACCCTCCTCTTATATTATCCCCCTCCTATACGCATTCCCATACCCCGCCATCTCGATCAGTGAGAACCCTCCTTTTATATTGTCGGAACCTCACCCACACCGATGTGGGGGACCCTCTGTGGCGCGCTAGGAACCTTACATGGCCATATGTATATAACGACGAAAAAATCAGCACGCGTATGGGCTCACAAAAAATGTTTGTGAACTCATCACAGCATCCACGGAACAGTTGGCCCTGTTTTTTCAATCTCATAATAACCCGTGTGTGCACGATTAGGCGCCTCGCGAAAAGGACGCATCGTAGTTTTGTCGGCAAACACATCATTGCATCTCATATATGCGTGTTCAGACCCGTTTTGGTTATAATGTGGGTCCGCCTTTATGCATTCGTAGAACCATACACGTATGCTCGCCTACGCACCTCCGTAAAGGACCAAACAACAGCCTCCCCAGACCCGCCCCCATCTCGTCGAGTGAGACGCGATGAACATTCGCGGGCGAGAAAAATTCACTACAAGGCCTATAACTTGGGTCAGTGGCGACTTTAATCCATGTGGTTAGAAATACCCGAAATACAGTCACCGACTTGCTCTAGGGGTCACATACGATCCATTGTATGCTCGCTGATTTGGAACTTGTGCAGTCACCCACTTGGTAGCTTGACTGCCATGTCGTCTTACCCGCCTGAATATGCTGGAAACCAAGGTTTTTTTGTTGTTGCAAAATTGCCACAAATAAAAGAACCCTATCCACAACCGCTCCCTCTAATTTTTCTACCTGGAAGTTAGCTGCTGGTTGCATCTGGGCATGTGAGATGTGCAATACTCCCTCCTTCCATCTATACAGGGCCTAAGTTTTGAGGGGGTCTTTGTTTCCAGGGACTTATTGGTTTAGGGGCTTAAAAAAATCCCTATAAGTCTCACCTAAACCAAACACAAGGGACTTATTGGGACTTATTGTGGTGATTTGGGACTTATCAAATAAGACTCTCAGGGAGGAGCTTATTGGGACTTATTCGCTCCAGGCTCGTTCCCCGCACGCCCCGTCGCCGCCCCGCCTCTTGCCCCGTCGCCGCCCCACCTCTCGCCCCATCGTCGCCCCGCCTCGGTTCGCCGCCCCGTCGCCGCTCCGCCTCTTGCCCCATCGCCGCCCCGTCTCGGTACGCCGCCCCGCCTCTCGCCCCGTCGCCGCCCCGCCTCGGTTCGCCGCCCCGCCTCTCGCCCCGTCGCCGCCCCGCCTCTCGCCCTGTCGCCGCCCCGTCGCCGCCCCGCCTCGGTTCATTCTGCCTCGGTTCGTTGCAACGGTGCCTCCAATCGCCGGTGCAACATGGACTTATAAGTCCCTGTAAACAAACAGGTAGGGACTCGGGACTTATAAGTCCCTGTAAACAAACAGGTAGGGACTTATGACTTATAGTTGGGACTTAAAAAAGTCCTAGGACTTATGAAACAAACAGGGCCTGAATCTATTATACCAAGGATGTTGCATAAAAAGAGGAGCAAATATTGGGAATAGTACTTCACCTTGTAGCCCGCTCTCCTCCCTCTTTACTACTCCCTCGCATGCAACTTCCTCTTCCTCTTTTTTTGCATGCAGCCCAACTCATGCATGCATTGGCCAAAGAAAGAGCTCTGTGGAGAAAAAGGATGAGGAGGTGGGGTGAAGCACGCCTAGTAACCGCTCTGTGCATGCATGCAAATCAATGCTGTCCCATCTCGTTTTCACGAGGACGACCATGCGCGACCTGCGAGGGGGAATTAAGTGGGAGATGCATTGGTTAGCTCGTTTGGCCTTGTATAGATGGAAAAATGAAATTTGGGGTTAGGCCTTATATAGATGGAAGGAGGGAGTAGCACTATTGCCAGTGACCAATCTACTGATACATGTGCAATCTACAGAGCATGTTTTTCGATTAACACTGAAGATGATCACCAGAAGGCAAAAGGAAGACATAAGAACCAGCAAAACGATCAGCATATCTCCAAATCAATCTGTTGTTGTGCAAGCCTCTGTCATGTAGTCTAAGATAGGATAATTGATGCAGATTGGGGAGCTAATCTATTGTATAAATGAATTTGACGTACACCCAAGAATACAAACTGCAATGTGTATTGCTGCCTGCTTGCTTGTTGAATAAAGAGATAAACAGAGTCATGACAAATACCATGAGCCTTTTGAAGCTCCTGTAGAGTCTGCAGCGTGTATTGTTGCACTTGCCCGCTCCTGGTACTTGAAGCTCCTGGCATCAGCAGTTCATATTACTTGCAGTGCCGGTAGAAAGTTGTAGAGAAATATACAACAAAATAAAGAGAACCAAATAGATACAACTTGATCATCAGATTAATATTTTTAGCTTTAAGTTGAAACTTAGAACTTCAAGAAAGCTTAGTCCATGACAATGGGGCAAAAATTGAACTTGACTAATTACATGGTGAAAATTTACAATTCTTACATCACACAATTGAGCCACCAAAATCAATACAAAGAGCCTGCGTATCCAAACATTGCGACCACATGCCGTGCCCTTCATCGGCGCCCAGTATCCTGACCAAATAGGGCAAACGTGTGCGTGTTCTTCGGTAAGCATTTCCCCAGCACACAGCTGAATCTTCCGACAGGCCGAACATCACTGGAAAGGGCAAGGTTGCTCGCAAAATCCATGTACCAGACGGGTGTAGGTCCCATACCCGAAGCAGAGCACCCTGAACCTGCACCATTGTTAGCATGCCAATGGTGGATCTGCACACCCTGTAGTCCATCTCTTCATGTAAATTGGTGTAGGTGAAATCGTGAGGGAGATCAACATCACTGAATGATTCCTCATGCAGGTCGTAAGCCTTCACTATCCCCACCTCGTACATCATATAGAGCACATCATGCTGTATCACAGAGTACGAGTTTCAGAAGAAGGTTGCACGCTCTACACAGTACGGGTTTCCGGCCATAGCTGCGTGTTCTTCCGAGAGGCGAAAATGTGGTTAGACCAGGATACGGGTTTGAATGGCTGTAAAATGGCTATGGCATGGACAAGAATACACACTGCATCACGGGGGTGCCGGGTCAGCAAAGGACGAGCAGACCAGGCCAAACGAAGGCGGCGTGGTGTCTTCACTGGTCCAGGATGCCCCCGTTCGAGAAGTTGACCCAATGACGACCGGAAGCGCCCCATCACAAGAAACAAGGAGTAGGGAGTAGGGGCGGCAAAAAAATAATAAAGTTTCTACTAGAAAAAGTTTCCCGGGTTCAGAGGCTTCCTGAGCATGAGCATGAGCGGCTACAGCCAAGTCTCTCTGTACGGCGAATTTTGCCTATCCTTGTACTGCACAAAACATAAATATATGAGTCAACCTGAAACATTCATCAGATGCTAAAAACTTCAGACAAAGAAGGGTGAACCATGCCTTTTCCTGAAGATCCAAGTGAACATGTACGCACTGAACGAAGTGATGATTGATTGCATTGTAGTTTGTCACAACACTGTAATCACAAAGTAGAGGCATACGTTTTCGTTATTTCAGTCACAAAAATATTCAGCAAATCACTAAAACTCTGACAAAAAAAAACTGCGTAGCTAGGTTGTCCGACGCAAACCTCAACGAGTACACCCGAATGTACGCTTTTTTGGGGCTTGATTTAAGAGGTAATAGCACCCCAGGTACCCTAACTTGCATCCAATGTGATGATTTAGTCCCAAAGTTGCAAAACTTGACCAAACCATACCCCAACTTGCACCTCATGTGATGATTTAGTCCCAGGCCAATCACAGCTCGCCAATTGGCTGCCAAGTGTCTGGACGGTCAGTGCACGCAGTTTTACAAAAAAAAACCCTGCCGTTTCCAATTATCAACCCGCAGTCACCCCCACTTCTACTGGAAACTACATATGATATGCCAAGAAGTTCGATCCTTCAGAGCTTCTGAAGAACATCGCGCATGGCCGCGCGCGGCCAACACACGGCCTCCAAAGCCACGGCCTTGGGCATGGTGATCCCCACCCCCTCATGTCCACCTCCACGCCGTCCACCCGGTCCCAGTCGTAGCACTGCACCAGCGTTTCGAGAACCACCCCGACCGTCTGCAGCGCCAGCGCCTCGCCGGGGCACCTCCGTCGCCCCATCCCGAACGGCATCAGCAGCAGCCCGTCGCCCTTGCCGTCCTCGAACCGCTCCGGGCGGAACGCCGTCGGGTCCTCCCACACAGCCGGGTCCCTGTGGAGGGCGTACGCGTTTACGATCAGCATGGTGCCGCTCGGCACGTCGTAGCCGCCGACCTTGCAGTCGGCGGAGGACTCGTGTGGCAGCAGCAGCGGCGCCGCCGGGTACAGATGCACTGGAGGTAGCTGAGGCGGGGCACGTCGTCGGCGCTGAGAGTGGGAAAAGGCCAAAATTAAATTACTAGAAATAAACACGTGGGAAGTGGGATTCATCCAGCTAAGTGACATGGCCGTGTTACTCGCCTACGTTGAGTGACCACTATCTGATTAGATATATGATAAGACAGATAAAAAGTGGAGTACTGGACTAACACAATGACTCTGGTCGAGTTGTTGCTATCTGATGACTTAAACGAGTCCAAAATCTACTGATGATGCCAAATTGCCAATGTCCTTAATGAAGAAACTGACAGTTGAAGTACTCGGGTATGTGAGAAGCAACCAAGTGAAAAAGTGACTTACCGCGCACAGAGCGATGATCATCTGATCAGTGTACAGCTCCGGCTCCGTCTTCTGCAGAGTGAGGAGCACGGCGATCATGCTCTTCTTCTCGCCCTCGTCGCCGGCGCCGCCCTCGTCCATCCTCCGCCGCTCGGCGTCGATGAGCCGGTGGAGGAAGGCGTTCCTCCTGCTCACCGTGGCCAGGATCCTGCTCCTCACGCCGGACACGTCGAGCCACCGCATCACCGGCAGGTAGTCCCACACGTTGGCCGCGCCGATGAGCGGGATGATCTCGTCCACCACCTGCTTGAACTCCTGCGCCACCAGGGACATGTCCAACGCCACGTCCCTGCGCTCCGTCTTCCTCTACGACAACAGCCTCACCGGCACCTTCCCGCCGGCGCTCGGGCGCTGCAGGCAGCTGCAGCGGCTGCTCCTTGCAAACAATGGGTTCCCCGGTCACATACTGGCCGCCGCCTTGCCGCAGATGGAGAGCCTGCAGCTGCTCGACCTGTCGTCCAACTCCCTCACGGACGCCATCCCGCCTGAGCTCGGCAAGCTCCAGGCGCTGGCTGGCACACTGAACATCTCCCGCAACCGCCTCTCCGACGCGGTGCCGCCGGAGCTGGGACGTCTCCCGGCGACCGTCACCCTCGACCTCCGCTTCAACAACCTCTCCGGCGAGATCCCGCAGTCCGGGTCCCTCGCCAGCTAGGGCCTCACGGCCTTCCTCAACAACCCCGGGCTCTGCGGTTTCCCGCTCCAGGTCCCCTGCCGCGCGGCCCCGCCGTCGGCGTCCTCCTCCACCCCGCCTCTGACCACCACTGGCTCCGGCGGCAGCGCCGGCGGCACTAGCCAGCCGATGAAGACCAGCCTCATCGTGCTCATCTCGGTCGCCGACGCGGCCGGCGTCGCCCTCATCGGAATCATCGTGGTGTACATATACTGGAAGCTGCGCGACCGGCGCGGGGACGACGTCGGCGATGACGAGGACGAGGAGGGCGAGGGCTCTTCGCCTGCCCGTGCATGCGCGCAAACACCTGCGGGGACTCGTCGGACGGGTCCGACGCGGGCGGCGGCGAGAAGAAACGCGGCAACGGTTCCAGGGGCGGAGGCGGTGGCGAGGACGGGAGCTGGTGGCGATCGACAAGGGGTTCCGGATGGAGCTGGACGAGCTGCTCCGCGGCCCCGGAGCGGTACAAGGAGTTCGCGGCGGAGGCCGGCGTCGTCGCGCTCTTTTTTCCAATGGTTTGCTCTGCTCTGAAGAATAGAACAGGTTGATAATTGGAAACGGCAGGGGGGTTTCTGCAAAACTGCATGTGCTGACCGGTCCAGCCACTTGGCAGCCAATTGGCGAGTTGTGATTGGCCTGGGACTAAATCATCCCATGAGGTGCAAGTTGAGGTATGGTTTGGTCAAATTTTACAACTTTAAAACTAAATCATCACATTGGGTGCAAGTTAGAGTACCTGAGGTGCTATTACCTCGTGATTTAATGGGCCTTTTCTGCTGCAACATAAAAGACCCGTCCAGAGGCATTCACTCGTTGCGGCAAAAGGTGCCGAACCTTGCATACCGAGCTGGCCAATACCAAAATGGCAACTTTCAACGTCAGCAGGAGGGCAACGCAGCTAGGAACTTTTTGTAAAAATGACTTAAAGTAGACCATGTAGCTGTTTTCCCAAATTGGTTCCTGTCGCCCACTGCCATAGAAGAAAGGAGCGTCTGTCTTTTGCCCTCAAGTGCACTGACAAGTCAGGTACTAGCCTTCCATTCCGGGTGTACATTGTCATAAAGTACCATGCAGAACTTTCCTCTTCAGTCACGGCAAAATTCAACAATTCAGAAATTCGAAACCTTATCCACAAAAGGTGCGGATCTCAAAGAGCATCAACGGTTCCGATAACATACATCCCAGCTGCTGTTGATAGCAAATCCATGCTATATATATATATATATATATATATATATATATATATATATATATATATATATATATATATATATATATAGGGAAAATGCATCCTACTACCGGGTGTAGTTACACCCATTTCTCATATAGGTGTAGTTACACCCATTTTTATTTTGTACGTTTTAGGTAGTATCTATCATACCGCAGTGTATGTATGCGTAGTATGTAGTATGTAAGAATATTTAGATAGTATATATACTATTTTTTAGGTAGTATGTAGTATATTTTTAGCATACTTCTTTTTACGTACAAATATGTACGTATTTTCGCAAATATGATAAAAACATGGGCTCACATGCAATTTTTTCACATAACTCGCTTTGGAGTATCTTAGGTATAGTATATGAACATACTAAAAATGATAAAGTAGTATATATACTACCACATAGTAGTATATGAGAAATGGGTGTAGCTACACCCGGTAGTAGGATGCATTTTCCCTATATATATGCATAGTTTACTTTGGATATCGCATTTTCCGGTATGTCGTATATCTGAATTTTTTAGGAACGTAACATTTCTGGTGTCTGAGGTATCTAGAGTACATACATGTATCTTCTTATATTATAAAATGTAGGTACCTAAAATATATTATGTATTCTCAGGTTTCTCATATAAAAAAATATATACATACTTAAAAGGGTAAATGTGTAAATCATTTGATTGCAAACCATTTGAAGTTTGCTATATGTAGATAAGCTAGTCGCATGTACGCAATAATAAGTCTTTTTTTCTGCATGGACGTACCAATAAGTCACACATACCCAAAAATATATTTAGTATAAGCATACCCGAGAATATCTTGGGTGCTAAAAAAATACGCATACTCACAAGTACAATATTTATAGGTATATAATATATATACAAACATTTTGTGCATATTCAAGATATTTTCAGGTATCTCCATACTATATTTATAGGTACAAATATATGTCGTACGTATAATAATGCCCATGTCCATGTGCTGGCCGGGACAAGATTCAAATTAGCATGTGTTCAAAAAAAAAAGATTCAATTAGCATATACAAGATTGCCTACATGGAATATGTAACATGCGTCTTTTAAGGAAATGAATCAATTGACAACAAGCAATTAGCGTGTGACTTTTTTGGAAGGCTATCAATTGACGTGGAGATGCTAGTCTATGCATAGAAAATTTGGAAAGTGAACCAAGGTGCCCAGGCACCTAGGTGCCCCCATCTATTTTACCTATATATATACCCCTTCCAACACTCTGGTGAAAACTTTCGTCCACTCCGGCTCGCACGGCTGTGGAGGCACTTCGCTTTATGTGATTGTGTCCCTCTTGAGGGCGTCGTCAGTGAGTGTGGAGATCCCTCGAGAGTGATGGCGTGTCTTTTGTGCTTTATCTCAACCACATGCGTGAGGCGTTTAGTGGTGCACAACTGCATGTTTGTAGCGTGTTTTGTTTGTTTTGTCGTGCATTTTCTTTGACCAACTCTCAAGGATTCCATCAATATCTTGTACCATCTCCTCTCAAAATATAAGATGTTTTTGTATACTGGACGGATGTAGTACCATTTTGCTGCATGGCTTTATTAATATAAAGTGGGGCGTATGCCTGCTTGGACAAACTCCAAGGTACGCCCAATGGTCATGCGCAGTTACAGAGAAACTCCAAGGTACGGCATGTTAGGAAAGCAAGTTGTATTACTAGGAGGCCAAAGCCACCATATATATGATGTTCATGAGGATGCCAAAAGGCAAGAATACAAAAGGCCAAAGGCCATCATCAATATAACTCTAACACCCCCCCCCCCCCCAAACTCATGGTGACTTGACAACACTGAGTTTGGAGAGGTGAAATCTATGTTGTGCTCTGGTCTGTGCCTTTGTGAAGAAGTCCGCTAGCTGTAACTCGGAAGGCACGTACTAAAGAGCAATAACATGATCCTGCACAGCAGTGCGTACATAATAAGCATCAACACCAATATATTTGGTAAGCTCATGCTTCACAGGGTCCTGCGCAATACTGATAGCACCTGTACTGTCGGCCAAGAGGGTGGTAGGTGTAGTAACAGAAACACCAAAATCCTCCAGTAGCCATCATAACCAAGTCACCTCTGCCGTTAGAAGAGCCATAGCTCTCAACTCGGCCTCTGCACTTGAACGAGAAACTGCAGTTTGTTTCTTTGTCTTCCAGGCAATGAGAGAACCACCAAGAAAAACACAGTAAGCAGAAAGTGAACGACGATCCGAAGGATCACTGGCCCACGTAGCATCTGAATAGGCCTGGAGCTGTAACGAGCTGTAACGAGGAAAAAAGAGACGATGAGAGATCGTGCCACGAAGATATCGTAGAACACGAAGAAGGTGACTATAGTGAACTGAAGTGGGAGCAGAAACAAACTGGCTCAGAATATGGACAGGATAGGAGATATCCAGACGAGTGACAGCAAGATAGACAAGACTCCCAACAAGATGACGATAACGTGTCGGATCAGACAAGAGCTCACCATCAGAAGCATGAAGGTTAACATTGAGCTCCATAGGAGTCTCAGCAGTGCGCTCGTCACTAAGAGCCGCATGAGCAAGAAGATCCTAGATATACTTTTCTTGGGAAACAGAAAAGCCATCAGAGGAGGAGGAAACCTCAATCCTAAGAAAGTAACGAAGGGGACCAAGATCAGGCATAAGAAACTGCTCACTGAGACGGGCCTTGACAAAGGCAATGTACTCAGAATCATCGCCAGTGATGATCATGTCATCAACATATAGAAGAAGAAGAGTGCGACCACGAGCATAAAGGTGGACAAACAACGCTGGATCATGAGCACTGGGCGAAAAACCAGCTGTAGTGACCACCGAGGCAAAACGCTCAAACCAAGCGCGGGCGGCTTGCTTAAGGCCATATAGAGAGCGACGAAGACGACAAACCATGCCATCAGGAACTGAATACCCAGGTGGTGGCTGCATATAAACTTCCTCACGCAACTCACCATTAAGAAAGGCATTCTTAACATCAAGCTGAGACACGGACCAGTGGCGAACAGAGGCCACGATGAGAAGTGTGCGGACAGTGGTCATATGGGCCACAGGAGCAAAAGTATCATCATAATCACGACCATGCTCCTGCTGAAAGCCACGAGCCACAAGACGAGCTTTACGACGCTCAAGAGAACCATCAGAGCGAGTCTTAATCTTATAAACCCACTTACAAGTGATGGGACGAACGCGGGGGGTTGGGGGTGGGGGGAGGGGAAGAGAAACCATGTCCCACGTGCCATTGCGCTCAAGGGCAGCAATCTCCTCTGCCATCGCGAACTGCCATTCAGGATGAACAATAGCATCTCGATAAGAAGTCGGCTCAAGAACAGCCGAAAGACCATAACGAGAAGGAGAAGATCGGTCAGGGGGCGGACAAGGCCGAGAACGAAGACCATAAGTCGGGTGAGAGGAGGAGGATGACACACCAGAAGTAGAGGGCACATCGGTAGACTCATTTGCAACACGTGAACGACGAGTATAATGGAAAGGAAAGGATGGAAGAGGTGGAATCACTGGAGGTGGAGACGGGGAATGTATCGGCGATGAAGGTGGAGAAGGGGAAGCTATCGGCGATGAAGGTGGAGAATAATGCGATGAGTGAGTAGAAGAAACCGTAGGAGAGGACGATGTCGGATCTGCAACAGCAGGATGAGGAGTAGGAATACTGGGCACAGAGGGAGGTGTATCTGGAAAAGTAAGAAAAGAGATGTCCTCCATAGAAAAAGCCGAGGAGGATGGACGCGGGTAGAAAGGATGAGATTCATCAAAGGTCACATCCCGGAAATACGCATCCGGCGACCGACAGGATCCCAACACTGATAGCCCTTATGCTCATCACTATATCCAAGAAAGACACACTCAACAAACTGAGTGGTCAGTTTGGTGCGTTCACGAGGGGCAAGCAAAACATAGCAGACACAACCAAACAAGCGGAGCGCCGAATAATCAGGAGAACGACCAGAAAGACGCTCGAGAGGAATACCACCTTGTAGAGCAGCAGATGGCTGAATGTTGATGAGATAGGTGGAAGTAGTAACAGCCTCAGCCCAGAAGTGAGGCGGAAGAGAGGCAGCGATCATCATCGCACGCACCGTCTCAAGAAGGTGATGATGCTTGCACTTAGCCACGCCATTCTGAGCATGAGCACCAGGGCAAGAGAACTGAGCAAGAGTACCCTGCTCAGCAAGAAATCCTCGCAGCGCATGGGATATATACTCACCAGCTGAATCTGCGTGAAAAACACGAATAGGAGTGGAAAACTGGGTATGAACCATGGCAGCAATTTTTTTGTATATAGATAAGACCTCACTACGAGAAGACATGAAATAGATCCAAGTGTACCGAGAAAAGTCATCTATAGAGATAATATAGTAGCGATGACCCCCTTTCGAAGTGAAGGGAGCCGGACCCCAAACATCAAAGTGAACAAGATCAAAAGGACGCTTGGACACTGACTCGCTGTGAGGATACGGTAGTTGAATCTTCTTACCAAGCCGACAACCCATACAATCCAACGAAGCGTTACCAGAGACAAACCACAGAACACCACGATGAACTAGAGACGAGAGACGAGAACCACATAAATGGCCAAGACGATGATGCCACTGCTGAAAAGAGCTGGTAGATGCAACAACAGGGGTTACGAGACTGGCAGAGGTGGCAGCAAAGGGAAGACGAATCCAGTCAAGCTCCCAGAGACCATCAGAACGTCGAGGGCCAGCACCAAGTAGAGCGCCCGTGCGACGATCCTGAACAGAACATGAATCAAAGTCGAGAATGACCCCACAACTAGAGTCAACAATCTGACCACCAGATATGAGCTGCATGGTAAGTCGAGGAACATGAGCGACCGAGGGAACATGAAATGAAGAAGTGCTAAGAGTGCCTTGACTAGCTACAAGGAGGGGAGTGCCATCAGCCGTAAGAACAAGAAGAGACTCGACAGGTCAAATAAGGGTCAAAGTGGAAGAATCATAAGTCATATGAAAGGAAGCTCCAGTATCAAGAATCCATGGGGATGTACCTGGAAGAGAAGATGGTGGTTTCTAAGTGCCAGAAGAGTCAGCCACAAAAACTGCAGAACCTGTCGGTGAAGAATCCCAAGCATCAAGCATGCATCACAGCTACGCAACCTCACGCACTGACAAGGACACGGCAGAAGAGGTCGACGTAGAGCCGCATGTGGAAGCCACCAGGAAAGTTGACCCAAAGCGGTCATCGCCGCGCGCGGAAGCCGCGAGAGGAGTCGGCGTAGAGCGGTCACCGCCGCGC